>CM040120.1:232582595-234062571 GCA_022559845.1 Amorphophallus konjac | reverse complement strand
AAACGCCTCAAGAATGCCGTGAATTAAAAAATACACGCCTTATCTCAAGGCGCTTCAATCGGCCCAACGTCAACAATTAACGCCTGCATCAGTGGGCGTTACTTTAAATAATGACCTCAGACAAGGCGTGAATAGATTCAAACCCAAAAGAATATAATCATTGACTCATCAAAAATAACGCCTTTTCCATAGTCACGTTTCAAGAATAACACGCCTTTACCAGAGGCGTTACTTCAAACAGCAATGATGACTTCCCTTACATCAATCAACGCCCATTCAATGCGTCTGACGACGGTTATCGTTCCCCATGCAAAATAAATTAACGCCTTAATAAAAGTCATCGATTTTCATAAAACGCCCAACTAATGGGCGTGAATTCTATTATAAATGCCTCCTCTTAGGGCGTGTCTTCTTTTCGAAACCCAAAAGCCGTCAGGCCTCCTTCTCCTTCCTCCTTCCATCCTCATTTCGCCCTTTTCTCTGCAAACCCTAACCGAAGCCCTCAAAGCCTCTCTCTCGTTCTCTTCCCTCACTCTCCCATCTCCCCCTACCCTAACCCTAGCCATGGCCGGTGGAGGACAGAAACGCCAGAGGGTAGCCGCCCCAGAGGTTGTTGACCTCGACGCCTCTCGCGCCCAAGAAGAAGAACTCTCCGTGGAGGAGCTCGCCGTCGTGGCCTTTGAAGAAGAGCCGGTGATGGCCGGCGGCGACGAGGCCGACGGAGCAACGGGCGAAGCAACAGAAGATGCAGAAGTTGGAGACGTTGGGGAAGAAAGAGAAGAAGGAGAAGAGGAAGAAGAAGATGAAGAAGAAGGAGGACCGCCGCGCACGGCGGCGGTCGCTCCCCGGGGCCAACTCCGGTGGCCCAGACGGCCGCTGCCTCGGCCACAACCCCAGAAGCACAAGAAGGTAGGTTCCCCCCTCCCCAATTCCATTTTTTTTATTTTATTTATATTTTCCTTGATTTTCCATAGCCATCGGGCACGAAACCTGCAACTCAGAAAAGACACGCCTCCCACGGGGGCGTTACTAATAAACGAAACGCCCTGACCAAGGGCGTTAAATTATTTTTAATTTCTGAAAATCAATTAACCTCCATGAAAAACGCCCTGAAGCATGTCGTTTCTTAAAACTTATGATTTATCATGAATTCCATGCTCATTAAACAATTTCCAAAAAATTTTCATGAATTATTTCGCATGCTGTTAGCTTTTTGATTTTCTGTTAAATTAAAAAAAAACCACGCCCTCCAGTAGGGCGTTAATTCAACAAGAGACGTCCAAACCAGAGGGCGTCGCTTCATTCATTAACGGTTTAAAATTAACCACCCTTAGGAAAACGCCCTGCCACAGGGCGTGAACTCAACAATAAATGCCCAACACGGAGACGTGATTAGAAATATGTTTTAGAGCCACAAAAATACGCCCAACACTGAGGCGTAATAAAGATGAAAAACGCCCTTATCCAGGACGTTACATTAAGGTACATTCATAAAAACGCCCCCCACAGGGGCGTGAATTTATCAAGAAACGACCTAAGGATGGTCGTGAATTCCAAAACGTTAAAACCCAAACCAAATGTAATTCCACATGGATATTCAAACAATTAAGAAAATAATCCTCTTTTAATGCATGCAGGGGCTGATGAGGACCCGTATCTCATGGGTCATGGTCTGGGCAGCATACCAGGGTCTCCCCGACTTCCAGAGGGTTAGGGTAGAGGCCATGGGGTTTGGGGCTTTTCTATCCATCGAGCCTTTTAGACCTGACCTAGCACTGATCCAGGTTTTGAGGGAGAGATGGGATAGGGTTAGCCGGACTTTTCTGATGCCCTGGGGGCATATGGTTCCTAGTTTAGAGGATGTAGCCAGGATCACAGGTTTACGGGTAGATGGTGAGGCCGTGAGTGGGTTCACCTATTCTGACTATACGGAGATGGCCCAGAGGCTACTAGGGCTTGAGATGGTCTATGTGGGACCTAGCGAGTGTAGGACCATTTTCCGTACGGACCTGACTACAGCGATGGGTCTAGGAGATGCCAGGCATAGGTCGGGGGAGACCTTAGGTGAGTTTGCACAGCGACTGACCGACGGGGTGAGAGCGGCATGCTGCCAGGACCCGACTGACCATGAGAGAGCGAACCGAGACTTGAGGAGGTTCCTGCTGCTGCTGCTCGGGAGATTATTGCTGGGGACGAAAGCCGACGTCATCAACTGCCGCTTCTTAGGCATCCTCGAGGATCTGGAGACGGTTGGCACTTACGCTTGGGGAGCGGCCCTGCTGGCGCATTTGATGGCCGATCTGTCCACGGGGACAGGCCGTGAGACGACCGTCAGTGGCTTCTCACCTCTTCTTCAGGTATGCAATTTCTCATTTCTTATCTTTTCTTTATTGTGATGAATGTGAATATAATACTAATTGCAATGCATGGATGCAGGTGTGGAGCCACCTATACATGCCGATGGGGCGCGTTGACCCACGGCCAGGAGCTGAGGGATCCTTCCCTCTGGCGCGACGCTGGTTGCCCGTCGTCTTCGGTGCCCCACTTGACTACGAGTTGTGGGTTTTACGGAGAGAGTTCCGCGACTTCCCTCCCTCGCTGGTATGTATGAATGAATGATATGCATTTCTTTTTGTTGTTTATTTGAATATGATGAAATGATAATGATGCGTGTTCATGAATGCAGGTGCAGTGGAGACCATATGAGGGGATGACAGATGAGGGCCAGCCTTGGGTCGTATCGGGGCGACCTCGCTTCGGGCGTGAGCTGTGGCTACACTGCTTGAGCGAGATTGAGCCGTTACGGCTTCGGCTGGTGATGAGGACCCTGGGCCTGCCCCAGGAGTGGATCGAGGTCGGAGAGCCTCGAGGGATTGGCAAGAAGACCCGCGGTCGCACCAAGACGACCGACTGGAGGGTGCGATTCGAGGAGTAGTACGCCGACTGACAGCGAGGCGGGACCACAGTCGTTTCCCACGCGACTGACAGCTCCGAGTACCTCCGGCGCTACTGGGAGGTTCACGCCGGCAGACCTCAGATGAGGGTCTTAGGGGTATGTATGAATGCACTTATTTCTAAATTGAATGCAAATGCTTATGTAACTATTATGCGACTAACATGTAATGAATGCAGGATGCGAGGGACATAGCGGCTATAGATGCACAGGCCCACCTCCACATCCTGGAGGACCAGCTAGCCGCCACACGGGCAGACCTGGAGACCCTGGTGAGTGTTTAAATTATTCCTATATGCAAATGAATTTTTTTTTGTTTTGTTGAATTAATGATTAGCCACTGACGGTCTTAATGAATGCAGCGTGCCCAGCAGGGAGCAGCGAGGAGGGATCCGGTGGAGGCCTCCAGCTCGAGGGGGCCTAGTGCAGAGGTGACTGCACTGACGGAGCAGCTGGCTGGTGCGATAGCGCGAGCCGAGGCGGCGGAGCGTGACCTTGCCTCACGGGTAAATTCTGAACTCAAAACCTCATTCAAATAATGATTAGATATAAATTGTGCACTGATAAAAATTCATTTTTACAGACTGAAGAGCTTCGAGCCACTCTTATCTGCGTAGATGAGGGCTTCCGAGCGACGAGCTCACATGTGCGTGATCTACCTTCAGTCACATGTTGTTATTTCTTTTCATGAATTATTGAACTGTGGAACTGATGATTTGTTTACCTGTTTGTAGGCTGCTCAGCTGAAGGCGATACGTACCGAGTTGTCGATCCGCGATCAGCGGATCGTAGAGCTTCAGCGGACCCTGCAGCGACGCAGTGAGCTTCCTCAGGACGTAGCCGAGCTGCGAGTCACCCTGGAGCTGGAGAGGAGGGAGCGTGCTCGGGAGCGCGAGGAGCGGGCTCGTGAGCGGGAGGAGCACCAGGCGGAGCGTGCCCGGTTCCAGGAGCAGCTAGCGGCACAGGAGCGTGAGCTGGCGGACTCGAGGACCCAGTTGATCCTTTCCCAGGAGCGGCTGCGGGTGTCCGAGGAGCGGTTGCAGCGAGGCCGTGAGCGAGCACGGGCTGCGGGGTACTCCTTCACCAGCTCCACCTTCGTGGCGGGTTCTTCCCTTCGAGAGAGGAGTGAGGCAGGGGGACACGTTCGGGTTCCGGCTTCTTCGCGGGGGCCTATGCCTCCTCCACCAGTGCCAGCTCGGGACGGTGAGGAGGAGGTTGAGAGCAGGAGAGTAGAGGAGGGTGGAGGCGAGAGCTGAGAGTTTTGTACTTGTACTCCTCCACCTTCACACCTGTACATGATAGACATGATGATATATATATATATAAGATTTGAGCTTTTGTTACCTGAGCACTTGTATGGTTGTGGACTTGTGTTTGTGTACTTTTTCTTTCCACGTTCCTCGTGTTTGCTTTACTTTGCCCTGTATCTGCAGCTGCGGTTTTCACTTGAACAAACAGGTTAATTCATCTGTTCGACTTGGCCCCTTGCCCGATGAGCAAGGGGTGTCAATATTCTGACCTTAGTAATGGGTCAAGGGGCCAAGCCTTTAATAAAATAAGGCCAAATGAAATAATCAAAACCCGGGGATGCCTCATGCAATCATACATATGCAAACAAATAATTAAAAGATGTCCAGGCAAGAATGCAATTCATGCAACATGAAGAATTTATTTTTTGTTCTTTTCAGTATATATATATTTTTTGGGGATTTTCTAAAAAACACGCCTTAGATTAGGTCGTTACTCTTGTAAAAGACGCCCTCGGATACGGCGTTACTGTGAAAAGATTTTTGAATTTTGTTGAAAACACGACCTTCCAAGAGGCGTTATGTTTAAAGAAACGACTAAGAGCTAGGCGTGAATTAACATTAAAGCGCCTTGAACAAAGGCGTTAATTTTATTCCTCCCAAATTGAGCTGATAAAGAAATTAAGGTGGTGGGCCCTACTCGGTCATCATCTAAGATCCATTAACCTTTCTTGAATAATTAAAAGGGGAATTGGCGTGAATATGGTTAAACTTATACACAAGATTTCGTACAGTGCATTCTCTTCAGTTTGTCTCGACCATTCTGCTGGTTCATGACTTTTCCAAAAATAAAAAAGAAAGTATAAGGAAGCCCACAAAAGATTCAGAGATACCTGAGGCAAAACTACCTCCCCTACCCTATGCCTGTTGGGGTTCGGTCTTTGGCGTAGGGACGCTTTGTTGCCTTTTGCCTCTTCATATTGCATGCATACGCCCAAGGTTTTCCTTGCGGGGACTTTGCCCTCTTGACATGCTTTTCTTTTCACCATTTGACTTTCACTTTGGAATTGATTTGCATTGAATAGATTTGAACTGATGAACAACCTAATTGTACTTGGGCTTTTTGTGGCATTTGTTCCCTTTTGGGCCCTGACTTCCTCCTACTAGGGCGGCGGATAGGCTTGGCGTGTCTACCTCGAGACCTCCCTTCCTCCCTTGTGGGCCGAAGAAGAAGAGAATGGATATCATCTTTCGCCTTTAGTCTGGTTTCGACTTTCCATCAGATTTTGCACTGCTTGAGCTCAAGAGTAAAGTGTGTAGTGTGTGCGGGGTCAACTCCCATTTTAAATTAGCAAGACTGATGAATGGATTTTAAATTTTGACCTTTCGGACCGTGGACCTTTGCCTGTCATGTCAGCCCAAAAAAGGGGAACCATAAAAGAAAACTCTTTTTTTTGTTTTTGATTTTGAAAATATTCGATTTTTTTGATTATTTGGGAGATTTCTATTTTCTTTGGATTTTTTGTGAAGTTTTCAAATTTTGTTTGGATTTTTGTTCAGGGGTAATATTTCTTGAGATACAAACCGTTCCAGGGGTGAGTTAATTCCTCTCCTTCAGCATTAACCAGTTTATAAGCATTGCCAGGATAAACATCTTTTATGACGAACGGCCCTTCCCAGTTTGGTTGGAGCTTTGAACGAGGGCCACCGGGTTTTACAAAAATTCTTTTGATTACCATTTCACCGACCTTAAATTTTCTCTCAATTACCTTCTTTTGATAAAAACGTGAGAGCCTGTTTTGATAAACGCGCGCATGCTCAGCGGCGACCAGACGTTTCTCATCTAAGAGTTCCAATTGGGCAAGGAGTGAATCACGACGTTCATCGATAGAGAGCTCCTCATCCAATTGTACTCGCAGAGAGGGGATAAGAATCTCATAAGGGACTACGGCCTCCATTCCATAAGTAAGGGCAAAAGGAGTTTTCCCAGTGGGGGTTCAAATAGAAGTGCGGTAGGCCCAAAGAGCTTCAACCAGCTTGTCTGGCCAGTCCGAGAATTTATTAGCCTCGCACGTCTTCTTAACAATCTTGAGTAAGGTTTTATTAGTGGCCTCTGCTTGGCCATTGCCCTGCGGATAATAGGGAGAAGAATGATGCAATGCAATGTTATACCTGTTGCAGAGATCCTTGAGATCTTGAGAGATAAATTGAGGCCCATTGTCGGTGACGATGGTGCTCGGAATGCCGAACCTCGTGATGATGTTCTTCATGATAAATTTGCAGACGGTTGATGCTTTAATTTCCACGTAAGCTTCTGCTTCCGCCCACTTGGTGAAGTACTCCGTTGCCGTGAGAATGAATGATTTTTGCTTGGTCAGGAGGTTCGAATCACCAAGAGGTCCAATGATATCAAAAGCCCACATGGAAAAAGGCCATGGGGAGGACGTAGGATGGAGTGAAGAAGCAGGAGAATGAATCTTGTCGGCGTGCAGTTGGCACTTAACACACCTTCGAACATAGATAGAACAATCCTCTTCTAGAGTGGGCCAATAGAAACCTAGTCTAAGAATCTTCTTAGCTAGCATCTGGCTGTTCACATGACCGCCACACACACCAGAATGCGCCTCTTCCACAACTTTCCAAGATTCATCATCATCGAGGCATCTCAATAAAACACCGGTGAGCCCTCTTCTGTAGAGCACACCTCCAACCAAAGTATAACATTGAGCCACTCTCCTAATTGCTTTCTTTTCTTCTGCAGTGGCTTCCTCGGGATAAGACTGATCATTACAGTATCTGGCAATCTCATAATACCAAGGCTTTTCTTCGTCAGCCAACTCTTCTTGCCAATCCAATAGCATGACCTCTTTGCCTTCAAGAGCTTCTTCCCGTCTAACCTTTTCAAGCACCTGATCCCTAATATCGAGAAAAGCACGATCCCTAATGGCTGGAGTATCACGCTGATGGATCAGGGGGACATGAAAATCACGCTCAGGAGGGAAGACTAAAGCGGAAGCTAAAGAAGCAAGTGTGTCGGCCAAGATGTTCTGGCTACGCGGGACATGAACGAAAATCAATTTAGTGAAGAGTTTGGCGTAAGCTGAAGCGAGTTCCTGATAGGGCTTGAGCTTAGGATTGATGGTGCGGCACTTGACCAACACTTGGCGTAGAATAAGCTGACTGTCACCGACAATTCACAAATGAGTGACACCATATTGATGAGCGGTTTTAAGACCGGCCAAAAGAGCTTCATACTCGGCTATGTTATTGGTGACGGGAAAAGTGAGCCGAGCAGCAAATGGAATGGTGACCCCTTCAGGCGTTAAAAGAACCATGCCGATCCCTCTTCCTTGAGAATTAAGAGCTCCATCAAAATGTAACGTCCACATAGGATCATGGGATTGATTAATGGACATTAATTCTTCATCTGGGAACTCTGAATTGACCGGATCAAAGCGGGGGAGAGGGTGGTGAGCAAGATGCTCGGCAATGGCATAACCTTTGATAGCTTTTTGCTGAATGTAAGTGATGTCAAATTGAGAAAGGAAGCTTTGCCAGCGTGCCAATCGATCAGTGAGGACAGATTTTTCAAGGAGGAATTTGATTGGATTCATGCGAGCGATGAGGTGAACCTCGTGAGTTAGGAAATAGTGTTTTAGCTTCTGAACTACCCAAACCAAAGCTGCACAAGTCTTCTCCATGGCTGAGTATCTCTGCTCACAGGGGTTAAGAAGTTTAGACAAGTAGTATGCTGCCCTCTCCTTACCTTCCTCATCCACTTGAGCTAAGACAGCACCTACGGAGTCATCCAGAACCGAAACATAGAGAATAAGTGGCTTACCTGGAATTGGCGGCCTCAGGACAGGAGGATTGACCAAATAGTCCTTCAATCCGTCAAAGGCTGCCTGACATTTGTCATCCCAATTAAACTTGACTCCCGGCTTAGTAAGCTCGTAGAACGGCCTACACCTCTGCGAGTGCTAGGAGATGAAGCGGCGAATGAATTGCAACCTCCCGATTAATCCTCGGACTTCCTTCAAATTCTTGGGAGGAGACATATCTCTAATGGCTTTTACCTTGTTGGGATCAACTTCAATTCCCCTCTTGCTAACAATGAAACCAAGCAACTTCCCTGAAGAAACGCCAAATACGCACTTCTTGGGGTTCATTTTTAATTGAAATTCTCGGGATCTCTGCAAAACCTTAGCCAGAACCCCAGGATGCTCAATCCTTGTTCTTGATTTCACAACCAGGTCATCCACATACACCTCAATATAAATATGAATCATGTCATGAAAAATTGCCATCATGGCCCTTTGATAAGTGGCTCCAGCATTCTTAAGTCCAAAGGGCATGACCACATAACAATATGTGCCCCATGGTGTAGTGAATGAAGTTTTCTCTTGATCTTCTTCGGCCAGGCGAATCTGATTATAGCCTGAAAAGCCATCCATGAAAGAAAGAGTCTCAAATCCTGCCGTGTTATCAATCAACACATCAATATGAGGGAGGGGGAAGTCATCCTTAGGACACGCCCGGTTGAGGTCCCGGAAATCTATGCAAATTCGAACTTTTCCATCTTTCTTCATAACCGGGACAATGTTAGCCACCCAATTGGGATAAAGGACGACTCTAACGAATCTAGCTTTGTGGAGTTTATCGACCTCTTCTTTCATTTTCAAAGCCATGCTAGGGTGGAAACGCCTCAACCGTTGTTTTACCGGGACAGACCCTGGCTTAAGTGTAAGGCGATGTTCAACGAGCGCAGGGTCTAATCCAGGCATATCTTCATAACTCCATGCGAACGTGTCTTTGTATTCTTGAAGAACTAAAATGAGCGCCTCCTCTTCGGAGGGCGGCAAATTTTTGCTAATGAGGACAATCCTAGGGTCTTCCTCGGTACCCAAATTGATTTCTTTGGTAGGTTCTTCTACGGAGGCTGATGGTTCGTCGAATCTTCTCATACCACTAGCAAAAGCATCAGCCTCGTCCTCATATTCTTCATAACTTTCATCCCCCTCTTCAATAGGGTCTTCATCATTCATGATTTCATAGACACCCAAACCCTCATTAGAAGCGATAGAATCCTCAATTTCTAACTCTGGCAGGATAATTGGATCTTCCACAAACTCAGGGAGAGCTAAACAAGCTTGGCATCTAATAGCCAATTCCAACAAAAATCTGCGAGGAATCTGCTTACCCCTGGCCTTCTTGTGTGAATCTACCCCATGAATTTTATTAGAAGAAGAGGAAGAAAGGGAGGAAGAGCAACTAGCTTGATTATAAGGGAAAGAAGGAGGTGATAAAGTGGATACAGGAGGTGATACAGAGGAGGGCCCCTCACCAGAGGGGGAGAAAAGACTTACCAAGGAATTTTGGGAGAGCGGCCCCTGGATCGGGTCGCACTCGAGAGAAAAATAGGAGGTCTCCTCAAAAGAAATGGAGGATTGGAATATTGGAGATTTGGCATTTTTTTTTCATTTTCATGTTTTCCTTTGTTTTTATTTTCTTTTTCAAGTAAAAAGTAATGTGAAGGGAGAATAGTAGGTGGAGTGGAGATTGCAAGTTTGGAGAAAGATTTAATCAAAGATGGCCCACGCGGGGGCGAGATGGAGTTTTCAGCAAATCGCTCGAGGAGCGAAGGAGCAATCGGGAGGGAAATCTGAATTGAATCGGGAGACAAATTGATAGTAATCGGTGGTGGTCGCGGCACGTGACCAAACCAACGGGAATAGAGAGAAGCCAACACCAACGGATGCACAGAAGTGAGGGAGAAAAGGCCGGCCCACAGCCTATCCACGGAAAATCCTTCTTCAAAGGGGACATCTGGCTCCCCCGTATTTGTGTAGTCACTTAACATCTGCCTTTTATCTGTGATTGCTGCAGGCATTTCAATCAGTTCTTGAATCAACGGCGGCCATTCCGGATCTGTCGGCATGAACAGGCGGCTTAAAGAGAAAGTGATGTCATTCATGTCAAACCACCTATACCAGTCACATTCCGGATCACCCATTTTTCTTCTTTTATCTGGCCTTAACGACTCCAGGGCTTTGTAAGTGGCCAATGGGGCAATGTGACGAGCAAACTGTCTAGCGTGCACATCTTGACAATCAAGCAATGATGTAATGATGGTAGTCTGTTCATTGTTCTGAACGCCACCGGTGACAAAATGTGTCTTTAAAGTCCAGGTGAGCGGCTGGCGATCTGGCTTGAAGGTGGACGTCATAACAGCCCACGGCTCTCCTTCATTCTTGCCCGGTGCTTTGTAGCCTAAGCCGCCTCGTGCAACCACCTTTTGAGGCTTAATGGGCCTAATCTTGCTCTGGAGTTTGGCGCCCAGGCCCTTGCCATCTTGATATCCCATTCTTATCAGAATGTTCCAGCCGGGGGTATTCATCATATTTTTCTTTTTCTTCTTCCCCTTGGAAGGCAGGGGTGTCATAGCAACTGTTGTAACAGTCTCAGATAGCATCGACTGAGAGTGGGGAATGTCCAGCACAGATAATAACGGCTTGTTGGCTGGCCATATAGAAGGAACTGATGAAGCTACATGAATGTCCTCCTCTGGCAAGATCGGCACGCTGGTCACCTTGATAATGCGGTCCTTGTGCGGAAACTTAAGGCACTGATGGTTTGTAGAGGGCACTGCATCAAGCTGCTGAATATAAGGGCGACCCAGGATGCCATTAAAGGTCGGGTCCATATCCAGAATATGAAAATCTGCCGTAATGGTGGCTGGACCCAAGCTGACTTTAAGAGTAATCATACCCAGAGGGGGTTTCTTTGTATTGTCATATGATGTGACAGTAATGGTAGATGGCCGAATCTGGCTCTCAGGGATACCGCATAACTTCAGAGTGCTCGGAGGCAACACATTGATAGATGCACCGGTGTCTACCAAACACTGCTTAACGGCCACCTTGTTGATATCAACCGTGATACATAGGGCATATTTTCTTGCCGGTGGAGGTGCTAACTCATGTTCATGGAATGTGATTGCCGGCTGACTGCTGGCAGGGGTCAAGACTGTAATTATCTGTTCAACCGGAAGGTCCTCATTGACCATGACCTTCTGCAGGTATTCCTTCAGGGCCAGCTGATGAGTGGTTGACCTCTTGATTAATTCAAGGATGGAGATTCTGGCTGGAGTGCGATCCAAGTGCTTTAACAGATCATATTGAGTTCCCGGCACTGAATCTTGTTCCTGTTCTTGCTCTTGTGGCCCCTGCACGGGCTCTAGCTCTCTCTGTGGGAAAATACGGTGGAACATCCGTCCACTACGGAGCGGCGCTACGCCTTGACGCGTCTCTGTCGGGGCAATATTAGGAGGAGGGTTGGAAGAAGAAGAAGGAATGTCGGTAACAAAGATCTTGCTAGGGGATACCAAAGGGGAATTCAATGAAAGGGGCGCCCCCGTAGGAGGCGTAGTAGTGGTGTTTAATAAAGATGCCCCCGCGGGAGGCATGGGAGGAGTATTTGAAGAAGGTGCCCTTGCAGGAGGCGTGGGAGAAGAGAGGGATATCCGAATGCGAGGGGTATTGGCAGGTGGTGGAATAAGGAGAGATCGTGGCACAAAGGGTGGTTGTACTGATGGTGGAGGAACTCTTGCCGGTGTAGGAGTGGTAGCGGGGATAGCGGGTGCTGGCGGTGAGCGTAGTAGGAGTGGCCTGGAGGGCGCGGATGTAGGATTGGTGGTGGAAGGTGGAATGGTAGGTTGCTGTGGTGGTAAGCGGTTAAGAAGAGAGCGAGCCGGCAAGGCCGTGGAATTGGTGGTGGTAGATGGGTTGACGGGGCGTAAAAGAGAACGTCCCGATAGGAGACTAGAAGGAGAAGGAGGAACGCGCAAAAGACGCGGAGTTTGATTTTGGGTTGGATCATGGTGGAATGCCCCGACAGAGGCGTTTTCTTCGTGCCATCCCTGTCCTCTCTCCACCTCGTAGAGAGACGTGACAGGGTTCACGTGTTGATTAGGAGCGTGCTCCGGCAATGGATTACGGACAATCCCCATATCCTGCTGGGGTGCTGGAGCTTGCTGTGGCTGAACTTGCTGCGGAGCTGGCTGCTGTTGTTGCTGATTTTGCTGTTGCCGATGCGGCCTTCTCTCTTTCATGGTGGCGATGACTTGCCTCATTTCATCCCAATTAATGCCACCCTGGTCATTCAAATCATAAATATGATCTCTGAAATGGAAACAACGATCAAGGTTGTGACCAGGGGCGCAGTGAAATGCACAGTAACGGGATGTGTCAACATTGTCGGGCCACACCGTTCTTTCTTTTGGTAGGACGAGCAGGTTGGCGGCCATCAAAGCATTAAAAATGTTAGGGAGACTCTCTGGGAGTGGCGGATAATGGGCCCTCTTGGGGCCAAGCGGTGGTCTCCGTTGTTGTTGGCCATAGTTGGAAGGTGGGGGGACCTGATGGTATTGTGGTGGTGCTGGAGGGTCGGTGCGAGGCGCTTGGCTCGGTGATGGAGCAAAAGAAGGTTGGGGTGTGAAGTGGCGTTGTGGAGTGGAGGTAAAATGGGGGTTTTGCTGTGGAGGTGGCGGAGGTCGTGGGTTTGACTGGTGGTGGGGGTGGCCAACTACGCCAACCTGCTCGTTTGTGACAGTGCCCTCAGTCGTGGGCCCGCTGTTGACATTTGTATTCTTTTTAAACAACCGAGGCTTCGGCTCAAACTTACCCATGATGGGCAAATCCTTCATTTGTGTTTGTATATAACGAGCTCTTTCATAGAGCTCTTCCATAGTTGTCAGCCGATTCATGGCCAAAATGTGCCGGAATTGAGGAGTTGCATTAGAAATGACCATTTTTACTTGCTCTTGTTCCGACAATGTGTCCTTCAATTTCTCGGCCATAGACCGCCACCTGTCAACAAATACAATGAAGTCTTCCTCGGGAAACATCCTCTCAGCGACCAGATCTGTAACAGAAAGGGACGGTCCTACCCGGTCTCTGTACTTTTGCAAGAATTTCCTTTGGATAACATCAAAATCACCGGCATCAGCTGGCTCCAGGGAATAGAACCATTCGAGGGCTGGCCCCTCAAGAGATCTCCTGAATAAATAGGCCAGGGAGGCCTTATTGTCTTGCCAGAAAGAAGTCTCATATCGAAAATCCTTTAAATGAATGAATGGGTTGCCTGTTCCATTATATCGCCGGAAATTCGGCATTTCAGAAGGTGGTAAATGGAACACTGGCAACGTAGGAAGAGAAATTTCCGGGGCATTCTTAGTTGCTGTAACCTTCTTGAGCTGCTCCTCCATGCTGGCCAGCTTCTGAAGCAAGAGAGTGTTGGTATCGGGCTCGACTGGGGCCTGATTCTGAATAAAAGAATGCGGTATAGGCGTTCGTAGAACCCGAGGAGGTTGGGAGGATTGATGCCTAACCGCTGAATAGCTCGCCTGCTGGGCCGGCATGGCCGCAATAGGCGTTTGTGGACGAGAGGGAGGGGGATGCAAGACCGCCTGGTCATTAGCAATCTGATGGCCACTCACGGCCGGAGGGGGATTAGAGGAAGATGAAAGGACGGATTTCCCCTTTAAAGCGGCCTGAATGGCTTGCCGCTGGGAGTCATCCAACTGGGAGAGAGCTTGGATCAAGTCTGTGACGTTGATAGATGGGGAAGGGTTCCCCGAAGTGTTGGAAGATGGAACTTGAGACGAAGGGTCCGCCTCATGGATGGTGGTATCGACCACATGGACTTGTGAGTAATGGGGGTGAGGAGGAAGGTAGTTCCCCTCATAATAAACAGAATCCTGGAGAGGGTCCTCATATTGACCAAATATGTTCTCATTCTCATCATCATAAGAGTACCCGTTGCCTGACATGCTGATGGTTTTACCTGAACGGAGTTTCATTCTTAAGAGAGAGGATGTTTAATGAAGGAACTATCACAAAATATTCAATCCAAACAAAGCAATCAAATCACCCAACTATGTTTATGCAAACAAGGTTGGCAAGCAACGCAAGATTTTAATGTTTGATGTTTGAATTTAGGGTGGATTATTTGTGAAAGTTCACTCTTTTGCCAAATGAGACCTAGTTTGATCCGAGTGCAACCTCCGGGTCAACTAAGTTCTTCTCTCTTTTAACAACGTATAGGTTCTCTAAACTCCAGGTACTTCGAGGGTACAACCAGCCCGGCGTCCGTGAGGGAATCCACGGGTGCGGGGACTTACGGAGGTCTTGGAAAAGGGATTTCCGGTCCAAAGAGACGGAATGCTCAATGGAGGGTCGTCCCGATTCCAAGAAGGGTGTGTGGATCCTAGGATAGAGAGAGGAGGTCTCTCAACCAAGCCAACAAATCAAGACAATCCAAGCCGCAATGTAATATCAAGACAAATGCCCAGCAATGAATAACAGCCAATCTGTGAAAAAGAACAGTAAAGACACGCCCTTGGAAAGGTCATGTTCACAGCAAGAGGAAAGACACGCCCTGCGGTAGGTCGTGACCAAATTAAAACACGGCAGCGTGGCTGTCGTAAATTCTGTGAGGGGCTCACAGACGGTAGGAAAATCACGCCTTGAGGTGAGGCGTTCTAAAGAAAGGACGCCTACGGTAAAGGGCGTCAAAATGCAGAGAAAACGCCCTGATGATAGGCGCTGATAATAAATGAAACGCCTCAGAGAGCGGCGTTAATTCACAGGCAATATGATAAGGATGCAGCAGACAGCAGTTATGATAAAGAGAAACGCCCTAATGACAGGCGTTGATAAGAAATGAAATGCCTCGAAGAGGGGCGTTATTCCACAGACAGTATAATAAGCATGCAGCAAACGGCAGTTATAGAAACAGACGCCCTGGAGATGGGCGTTAATCAATGAAACACGTCCCTGTAAGGGGCGCTAAATAGCAGACGAGAAAATAGCAAAGATAAGGCAAGCAGATGCAATAAACACACGCCCTGGAGGGGGGCGTTAATTAATCAAAACACGTCCCTGTGAGGGGCGTTAAATCAAAAGACGCCCTTGTTGAAGGCGTTAATAAGCAGCAATTGACTGATCCGGGGAGTGTGCAGGGTGCACAATGGAGGGTGCCCGAGGGGCACAAGGGAAAGGGTACCGAGGGTACCGAGGGGAAAGGGCACGCGAGGGTGCCTAAGGGGAAAGGACACACGAGGGTGTCAAAGGGAAAGGGCACACGAGGGTGCCAATGGAGATGGTATTCAATAAAGAAAACAGTGGATGTCCCACCGTGATCGCCAATTTGTAGATCGGATTAAAAATCCTCACTTTTGGGAGTGAAAAATATATAACATGACAACAACATGTATAAGACGTGATAAAAAATATATAGCACGAGGTGCTAAAGGGGAGTTGTGATCGCCAGAGGGTTTACCTCAATAAGAAGAAAATGAGATCGCATGTACCTGGTGAAGAGTGGGATGCGGGATAAATGTGGATTTCCTCCTCCAACTCCAATCGGCCGGCCGATGAAGTGGGTTTTCTTGATTGATTACCTTGTAAAAAAGACAATGAAAAACAAGCAAAAGAGAGGGGGATCAGCCAAAGTGCAATAGTATCAATCCAAAGCTAACCTAAGATGATGAAAAGACATCAACATGCGCACCTCTTTTTGGTTTTATAAACCCCTAGCAGAGAACTAGGGAAGAGAAAAAAAAATGCTTAATGCAATAAGAAAAACTGATGGTATGACAATGATGGAACTCAAATAAAATAAGCACAATATAGCCCTACTCTCCCTGACGAGAGTGGAGGGAAACCGTGAATGATGTTGGCTGGATTGTAGAAAGATGGGTGCAGTAGGATGAAGCCCGATCGGATGCAGTAGTACACCACGCTGCAGCAGGATGAAGTGCAAAGAAGGGGAGATTGTGATCTTCTGGGTTTAGGGCATTCAACAATAATGATGATAATCAACAAACAACAACAACAACCCTGCAACCTTTCCAACCTTTTCCAACCCTTCTTATGCTCGACAAGGAGCCTCTTATATAATGTTCAATCGGATGTGATCAAACAAGGGAATTGATAAGAACGGGTAATGAGGCATCCATGGAAGGATTAAGATCGGGGAAGAGTCCAAGGATAGCAGGGAACTGTGGGGGAAAGATGGAAAAAAAAAGGACTCTGGAGTAAAACACGCCTTAAGACAGGGCGTCTATTTATGAATTGACGACCTGAGATTGGGACGTTTCTTAAAACACGACCTAGTAAAGGCCGTTTCTTCCTGGGTTTAATTTTAGAAATGAAAACTTCCTCTGTTTGGAAATTAATGGAACACGCCTAAGGTAACGGCGTTTCTTCAAAACACGCCCTGAGGAAAGGCGTTACTCACAAAATGCCTTTTATTTTGAAAATAGATAATTCCAAAAATTAACGGATAATACCACGAATTGACGCCCTCACCTACGGTCGTCCTTTCCTTGAAAATACCTTATGACAGGTCGTTACTTTAAAAATTAACGCCCTTCGTCAAGTCTTTATTCATAAAAATGCAGGAAAATGCAGAAAAACTCACAAAAATAGAAAAACTTTATGTTATAGGAATATTGAAGTCCACTTGGGGCGTTTATATAATAACATGAGATTTGATCAACAAAACGTCAATTTTGGCGTGTCTACAGTTAGCAGTGCTTCCTCTCCTTCCAAGACTAAGTTTAAGAAGTTCAAGAAGAAAAAGAGGTTTTTCCAGCAGCCGTCGTCCGGTACGGATGTAGTCCAGCAACCGACAGTGCCTTCTTCTCAGACTCGTCAGAGTTCGGCTGTCAGTCAGCCATGGACGTGTCGGAGATGCGGTGGTCATCATAAGGGCCAGCCGTGTTCTCTGTATGTTGTTTGTTTTCGATGTGACCAGCCGGGTCATGTGGTTCGGGATTACCCGCTGAGGCCGAAGCAATTGCAAGCTCCTCAGTTCTCCCAGCCTCAGCAGCCGCAATTCAGACCTCCTCCTGTACCTCAAACTCAACAACAGTTTTATTCTCAAGCGTCGGCGTCTTCTCAACAATCCTCAGCTAGATCGAAGAAGCAGAAAGGCAAAGTTTCTCATATGACTAGAGCTGAAGCTGTTGCGTCCTATCTGGTGGAAGGTACGATTATGCTTTATGGTCATTCAGCTCGCGTCTTATTTGATTCTGGTGCTTCTCACTCTTTTATTTCTGAGGCTTTCTTGGCATGTATTGAGGAGCCGACATCAGATATGTCTTGTGAGATGTTTGTTGAATTGCCTTATGGAGATTTCATAGTTACACCTTTGTGTTTGGGAGAGTCTCCTGTGATGATTGATAATCACCAGTTACCGGCAAGATTGTATGCGTTGCAGCTGGCAGATTATGATGTTATTCTGGGAATGGATTGGTTGGAGCAGTATGGAGCTGTGGTTGACTGCAGATCGAAGAAAGTCTATTTTCAGCCCCAAGGGAAATCAACCTTTTATTTCCAAGGTATTCGATCCCGTTCTTCTCGTATGATTATTTCTGCTATTCGAGCCTATAGGTTGCTTAGTGCAGGTTGCCAGGGATTCTTAGCTTCTGTGGTTGCTGTTGAGAAACCACGACAGGATGTCAATGATATTCCTGTTGTCTGTGAGTTCCCTGATGTGTTTCCTGACGAGTTGCCAGGCTTGCCTCCAGAGCGAGAGATTGAAATGGTGATTGAACTGATTCCTGGTACAGGCCTGTTAGCAAAGGCACCGTACCGTATGGCTCCAGCTGAACTTAAAGTACTGCGAGCACAGCTACTTGAATTGCTGGGAAAAGGCTATATTCGCCCCAGTTTTTCTCCGTGGAGTGCCCCAGTGTTGTTTGTGAAAAAGAAAGATGGAAGCTTGAGACTTTGTATTGATTACAGGCAGCTGAATCAGGTGACTATCAAGAATAAATATCCGCTTCCCAGGATTGATGATTTGTTTGACCAGTTACAGTATGCTATTGTCTTTACACGAATTGACCTCCGGTCTGGCTACTTTCAATTGCGGATCCGGGAATCTGATGTGGAGAAGACGGCTTTCAGCACTCGATATGGTCACTTTGAATTTATGGTAATGCCGTTTGGATTGACTAATGCCCCAGCAGCTTTCATGGACCTAATGCAGCGTATTTTTCATTCATTTCTTGATCAGTTCGTAGTGATCTTTGTTGATGATATTCTGATCTATTCTGCCTCTGATGAAGATCATGTGCAGCATTTGAGGATCGTTCTGCAGACTCTGAGAGATCACGAGCTCTATGCGAAGTTCAGTAAATGTGAATTCTGGCTTCGGGAAATTCATTTTCTTGGTCACGTGATTTCTGGTGACGGAGTGGCAGTGGACCCTGCAAAGATTGAAGCTGTTTTGAATTGGCAGAGACCGAGAACGATCACTGAGATTAGAAGCTTTTTAGGTTTGGCTGGGTATTATCGCAGGTTCATCCAGGATTTTGCGAAGATTGCAGCACCGATGACTAGACTGACTCGTAAAGATGTACCTTTTATCTGGTCGGATCAGTGTGAGGAGAGCTTTGTTGAATTGAAAAAGCTCTTGACTTCTTCTCTAGTGTTGACTTTGCCTTCCGACTCGGGTGGATTTCTTGTTTGCACAGATGCTTCTCGAGTGGGTTTGGGTGCTATGCTAATGCAACATGGTAAGGTTATTGCATATGCATCTCGACAATTGAAACAGCATGAGGAAAATTATCCCACGCACGATCTAGAGCTAGCTGCAGTTATTTTTTCCTTGAAGATCTGGAGACATTATCTGTATGGTGAGAAATTTCAGATTCTTACTGATCATCAGAGTTTACAGTATATATTCTCTCAGAAAGATCTGAATCTCAGGCAGAGGCGATGGATGGAATACATGAAAGATTATGACTTTACACTCTCCTATCAGCCGGGTAAAATGAATGTTGTGGCTGATGCTCTGAGCAGGAAGGTGCAAGTCAATCAATTGTTGCTTCATGAATGGAAATTGTGGGAATAGCTTCCGAGTGAGGCATTCAGCGTGGAGATTCCTGCCGATCCGAGGATGGCAGTTTGTGCTAGCTTGGTTTTGGGTTCAGCTTTGTATCAGCAGATTCAAGAACCTCAGCAAGTTGATTCTGATTTGGCCCGTGTTATATCAAGATATGATGTGGAATTTGATGACGAGCTGGTCGTCAGCTTCCAGGGCAGATGGTATGTTCCCGCTGTTGATGCATTGAGACTTGAGGTTCTGAGTGAAGCCCATGGTTCCCGCTTTGCTATTCACCCAGGTGTCACCAAGATGTATCAGAATTTGAAAAAGTAGTTCTGGTGGCCAGGTATGAAGAAAGACGTGGCTATATTTGTTTCTAAGTGCTTGACTTGTCAGTATGTTAAAGTCGAACATCAAAAGCCAGGTGGATTACATCAGCCTTTAGAGATTCCAATGTGGAAATGGGACCACGTTACTACAGACTTTGTGGTGGGTTTGCCTCGGACTTCTCAGGGTTTTGATGGTATCTGGTTGTTTGTCGACAGATTGACTAAAACTACCAGAATGTTGCCGATTAAAGTTACTTGGAGTGTGCAGAGGTTGGCCGAGCTTTATGTGCAGAAGATCGTGCCACTGCATGGAATTCCTGTTTCACTTGTGTCAGATCGTGGTCCACGTTTTACCTTCGGCTTCTAGCGTAGTTTCCAGAAAGCTTTGGGCACTGAGTTAGCATTCAGTTCAGCGTATCACCCACAGTCAGATGGACAGTCAGAGAGGACTATTCAGACTCTGGAAGACATGCTGAGATCGTGTTGCCTTGACTGGCAAGGTTCGTGGAGTCAACATTTGCCACTTGTTGAATTTGCTTATAATAACAGTTTTCACTCTAGTATTGGTATGGCTCCTTACAAAGCGTTGTATGGTCGTCCTTGTCGTACTCCCTTGAACTGGTTTGATGTTGGGGACAGATTGTTGACAGGACCGGACATGGTACAGCAGTGTTCTCATGTGGTTCGTCTGATCAGGCAGAGATTGTTGACAGCCCAGAGTCGATAGAAAAGCTATGCAGATCGGCGCAGACGTCCACTATAGTTTGAGCCAGGAGATATGGTGTTTGTTAAGGTATCTCCGATGAAGGGTGTTTCCAGGTTTGGGAAGCGTGGAAAGCTTAGTCCGTGATATGTTGGCCCGTTTCCTATTTTTGAAGCTGTGGGTCCGGTAGCTTATCATTTGCAACTACCAACGGCTATGCAAGCTATTCATGATGTGTTCCACGTGTTTCAGTTGAGGAAATATGTGCCAGATGCTTCTCATGTTCTTGATGATTCAGTTTGGCCCAAGGTGACTGCTGATTTGTCTACGCCAGAGTTTCCTATCAGAATTGAAGACCGTCGTGAGCAGCGGTTGAGAAATAAGGTTATCCCTCTGGTAAGAGTTGCTTGACAGCATCACTCTGGTAATGAGTCCACTTGGGAACGTGAAGATGAGATGCGTCAGCTTTTTCCTTTCTTATTCCAGTGAGGTATAAGTCTTTTCTCAGTTTCCTCCTTTTCCGTTGTTGTAAATTTCGAGGGCGAAATTTCTTTTAGGAGGGAGGGACTGTAAGGCCCGTGCCTTAGTGGATCCTTAGTGGTTTAGATCTAATATTTGTTCTGGAATTTTTGACTATTTTCCTATATTTTTTGGAATTTTTCTGGTATTTTTCGGATTTATTTGGAGTTAATTGAGGGTTATTAGAAACTAATAAGATTTTAATATATATAATAATTATATTATATATATTTTAATTTTATTTTATTTTCTTTTAATCCCTCACCCTCACACCCTCTCTCTCCCCTCGTCGATCTCTTCTCACCCTCACGCTCTCTCTCTCCTCACGCAATCGCCTCTCTCCCCTTCCTAGGGATTTCGGGCGAAACGTTGTCGGATTGAAGCGTGGTTGGCGCCGTTGGATTCCTTGCGTCGAGAGGAACGCGAGGGTACCCATTTCGGCACGGTTCGGTGATCGTGGGAGCGAGACGGAGTGTGAAGGCTCCGTGGACCTATCTCGGTGCATGCGGCGTTGTCAGCCGTTTTGGCTTGCAAGAGGTAGGGGGATGGACTTCTGAGCTTGCTAGGATCAATTCCTGTAGCTAGTTCGTTTGATTAGAACCCCGTAGCATGCATAATGTTCATTTTTCCATATTTGGGGTTTTAGCTTAATTCTTGAGTTTAATGCATTGTGGGCTTTGCATGTGATGTTTTTAGCTGTTATATTGTTGTTTGGGATGTATGGTTTGACAGGAAACTGGTTTTTACGTCGTTACCCGACGATTTCTATCGTCCGGGAGGGAACCGGTTTTCAAACCGAACCCGTCCGTGGCCCAGGCAGTGTGACGGTCCTTCCAGGAACCGTCACACGTCTGCCGGTCCTAGATGGACGCGTTACTTAAATGTAATGGCCTAATGAAGGGGCGTTACATTGAGTGTAACGGCCAGGTTTCGACCGTTATTCACTCGTTGACTATCGTTGACTAGTTGAGGCGGTTCTTCTGGCGGCCTATCGGCCGACCGCCAGATGGCTGTAACGCGCCTAGGCTAGCGCGTTATATCCTGTTTCATGCAGTTTTATCTGTTAGTTGTAAATCAGCCTCGGGTGGATCTGACGGCCAGTCGGCCGACCGTCAGAGCCATGTAACGCGCGTAGGCTGGCGCGTTACATGCCCGTTTGTTTGGATTTATTGGGCTCGGCAGCGGTGGTAACGGCCAGGTCTAGGCACGTCACTTCCCATGTAGCGCTCCTATCCACGACCGTTACTTACCTGTGACGCGTGGGCGGTAGACCGTCACATGCCTGTTGGTTTTAAAGAATGTCGGCTTATGCTTTAATGCTTCTCGAGCTATTTAATATGCCATGTTTAGCTATTGTATTATATAATGGCATGTTTCTATATCCCAATAGAGTAGCTTTTCTTTCCTTGCAATGGAGCCACTGTTGTTGCCCTAAGGTCTGTTGAGTGCCGACCCGCTTGGGGATAGCGGAGGGGTGTTTCCCGTACGCGATTTGTAAGCTAGTTCCGTGGGCTCCCGGCCAATGGTAGCGTCCTACCAAGGGAGAAAACTAGCTAGAGGGCCTGGCTCAGGCGAGAGTCAGTGTGTGCACACGTGGTCAGAGGCTGTGGACTGACACTGACGAGTGTCACTCTGACTGGTCACTTGGTTTGGTACTGTTTGCGCGCTCTGCTTGTCGTTTTACTGACTGCGAGTGCTTGAGACGCAGTGTAAGTCGTCAGTGGACGCATCTGGTTTCTGCTCCAGTGGTTGTCCTACTCCCTACTGCTTGGATTGGTTAAGGCTTATCCTGTTTGGTAGATTTAGTTTCAGTCGCTTGCATTTAATTACTATTGGCATGTGTTAGCTGTTATACCTGCTTAGATAGAGTTTACAGCTTTCTTGTGATTAGTTATTCATGCCAATGCCTGTTACTTTATTTAAATGCATGCCCTATTGCCTTTATCGTCGCATGCATGTTTGTTTAGTGCGAGGTAGGGATCCGCGTGACCCTACTGAGTCTGGCTGTGACTCACCCTTCTCCTTTCAGGTGAGCCGCGCCCGCCGTCTCCCGGTGTTTTGTGAGGTTACTTGGAGACCGTGCTTAGTTGTCAGCAGTTGACGGGTCGCCTTTGTGAGGCTCTGTTGTACTTTCGCCGGGGTATGCCCCGCGTAGTTGTACTTTTTGGACTAGTACTCTTGTGCTTCTGGACTAGTTATATAGATATCACTATGGTTATTTTTGAATTGCTTCCGCACTTGTGTTAATTTTATTGCTTAATTGTAATATGCGCGTTCCAAATTACAATTCGCTATGCATCCCCTCGACAATCTTCACTAACCCTTCAGGGGCCTCATCAGCCTCTTGGGTGGCTTCCCCAATTCTTGGTATCGGTGCATCGATGTTATCGGTATATCGGTATCCTGAACTCTGGGTCGTCACATGTAGTGTGTGCGGTGATATTAAAATTAATTTCTATGAGGGACTATTATTTTATTATTTATAGGTATCAACACTAATAATAGACACAATGACTGAAGTCTCTATTGCAGTCCACTCACAGCTCGCTTTGTGCAGACGTGCCTCTCTGTAAATTCATTGTAAGTAACCTATCAACATTGGTTTTCCAATAATGATGTCAATTTTGATTCGTTTGTTATACATGTTTGTAGCGACCCGGATTCCGGATACCCGGTGCACCCGGTATAAATACCGAATACATGTGATACCACATGGGACCCGCGAGGCCTCCCAAGCGCGGGAAAGCGCCGAAGGGAAAAAGGAGTGTGTGGAATACATTGAAGCCAACAGATATAACAGTAAGCAATTAAATTTCATTACAATGGATTGCTAAAGTAGCAGAAATAAAATTACATTTTCATTAATAATTTCAACAATTACAATTATACCTAGAGTCAAGTCCTAAGGAAAGACAACAAGTACAGTCTGACAGAAAAGAAACGTACACAGACGTCGGGAGAAGCCCGACGCAGGTACAGCTGGCAGCTACAGCAAACGCGCACCTCCAAGAGCAGCAGAGGCAGACGGCGAAACCCACCTGAAAAGCAGGGGTGAGTCTCAACAGAAACTCAGTAGGGGTCACGCGGATCCCCACTGGAAAATGCACAGAGCAACGGAAGCAACTACGGAAACAGCAAGTGCAGCAAAGCAGGAAAAGCTACACTAAAAAGCTGTAAACAGACAGGGTATAGCAGGAGTAGGGAACATGCTAAGAGCAAGGGGAGCTCAAAAACAAAGAAGAGCGAGGCCGTAAAACACGGGACAACGGCCACCGAGGAGAACTCGGCACCCTAAGCTACTCCAAGCGGCAACAGACGGTCAACCCCAAACTTACACAGTAGGGTAACCCAGTCCGACAGCCAAAGCAAAGGCGAAGGCAGACGCCGACGCCAAAAACACAGACAAAACACGACAGGAGACGTCGTGCACGCAGCCCCACGCATGACAAGAATGTCATGCCAACGACAGAACACTGACCTCGAGTATAGCCTCGAGAGGGCACCTCGCAAAGGTCACAGCGCACAAGAAAACGCGAGAGCCACAGCACCGAGTGACAGGAGCACCCTTCTCCCAGAAGAACAGCCAGAAGCGTCCACTGACGACTTACACTGCGCCACAAGTGTCATGTCACTCAAGGACAAGACACACCAAGAACCTGGTCCGAGGAACAACAGTTCCAAGGAAACATGGTACCACAGCACGAAACTACAGCACCAACTGCGAGTGACTAGTCAGGGCCACGCCCGTCGGCGCAAGTCCCCAGTCCCTGACCACGTGTGCACACACCGACCTCTACCTAGGTCAGGCCTCTAGCTAGTATTCCCCTCAGTAGGACGCTACCATTGGCCGGGGCCTACGGAACTAGCTTAAGAACCGTACGTACCAAATGCAACAGGAAAACCCCTCCACCACTCCCGGTGGGTCGGCAAGAGCCTAGGGCTACAACTAGTGGATGCTCACAAGGCACAGACTCAAAAACACAGGTGCTAAAGCACAGACAGTCTAAGAAAGACCCGTCTCATGCACCACAAAGCACCATGGCAGCTAAACAACCGCCAACTGACTCAGGACCAGGCAACTAGACCTACGACGTAACGATCCCTGAGTCGAACGACTCAAAGGCAAGATCGTCACAAGCAACGAAACAAGCCACCAATCGGTCTAATCCTAAGCCAGCAAAACAACGCTCCGTAGAAAATGACACACGGAGACCTGAGGGAAACACCAAGAACCCTCAGCACACCTGGACATGCAAACCGAGGTAAGGCAACACCTCGAGGCATCCGAAAGCAGTGTCTCGAGCCGGACGTAACCATCGAGACACACACACACAAGGCCACATGTCAACCACTGGGTCACACCGAGTTGACCTGAACCCAACAGCAATACAAGCAAAAGTAGGATAAACAATCCTATCACAAGTAAGAAGACTCCTGGCCACCTTACAACGTAGTCTTTACCCCTCATAGGACGTCAAGAAACATCCACGGGACAACGGGCAGACCACAAGGCCAAGCCAAGACACACAGGAATCAACGGGCGGAAAACAAAGGCACAAGGAATGCAACGCACCAGCCTTAGACCGCTACAAGCAAGCGACGGTCTAGCCTAGGGCCATTACTTCCCAAACAACGGACGGGAATCAATCCGTCACACACACCACCCTCACAAACCTACAAAACCACACTAAAGCCAAGTAACGCACAACACCAGGCGCGTTATTCTCAACGTGCACAGCCACCCTCAACCAAAGCGAAGTAACGCGCAACGTCAGGCGCGTTACAACCAAACGACGCGGCAGGGCGTCAGAGCCAAACGACGCACAGGGGGAGGCGCGTTACTCTCAACATGCACAGCCACCCTCAACCCAGCACAAAACAACAAACGACGGCCAGGAGCAGGCGCGTTGTACCACAACGATGCATGGGGGCACAACCGCTACATCCAACGGGCACAGCCACCCAAGCTCGGCCAAAACAGAATGTAACGGCCAGGGGCAGGCGCGTTACACACAAACAACGCACGGGGGCACGACCGTTGGAGGCACCGCCTCAACAGGTCAAACGTCGGTCAAACAGCAAGTAACGGCCAGGACCAGGCGCGTCACTTTCCTCTAACGCGCTGGGTCAAGCGCGTTAGATCAACCGACTCAACCCCAAAACAAAACGACAAAAAGGAACTAACGCGCTAACCTAGGCGCGTTACAAGGAAACGACGCGCCACCCTAGGGCCGTCACATTCCCAAAAGCCTGAAAACTCAAAAACGCCTAATCAAATGGCGGTCTATCGTAGGGCCGTCAGAGCCAAGTAACGGCCACTGAAACGACCGCTACATCAGTCACGGCGGGAAAATAGAGGAACGGCCAAACGGGCCCATTCCACGCCCCATTCACGCCGAAACGCAGGGGAAACAAACCACAACGATGAATAACAACATCAGGGGACAAAAACTCCCACATGCAAGCTCAAAAACACACGATCTGGGCGATTCCAACGAATCCACCCAAAGTGGGTCACCGAGGTTCCCGGGCTTCTACCGGCCTCGAATGAACACCAAACCACACGAAACTCACGTGGACGAGATCCTAACATCCCTGTGATTAGTTAGAAGCTAACTACGCCGCAAACGGTCACCGTTTACCGGCCGACCCTAAAAACCACGAAAATCACGGTTTAGGCAAACCAAGCCCAAACTCGACCGTTTCCTAGCCGAACGCCGTGCAATGGCAGGGAAAACGGAGAGGACGAAGTAAGGATCAGTCACCCTACCTCCACCAAAGAAACCGTGCCCCGAAGGGACTAAACCACGCCGAAATCCACTCGCGAACCGATTTCACCGGCTTTGAATCCACCGTTCGGGATCGCGCCAGAATCGATCCGATCCTTGCTCCATCGTGCACCTCGACAACTCCACGGCCTCGCCACCTCGCCCACGATCGCCTCCGTCTGCAGTCGGATCCGGAAAGGGGAGAGAACGAGAAAGAACGGGAGAGAGAGAGAGGAACGGGGAATGAGAAGGAGGAGAGAGGAAAGGAAAAGAAAATGAAAGAAATTAGGAAATTTTCCTAATTTCTGAAAATTTCGAAAATGCGCGAAAATTCAAAAAATACGCAAAAATAGTCGAAACGACCGGCTCGAAGAGTACTTCATCGCTGCAGCATTCACGAGTTCGAGAATTGACAAACAAACTCACCGTAGGGTTCCGTAACTAGTACGAGAGAAAAACCCACACGGCTCGTCAAACTCACTCGGAAGCCACAAAAGCGAACCGAAACTCAACGAAACCAATCCGAAACAGATCCGAAAGATTCAACGAAGATCCAACAAGACCTGCAAAGGATCCAGCAAAGATCCAGGGCATTACATCCTCCCCTCCTTTAAGAAATTTTGCCCTCGAAATTAAGGACTAACAAAGGAGAAGCAGGGAAGAACAACCCTACAACACAACCATGAAAAATGACACAAATCTCGAGAAAACACAGCTCAGAGGAACACTGTCAGACCACCATTACAGGTACACACTCAGCTTCCAAGACAGCAAGTCAACAGCACGAGTATGGCACCAAAGTGAACACATCTGACACCTCCGAAGCAAAGGCAACGTCGCTCACGTCTCACCAGGAACGGAGACACGACTGCCACAACAATCGATAACCAACACCGAGAAACACAACGACAGCACGGCAAGCGGCAACTTATACAAGGAGACACAGTCCTCACAGCTGACAGCTCGCAACATCATCGGCTCTAGTGCCAAAGGCAACAGGGAACACCTGGCACACAGGACACCAACGACAACAACACCACTGGACCAGAAACATAATCAAGTCTGCACTCACTCAGATATCACATCTGATTAAGTCGCAAGCTAACTCTACCCAAGAGAAAGGGAGTACAGCAAGCTAACTGACAACACAATGGTCCAAGACAGAAACACAAAATCATAAAGAAACAACGCCAAAACAACACAACGGCCACCTGTAGGATTCCAGCTCCGCACAACACACAGAGCCAAGGAACACAACTGCAAGCAGGGTCACATCAAGGCACAGGAACAGCTGAGCACACGACCACAAGAGACAGGTCACGCATCAGACTGCTCACCAAGAGAAGATCCACAACAATGAGAAACGACAATACTCTCAAGGAACGCATCTCAAGGACCACCAACACGCCTCGAGAGCACAACACCAAAGAAAGAAATGCAGAGCAAAGGGTACTCAATTAGCAGGAAATGCCGACAAATTCCCCAACACTCGCAAATGCCAATGCCAACACCAGAAAACCACAAACAATGGCACGGCAACAGACAAAGTCAAGGCACGAGAAGCCAAGACGAAGTCACATCGAGAAAGAACAAACCTCTCGACGAGTGGGTAGCCAACCCACACACTTCCGCTGCACTCTCAACAACGCGCACAGGCAATAGAACAGCACCGGTAATCGCATCTCAGCACACACCAGGCGTCATCGCAATCAACAAAGACCGTAATTAACACGCCACGAGCACCGATCTCGCGAACAACCGATCACAAGGAGCCTAAGTGCAACAAAGGAAGAGCACCAGCTTCAGCACAAAACACGCGGAAAGAGCCAATCTCAGTTTACCTTTACGTCCTGGAACAACAAATGAGCCTTCACAACACATCGGCCGCTGGACACGGCACGACAATTACGGTACACGACAGCTCTTAACACCATTACGGAGTCCAAAGCCAAGCAACCGTATAACAAGGGGCAGATCATGCTTAAAACAAGGTTGTCCACACTTAAGCAGACACAGGACAAAGGCAACACCAAGACAGCAATTCCAAGGCTCACCTCGAAAAAAGCTTCACCAAGAAGAACGAGAAGCAACAAGCTCGACAACAACAGCTCACCAAGAAGGGAAAATCCTAGGTTCGCTCGAGCAACTTCTCAATCGAGGCAACACAAAAATCGAGACAACCGAAACAACGATGCATCAGGAGCTACACAGACTCAAGCTGGGACAACCAAAGCAACGTAAGAACGCGCATGGCCATCACACCAACGCTAAAAGTCATAAGCCACCTGAGCAAAATCACAGAAAACAGCTCGAACAATGCACTGCAGGTTCATGCCAACCGACAAACACTGCCAAGTGCAACATGATCGAGACAACTTCAAAACCGAACGAAGCACCTCGTCACACCCAGACGAGAGCAAAACCATCTCGTACAGCGCCAACAAAGCATGTACAAGACCACACACGAGAAAACAACGCAACACCTACGCCAGCAAGAGACTGTACTGGACCTTACGGACTCTGGTAACTGTATATCTGGATTTCCATGTATTTCACACGACAATGCTCTGATAGCTCAGAAAAGAAACTCCGAACATCTCAGAACACTGCTCTGATACCAACTGTAGCGACCCGGATTCCGGATACCCGGTGCACCCGGTATAAATACCGAATACACGTGATACCACATGGGACCCGCGAGGCCTCCCAAGCGCGGGAAAGCGCCGAAGGGAAAAAGGAGTGTGTGGAATACATTGAAGCCAGTAGATATAACAGTAAGCAATTAAATTTCATTACAATGGATTGCTAAAGTAGCAGAAATAAAATTACATTTTCATTAATAATTTCAACAATTACAATTATACCCCAGAGTCAAGTCCTAAGGAAAGACAACAAGTACAGTCTGACAGAAAAGAAACGTACACAGACGTCGGGAGAAGCCCGACGCAGGTATAGCTGGCAGCTACAGCAAACGCGCACCTCCAAGAGCAGCAGAGGCAGACGGCGAAACCCACCTGAAAAGTAGGGGTGACTCTCAACAGAAACTCAGTAGGGGTCACGCGGATCCCCACTGGAAAATGCACAGAGCAACGGAAGCAACTACGGAAACAGCAAGTGCAGCAAAGCAGGAAAAGCTACACTAAAAAGCTGTAAACAGACAGGGTACAGCAGGAGTAGGGAACAGGCTAAGAGCAAGGGGAGCTCAACAACAAAGAAGAGCGAGGCCGTAAAACACGGGAGAACGGCCATCGAGGAGAACTCAGCACCCTAAGCTACTCCAAGCGGCAACAGACGGTCAACCCCAAACTCACACAGTAGGGTAACCCAGTCCGACAGCCAAAGCAAAGGCAAAGGCAGACGCCGACGCCAAAAACACAGACAAAACACGACAGGAGACGTCGTGCACGCAGCCCCACGCATGACAAGAATGTCATGCCAACGACAGAACACTGACCTCGAGTACAGGCTCGAGAGGGCAACTCCCAAAGGTCACAGCGCACAAGAAAACGCGAGAGCCACAACACCGAGTGACAGGAGCACCCTTCTCCCAGAAGAACAGCCAGAAGCGTCCACTGACGACTTACACTGCGCCACAAGTGTCATGTCACTCAAGCACAAGACACACCAAGAACCTGGTCCGAGGAACAACAGTTCCAAGGAAACATGGTACCACAGCACGAAACTGTAGCACCAACTGCGAGTGACTAGTCAGGGCCATGCTCGTCGGCGCGAGTCCCCAGTCCCTGACCACGTGTGCACACACCGACCTCTACCTAGGTCAGGCCTCTAGCTAGTATTCCCCTCGGTAGGACGCTACCGTTGGCCGGGGCCTACGGAACTAGCTTAAGAACCGTACGTACGAAACGCAACAGGAAAACCCCTCCACCACTCCCGGTGGGTCGGCAAGAGCCTAGGGCTACAACTAGTGGAGGCTCACAAGGCACAGACTCAAAAACACAGGTGCTAAAGCACAGACAGTCTAAGAAAGACCCGTGTCGTGCACCACAAAGCACCATGGCAGCTAAACAACCGCCAACCGACTCAGGACTAGGCAACTAGACCTACGACGTAACGATCCCTGAGTCGAACGACTCAAAGGCAAGATCGTCACAAGCAGTGAAACAAGCCGCCAATCGGTCTAATCCTAAGCCAGCAAAAAAACGCTCCGCAGAAAATGACACACGGAGACCTGAGGGAAACACCAAGAACCCTCAGCACACCTGGACACGTAAACCGAGGTAAGGCAACACCTCGAGGCATCCAGAAGCAGTGTCTCGAGGCGGATGCAACCATCGAGACACACACACACAAGGCCACATGTCAACCACTGGGTCACACCGGGTTGACCTGAACCCAACAGCAATACAAGCAAAAGTAGGATAAACAATCCTATCGCAAGTAAGAAGACTCCTGGCCACCTTACAACGTAGTCTTTAGCCCTCATAGGACGTCAAGAAACATCCACGGGACAACGGGCAGACCACAAGGCCAAGCCAAGACACACAGGAATCAACGGGCAGAAAACAAAGGCACAAGGAATGCAGCGCACCAGCCTTAGACCGCTACAAGCAAGCGACGGTCTAGCCTAGGGCCATTACTTCCCAAACAACGGACGGGAATCAATCCGTCACACACACCACCCTGACAAACCTACAAAACCACACTAAAGCCAAGTAACGCACAACACCAGGCGCGTTACAACCAAACGACGCACGGGGGTAGGCGCGTTATTCTCAACGTGCACAGCCACCCTCAACCAAAGCGAAGTAACGCGCAACGTCAGGCGCGTTACAACCAAATGACGCGGCAGGGGAGGGGTATCAGAGCCAAACGACACACGGGGGGAGGCGCGTTACTCTCAACGTGCACAGCCACCCTCAACCCAGCACAAAAAAACAAACGACGGCCAGGAGCAGGCGCGTTGTACCACAACGATGCATGGGGGCACAACCGCTACATCCAACGGGCACAGCACCCAAGCTCGACCAAAACAGAATGTAACGGCCAGGGGCAGGCGCGTTACACTCAAACAACGCACGGGGGCACGACCGCTGGAGGCACCGCCTCAACAGGTCAAACATCAGTCAAACAGCAAGTAACGGCCAGGACCAGGTGCGTCACTTTCCTCTAACGCGCTGGGTCAAGCGCGTTAGATCAACCGACTCAACCCCAAAACAAAACGACAAAAAGGAAGTAACGCGCTAACCTAGGTGCGTTACAAGGAAACGACGCGCCACCCTAGGGCCGTCACATTCCCAAAAGCCTGAAAACTCAAAAACGCCTAATCAAATGGCGGTCTATCGTAGGGCCGTCAGAGCCAAGTAACGGCCACTAAAACGACCGCTACATCAGTCACGGCGGGAAAACAGAGGAACGGCCAAACGGGCCCATTCCACGCCCCATTCACGTCGAAACGCAGGGGAAACAAACCACAATGACGAATAACAACATCAGGGGACAAAAACTCCCACATACAAGCTCAAAAAAGCACGATCTGGGCGATTCCAACGAATCCACCCAAAGTGGGTCACCGAGGTTCCCGGGCTTCTACCGGCCTCGAATGAACACCAAACCACACGAAACTCACGTGGACGGGATCCTAACATCCCTGCGGTTAGTTAGAAGCTAACTACGCCGCAAACGGTCGCCGTTTATCGGCCGACCCTAAAAACCACGAAAATCACGGTTTAGGCAAACCAAGCCCAAACTCGACCGTTTCCTAGCCGAACGCCGTGCAATGGCAGGGAAAACGGAGAGGACGAAGTAAGGATCAGTCACCTTACCTCCACCGAAGAAACCGTGCCCCGAAGGGACTAAACCACGCCGAAATCCACTCGCGAACCGATTTCACTGGCTTTGAATCCACCGTTCGGGATCGCGCCAGAATCGATCCGATCCTTGCTCCATCGCGCACCTCGACAACTCCGCGGCCTCGCCACCTCGCCCACGATCGCGTCCGTCTGCAGCCGGATCCGGAAAGGGGAGAGAACGAGAGAGAACGGGAGAGAGAGAGAGAGAGGAACGGCGAATGAGAAGGAGGAGAGAGGAAAGGAAAAGAAAATGAAAGAAATTAGGAAATTTTCCTAATTTCTGAAAATTCTGAAAATACGCCGAAAATGCGCAAATTCAGAAAAATACGCAAAAATAGTCGAAACGACCGGCTCGAAGAGTACTTCGTCGCTGCGGCATTCACGAGTTCAAGAATTGACAAACAAACTCACCGTAGGGTTCCGTAACTAGTACGAGAGAAAAACCCACACGGCTCGTCAAACTCACTCGGAAGCCGGAAAAGTGAACCGAAACTCAACGAAACCAATCCGAAACAGATCCGAAAGATCCAACGAAGATCCAACAAGACCTGCAAAGGATCCAGCAAAGATCCAGGATATTACAATGTTGGCACCGATGCTGCTGGTATCATAAATTAGATCTTGGGGTTGAACCCTTAGATGCCTTTGTTATTTCTTCTGAAGCAGCAATAAGTGAGCACACCCAAATGGTAATATCTATGCTGTAATCTGTACTGTAGTTTTAATGGGAACTAATTTCTACCCATATGGGCAACTTTAGCCAGACAAAATAATTCATGAATATCTTGGAGATTTATCGTTTTCATCTCTATTAGATTGACTATTTTTCAGAAAAAAATCTGGAGAAAATTTCATAGCTCTTTGCATTTATGCATATATGATTCAAGGTGGAATATAACCACAATATTTAAGGTTGAATAAAGAATACTTTTCATGTTCTTTCTAGTCTGTAGCACACAAGCTTTTCAATTGCAATTAGACCTCAACTACATACAATCTTGATCAAATATGCCATTAACGGTTGAACTTTTTTTGGGAAGCTCAAAATGTTGTGTTTTGGTTGCAGCTGCAGCGGCATGACTTCAAATTACAAACTATCATCGGTTGACGATATGATGTCGAGGAGCCTGAATTCATAAATGAAAATTCTACAATAAGCTCTATTAAAGGAGAGAATGCAATATATAGGATCATTCATGGTCTTCTCAAAGAGAATAAGTCATTCATCAACGTTGCAGAAACCCTCACAAGAGGAGCCATTGGCAATAGGTGAATATTTTAACCTCTGCACATATCCCTACCTATCACCATTCCCTCTATCCTGTGGGTGACGCAAACTTGCTGGTCTAAGTTTTATTGTTGTATATTTTGAAAAACCGCCAACATGTTGCAACAATTTGAGTCTTATTGATCACACTCATGTTGGCTATGGAATTCCGTGGCATAGCCCAAAACCTATAGAGATGTATTTTAGTTGACTTGCATGGGAGATCTGTCATCCACACTCCTCTTTAACAAAAGGAAAGGAAACAGAATGATCAGTTAGTTACTAAAAATATAACTTGAAAGAGTATATAACATTAAATACAAAATAATGTTCAACATTCTCGAATGCTTCCTTTTCATGACAATTTCAATGATATACATTCTTAGAATGAATGAAGTATCAAACTTAAAATGCCTTTGAGACATCCCATTGCCTTAATTTGGTCTTGAACCATGCTTTCATACAATATTCTACAGATAGAATGCAATGGGTGTTAGAATAGTCTCACATTGAGGAGCCCTCTCCACTAAAGACCTTAAAATCTTGCATTGGATGGCCCAATCCAAGCAACTTCAATAGTCAGTAGCATGCACAAAGGTACATGTCTTTGGGCATCAGCAGTTAGCCCTTCAAAAGTATGTATGCCGTCTAGCATTGTGGATACATGTTCTTACTTTTTTCCCCAGCTTAATTAGATATAGACGTATACTGATATACTAGATGAAAACCTTAGTTTCTGTGCACTGCTTTGTGTCTACCATGATTCTATTGGCAGGTTAGTTATGAGTTTCACATGTATGCATTCTACATAGATACTCAGATTCTGGAGTATGGCCATGGGATGGCGATCCTGTTATCAATTTGCTACCAACTTAATGTAGTTAAAAGTAACATGAAATCTGGAACAGTTTGAGATCAAGATCCATACTTTTTTTTACTCAATACATGTATCAACTGTTATAGATGTTTCCAAATGGTACCTTGAGCAGGCAATATTATCTTATTGAGCACACCAAAATGTTAATCTCTGTGCTGCAATCTATACTGTAGTTTTAATGGGAACTAGTTTCTACCCATATGGGCAACTTTAGCCAGACAAACTAATTCATGACTATCTTGAAGATTTATTATTTTCATCTCTATTGGATTGGCTATTTTTTAGAAAAAAATCTGGAGAAAATTTCAGAGCTCTTTGCATTTATGCATATATGATTCAAGAAATGTGGAAGTAAATGATATTGGTGGATTTGTTGAAATTTCTGGATGCTTGGAACATAGAACTCTCATGTCTATTTGTTGAAATTTCTGGATGCTTAGATGCTTGGAACATGAGACAATAGATCCGAAGTGCCCAAAAGTTTTTGGATTCAATGTAATATATTGATATATGTGGATGCCTCGTGGATTTATAATTGGTACAATTTGTGAATGGCTTGGAACAAAGAACTCTCATGTCTATTCAAAAATATTTTTTTATGTGGGCTTTTCTGTGGGCTTGCACCATGTTCATATGCCCACTAATATTGTGTATATTATTTAGATTTGAAAATCCAGATCCGAATTCAATCCCAACATGTAAATTTGGATCCCCTAATTCATTACCTATTAAAGATGTAAATGATAAGATTTCGAGTTAGATCCGAATACAAAATTTTAAATTCAGATTTGGATTAGATCCGAATTTGAAAAATTATTTTATTTTAGATTTGGGTCAAGTTAGGATCTGGTATTATCGGATCCGGATCTAGATCATGAAAGATTCGACCCGGATCCGACCCGTTTACACCCCTAACTTTGACTAAGGGAAAATTTTATGTTTGAGTGATCTAACACTTTCTCATGCTATCCATGGACAGGTTCTCGAACAATTAGTGTTATCACAAAGGTCCCATTCGCAGATAATTTTTATTTTGTTCTTGTATCCTGTTTATATCTATTGAGTGCTACCATTAACATGTTATCCTGTCCTCTTTCAGTTGGATATTATGGATAGGGGTACTGATGCTCGCAATTTTCTGCTGGGGAATGTCATTCCTCTTAGACTTGGTTATGTAGGTGTGGTAAATCGCACCCAGGAGGTATGACCTTTGTCCTCTGTTTCATTTATTTAATATGCTATTTGATGTACCATGGATATGTATTGGAGAGGGAGGTGGTTGAGGGGGGCAAGTTTGTTCTAAGTTTGGTTTATTTGCATAGTATATAGGCTTTTAATTTAGTGAAGATGTATTCATGTGTTAATATTAAGAAAGAGAATTTTCTCTAGAAATTGACTACTTTTATCGCCCGCCAATTGGGTAAGTTAGCAATAGGCTTTATCAACTTGGGACAATCTAGATTTATTTTTGATTCAACCATCTTGATTCTATTGATCCGAAGTTGGTTGGGGGAATAACCTGATGGGAAAAAACTTGCTTGTTTTAGCTGATCTATGATTCCAATGATTCACTTCCTCTTTTGCACTAGTTTGGCACAATTCTAATACAAATCAGTCGGGGTAGATTGGGATGACCAATTTTGGATTCCATGCAGCTGTCATCATCATCATAATCATATCATAAAGCCATACCTTGTGAATTTTAGGTTGCTTAAGATATGATTATTGAAGAATCTAGCAAAGCTTCTTAGCCAGCTGTAACCCAATGTTGTCAATATGTGCCCACGTGTCATCCAAGGTGGATAACCTATGAGGCATTAGGGCTAAGGTTTAAGTGCTCCATGGTCTTTTCTGTGAAATCTGAGACTAACAAGAATGTGTCTAAAGACTCAACACTATCCAATGTATCTTATTCTCCAATGTACCAGAACAGTACAAACTATCCGAAGGAGTAATTCTGAATGTTATTGATGTTGGCAAGCCTTTTAACTACAATGTTTTATGAGATCAGGGATGTCATGGAGGATGATGATGATCACCTTTGCTCAATGATGATACGTGTTTATCTTGCAAGACAATGGCCTATTCTTTTATAAAATAACATTGACGTCACTAGTTCATGAGATGAAAGAACATAAAAGTTGTTTGTGATGGTCATGCATTGCAATGAATAATTTGTAGACCTATGAAGGCAGGGATATTATGACCAAATAAAATGAAGAACTTATATGAATGATTCCACACTTCGTCGGTAACAACAAGGTTGTAGGTTTAATTACCCTCAGTGGCAAGTACAGTTGTGCCTTCGCCACAGTGTCAACACCCATGGTTGGTTCCTTGGCTCAGGTATGGGCAAAAGTGCTCAGGGTTTTTACCAAGCCTGCCCCTTGCCCCCTAGACGGCGGATCCCATGATGTGCAAGCGGTAGCGTCTATATGTGACGATCTAGAGCGCCGGATACCGATATACCGATAACATCGATACACCGATACCAGAAACTGGGGAAGCCACCCAAGAGGCTGATGAGGCCTCTGAAGGGTTAGTGAAGTTTGTCGAGGGGATGCATAACGAATTGCAATCACAAGCGCGCATATTAGAATTATTTTAACAGAAGTGCGGAAGCAATTTAAAATAAACAAGTGCTAAATATATAAACTAGTCTAGAGGCACAAAAGTGCTAGTCCACATGTACAACTACTCGGGGCATACCTCGGCAAAAGTACAAAAGAGGGCCAAAAAGGTGACCCGACAATAGCTGGCTGCTAAGAACGGTCCCCAAGCGCACGGGAAACACCGGGAGACGATGGGCGCGGCTCACCTGAAAAGAGAAGGGTGAGTCACAGCAAGACTCAGTAGGGGTCACGCGGATCCCTACCTCGCACTAAACAAGCATACATGCAAAAATAAGGCAATTAGAGCATTCATTTAATTAAATAACAGGCAATGGCATGAATAACTAATCACAGTAAAGCTGTAAAATCTAACTACACAGCCAAAACATGCCAATAGCAATTAAATCTAATCAATAGAAACTAATTCTACCAATAGAAAGTGCCTCAACTAATCAAGCCACAGGGAACAGGACAACCACTGGGAACAGAAACCAGATGCGTCCACTGACGTCTTACACTGCGTCTCAAGCACTCGCAGTCAGTACACGACAAGCTGAGCATGTAAACAGTACCAAACCAAGTGACCAGTCAGAGTGACACTCGTTAGTGTCAGTCCACAGCCTCCGACCACGTGTGCACACACTGACTCTCGCCTGAGCCAGGCCCTCTAGCTAGTTTTTCCCTTCGGTAGGACGCTACTGTTGGCGGGGAGCCCACGGTACTAGCTTAAAAATCGTGTGATGGGAACACCCCTCCGCTATCCCCAAGCGGGTCGGTACTCAAAGACCTTAGGGCTACAACAGTGGTTCCATTGCAAGGAAAGAAAAGCTACTCTATTGGGATCTACAAACATGTCATTACGTTATAAAATAGCTCAACATGGCATATAAACATTATGGAAAGCATAAAGAATAGGCCGGCAACTTTTTTGAAACTAACAGGCGTGTGGCGGTCTGCTGCCACCGCAACCGCGTCAGGGAGTGTGACGGTCAGGGAGGGCCCGTTACATTGACTGTGACGCGTCCGCCCCTGGCCGTTACAGCCACCCGAAGCTCCAGCTTCAATCACTCAAACGAAGTGTAACGCGCTCCCTGAGGCGTGTTACGGCGTCCTGACGGTCGGGGAAGGGCGCGTTACATCGACTGTGACGCGTCCGTCCCTGGCCGTTAGAGCCACCCGAGACCGAAATCGACCCACAATTTTTCAAGCCGTTTAAACACGGTGTAACGCGCTCGCGCAAGCGCGTTAGGGCACCCTGACGGCTGCCTGACGGCCGTCAGGCCAACCGCCAAACCCAGTCAATGGAAATCAACAGAAGTGTAACGGTCGGGAACCTGACCGTTACACACACTGTGACGCCCCTTCAAAGAGCCGTTACAGTGAGGTGATGCGTCCCCTATGGACCGTTACGGGTGTGACAGTTCTTGGAAGGACCGTCACACCGTCTGGGTTACGGACGAGTTATGTTTGAAAACGGGTTCCCCCCCCGGGCGACCGGAATCGCCGGGTAACGATGAAAACCTGTAAAACCTGTCAAACCACACGTCCTACACAACATAATACCAACAAAAATAACCACATGCAATGCCCACAATGGATTATACATGAAGAACAAAACTTAAACCCCCAAAAATGGAAAATAACCATTATGCATGCTACGGGAGTCTAATCAAGCAAACAAGCTATAGGAAATGATCCTAGCGAGATTGATATTCCATCCCCCTACCTCGTTCAAGCCGAAACGGCCGATTAGGCCACATGCAAGGTAAGGGCACCACCGAGCCTTCTCGCTCCGTCTCGCTCCCACGAGCCACGAATCACACCGTAGTTGGTATCAACGTGTTCCTCTCGATGCGAGGAATCCACCAGCACCTTCCACGCCTCGAACCGCTGCCGAAATGCCTGAATCCCAAGGAGAGGGGAGATGGGCGATCGGACGAGAGAGAAACGGCGTGAGGGTGAGATCGAGATCGACGAGGAGAGAGAGAGGGGGGTGAGGGATAAAAGGGAAAAAAGATTAATATATATAATATATTTATTATATATAAATATCTTATTTTCCCTAATTAAAACTTCAATTAAATCCAATTAAATCCGGAAAAATACTAGAAAAATTCCTAAAAATCCACGAAAATAGCCAAAAATTCTAGAATGAGTTCTAGATCTGAACCACTAAGGATCCATTAAGGCACGGGCCTCACAGTCCCTCCCTCCTAATAAAAATTTTGCCCTCGAAATTTACAGCAAAGGATAAGGAGGAAAATGAGAAAAGAATTATACCTCACTGGAATAAGAAAGGAAAAAGCTGACGCATCTCATCTTCGCGTTCCCAAGTAGACTCATTACCGGAGTGGCACTGCCAAGCAACTCTTACCAGAGGGATAACCTTATTTCTCAACCGCTGCTCACGACGGTCTTCAATTCCAATAGGGAACTCTGGCGTAGATAAATCAGCAGTCACTTCGGGCCAAACTGAATCATCGAGAACATGGGATGCATCTGGCACATATTTCCTCAACTGAGAGACGTGGAACACATCATGAATAGCTTGCATAGCCGTTGGTAGTTGCAGTCGATAAGCTACCTGACCCACAGGTTCCACAATAGGAAACAGGCCAACATAACGCGGACTAAGCTTTCCACGCTTCCCAAATCTGAAAACACCTTTCATCGGAGATACCTTGACGAAAACCATATCTTCTGGCTCAAACTGTAGTGGACGTCTACGATGATCTGCATAACTTTTCTGTCGACTCTGAGCCGTCAACAATCTTTGCATGATCAGACGTACCACATCAGAACACTGCCGCACCATGTCAGGTCCCATCAAAAGTCTATCCCCAACATCAAACCAGTTCAGGGGAGTACAACAAGGATGACCATACAGTGCCTCATAAGGAGCCATGCCAAGATTGGAGTAAAAACTGTTATTATAAGCAAATTCAACAAGTGGCAAATGTTGATTCCACAAACCTTGCCAATCAAGGCAACACGATCTCAGCATATCTTCCAGGGTCTGAATAGTCCTCTCCGACTGTCCATCTGACTGTGGATGATACGCTGAACTGAAGGCTAACTCAGTGCCCAAAGCTTTTTGAAAACTGCGCCAGAAGCCGGAGGTAAAATGCGGATCACGATCTGACACAAGTGAAATAGAAATTCCATGCTGTGGCACAATCTTTTGCACATAAAGTTCAGCCAACCTCTGCACATTCCAAGCAACTTTTATTGGCAACAATCTGGCAGTCTTAGTTAGTCTGTCAACAAGTAACCAGATGCCATCAAAACCTTGAGAAGTCCGAGGCAAACCCACCACAAAATCTGTAGTAACATGGTCCCATTTCCACATTAGAATCTCTAACGGCTGAAGCAATCCACCTGGCTTTTGATGTTCGGCTTTAACCTGCTGACAAGTTAAGCACTTAGAAACAAACACAGCCACATCTCTCTTCATACCTGGCCACCAGAACTACTTTTTTAAATTCTGATACATCTTGGTGACTCCTGGGTGAATAGCAAAACGGGATCCATGGGCTTCACTCAGAATTGTAAATCTCAATGCATCCTTTACAGGGACATACAATCTGCCATGGAAACTGATGACCATCTCATCATCAAATTCCACATCATATCTTGATATAATACGGGCCAAATCAGAATCAGCTTGCTGAGCTTCTTTAATCTGCTAATATAAAGCTGAACCCAACGCCAAACTAGCACAAACTGCCATCTTCAGATCGGTAGGAATCTCTACACTGAACGCCTCGCTCGGAAGCAGTTCCCACAATTTCCATTCATGAAGCAACAGATGACTCACTTGTACTTTCCTGCTCAGAGCATCAGCCACAACATTCACTTTACCCGGCTGATAGGAGAGTGTAAAGTCATAATCTTTCATGTATTCCATCCAGCGACGCTGCCTGAGATTCAGATCTTTCTGGGAGAATATATACTGTAAACTCTGATGATCAGTAAAGATTTGAAACTTCTCACCATATAGATAATGTCTCCAGATCTTTAAAGTAAAAATAACTGCAGCTAGCTCCAAATCATGCGTGGGATAATTTTCTTCATGCTGTTTCAATTACCGAGATGCATATGCGATAACCTTTCCATGTTGCATCAGCACTGCACCCAAACCTACTCGAGAAGCATCTGTGCAAACAACAAATCCACCTGAGCCGGAAGGCAAAGTCAACACTGGAGAAGAAGTCAAGAGCATTTTCAATTTAGCAAAGCTATCCTCACACTGATCTGACCAGACAAACGGTACATCTTTACGAGTCAGTCTAGTCATTGGTGCTGCAGTCTTTACAAAATCCTGGATGAATCTGCTATAATACCCAGCCAAACCTAGAAAACTTCTAATCTCTGTCACAGTTCTCGGTCTCTGCCAATTCAGAACATCTTCAATCTTTGCAGGGTCCACTGCTACTCCATCACCAGAAATCACGTGGCCAAGAAAATGAATCTCCCGAAGCCAGAATTCACATTTACTAAACTTCGCATAAAGCTCGTGATCTCTCAGAGTCTGCAGAACGATCCTCAAATGCTGCACATGGTCTTCGTTAGAAGCAGAATAAACCAGAATATCATCAACAAAGATCACCATGAACTGATCCAGATATGGACGGAAAATACACTGCATTAGGTCCATGAAGGCTGCTGGAGCATTAGTCAAGCCAAACGGCATTACCAAAAATTCATAATGACCATAATGAGTACTGAAAGCTGTCTTCTCCACATCAGATTCCCGGATCCGCAATTGAAAGTAGCCAGACTGAAGGTCAATCCGTGAAAAGACAGTAGCAGACTGTAACTGGTCAAACAAATCATCAATCCTGGGAAGCGGATATTTATTCTTGATAGTCACCTGATTCAGCTATCTGTAATCAATACAACGCCTCAGGCTTCCATCTTTCTTCTTCACAAATAACACAGGAGCACTCCACGGAGAGAAAATGGAGGCGAATATAGCCTTTTTCCAGCAATTCAAGTAACTGTGCTCGCAGTTCTTTCAATTCAGCTGGAGCCATTCGGTACAGTGCCTTTGCTAACGGGGCTGTACCTGGAATCAGTTCAATCACCATTTCTATTTCTCGCTCTGGAGGCAAGCCTGGCAACTCGTCAGGAAACACATAAGAGAACTCACAGACAACAGGAATATCACTGACATCCTGTCGTGGTTTCTCAACAGCAACCACAGAAGCTAAGAATCCCTGGCAACCTGCACTAAGCAACCTATAGGCTCGAATAGCAAAAATAATCAAGCGAGAAGAACGGGATCGAATACCTTGGAAATAAAATGCCGATCTCCCCAGTGGCTGAAAATAAACTTTCTTCGATCTGCAGTCAACCACAGCTCCATATTGCTCCAACCAATCCATACCTAGAATGATGTCATAATCTGCCAGCTGCAACGCATACAATCTCGCCGGCAACTGATGATTATTAATCATAATAGGAGATTCTTCCAAACACAGAGGCGTGATCATGAAATCTCCAGAAGGCAACTCAACAAAAAGTTCACAAGTCACTTCTGATGTCGGCTCCTCGATGCATGCAATGAAATCCTCAGAGATAAAAGAGTGAGAAGCACCCGAATCAAATAAGACACGAGGTGAATGACCATACAACATAATCGTACCTTCAACCATATGAGATGCAACCGCTTCAGCTCGAGTAATGTGAGAAGCCTTGCCCTTCTGCTTCTTAGATCCGGCTGAAGACTGCTGGGAAGACGCTGAAGCTTGAGAATAAAATTGCTGCTGAGGTTGAGGTAACGAAGGAGGTCTGAATTGCGACTGCTGGGGCTGAGAAAACTAAAGAGCCTGCACCGGCCTCGGCCTCAGTGGGCAATCAAGAACAACGTGACTAGGTTGGTCACAACCAAAACAGACCACAGGAAGAGAACACGGCTGACCCTTATGGTGACCACCGCATCTCCGACAAGTCCACGGCTGACTGACAGCGGAACTCTGACGACTCTGTGAAGAAGGCGCTGTCGGCTGCTGAACAGTACCCGTACCAGGTGATTCTTGCTGAAAGAACTTCTTCTTCTTCTTGAACTTTTTGAACTTGGGCTTGGAAGAGGAAGAAACACCACTAACATCTGGCTGAACCGAGGGGACTCCCGTCACTGGCAGTCGGTAAGTCTGCTGAAACTGCACTGTCGGCTAAACCAACCCCGTTTGTGGATACCCTCCTGGTCTCGCCATCTCCAGCTCAAGTGCCACAGCTGCCTGGTGTTGACACCCGTTTTATACCCAATAAGTCGGGTCATCTCCTTATTTCATTATATATGATGCTCTGAGTTGTTCACTCTTCATTGAGTCTCTTGATCAGTTGAGGCATGTTTCTTGGGTCTTAATTCCTGGATTAAGAATTTGCTCCTGGTGGCGTTTCGTTGGCAACAGCTTAGCAACCCTTCATTGCTATTCTTGAAACTCAATGGTAATAACGGTCCAAACCAGGCGCGTTGTTTCATTATAACGCATGGGGCCTGGACCGTTACTCTTTGAAGAGTCCTAAGGCTTAAGGCCTCGTTTTCAGTGCTTATCCTTTGGCTTACACATTGGTAATAACGGTCTGTTGTGCAGCCGTTGTTTCATTCTGACGCCCTATGTCTTGGCCGTTGCTTCTTTGCAGAGTCCAATTGATTAAGTCTTCTTCTCGTCGATCTTATCCTTTGGGATAGGGTTGAGAGTAACGGATGGTCCTTGATGCGTTGCTTCCAAGCGGCGGTCTGTCGTGTGGCCGTTACTTCCTTCAGAGAGTCCTGGCAGTTCAGGCCTTTTCTCTGCTACTCCGTGGTCGAGATAAGGGTTTGGATTGACGATATCTCTTTCAAATCTGATCCCCAAGACCTTCCGTTCGATTCTATGGACTCTTGGTGATATTATCTTCGAGGATTTGCTAAGAATTATCCCTTTATCTTGCTTGATTATCCTCTGCTCGACCTGAGAGTTTGAGGGTCTATAAATAGAACCCTTGACTTCATGGCCCGAGAGAGGAAGATTTGAAGTCACGACGAAGTGCTGCCAAACTCAGGAGTCATCTTCATCCAAGAGGAACTGCTTCCCACGTCCATCCATCTCATAATCAAGGGAGTACTTTGGTTTTGGTCTTTCAAGTTCATCATTGCATGCTTGAGTTCTTCCCTGGTTTTCCTCAATCAAAGCATTGTCCCTCATCTTTCTCCACGTTTTTCACTGTCCACTAAGCATATAAACATCTTCCCAAGCTTTTAAAACACCCAGAGGGGTTAAAAAACCAAAAACTCCCCGGTAATCCACTCTCCTTTTGATGATGTTAAGTCTTTTGAGAATTGATGCTATGCTTGTGAAAAGGACTAATTGAGGTTATTGTGTTTGGTCTTTCTACATCTTTGGCAGGTTTACAGGTTCATTAACACGAGGCCCAGGTCTTCTAGCCGGCTGGAAGAGTTGGAGTTAAAAGAATTCAAGCTTTGTTACTGCAGGTTATCTGACGGCCTTGTGCAGGCGCGTCACTCTCTTCCGGTGGTCTATCGGGTGGCCGTCATTTCCAAGTAACGCACATGATTCTGGCCGCTACTTCTAAGTTGATCTGCAGCCTTTCTCTGGTTTTCTCTCCCGTGGGCGGGTGTGATGGGGACATCGATTACCACTTTCCACTTCTCCAAGGGTCCGGATGCTCGCCATTATGTTCAGCCTGATTTTCTAAGATTAGCTATGTAATTTTTATATCTTTCTTGAGTCATTTTGATGTATTTGCCTTTATTTTGGGTCATGTCCCTAGGTCATCATGTTATTTACCTATGTTTGTTAGGCTAGGGGGTCATATGGGCGCAATTAGATGGGCCTGGCCCATGGGCGCCCTCTTCCTTCCCCACCCCCTTGCTTATTTGCTTTTAGCACTTTCTCCAGGGACTTTTTGTAAATGTTAAGTTTCCTATAAATAGGACCCCAACTCCACTTGAGATCAGTAATGAAGTATTGAAGAATTTGAGCATTAGTGTAAACCTCTCCCACCCTCTCTAGCTCTCTCTCTCTCTTCTTCTCCCTCTCACTAAAGGGGGCAAACCCCTCTCTCTCTCCCCTCTTTCTCTCTCCCAAATTCGCACCATCCTCTCTCTCTTCACCTTGCCACCTCACCTTGCCACATCACCCACCCTTTCACCTCCCAAGGCCACATTAACTCTCCCACTTAATCCCTCCCTCTTCCAAGGCACCCCTTGGCATTCCCCATACACCCCCTCACTTCCCCAAGCACCCCCTTCCCCCTCCCAAGATAAAATTCGAATTTTCCTCCCTTTGGGGACTGCACCCCATTCATTCCCAGCCCCTTCACCTCCCTAGGTCGCAGCCCCCCCAACCCCCCTTCCCCATTGTTCTTCCTTTGGCCGCCCAAGTCATCATCCCCCCCCTCTCACCTCCTAGCTGCGGCCATCTCATCCCCCCCTCCCTCTTGGATATCTTCTTCCCCTGCTCAACCCCCCCTCACAATCCTAGAAGCATCCCTTCCCCACCTACCATCCACACCCCTCCACTTACATTGCTAACCCCCACCTTCTCCAACCAAGTTCTTCCACCCTTCTCTTCCCCTTGATCAATCTGCAGGTGGCAGAAACAGGGTCATCTTGCAGAAGCATCCACGGATTCATACGGCATAATCTGAAGGCGTACCATACCAATCTGGAAAGGGCGTCCAGTTATCTTTGCAGGCGAGGTGACCTCATCCCATTCCGAGTTCGGGGCCGTCCGGGAGAGCCATTCTCCCCTGACTGCGCTGGACTCCCCCTGCAGAGTACCTGAACCGGTTTTGAAGCTGTACCACAACAAACAGCGGAAGATTCAGACTATGAGCCCTTCTGAAAAGTTCTTCTTCCTCCAGTCCTCTACCAGGATCAAGAAGCGGAACTGCGTTCGGTGTCCGGAGGCCGGAGTTCTCATTTTTCTCCCTCGGCTGGTCGGGTCTGCCTCCCACAACCGGCAGTGACCTGCCTCCACTCTTCTGAGTCTCCCTGTCCGCACCGACATCAGACGGCTGCCCCGTCAGTTTTTCTGTGAAGAGGGCTCGACCAAGATTCCAGAAACTGTGGCGGCTCATGATTCAGAGCTCGGGAGCAGCCGGTGTAACTTCTGCAAGTCACTGTTCATATCAAGTAGCTGCTGCCGAGTTACTGTCACCAAGTACCTGAACCTGAAAGGAAGCTGTGCCACGGCGAACCCTAGCAGAACCAGGCCGAGGCCTCTTCATCAAAGTTCTTCCACATCCTGTCCTCTTGCAGGATCAGGAAGCGGAACTGCATTCGGGTTCCGTGAGACAGAGTTATAGAGATTCTCCTCCGACTGCCCCAAGCGGCCTCCCCAAGTCTGCTACGACCTGTCAGCACCTTCTTGGGTCCCCCGGTCTCCTCCGACCTCATCTGGCCTCCCCGTCAATTCTGCTGCGAAGGAGACTCGACCGCGATTCCAGAAACTCCAACGGCTCGTGATTTGGGGTTTGGGAGCGGCCGGGGTAGCTTCTGCAAGTGGCTGTTCATATCTGGTAGCTGCTGCGGCCAGAATCTGCCACCCTGTTCGTCGCTCGACCCGGACCAGCAGCTGCAGCAGAAGAAATCGAGAAAATTCTGAAGCATCCTGGTCCCTGATATGAAGATTTCCCAGCTGGTCTCGCCTTCAGCAACATTCTAGAACGCGATCTACAGTCTCCACAGCGACTGGCAGTCAGCCATCACAGTGAGCAGGGAGTTTCCGTTTCGGCTTCACCTGCGCGTCTTCCGGCGAATCTCCCACCCCCGCCTGGCCGGATTACCGCCCCTCCCTACGTGGAGGTTGTGTTTGAGTGTACTTAATTATCCCCACCCCAAGTTCACCCTCCTGCGCGAGGAGTAGTGGTTGTAATAATTTTAAACAGGATTGAAGCTTCCTCGGCGCAGTGTGCGGGGACCCACACTTCCCCGCTCGCCCTTCGTCTCCGAACGGGGTTGGTTTCTTCAAACCAACCAGGTGAGCTCCTTCCCTTGCTCCATTTATTTCTGTTCATTTCATATCTGTAAAGCTTGTCCGCTGGTCGGTGAGAGAGCGCCCGTTCCCGGAGCCACTAACTCTTGTGTGGTCACCGTGGCCATAGTGAGTGAGTGACCTAGTGCCCCCAAGGCACCCGGCCGCCCTCGTTTGTGGGCTTCATACCTTCGGGAGGGTCAACCTAAGTGGTGCTGGCCCACTAGCCAGCCAGGGGCTTTCTCCACTACCTCGACTCGGCATCACCGAGTCACCACGGGAAACGGGTGTGCGCAGTGTAACGGCGACTCTCAAGTTACTCTCGACTCTTGTGATTGTTATTGCGAATTAAGTCCAAGGGATCATTGTCGTTTGCTGCCTTTACATCTTTGTGTCACATCAACTTGGTTTCAGAGTAAGTTCTAGACTTGCCTCTACAAGCCTAGGTCCTAGGGTCTTTGCATTTTCATCATCCGTGTGCATGTCCACCCGTAGTGGTACCTTGTACCGAGCCGACCCCTCTACCTCGGTTCCACCATGAATCCCATTCCCCAAGGTTACCCAAACATCCCTAGGGAGGCTCCCCAAGCTCCAGTGGATCGACTTGAGGCCGCCATTCAAGCCCTCTCGGAGAAAATGAGTGGGTTTTCCACCCGCCTAGAGAGACTCAATGAAGCTAGGGCCCCACCTAGGAACCATGCCCAACGGGCACCCCCTCCACGAGTTGAACTTGATAGGGAGGACCTTGAGGATGACTTCCACCGTGAGTATGAGAGGCCCCGCCAACCTAGACATTTTGAAAGGCGACCACGGGAGGACCCGGATGATTACCTCTTGAGGATGATTAAGGTTGAGGCGCCTAACTTTGATGGGTCACATAATCCACATGTCTACCTAAAATGGGAGAGTGCTATGGACCAATACTTTGGTTGGTACCCTATGATGGAAGATAGGAAAGTTAGGCTCGCGAAAATGCACCTTACCAAACTTGCCAAGACCTATTGGATGAGTGTAGAAACTAGGAAGAGGATTAGGAGGGAAGAACCAATCCATACCTGGGAAGACATGAAGACCCAACTTAGGTTCCAATACCTCCCCAACTCCTACCGTGAGGACCATAACCCGAAGAGCACTCCCACTCCCCCGTTTCCTCCCAGTCAACCCAAGACTTCCCTTAGGACCCCAAATGATTCCTATCCCGATCACCACCACCATTCAAACCAAAGTGGCCCCCACTCCACCTAGGCCCATGACGGCCATCACCCAACCTAAAACTCTCCATCAAACCCACACCCCACAAGCTTCCACGGTCCCTACCACTACCCCTCCACCTTCCCCTAAAAGGGACACACCTCCCAAAATCAATCAACTCAATCCTCCTCGACCCACCCATCTTCCACTACCAACCCCAATCCTACCCCAACTTAGGTCTCCACTTCTTCCACTCCCAAACCCAACCCAAGTTCAAGCACCCTCACCACCCCGGGTGCACCATGCCCCAACCTTCATCACCCCATCCACAAAAGACCTTCCCATTCCCTTGGAAAGCAAAACCTGCCACACCCCAAAAGGATGAGAACGTGATTGAGGAATATGAGGCTTCCCTAGATTGGGAGGAAGAATATGAAGCCCAATGCCAAAGGTTGAGTCAAGAAGGCTCCTCTTTATCCAAAGAGACCACAACGAGCCTAACTAGGAACATCCTCCCCCTTGAGTTGCCAGATGACCAACCAAGTCCCCCCACCCACCCTTCCATAATAACTGTGATTTTAGGGGAACCCCTCATTGAATGGCTTAAGCAAAACCTCCTCCTCCACATCATGCACCCCCCTATGGAGAATCATTACCCAATTTTGCCCACTCCTCCATTCCACACAACCTACCAATCGTTCTCCTCTGTGGGAGCCATGAGGGACTTGATTAAGAGTATACTTTAGCAAATGGAGGTGACAAACATGTGGGCCTTAGAAGCAAGCCACATGGGGTACCTTAGTTTCTCACACCCCTCCATCGGGACCATCACCTCCATTTACACCAAGGGTCCTTGCATGAGTAAACTCCTATTATTTCTACCCGAGCCTAATGAGTCTTACATCACCCCCTTACCCTCCTACAAGGAGCATTGCATCGAGTCCCACCAGGGTCAGGACTTCCACTTCCCTATGTGTGCCAGGGACCCTAGGGCGATCACTTGGATTGAAACCCCCCTCCACGTCATTCACCCTTTAACCCATCTTGATCTGTTTGGCCACTCCCTGTGGGCTTCCAAGTACCCATCACTCACCACCCACTCCCTCCTACCCTCACCCACCATGTCAGTCCTAACCCACCCATTCCGAAATTCCGCCCACACTATGAGAGTCAATACCAAGGGTGACATCAACCTTGGAAATAAGGGAGTGACCCATCCCAAGAACCGCTTCGATCCCCATGAGTGGAAACCCCCAAAACTCACAAATGGGACCATCTTGATAGGAAATCATGTATCACAACCTTTCGCATCATGTGGTCAGACTAGTCACATCATTTGTGTCACTCACGCACTAGGACCGATGCATGATAGGTTTACATCTGGATGTCCAGGCCCCCCAAAGTCAGTCATCGTGAAGTCTAAGCATGAAGGAAACATTCATGGATGTCCGGGACCCCCGACACCAAACACCCTCTTGCATAATAGGTTCACCTATGGATGTCCCGGTCCTCCTAGGTCCATCAAAGTCTACGTAGCACCATGGCATGCTAGGTCCACTTTTGGTTGTCCAGGACCCCCATTATCCACTAGGAGTCAACACCTTAGAGAGTTGCATGAGGATATTCGCAAAAACATCAACAAGAGCAATGAGATTTACAAGAAGTCAGCTTATTCCCACCGCCGCCACCAAGAATTCCAAGTTGGTGATTTTGTGATGGTGAGAACTGAGAGGTTATTCCCTGGGAATGTCTCAAGGTTGAGGTCGCATGGAGCCGGCCCCTTTCAGGTGTTGAGGCGCCTTAGCACAAATACTTATGCGTTGGACCTTCTTGAAGAGTATGGAGTAAGCCCCACTTTCTATGTGGCTGACTTGGTGCCCTACAAGGGTCCCACGGTGACACCCAGTGAGGAGATCCAGCCTACCCCACCCCTTGAGAGCGTCCCCACACCTCAGAGAGCTCCATCCAGCCTGAGATACCAGCGTGATCAAGTGGAGCGGATATTAGATGAACGGGTCACCAACACGCGGAGCAAGGCGTATGAGCGATACCTGGTTAGGTGGAAGGGACGGCCACCTTCGGACGATGCCTGGGTGAGTCGGGAGGATCTCCAGCAGCTGGATCCTGACCTATTAGAGCAGTACTGCAGCAGCAAGGACCCTTACTCGACAGAGTCGAGTTCTCTGCACCCTGGGAGTATGATGGGGACATCGATTACCACTTTCCACTTCTCCAAGGGTCCGGATGCTCGCCATTATGTTCAGCCTGATTTTCTAAGATTAGCTATGTAATTTTTATATCTTTCTTGAGTCATTTTGATGTATTTGCCTTTATTTTGGGTCATGTCCCTAGGTCATCATGTTATTTACCTATGTTTGTTAGGCTAGGGGGTCATATGGGCCCAATTAGATGGGCCTGGCCCATGGGCGCCCTCTTCCTTCCCCACCCCCTCGCTTATTTGCTTTTAGCACTTTCTCCAGGGACTTTTTGTAAATGTTGGGTTTCCTATAAATAGGACCCCAACTCCACTTGAGATCAGTAATGAAGTATTGAAGAATTTGAGCATTAGTGCAAACCTCTCCCACCCTCTCTAGCTCTCTCTCTCTCTTCTTCTCCCTCTCACTAAAGGGGGCGAACCCCTCTCTCTCTCCCCTCTTTCTCTCTCCCAAATTCGCACCATCCTCTCTCTCTTCACCTTGCCACCTCACCTTGCCACATCACCCACCCTTTCACCTCCCAAGGCCACATTAACTCTCCCACTTAATCCCTCCCTCTTCCAAGGCACCCCTTGGCATTCCCCATACACCCCCTCACTTCCCCAAGCACCCCCTTCCCCCTCCCAAGATAAAATTCGAATTTTCCTCCCTTTGGGGACTGCACCCCATTCATTCCCAGCCCCTTCACCTCCCTAGGTCGCAGCCCCCCGAACCCCCCTTCCCCATTGTTCTTCCTTTGGCCGCCCAAGTCATCACCCCCCCTCTCACCTCCTAGCTGCGGCCATCTCATCCCCCCCTCCCTCTTGGATCTCTTCTTCCCCTGCTCAACCTCCCTCACAATCCTAGAAGCATCCCTTCCCCACCTACCATCCACACCCCTCCACTTACATTGCTAACCCCCACCTTCTCCAACCAAGTTCTTCCACCCTTCTCTTCCCCTTGATCAATCTGCAGGTGGCAGAAACAGGGTCATCTTGCAGAAGCATCCACGGATTCATACGGCATAATCTGAAGGCGTACCATACCAATCTGGAAAGGGCGTCCAGTTAGCTTTGCAGGCGAGGTGACCTCATCCCATTCCGAGTTCGGGGCCGTCCGGGAGAGCCATTCTCCCCTGACTGCGCTGGACTCCCCCTGCAGAGTACCTGAACCGGTTTTGAAGCTGTACCACAACAAACAGCGGAAGATTCAGACTATGAGCCCTTCTGAAAAGTTCTTCTTCCTCCAGTCCTCTACCAGGATCAAGAAGCGGAACTGCGTTCGGTGTCCGGAGGCCGGAGTTCTCATTTTTCTCCCTCGGCTGGTCGGGTCTGCCTCCCACAACCGGCAGTGACCTGCCTCCACTCTTCTGAGTCTCCCTGTCCGCACCAACATCAGACGGCTGCCCCGTCAGTTTTTCTGTGAAGAGGGCTCGACGACGGTTCCAGAAACTCCGGCAGCTCATGATTCAGAGCTCAGGAGCGGCCGAGGTAACTTCTGCAAGTCATTGTTCGTATCAAGTAGCTGCTGCCGAGTTACTGTCACCAAGTACCTGAACCTGAAAAGAAGCTGTGCCACGGCGAACCCTAGCAGAACCAGGCCGAGGCCTCTTCATCAAAGTTCTTCCACGTCCTGTCCTCTTGCAGGATCAGGAAGCGGAACTGCATTCGGGTTTCTTGAGACAGAGTTATAGAGATTCTCCTCCGACTGCCCCAAGCGGCCTCCCCAAGTCTGCTATGACCTGTCAGTACCTTCTTGGGTCCCCCGGTCTCCTCCGACCTCATCTGGCCTCCCCGTCAATTCTGCTACGAAGGAGACTCAACCACGATTCCAGAAACTCCAACGGCTCATGATTCGGGGTTCGGGAGCGGCCGAGGTAGCTTCTGCAATTGGCTGTTCATATCTGGTAGCTGCTGCTGCCAGAATCTGCCACCCTGTTCGTCGCTCGACCCGGACCAGCAGCTGCAGCAGAAGAAATCGAGAAAATTCTGAAGCATCCTGGTCCCTGATACGAAGATTTCCCAGCTGGTCTCGCCTTCAGCAACATTCTAGAACGCGATCTACAGTCTCCACAGCGACTGGCAGTCAGCCATCACAGCGAGCAGGGAGTTTCCGTTTCGGCTTCACCTGCGCGTCTTCCGGCGAATCTCCCACCCCCGCCTGGCCGGCTTACCACCCCTCCCTACGTGGAGGTTGTGTTTGAGTGTACTTAATTATCCCCACCCCAAGTTCACCCTCCTGCGCGAGGAGTAGTGGTTGTAATAATTTTAAACAGGATTGAAGCTTCCTCGGCGCAGTGTGCGGGGACCCACACTTCCCCGCTCGCCCTTCGTCTCCGAACGGGGTTGGTTTCTTCAAACCAACCAGGTGAGCTCCTACCCTTGCTCCATTTATTTCTGTTCATTTCATATCCGTAAAGCTTGTCCGCTGGTCGGTGAGAGAGCGCCCGTTCCCGGAGCCACTAACTCTTGTGTGGTCACCGTGGCCATAGTGAGTGAGTGACCTAGTGCCCCCAAGGCACCCGGCCGCCTTCGTTTGTGGGCTTCATACCTTCGGGAGGGTCAACCTAAGTGGTGCTGGCCCACTAGCCAGCCAGGGGCTTTCTCCACTACCTCGACTCGGCATCACCGAGTCACCACGGGAAACGGGTGTGCGCGGTGTAACGGCGAGTCTCAAGTTGCTCTCGACTCTTGTGATTGTTATTGCGAATTAAGTCCAAGGGATCATTGTCGTTTGCTGCCTTTACATCTTTGTGTCACATCAGGGTGTTTCATCCACCTATTTCCAAGGTATATTCAGGTCTTTGACTTGTTTTTACTTTGGTGGCGATCACATCTTTCCTTGGTATTGGGCATTAGCTGTCTTCTTCATCATATCTTTCTATTTTCCTTGCTTGTTCCACCTTCACGGTGTGTTTTTGTTTACTCCTTGCTCCACGCCCCGGCGTGTGTTTTCCTTTTCCTTAGCGTAGTTTGATTGAGATAGCATGCCCATGCTAGAGCTAGCTATGATTGCCTAGGTTCATGATCACATGTTCATAGGTTTGAGTAGGTCTTTGATTGCTTGTTTGTCATCTTACCATATCACTTTTCAAACCTCAAAAGAAAGATAGAAGATAGACAAATAAATATCAACAGATAATTTTTTGGCGATCACGGTGGGACTGCTTGTGCCAGTTGTGCTTTTGATTCTTGTTTAAACCTGCCATCATCTGCTTGTTGAGTTGCCTTTTGTTTCCCCTTTGATTACTGCTCATTCTGGTTTTCTGAGTTCTCTGACGGCCCGGTGTCCCCGCGTCACAGTCCTCTGACGCAGGGGCATTAGACCGCCACTTTGGTTCTGCTGTGTGAGCTTCCACGGGCTTTCCGGTTACTTCTGTTTGGTTTTGGTTCCCTGGCTCATCCGACGGTCTCATCCCCCTGCGTTATATATTATCTGGCGGTCTGGCCTTTGACCGTTATTGTTCTCTGACGCAGGGTCCTTCGACCGTTATTCTCCTGGCAGGTACGCACCCGAGGTGCATTTATTTCTGCAGTTTTTACTGTGACTTATTGCTTGGGTGATACTTGCCCTCCTTCTTGCTTTGCTCATATCTACATATCATTGTGTGCACCATTGATTGTTAGATTCTAGGCTAGACTTTGCATGCACTCAGGTGCACATAGGGTCATTCATCTTTTCATACGTTAGATTACATTTTCCTACCTTGTTGTGAGGACCTCTCGTCTCCATATTCCTTGGGGCCGACTAGGAAATCACAACAGGGACCTCCGTAAGTCCCCGCGAGCCGTGGATTCCCACACGGACGCCGGGCTGGTTGTATCTCTCCCACCCCGTGTCTAGGACTGCATAAGTGAAGAGTGGCTACACTGAGAGTCAAACCAAGTCCCATATCCATCTCCTACTAGGAACCCATTGTTGAGAGCACATATCAATCAATTCACTAAAGTTCCAAAGGAGAAATCATGAGAACCTTGTTGCATCATCTTAAACAACTTGGTTGATTTTGGGTGTCTTCATCTTTTATCATTTACATCTTGTTAGAATCACCTAAGTTGGTTGCTTATCGTGTGTTTCTTTTTGTATTGGTTGCTTTGCATATTGTCAGGGTTGTCCGTTGCATGTGGAGTTATTTTCGTCCGTCTGAATCATCTTCTCGAGTCAGTTCCTTCTTCACGTTCTATTCTAATCCCCTCTTCGAGTCCACCATGACATCCTTCAATCCTCCTCGCTCCCAAGAGGACTCTCTTCCTTAAGGGCTCCTTGAAAACCCCCCTAGGGTTACTACATTTTCCTCTGGAGAGGGGACTGCCCCTCTCCCATCCTCCACTGCTATGGAAGGTGGTCAAGTTACCCCTTCTCTCTCTACTCCTTCCGCGGGCTCCGTCCTTCATATGATGGCCCAATTGGATCCGACCCAACTCCAAGTTCTATATCAAGCTATGCAAGGGTCCAATGCTTCTCCCTCTGCCACTATCCAAGGTCAATCTAATCCTTCAATTATTGGGCCGTCCGTTCAGCCCACTCCGATTGATCTCACTCCGGTCCAACCCCGGACCATCACTTTCGCTGGCATGGAGATGGGCCAATCTTCTAATTCAGCCCATCAATCTTTCGATAAAGGGAAGTCACCTATCCCTTCCTTTGTCCAGGTGGATCATCACAACTCTGGTTCGGTAGCTCCGCAGCTCCTTATGAACCCTTCCGATTTCTTATGCCCTCAGCAAGGAGTGGCCCAAAATCATTCTAATCCGGGTCTAACTCAGGCCCAATATCCTTCTTACGGGCCTCCTATTTCCACTGTCTATCCTTCCACTCCTTCTTACGGGCTCCCGCCTGTTGCTACAGCCATTCCATCTGCCCCTCAAATATAATCAGCATCCTTCACTACCCCTGCTCCCTCCCGAGAGCAGGACTTGCTTGACAAGTGGGCCACCATGCAGCAACAACTCAACTTTCTCCAGAAAAGGGTTGGCCCACAATCCTTGGCCGATATTCCTATTCCGAGCTTCCAGAACATCCGGTTCCCTCCACAATCAGAGCTCCCCAACTATCGCAAGTACGATGGGAACAACAATCCCTTCATCCATGTGAGGGATTTCCTTTATGAATCGGCGCAGTTCCAATATGATGATCGCCTCATGGCGTACTTATTCCGCCGATCTTTGGACAGTGTTGCTCTAGAATGGTTCTATTCTCTACCACTGGAAGAGGCCGAGAGTTTCAAGGTACTAAAGGACAAATTCATCCAGCGGTTCCAAGACAGGGTCGGCCCTGAATATTCATTTACAGATCTAGTGGCCGAGAAGATGAAGCCGGATGAAGAGTTCACCGCCTATGCAGACAGGTGGAGACAAATGGCCGCTAGAGTACCAGGCCACATTCCGAAGGAAGAGAAGGTCAAACTGCTGATTTCCAATGCCACCCCGACCTTCCGCAACATCCTGGCAATGAACGACATAGCCAACATGCATCAACTCTATAGCCGGGCGCGCTTCATCCAGACTCAATTCAAGGACTCCCCTATCCATTCCCTCTTCGAAAACCAAAAGCCCAAATACCACAAGAAACCACAAGGGCCGGTGACTGAGGGAGTCCAAACAAATGAGCAAGTACAAGCCGTTGCTTTTCCATATCAGGCCGCACCTTTCCGCTACAACCAAAACCCCCGCAATCCATAAAACTCCGCTCCGTAAAACTTCCAAGCCACTCCACAAAACCCTCCCCCCGCCTTCACCATTCCACAAAACACCTTCGCCACACCTCAACAACCATCACCACCACCACAATACCATAACGTCCCTCCACCCAACGGCTACAACAACAACAATCCAAATAGCAAGCGCCCGGCTCCCAGGAGAGCCCAGTATCCTCCATTGCCAGAGACACTTACAGATATCTTCTCGGCACTCATGTCAGTAAATGCAATCCAACTTCTTCCGGAACGGCCTGTTTGGAACCCGGCAGTCGATCAGACTAAGTATTGTATGTTCCACCGGCAGCCGGGCCATACCATAGAAGGATGTTTTCAGTTCCGAGATCTTGTGTATGACCTACATGAAGGGCAGAGAATCGACTAGGCCGAAATGCATAGGGCCATTGTTGAGATTAAAGAAAAGAGAAGGCAGCCGCAGGGGCAGCAAGTGCAGCAGCATCAAACACCGCAGCCACAGCAGCCGCCACAACAGCAGCAACCACAGCAAGTACAAGACCTGGGCATCCATCAGAACCCGATGCCAAATCATCCACCCGCTCCTCAGCAGCAGCCGCCAGCACCAGCGCAAGTAAACATGGTCCAGCCACCGGCCCCCAACGCCGGATGGTCTTTCGATGATGATGGCGCCACACAGCAGGTCATGGCCCTCCACCATAACCACCGCAATCCTCCCTTCATCGTCCCTGCACAGCCGACGCCCTCTCAACCCGTCCTCCCATGCACACCCGCTCCAGCAAATCCTCTACCACTCTCCATTCCATCGTACCCTCCATCACCTACTCCCATCACCGTCATCACACCACCACCCAATCCTTCACCCATTCTTACCCAACCGCTAGCCTTCCCTCCACCCGCATCAACATTCATCACCACCCTACCTTCCACCCATCCTTCATCCATCATCCACGCACCGCCCATTAACCTCACCAACCCTATGCTCCACCAAACCGCCTCCCCCGCACCACCTGTTCCATTCATCCATCCCGCAGGGCCCATCATACTATCTTCAGATGCCGCGGCAAATTGTGCTTTGAGGAGTGGGAAGATGTTCCATTGGAATTACGCTACTACTTCTAATCCCCAGTCCTCTCAGCCGGTGGCCGAGCAAGAAGAAACTGAACCTCTGCCGGGTACTCAATATGACTTGCTGCATCATCTGGATCGAGTACCCGCCAAAATATCTGTGCTGGAGCTGATCAAAAGGTCCACCCTTCATCAGGATGCGCTGAGGGACTTCTTACAGAAGGTAATGGTTAGCGAAGACATGGCGGTTGATAGCCTACCAACGGCACTGGCAACTATCTCCAAAGGGCCGGCAATCACATTCTCTGAAACCGAGCTTGCACCTCCGGGGGCTCTGCAAATGCCGCTCTGCATAACAATTACCCTGAACAAAGTCGACATTGAAGCAGTGCTGGTTGACACAGGGCCTCAATTAATGTTTGCCTACTCAGCACCCTCCGAGCATGCAACATATCTGAAGAGTTACTACGGCCTACCCCCACCACTATAGCAGCATATGACAACTCAAGACGAGCATGTCACGGGGTAGCCACCATTCAGGCAGAGCTCGGGCCCCTTACTATGGCCGTGGAATTCTATGTTCTTGATATCGACCCTATGTTCAAGGCTATCTTGGGTCGTCCCTGGATTGACACACTCGGCGCCGTGCCCTCCACCGCACATCAGTGCATTAAATTCCCCTTCCAAGGGAGGGTCGTCAAAGTTAAGAGCTTATCCACAGTACAGTCGGTAAAGGCTATTTCAGAGCAGGTTCTTCCCACACTCTGGCCAAGAAGCCGGCCCGTTCTGTCAGTGTTGGATTTGAACTTTCCTTGGGCTTACACATCCCCTAAGCCCGTCGCTACTCCAGTTAATGTCAAAGTGAAGCCGCAGATTCGAGATTCAAAGGAGTGGAACATTATATTGAAACTGGGCTATCAACCGGGGAGAGGCCTCGGTGCGCAACTGCAAGGGATGACTAAGCCTATACCTAAGGGAAGAAAAATGGGTAGGAGAGGTCTCGGCTACAAAGAGACAGCATTATCTATAATGGGTGATTCTGGGCCGCTCACCTGGGATTATCGTCAGCATTTTGTCAAAGGGCCTCTCCAGCCTGGCACATTAGCTCCAAAGCCGGTTCAGCAAGAAAGGAATACAGTTTGTCCAATTGCCAGTCCGCCGCCCTTGCCAGGAGGGTCAGATGATGACATGCTCGACTACAGTCAGGCCTTGCAGGGGCTCTTTCATGAGGAAGAATGTCAGAAGAAGCAAGGGGTTCGACTGGTGCAATGGAGGCCGAAGAAGCAGCCTATTGTTAATTTACAGAAGGAGGGGAGCTCTCCAATTGCCTTTTCTTGGTCTCCCTCACGCCTCCAATCTATTTTCCAGCAAGGGGACTTCATACCCCGCCTTCCTCCCATCATAATAAATCCGTCTTTCATTGATCCACCCGAGATTCTATTTGTTCCTTGTGCTTGCGGGAAGTGCCCACCCATTGATCTATCCACTCTCTTCACTCCTCCTCCTCCCAACGCCCAACTCCACGAGATGTGGTTCTCTTCTTCCGATCCTTTCTTCGACTGCATTTTCCCCGAGCTGTTCCCTATGCAGCTCCCACCTCCTCCATCTTGCTGTGTAGTCTCCGCTGATCTCCAAAAAAAACGTCAAATTTGAAACGGAGATTTCAGTGGAAGATTACGCTATCCTGTCGCCATCTTCCTCCCAGGGGCACGAGTCCCCTGGCCTTCCCTTCCACTAGGTCTTTTGTCCCCTAGGTTAGGATTAGGGTCCGTCGAGCCTAGGAAAGTAGAGTCAGTCAGGTCTAAAGAAGTAGGGTCTTGTCCCAGGTCGTCTAACCCTTCCTCTGCTGAGCCGCGCTCGCTGGCGCATCCTTCCCGATCTGTTCCTGATAGATTCTTGCAAGATTTAGCTCAGCGTTGCCATGCTCTTTTGAAGTGCCCGGAATTTGTTGCTACGGCAATCGTAATTGAAGACGACAAGGAAATAGAAGGGGTGTGGAGCGATGACGGATTAGGCATCTATGAGATTGTGGATGAGAAGGATCCTATTAATGAAGACAACGATGTAGATGACACCGCCGACTTATACGCACAAGGATTGAAAAGATTCGACGAGCCATCGTCGTCGGTGGACGAACCTACAAAGGAAATCAATCTAGGAACCGAAGAAGACCCAAGGCCTATCATGATTGCTGCTAATCTCCCTTCACAAGTAGAAGCGGAATTGATTAAGGTCCTAAGGGAGTATAGTGATTCCTTCGCCTGGTCATACGAGGACATGCCAGGTCTTGACCCCTCTTTAGTGGAACATCGACTCGTGCTTAAACCAGGGGCAACACCTGTGAAACAAAGGTCAAGAAGATTTCACCCCCACATGGCCTTGAAGATCAAAGAAGAGGTCGACAAACTATACAAAGTCAGATTCATCAGAGTAGTTTTGTATCCTCAGTGGGTGGAAAACATAGTCCCTGTTCTCAAGAAGGATGGAAAAGTGCGCATATGCATTGATTTCAGGGATCTAAACAAAGCATGTCCTAAAGATGATTTCCCGCTACCTCATATAGACGTCCTAGTGGATAACACTGCCGGGTATGAAGCTCTGTCATTTATGGATGGATACTCGGGCTATAATCAGATCCGTCTCGCTCCGGAAGACCAAGAGAAAACTTCCTTCACCACGCCCTGGGGCGCGTATTGTTATGTAGTTATGCCATTTGGTTTGAAAAATGCAGGTGCCACATATCAAAGGGCGATGATGGCATCTTCCACGACATGATGCACATATATATGGAAGCTTACGTGGATGACATCTTGGTGAAGTCAAGAACAAAAGAAGAACACCCCTCGATCTTGGCTAAGGTGCTGCAGAGAGCCAGGGAGTACAAGCTTAAGATGAACCCGAAGAAGTGTGTATTCGGAGTCTCCTCAGAGAAGTTGTTAGGGTTCATAGTGAGCAAACGGGGGATCCATATTGATCCTAATAAAGCACAGGCCATCATGGACATGCCTCCGCCAAAGAACATTTCAGAACTTCGAGGATTGATTGGTAGACTGTAATTCATTAGAAGATTTATATCTCAGCATTCTCAGAGGTGTCGTCCGTTTTATGAATTGCTTAAGGCGGGGGTCAAGTTCGAATGGAATCAAGATTGTCAGAAGGCCTATAAGGACCTCAAAGAGTATCTATCCAATCCCCCAGTTTTGCAACCTCCTGTCCCTGGGAAACCCCTAATCCTATACATCTCGGTTATTGAGGACTCCCTAGGGGCGGTCTTAGCACAAGTAGATGATGAAGGGAAAGAGCGGGCTGCGTACTACCTCTCTCGACTGTTTAATCCAACTGAATCCAAGTACACCGCTATGGAGAAGACTTGTGCCGCCTTAGTGTGGGTAGCTCAGAAGCTTAAACATTACTTTCTCACCCACCCAGTTAGGTTGATCTCTGGAATGGACCCGATCCGTTATCTCTTAGAAAAACCCGTCCTTTCTAGTAGGTTAGCTCGCTGGCAAAGCTTCCTCTCTCAGTTTGACATCACCTTTGTTGTTCAGAGGGCAGTCAAAGGATATGCCATTGCTGAGCATCTTGAACATCTCCCTATTCCTCACACCGATTCTATTCAGGATGATTTCCCTGATGAGCATCTCTCTGTCCTTTCTCATCATCTCTTTTGGTCTCTGCACTTCGATGGTGCACTCAACTCCCAAGGCCAAGGGATCGGTGCTGTCTTGCTTACTCCAGAGGGAGTAACCATCCCCTTCGCTTATCAACTTCGATTTCCTGCTACCAACAACATCACGGAGTATGAGGCTCTCCTGGCCGGCTTGAAGCACGCCTATCTTCTAGGCGCGCGTTATTTGAACATCATAGGAGACTCTCAGCTCGTCCTACGGCAAGTTCTGTCCACTTACCGTACTCATGACCCCAAGCTCAAGCCTTATAAAGATTTGGTCACGCTCATTGCTAAGCGATTCCGTAAGCTGATCTATATCCATACTCCCCGTTCTCTGAACATTCTAGCTGATGCTTTGGCATCTCTTGCTTCCTCCTTATCTTTCCCTCTCAGTCGTAGCACTGAGACCATCGTCGTCCAGAGATTGGACGCACCCTCTCTTCAAGATCCTTGGTTCATCAACCTTAGGAAAGCTGTAGAGGCGAGAGCTGAGAAGGAAGATCTCAAGGAAGTTTCATTAACCGAGCTAGAGGAGATTCTGGACGAAGAAGAATTGCCTTGGTATCATGAAATCGAATTGTTTTGCAAGGAAGGGTCATTCCCAGAAAGGGCAAAAGCCAAGCAGCGTAAAGCAATAAGAAGAGCCGCCACAAGGTACACTATCATTGCAGGAGAACTGTATAGGCGCGCTACTAATGGAATGCTCATGAGATGCTTGGATGATGTAGAAGCTTGGAAAGTGGCTGAAGCGGCCCATTCTAGTGAGTGTGGAGGTCATGTCAATGGCCAGGCTCTAGCGAAGAAGATCCTTAGGCAGGGCTACTATTGGCCCACTCTAGAGGAAGATTGCTCCCTCTATGTCCGGAGGTGTCCTAAATGCCAACTCCATGCTGATAAAATTCACTCTCCAGCTTCGTCTCTCCATCCTATGACTGCTCCTTGGCCTTTCTCTATGTGGGCTTTCGACGTCGTCGGTCCACTCGGTGATCCTAATTCTCAGATCAAGTAAAAATCCTTTATCCTCACCGCTACTGAGTACTTCACCAAATGGGCCGAAGCCGAGGCGTACGCAGAGATCAAAGCTACAACGGTGTGCCGCTTTATCATGAAGAATATCATCTCGCGGTTCGGAGTGCCAAGCAGCAGCATCACCGACAACGGACCCCAGTTCGTCTCCCAAGAGCTTAAGGACCTATGTAAGAAGTTCAATATTGCACTACATCATTCATCTCCATATTATCCTCAAGGCAACGGTCAAGCCGATACCACTAATAAAACCCTTCTTAAAATCATCAAGAAAACGTGCGAATCTCATAAATTTTCCGATTGGCCAGAAAGATTGGTGGAAGCTCTGTGGGCTTACCGCACCTCCGTCCGTATCCCTACGGGGCAAACTCCCTATTCCCTGACCTATGGGATGGAGGCGGTGCTCCCATATGAGATCTTAATCCCTTCCCTTAGAGTGCAGCTCGATAAGGAACTTAATCTCGATGAACGTCGAGAGGCGTTACTGGTCCAGTTGGAACTCTTAGATGAGAAGAGGATGAATGCGGCCGATCACGTTTCTGTTTATTAAAAGAGGGTTTCACGTTATTTTCAAAAGAAGGTGATTGAACGTAAGTTTATGATGGGTGATATTGTTTTGAAACGCAAATTCATTCGGTCTGCAGGTCCTAGGTCTAAATTACAACCTAACTGGGAAGGGCCGTTTGTAATAAAAGAGGCTTATCCAGGGAATGCTTATCGTTTAATGAATGCGAAAGGTGAGGAGCTCCCTCACCCGTGGAATGGGTTGTATCTTAAGTGTTTCTTTCCTTAGAGTCTAAACCACGTGCTTCCCCGGCAGCAAGATCTTCCTTCCTATTTTTCAAAAGAAAAGGGTCCCGAGTAAGGCAATCATACACCACACGACATCCCTGGTCGGGCTCCTTGTTTAAAAAGACACCGTTTCTCCTTGGCCATGCTTTAGGGGAAAGTCGAAGTCCCTGTCCGCTTCATTCTTCGGCTGAATCCAGGGGCAAGGAGTGAATAAGGAGGCGACAACCAATCCAAACACCCTAATGAGAGGAGGTCTCAAACAGGGGCAAGTCCGTTATGACCTGACGCCACAAGCAAGAAAGGAAAAGAAAAGAAAAGGAGTGCTCTTTACGACAAAATCAAAAGCGTTATCTCAAAGGTCTACAGATTCCGAATTTCTGAAAACTCCAAGGAGAAAAGAAAGCTAGGCATGACAAGAGTGGCAGTACAGTTCCCCGCGGGACGTTATGAGCCCAGTCGCATGCATGCCTAGGGTGGACAAAGGTTCGATGACGGACGCAAAAGCCCCGGCGCAACAGACCAAATCTCTAATAGGGTTGTGCGGTGAGAAAATCAAGTCCTAAAAACTCCCATATCTGGCCTAAGCTTACCCCCATGATCTTTTTTCCTTTCAGGACTAAGATTAGTACCCTGGGTATGGCATTGGTAGAAACACCGTCATGATGATTAGGTCTTGGCCAGGGGTTGTCACACTATTACACGCCAATCTCGGGACTCAATCTAAAACAAGGAAGGGTTCACGTTGCTAGAGAGGCACTGGTTTTTCAAAATCCAAACAAAATCAAATATTTTTCAAAATCCAAACAAAATCAAATATTTTCAAAATCCAAAAAATCAAATATCTTTCAAAATCCAAAAAATCAAATATCTTTCAAAATCCAAAAAAATCAAATATTTTTCAAAATCCAAAAAAATCAAATATTTTCAAAATCCAAAACCATCAAATATTTCAAAATCCAAAAATAACAAATATTTTCGAGAATCCAAAACAAAACAAATATCTTTAAAATCCAAAAACATTAAATATTTTCCAAAACTCCCCCAAAAAAAAATACCATCATGTGCATAGCATGCATTGCATTTTCATTATGTTTCCGCCTATTTAATAAAGGCTCCACCCCTTGACCGAATATCAAGAAACGGTCATTATCTAACTTGCTTCAAGGCAAGGGGTTGGGTCTAAGAACAAATCTAACTTGATTCATGTTTAAAGTGTGTGTGCAGAATGCAGGGACAAGATTCAAAGCAAAAAGGTTCACAACTATGTAGGTTCAAGGTATGTAACGCGCCAACATCAGACCGTTACAGTCACATAACGGCCCCCTCTTCGACCGTTATTTTCCTTCAGGCATGGGCCTTCTTTCTTTCACTAACCATCGCTATAACGGTCTGGAGAATACCGTTACTTGCTTATAACGGTCCAGCGCCTATCCGTCATATCCTTCAAAGACAGGGTTCTATTGTTACTCTCATTCTGACGGCCTGTCATAGGACCGTTATTTCCTTGTAGCGGCCCATTGCCTATCCGTTTCTATCTCCAGAGGCTCTGCCTGTTCACATCATTCCAAGCCATTCAAAACACGAAACTCAAGCCCATTCAACTGAGGCAATTTCATCTCATTCAAGCAAGCTTAATGAAATATAACTCATGATAAACCAAGCTCTGATGATCAAGTACACATAACATCTCTCATGAACAAAAAGAAAATCAAGATACATTCAATTTCTTATCCGCAAGAGGGCGGATTCTTCTCAACTCTTTCACATAATCTCGGCGTGCTTCGTCGTTCTCTTCAACTTCTGCTTGCCACGGGCGCATCTTGCTGATCGCCCACATGATCAGCGCGTTCCGGACTGCTCGTTCATCTTCCTCGGTCCCCATCTTCCTAGGTAAAAGGGGAGGGTAGTGTGATAGTGCAGAAACGTCGGTTCGAGGTAGTCCGATCTGAAGATGGCATCGGTGCGGGTTGTAGATCGCCAGGGTAGTATTCCCCACTAGCTGGAGGACCAGGCCTTGACGCCGCGGTGTTTTGAGAAGAGTGCTTCGAAGGATTCTTGGTCGCATAATGAACTTGTCCATTGGCAAAGTGTTGAAAAAGAGGTGCCATTCATCCCGAGTTTTCTTATCCGTCGTCCTGCATTCCACCTGAGAAGAATATCCAAATGCCCCTCCAATGAAGAAGAGGGGGTGGCTCCCGAAGATCCGGCTTGCAGAAGTTATGTCTTCCTTAGGAAGGAATTTGACTCTCACTCTTGTCCAGCACTCAAGGAGTATCATGGAACCAAACAAGGGACCTCCTATGCAAGCCGAGCTTAGTCCTTCATAGAGGTATGAGAGGACCGCTTGAGAGATAAACATTCCCCGCCACAGCCCGCTAATAATGCTAAGATTTTGGATGTCTAAGAGATGGTCGGTCGTAGTAAAAAGGAAGACCCCGCACAAGCAAACCGCCACCGCCTTGGCTATTGCTTCATGTCTCTCCCACTTGTTTTTACAATGAGACACTATCCATTATGCCAAGGGTATCAAGTGAACATGATGTGGGCTGATCATGATTCTCACATCCTTTTGATTATGAAGGAAGTCGCTCAAGATCAAGGACGGGTCAATAGGCTCTATTGTATAGTAAGCTCGGTCTTCATCCCCCGCCTTAGTCTTAGGAAGGGTTAGGTAGGTTTCTACCTCTTCTAATAGGACTGTTGCTTCGAAGGAAGGGAAGATAAAGGTATGAGTTTGTGGATGCCATAGTTCCATAAGTGCTGAAATACTTGGCCAATCTAAGGACAATTTCTGGAAATTTTTGCCCAAAACCAAGAGGGGTTGAAGGTGCCAAGCTTTAAGGATTGATGTGACTTCTATAGGGAGGGCCTTTACCATGGGAGCCACCCACTTCAGATTAGAGTAGCATCTTGGGCCAGGAAGAGGCTTGAAGAAAGAAGGAGAAGGAGGAGTCATAAAATGAATTAAAGTGCAGAATTTTCTGAACTTGGATGTGTTGTTGAGGGACTTACCACCCTTTGAACATTGGAGCTTAAGTGCTTGGGAATTGATGTCAACCGTTGGAGCTCTCCATGTTCTTTTCTGGCAGCTTTAGGTCCGGTGTAGACCTTCTCCTCCATAGCCATCACCTCGAAGCTTCTCTTCATCTTGATTTCTGCCCTTAGGAGAGGTTCTTCAACCCTAAAGCAGAGGTTTGCAGCAAAGATACGATTTTTGGTTGAGTTTCCAAGTCTTAAAGGTTTAATTTTGGCTTTGAAAGGATAAGACTTGAGTTGGAAGGCTTTATCTTCAATCTGGATAAGTTCTAGTAAGGGATTAGGTGGCTAAACCTCGGGTTTAAGTTCTCACGGCTCAATCCGTCTCGGAATACAACCCAGAATCTAACGGTCTATCGTACGGCCGTTATTTCACTCCGACGCGCCAACCTTAGGCCGTCGCATTTTCTTGTGGGTTTAATTCCCCGATCATGTTCTGTGAAGATTAACGGTCTAAGGGCGGACCGTCGTTTCTTGTAACGCGTGAATCTTGAGCCGTTATACTCTCATCCACTCAGTCCTTTCTCTTCTAGGCTAAGCACTTCCTGACGGCCCTGGTTATGGCCGTTGCTTCACTATGACGCGTCTCCCTCAGGCCGTCGCATGTTCTGCTAGTTGTCCTGACAACCATCATTCTGCCATGATCAACGGTCTAGTCTTTGGCCATTATTTGTCTTTGATGCACCTGCCGTTGGCCGTCGTTTCTCCTAAAGCCCTACTACCAGGATGGGCCCCTGTTATGATTAACGGCCTTTCACCGGCGTGTCGTTTGATTAAGACGGTCTGAGCCTAGACCGTTACTTTCTCTGCTGCTGATCTCAGGCTATTCCTTCTGCCCTTGCCTAGACCTGGCGGTCTTTCACATTATACACCTCATTCTCTCCACAGTTTTCCCCACACACATACGTTCCTGCATATGTCTCATACATTCATTCACGTCTCGTCCGCGCATGCATATTCAAATACAAAACCATTAATTTATTCATTTCATCCACCCTGCACATTCAAGCCCATCTCCACCTGCCCAAAAATTCATGCACATTCTGGCATACATTTCATTCATTCACACTTGCACAAAATAAAATGGAAAACCAAAAAGAAAAAGATCTCATTTCTTTTTTACCATAAGTTCTGTACAAAAGATAAGAAAAACATAAAAAATACATCATTCGGTCGGCTTATCCGCCGGACCGCCCTCATCCTCTCCATCCTCGGGTCTCCTCGCGGGTGGCGGCGCTATGGAAGCACTCTCCTCCTGCTGTCCCCGCTCCGCCCTCTCATTCCTCCGTTGGCCAGAGGAGCTGACAAGAAAATCCCCTACCGAGCCGCTCGGGGCAGCACTCCTCCGTGCCCCACTCTGAGAAGCACTCCGCTCCGGTCCCCGGCCCATCATCCGGACCGTCCGCTCCAGCGTCCGCAGCTCGATCTTCAGCGTGAAGATCTGACGCCGCGTCTCCCGTGCCTCGGTCCGGTAGCGATCCAGGTCCGCCGTCCCGATACGGAGCTACTCCACCTCAGCTTGAGCCCGAGCTAACTCCGTCCGTAGTCGCTCACCCTCCGCCTCATCCAAGCATCGCGGGGTCTCCGCTCTCAGTCCAGCCATCTCTGCCCGTACAAGCTCTGTCTCCGCTCGAGCTCGATCAGTCTCAGCTCAGCTTCTTTCTGCCTCTATCCTCGCCTGCCTGGCATGCTAGCTCTCTCGCCTGTAGATTGCATTTCGTATAGTCAATCATAAGGCATTTTTAGGCAAGATCATAAGCATGAGCATTTTTAGCATCTTACCCGCTCCGCGAGGGTGGCCTCCGCCTCCTCGGCCCGGGCAACCGCCCGAGCGAACTCAGCCTCCTGCTCAGCCTTGCCTCCCGCAGGCTGTGAGGAAGACGATGGGGCATCCGGTCCTGCTCGTTGGGCTCCCTCGGCCCGCTGCATTTAGAAGACAAGGTTAGGAACCATGTTTAATCAGCATGTGCATCATAAGCATCAATTGTCATAATCATAAGTATTTTTTTCTAGGTTTTGTAGTCTCACCAGGAGCTCTAGAGCGGTCCGGTACCCGTCCCGCTGCTAGATGGTGGAATGGAGTAATCCCTCCAGCTCAGCTATCCGTCCCTCAGGGTCTAGCTGCATTTAGAAAGCATGTGAGTCAATACATCCATCACATTGCATTTTTTGCATATAGAAAGAGTTTTTGAGTTTAGAATTTGCATACCGGTCGTCGGGTACCTCGGTACACCCGGTCGCCGTAGAGACGAGCAAAGGACTTCAGATATGCCTCGTCGCTCTCCTCTCGTTCCTTTACCGCTCGGCCCCGCCTATTCCAGTTGTGGACGTACTTCGCCTTCCGGGCACACCAATCCACATTGCCGCTAATGCCCCTTGCTGACTTGCCGGGGTGGTCATCGCTGTGGCGTGGAAAGGTCACCTCGGGCTGATGTAGTCCCTGGGTCCGCAGGATCAGCCTGTAGTGCAGAGGCTCGATGATGTGGATGCAATGCAACCATATGTCTCATCCCCGGTACGATACAGTCGCCTCCACCCATGGCTGTCCCGTATAACCCTCGTCGCGGTACGGGGTCCATCTCACCTGAAAGCATTTTTTTCAGCATTTGCACGGTCAGCATTTAGAAGCATTTAAAACATATAGGAATCATTTTGAGTTCTGGACTTACCGACGTATGTGGGAAGGAGTCTAGGTCATCCTGGATCATCCGGGTCAGTCTGATGATCGACCCTGTGTCCCTCGCCACCGACCATCGCCTCGCGATCGGTATGCGGCCGGGATGGAGTAGTGCACCTCTCTCGATGCCCGGGAGATACATGTAGCTCCAGATCTGCATTTAGAAATCAAGTCAGTCGCATGGCATAAATCATTGCATCAATCATGGCATAAATATTCATGGCATAACAAGAAAGCATTTAAAGTGCATTTACCTGTAGGAAAGGCGAGAAGCCGCCCAGCATCGTCTGCCGGTCCGTGGTGCTGAGGGACTCGAACAAGAATGCGAGCACTGCCGCTCCCCAGGCGTATTTCCTGACTCTGCCCAAATCCACTATCATCGGCAGCAGTCTGCAGCTGATGACATCTGCCCGAGTCACGAAGAGTAGCTTCCCGAATAGCAGCATCAGGAAGCGTCTGAGCACTCTATCTCCCTCTGGTCCTGCCTCTGCCGCCACACGAGGGCGCACCTGGTCTATCACTCTGCCCAGATGCTCCTCAGGTAGCTCTCCCATGGCGATCACCGCTCCTCTCAGTCCCAAGCTCTCCTGCAGCACTGATCTCGAAAGCTGAGAGGAGGACTGTCCCGGCCTGATCAAATCTAGCTCGAGCAGTTGCTGCGCCATCTCTCGGTAGTCGCCGTATGTCCACCCTGTCACTGCAGCTCCGTGGACTCTCAGTCCTGTAATCCTCGCTATATCTTCTAGCGTGGGGATCATGTGGCCCCACGGAAAGATGAAGGCTCTGCTGATCGGGTCCCATCTCTCGTGCAAGGCGTACAATAAGGGCGTGTCCATCCGGATCACCTCGATGCTGAGCACCTCGGCAAATCCCATGCCGGCTAATCTCTCTCTCTGGTAGTCGGGCAATGCCTAGTACACTGCCCGGATCTGTAGCCAGGAGATCCGCGATCGTCTCTTCCCCTGCATTGCATATTAGATCATTAATTAGTCCAATTTGCATCATATAATCATTGCATAAACATTCATAATTGAAAACAAAACAAAAATTTGAAAACTGAAAACCCTAAAAAAAATAGCTTAAGTCCCTCGCATGAGTGACAGCCATGGGATGGGGCGTCGCTTGCTTGTGACGGCCTCATCATGGTGCGTCAGACAAGTGACGGTCGCTGGCAGGACCGTCACATTGACTGCGTTTGGGAATTTTTCCCTTGCATCCCCGTGGTCTCCCACTGTGGCCAAATGGCCTACAATTGCTCCTAGGGGGTTCGTAGACCCATTTCTACCCTCATTCCCCACATGCATTCATAAATAAAACACAAAAAAATCAAAATTTGGAGTTAGGGCAAGGGGACCTACCTCACGGTCCATGCCTCTCCTCCTCTTCTTCTCTGGTTCTTTGGGCTCCTCTGCACCCAATGAGGCTTCTCCTTGATCCTCCACGGCCGTGGGGACTTCTTCTTCTTCTATTGGGCTTCTCCTCGTCGGTTGTTCCTCTTCCACCGGCGGGATCACTTCCCGTTCGAGCCGGTGGTGGAACCGCCGTATGGCCATCTTCTTCCCTCTCCCCCTCTTCTGTGGCGGCGGCTGGGGTGCCTCATCGCCGGCCATTGCGGTGGTGGGGGTTGGAATCGCCGGAGCTCTCTCGATTTTTTGGGGACGTTGGGTTTGGAATGAATGGGCCGTGACCGTTCGGTTGTTTTTTTTGAAAACTCAGGAAATGCGACGGTCTATCGACAGACCGTTACATCCTTCTGACGTGCCTTGAGGTGACCGTTACATGTGTTGGACTGTTTTATTGAAGAATGTGAACCACCTGACTTATGACGGACCAGGGGTGATCCGTTGCTTGGTGTGACGCCCTTTCATGAGACCGTTATATGCTTGCAAATTTCTTGATGAACTAAAAAGATTAATTGATGTTAAAACAGTGCCATGTTCTGCATTAATGTTCCTTATTGATGTCCCTTGCACGTACAATGGTTATGCCTTGATTTCTTTATCATATTTATTGTTGGCTAACCTATCTTTCATGAAGGAATTATGAGTGAAGTCATGCGTTGCCAATCATCGGGCAGGTAAGTCAGGTATTGTATCTCGTTCCCTCACTCCCTTAATGCATTACTATATGTTAGTTATGATATATTATCTCGAGAACCGGCTGGTCATTCATGTGTCCTGGGATCTGATGTTCCCCTAAAACAAAAATGATGATGATCTAAGTTCACATGTTAATCGTTGGATAGGCCGTTAGATTGGAAAAATTTATGGACGATGGTTCTATCTTGCACACCGTGGTTGCAGATGGTGTCCTGACTCTGATTTCTCCGATCTAGCAATATTATTCTCGAGTATTTTCTATTTTTATCTTTCTTTGCATTTGTTTTGAAGATTTTGTTTTCCTTTAGCCCATCATGCATCATACGCATTCTTTGAGCAGTCATGAAGCTTCATTTGTTCAAGGTCTCGATGATGGTGAACAGCTGTGTTCTTGATTCTGGATGAGGAGAATCATTCCGCTCTGAATTAGAAGGTTTCCTTCGATCTGCTCGCTTGATCTGGTTCGCTGAAGATTCCTATCTGGAGTTTAGTCTCTGTCCTTTTCATTGCCTCCGGCGGTTAGCCGTGCTTTCCTTTCCTTAGTTAATTAGTTCCTCCAGACTTGCATCCTTTGGTTGGCTATTTCCTTGTGATCAGTTTTGAAGCTTTCCAGAAATTCCTATCGCTTGTCGGTAAAGAACGGGTGTCGTTTACCTTAACACCCTCTTTTTGATACACTCCGCTTCATTTCCGCTTCATCTTCATGTTCCATTTCACTTTCGCTTCACCTCCGCTCGCTCCCCTACAAAGAGGACGTTAAGGAGGGGCATCTGTTGACACCCGTTTTATACCCAATAAGTCGGGTCATCTCCTTATTTCCTTCTATATGATGCTCCGAGTTGTTCACTCTTCATTGAGTCTCTTGATCAGTTAAGGCCTGTTTCTTGGGTCTTAATTCCTTGATTAAGAATTGGCTCCTGGTGGCGTTTCGTTGGCAACAGCTTAGCAACCCTTCATTGCTATTCTTGAAACTCAATGGTAATAACGGTCCGAACCAGGCGCGTTGTTTCATTATAATGCATGGGGCCTGGACCGTTACTCTTTGAAGAGTCCTAAGGCTTAAGGCCTCGTTTTCAGTGCTTATCCTTTGGCTTACACATTGGTAATAACGGTCTGTTGTGCAGCCGTTGTTTCATTCTGACGCCCTATGTCTTGGCCGTCGCTTCTTTGCAGAGTCCAATTGATTAAGTCTTCTTCCCGTCGATCTTATCCTTTGGGATAGGGTTGAGAGTAACGGATGGTCCTTGATGCGTTGCTTCCAAGCGGCGGTCTGTCGTGTGGCCGTTACTTCCTTCAGAGAGTCCTGGCAGTTCAGACCTTTTCTCTGCTACTCCGTGGTCGAGATAAGGGTTTGGATTGACGATATCTCTTTCAAATCTGATCCCCAGGACCTTCCGTTCGATTCTATGGACTCTTGGTGATATTATCTTCGAGGATTTGCTAAGAATTATCCCTTTATCTTGCTTGATTATCCTCTGCTCGACTTGAGAGTTTGAGGGTCTATAAATAGAACCCTTGACTTCATGGCCCGAGAGAGGAAGATTTGAAGTCACGACGAAGTGCTTCCAAACTCAGGAGTCATCTTCATCTAAGAGGAACTGCTTCCCACGTCCATCCATCTCATAATCAAGGGAGTACTTTGGTTTTGGTCTTTCAAGTTCATCATTGCATGCTTGAGTTCTTCCCTGGTTTTCCTCAATCAAAGCATTGTCCCTCCTCTTTCTCCACGTTTTTCACTATCCTCTAAGCATATAAACATCTTCCCAAGCTTTTAAAACACCCAGAGGGGTTAAAAAACCAAAAACTCCCCGGTAATTCACTCTCCTTTTGATGATGTTAAGTCCTTTGAGAATTGATGCTATGCTTGTGAAAAGGACTAATTGAGGTTATTGTGTTTGGTCTTTCTACATCTTTGGCAGGTTTACATGTTCATTAACACGAGGCCCAGGTCTTCTAGCCGGCCGGAAGAGTTGGAGTTAAAAGAATTCAAGCTTTGTAACTGCAGGTTATCTGACGGCCTTGTGCAGGCGCGTCACTCTCTTCCGGCGGTCTATCGGGTGGCCGTCATTTCCAAGTAACGCACAGGGTTCTGGCCGCTACTTCTAAGTTGATCTGCAGGCTTTCTCTGGTTTTCTCTCCCGTGGGCGGGTGTTTCATCCACCTATTTCCAAGGTATATTCAGGTCTTTGACTTGTTTTTACTTTGGTGGCGATCACATCTTTCCTTGGTATTGGGCATTAACTGTCTTCTTCATCATATCTTTCTATTTTCCTTGCTAGTTCCACCTTCACGGTGTGTTTTTGTTTACTCCTTGCTCCACGCCCCGGCGTGTGTTTTCCTTTTCCTTAGCGTAGTTTGATTGAGATAGCATGCCCATGCTAGAGCTAGCTATGATTGCCTAGGTTCATGATCACATGTTCATAGGTTTGAGTAGGTCTTTGATTGCTTGTTTGTCATCTTACCATATCACTTTTCAAACCTCAAAAGAAAGATAGAAGATAGACAAATAAATATCAACACCTGGCACGCACCATCAAGATCAGCAACACGACTCGCGATCAACGGAAATTTCAACTCTGGCCTCAACCCTCGCAAGAACTGCTGAGTCTTCAAAGCTTCATTAGCCAGCACATGGGGCGCATACTGACCCAATTCCATAAATTTATTCCGATATTGAAGTACAGTCATATCACCCTGAAGCAATTCCATGAACTGGTACATCTTCGCCATTTGCAAGCAGGCAGGAGTATAGGCACGCTCGAAGGCTGCAACGAACTCTGCCCAAGTGATCTGTCGAAGGGGCCTGGAATGAAATGCAATCTTCCACTCGGCTTTTCACCACGTAATGGCTGTACCTTGGAGTTGAAATGCTGCAAGCATCACTTTCTCATCCTCCGCGCACTCCATTGATAGGAACACGCGCTCAATCGCATCCAGCCACTGCCTCGCTACCTCTGGATCTGGCTGTCCGTCGAAAGCTGGCGGATTGAATAGAAGGAATTGTTTCAAAGCCTTGCCTCGACTACCAGGCGCTTCAACTTGAGGAGCAACGACTGGCGCTGGAGGAGGAACTACAGGAATAACAGGAACTGCAGGAGACGGTGTAGAGCCACTCTATTCTCTAGGCGCACGCCTAGGAACTCGAGGAGGTCTTCCTCGACGAGGCGGCATATTGCAACTGCCGAACACACAAAACAACAGCAAATCCATCAATCTTACAGAAAACATCCTAAGCTAGCAAAAGATAACACGAAGGGACCAGCTCTGGACAAGTGCAAATTCCAATTCCTTATACAAATCCTCAACTTCGCTCTGATACCAACTGTGACGACCCAGAGCGTCGGATACCGATATACCGATAACATCGATACACTGATACCAGGAACTGGGGAAGCCACCCAAGAGACTGATGAGGCCCCTGAAGGGTTAGTGAAGTTTGTCGAGGGGATGCATAACGAATTGCAATCACAAGCGCGCATATTAGAATGATTTTAACAGAAGTGCGGAAGCAATTTAAAATAAACAAGTGCTAAATATATAAACTAGTCCAGAGGCACAAAAGTGCTAGTCCACATGTACAACTACTCGGGGCATACCCCGGCAAAAGTACAAAAGAGGGCCAAAAAGGCGACCCGACAACAGTTGGCTGCTAAGAACGGTCCCCAAGCGCACGGGAAACACCGAGAGACGACGGGCGCGGCTCACCTGAAAAGAGAAGGGTGAGTCACAGCCAGACTCAGTAGGGGTCACGCGGATCCCTACCTCGCACTAAACAAGCATACATGCAAAAATAAAGGCAATTAGAGCATGCATTTAATTAAATAACAGGCAATGACATGAATAACTAATCACAGTAAAGCTGTAAAATCTAACTACACAGCCAAAACATGTCAATAGCAATTAAATCTAATCGACAGAAACTAATTCTACCAATAGAAAGTGCCTCAACTAACCAAGCCACAAGGAACAGGACAACCACTGGGAATAGAAACCAGATGCGTCCACTGACGGCTTACACTGCGTCTCAAGCACTCGCAGTCAGTACATGACAAGCTGAGCGCGTAAACAGTACCAAACCAAGTGACCAGTCAGAGTGACACTCATCAGTGTCAGTCCACAGCCTCCGACCACGTGTGCACACACTGACTCTCGCCTGAGCCAGGCCCTCTAGCTAGTTTTTCCCCTCAGTAGGATGCTACCGTTGGCGGGGAGCCCACGGTACTAGCTTAAAACCGTGTGATGGGAACACCCCTCCACTATCCCCAAGCGGGTCGGTACTCAAAGACCTTAGGGCTACAACAGTGGTTCCATTGCAAGGAAAGAAAAGCTACTCTATTGGGATCTACAAACATGCCATTACGTTATAAAATAGCTCAACATGGCATATAAACATTATGGAAAGCATAAAGAATAGGCCGGCAACTTTTTTGAAACTAACAGGCGTGTGGCGGTCTGTTGCCACCGCGTCAGGGAGTGTGATGGTCAGGGAGGGCCCGTTACATCGACTGTGATCCACCCCTGGCCGTTACAGCCACCCGAAGCTCCAGCTTCAATCGCTCAAACGAAGTGTAACGCGCTCCCTGAGGCGCGTTACGGCGTCCTGACAGTCGGGGAAGGGCGCGTTACATCGACTGTGACGCATCCGCCCCTGGCCGTTAGAGCCACCCGAGATCGAAATTGACCCATAGTTTTTCAAGCCGTTTAAACACGGTGTAACGCGCTCGCGCAAGCACGTTAGGGCACCTTGATGGCCGCCCGACAGGCCGTCAGGCCAACCGTCAAACCCGGTCAACGGAAATAAACAGAAGTGTAACGGTTGGGAACCTGACCATTACACACATTGTGACGCCCCTTCAAAGAGCCGTTACAGTGAGGTGACGCGTCCCCTATGGACCGTTACGGGTGTGACGGTTCCTGGAAGGGCCGTCACACCGTCCGGGTTACGGACGGGTTATGTTTAAAAATGGGTTCCCCCCCGGGTGACCGGAATCGCCGGGTAATGACGAAAACCTGTAAAACCTGTCAAACCACACGTCCTACACAACATAATACCAACAAAAATAACCACATAAAATGCCCACAATAGATTATACATGAAGAACAAAGCTTAAACCCCCAAAAATGGAAAATAACCATTGTGCATGCTACGGGAGTCTAATCAAGCAAACAAGCTATAGGAAATGATCCTACCGAGATCGAGATTCCATCCCCCTACCTCGTTCAAGCCGAAACGGCCGATTAGGCCACATGCAAGGTAAGGGCACCACCGAGCCTTCTCGCTCCGTCTCGCTCCCACGAGCCACGAATCACGCCGTAGTGGGTATCAACGCATTCCTCTCGACGTGAGGAATCCACCGGCACCTTCCACACCTCGAACCGCTGCCGAAACGCCTGGATCCCAAGGAGAGGGGAGATGGGCGATCGGACGAGAGAGAAAGGGCGTGAGGGTGAGATCGAGATCGACGAGGAGAGAGAGAGGGGGGTGAGGGATAAAAGGAAAAAAAGATTAATATATATAATATATTTATTATATATAAAAATCTTATTTTTCCCAAATTAAAACCTCAATTAAATCTAATTAAATCCAAAAAAATACCAGAAAAATTCTTAAAAATCCAGGAAAATAGCCAGAAATTCCAGAATGAGTTCTAGATCCGAACCACTAAGGATCCATTAAGGCACGAGCCTCACACTATAGGTCCAAAGCGGCTGCACACTGAGGTTGGCAGTGGGGGCGGGCTGTCCCTAGTCATAAAAAAAAAGAACAACAATATTCATCTTACTATGGAAACTTTGCATATATGTTAGAATGCATTGAAGGAAAGCCTTACGCAGTTCAGGGCTTATTTTTAGTTCAAGGAGTTATTTCATGTGGCCTATGTAAGTTGTTGGCAATTGGTTCTAGTGTAAGGCATACATGGGTTGTAAGTCATCTCTTATATGCGGTTCTTTTCTCTATATAGCTGACGTTAAAACTCCACTCACTTTCTTTTTGTACTGAAGAATATTCTTATTATTTGGGTTATCGTTCTGTTATAATGATTTTTAAAAGTTCTCTCCTGTTGCCTGCTAGTTGTCTAGCTACCATGCTAAGACCCTAGACATCTATGTGTAGATACTTGTACAGCATATCAGGGCAGTTCTTCCAGGTCTGAAAGCTCGCATAAGTGCTCAATTAGTGGCTGTAGCAAAAGAGCATGCTGCCTATGGTGAAATCACAGAATTAAAGGTATAACTTGTTGCATGTTTAACTTATTGGGACGCACCCTGCATTCGATTATTAGAAAGTGTAGATTTGAAGTATGAATGCTTTGTTCAGAGGGAATGCCCATTATGTAGGATCATAGGTATTTTTATTTTTTGTATTTTAATTTTTGAATGGCCAATTTTTTCCTCAAGGAATGTCTAAGATGGAAGGCTGCACAGATGGGCTTGATTGTCAAGTATTATGTTGTGGTAAAAATGCTATATGTACCCAAAACTGGAATAGAATCAATGAGTTATGTGAGATGTCAAACTTATGTGTTGCCTAGATAGTATTTTAGTCAGTCTTGTTGCAGGCTTCAGATTTGTTTTCTAAGAATCCATGTTAGATTTTGTTATATGTTAAACTCATTTAAAATAAAAAATGTGTTTTAGCTTCAACGTGGGTCCCAAGTCATCCTTGATTGTTGTAAAAACACACTCCCATCTGAGGGTCCAAAAAAAATCTAAAAAAACATATTAGGTGAATAGTTTAGGGTCGAATAGTTAAAAAATCGGCCCTTTTTATTTTGAATTTTTTCGGGCTATCAGATCGAGGTGTGTCTTGTATGACAAGCTAGGGTGACTTGCACACCAAGTTACAAAAAAAATTAAAAAAAAATCGTTTGCTTGGTGCACACCCCGAGTGTGTAATTACACCCGGGTGTGCACTAAGTACTACTCAATCTTGTATGTCCCATTCAACAAACTAATGGGCTCGAAGTCTTGCTTTTAGGAGGGTTTTATTAATACTCCCCAAGTGAGCTCTCCCCTTCTGGAATTCCCGCACAACAACCATAAAGTTGTTGTGCATTGTTTGTGTGGTACAATAAAGTTCATGTCATGTCTCCTCTCTCTTAAATCACTGAAGTTAATTTTCTATTTTGTTTTAATGATTGGCAACTGTACATTTTGTTTGTCAAATCTTGGATTTTGATAAATAATGCCTTTCAACACTGATTAATATTTTATCCTTCGGCATCTGAGGTCGGTGCACATCTTGTATAACTCCATACAAGATCGATGCATGTTTTCATAGAAGCACGTAAATGGTCAGTGCATATCGGCCTAAGTCTTTAAGTCTTTGATAGGGTCGATGCACGTTTGCATTGAACATATAGTCAGTGCAGGTTTTGCATTTAACATATACTCGGTGCAGGTTTTGCATTGAACATATAGTCGGTGCAGGTCCTGCATTGAACATATAGTGGGTGCAGGTTTTGCATTGAACATATAGTCGGTGCAGGTCTTGCATTGAACATATAGTCGGTGCAAGTTTGCATTGTGCATATAGTCGGTGCAGGTTTGCATTGTGCATATAGTCGGTGCATGTTCTGCATTTCAGTTGCATACAGTCGGTGCATGTTCTGCATTTCACTTATATATAGTCGGTGCATATTTTTGTAGAAATACATATAAGTCGGTGCAAGTTTCAGTAAGGTCAGTGCACACTCCTTATAAGGTAGAATAAAGTTGATGCATATTAATATATGCATGGACTCAGGTCAGTGCACATTTGTGTCGTGCATAACCTTAGTCGGTGCATGCATCGTCTTACGTAGGTAAGAAACAAGTGCAGTGTTTGTCTTACAAATATAGAGGTCGGCGCATCTTTCTATTGAGACAAACAACGTCAGTGCATCTTTGTCTTTCTATGCATAGTAGGTCCGTGCATATTCTGATCAGCCAGCACATTGGTCCAAACATAGTTCTGCTCCTTGATAGAAGGTTGATGCTTACTTATATGGTCTGCTGCTAAGGGTCGGTGCATACTTAGTTGTTCTGCATGTAACGTCAGTGCATATTACTATGCTTCATATATAGGGTCAATGCTAACAGCACTCTCCTGAATTAAGAGCTAATATTGTCGTCTGTTTGCCAGGTCAGTTATATGGTCGAACACTTGATGGGGACACTGACAACCTGTGAACTTGACTTACGAGGAAGTTAAAGTACCAGGTTAGTGGCACATGATCAGGGCAAGGTTCGAAAGGAGATTCAATCACGTGGAACTGTGAGCTTTCAGATCTTTACACGTGGACCTCCAATGAAGCGCTCGTCTAAAGATTCCTTGGGCGGGAAACGTGGTTTCCACACGCCCTCGTCTCGCAAAGGCTATAAAAGGGACATGATCCCTAAGATCTAAAGAACATCAAAAATTGAAGAGAAGAAGATAGATAGAGCGAGTGAGCGAGAGCTGAAGATTGGCAGAGCAAGCACAGAGAAACGGAGAAGACTACGAAGCTGAAGAGAGCCTGAAGCTGAGAGGAGAAATCTGAAGGAGTACAGAGTATCGTAAGTCTGATTTTGAGAGAGCTTGAGAGTATTGGTAATTATACTTGACTCGTGGATCAAATCGAAAGTCAGTCTGTTTGTAGAGAGCTACACTATTATCTTGTTTCCTTTCTTTCGTTTTAAGTTTTCTGAACTCTATCAAGATGTGAGTCAACGGGCGAGGTTGAGACCTCGGACAGCGAAGCTGTAAAGCTCAGCAATAGCAAGCTGTGAGGCTCAGCGGTTTAGGACCATTTCCCCGAAGCTGTGGATCAGTGGTGTGTAGGGATCTAATCCCCGAAGCTGTGGATCAGTGGATTGAAGCTGTGAATCAGCAGTAAGCCGCACTTAGTTTAAGTGTGGGGTGGATGTAGGTGAAAACCGAACCACCTAAAATTCCTAGTGTTCTGTGTGATTGGATTGTGCATCTAAGTCTTTATTGCTCTTGTCTGTTTGGTGTTTGGATGAATGCTTAAGTAATACATGTCTTCAATCGCTATAATTGCTATCTAAGTTTGTTGCTAAAGCTTCTCATCCAGTAGGTATTTCACAAGGTGTGGTTGAAAGGATAAGTAAAGCTTATATGGAATTCCACATCTTGCGCGAGGATCAGTCTCTGCCATCGTACTTTACCTGAATGTTTGGCTAACTGTTAGTGCTGTCATCTGATCTCTTCTAATATTGCTGAAATTTACTTCTCTGGATTGAGCTACAGTAATTTGTTTTTATTCTGCATTTATTTTAACTGCTGTAAATTTCTAAGGGGTAGATCTATTCACCCTCCCTCTAGATCTTAGTGTCCATCCGTTACAACAGGTGGTATCAGAGCCAAACTCTCCCTTAGGGCCTCACATCCCGGAGAGATTAGATATGGATGCTAAAGGTGTAGTCGCTGAGGGTCACTCAACTAGCAAGCCACCGTTCTTTAATGGTAGCAATTACGCTTACTGGAAGAATAAGATGCAGGTTTTTCTCCATGCTAAGGATTATGAGATCTGGAAGGTGGTGAGTAAAGGTCCATTTGATTTACCTCCAGATGAGGAATTCTAGACTAAGGAGCATATCTAAAAGTCCACTCTGGATTAGGGAACTATCAATGCTATACAATGTGTTCTCCATCCCACTGAATTCTCCAGAGTTTCCTCCTGTACCACTGCTAAGGAGATGTGGGATAAGTTAGAGGTTATTTACGAAGGGACGTCTCAGGTTAGAGAAACTAAAGCCAATATGTTAGTCTCTGAGTACGAGGCTTTCAAAATGAAGCCTGAAGAGTCCATATCTGAGATGTATGCTCGCTTGAATGTGATCACTAACAGTTTGAGAAGTCTAGGAAAGACCTATAGTGACTATGAAATTGCTAGAAAAATTCTAAGGTCCCTGACACCCATCTGGCATACCAAGGCCACTGTAGTGGAGGAGTCTAGGAACCTTGCTATGACCACTATAGATGAGCTTATCGGTTCTCTCATGATATATGAGTTGAACCTCAAGAAAACTGATGAGACTGAGAAGAGAAGGAAACCTTTAGCTCTTAAGGCTAACTCTAGCAAAGGGTCATCCAGTGAGTGCAGTTGTACTAGTTCTGAGGAAGATCAGGATGAGTTTGCTATGATTACCAGGAAGTTCAAGAAATTCCTGAGGAAAGACGAGAAAGGGCTAAGGAAAAAGTACGTCTCAGGAAAACGACAGTCCAAACACAAACCTGAATCTGCCAAGAAAACTAATGCCATTGTTTGATATAACTGCAGGAGAGCAGGACATCTCAAAGCGGACTACCCAGAGCCCAAGGACAAATAGCCCAGGTGGAAGAACAAAAGGGGAAAAGCTATGGTTAGCACCTGGAGCGATGAAGAAGAAGGAAGTCAGAGCAGTTCCTCTGACAGTGAGACAGAAGACAGGATTTGCCTGATGGCAAAAAGTGATGATGAGGTAATTTCTCCCTTTGACAATTTTACTCAGAATGAATGGAAGGATGCTTATGCTGAAATTGTAGAGAAATATGAAGACATGCATAGGGAGAACAGACATTTAAAAAGAAAAATGAATTCATCAGCTAATGATACTTCCCTATCTGATAAAATTACATGTCTGCAAACTAAAAATTTAGAACTGAAAAACTCCCTGAATGAAGTTGAATGTTATAAAAGCATGTTAGATAAACTGAAAGAAGAAAGTGAAAACTTGCAGAACTCCATTGATGAACTTAAAATGAGAATACATGAATTTAAGGAAGAAACCAGAACAGCAACTGAAAAATATGAAGCTATCAATGGTGTATGATATAGATCTAGGGGGGGTGAATAGATCTACCCCAAATAGATTGCCAATTAAAAGAACTTAATAATGCGAAAATGAAGTTCGAAGCAACTACCGACAGTTTATAAGGAATTCAGTAAACAACTAAGTATCCACAGATCAACAATATAGTTTTGATTAAAATCAAACAAGAACATAACAGATCAGAACTACAGTAATTAAATGACTTCGCTAATCATCATCTTAGAGAGATTAAAAATCCATAAACCAAGTACTGGGCGGAGTTACGGATCATAGATCTCTCAAACAAAAAGTGACGTTCCATATTGGCTTTGCCAAACCTTCCAGTCACAGCTTTTGATATACTTAGTCTAATGGATCAAGTAACTCGATTAGATGATGATAGAAGATGAAATCAGGAATTACTGTATCAAAAAATAATTCAGCCCTTAAGCATTCATCTACACGAAGAACAAAATGAATAACAATCAACCACAAGGCAAAGTATTTTTAGGTGGTTTGATCTCTATCCAGAGATCTACATCCACCCCACACTTAACTAAGTGTGGCTTCACTGCTGAAACACAGCTTAAATCTGCTGATCCACAACTTCGGGGATCAAATCCCTACACACCACTGATCCACAGCTTTGGGGAATACAATCCCAGACCGCTGAGCCTCACAGCTTGCTCTCCAAGAGACACACCCTCGTCCGCTGATTCATAGCTTACAAAAGTATAATGGAAAGAATAGAAACAAAGAAACAAAGAAACAAAGATGTAAAATAGATAAAAGATCTGTAGCTCTCAATGAGCAATTCGACTCTGGATTTGATCCAGCAGTCGAAGACCAACCTCTCAAAATTTTGATACTCTATTTCTCCTCCAAATTCACTTCAGTAGCTCTCACAAATCTCCCTCAGCTCCACGAAGGCTCTCCTCTCTTTTAACTCTCTCTGCTCTCTCAGCTCTTTTCTCTCAGCACAGTTACCTTCAGGCCTCTTCGAAAATCTTCTTAGCTCTCACTTCAATCTTCTATATACTCCCTCTAGTCTTCTATTCTCACTTCTATCTTCTATGTGACTAGCATCTATATATATAGGCTTCCGAGAGATGGGCCCGTGGAAACCACATTTATCGCCCAATGAATTTGAAAAGCAACGCTCCTTTGGAGTCCACGTGTCAGGCTGTGAGAGATTGATGTCCACGTGCCCAATCATTGGTTCATGGGATCTTGAGCCCATAAGAAAATTCCTGGAGCATGTGCTTCACTTATTGGATCATGTGCATCCTCAAATTCCTGCGGTTTTAGTAAAGAAAAACATAGTTATTATGCATACAGAGTTAACCGAACACCTAAAATAAACTGTCGACTCTTAGAGTCTACTTTTCATGCTAGCACTGACCACACATGTAACATGCACTGACCTTGGTTTATACTAAATTCAACTAGCACAGACCTATTATGCAGCTAGCACCGACCCTAGCATGCACAAGGTGAAACTAGCACCGACCTAAGTCATGCCTATAACCAATATGCACTGACTTCAGTATGCAACATGCACCGACCCTGACATGCACAAGGTGCAACTAGCACCGACCTGAGTTCTACACAGGCATGATGTGCACAGACCTTGCTTGGCTCATAACACAACTTGCACCGACCACTATGTAAACATGCATAGATTTAGTGAGCATATATGCACAGACATATATGCATAAAGTAGAAGATGCACCGACCTTCCTATGAACATGTGATGGATATGCACTGACCTGCTACAGTTAAATGTGCAAACTTTAGATCAGTCCAATGCAAATGTGCATTGACCTCAGATGTGCCTTAGACAAAAACTAGCACCGACATTGACTAGTGTGCTACAGGAAATAGCATCGACTATGTGTGCATGTGCATGAAGTAAAACATGCACCGACCTAGAGCTAGCATCGACCTTAGTTGATGCAAGCCATAACTAATATGCACTGACTTTGCTACAGTGAAGTGCACGGACTTAGGTGATACCATGCACTGACCTCTGTATGGCTAAGGCATAACGTGCACTGACCTTTATGCTACAATGCAAGGTTATGAATATCAAAATTAAGCACTGAATGAACTATTGCCAGTAACAAAATATTATCATAATTTAGCACAATATGGACTATTGTCAGCATCAAAACACATAAAATACAGAGAGTCATTATTCAGAAAAGACATGCATTCTTCCCACAAATCTCTCCTCAACATTCTCCCCCTTTTTGATGATGGCAACCCACAAAAATAACAATTCTAAATTTTGATGGCAATGTTAAATTCATGATGCATGGAATGAATACACAGATGCAGACATGAGCCAAATGATACCAAATGATGATCTCCCCCTGAAAATAGTCTCCCCCTTTCTATAACTCCCCCTTAATACGACAACCTTTTTCTCTTTTTCTCTCCCCCTTTGCCATCAACAAACAAGGAACTGGGAATATAGCAGAAAAGAAGAAGGGAACGGAGTGACATCCTTTGCAAAAGGTTCAGAAAATAAGCAGATTATAAGAAGTGTCTTCGGGCATAAGAATCAAAATTATGCATTCTTGATAAATGTCTGGTTTAATGGTTATACAAGGTAGAGTATATTCACTGAATATCAGATATAAGGTTGCAGTAACCGTTTATAGCAATGAACCTAGGTCACATGTCCATAATAGACTTGATCAAAAAGATATCCTTCTGATGTCAGATTCAATGAATATCTATGGGAGTGACTAGGAAATGTATTGAGATTAAACAAATTGACAGTCATTGAAATTTGAGTTGCAAGGGTTACAACAAACCCTTTTCACTTTTGATTTTAAAATATAACCTGTTAAACAATCAGGTATCATCTATGCCTTTGACATTAAGGGTGCATGTGGGTTTGACGCCAGTACCCCCAGTTACTAAACACAGATTACCATACCTGTCTCTAATTAAAAACAGCAGTCATGACTACACCTTTTTTGCATAAGGGTACACGTGGGTTAGATGCCAGTACCCCCAGCTACACAGTGAAACCAATTCCACATATTTAATCATTAGAACAGAGTTGACATGAAGCACTTCATGACATGAATTTTTCTCCATTTCATTGATGGAGTATTCAGTTTCTCAGCACATTTTAGTCATTGCTCTGCCAGGTTATTTAGATAGTCTTTTTCTAATTCATTTAGTTTTGTTGCCCTTTTTACTTTTTCAAAGTGACTTGTTTAAGGACAATACACTATCTAAATTTCTCAACCTAGATTTCACTAAATCTGTCATTTTCAGATACATTAAAGACCTTATCTATCACAACATGAGAAGGAGGTTGAGAGCTATAAACCATTTTCCACCACCCTATTTTCTTAAAATAATCTTTAAACTCTATAGTTTATTAGAATTAAATCATCAGTTCATGCATGAAGCAAATCTGATTCTTTTAGTAGAAGACATGTAATAATTGCTGCTTAAGACAATGAACGATTGCAAGACTGTCATCCATTCAGAGTGGGGAATGGACATTGAAGCACAGGATTAAGGGATGTCAAGAAGTGGGAATGACACCATATGATTGAAGTTTTTGTAGATAAGAGAGAATATGACAAAATAACCATATGATCATACCTAGACATGACTTTACTGGACTCCCCCTTACAGAACAATGTAGCATGGACGGGTAGCCTTATTCTAGGCAACAACTCCCCCTGTCTATATGCATGTTTATTCAAGCATTCAATTATGTATGTTATCAATGAAGAATTCTCAAGACAAGGTCTGAGCCTTTATTCGGGATTAACTAACAAACAATCATCAAATCATTCTTAAACAGATCAGATCAGTTATTCAATTCAATGAATTGATGCTATTATTCTCAGAACATGAGCTAGGCTATTATTCAAAAGTAAACCAGTACACAAATCACATCACAAGACTTAATCATGAATGAAATGAAAATTAATCATCATACTGAAATTTACATAAACCTAATTCCCTTCTCAAGAATTTGAATCTATCATTGCCCAAAGGTTTAGTAAATATATCACCTAATTATTTTTCAGATTCAATGAAATGCAATTCAATTTCATTTTTATTTACTTCATCTCTAAAGAAATGGTGTTTGATTTCTATATGCTTAGTCCTAGAGTGATGAACATGATTTTTAGTAAGTGATATAGCACTAGTATTATCACATAAAATTGGAATGCATCCCAATTTTATCTGATAATCAATCAGTTGGTGCTTGATCCAGAGTACCTGGGTTGCACAGTTCCCAGCTGCAACATACTCTTCTTCAGTTGTAGATAAAGCAACAGTGTGTTACTTTTGAGAAGCCCATGACACCAGACGATCACCTAGGTAATGGCAATACCCACTAGTGCTTTTCCTATCTACCCTGCACCCTATATAATCTTCATCAGTGTAGGCTATGAGGTCTTAGCTCAAACTTAGAAGGATACCAAGGTCCTAGTTCTAGGCTGCCTGGTAGATACCTACAAATCCTCTTAACAGCACTCAAGTGTGACTCTTTAGGACTAGCCTGAAACCTAGCACACAAACACACAGAAAACTGAATATCGGGCCTAGAAGCTGTAAGGTAAAGAAGAGATCCGATCATACCTCTTTATAATTTGGGATCTACACATTTACCTTTTGGGTCATCATCAAGATTAATTGATGTACGCATGGGTGCTGAGATTTCCTTCAGATTTTCCAACTTGAATTTCTTCAACAGTTTCTTGACGTACTTGGACTGAGTTATGAATGTGCCTTCCTTTGTCTAAGTTACCTGTAGTTCAAGAAATAATTTTAGCTCACCCATTGAACTCATCTCAAATTCTTGTGTCATTAAATCAGTAAATTCCTCACATAAAGTTGGGTTAGTTGAACCAAAGACAATATCATCTACATAAATTTGCACAATGATGATGTCAGAAGTGCATAGCTTAGTAAACAACATTTGGTCAACCTCACCTCTTGTGAACTCCTTTCCAGTGAGAAACTTACTAAGCCGATCATACCAAGCTCTGGGAGCTTGTTTCAATCCAAAGAGAGCCTTATTCAATTTATAGACATGGTTAGGATAGTCAATGCATTCAAAACCCGGAGGCTACCTAACAAACACATCCTCTTTTATTTCTCCATTCAGAAAGGTAGATTTTACATCCATCTGTCACAATTTTATTCCTAATGAGCATGCATATGCCAAAAGAATTCTGATGGCCTCTAACCTTGCTACAGGGGCATAAGATTCCTCAAAATCAATACCATATTCTTGGTTATAACCCTGAGCTACCAGTCTGGCCTTATTCCTAACCACATTTCCCTGCTCATCTGTTTTATTCCTAAAAACCCAATTTGTTCCTATGACAGTGCCATAGTCAGGTGGAGAAACCAGGTCCCATACCTTGTTTCTTTCAAACTGATTCAGCTCCTAGTGCATGGCATTGATCCAATGCACATCTTTAAGAGCACTGTCAATATCTTTGGGTTCAATTTGAGAAATCAGTGCAAAAGAATTTAATTCATTTCAGCTCTGAAGTGTGATATGGTCCTAGGAGGGTCATGCAAATTACCAATTATATTATCTATGGGATGATCTCTATGAAATCTTACATTGATAATTTGATTACCTTGGTTCTCTGTTACCTCCTCCTAAGCATCAGGTTGCCCTTCATTATTTTCATCATATTGATCTTCATGATCCTCATCTTTCAGAATTTCTCCATCATTCTTTTCCCTGCACAGACCATTACCAGATTTAGTAAAAGTTTCATCAAAAACCACGTGGAGATTCTTCTACTGTTTTTGAATTTAAATTGTAGACCCTATAGGCTCTAGATGTTTCTGAATATCCTAGAAATATTCCAGAATCACTTTTAGGTTCGAATTTATCAAGGTCACTTTTAGTATTAACATGCACAAAACATTTACATTCGAAAATCTTGAAATAAGCTAGTGAAGGTTTCTTACCCTTGAGAATTTCATAAGGAGTTTTCTGGGTAGATGGTCTTACCATTGCTCTATTGACAATGTGACATGCAGTGTTAACTGATTTAGCCCAGAATTTCCTAGGTAGATTACCTTCTACTAGCATGGTCCGAGCCATCTCCACAAGGGTTCGGTTCCTCCTCTCCACTACTCCACTTTACTCGGGTGTCCTAGGCGAGGAGAACCTATGTGTGATACCATTTTTCCTACAAAATATTTCAAACTGTGAGTTTTCAAACTCACCACCATGATCAGACAAAACATTCACAATGGAATTAACATTTTCCTGTCTAATTTTCAAAAAGAATTCCTAAAATTTAGTAAAAGCCTCATTTTTGTGTGTGAGGAAAAACACCCAAGTGTATCTAGACAAGTCATCAACAAGTACATATCTATATCTTCTTCCTGATAAGGTGACTGATCTTGTAGGATCAAAAAGATCCATATGAATAAGCTCATAAGGTCTAGAAGAAAAGTTCTCAGTTCGGGATTTGAATGACTTCCTAGTTTGCTTAGACTGGGTGCATGCATCACATATTTTATTTTCCTTTTAAAAAGAGATTTTAGGAAGACCTCTAACCATGCAGTGTTTATTCAATTTATGAAGAACAATGTAACTGGCATGGCCTAGTCTACGATGCCAAAGATATGCCAAGTCATCTTTATTTGCGGCAAGACAAAGATTGGAATGTGCAATGTCATCTAAATCTACCAAGTAGATATTATTCACTCTCTTACCAGAAAACTTAACAATATCAGAATTAGGTTCATAGATGTAGCAACCATGAGAATCAAAAATTACTCTATGACCTTTATCACAAAGCTGGCTAATGCTAAGCAGATTATAAGCAAGGCCTTCAACCAGCAATACTTCATCAATACAACAGGTAGTACACTTACCTAACTTACCTGACCCAATAATTTTTCCTTTGGTATTACCTCCAAAGGTGACCTGTCCTGAACTCTTTTCGACCAACATACAAAATTTAGCCTTGTCCCCAGTCATGTGCCTAGAGCAGCCACTGTCCAAGTACCACATATTGTGCTTGGCTGCCAGGCATACCTGCAATGACAATTAAGCAGGAGAATTTGGAACCCAAAAATATTTGGGCTCCAGAACGGAAGTAACATTATTTAAACATGACAATAATTGCTTTGGAATCCACATCTATTTGGGTGTTGTTTGTTTGATGGATTTATTTGTTTTCTTACTGTTGTTATTCTTCTTTTCAGCATTCACAGCTTGAATCTTTCTTGTTCTGTTCTATGTCCTAACACCATTGTTATTAACAGATTGAGCATGTTTGTGCCAGTGCCTAGGCCAATGAGCATTCATTGTGGTGTAGCCAGTGGTGGTCCTATACTAAACATAGTAACTGTGGTTTCTTGGATTTCTATGCTTCACTTGCTCAAACCACTTCCCATCATAGGATCTGAAATTCTGACTAGGGTGTGAATGATGGGCTGACCTTAAACTAGCTCTATCACTGCCAGACTTATTGAATTGATGATAATTTGTGAATTGGTATGGAGTGTAAGTTGGAGTTCTTGGATAGTAGGGTTGACCTGAGTTACCTCTGTTTGAGTCCTATCTTCTGAAAACTTTAGGCCCACTTGAAGTATGCATGGGTATAAATTGGGTCTTTCTCTGATTTTTATGTGGAGACTTGATGAACCTAGCCTGGAGTTTTGGTGTATATGAAGGTTGACCTCTAACCTGAAATCTGCCCTGAGGTGTGGGACAGTGTGTGCTATTAGACACATTAATTTTTTGTTTGCCCTTGTCCTTGGCACTGGGCATTTTGAAGTTAGCAAGCTTTTCTGGAGTATTTCCACTGTTCATTTTAATGAGAGGTCCTTTTCCCTTTTCAGCTACAAATGAAACAGTCTTAATTTCAAAACTCTTTTTAGCTGTAGGATTGAAACCTAGCCCCTCTCTTCCAAAATTCACCTTAGTTCCCAAGAGAGCATTTAGATTTTCAGTCCCTTGGGTCATGCTCTCAATAGTTTGTTGTTTGTCCTTGTTTTGATTTTCTAGATTTTCTATATTCTTCTTTAACTCAGTGTTTACCCCCAACAATGCATCATATTTTTCATTCACAATTTTCATTTCCTTTTCAAAATTCTACAATCTAAGCTTCAGATCATCAACAACATTTTTCAGTATTTCTTTTTCTTTTCTAGCATCAATCAAAGCAATTTTTATTTCATCAGATTCAGCACAAGATTTCTTTAACACATCATTTTCGGTTTGAAGATAGGCAATTTTATCAAATAATGTAGTATCATTCATGAGAGAATTAACTTTCCTTTTTAAATGCCTATTCTCCTTTTTAACATCATCAAATTTATCACGAAGTTCAGCATATGCATCCTCCCAATCAGAAATAGTGTAATTCTCAAAGGGAGAAGTTACCTGATCATCTTCATCATTTTCACTGCTCTTTGCCATTAAACAGATTTGGCTTCTTTCCTCTTCACTTTCAGAGGTGCAGCTGTGACTGCCCTCATCTTCGTCACTCCAAGTACTGATCATAGCCTTTCCTTTATTATTCTTCATTTTTAGCTTTTCCTTTTGCAGCCCTGGACAATCTGTCTTCATGTGTCCAGATCTCCTACAATGATAACAAACATTAGTATCATTCTTTTGGACAGAACTAGATTTATACCTTGAATATCTCCTGCCACTCTGATTTTTCCTTCTAAATTGTCTTCCTTCTTTTCTCAGAAATCTTTTAAACTGACGGGTCAGCATAGCAAACTGATAATTTTCAATTTCAGATCCAAAAGAGCCACTTTCACTGGATGACCCCTTGCTACTGGATGTTGCCTTCAATGTAATGGGTTTCTTCCTTTTCTCCATCTCATCTTGCTTTGGCAGGTTCATCTCATATGTCATGAGTGAACCAATCAACTCATCGACCTTGGTATTCTTCAAGTCCTTAGACTCCTCAATGACTGTAGCTATGGTGTGCCAAACCGGAGTTAGAGAACGCCGAATTTTTCTCACCAAGTCATATTCAGAATAGATCTTCCCAAGACTTCCAAGACTTTTAGTGATAATCATGAGGCGAGCATACATCTCTTTAATGGACTCATTCTGCTTCATCCTAAATGCCTCATACTCAGAGACTAGCATGTTGGCTTTCGTCTCTCTCACCTGAGATGTCCCTTCGTATATAACTTCTAGTTTATCCCACATCTTCTTAGCTATAGAACAAGATGATATCCTAGAGAACTCTGTGGGATGAAGGGAACACTGGATGGCATTGATGGTGCTCCAGTTCAGAGTTGACTTCCTGATCTCTTCTCGGGTCCATAATTCCTCATTCTCAGACAAATTGAAGGGACCCTTGCAAACAACTCTCCAAATCTCATAATCCTTCGCCCTCAAGAAGACTTGCATACGGTTCTTCCAGTATGCATAGTTTGACCCATCGAAGTACGAAGGCTTGGTTGTAGAATGTTCTTCAGCTATCATTTCTCTAGCATCCATAATGTCTATCTCTTCATGATGTAGTCCCTGCAGAAGAGTTAGGCTCTGATACCACATGATATAGATCTAGAAGGGGTGAAAAGATCTACCCCCAAATAGATTGCCAATTAAAAGAACTAAATAATGCGAAAATGAAGTTCGAAGCAACTACCAGTAGTTTATAAGGAATTCAGTATGCAACTAAGTATCCACAGATCAACAATATAGTTTTGATTAAAATCAAACAAGAACATAATCGATCAGAACTACACTAATTAGATGATTTCGCTAATCATCATCTTAGCGAGATTAAAAATCTATAAACCAAGTACTGGGTGGAGTTACGGATCGTAGATCTCTCACACAAAAAGGGACGTTCCAGATTGGCTTTGCCAAACCTTCCAATCACAGCTTTTGATATACTTAGTCTAATGGATTAAGTAACTCGATTAGATGATGATAGAAGATGAAATCAGGAATTACTATATCAGAAAATAATTCGGCCCTTAAGCATTCATCTACGCGAAGAACAAAATGAATGATAATCAACCACGAGGTAAAGTATTTTTAGGTGGTTCGATCTCTATCCAGAGATCTACGTCCACCCCACACTTAACTAAGTGTGGCTTCACTGCTGAAACACAGCTTAAATCCGCTGATCAACAGCTTTGGGGATCGAATCCCTACACACCGCTGATCCACAGCTTTGGGGAATACAATCCCAGACCGCTGAGCCTCACAGCTTGCTCTCCAAGGGACACACCCTCGTCCGCTGATTCACAGCTTACAAAAGTATAATGGAAAGAATAGAAACAAAGAAATAAAGAAACAAAGATGCAAAACAGATAAAAGATATGTAGCTCTTAATGAGCAATTCGACTCTGGATTTGATCTAGTAGTCGAAGACCAACCTCTCAGAATTTTGATACTCTGTTTCTCCTCCAAATTCACTTCAGCAGCTCTCACAAATCTCCCTCAGCTCCACGAAGGCTCTCCTTACGTTTAACTCTCTCTGCTCTCTCAGCTCTTTTCTCTCAGCACAGTTACCTTCAGGCGTCTTCAAAAATCTTCTCAGCTCTCACTTCAATCTTCTATATACTCCCTTTGGTCTTCTGTTCTCACTTCTGTCTTCTATGCGACCATCATATATATATATAGGCTTCCGAGAGATGGGCGCGTGGAAACCACGTTTCCCGCCCAATGAATTTGAAAAGCAACGCTCCTTTGGGGTCCACATGTTAGGCTGTGAGAGATTGCTGTCCATGTGCCCAATCATTGGTTCCTGGGATCTTGAGCCCATCAGAAAATTCCTGGAGCACGTGCTTCATTTATTGGATCATGTGCATCCTCAAATTCCTGCATTTTTAGTAAAGAAAAACATAGTTATTATGCATATAGAGTTAACCGAACACCTAAAATAAACTGTCAACTCTTAGAGTCGACTTTTCATGCTAGCACTGACCACACATGTAACATGCACTGACCTTGGTTTATACTAAGTTCAACTAGCACAGACCTATTATGTCGCTAGCACTGACCCTAGCATGCACAAGGTGAAACTAGCACCAACCTAAGTCATGCCAATAACCAATATGCACTGACTTCAGTATGCAACATGCACCGACCCTGACATGCACAAGGTGCAACTAGCACCGACTTGAGTTCTACATAGGCATGATGTGCATAGACCTTGCTTGGCTCAGAACACAACTTGCACCGACCTCTATGTAAACATGCATAGATTTAGTGAGCATATATGCATAGACCTATATGCATAAAGTAGAAGATGCACCGACCTTCCTATGAACATGTGATGGATATGCACTGACCTGCTATAGTGAAATGTGCAAACTTTATATCAGTCCAATGTAAATGTGCATCGACCTCAGATGTGCCTTAGACAAAAACTAGCACCGACATTGACTAGTGTGCTACAGGAAATAGCATCGACTATGTGTGCATGTGCATGAAGTAAAACGTGCACTGACCTAGAGCTAGCATCGACCTTAGTTGATGCAAGCCATAACTAATATGCACTGACTTTGCTACAGTGAAGTGCACGGACTTAGGTGATACCATGCACTGACCTCTGTATGGCTAAGGCATAACATGCACTGACCTTTATGCTACAATGCAAGGTTATGAATATCAAAATTAAGCACTGAATGAACTATTGCCAGTAACAAAATATTATCAGAATTTAGCACAATATGAACTATTGCCAGCATCAAAACACATAGAATACGGAGAGTCATTATTCAGAAAAGACATGCATTCTTCTTACAAACCTATCCTCAACATGGTGTAAATGCTAAACTTAAAAAGGTCATTGAAAATCTTGAAAAGGAAAACAAAGACAAACAAAACTCCCTTGAAGGCATGACACAAGGTGAAGAAAATTTGAACGCCATCTTGGGAACAAAAGGAAATTTCAGAAGGGAAGGTTTGGGTTTTAACCCAACTAATAAGGAGAGGTTTGACATGAGAACTATCTCCTTTGTGGCAGAAAAAGGGACATTCCAATCCCTGATAAAGATGACTTCTGGAGAAAGTCAGAATAAGAACAAAATGAAATATGTTGAGAAACCTAAACCCAGTGCCAAGGACAAGGGGAAAGGGAAGGTGTCTAGGGAATCATGCTCATACACTCCCTTGCCTCAGACCAAGGGAAAGGCTAGGGGTCGGACTTCTAGATTTAGAGTCCAAGGAAGTCCCAAAATGAAAACATACAAATCTCCACAGGATGGTCGAGGCACCTATCAATTTCCATCTACCTCAACTTCATCTTGGTATAAGTCCCCTAGGAATCAAGGACCGAGTAGAAGAACCTCAGGTCAAGGCTACCACAATACTGTTCCTACCTGCCCTACATTTCACATCACTTACTATCATCACTTTGGAAAGAGAGGTCTAGGTAGCTTCTACATGAGGCCTATGCAGGATCACTTTCAGAACTCATACTCTACTCAAAGGCATGAACCTTATCCTTGGGATTCCTATATGACTGGGGTTAACAATTTCAGAAGTCAGAACTCTTATGGTTTTATCAACTCCAAGCGAAGTAAGTTCAGGAGATATAAGGCACCTATTGCTCCCAATGCCTATTGGACTGATCACTGGAAAAGGAACTTTAAAAATGACTTCAAAAGTAGGAAACATGCCACACCTAAGAAACAAGTCACAAAGAATAAAAGTGGCAAGAAGAGGCAGACAAAACTGAATGATGAGAAATCTACAACTGCTATAAAGAAACCAAATCAAATGTGGATACCAAAACATCTTGTTTCTAGTCTACATGAGATAAATGCTTTTATGGGACCCAAGAAGCTCTAGGTTCCAAATCATTCCACTTGATTCCCTTGCAGGTATGCCTGGCAGCCAATCAAAACCGATGGTATCTTGACAGTGGCTGCTCCAGGCACATGACCGGGGATAAAGATAAATTTTGCATGCTGGTGAAGAATGATGCAGGTCATGTTACCTTCGGAGGTAATACCAAAGGAAAAATAATTGGATCAGGTAAAGTAGGTAAGTGTTCTTCTTGTTGTATTGATGAAGTGCTGTTGGTAGAAGGCCTTGCCTATAACTTGCTTAGCATTACCCAACTGTGTGATAAAGGTCATAAAGTGGTTTTAGACTCTCTTGCATGCACAATATTTGAACCTAATTCTGAATCTGTCAAATATTCTGGTAAGAGAATCAATAACATCTACATGGTAGACTTAGATGATGTAGCACATTCTAACCTTTGTCTTAATGCTAATAAGGATGACCTAGCTTATCTATGGCATCGTAGATTAGGTCATGCTAGCTACAGTGTGCTACATAAACTGAATAAACACAACATGATAAAAGGGATTCCTGAAATTTCTTTCAAAAATGAAAATAAAATCCGTGAGGCATGCACTCAATGTAAACAAACCAGAAAATCATTTAAATCTAGAATTGAAAATCTATCCTCTAAACCATATGAGTTAATTCACATGGACCTATTTGGACCTACTAGGTCAGTTAGCTTATCTGAAAAAAGATATGGTTTTGTGCTTGTTGATGATTTTTCTAGATTTACTTGGGTCTTTTACTTGTCTCACAAAAATGAAGCTTTTGAAGAATTTCGGGAGTTCTTTTACAAAATAAAACAGACTAATGAGCATGCAATTTTGAGTATCTTGTCTGATCATGGTGGTGAGTTTGTCAACTCACATTTCGATGATTTTTACAGGGAGAATGGAATAGCTCACAGGTTCTCCTCACCAAGAACTCCAGAGCAGAACGGAGTGGTGGAAAGGAGAAACCAAACATTAGTAGAAATGGCAAGGACTATGCTGGTAGAGGGAAACCTACCTAGGAAGTTTTGGGCAGAGGCTATTAACACTTCATGCTACATTATTAATAGACCTCTGGTAAGACCCACAACTCAAATGACTCCTTATGAAATTCTGAAACGTAAGAAACCCTCTCTAGCTCATTTCAAGGTTTTCGGATGTAAATGTTTTGTTCACATAAATTCCAAAAGAGACCTTGATAAGTTCGAACCTAAAAGTGAACCTGGAATATTTCTAGGTTATTCTGATAAGTCTAGAGCCTACAGAATTTTCAATCTCAATTCTAAAACTGTAGAAGAGTCTCCTCATGTTGTCTTTGATGAGTCTAAAATTAGAACTGAAACTGATTTATGCAGGGACAAGATTGATGGAGCAATTCTAAAAAGCAAAGAAGACCAAAATAAAGAATCTGGTGAAGAAGCTGAGGAATCTCAAACTCAGGGGGAGGTAAGTGAGAGTTCAGGTAATCAGGTCACTAACCTTAAATTTCTTAAAGACCATCCCCTTGAGAACATAATTGGTAGTTTAAATAACCCACCGAGAACTAGAGCACACTTAAGAGTTGAAAATGAATTGAACTCATTTGCTTTAGTATCTCAGGTAGAACCTAAAAACATAGATAGTGCCCTTCAGGATGAGCATTGGATTAATGTCATGCATGAAGAACTTAATCAATTTGATAGAAACAAGGTCTAGCACCTAGTTCCTAAACCCTCTCATGGCAACATAATAGGCACTAAATGGATCTTTCGTAATAAATCTGATGAGCAGGGTAAAATTGTTAGAAATAAGGCTAGGTTGGTTGCTCAGGGGTACAACAAAGAGTTTGGCATTGACTTCGAAGAGTCATTTGCCCCTATAGCTAGGCTAGAAGCCATTAAAATTCTTTTGGCCACTGCATGCAGTCTAGGAATAACCCTATAGCAGATGGATGTCAAATCTACTTTTCTAAATGGTGAAATAAAAGAGGATGTATATGTTAAGCAACCCCCGGGTTTTGAGTGTCTTGAATTTTCTTACCATGTGTACAAACTTGATAAGGCACTTTACGGTTTGAAGCAAGCTCCCCGAGTTGGGTATGACAGGCTGAGCAAGTTCCTCATGGAAAAGGGATTCTCCAGAGGTAAGGTGGACCAAACACTATTCACAATGATACGTGAAAAGGAAATCTTGATCATTCAAATTTATGTAGATGATATAGTACTTGGATCAACCAATTTATCGATGTGTGAGGAATTTTCAACTTTAATGACCAGTGAATTTGAGATGAGCTCAATGGGAGAGCTGAAACTTTTTCTTGGGTTGCAGGTATGTCAGACCAAAGAAGGAACTTTTATAACTTGAGAAATACATTAAGGATCTTATGAAGAAATTCAAGATGGAGAACTCAAGGCAATAACCGCACCAACGGGAGCATCTACCAGTCTTGATTCAAATCTTGAAGGTAAAATGGTAGAACCCAAATTATACAGAGGTATGATTGGATCCTTGCTATACCTTACTGCTTCTCGACCTGATATTCAATTCTCAATATGTTTGTGTGCTATATTTCAAGCATGTCCTAAGGAATCACACTTGATAGATGTGAAACAGATTTTTAGGTATTTGTCTGGCACCCTAGACTTAGGCTTATGGTATCCTGCTAAGTGTGACCTAGATCTGATGGCATACACAGATGCAGACTATGCTGGGTGTAGGATAGATAGGAAAAGTACTAGTGGATACTGTCAATTTCTAGGTGGATGTCTAGTGTCTTGTGCATCTAAGAAACAGCACACTGTCGCCCTATCCACTGCTGAGGCAGAGTATGTAGCTGCAGGTAAGTGTGTTGCCCAAGTCCTTTGGATTAAACACCAATTAATTGACTATATCATCAATCTTGGCTGCATTACAATTTTTTGTGATAACACTAGTGCCATTTCCTTAACTAAAAATCATGTTCACCACTCTAGGACAAAACGCATTGAAATTAAACATCACTTTCTTAGAGATGAAGTTAGTAAAAAGAAGATTGAGCTTGAATTCATTGAATCTGAAAGACAAATTGCTGACATTTTTATAAAACCATTGGGAAATGAAAGATTTAAGTTTTTAAGAAGAGAACTTGGTCTTTGTAAATTCTCTACATGAATGTTCATTTAGATTTATTGTAATCTCCTGATTGCTTCTGATGGAATATGAGTCACTAAAGGCCTGTTTACTTCATTTCATAGTTGGCCCATAGGTATATAAAATGGAAGATGGGGGAAGGACAGATATCTTCTGTCTGAAAACCCACTCTATGCGTAGAGGCAAGTCCTTCGCCTAGTACCATGGGTCAATTCTCATTTGTTTAGAATAGGTGTGTGCCTTTCTCATTCTTATTGGAAACCTCATGTACATAGTCAGGGGGAGTTTGTGCATTGTCATATCATCCCTATAATTATTTCATCTCATTCATGTTGATGGGGGAATTCAGAAAAATTCTTTAGTGATTGAACAGACTATTGCTCAATAACATCGACTTTACATTCATACTCCTGATCACTGCTCTGAAATGTCAACTTTCAGTGCTGACTCTTTTGAAAACTCACTTTGTCTTTCTTGAATCTGTAATGATCTATCCTCATCATTGGCCTTAGTATATGATCATTTCTTGGAATCCTTTTTGAATCTGATCAAATGACAAACTGATAGACATATTCATTAATCTAAGCTGTTGAAATTAGAAATCTTCTCTTATAAGAAACAGTAATGAATCCTGAATGAATTGTTGGTTTAAATTTTATGATCTTTAGAGACTAAATACCAAACTTAATGAAGAAAGTCTGTGGAATATTCTTTAATAGTTCTTAACCATTTCGTGCATACCATGTCTAATTGAGTCTTGCAAAATCTGAAACTATCTAGACTCAGGCTAAATTGGTCGAGAAAACCTGAAAATGTGTATTGTTCTTAAACAACTATGTCTGAAAATCAAATGGACAGATGTATCAAAATGATAAATCATATACTCTAAAGGTAGAGCAATGATTGAATGCACTGAGAAACTGGTAACTTCGTCAATGAAATGGAGAAAAAATCATGTCATGATGTAATGCCCTGGACTCTTATTGGGTCTTTCGGATCCTTTTCGGAGAGTTTTGGATCGCTTTTATGGTTCATGAGTTGAGTTTTACGATCCGTGTGGGTTTTTCTCTCGTACAAGTTCCAGAATCCTGCGGTGAGTTTAATTCTCAGTTCATCGACTCGTGGACGCCGCAGTTGCATTGTACTCTTCCTGAGGGTCGTTTCGACTATTTTTGCATATTTTTCTGAATTAGTCCTTTTTCGGACCAATTATCAAAATTTTTAGAAATTAGGAAAATTTCATTATTTCTATTCTTTTTTTCCTTTTTCTTTTTTCTCCTCTCTACTCCCTTTCATTCGCGCCGTGACCTCCTCTCTCCCCCGTTTTCTCTCTTCTCTCGCCCTTCCGGCTCCGACTGTAGACAGAGGATGCTCGGGCAGGTAGAGGTGGAAGCTCTACTTCTCCTCTATGTTTTCCCTATAATTTCATGTTGTTTGGTGCGAGTTTGTAGTGCCCCAGAATTTATCCATATAATTTTTGAATATTAAAATAATTTTCTGAAAGTTATAAAGGCTTGAATAAATTAATAAATGGATTATTAGATTTATAAGTCATTAAAAGGACCAATTAGGTTAAATAGTTAAATGATTAAAGGTTAATGGACCAAGCCCATCAAGTTTGGCCCATATTCTAAAAGGATAACTAGCTTATTCACGGATTTATAAGATAAATACTATTTATCTAAGATAATTATAGGGATAAACCAATAAAAGAGTTTTATTAATATAGAACTCTATACACGTTGACTGTAACGGTCCATCGGGCGACCGTCACAGCCAGGTAACGCGCCTGGACACAGCCGTCACAAGCTGCAAGTTCCGTAAGTCGAAGAACTCCCAAAAAGATTAGAATTTTGGAACCTTATCTGCAAGAGACCTAACTAGAAGGACATGTTAAGTTACTAGGGACTCTTAGAGATCATATTTTGATGAATTAAGGACTCTAGAATCGATCTAATCTTCAAACCCTAGCCAAAACCCTATAAATAGGACCTAGTTCTGAATAGAGCGACCCTTACTTTTGGGCCGTAAAGAATCAAGGTAAGGAGTCGTAATCTCAGGTAAGTTCCTTAGAAGATTTTGTATACAATACTTTAAACTAACTACTCTCAAAATTTCACGTCTTTAGGTCAAGAGGTCGAGAAGTTAGAGCCCAAGGAAGTTGCTGAAAAGTCACAAGAAGAGAAGAGCTAGGGCACGTCTTTTCAACCCTAAGTTGGATGTTTAATGCCAAGTTAAGAGGTAGGTCATCTCATGAACGGCAGAAACATCTTGATAGGAATAAAAGCCCTCTATTTTGATTGAATTCCATGCATGATAGATCATGAATTTCACGTTTTAATGGTTTTATGCATTCATACATCTCTTAGCCTTAAAAAGAAATGAAAGATGTTATCTTATCTATTCACAGGAACCCATGCATGTAGATAGCCTATACTTCATTATCATGTCTAAGAATAGTCATAGTATTTTGATTTTTAGACATGATGTGAGTTGATCTCTTAGAGTTCATATCATTTTCGGTCAGCAGACTCTCTGACGCATCAGCGTAGGACCGTACGTCACACTCATTTAAACGGCATTACGATGCGCCGTCACAGTTCTGTTGTATATATATGCAATCTGTTAACTCTGACGCATCTATGTAGGAGCGTTACGTTTATGTAACGGTTGTTCGATAGACCGTCATAGTAACTGTGACGCACCATTGCTAGACCGTCAGATACCTGATGTTCTGTCAACCCGAGACAAAATAAGACTTGTCAATTTTACTTATTACTAAGCCTAGTTATCTAAGTTTAAACCTGTTAATGTGATCCTGGAATTATTCAATCGTTCATGATAGGTATTGCATGATTTTAGGTATCTTAATGTCATTTTAAGGATATGTTAATTTCATGCCAAAATTCTATAGTTTTGTATTCTAAATCATGGTTTTAAAAAAAATACATTGACGAAGTTTTATCATGATTTATACATTGATACACATTCTCTCTCTATCTATAGAGTCATTTCCTTTAGTACATGGCACATACTCCGGTATGTTGTCCATTAGTTCACACTTTGCACTATAGGAACACATTCTTGGACATGAGGACCTCTCTATTGGATATTCCTTCCAATGGACTAGAAAATCTTATTTCAAGGCCTCCGTAATTTTCCGCGAGCTTGGGATTCCCACTAGGACGCCGAGTTGGTTGTACCATTAAAGCCCATTGATTAGATTACACCATCGATGTTTTCTGGTTGTCAGTAGTGTAACGGCTCTATGTTGGACCGTCAGGCACATGTAACGGCCCAATATACGACCGTCACATTCATCTGAGTTTTGAATTCTTGATCCTGGATTCAGACTGCTGTAACGGCCCTACACTAGACCGTCACACAATGCAATGGCCCAGTTCACGACCGTCACACGACTTGAGTATCTCAACCCAAGGTTTGACCAAGGGTTGATATTTCAAGGTTTCTAGATGACCCTTGATGATCTAGAACTTATCATATTGCTTAATAGACTTAATATAATGAATGAAAGTTAAGAAATATACCGTTATGCTGCCGATTTATTTTATGAGCATAACATTGTTTAATGTCATTCTTGATTCCTTATATTCAAATAGAAGCGTTCATTCATTGATTTTCATTATGTTGAACTTGCTATATTCTTGGCCATACTTTATAGTTCATGCGTGAAAATAAGCTTAATTTATACTTGAAGATGCGATCGAGCACTGATTGTGTTCAAGGGCTCTCTGCTAGTCCCCTCGACTGATTGTCAGAAACATACTATTTTATAAACTATGGGGTATGATGCTACTGGCGTCGCATTACGCTGGGAGTACTTTCTTTATAAATAAGTGAATTATCCACGGCTCGTGAAGTGAAAATCCACAACACGATGCAGCATGACATAACATTCTACTACATGACTTTCTTGCTTGATATTCCACAGAAATTCACGAAGCACTTGCTCATAAGCAAAAGATGCTGGAGTGTTGATTATGTGACTTGCTAGTACATTCTCGTTACATTCTTGTTCATGAAAGGCCAATCTCATGTTCTTGTCACATTCGTGCTAGTTCATTCTTGCTCTCATTCTATCTTACATGATTGTCTTGTTACGTTGGTTTAATCGCATGGTTATCATATTCGCATGATTTTGCCTTATTTCTCTAGAGCTAAAATGTTAATTACTTTAATAGTGCCTTCATGTTGATGCGAAGATACCTACTGGGCAAGTGTGGTCATTACCTATTTCCAATCTTTTTCAGGAAATGATAGTGAATCGGGTTCAGATTCGGAATGTTCAAGTAGCGGATCCGAGAGTGATTAAAGAATGAGTGAAGACATAGGAAGTCTACGTTGTTTAGATAGAGTCAATGTAATTTTCTTATTTCTTGAGTCTAGTAGAATGGGAAAAGGTGAAAAGGTTATTGTAAAAGAATACTTTGATCATTTTTGAAATAAAGTTGGAGTTTGATTAAATACTGTGCAATTGTATTTATGTGTCTGATCGTTCTTGCTCGCAAGAGGCTTACCATGACGGTTGTTCGGGCTCCCCAAGTTAGTCTTCCACTGTAATAAAGGCTCGGTGCGTGACAGTTAAGTTGATATCAGAGCCTAAGTCTCAGGACTTAGGGAAAAGAATCATGTCATAGGATAAGTCCAAGGTTTAAGGACCTCTACCTATGAACTAAGGAAGAAATTTTCATACCCATGTGAGAATTGGGTAGAGCCCGGGATAAGATAATTAATTAGCTTTAAGGTTGATTTTCATGAGAAATAACAAGTTGTTATTTTTCTCTCTCAGGTACCCTATTTTACAAAAGGCTAATCGTGTAGATTGGGATGGTATGCAACGAACAGTTGCCGGCCTTACTCAGGCATTGCAAACTATAGCACAAGGTGGTGCAGGGGCAAGGGCTGGTGACCTACACCGCAATTTTCAGAGTTTGAATCCTCCGCGATTCTATGGATCTTCTAATCCCGATGAAGCAGAGAATTGGATAGACAAGATGAATCGCATATTTGATGTTATCCAATGCACTGATCCAGAGAAGGTGTGACTTGCAACCTTTCAACTTAACAAAGATGCTCGCACATGGTGGAAATTGGTTCCGGCACCTCCGGCCGATGCACCTCATACGTGGGAGGGTTTTCTTACCTTATTCCGTGCCAAGTACTTTTCTGAGCACGTGAAAGAGAGAAAAGCTATGGAGTTTGCCAGTTTTCGGCAAGGAATGATGACGGTAGCCGAATATGAACTACAATTCTCAAGGTTAGCACCTTACGCACCGCATCTTATCAGCACCGATTTATTGAAGGCAAATCGGTTTATGGACGGGTTACGACTTAGATTCATTCAGCAGCTCGGGACCCAAAACATCCGTGCTTATGCGGAGATGGTCCAGCAGGCATATTTGTGTGAAAGGACCTTAGAAAGGGTCGAAAAGTTAAAAGGGAAAGGAGAGGACTCAAGCCGACGTTCTGATCGGCCTCATAAGAAGGAGAAATTTAGTATCACGAAACCCTACCAAAGCCGTGATAGTAAGAAAAGATCTAGGAATGGGAATAGTGGGAGTTCCCATAAGTAAAAGAAAGTCAAGGAGGAGAAGGAGCAGGTCACCACGGCTTGCACATTTTGTGAAAAATTCGGCCATTCGGCTGAGGAGTGTTGGAAGCGCCTTGGCACTTGTTTACATTGTGGGAACAGGGAGCATCGCATGCCGGATTGCCCTCTTATGAAGGACCAGTCATCTGGAGGACGCAGGAGGCAGGCTCGCCTCAATGCCGTTAAAGAAGAAGAGGAAGCGCCCAGGGATGATGGGCTTATGGAAGGTACTCTTCAAATTTGTTCTCGTCCTGCATTTGTGCTATTTGATACTAGTGCCTCTCATTCTTTTATTTCCACTACCTTTACAAAAACATTGTCAATTGCATCAGTCCCCTTACCTTCAGATCTCGCTATTTCCACACTCTTAGGTTCTGGAACAAAGCTTACCGACTATTATCCTAATAGCGAAGTGATAGTAGAAGGTCACAATCTTCCCGCAAACCTAGTATGCCTTGACATGAAAGGTTATGATGCCATTTTAGGGGTAGATTGACTTGTAGACCATGATGCTTATATCAATTACCGAAACAGGATAATATCCTTTCGAAAGCCCGGTCTTTCGAGATGCTCTTTTCTTGGCATCAAATACAAGAAACACCCCACTATTATATCCTCACTTCACGCTTGTAAACTTATCTCGCAAGGATGTGAAGCTTTCCTTGCTTCTGTCATTATTTCAGAGTCCAAGGAAATTATCATAGCAGACATTCCTATTGTAAATGAGTTCCCAGATGTGTTCCCATCCGAACTACCCAGTTTACCACCTGAAAGGGAAGTGAACTTTACAATCAAAGTCATTCCAGGAGCAGCACCTATTTCTATAGCCCCTTACAGGATGTCCCCCACAGAACTCAAGGAACTGAAAAGTCAGTTGTAGGAACTACTAGACAAGGGTTTCATCAGGCCTAGCACATCCCCTTGGGGTGCGCCGGTTCTATTTGTCAAGAAGAAGGATGGTTCTCTCAGGCTATACATCGATTATCGGTGACTGAATCAGCTTACAATTAAAAACAAGTATCCGTTGCCGCATATTGATGAGCTCTTCGATCAGCTTTCGGGAGCAGAGTACTTCTCTAAGATTGACCTCAGATCAGGTTATCATCAGCTTAGAATCAAAGAAGAGGACATTTATAAATCGGCTTTTTGAAGTCGTTATGGGCACTATGAATTCATGGTAATGCCATTTGGGTTAACTAATGCCCCAGCAGCATTCAAGCAACTTATGAACAGTGTCTTCCAGCCATATCTAGACTAGTTTATTGTCGTCTTCATTGATGATATTTTGATATATTCCAAGACAAAAGAGGAACATGAAGAACATCTGAAAATAGTTTTGCAAACACAAGCTTTATGTTAAACTCAATAAGTGTGAATTCTGGCTCAAGAAAGTTCATTTCTAGGCCACATTATTTCAAAAGAAGGTATTGTTGTGGATCCTTCTAAGGTAGAAGCTGTCAAAAATTGGAGTCGGCCAACGACTGTATCTGAAGTAAGAAGCTTTCTGGGTCTAGCTGGTTATTATAGGAGATTCATTAAGGACTTCTCAAAGATAGCAGTTCCTTTAACTAGACTTACTAGAAAAGAAAATCCTTTTGTCTGGTCAGAAGAATGTGAGAAGAGTTTTCAAAACCTTAAGAATCACCTTACAGCAGCTCCTATTCTATCACTACCGATGGAGGGTGGTGGATTTGAAGTGTATACGGATGCGTCTGGTATTGGCTTAGGATGCGTTCTCATGCAGAATGGAAAATTAATCTGTTATTCTTCAAGACAATTGAAACGGCACGAGGAAAATTATCCTGTACATGATTTAGAATTAGCAGCTGTGATTTTTGCCTTGAAAATCTAGCGACATTATCTTTATGGAGAGAAGTTTACGGTCTACTCAGACCACAAGAGCTTGAATTATTTATTTTCTCAAAAAGAGCTTAACATGAGGCAGAGGAGGTGGTTAGAATATCTCAAGGATTTTGATTTTGCTATTCAATATCATCCTGGCAAGGCTAATGCTGTAGCAGATGCACTCAGCAGAAAATCAATGGGTATGCTATCAAGTCTTATGATTAGTGTAACCGACCTTGTTCCTCAATTTGCTCAATTGAACTTAGATATTGACATAAAGGAAGAAGATTGTTTCATAACTAATATTCGAGCTCAAGCTACATTGATAGAGGATCTGGCTAAGTTACAAGATGATGATCCAGTTCTACTAGAAATTAAGGCCAATGTTGAACAAAGGCCGGATTTTTCTATTTCCGAAGATGGAAGATTGTTATTTAAGGGCCGAATATGTATACCAGATCATAAGGATACAAAGAAACTGATCCTAGATGAAGCACATAAATCTAAATACTCCATTCATCTAGGAGGTACAAAGATGTATCAAGATCTAAAAGGAAGTTTCTGGTGGCCCAATATGAAGAGAGAGATAGCTGATTTCGTGTCTCGTTGTCTCACTTGCCAACAAGTCAAAGCCGAACATTTTAGACCCGCAGGTAAATTACATCCCTTGGATATTCTCGAATGGAAATGGGAGAGTATAGGGATGGACTTCATTATGGGTTTAACCAAGACCAGGGGTGGACACGATGGCATATGGGTAATCATAGACCGATTGACTAAATCTGCACACTTCATACCAATAAAGAGTCGATGGTCTGTGGATATTCTAGAAGCATTGTATATAAAGGAGATTGTCAAACTACATGGTGACCCTGTCTCTATTGTATCTGATAGAGATCCTCGATTCACATCACATTTCTGGAAAAGCCTACAACATTCACTAGGGACTAGACTGAATTTTAGCACAGCCTTTCATCCACAAACTGATGGTCAGACGGAGAGAACAAATCAAGTAGTAGAAGATATGCTCAGGGCTTGTGCCATTGACTTTGGAGGAAGTTGGCATGATCACTCACCTCTGGTAGAATTTGCATATAACAACATTTATCAGGCTAGTATACAAATGGCACCTTTTGAAGCTCTATATGGAAAAAGTTGTCGATCACCTATATGTTAGATTGAAAGTGGGGAGAAGCAATTTCTACGCCCCGACCTTATAAGGGATTCTACAGAGAAAATAAAGCTCATTCAAGAGAGAATGAAAATGGCACAAGATAGGCAAAAGTCTTATGCCGACAATCGAAGACGTGACTTGGAGTTTCAGGTTGGAGATAATGTATATTTGAAGGTTTCTCCAGGTCGTGGTATTCAAAGATTTGGCATTAAAGGAAAGCTAACTCCAAGGTTCATTGGCCCATTTGAAATTCTCGAAAGGGTTGGTGAAGTGGCTTATAGATTGGCTTTACCTCCACAACTAGCAGGAGTTCATGACGTATTTCACGTCTCCATGCTGAAGAAGTATGTATATGATCCTGACCATATTATCACTTATGACAATCTGGAGATTCAGAAGGACATGACATACGAGCAAACGCCAATAAAGATATTGGAGCGTGAAGTGTGACAACTAAGAAATAAAGTTATTCCTATGGTCAAGATCCAATGGAAGAAAGCATGGCCATATGAAGCAACATGGGAAACCGAAGCAGCTATGCGGAAAAGATCCCCAAAATTATTTAACTGTAAGTACACTATCCGAAATCCATATAATTGAATTTGGGGACCAAATTCTTCTATGTGGGTGTTGTGTATGTAATTTTGATGATTACAAAATACCTTTGTTGCTTAGCCTTGTGCGTGAATGCTCTTCACTTGAACTGGTTGTGGAAATGAACATAAACTAATCATATGGGGATATCTTCATGTGGATGCATTGTAATTCTAAAAGGATTATCATCATGTGGATGAATTGTAATTCTACAAGGCTTATCATCATGTGGATGCATATGTGCTTTGAGGTTAGCACAAAAAATTGCATATACATTATCTCTACACTTGGTGAGATTGTTTTGAAAAACACACTTGGATAAATGTCTTTTTGAGCATCATGTCATATTGAGTCTCTCCTATTAAGCATCATGTCATATTGAGCCTCATATCATGAATGTGTACTTTGGTAATGCTAAATGAATGATTGAGATGCAAATATCATTGCTTTCCCCCAAGGTAATGATCTGTGGTTTGAAAGCTTGGATGATGATCAAATTGAATGTGACTCAATATTGTTCTATGTGGCTTGACTCCTTACTCTTTGAATTCCACACATACCATCAGTCAATGAGCATGAGATTTTGAATTTCATGACTATGTGTATGAATGATACAACCAATCAACAAGAAATGTGAATTCAGGTAAAACAATGAGATAAGTGTTCTTATATGGATTTAAATGGATATCCCGTTCATCATTCACTCTTGGAATAGGTTCAACAAAGCAATTTATTGTGAACATGGTCATAGTGTTAATGCTTGATGTAAAGATCTTAATTGTCAACTAACACCTTGCTTTATCATATTTTTCAGGATGAAAAATCATGGTTGATCTTCATGGGATTACGGTAACATTTAATCAATTGTTTCCCTTTGGTTTGATGGAGGTTTTAGTTGTTTTTCAAACTCAAACTATCTTACAATCTTTACCATTTTCAATCCCACCGTTGGATCTCCCCATAAAAATTATATGTTGTAGCTCTACGAGTCCTCTTTCCAACGCCTTCGGTCTTGCTTCGATCGGAGTTCGGAGCTAGGAGAATTAATTCCTATCGCCGGAGCACTCAAAGCTGTTTTTTTTGAAACCTGCTGAAAGGGGTCGACCCGTGGGTCGACCCGTGGGTCGACCCTGGGGTCGACCCCTGTAACCCAGAACCTTAAAACAGGTTCTGTTTGGGTTCTGGAAGCATGAGGGTCGACCCCTGGGGTCGACCCATTGAATGGGTCGACCCTGGGGTCGACCCATGTAACCCAGAACCAATTTTTTGGTTCTGTTTGGCTTCGGTGTGCCCGAGGGTCGACCCTGGGGTCGACCCCTTCTGGTTGGACGCCCAGCCACCATGTTTGACCGCCGTTTTCTTGCCCCAAAAGTCCTACCAATCAATTCCTAATGCCCTATATGTCTCCCTAATTCGTGGATCTGGTCTCCAAGCTGTTCCTTGACCATTCTAAACACTTATATACAACTCTTGGGTTGTAAACCCTAAGCAAGAGGATGCTAGATCTGAAAATCATTTTCTTCTAACCCTTGTGTGTGCAGGTCGTAGGTAGCAGCTCCAAGGCTTCTTCTACCATGTTTTGAGCTTGTATATGAAGGGAAGAACAAGGTTTCACGTCCTCATCCATTCCTCTGCCACAAGCTGCGAAGAAATTCATGCTACAAGCATCATCCACGCAAGAATCAATCATTCTTCTTCAAGAACGGGTTTCATACTTCAGAAGCATTCAAATATGTTCAAAGGAGAGAAAGGGGGAGCTCTAATCACTGCAACATCTTTTTCATTCTGATTTCTCTAAATCGTTGTTGTTGATAGAGCATGAATATCTGCTTTAAGACATCTTAGGATGGTTTTATAAATCTTATATCCACTCTCTCTTGCATACATATATATGAGATGCGAATTGTGTGATTCAACAATCCTAATGCTCATGTGATCCCTGTATAGGATGAAGATAAAGAGGGGAATCTCTAAACCATTCATGTCTATATTCTTGTTTGAGATTAGCTTAAAGATTGAACTCATTATGTCTATCTACTCTTTCAGGTGAAGAGAGGAGATTGGAATAAGGATAAGAGAAGCGGCTAGAGGAAAGGAAGAAGATGATGTCAAGATTATGATCATCTGTTAAAGAGCAAGGAGGATCAGAATTTGTTGAAGAATGGGGAGCCTTATACTTGATGCATTCTTCTAGTTTACATCTATAGAATTTGTGTGGAAGGTCATAGCATATATTTGTGATTGTTACATATACATTTGACAGAATATTTTGTGTGGGTGTTCGGAGAAGGGGGTCTCCGAGTGTGTGTGTCGATATATGTGTGCTGATTGTGCGGAGTATATCCGCGTGTGTGATTGGGAGTTTACTCCTGTGTAGTTGTGTAGGCAGTGCCTACGTGTGTGTGGTCGGAGTTGTGACTCCGTGTGAGGAATTGGTTCGGGGTGTGTTCCCCAGTGTTTATGTGTGTGAGTGTGTGTGTGTGTGCTGCTGTGGTAGCAGGTTGAGGCAAGGCCTCGTGTGTTTTGTTTACTACGAAAGCAGCGTGTGTGTGTGTTGGGGTTCGTCCCCGTGTTGCTACATTTTGTAGCGTGTAGTGAAGCCTCACCGGTTTGGTGAGGGGTGGACGTAGGGAGCCCGTCGTGGTCCCGAACCACCTTAAAAATCTCCGTGTCTTGTGGTTTGTTTCTTGTGATTGTGTGTTCACTATCCTATCTGTTTGTGTAAACGTGTGAGCTCGGTAAGATTGAGTGAATCTAGTTTAAACTTGTTTAGATTAACTTCCTCAATCCTATCAATCTTATATATTCCGCTGTGTGCTAGTTGCGTTTTTAATTGGACAAAGTTTTAGTAGGAGGATCTATTCACCCCCCCTCTAGATCCGTATTCTTGCACTGCGGGACCCAACAATTGGTATCAGAGCAAGGCTCTATTGTCCCTAGATCTTGCGATCTATAGAGTGATCCCAGTGCATTCCACAATCATGAATTTTTCTACTGAACATATATCAATGAACTGTTTGCCAATCTTCACTGGTTTGAATTTTAATTCATGGCTAGGTAAATTGTGTGTGGTGATCAATTCTATTAATCCTAGTCTTTGGAAATTGATTTGTCATGGTCCACACACATTACCTCTAGATGAGACCAAGTGGTCTAAGCAGGATAAAATGATGCATCATGATAATGTTACTGCTTTAAGTTTATTGAAAGCTTCCGTGAATACTAACAAGTATCCATTTGTATTTTCTTGTAGGATGGCAAAGGAGCTTATGGACCGGTTGATCAAAGCTCAAGAAAAGGAAAGACAAAAATGTCTCATGGCCGATGATGCTGATCAACAAAGTGACAAAAATGCAGAAGAGGTAAATTCTGATTCTGAAGAATTTACTCTTGACGATCTTGTTGAAGCTTATGATGAGTTGGCAAAACAATATAAGAAAGTCAAGTCAGAAAATAGAAAATTGAAAAAGAAATCTGAAAACTTGGTCCATGAAAATGGTTCTTGTGACAAATGTTCTGAGCTTGTTAACTTCAATGAACTTTTAGAGCATGATGTTGAATGTCACAAAGAAACCATTGCTTGTTTGAGAAATGAAAATGTTGCCCTCAAAAACACAATTGATCAATTGGAGAAAACTGAAAAAGATCTAAGAAACAAAATGGAGTCAAACTCTATTGATCATGATATTTGCAATGAATTGATTATGAATGATAAACTTGCAAATGAGAATGAAGAACTCAAAAAGGAAAACAGTGCTATATTAATTCAGACATCTCTGGTTGAATGCAGCATGAAGTTTCTTGAAAAAGAAAATGATTTGTTAAAATCTGAAAATGAAAATTTGAAACATCAAAACACAACCATGTCTAAAAAATTACTTACTTTTGAAAAAGGGAAAAGTTTGGCAATTGATGATTGTGAAAAGATGCATGTGCTTGAACAAAAGATGGAAAGCTACCAAACCATCAATGCTCAATTGGATGAAAAAGTCATTTCTTGTGAAAATGAGATCATTTCCTATGAATTGCATATTTCATCACTTGAAAAGGAAATTCTTGATCTGAATGCTTCTTTGTCTAAATTTATGAATGGGGAAGAGAATCTGAACAAAATTTTGGGGACAAAGGTAAACTTTCAAAGAGAAGGTCTTGGGTATGAACCCACAAAAAAGAAAGCTTTTGGGCTAAAGACTCAAACATATTTTGTGCATGCTTCATGTTCCTCAAATAAGTCAAATGCTTCTTGTGTTGAGAAATCAAATCCCAAGGCTCAGGCTCAACCTAGGAGCAATAGGATTCATGCTCACAAAAGTCATAAAAACCATGCTCCAAAATCAACAAATGTCAATTGTCATTATTGTGGTAAGTATGGTCATTTGATGCATGATTGTTTTATGATGAAATCTGATGATTTGAAAGCATGCAAAAACAAACTTGTTTCCAAAAGAAAAAGGGGTGGTTATTTTGCATGTGGAAAACTAGGACACCGTGTGTCACAGTGTTGGCAAGCAAATGAAAGAAAGAGTTTCAAAGTTAAAAACAATTATACTTTTGCAAACCCACAAAAACTTCATGCTCATCCTGTTGTGAAGAAGAAAAATTTCTATGCTAATAATGATAACATTCATGCCAAATCACAGAAATTTGATTGTCATGTTTATGAGAATTCTATGAAGTCCCTTGGTTGTTGTCATTATTGTGGTGAGTTTGGGCATACCATGAATGTTTGCTCCTTAATGTATTTTGATGATATGCATGCCCAAAAACTGTGGAAGACACCCACTAGAGGTGCAACTAATCATCCAGGACCCAAGAAGGTTTGGGTACCCAAAGCAACCAAATGAGAACCTTGTTGTAGGATTGTCTTGAGGCCAAGTGGAAGGCTTGGAAGATGATGGATGGTCAAGACACAAGTACAAAAAATGAATTGCCATGAAATGCTCTTCTTCAAGTGTTGCCAAACTCCAAAGATCTAAGGAAGCTTGGATACTCAAGTCTGCAATATGAGAACTTTGATAGGGGAATGCCGTAAGGCCAATCCGTGGTCTTGGGTGCTTCAAGTCGACATTTGTTGAGGCCTAAGTCGACTTGACCAGTCTTTGATGTAATACTTTGGTAAACATGGGTTTGTCCTTGATTTCACACTGATTTGTTTGAAGAGATTGTCTTGTGGAAGAAAAGCACTGAAATTGGGCTTCTCACTTGTATTGAATTGAAATTGACATGCAATTGAGTCTCTAATATTACAGGTTGAGAGAGAGAGAGAGTCATATGTGATGAAAAGCCTTGCAGTTAGTTTCTTCATATGCATTGGCTTACTATTGACATGAATTGAGCTCTTTACAGTGCAGGTTTGATTATGACCATCAACCCTTGAAATTATGGTAAGAATTCAAACGATTGAATGTATCATCATGTGCCTAGATCTAGAATAGGTCTACACTTTGGGTTTTGAAATACCCATCTTGAGGTCCGATTGGTTTGAGTTTTAACCCCATTACCCTTAGAGTTTCTCTTCTTATCCTAAGGAGTTTTGGAAGGGTTTTGACATGGGGTTCTTCGTCTTTTTAGTAACCTTACATGCTGCTATCTATAAGATGTGAATTTAGGATCTCAATGGAACTCCTTTGGCTGATATCATCCTAATTCTTGCAGGATAGAAAGAAAGGAGCTTGTTGATGAAGATGACAACAAGCGAAATAAAGCAAAGAATCTGAAAGTGTAAATAAAGGTAAAGGTGAGAAAATGAATGTTTGGCTGAATGGTATTGAAACATCTAAGCAGTATATATGAGAGTGTAGCCATTGAATGTCTTTTTCTAAACCCCCGATGTCATATGAGAATGTATTGTATTTTTCTGATCATCATTTCAATGATTACATGGTATATAAAATGGTGACATGTGGAAGGGCAGGTCAAGCCTGTCTGAAAGCTATCACCATGCGTGAGAACATTCCTCCGCCCGGTACCATGAATCATCTATGCACATGGCATCCAACTTAAATGAATTTTATGAAATCATGCAATGATTATGGGGGAGTTTTGCATGCTGAAAATTTTGAAGATAATATTTTTCCATTCTCTCAGCGTGATGATATTGTGGTTGTGGCTGAACATCTTGAGAACTGAAGTTGATCAATGATCCATGGTCTTTACCAATGTGCCACTCATCTTTTTGGATATAAGCACAAATGTTTTCAAGAAATGCTCACATGTGAAGATTTTGATGCTTTGCATGAATTTTCTGAATTCTCTTTTCAGAATAAAAGTGTGTCCTCACATGTTAACATTTGGTAATGCATGTCCTGCATCAGTTGCATTAGGTGCATATGGAGTGTCATGTGAAATCTAGAATCGTGCATCACATTGCATTTTTTCATATCATTCTATGCATATCATTCACACATATTTTTGGGAGATGAAGTCCATCGTGTGTCGTGTTGCATAGTTGACATTCCTAGCATGCATATAGTGCCTATCTTTTCATTTTGCATTGCATATGCATATCTTCATTGTATGCTTGCATGTTATTATATGCTATTCAACCCCTTCCTTGAAACTTCTAAGACCGTTTACTCCATTGTTAAATAATGTTGCATCTGAGTCTTAACAAGTGTGCTTAATGTCAAACTCTTATGGGGAGCATTACATGCTTATTGCATTTACATAGGGGGAGCTACACTATCTTGTTATGAGTTAAATTTTCTCCATACATGCTAAATCAAATTCATACACTTCATGCATTTTTTTATGAAATTGAGTGTTATTCATAAGGATATAGGAATTTCATTTTAACACTCTGAAGTAATTCAACTTGCTGCATGGATGGTAAGAGACAGTTGAGGAAAAAGCTACCTACCTCCACATAAAAAAATGGTTGAAATAAAAGGCAGAGCAATGCTAAGTCTCACTGAGTAAACTGGGCACATGTCACCTGAGACGTGATGTGGTTCATTTCTGAAAAGTGTTGACTACAGTATCTCTGTTCAAATGAGGTGACAAGGTTCAGTATTCTGAGTAACCGGGGATTCTGGCATGAGCTCCATGTGTCTCCTCGCGTAAAAAGGAATTAAGTTGAACCTGATCCTTCTTAGAAAAATTCAGATTGTCAGTATGAAAATTTCTGGTGATATATTCGATTGAGGTAGAGTGAAGCCTCCAATACGCTGTTCTCTACATTGAAATGTAGTCTGTACAGTTACTATTGTGTTTACTTAAAAATCTAGTTATCCATATGGCTAAACTTCATTCTCACGTTACTCACTTGCACATGGTAATTTGATTTGATATGTATTCTGAAAATTTGATTAATTACAATGACCTGCTGTACATCTTCTCCTATTTATCTGCACAATCCTCTAGGTGTCACCATGAGCATTCTGAACTTAATGACTCATTTGCAGTTTTCTTACACCTATCCCCTCACTGAATATCAATTGGTATCACTTCTTGTGAAGGAGTTATGTTTCATGTATCTATAGATATCTGCTTGATTACATTGTATGCATTTCTTGTCTCATCATTTTCATACATCATGTTTCATGCATCTCACAAGAAAACTAAAAATCAAAAATTTGAATATCAAAAACAGTCTTCAAATGTGTCTATGTCTAAGGGGGAGCTTTGCATGAGATCTTATCTGCTTAAGTCATCAGGACGTGCATGAGTCCATACCCTTCTAAGGGTGTTTGAGTGCTTGTTTGCTTGCTCATCATAGTTCATGCCATACACCATTCCAATTGCTGTAACTCGTGCACCTTTGCATTTCCACTTTCCACAATTGGTATCAGACAATTGGTAATAGAGGTTCATTTCAACATTTGGTATCCCACAGTTCTGTAATTCGTTCATGCATATTGTGCTCATTGGTTCTCTTCATACTCCAGTCGTCCAAAGGTTCTTGCCATTCTGGATTCCCCATCCTGATCCCCATTTCTGATTATGTCAAAGGGGGAGAGAGCATTATAGCATAATATTTTGTCATCATCAAAATGGGGGAGATTGTTGTGTATGTAATTTTGATGATTATAAAATACCTTTGTTGCTTAGCCTTGTGCGTGAATGCTCTTCACTTGAACTGGTTGTGGAAATGAACATAAACTAATCATATGGGGATATCTTCATGTGGATGCATTGTAATTCTAAAAGGATTATCATCATGTGGATGAATTGTAATTCTACAAGGCTTATCATCATGTGGATGCATATGTGCTTTAAGGTTAGCACAAAAAATTGCATATACATTATCTCTACACTTGGTGAGATTGTTTTGAAAAACACACTTGGATAAATGTCTTTTTGAGCATCATGTCATATTGAGTCTCTCCTATTAAGCATCATGTCATATTGAGCCTCATATCATGAATGTGTACTTTGGTAATGCTAAATGAATGATTGAGATGCAAATATCATTGCTTTCCTCCAAGGTAATGATCTGTGGTTTGAAAGCTTGGATGATGATCAAATTGAATGTGACTCAATATTGTTCTATGTGGCTTGACTCCTTACTCTTTGAATTCCACACATACCATCAGTCAATGGAGAATGAGATTTTGAATTTCATGACTATGTGTATGAATGATACAACCAATCAACAAGAAATGTGAATTCAGGTAAAATAATGAGGTAAGTGTTGTTATATGGATTTAAATGGATATCTCGTTCATCATTCACTCTTGGAATAGGTTCAACAAAGCAATTTATTGTGAACATGGTCATAGTGTTAATGCTTGATGTAAAGATCTTAATTGTCAACTAACACCTTGCTTTATCATATTTTTCAGGATGAAAAATCATGGTTGATCTTCATGGGATTACGGTAACATTTAATCAATTGTTTCCCTTTGGTTTGATGGAGGTTTTAGTTGTTTTTCAAACTCAAACTATCTTACAATCTTTACCATTTTCAATCCCACCGTTGGATCTCCCCATAAAAATTATATGTTGTAGCTCTACGAGTCCTCTTTCCAACGCCTCCGGTCTTGCTTCGATCGGAGTTCGGAGCTAGGAGAATTAATTCCTATCGCCGGAGCACTCAAAGCTGTTTTTTTTGAAACCTGCTGAAAGGGGTCGACCCGTGGGTCGACCCCTGTAACCCAGAACCTTAAAACAGGTTCTGTTTGGGTTCTGGAAGCATGAGGGTCGACCCCTGGGGTCGACCCATTGAATGGGTCAACCCTGGGGTCGACCCATGTAACCCAGAACCAATTTTTTGGTTCTGTTTGGCTTCGGTGTGCCCGAGGGTCGACCCTGGGGTCGACCCCTTCTGGTTGGACGCCCAGCCACCATGTTTGACCGCCGTTTTCTTGCCCCAAAAGTCCTACCAATCAATTCCTAATGCCCTATATGTCTCCCTAATTCGTGGATCTGGTCTCCAAGCTGTTCCTTGACCATTCTAAACACTTATATACAACTCTTGGGTTGTAAACCCTAAGCAAGAGGATGCTAGATCTGAAAATCGTTTTCTTCTAACCCTTGTGTGTGCAGGTCGTAGGTAGCAGCTCCAAGGCTTCTTCCACCATGTTTTGAGCTTGTGTATGAAGGGAAGAACAAGGTTTCACGTCCTCATCCATTCCTCTGCCACAAGCTGCGAAGAAATTCATGCTACAAGCATCATCCACGCAAGAATCAATCATTCTTCTTCAAGAACGGGTTTCATACTTCAGAAGCATTCAAATATGTTCAAAGGAGAGAAAGGGGGAGCTCTAATCACTGTAACATCTTCTTCATTCTGATTTCTCTAAATCGTTGTTGTTGATAGAGCATGAATATCTACTTTAAGACATCTTAGGATGGTTTTATAAATCTTATATCCACTCTCTCTTGCATACATATATATGAGATGCGAATTGTGTGATTCAACAATCCTAATGCTCATGTGATCCCTGTATAGGATGAAGATAAAGAGGGGAATCTCTAAACCATTCATGTCTATATTCTTGTTTGAGATTAGCTTAAAGATTGAACTCATTATGTCTATCTACTCTTTCAGGTGAAGAGAGGAGATTGGAATAAGGATAAGAGAAGCGGCTAGAGGAAAGGAAGAAGATGATGTCAAGATTATGATCATCTGTTAAAGAGCAAGGAGGATCAAATTTTGTTGAAGAAGGGGGAGCCTTATACTTGATGCATTCTTCTAGTTTACATCTATAGAATTTGTGTGGAAGGTCATAGCATATATTTGTGATTGTTACATATACATTTGACAGAATATTTTGTGTGGGTGTTCGGAGAAGGGGGTCTCCGAGTGTGTGTGTCGATATATGTGTGCTGATTGTGCGGAGTATATCCGCGTGTGTGATTGGGAGTTTACTCCCGTGTAGTTGTGTAGGCAGTGCCTACGTGTGTGTGGTCGGAGTTGTGACTCCGTGTGAGGAATTGGTTCGGGGTGTGTTCCCCAGTGTTTATGTGTGTGAGTGTGTGTGTGTGTGCTGCTGTGGTAGCAGGTTGAGGCAAGGCCTCGTGTGTTTTGTTTGCTACGAAAGCAGCGTGTGTGTGTGTTGGGGTTCGTCCCCGTGTTGCTACATTTTGTAGCGTGTAGTGAAGCCTCACCGGTTTGGTGAGAGGTGGACGTAGGGAGCCCGTCGTGGTCCCGAACCACCTTAAAAATCTCCGTGTCTTGTGGTTTGTTTCTTGTGATTGTGTGTTCACTATCCTATCTGTTTGTGTAAACGTGTGAGCTCGGTAAGATTGAGTGAATCTAGTTTAAACTTGTTTAGATTAACTTCCTCAATCCTATCAATCTTATATATTCCGTTGTGTGCTAGTTGCGTTTTTAATTGGACAAAGTTTTAGTAGGAGGATCTATTCACCCCCCTCTAGATCCGTATTCTTGCACTGCGGGACCCAACAGTGGGGGAGGGTGTAGTGCCCCAGAATTTATCCATATAATTTTTGAATATTAAAATATTTTTTTTAAAGTTATAAAGGCTTGAATAAATTAATAAATGGATTATTAGATTTATAAGTCATTAAAAGGCCAAATTAGGTTAAATAGTTAAATGATTAAAGGTTAATGGACCAAGCCCATCAAGTTTGGCCCATATTCTAGAAGGATAACTAGCTTATTCACGGATTTATAAGATAAATACTGTTTATCGAAGATAATTATAGGGATAAACGAATAAAAGAGTTTTATTAATATAGAACTCTATACACGTTGACTGTAATGGTCCATCAGGCAACCGTCACAGCCAGGTAACGCGCCTGGACACGACCGTCACAGGCTGCGAGTTCCGTACGTCGAAGAACTCCCAAAAAGATTAGAATTTTGGAACCCTATCTGCAAGAGACCTAACTAGAAGGACATGTTAAGTTACTATGGACTCTTAGAGATCATATTTTGATGAATTAAGGACTCTAGAATCGATCTAATCTTCAAACCCTAGCCAACACCTTATAAATAGGACCTAGTTCTGAACTGAGCGACCCTTACTTTTGGGCCGTAAAGAATCAAGGTAAGGAGTCGTAATCTCGGGTAAGTTCCTTAGAAGATTTTGTATACAATACTTTAGACTAACTACTCTCAAATTTTCATGTCTTTAGGTCAAGAGGTCGAGGAGTTAGAGCCCAAGGAAGTTGCTGAAAAGTCACAGGAAGAGGAGAGCTAGGGCACATCTTTTCAACCCTAAATTGGAAGTTTAAAGCCAAGTTAAGAGGTAGGTCATCTCATGAACGGCAGAAACATCTTGATAGAAATAAAAGCCCTCTATTTTGATTGAATTCCATGCATGATAGATCATGAATTTCACGTTTTAATGGTTCTATGCATTCATACATCACTTTGCCTTAAAAAGAAATGAAAGATGTTATCTTGTCTATTCACTGGAACCCATGCATGTAGATAGCCTATACTTCATTATCCTGTCTAAGAATAGTCATAGTATTTTGATTTTTAGACATGATGTGAGTTGATCTCTTAGAGTTCATATCGTTTTCGGTCAGCAGACTCTCTAACGCATCAGCGTAGGACCGTCACACTCATTTAAACGGCCTTACGATGAACTGTCACAGTTCTGTTGTATATATATGCACTCTATTAACTCTGGCGCATCTATGCAGGAGCGTTACGTTTATGTAACGGTTGTTCGATAGACCGTCACAGTAACTGTGACGCACCATTTCTAGACTGTCAGATACCTGATGTTCTGTCAACCCGAGACAAAATAAGACTTGTCAATTTTACTTATTACAAAGCCTAGTTATCTAAGTTTAAACCTGTTAATGTGATCTTGGAATTATTCAATCGTTCATGATAGGTATTGCATGATTTTGGGTATCTTAATGTCATTTTAAGGATATGTTAATTTCATGCCAAAATTCTATAGTTTTGTATTCTAAATCATGGTTTTAAAAAAAATACATTGACGGAGTTTTATCATGATTTATACATTGATAGACATTCTCTCTCTATCTATAGAGTCATTTCCTTAAGTACATGGCACATACTCCGGTATGTTGTCCATTAGTTCACACTTTGCACTATAGGAACATATTCTTGGAGATGAGGACCTCTCTATTGCATATTCCTTCCAATGGATTAGGAAATCTTGTTTCAAGGCCTCCGTAATTCTCCGCGAGCCTGGGATTCCCACTAGGACGCCGAGTTGGTTGTACCATTAAAGCCCATTGATTAGATTACACCATCGATGTTTTCTAGTTGTCAGTAGTGTAACGGCTCTATGTTGGACCGTCAGGCACATGTAACGGCCCAATATATGACCGTCACATTCATCTGAGTTTTGAATTCTTGATCCTGGATTCAGACTGCTGTAACGGCCCTACACTAGACCGTCACACAATGTAACGGCCCAGTGCACGACCGTCACACGACTTGAGTATCTCAACCCAAGGTTTGACCAAGGGTTGATATTTCAAGGTGTCTAGATGACCCTTCATGATCTAGAACTTATCATATTGCTTAATAGACTTAATATAATGAATGAAAGTTAAGAAATATACCGTTATGCTGCCGATTTATTTTATGAGCATAACATTGTTTAATGTCATTCTTGATTCCTTATATTCAAATAGAAGCGTTCATTCGTTGATTTTCATTATGTTGAACTTGCTATATTCTTGGCCATACTTTATAGTTCATGCGTGGAAATAAGTTTGATTTATACTTGAAGATGCGATCGAGCACTGATTGTGTTCAAGGGCTCTATGCTAGTCCCCTCGGCTGATTGTCGGAAACATACTATTTTATAAACCATGGGGTATGATGCTACTGGCGTCGCATTGCGCTGGGAGTACTTTCTTTATAAATAAGTGAATTATCCATGGCTTGTGAAGTGAAAATCCACAACACGATGTAGCATGACATAACATTCTAGTACATGACATTCTTGCTTGATATTCCATAGAAATTCACGAAGCACTTGCTCATAAGCAAAAGATGCTGGAGTGTTGATTATGTGGCTTGCTAGTACATTCTCGTTACATTCTTATTCATGAAAGGCCAATCTCATGTTATTGTCACATTCGTGCTAGTTCATTCTTGCTCTCATTCTATCTTACATGATTGTCTTGTTACGTTGGTTTAATCGCATGGTTATCATATTCGCGTGATTTTACCTTATTTCTCTAGAGCTAAAATGTTAATTACTTTAATAGTGCCTTCATGTTGATGCGAAGATACCTACTGGGCAAGTGTGCTCATTACCTATTTCCAATCTTTTTCAGGAAATGATAGTGAATCAGGTTCGGATTCGGAATGTTCAAGTAGCGGATCCGAGAGTGATTAAAGAATGAGTGAAGACATAGGAAGTCTACGTTGTTTAGATAGAGTCAATGTAATTTTCTTATTTCTTGAGTCTAGTAGAATGGAAAATGGTGAAAAGGTTATTGTAAAAGAATACTTTGATCATTTTTGAAATAAAGTTGGAGTTTGATTAAATACTGTGCAATTGTATTTATGTGTGTGATTGTTTCGCGCTCTGATCGTTCTTGCTCGCAAGAGGCTTACCATGCCAACTGTTCGCGCTCCCTGAGTTAGTCTTCCGCTATAATAAAGGCTCGGGCCGTGATAGAGTTTGAGCAGGGTTCGTTCAGTTTTGAGAAAATCATGCTTTTGGGATGTTCGCAGGGTTCGTTGAAAAACGGTGACGATTTTTAGATCAGTTGGTATCAATCGAATCCCTGGAATGTCAGCATTCCAGATCCGTTGATTTCATGTCAATTGGTTGTCATTTGGGGCCGGTACGAGTCCGGGAACCCCAGTGACTCATTTTGGGTCAATTTGGTGGAATTGCCTATTTCAAGCCGTTTGTGCGTTGTTTTGACCCCTTCCGGAGTGTGGAAGGTCGGTATGATTATTGTGGTTGTTATCCCCTTCGATCGGAATCGAACGGGGCGTGGAATCAGGCCTGGAGGTTAGGGTTTTGCCATATTTCCGCCGTGACCGGTCGACCGGACCGATGGGCTGGTCGACCGACAGTCACCCACGGACCGTGTCGGGTCCAGTCGTTGGTCTGGTCGACAGACCGCCCAGGTACGGTCGACCGACCCCAGGGGTCCAGTCGACCGATTTCTATGTTTATGCTTGTTTTGAGTCCTGGTCGATCTAGTTGAGACCCAGTGACCGACCTATGACCTCGCAAGTGTTCCGGACACCCTGTGGGTTCCATGTTCATGTTTCTGGGGTGTCGAGAGGTGACATGTTACCTCGATTAATGTGCTCATAGACATGTGTGTTTCGAGCTTTGTGTCACGTTTGATCGAGTCACCGTGTATCGGTGCAAGTGCGGTGGGGTTCCCCCGCATGTGTATGGCCTCCCTCGAGTTCTCGTCTTGAAGGGATGGTTTCGGCGGCTTGTGATCTACCTCAGTATTTGTGTTACCATGGTTTTAGACCTAGTTAAGATTTTAAGTCGGTTGGCCTTGGTGGTACAACCTGCATGCGTTTCTTCGCTATAGCGCGCCTTTCTTAGGCCGCTACATGTCGCTTGTCTTAGGTCTTTATCTTAGGGCGGTTAGTGTGGCGGTTGTCTCTTGGACCGCCTAGTCCGTGTGGCGTGTCTATATTAGACCACTTTGGTGGTTTGTTCGAATAGGTCGGTTCAGGGTTGACTGGGTTTAGCAGCCTAATCCTTGATCGCGATAGTCACCTAGCGGCCCATTCTATGACCGCCAACGTATGTTCCTCCACTTGACTCCTGCACGTCGTTTCATGATGTTTTAATTTCCAATTGTCTTGGCTTGACCTTGTGGTTTGCCTGTCATCCCGTGGATGTCTCTTGACATCCTATGAGAGCTATGACCACGATATAAGGTAGCTGGGCATGCATTGGTTTCTGTGTGACTTCAGAGTCGTTATAAGGTTCTGGTCAACCCGGTGAGATCCAATGGTTGACAAGTAACCTTGTGTGTATCTCAACTATTCTGAATAGTTCAAGATAGTGGTTCTGGATGCCTTGAGGTACTATCCTACCTCGGTTTGCATGTCCGAGTACTTTGAGGATCTTGATGATCCCTCAGGTCTCCGTGTGTCATTTTATACGGATGTGTCATTTCTTTGACTTAGGATTAGACCGATTGGCGGCTTGTGCCACTTTGTTCGACGATCTTGACCTGAGTCTTCTGACTCAAGGATCGTTGTGTCTATAAGTCTAGTTGCCCTATCTTGAGTCTGTTGGCAGTCGTTGTGCTGCCTTGGTGCTTCGTAGTATATACGACAATGCTTCCTTGCCTGTCAGTACTACAACGCTTGTGTTTTAGAGTTCTGTGTCTAGTGAGCCTCTACTAGTCATAGCTTGGCGACGCGTTACGGCGTGTCGAGCCACCTGGAAGTGGTGGAGTGGCAGTTCTCGAGATACGGTTTTTAGGCTAGTTCCTGTGGGCTCCCTTGCCTTACAGTAGCGTCCTGCTGGGAGAGAAAACTAGCTAGAGGCCTAGCTCAAGGCATTGAGCATGTGTGTGCACACGTGGTCAGGGGCGTTTTGGACGAACATCGACGGGCGTGACCCCTGACTAGTCACTCGTTACTGTGGTTCCTATTCTGGTTACAGTGTCTCAGTCTCTGCCGTGTGCTTGGCAGCGTTAGGCGAGACACTTTACGCGCAGCATAAGACATCAGTGGACGCAGTTGGCTGTTCTTCTAGTGAGGAGGTGCTTCCGTCACGTGACATGTGACTCTCATGTTTTTCGCTTGTCGTGACCCTTCCGGGTAGCCTCTTCGTGGCCTTACCCGAGGTTAGTCTTGTGTCGTGTACATGATGTTCCAGTCGTGTATGTGGTCGTGTATAGAAGAGCGTGTATGACAATCGAGTCGTGTGTGCTTTAGGTTTGTCTTGTCTGTCTAGGTCTTTACTAGGCTTTTGTCTACTTTAGTAGGCCCTGAGTTTGTCAACGGATCGGTGACGCCTCACTCTGTGAGATCAGGGTTTGCCGTTCTATTGCTGCTCGGAGTAGTGTGGGGAGCCGAAGTCCTTTCGGCAACCGTGTTTTCATTCAGGTACGGCTTCTTTTACCTTTTCTTTTAGCTGCTCTACTCCTTCCATTTCTGGTTTTCTTTTATAGATTTCTAGTTGTAGTTTAGCTTTCCTGCTATACTACTGATGTTTTAGTTGTTGTTCTATGTTACTGCGTTATTTTTCAGTGGGGATCCGCGTGACCCCTACTGGGCCAGTGACACGAGGCTCACCCCTACTTCTCAGGTGTGGTCGTCTCTTCTTCCTTGCGGTTCCTGGTGTGGCGAGTTCGTAGTTGCCAGCGGTACCTACGTAGGGCTTCCCCCGACCTTAGTGTACGTTTTTCTTTCTGTCGACTGTACTCGTCTTTCCTTTGGACTGGACTCTGGTATCATTATTAATTTGAACTATTAATTAAAAAGTAATTTTATTTCTGCTACTTTAGCAAATCTGATTAATGAAATTTAATTGCTTACTGTTATATCTGTGACTTCAATGTACCACATGGCATTCCTTATATCCCTTCGGAGCTTTACAGCTCTTGGGAGGCTTCACGAGTTCCAAGTGGTATCGGGTCTACTCGGTAGTCCTATCAGGTATATCCGGTATCCGGAGTCCAGGTCATCACACATGAAGTGCCTCAATTTATCTATGTTCATAAAATAAAAGGTCAGTTCCACTGAGTAACTAGGGGTAATGACGTCTGATAAACGTGTACCCTCACGCAAAAAGGTGGAAACTATACCTGAGACATAATAGTGGATCTTGTCGAGTAACTAGGGGTACTGGCGTCTGATAAATGTGTACTCTTATGTAAAAAGACTAGATCATACTTGACCGTTCTAAGGAAGTAAAGAAGAGAAATATATGAAACCATATCTGCTCCTCTGAAGATTAATTCAGGATTATGAAGGTTGTTTAATCTCAATACAAGTTCCGGTCAATCTCGATGATGCCTTGAGGCTCAGATAAACAAGATAATGCAAGACAAAAGCTGTCATGTTCTATGTGCTCTTGGTTCATTACTATTAAGAACGTGTACAGACTAGTCCTCACAAAGTGGTGTGGCTAGTCTCACCTTTCATACTCTTTAAAGCACATAAGTTCAGAAATGAACTATCTGCTCTCCTATAGTAGAAAAATATGTGCTTTACTTGCTTGATTATTGAAATGTTTACATAGTTTGTCGCATCAGATTTCCTCTTAAATATGATATTCATCATGATATCTTCCTGTTCATCCTTTCTGCTAATGGCAAAGGGGGAGAGAGTTTGATGTGGATGAGTTTGAGGGGGAGAGAGTTTGATGTTGTTTGGAGAGAGTTTTATAATTTAAAGGGGGCAGTTTTGCATTGCATTAGTTGTGCATTGCATTTGTATCTTATTGAGAGCACAAGTCTTGATACTTAATAAAACCAGCGTTGACATCAAAATCTAAATGTGTTGCCATCATCAAAAAAGGGGAGAATATTGTGCATTGATTGTGTGGTACAATAAACTTCATGTGATGTCTCCTCTGTCTTAAATCACTGAAGTTGATTTTCTATTTTGTTTTACTGATTGGCAATTGTACATTTTATTTGTCAAATCTTGGATTTTGATAAATAATGCCTTTCAACACTGATTAACATTTTATCTTTCGGCATCTGAGGTCAATACACGTCTTGTATAACTCCATACAAGATCGGTGCATGTTTTCATAGAAGAACGTAAATGGTTAGAGCATATCAGCCTAAGTCTTTAAGTCTTTGATAGGGTTGATTCACATTTGCATTGAACATATAGTCGGTGCAGGTTTTGCATTGAACATATAGTCGGTGTAGGCTTTGCATTGAACATATAGTCGGTGCAGGTCTTGCGTTGAACATATATTCGGTGTAGATTTTTCATTGAACATATAGTCGGTGCAGGTAACATATAGTCGGTGCAAGTTTGCATTGTGCATATAGTCGGTGCAGGTTCTGCATTTCACTTGCATATTGTCAGTGCAGGTTCTACATTTCACTTACATATAGTCGGTGCATATTTTTGTAGAAATACATATATGTCAGTGCAAGTTTCAGTAAGGTCAGTGCACACTCCTTATAAGGCAGAATGAAGTCGATCCATATTGATATATGCATGGACTCAGGTCAGTGCACATTTGTGTCGTGCATAACCTTAGTCGGTGCATACATTGTCTTACGCAGGTAAGAAACAAGTGCAGTGTTTGTCTTACAAATATAGAGGTTGGTGCATCTTTCTATTGAGACAGACAACGTTAGTGCATCTTTGTCTTTCTATGCATAGCAAGTCTGTGCATATTCTGATCGGCCAGCACATTGGTCCAAACATAGTTATGCTCCTTCATAGAAGGTCGATGCATACTTATATAGTCTGCTGCTAAGGGTCGGTGCTAGTTGTTCTGCATGTAACGTCATTGCACATTACTATGCTTCATATATAAAGTCAATGCTAACATCACTCTCCTGAATTAAAAGCTAATATTGTCGTCTGTTTTCCAGGTCAGTTATATGGTTGAACACTTGATGGGGACACTGACAACCTGCGAACTTGACTTACGAGGAAGTCAAAGTACCAGGTTTGTGGCACGTGATCCAAGGCAAGGTTCTAAAGGAGATTCAGCCACGTGGAACTATGAGCTTTCAGATCTTTACACGTGGACCTCTAGTGAAGCGCTCATCTCAAGATTCCTTGGGTGGGAAATGTGGCTTCCACACGCCCTCATCTCGCAAAGGCTATAAAACGGACATGATCCCTCAGATCTAAAGAACATCAAAAATTGAAGAGAAGAAGATAGACAGAGCGAGTGAGCGAGAGCTGAAGATTGGCAGAGCAAGCGCAGAGAGACGGAGAAGACTACGAAGCTGAAGAGAGCCTGAAGCTGAGAGGAGAAATCTGAAGGAGTACAGAGTATCGTAAGTCTGATTTTGAGAGAGCTTGAGAATATTGGTAATTGTACTTGACTCGTGGATCAAATCGAGAGTCAATCTGTTTCTAGAGATCTACACTGTTATCTTATTTCCTTTCTTTCGTTTTATGTTTTTCTGAACTCTATCAAGCTGTGAGTCAGTGGGCGAGGTTTAGACCTCGGACAGCGAAGCTGTAAAGCTCAGCAGTAGCAAGCTGTGAGGCTCAGCGGTCTGGGATCATTTCCCCGAAGCTGTGGATCAGCGGTGTGTAGGGATCTAATCCCCGAAGCTGTGGATCAGCAGATTGAAGCTGTGAATCAGCAGTAAGCCACACTGAGTTTAAGTGTGGGGTGGATGTAGGTGAAAATCGAACCACCTAAAATTCCCGGTGTTCTGTGTGATTGGATTGTGCATCTCAATCTTTATTGCTCTTGTTTGTTTGGTGTTTGGATGAATGCTTAAGTAATACATGTCTTCAATCACTATAATTGCTTTCTGAGATTGTTGCTAAAGCTTCTCATCCAGTAGGTATATCAAAAGGTGTGGTTGAAAGGATAAGCAAAGCTTATCTGGAATTCCACATCTTGCGTGTGGATCAGTCTCTGCTATCGTACTGTACCTGGGTGTTTGGCTAACTATTAGTGTTGTCATCTGATCTCTTCTAATATTGCTGAAATTTACTTCTCTAGATTGAGCTACAATAGTTTGTTTTTATTCCGCATTGATTTTAACTACTGTAGATTTCTAAGGGATAGATCTATTCACCCCCCCTCAAGATCTTAGTGTCCATCCGTTACAACAAAAGTCATCCTTGATGACATCCCAACACCTCTACAAAAAGTCAAAGCAAAGCCATACATCCCTAGAGTTCCGTCCCCTGCAAGAGAGAAGATTGTCTGGCATACCTCCTTCTCAGTAAAGCTCTACCAGGCGGGGATTTTGACTCAGGGAGCACCCTCGAGCACAGCACAACCCTCTCATGTGAGTATTTAATTTAACTTTTAATTTCGTAGACTTTAGAGTTATAATATTACAACATAGTTCAAAGAATTCAGCTTTGAGAGTCTAAAATTTGAAACATGAAATTAAAAATTGATCCAACACAAAAGACTTGGGGTTTCAAGGGTGTAAGATGTAAAATATTGGTCTGATCAGTGTGTCGATTGTTCCAACATGACTTGGGTGGGAAGTGTGACTTGGGGGAGTTGACGGAATCTAAAATGGATACCTGGTTTGGGCTCGATGTTCAAACTAGCTATTTCTAAACTAATTTAGTTTGAAATAAATTCAAGATTTTGGGTTTCGGGGATCCAATATATGAAATATCCATCTGATCGACATGCTAATTGCTCCAACACGACTTGGGTGGGGAGTGTGACTTGGGGGAGTTGACGGAATCCAAAATGGATACCTGGTTTGGGCTCGGCACTCAAACTAGCGATTTCTTTCCAAACCAATTTAGTTTGAAATAAATCCAAGGTTAGGGGTTTCAGGGGTCCAATATATGAAATATCGATCTGAAGGACGTCGATTGTTCCAACACGACCTGGGTGGGGAGTGTGACTTGGGGGAGTTACCAGAATCCAAAATGGATACCTGGTTTTGGCTCGGCGCTCAAACTATCCATTTCTAAACTAATTTAGTTTCAAATAAATCCAAGGTTATGGGTTTCAGGGGTCCAATATATGAAATATCGATCTGATGGACATGTTGATTGTTCTAACACGACCTAAGTGGGGAGTGTGACTTAAGGGAGCCGATGAAATCCAAAACGGATACCTGGTTTGGGATCGACGCTCAAACTATCAATTTCTTTCCAAACTATTTTAGTTTAAAATAAATCTAAGGCCTGAGATTTCGGGGGTCTAAAATGTGAAATATTAATGTGATCGACGTCTTGATTATTCCAACATGACATGGGTGGGGAGTGTCACTTAAGAGAGCCGACGGAATGTAACATGAATACCCGGTCTGGCCTCAACGCACAAATCAAAACTAATTTAAAGAATTCATCTTCATATTATCTACTTTCAAATTTAGAAAATTAAAATGATATTTAATTAAATTTATTATTAATTATTTTTATTTAAATCTATTTAATATTATTTTTTATGATGTAGGATCCTCCTACAGCTGGTGATGGTAGAGATGCTACGGATGAGGATGATCTAGCGGATATCTCTTGATTTTTTTTAGTGATATTGTGAAAAAATGACACATTTGAATTAATGTAGCTGTAATTTTTTTATTCATTGAGTTATGCATTGTGGATGTTGTTTATTATATGTTGTATGGATTTTATCCTATTGTGTGTTGTATCTATTTATTGCGTGTTTTATGTTTAGTTGTGTAGGTTGTGTGAGTATAATTGTAGTTTTAAACAGGTTTTTAAAAATTTCAAATATATAAAAAAATGGAGAGAATTTTTTTGACAGAATTTTGACGTTTTGTCAAAAATATGTCGGAAACTTTTGACGTATTTCTGACACCTAATTTTCCGTAGGAATAAAGGTGACAAATAAGTCGATAACTTTCGACAAAATAATTTTCAGTCAGAAATACGTCGAAAATTTTTGACGTATTCTCGACAAATTTTGTTTCGTCGGAAATAATTTGACTCATAGGTTTCCGACAGAATAATTTAGTGTCGAAAATACGTCAAAAATTTCTGACGTATTTGCGACCAACTAACATTTCATCGGAAATAATTTGACCCATAGGTTTTCGATGGAATAATTTTCAGTCGGAAATATGTCAAAAATTTCTGACATATTTCTGACCAACTTACGTTTCGTCGGAAATAATTTGACCCATAGGTTTCCAACGGAATAATTTTTAATCAAAAATACGTCAAAAATTTCTGACGTATTTACAGCCAACTAACATTTCGTCGGAACAAATTTGACCCATAGGTTTCCGACATAATATTTTTTAGTCAGAAATACGTCAGAAATTTCTGACGTATTTCTGACCAAATTATTTCTGTCGGAACTAATTTGATTCATAGGTTTCCGACGGAATATTTTTTTGTCTGAAATACATCAAAAATTTCTGACGTATTTTCGATCGAATTATTTTTGTCAAAAACATTAATTATTTTCTTATTATTAAAAATTATTAATTACCGACATCAAGACTGACGAAAATGTTGATGAAATTTTTATGTCGATAATTTTTGATGAATTTCTGACGGAAATATATTGCATCAGAAATTAGCGACTTAATTTTTTCGACGTCCTGATTCAGTCGGAAATCTATCAGAATTGACTTTTCTAATGGATTTTCGACGGATTTTCGACGAAATTAGGATGTCAGAAAAATTGGTTTTTCTTGTAGTGTCCCCCTTACTTCAAGGCATATCTGCAAGAAATAAAATTCTCATCCAATTGATTTTGGTACCCAAACTAATTTGGGTCCAGGAGAGTTAGTCCAATTCTGCATATATCTTTTCTTGGTCCAAGCAGCATCATTTCTTTGTGTGTTTTGTCTGAACCAACAATTAGCAATAACATGACCAAATCTACCACAATGAAAGCAATTGACATTTGAAAACTTTCTTAGATATCTATGTGGTTTAGGTTGGACATGTGATGGCTTAGTGTGTGAGCATGATGCACAGTTATTTTCTTTTTCATGAACATAGGATGTTGTAATCTTATGCTCAAAAGATTTTTTATTTTGGGGAATTTACCCCAAACCTTCTTTTTGGAAATTAACCTTAACTCAAAACAAGTTATCTAAGTTTTGTTTGTCTTTGACAAACCTAGATAAGGTGGACTGCAATTCAGCCACCTCTTCATTTAAACTTTCATTTCTCTTTTCGAGTTCTAAAATCGTGGATATCAAAACTCCTTTTTCATTTTCCAATTTCTCAGACATTTTTTCTACTTCAGATATTTTACATGATAATTCTTCTTTGGATTTTTCAATATCTGAAATTGTTTGAGACCAAATCTCTTTTTCTTCTGTTAGTTCAAACCATTCTTACTTAAAAATTTCAAACTTAGCAGAAGAATCATCACGTGTTAAATCATCAATTATCTTTTTGAGAGTTTTATTTTCAGATCTAATTTTTCTGTATTTTATATACAACTTTTCATATTCTGACTCCCATTGTTCATTTGAAATAAAATCAGGATCAAAATTTATCTCGGTTGAATCATCCTCATGTGCCATGAGACACAAGCTTTCCACGAGCTCCTCCAGCTCCTCGTAAGATTGTTCATCCTTTTCATCGCTCCATGTGGCGACCATGGCTTTGGGTTTCTTGAATTTATCCTTCTTGAACTTTCTCTTCAACTCTGGGCACTCTCCTCTAATGTGCCCAGGCTTCTTGCACTCATAACATATAATACTATTTGACTTGCTTCACTCCCCTTTAGTTTGAACGAGATTTCTTTGGCCCTTTCTGAAATTTCCTTAAAAACTCTTCTTTCTTCTCAAAAACTTCTTCACTTGCCGAGTCAGCATAGCCAAGTCTTCTTCTTCATTACTCCCTTCGCTGGAGTCCTCTTCTTGGGAATCATCATCAGACTGGTTGGCTTTCAAGCCCATGGTTTTCTTCTTTTTGGATTCCTCCTCCGCAGTTCTTTTGATGTTAATCTCATACGTCATGAATGATCCTATGAGCTCGTCCAAGGTGAGTGTGGGCAGATTCTTTGAATCCTCAATGACTGTGGCTTTTGTATGCCAGGCAGATGGAAGAGATCTTAACACCTTCCTCATGAGCTCGGAGTTGGTATATTCCTTTCCAAGACTCTTGAGATCATTAGTGATCTCAGTCAGTCTTGCGAATATCTCAGAAATGATTTCTTCGGGTTTCATTTTGAATAGCTCGTAATCTCTGACGAGTAGATTGGCTTTGGTCTCCTTGACCTCGAAGGTTCCTTCATAGATAAGTCGCAGCTTGTCCCACATCTCCTTTGCTGAACTGCACATGGATACATGAGAAAACTCATTAGGATGAATAGCACATTGCATAATGTTCATAGCATTAAAATTAACTGTGACTTTATTGATTTCTTCGGGTGTCCATTTATCCGCATCATCAGAGAGTTCATAAGGACCCTTGTCCACAACCCTCCAGATCTCGTACTCCTGAGCCCTTAGAAAGACATGCATTCTGTTTTTCCAATAGGAGTAATTCGGACAATCAAAGAATAGATGATGATTAATAGAGTGACCCTCAGGCATCATTCCCTTGTTAGCCTTTGATCTGGATCTTACTCTAGATCGTTAGATCTGAAAAATATAGAGCCTTAGCTCTGATACCAATTGAAGTCCTGCGATCAATAACACCTAAGAGGGGGGGTGAATTGGGTGATTACAAATTTTAAGAAAACTTAAGCCGATTTAAACAAGTGTGAAAAATAACAATGAGGAAGTTCAGATCTAAAGAGAAACTATTAAATCTAAAAAAATCTGTCACACACAATGGATCCTTGGTACCGTGGCGGAGATGTGAATCCGAAGATTCTACTCACGCAAGGTGTTATCTTCCTGACAAGGTTTGCCTTGTCTATCCGAACCCACCTTTTAATATACCAGAGATCAGGTGTGAAGATGATAAGTTATGATAGATCTAACTCAAGAGGTACAACAGATCTAATCTATGTGTGTGCTTGCACAGAATGGAGATAGGAGAAAAGGATCAAATCACACAAAGGACAATGATTTTTAGGTGGTTCGGATGCAACAACGGCAACCTACGTCCACCCCTCACAAACCGTAGGGAGATAGGAACTCCCACGAAGGTGTAAACACATCGAAACACACACAAAACTGACAGAAATCAAACACACACACACACACACACGGATCTGAAGAGATCCACACACGCAAATGTTTGAAGATTACAAAGAAACACACTCTTGAAGCTCAGATAATATTAAAGAAGAAACATAAAATAAAAGCTTTGATTTAAGCCCCCCCTGAGTAGGTGATGCAGATTTTGATGAAGCTTGAATCTCCACTTGATTTGGGGTTGATAGGCCTCAGATTGATCTTGAAAAACTTGGAGATGGATGATGAATTCCTGGATGAAGCACTGTTCACAGAGCTACAGTAGCAGCCTTCTTTCTCCCCTTGATAGCCTCCTTGATCTCTCTTGATTGATAAGGGTATTCTTGGCCCAATAAGATATTTTTATAAGCCTTGAATGGTCAAGGACAAGTCCAGACACATATCTACAATTCTAGGGATGTTTGGAGACTTTTGGGATTTAAAAATCCTTGATAGATGCTTTCACCTCGTGAAGAAAACAAAGTGAAAGATGGAGACTTCGAAGGGTTCGGTCGACTGGATAGGGCTGGGGGGTTGACCTAACTTTTACAGAATCTGAACTTTCAGCTCTGGGAAAAATGGTCGACTGGCCCTGGGTTGGCGGTCGACCGAACTCTGTACATTTTCAGAGTTCTGAGTGCTGGGAAGTTAGGTCGACCGCCCCTGTTGGCCAAGTCGACTGAACTTCTGAAAAACCTGCATAATTAACATTGTTAGCCCACGAATTAAGTCCAGACTTCAAGGTCTTTTGGTTAAACACTTTAACATTCATTTTGGGGCTCAAATAACTCTATTTGTCCACTTAGAAGGCTTTTAGAATTATATTAGTTCCCAAGATGAAACACGATCTTATTTTGATCCTTGAATCTCACTTTTGCAAGTATGCACGGCACGAGACAAAAAATACAACCAGGGTTTTGTTATCATCAAAATCACTTGGAGAGACTCAACATTAACTGTGGAAAGCCAGGCCATAAGGCCTCTGAGTGCTGGTTGGCCGTTCCTAGAAATTTCAAAGTTGGAAATAAGAAATCTCATGTCTTTAAACAGAAGTCAAATTCTACCATGAATAAAAGAAACACAAAGTCTTCTGTTTTCTGTCATTATTTTGGTCAACTTGGGCATCATATGTTTAATTGTTACCTATTGAAACTTGATGATTCTTATGCCCGAAAGCTCTGGAAAACACCCACCAGAGATGTTACTAATTTTTTAGGACCCAAGAATTCTTGGGTACCTAAAAATAAAAAATGGTAATTTATTTTGTAGGTGTGCCTTGGAGCAAAGAAATGAAAATGTGTTCAATAAATTCAAGGCACATGCAGTTTGGTAAAACGCCATTCATGTTCCTTGCTGCTTTAGTTGTTAGTTGTCAATAATTTCTCTCTTGGTAGTTGCATATCTAGTCAGAGAGGATTCATCTGGTTAATTTGATTTGTCATGCTTTCTTTGAAAAAATTGTTGCACATACTGAAATGAATTGCATTGGTTGTTGCATTTTCATGCATGACCGTATGGTATATTAAATGGCGTCAGGAGAATGGCAGATTATGTCTATCTGCAAACCCGCACTACATGTGATGTGGTCTTCAGACCTAAGTTCTCCGCCTGGTACCATGGGTCAATCCTGCATATAGGTTTTGTAAATGTTCACAAGTTCATGAAAGCATACTCCCTTGTATGATTCTCATGTCAAGTCTGATGTTACTGCATTTAGATAGGGGGAGTCAATGCACATATGAGTTTTGCTCATACATATAATGTTTTTAGAATTAGTTGCATACCATTCATGATAAAAACTTAAAAAGATCATTTGAATTACATGCACACACTTAGGGGGAGTAAATCAATAAACTTCTAGTTTACACTCATGGATTGAAAGTTTTTGACATTGCTGAAATTGAAATAAAACTGATTCAATTAAAAAACGATTGGTTGCTTTGAAACTCTCTCTGTTTGATTAATTCCATGCATTTGCTGAGAGGGAGCCCTATCTGAAAAATTCTTGATCTACACTAAAATTCATGATTCTCACTTCCATGAGAATTGTTTCTAATTACCTCACCTTGAATTCTCTGAAAATCTGCCATCTGCTCAGAAGTATACACACTCTTGCCATAGTTGTGCTTTGGTGTCTGCCTATTCATGCATTATTGATATGTTTATTTTTGAAGTCACCTTCTGCCTGCTGTCTGCCACTTATTGTGCTCATTCTTGAAAACTTCTGTCTGCTACTCATTATTGAACTTCCTTGAACTGCTCAATTAGTAAGTTACCTGAAATCCAGAAAGGTTCCAATATGCATACCATGATCATAAATTGGGAAACAACTTGCATTAGGAATCTTCTATTATACAAGTGATGCGGGACAGACCACGGACTCAAGACCAATTGATATGCGACCCTCGGGCTCTAAGCAAGCTCGCGATGGCCCCTAACGAGGGAAGCGTACAGACGTGCACGGTTGAGAAATCGGCAGTGAGCTAGGGTGGTCAGACTCTCTCATCGTGCCCGGATCGGGTCACGGGACGGTCTCGCTCTCTCTCGCAGCAGCGGTGTAATAAATATATCAAGCTAATGACCCTAATACACACTCTCTAGCAGCGGCATATAAAAGCATATACAAAAATAGCAAATGCCGAGTAATGGAGCGAACACGATACCTCCACGCGCTTGGCGTGGGGAAGACGATCCTGGCCGATCTCGTACTCCCGAAACAATAATTATGTAATTACAGTAATGATTTATTACCCACTCCACGCAGGGAGGTAAAGGGCGACACAGCGGGACCCGGGAGTAGCGGGTTCGGGTTGACGGGTAGCTTCTTGTGTAGCTTCGGCTGCACACGTACTCACGATCGTGGGACCCATGTGCTGGTCAGTGGGACCGTGTGGGCCCGGAGCAGCACCGCTGTGACGGGGACGTCCGGAGGGGCACTCCCTGGGAAGGCGGCACGCTGGTTCACCTCGCGGAAGGCTAGGAGGCTCCGATCGGTGCGGGTTGGAGTTGTTGCCCACGGATCTGAATTCTGTTTCAGACCCGTGCGTCCCCACGAAAATTGATGCTGCGATCGGACCCGATGTCGGATCAACGCACAAGATGTACCGATGCAACCCGCACCGATCGGAGCCTCCTAGCCTTCCGCGAGGTGAACCAGCGTGCCGCCTTCCCAGGGAGTGCCCCTCCGGACGTCCCCGTCACAGCGGTGCTGCTCCGGGCCCACACGGTCCCACTGACCAGCACATGGGTCCCACGATCGTGAGTACGTGTGCAGCCGAAGCTACACAAGAAGCTACCCGTCAACCCGAACCCGCTACTCCCGGGTCCCGCTGTGTCGCCCTTTACCTCCCTGCGTGGAGTGGGTAATAAATCATTACTGTAATTACATAATTATTGTTTCGGGAGTACGAGATCGGCCAGGATCGTCTTCCCCACGCCAAGCGCGTGGAGGTATCGTGTTCGCTCCATTACTCGGCATTTGCTATTTTTGTATATGCTTTTATATGCCGCTGCTAGAGAGTGTGTATTAGGGTCATTAGCTTGATATATTTATTACACCGCTGCTGCGAGAGAGAGCGAGACCGTCCCGTGACCCGATCCGGGCACGATGAGAGAGTCTGACCACCCTAGCTCACTGCCGATTTCTCAACCGTGCACGTCTGTACGCTTCCCTCGTTAGGGGCCATCACGAACTTAAAATACTTCGATATGTGACCAGAGAAAGAAATTTGAAATTCATGTTGATGGCCTTTGTCGAATATTCAAGCTGCTGGTTCATAGGATCTGAAAACTCAGGAAAGAAGTACTTTTTCCTGAGAGTTGGCGTTGACTATGATGTAGACCTCCAATTCAGCTGTTAAGCTCTTCATGAACGTGGTAGAGGGCGAAGAGAGGAAAACGAGGATATATTTTATGAAAGGTTTGGTGGAGATTTGACTAGGGAAAGTATTTTATATCACTGGGTGGTCGGATCTGGACAGCAGGAACAGAACTAAATTTGCGAGAAAGACACAATTTCTAAAAATAGTTATAGGGCTTTTGAAATTCGATGAAAATTTATGCCGTATGGGGATGGTGGACAAAACCTCCAGTAAAATTGGGGATTCAAGAAAAAATCAAGAAGGGGAGCAAAAGGGTGAAACTCACGGTTGCTGTGAAATTGGACAGACTGCAGACAGAACTGATGGATTGAGAAGCACAAAAATGGAAAAATATAAAACAAAGGCTGGAATTTTTTTTCAATTTTTCTGTGGCGTGGTTATGACATCTAGAAGTCACCCTGAAAATCTCAGCTCCAGAAGATGTAGGAGTTGGGAGGTAAAATTCTCGGAGTAACCCTCTATCTAGTAAAATAGAACCTTGGACAGCACTTCGGATCTTGCTTCGCGGTGGCTCGATGGCGGCACGAACGGCGGCGGCGGCGACAGAGACAGAAATCAGAGGTGGAGGGGCTGAGATAGAAGGATTCTACACCCTGAAATGCTGAAGGAGGAAGAAGGAACCAGGAGGGAGAGAGGGAAGGGCGTAGGTAGCTCTCTTGCACATTCAATTTTTTCTTCTCATTAATTCTCTAAAATATGGAAATACAAGTATTTATATAAAATGGAAAATGACTCAAAATGCCCTCAGATCTAGGGTTGGAAGGGGCACTAAGGGGATAAGAGAAAGTATTTCTCTCATGTGGTCAAAACACATTCACATATTCTAATCAAACTTACCTAACTTAGCCTAATAAGGACAAAGAAGGGGGCGCCCCCTTCATGGGCCTATCTTGGGCCAAGTTGGTCCAAGGCCACCCAAAGGCCATTCACAAGCCCATGATAGCCTATAGGCCTTCCAACCTAGGTGGCCCATGAGAAGGAGAAGCCCAATCGGGCCTTAAGTGATTTAAAGGTCCATTAGGAAGCCTAATGGTCCAATATGAACTAACCCCCTTAATGAACCTAATAAAAGAAACCTAGTAATGGACTCTTCAAGGAATGTGGCCCAATAGCTTATTAAAAGCCTTACAAAGGAGCCCAAATGAAAAAAAATCAAAAAACACACAATTACAAGCCAATACAACCCATAAGACACACTAATACAAGCCAATACACACTAATACAAGCCGTTAGCCTTGGATGCCCCATCAATTCTCCCCGGGTGGGAGGAACTCGTCCCCGTCGAGTAAACGGTGCTGCTACTCGAGTAGCTCTGGCGAATCCATCACCATATCAAGTAGCGCGGGTACGCTCCACTCCAAGTGATCATCACCTGCTCATGCCGTATATACTCGATATGCTCTTGCTGCTATGGGAAGAGGCTAGTGGTGGAACACTCCGGGGTGGGGTCACTCTCAAGGGGAAGGAGGCAGCTCGAAGACTCACTAGGAATCACCGCTGAGTCCCTATAGGTGACTAGATCCGGGGCATATATGTAGAACTGATCCCATACTCTTCTAGCAAGTCCACTTTCCTCTCACTCATAAGAGACCGACAACGAGCTTGCACAAGACACATGCAGACTCACCATGTACTAACACACGTATGCAAACCACGTAAACAAGCCACACAAAACAAACCACACAAAGAAGAAACAAACTGACTCATACATGACCCTAGACTTAATGCAATGACATCAACCCCACTATGTGGCCATCATCGTAGTGCCGCATCCTGAGCGTCAGTAGGTTCCTCCAACCTTTCTAACTCATCAGCTAGTTCCGGATCGGCCTCGTAGCTGACAGATACAAGCCCAGAAGGCAAGGCTTCTCCTACCCCTAGGGCTAGAGTGGCACGAGAGGGACATTGGTTGGCGATGTGGCTAAACCCATGACAATTGAAACACTATAGTCGAGACCTACTACTCTCTCCGAGAAGAGGACCCTTACCCTTATCCTCCCAACGGGCAGGGCGTGTAGGCAACAGGGGTGGAACTGTAGGTGCCGTGGGCAACAGGGGTGGGGGTGCCAGTGCCAGAGGGCAGGCAATAGGTGCCGGTGGTTGGGATGGAGGTAGATCCCGTGGAGGGGGAGGGCAAGGCCTTGGAGCAAAGTGCTCCTGACGAGCGGGTTCCTGAGATTGAGCCATGGGGGGGCCCTGATGTGGGCCTAAAGAGTGACGGGGCTCGGTACTTCAAAGAGGGGTGGGACCCGACCGATGGCTAAACTCGAACTCTCCCTCAAATTGCTCCAACTCGAGAGCAACTTGATATCCCTCTTCCAACGTTTTGGTATTGCGGCGGAAAAGCTCATACTGGTAGTGTGACCGCAAACCACGTCGAAAGTGAGAAACGGGCATGGTGCTCTCCTCTGTGACCCCACATCGTAGAAAGTACTCATCAAATTCAGCGATGTATTCGGAGATGGGCCGATCTCCCTGGCTGCGACTCTGCCACCTATTGATGAGTCGCTGACAGTACGCGATAGGAAGGTACTTTTGCCGAAGCTTGACCTTCATTCTGCCCCATGTCTCAACCGGGGGCTCTAGCCGCTGGAATAAAAGGCTCTCTACATTCTTCCAATAGGTTTGCGCCTGTCCCATGAGCTTCATGGTAGCAAATCAGATTTTTCGACGCTCCGACATCTCATACCATTCGAAGTATCGGTCCATGCCGAACTCCCAATCTAGATAGACTTTTGGATCCAAAGACCCGTAAAAAATGGGAGGGTCCGCTCGCACGGTCTTAAGGATCCTATCGTCCTCCTCATCCCTCTGTGGCTGGAGGCCACGACGGCGTTGACCATACCCCAAATAGGCGTTATCGGACCCATAGTCCTCAAGACCAAGGTCACGGAGTGGTAGTTCGGGGACCCGAGGAAGGGTGGGCGGAGGAGCCTGTGGTGGCTGAGGAGCATGTACAGGCAGATCCTGGGCCACAACGGCGGGCTGGGCCTGGGCTATGGGAATGGCTTGGCCTTGGGCAGCCACTGGAGCGAGTGTGGGTGGGCCCGGGGCCACTCTAGGAGGTCTCCGTGAGACATCCTATCCAACCGTCCGACCAGACCTTGGACAGATCTATCGGATGACTCCATCCGTTCCTCCATGGCGTTAAACCGGCCATCTATACGGTCCGAGAAGCTTTTAAAGGTTGCCTCGGATTTGTCCATCTGGACTATGAGGGCCATGATCGCCTCCTGCAAGGAGTGAAGGTCTCCCGAGATGGTATCCCGTGGGTTGGCCATAGGTAGAGATCGATGGTATTGGGTACCACACCAAGTGGGCATGCAACGACACAAGGACTAGGAGACACGGACTAATGCAAGGATGATGCACCTAGACTTAAACCAAGACTCGGTACGTGGCGGAGTTAATCGATCCGAAGATCACTCGCGCAAGTGTGCGGCCTTCCCGATAGGCGTAGCCTAACGTTCGGACAACACCTTTTTATATACCAGGTTATTAGGATGAAATGCAGCCTAGACCGACTTAGACGATGACTAGACGTAAATGAGACTTTTTTTATTTTTTTTTATTTTAGACACCCTATACTCAACTAGCTCTCTGATTCCAAATTGATGCGGGACGGACCACGGACTCGAGACCAATGGATATGCGACCCTAGACTCTAAGCAAGCTTGCGATCGCCCTTAACGAGGGAAGAGTACGGACGTGCACGGTTGAGAAACTGGCAGTGAGCTAGGGTGGTCAGACTCTCTCGTCGTGCTCGGATCGGGTCACGGGACGGTCTCGCTCTCTCTCGCAGCAGCGATGTAATAAATATATCGAGCTAATGGCCCTAACACATGCTCTCTGGTAGCGGCATATAAAAGCATATACAAGAATAGAAAATGCCGAGTAATGGAGCAAACATGATACCTCCACGCGCCTGGCGTGGGGAAGATGATCCCAACCGATCTCGTACTCCCAGAACAATAATTAATTAAATTACAGTAATGATTTACTACCCACTCTACGTAGGGAGGTAAAGGGTGACACAGCGGGACCCGGGAGTAGCGGGTTCGGGTTGACGGGCAGCTTCTTGTGTAGCTTCGGCGGCACACGTACTCACGATCATGGGACCCACGTGCTAGTCAGTGGGGCCGTGTGGGCCCGGAGCGGCACCGCTGTGATGGGGACATCCAGAGGGGCTCTCTCTGAGAAGGTGGCACGCTGGTTCACCTTGCGGAAGGCGAGGAGGCTCCGATCGGTGGGAGTTGGAGTTGCTGCCCATGGATCTGAATTCTGTTTCAGACCCGTGCGTCTCGATGAAAACTGATGCTGCGATCGGACCCGATGTTGGATCAACGCACAAGAGGTACCGATGGAAAGCTAACTCAAAATATTTTGATCTACGACCAGAGAAAGAAATTTGAATTTCCCGTTGATGGCCTTTGTCGAATATTCAAGCTGCTAGTTCACAGGATCTGAAATCTTAGGATAGAAGTACTTTTTCCAGGGAGTTGGCATTGACCGCGATGTAGTCCTCCGATTCAGCTGTTGAGCTATTCATGAACATGGTAGAGAGCAAAGAGAGGAAAACGGGGATATATTTTATGAAAGGTTTGGTGGAGATTTGACTGGGGAAAAGTATTTTATATCACTGGGTGGTCGGATCTGGAGAGCAGGAACAGAACTGAATTTGGGAGAAATACACAATTTCTAAAAATAGTTAGAGGGCTTTTGAAATTCGACGAAAATTTATGGAGTATGAGGATGGTGGACAAAACCTCCAGTAAAATTGTGGATTTAAGAAAAAATCAAGAAGGGGAGCAAAAGGGCGAAACTCAGGGCTGCTGTGAAATTGGACAGACTGCAGATAGAAATGGTGGATTGGGAAGCACGAAAATGGAAAAAAATAAAACAAAAGCTGGAATTTTTTTGAAATTTTTTGGGACGTGGTGATCACGTCTAGAACGCACTCTGAAAATCTCAGCTCCAGAAGAAGTAGGAGTTGGGAGATAAAATTCTCGGTGTAACCCTCTATCCAGCAAAACAGAACCTTGGACAGCACTTCAGATCTTACTTCGCGGTGGCTCGATGGCGGCATCAACGACGGTGGCGGCGGCGGCGACAGAGATAGAAATCAGAGGTGGAGGGGCTGAGATAGAATGGTTCTACACCCTGAAATGCTGAAGGAGGAAGAAGGAACCAGGAGGGAGAGAGGGAAGGGCGCAGGTAGCTCTCTTGCACATTCAATTTTTTCTTCTCATTAATTCTCTAAAATGTGGAAATACAAGTATTTATATAAAATGGAAAATGACTCAAAGTGCCCTCAGATCTAGGGTAGGAAAGGGCACTAAGGGGATAAGAGAAAGTATTTCTCCCATGTGGTCAAAACACATTCACATATTCTAATCAAACTTACCTAACTTAGCCTAGTAAGGACAAAGAAGGGGGCGCCCCCTTCATGGGCCTATCTTGGGCCAAGTTGGTCCAAGGCCACCCAAAGGCCATTCACAAGCCCATGATAGCCTATAGGCCTTCCAACCTAGGTGGCCCATGAGAAGGAGAAGCCCAATTGGGCCTTAAGTGATTTAAAGGTCCATTAGGAAGCCTAATGGTCCAATATGAACTAACCCCCTTAATGGATCTAATAAAAGAAACCTAGTAATGGACTCTTCAAGAAATGTGGCCCAATGGCTTATTAAAAGCCTTACAAAGGAGCCCAAATGAAAAAAAAATCAAAAAACACACAATTACAAGCCAATACAACCCATAAGACACACTAATACAAGCCATTAGCCTTGGATGCCCCATCAACAAGTTTATGATTATCCAGAATAAGTAGCTGGTTTCAATTTCATGACTTCGTTGAGTTTAAAAATAAATGTATTGAAAATATTTGTGTTCAGTTTAATAGGCCTTAACCATATTTTACATGTTGTGCCCTGCATAATCATTCTGAAATCTTAAAATTTTAAAATCATTACTAACTTTGCGTGTGATACTTAGGATAAGCATTATTTTTAAACATCAAAAAATCTGAGAAATTCTTAAGGGTTAAAATTGACAGAGCAATGACATTGGTTCTCTGAGAAACCATGCTCCTTTTCCATGAAGAAGAGTGAGCTGTGCCATGAAGTGCCATTGCTAACTCTATAGAAAAATAAAAGAAAATCGAGGCAGAGTAATGGCTAGCTCACTGAGAAATGTGTCTCACTCATCAATGAAATGAGTTGAGAATATGTCATGAAGTGACAATGCTACCTCTGTTCAGATTGAGGCATGATAGTTAGTCATACTGAGTACTTAAGGATAATGACATCTAAACAATGTGTATCCTTTAGATACAAAGTATGCACTAGACTTAATTGCTCTTAAAATGTTGATGAACAAAAAGAAAAATCAGAAAATGGCAACTGAAAGAAAAGGATATATGCTATAACCTAGGAACAAAATCAGAAAATCTTGAATGTTTAACCTCAATATTGATTTTGGTAACTCCTAAAGGAGTCATTGAATTTGAATAAGTAAGATAAAAGAGAGTTAAACAGAGTTCTCATATGGAAACTTGGTTCATTTCTATTAAACTTGAGTGTAGACATTTTTTCAAAGAAATTTCATTGATAAACTCAAAACTCACTAGATTTGAACCATGTTGTTAAATAAGGAATAAGTCATGAGATGATTATAATAGAAGAATCTAAATTTAAGTCATTTCTAATTTATGAGATTAGTATCATATTGAGAACGTTTCTGTCCATTTTAAATTGGTATCATTTCTGTCTATTGCCAGTTGAGGTTAACTATAGCAACCCTGGTAAATTGAAGGATTAAAAATTTAAAACTAATGATCAAAGACCAACCCTTGTATATATATACAGGCATATATATATTTAAAAACTATTGGGCCTTACACTTAAAACAAATAACAAATGGGCCAAAATTAAATAGCGCATTCTCTTAAGGCGCTATTTCATAAATTGAAGACCCTTCACGAAGGCGTCAATTACATAAATAACGCCTCTATCATGGGCGTCATTTTCATAAGTTAAAAGGGGTAAGAGAGAGGAAAATGGTAAATAATGTGAGAAAATAGTAAATAACGCCCCCATGCGTGGGTGCTATTTAATGAAATAGCGACATAGGCTAAGGCGCTATTTCAGGAAACTTAGAAAATAGTAAGTCGACTGCAGTGTTTATTTCAGGCCAGGAAGTAGGACGTGGTGTTGATCTGGAAGGATTAATACGAAGAAAGTTTGAATACTAATAGGATTTTCTACGAGGGAAACTCTAATCCTAATAGAACCCCTATTCAGAGTTTTAGTCCCAATCAAACTCCTACTCCTCCATACGATTCCAACCCACTATAAATACCCAACCCTCAAGCCAACCTATTGTTCTTCTTCCTTAAAACGTCGACCTACTGCTGTTCTGTTGCTGTACGTGAAGAACGTAGAAGATTCTTCATCTTCTTTTCCTCTTCTTCCTTGCTGCACGGAGGCTTGAAGGCCGTTGCTTTTCTGCTACTGCTGATGTTTCTTCCCCTTGCTGGACGAAGCCTAGTTCCTCCTTCGTTTCAAGGATTGACTACTACCCAGGAGAAGCTACTGAAGGAAGAGCAAGTTGCACCTTCTTTCTTCTAACGGGTTACTCTGTTGAAAATAGAGTATCGTTCGTGGTTAATTTTTCATATATCTCATCACCGTTCTTCAACCAAATCATTACTCAAGGTAGGTTTTCTCAAGTTCTATGCAAAACCATGTTAATAATAAGTCTCTGCATGCATATAGGTTGATAGTGATCAGTAGAAAGATTTACCAGTATCAGATTTTCTGATTTTTGCATTTACAATAAATGGCGACACAAGCTAGGGCGCTATTTTGATTTAACGACTGTGCAAACAGTCGTCAATTCATTAGTTAAATTAATAAATATACATGTTTAAAATTTTAATAAATGATAACCCTTACATGTAAACTAATGCATGATCATACTGATAAATTCCTATTATTTTTCTCTATCTATACATGACTCTAGATTCTTGATTGGAATTACTCCAAAAACCATGTGTCTACGATTGTACCTGCCGGTGCAAATCAGATGACAAATAAATAACGACCGCAGCTAGGTCGTCAATTAAATGAACGCCCCCACACACGGGCGCTATTTAGTGATAATTGTGAATTTTGAAATGTTCATGACATAATTTTCTAGATATTGAATTAACGACATGCATCCTGCCATCTTTTTGATATATAACGCCCCTGACTAGGGCGCTGTTTACTAAATTGAAGACTTAAGCAAAGTTGTCATTTACATAATATCTGAAATAAGAAATTTTTACAGATATTTAATATATATAGAATTTGGATATAACGACTTAGCTAACAGTCGTCATTTATTGAACTGACGACCGAGACAAGGGCACCAATTCAGAAAATGAAGACTTAAGCTCAGACGTCAATTTACTTTTTTTCCTGATTTCGGGTTTTATGTAACCCACTATCGATTGCTTATTTGTTTAGGCACTATATTCCATTCCGTGAGTATAGTCCCACGTTTCACTATGTTTTATCGATTACCCCATTAACTCTTGGTGACATACGAGCCCTCCGTTGGACATTCCGTTCCTTCGGACTGGTAAGTTAGTCATTGGGACCTCCATAAGACTCCGCTAGCCTTGGATTCTCTCAAGGCAGCCGAGCGAGTTGTACCATTAAAACCTATGACACTACATAGTCACTCTAAAGAAACATGGTATACCTGCCCTCATGACATGCTATTTGGATGTCATGGGAATACTCTTTAAATAATGGACTGGGAGACCATGCCATTAATAATCTTTAAGAATTATGTGCCATATTTGTGGACACTAATTCTATCTACCTTATCATGTACAAGAACGAGTGACCATATCTATATGAGCGCTTATTCTTAATGACAAGGCACCCATCTAGGGAGCCGATTCCACCTAGTTTTATCGTTGATCGTGATTGTACCGTTATTATCGTCCTTATACAACATGTTCACTCCTTGAAATTCTATTCCATGTGATCTACCTTAAAGTTCCTACAAGCTTATTCCGTTGGAATTCTATATTGGCTATAACTATAGTGGATGTCCAAAAATACATGATTCAATGCTAGCGCATATAAGGGCCCGATCTGGTCTTGGGGGGAGCACCCGAAAGTACTTGTGCCCATGGGAGTTGTAATGTAGCAACCCTAATAAATGAATAATTGAAATGAATTAAAACATATATAATACAGAAGTAATATATAAAAGGAATAGGGTTAATTGGACGAAGTAAAGCAAAATTAAAAATAACGCCTCTTATTAAGGCGTTAATTTATAAAGAAACGCCTCTATCCATGGCGTGACTAAAGAAAGGACGCCTACAAATGCGGTCGTCAGTTCTCATACGACCAAATGGGTAAGTAAAAGAAACGCCCCTATCTTGGGCGTGTTTTAAAACACGAAACGCCCTTTTTCAAGGCGCTTTTTAATAAACGCCCTAAAGTAAGGCGTCAATTAACGAATACACGCCCTGACCTAAGGCGTTAATTCAGTTCGTGAACCGTTCGAACCCAGAGCTTATCCAGGGAAGATCAACCTAATCTAGTAAGTATCTATTAGAGTAAGGACTCTATTAGGGATATACTACCCTCAATCAAACCCTACTCTTGTTAGGACTCCAAAATCCTATAAATAGTCTTGATCGAACAAACCCTAAACCTATTTTATCAATCGTCTGCTACGGTGAGTGAAGAACCGAACGTTCTTCTCTTTTTTTTTCAGAAAGCATATGAAGAGTTACTGACTCTTCATCTCCTTCTCTTCTGTACAGGTTAAGAAGATCTGCGTCCTGAAGAACTTATGTAAGTTCTTATTTCTTCGCTTCCAGCAAGCCATTACAAAGAAGATTGATATCTTTGATATATCTTCTGCAGGTTCTCTCATCCTCATCAATCATCTTCCTGCCCTTTCTTGCTGCCAAGTCGTAGGAGTTTCAGAACACCTCACGTCGATCTCCAGATTATCAATTAAGGTAGGATTTTCTCAAGTTATTGTAGCCCAAATAAGAATTAATGCAAGATATCTATACATACGTATATGAGCATGGCATGCATACTGTTTATAAGGTTTTATTACGTTTTCTGCAAAATTTTAAAAGAAACGCCCTTGATTAGGGCGCTAATTTAAAAGAAACGACCATGCTAGTGGTCGTCAATTTAATATTTGACGCCCTCTACGCAGGCGTTAATTTCATAAGAATCGCATGTGATTAATAATTGATCCTGTTTAAAAATTACAATACATATGAAATATTGATTTTTAATATCTTGCATGACTCTGTGAATTCCTGTTAAATTTTACTGCCATGACATGTCTCCTGTCTCTCGAAATATTATTTATTAAAATATCGTAAATCCCTTGAAATTCACGACTTGGACAAAGTCGTTTTCCATATTCTAACGCCCCAGTACAAGGCGTGAATCTGAAAAGTAACGCCCCTTCCTAGGGCGTGTATCTGTTAAAATCCTGAAATTCACATATTCTGTAAAATGGAATTAGAAAGTAACGCCCCTTCCAAGGGCGCGTTTTTGATAAATTTCTGAGAATAATTATATCCTGTCGAATATGTAAATGATGAGACGCCTGCCTCTGCAGTCGTCAACTTTGAAGAAACGCCCCCAGGAAAGGCGTGTTTTTGATAAATTAATGAAATAATGGAAATTCTGCAAATTGGCAATATATGTAAACGCCCTTCTGTTAGGCGTTAATTATTCAATACACGACTTTACTTAAGTCGTTATTTTACTGTAAACTGATTTTATCCTGATTCTATTACCGATGGTTTCATATTATACATATATATATATATATCGGCACTATTCTCCACTCCGTGAGTATAGTCCCACGTTTCATGTTGATTTATCGATCACACTCAACTCTCATTGACATACAAGCTCTCCATTGGACATTCCGTTCCTTTGGACTAGCGAGTTAGTCATAGAGACCTCCGTAAGACTCCTCGTAGCCTTGGATTCCCTCAAGGCCGACTGAGCTGGTTGTACCCTAAAAACCCATTACACGATCCTTGCCATGTCAATCTAAAGAAACATGGTATACCGCCCTTATGATTATACAAAGAGTATATCATAAGAAATTCTTAATGGGATGATGATATCATGCCATATCATGTCGTTCTTGTAAACCTCAATTCTATGATAAGAATGAGGGTATCTTACCTTTGATATACTGTTCATGTGGACCTCAATTCTATATAAAGAATGTCCATATTGATTTGTCATGGTACCTAAGTTAAGGGAACCATAATCTACCTAGTTTTATCGACATCGTGATTATACCGTTATTATCGCCATTCTATGTCCTTTGTCATATTTTGGACTCTATTCTATCAAAGTTGTCATACGTGTCTACAAGCTTGATTATTGAAATTCTATATTGGCTATATAAACAAGAGTGGATGTCAAAACACATGATAAATGCCTGCGCATATAGGGCCCGATCTGGTCCTGGGAGGAGCACCCGAAAGTACTTGTGCCCATGGGAGTTAAAATGATAAGGTATCTGGCATTATACCGAGTACTTGACTTGCTTGATTGGACATTCCACACACATCTTGTACTTGACTCGTACTTGACATGAAATGAAATGCGTGGCCCGAAAAAGGGTAATTTACTTGCTTGATACATGATAGCCAAAGTTCTTGACATGACTTGTTAAACGTGCTTGCTTGAATACCTTGAATATACTTGTCATCTTGTTGGAAGTTCATGATTAAGTTCATCTTGTTTCTTTGATATTACATTCTCTTATCTTGTCGTTTTATGCGAGCATGCATAGCTTTATTGCATTCATGAAAATGTAATTACTTAAACCCCTCGCTAGTACTTGAGATATAATTTCCTACTGAGCGTTCGCTCATTCCGTTTGTCCCTTTTTACTTTTCAGGTAAGTCCGACGATGATGGAAGTCAATCGGATGGGAATGGTCAAGAGTGAAAGTGATAGAGCTTCTACAAGTGTCGTCTAGTCTTTTCCATAGTTTCTTGAGTCAACTATGTATTCTTTTCCTTTTTATTTAACAGAGTATTGGATTTGTAATAGTCTATCCATTATGAAATAAAGGATTGGGTTATCTTGCTATTTTGCGCATCTCTGTCTTTGTGTCGAATACATGACCACTCTGATTGACATGATTGATATAGACACGTCGCGCATCTCCGGGTATCTTCCGCGCTCGGGGCGTGACAGTCTTTGTGGTATCAGAGCCTAAGGTATTCAATTCCTAGGAAACCCAAGTCCAAGGATAGGTTTCAAAACCTTTAACCAAGTGAGAGTGGGTAGAACCAAGGGTTAAATGATCAATGAGTCCTTTATAAGATCATAGTGATATAATACTAACATAGCTATTGTAATTGTAGGATAATGACTGCCGAACGTGCTCAATGGCGCAACATGCAGCGTACCCTTCAAGGGATGACCCAAGTGCTACAACAGCTAGCACAAGGTGGTGCTCCACGAGCTGGAAGCTTACACCAAGCATTCAAGAATATGAATCCCCCGAAGTTCATGGGATCGACCGATCCAGACGATGCCGAGCATTGGGTTCGGGAGATTGAACGTATATTCCGTGTTATGCAATGCACGGATCAGGACAAAGTCTTATTAGCTACTTTCCAGTTAGAAAAGGATGCTAGATGCTGGTGGGAGTCGATTGAAGCTACAATTGACCCAACTCAAGTTACATGGGGAGAATTCGTTGAATATTTCAACGCCAAATATTTCTCTAATAGGGTCCAGGAAAAGAAGGCCGCCGAATTTGCCGCATTAAAGCAAAGATCTTTATCGGTGGCTGATTATGAAGCACAGTTCTCTAGACTGTCTAGATATGCTAAGCATTTAATTAGCACGGAAAAGATGAAAGCCCGTAGATTTCTTAATGGGCTTAGGCCCCACTACATTACTCAACTGGCGCCTATGGATATTCAAGTTTATACTGAAATAGTGCGCCGAGCTCAGTTGCTTGAAGATGCCACGGAACTATCTGATAGGATCCGTGGGAAAGACAAAAAGGAGCAAGTCACAAGTTCGGGTTCTTTTAAACCTAACTTTAAGAAGAGGCCCAATAATGGAGGTTCTTCCTCTCAAGATCAGAAGTACAAGAAATCCAAGCCTTTCTCTATCACCACTACCCCTTCAAACGTAGTATGCAAGCATTGTGACAAGGCTGGTCACAAAACAGAAGAATGCTGGAGGAAATTAGGAGCATGTCTCTGTTGTGGGAGTCGTGAACATCGGATTCCCGATTGTCCATTAATGAATGACCAAGACGGTGAGGGTAAACGCCCAGTGACAAGGAACGCGCGTCTTCATGCGATCCAAGAGACCGAACCAGAAGAAGAAGGCGGATTGGTGGAAGGTACATTAAAAATTTGTTCCAAATATGCACATGTCTTATTTGATACAGGTGCATCGCATTCCATTATTTCCAAGAAGTTTGCTGACCCATTACCTCTAGAACCAGAATGGATGAAGTTAATATTGTCTACTCCTCTCGGAAACGAGACGGATATCACACATCATTACCAAAATTGTGAGGTATTGGTTCGAGGAAAGAATTTTCCTATTGATCTTATCTGCTTAGATCTAAAAGAATATGATGTTATACTAGGAGCAGATTGGTTATCCAAATACCAGGCAACGGTTGATTGCCGTGATAGCAAGATTGTTTTCAAGGAATTTCCGGAACTGACTTATACTAGTCCTAAGAGTCGAAGCAAATCCCCTCTTATTTCGGCTCTTCGAGCAAGCAAGCTCGTCAGGAAGGATGTGTATCCTTCCTTGCTTTTGTCACTATTAAAGAAGCTAAGGAAACCGAGATAGAAGGCATTCAGGTAGTGCGAGAATTTCCAGACGTATTTCCGGAGGAATTGCCGGGATTACCCCCGCAAAGAGATGTGGCCTTTACCATCGACTTAGTCCCTGGTGCTGGTCCTGTTTCAAAGGCACCATATAGAATGTCCCCTGCTGAACTCAAGGAGTTGAAGGAGCAGTTGATGGAACTAATCCGAAAAGGGTTTATTAGACCAAGTACTTCCCCGTGGGGAGCACCAGTCTTATTTGTAAAGAAGAAGGATGGATCCAGGAGATTGTGTATTGACTATCGACAGTTGAATCATCTTACTATCAAGAACAAGTATCCACTGCCGAGAATCGATGAATTGTTTGATCAGATTTCAGGATCCAAATATTTATCCAAGATTGATCTCCGGTCGGGATATCATCAATTAAGGATCAAGGATGATGACATTCACAAGACCGCATTCAGAAGCAGGTATGGCCATTACGAATTGTTGTTATGCCTTTTGGACTAACAAATGCCCCTGCTGCCTTTATGCAGTTAATGAATAGCATATTCAGGCCTTACTTGGATCAATTCATAGTAGTCTTCATCGATGATATATTGATATATTCTAAGACTAAGGAAGAACATGAAGAGCATTTGAGGATTGCATTGCAAGTCTTGAGGACAAATCAATTATATGCTAAACTCAGCAAATGCGAGTTCTGGCTTGAAGAAGTGGCTTTTCTCGGACATGTCATATCCAAGGACGGTTTATCTGTGGATCCGTCAAAAGTTGAAGCTGTGAGAAACTGGGAGAGACCCACTAATGCAAGCGAGATCAGAAGTTTCTTAGGTCTTGCAGGCTATTATCGGCGATTTATCAAAGATTTCTCTAAGATCGCCGTACCACTTACAAGATTAACTCGTAAGGAGATCCGATATGAATGGAGTGAGGAATGTGAAAGCAGTTTCCAAACTCTCAAGGATCATCTCACCACAGCTCCGGTCTTAGCCCTACCAATTGAAGGAGAGAAATTCGAGGTCTACACTGATGCTTCTGGCATTGGCCTCGGATGTGTTCTAATGCAACAAGGGAAGGTCATAGCATACTCTTCTCGTCAACTGAAGAAGCATGAAGAGAATTACCCCGTCCATGACTTGGAACTGGCCGCGGTAGTATTTGCCCTAAAGATATGGAGACACTATCTCTATGGGGTACAGTTCACTGTATACTCCGATCACAAAAGTCTCAAATATCTATTTTCACAAAAGGAGCTGAACATGAGACAAAGACGCTGGCTAGAATATCTCAAGGACTTCGACTTCAGTATACAATACCATCCCGGAAAGGGTAATTATGTGGCTGATGCCCTTAGTCGAAAGCCGAGAGCAAGGATAGCCAATTGTATGATACAAGAATGGAGGTTACTTGAACAATTCTCCGAGCTCAATATAAGCTTGGACACGGAATCCAAATTTGTCACACTATCCCATGTAAGCATACAGTCAGATTTGTTATCTGAGATACAAACACTTCAGGATGATGATCCTATATTAGTAGAAATCAAAGGCAGATTAGAAGGACAATCTGATTTTCAACTAACTTCTGATGGAAGATTATTATTCAAAGATAGAACTTGTATACCCGATTGTCCGGAATTAAAGAAGAAGATCTTAGATGAAGCTCACAGATCAAGATACACTATTCATCCTGGATCAACTAAAATGTACCAAGATGTAAAGAGGAACTTTTGGTGGCCCAATATGAAAAGAGAAATAGCGGACTATGTATCACGCTGTCTCACATGCCAACAGGTCAAGGCGGAACACCAAAAGCCTGCGGGAAAACTACATCCTCTAGATATTCCTAAGTGGAAATGGGAGGATATTGGTATGGACTTCATCATGGGTTTGTCTAAATCTAAAGGAGGACATGATGGAATCTGGGTTATCATTGACCGATTGACTAAATCGGCACATTTCTTGCCAATCAAAAGCCGATGGTCGATTGATGTGCTAGCTGCACTATACATTAAAGAAATAGTCAGGATACATGGAATTCCTGTCTCAATCGTGTCTGATAGGGATCCCCGTTTTACTTCTCATTTTTGGAAGGGATTACAACATTCGTTGGGGACAAGGCTCAACTTTAGTACTGCTTTTCACCCACAAACGGATGGTCAGACCGAGCGAACTAATCAAGTTGTTGAAGATATGCTGAGAGCATGCATTATTGACTTTGGAGGAAGCTGGCATGACCACTTACCTTTAGTTGAATTTGCATATAATAATAGCTACCAAGCTAGTATCCAAATGGCACCTTTCGAAGCCTTATACGGAAGGAGTTGCCGACCTCCCATATGTTGGAACGAAGTTGGAGAGAAACAACTATTAGGTCCAGATATGGTAAGGGATACAACTGAGAAGATACAGGTAATCAGAGAAAGATTACAAGTTGCTCAGACCAGACAAAAGACTTATGCAGATACAAGAAGAAGAGATCTTGAATTCCAAATCGGAGATCATGTATTTCTTAAAATATCCCCTGGACGTGGCATACGAAGATTTGGTGTTAAGGGCAAGCTTACGCCAAGATTCATCGGACCATTTGAGGTACTCGAAAGAGTTGGCGAGGTTGCTTATCGCATCGCGTTGCCTCCTCAGTTGTCCGAGGTACACAATGTATTTCACATATCTATGTTGAAGAAGTATGTGCACGATCCGTCACATATTATTGAGCATGGAGATCTGGTGATCCAGAAAGATCTCACATATGAACAGAGGCCTTTAAAGATATTAGATCGAGAAATACGAGCTCTAAGGAATAAGGTTATTCCCATGCTCAAGGTGCAATGGAATAAGAATCCTGAACGCGAAGCGACATGGGAGACCGAGGAATCTATGAAGAAACGATTTCCCGAGTTATTCTAAGAGGTATATGTCCTACACTCTCCGCGTGTATAATTATATATATATTGAATTTGGGGACCAAATTCTTTTTAAGTGGGGGAGGGTGTAGCAACCCTAATAAATGAATAATTGAAATGAATTAAAACATATATAATACAGAAGTAATATATAAAAGGAATAGGGTTAATTGGACGAAGTAAAGCAAAATTAAAAATAACGCCTCTTATTAAGGCGTTAATTTATAAAGAAACGCCTCTATCCATGGCGTGACTAAAGAAAGGACGCCCACAAATGCGGTCGTCAGTTCTCATACGACCAAATGGGTAAGTAAAAGAAACGCCCCTATCTTGGGCGTGTTTTAAAACACGAAACGCCCTTTTTCAAGGCGCTTTTTAAAAAACGCCCTAAAGTAAGGCGTCAATTAACGAATACACGCCCTGACCTAAGGCGTTAATTCAGTTCGTGAACCGTTCGAACCCAGAGCTTATCCAGGGAAGATCAACCTAATCTAGTAAGTATCTATTAGAGTAAGGACTCTATTAGGGATATACTACCCTCAATCAAACCCTACTCTTGTTAGGACTCCAAAATCCTATAAATAGTCTTGATCGAACAAACCCTAAACCTATTTTATCAATCGTCTGCTACGGTGAGTGAAGAACCGAACGTTCTTCTCTTTTTTTTTCAGAAAGCATATGAAGAGTTACTGACTCTTCATCTCCTTCTCTTCTGTACAGGTTAAGAAGATCTGCGTCCTGAAGAACTTATGTAAGTTCTTATTTCTTCGCTTCCAGCAAGCCATTACAAAGAAGATTGATATCTTTGATATATCTTCTGCAGGTTCTCTCATCCTCATCAATCATCTTCCTGCCCTTTCTTGCTGCCAAGTCGTAGGAGTTTCAGAACACCTCACGTCGATCTCCAGATTATCAATTAAGGTAGGATTTTCTCAAGTTATTGTAGCCCAAATAAGAATTAATGCAAGATATCTATACATACGTATATGAGCATGGCATGCATACTGTTTATAAGGTTTTATTACGTTTTCTGCAAAATTTTAAAAGAAACGCCCTTGATTAGGGCGCTAATTTAAAAGAAACGACCATGCTAGTGGTCGTCAATTTAATATTTGACGCCCTCTACGCAGGCGTTAATTTCATAAGAATCGCATGTGATTAATAATTGATCCTGTTTAAAAATTACAATACATATGAAATATTGATTTTTAATATCTTGCATGACTCTGTGAATTCCTGTTAAATTTTACTGCCATGACATGTCTCCTGTCTCTCGAAATATTATTTATTAAAATATCGTAAATCCCTTGAAATTCACGACTTGGACAAAGTCGTTTTCCATATTCTAACGCCCCAGTACAAGGCGTGAATCTGAAAAGTAACGCCCCTTCCTAGGGCGTGTATCTGTTAAAATCCTGAAATTCACATATTCTGTAAAATGGAATTAGAAAGTAACGCCCCTTCCAAGGGCGCGTTTTTGATAAATTTCTGAGAATAATTATATCCTGTCGAATATGTAAATGATGAGACGCCTGCCTCTGCAGTCGTCAACTTTGAAGAAACGCCCCCAGGAAAGGCGTGTTTTTGATAAATTAATGAAATAATGGAAATTCTGCAAATTGGCAATATATGTAAACGCCCTTCTGTTAGGCGTTAATTATTCAATACACGACTTTACTTAAGTCGTTATTTTACTGTAAACTGATTTTATCCTGATTCTATTACCGATGGTTTCATATTATACATATATATATATATATCGGCACTATTCTCCACTCCGTGAGTATAGTCCCACGTTTCATGTTGATTTATCGATCACACTCAACTCTCATTGACATACAAGCTCTCCATTGGACATTCCGTTCCTTTGGACTAGCGAGTTAGTCATAGAGACCTCCGTAAGACTCCTCGTAGCCTTGGATTCCCTCAAGGCCGACTGAGCTGGTTGTACCCTAAAAACCCATTACACGATCCTTGCCATGTCAATCTAAAGAAACATGGTATACCGGCCCTTATGATTATACAAAGAGTATATCATAAGAAATTCTTAATGGGATGATGATATCATGCCATATCATGTCGTTCTTGTAAACCTCAATTCTATGATAAGAATGAGGGTATCTTACCTTTGATATACTGTTCATGTGGACCTCAATTCTATATAAAGAATGTCCATATTGATTTGTCATGGTACCTAAGTTAAGGGAACCATAATCTACCTAGTTTTATCGACATCGTGATTATACCGTTATTATCGCCATTCTATGTCCTTTGTCATATTTTGGACTCTATTCTATCAAAGTTGTCATACGTGTCTACAAGCTTGATTATTGAAATTCTATATTGGCTATATAAACAAGAGTGGATGTCAAAACACATGATAAATGCCTGCGCATATAGGGCCCGATCTGGTCCTGGGAGGAGCACCCGAAAGTACTTGTGCCCATGGGAGTTAAAATGATAAGGTATCTGGCATTATACCGAGTACTTGACTTGCTTGATTGGACATTCCACACACATCTTGTACTTGACTCGTACTTGACATGAAATGAAATGCGTGGCCCGAAAAAGGGTAATTTACTTGCTTGATACATGATAGCCAAAGTTCTTGACATGACTTGTTAAACGTGCTTGCTTGAATACCTTGAATATACTTGTCATCTTGTTGGAAGTTCATGATTAAGTTCATCTTGTTTCTTTGATATTACATTCTCTCTATCTTGTCGTTTTATGCGAGCATGCATAGCTTTATTGCATTCATGAAAATGTAATTACTTAAACCCCTCGCTAGTACTTGAGATATAATTTCCTACTGAGCGTTCGCTCATTCCGTTTGTCCCTTTTTACTTTTCAGGTAAGTCCGACGATGATGGAAGTCAATCGGATGGGAATGGTCAAGAGTGAAAGTGATAGAGCTTCTACAAGTGTCGTCTAGTCTTTTCCATAGTTTCTTGAGTCAACTATGTATTCTTTTCCTTTTTATTTAACAGAGTATTGGATTTGTAATAGTCTATCCATTATGAAATAAAGGATTGGGTTATCTTGCTATTTTGCGCATCTCTGTCTTTGTGTCGAATACATGACCACTCTGATTGACATGATTGATATAGACACGTCGCGCATCTCCGGGTATCTTCCGCGCTCGGGGCGTGACATGTAATGATCACGGTGTGGCATTGCACCGAAGTACTTATCGTTCTAGTTATATGACATTCCACAAATCTCGTACTTGACTCGACTTGACATGACATGACTTGTGTGACCCGAAAAGGGGTATTTATTATATAGTCGCTTGAAACATGATAGCCAATTCTTGACATGGCATGATAAATATACGTGCTTGATCATCTTGATATACATTGATATTAGTTCTTGAAAGACTTGCTATCTCTTGATATACATTTTCTATTCGTTATACATTCTCTATTGTCATTTTACGTGAACATGCATAACTATATTGCATTCATGTCACTTGTAATCTACTTTAAGCAAGCTAGCACTTGAGATATAATCTCTACTGAGCGTTCGCTCACCTAGTGTTTTCCCTTATTTTTCAGGTAAGTCCGACGACGAGACTCAATCGGATGGAGAAAGTCAAGAGTGAAGAGACTAGAGCTACTCCGTCTATCCAAGCGTCAACTAATCTTATCTTTCTATTCTCTTGAGTCACTCATTGTACTTTTTTTAATGAGTCTTAGCATTTCCATTACGTGAATTTGTAATAGAAGTACTTAAGGTTGCAATTGAAAAAAGGATTGGGTTATCTTTACTTTTACGCACTCTATCTTTGTGTCGGATACACTAATGCTCTGATTGACATGATCGATATAAACTCATCGCGCATCTTCGTGTTCCTTCCGCGCTCGGGGCGTAATAGTTTTTGTGATATCAGAGCCTAGGATATTCAATTCCTCGGAAACCCAAGTCCATGGATAGGTTTAAAATTTCACTCGGTGAGAATTGGGTAGAACCATGGGTTAAGGTAACTTAGGTATCCAAATTCTTTGTCAAATTTCATATTAATTAGTTAGCCTTGTAGGACAATGGCTGCCGAACGTGCTCAGTGGCGTAACATGCAACGCACTCTCCGGGGCATGACGCTGGCACTATAACAAGTAGCACAAGGAGGTGCACACCGTGGAGCGGGAAACCTCCACCAAAGCTTCAGAAACATGAACCCTCCTAAGTTCATGGGATCCACTGACCCGGATGATGCCGAGCACTGGATCCGAGAGACTGAACATATATTTAGAGTTATGCAATGTACAGACCAAGAGAAGGTCTTATTAGCAACATTTCAACTAGAAAGGGACGCCCGATGCTGGTGGGAGTCGGTAGAAGCCACATTGGACCAAGCTCAGGTCACATGGGAAGAATTTGTTAAACATTTCAACAACAAGTATTTCTCAGACCGAGTTCAAGAGAAGAAAGCCGCCGAATTCGCTACACTTAAGCAATGATCTTTGTCGGTGGCTGAGTACGAGGCACAAGTCTCGAGGTTGTCTAGGTATGTTAAACACCTAGTCAGTATCGAGAAGATGAAAGCTAGGAGATTTCTAAATGGGCTCAGGCCCCAATATATCACACAACTGGCCCCGATGGACATACAAGTCTATTCGGAGATGGTATGACGGGCCCAGCTACTGGAGGATGCCACGGAACTATCTGATAGGATCCGTGTGAGAGACAAGAAGGAGCATGTCACTAGCTCCGACAATTTCAAACCCAACTTCAACAAGAAGAGGCCAAGTAATGGAGGAGAGTCTTCCCAGGAAAAGAAAGTTAAAAAGATTAACAAGCCGTTCTCCATCACCACCACACCTTCTAAAGTGGTGTGTAAGCATTGTGATAAGGCCGGACATAAGGTCGAAGAATGTTGGAGAAAACTTGGAGCTTGTCTCCGTTGTGGGAGCCGTGATAATCGGATTCCCGACTGTCCGTTGCTTACTGAACAAGCCGGTGAAGTGAAGCGCCCGGCAACGAAGAATGCACGTCTCCAGGCTATTAAGGAGGCGGATCAAGACGAGGGCAGACTAGTGGAAGGTACACTACAAGTTTGTTCTAAGTATGCACATGTCTTATTTGATACTGGTGCATCACATTATGTTATTTCTAAGAAGTTTGCTGACCCATTACCTATGGAACCGGAATGGATCAAATTAATTATTTCAACTCCTCTCGGAAACGAAGCTGATATTGTCCATCATTACCAAAATTGTGAAGTTTTGGTAGAAGGAAGAAATCTACATATTGATTTGATATGCCTAGATATGAAGGACTATGATATCATATTAGGAGCCGAGTGGTTATCCAAGTATCAGGCAACTGTTGATTGCCATAACAGCAAGGTTACTTTCAAGGGATTTCCGGAACTAGTCTATACTAGTCCGAAGAGTCGAAGCAAGTCACCCCTTATATCGACTCTCCGAGCTAGCAAGCTAATCAAGAAAGGATGTGTATCTTTCCGTGCTTTTGTCACCATTAAGGAGACTAAGGAGTCTAAGATAGAAGACATCCAGTTGTACAAGAATTTTCGGATGTGTTTTCGGAAGAATTGCCTGGACTACCCCCACAAAGAGAAGTGGCCTTCACCATCGATTTGATCCCTAGTGCTGGTCCAGTTTCTAAGGCACCCTATAGGATGTCCCCTGCCGAGCTTAAGGAGTTAAAGGAACAACCGATGGAACTTCTAAAGAAGGGATTTATTAGGCCGAGTACTTCCCCGTGGGGAGCACCTGTGTTATTTGTAAAGAAGAAGGATGGATCCATGAGGTTATGCATCGACTATCGACAGTTGAATCATCTCACTATCAAGAACAAGTATCTACTACCGAGAATCGATGAGTTATTTGATAAGATATCTGGATCTAAGTATTTCTCGAAGATTGATCTCAGGTCGGGATATCACCAACTAAGGATCAAAGATGAGGACATTCATAAGACCGCGTTCAGGAGCAGGTATGGGCACTATGAATTTGTTATTATGCCTTTTAGATTAACAAATGCCCCTGCAGCCTTTATGCAGATGATGAATAGTATATTCATGCCTCATCTAGATCAGTTCGTGGTGGTTTTCATTGATGATATACTTATCTATTCAAAGACCAAGGAAGGGCATGAGGAGCATTTGAGGATTGCATTACAGATATTGAGGATGAATCAGCTATATGCAAAGCTCAGTAAATGTGAATTATGGCTAGAGGAAGTATCTTTCCTAGGTCATGTGATTTCGAAGGATGGACTATCCATAGATCCATCAAAAGTTGAAGCTGTAAGGAATTGGGAAAGACCAACCAACGCTAGCGCGATCCGCAGTTTCTTGGGTCTTGCCGGCTACTACAGGCGATTCATCAAGGATTTCTCCAAGATCGCCATACCACTCACTAGGCTAACTCGCAAGGAGATCCGTTATGAATGGAGCAAGGAATGTGAAAGAAGCTTTCAAGCTCTCAAGGATCACCTAACTACTGCCCCGGTCTTAGCTTTACCTATTGAAGGAGAGAAGTTTGAGGTATACACCGATGCATCTGGCATTGGCCTCGGATGTGTCTTAATGCAACAAGGAAGAGTTATAGCTTACTCTTCTCGTCAATTAAAGAAGAATGAAGAGAACTACCCAGTGCATGATTTGGAATTGGCTACGGTAGTATTTGCATTAAAGATATTGAGACATTACCTATACGGAGTGCAGTTTACTGTATACTCTGATCACAGGAGTCTCAATTATCTCTTCTCTCAGAAGGAATTGAATATGAGACAAAGACGTTGGCTAGAATATCTCAAGGACTTCGACTTCACAATACAATATCATCCGGAAAGGGTAATCCTGTAGCTGATGCCCTCAGTCGGAAGCCAAGAGTAATATTAGCCAATTGCATGATTCATGAGTGGAAGTTGCTAGAATAATTCTCTAAGCTTGATATAAGCATAGACAAGGAAAGCAAGTGTGTCACACTATCACATATGAGCATACAGCCAGATTTACTCTATGAAATACAAGGACTTCAAGACAATGACCCAACATTAGTGGAAATCAAGGGAAAATTGAAGAGAAATCTGATTTCAAATTAGCATCAGATGGAAGGTTGTTATTCAGAGACAGAACTTGTATACCGGATTGTCCAGAGCTAAAGAAGAAGATCTTAAATGAAACTCACAGATCAAGGTACACCATTCATCCAGGATCTACCAAAATGTACCAAGATTTGAAAAGGACATTTTGGTGGCCCAACATGATAAGAGAAGTAACGGACTTCGTATCTCACTGTCTCACATGCCAACAAGTCAAGGCAGAACACCAAAAGCCTGCCGGTAAGCTACATCCTCTTGATATTCCCAAGTGGAAGTGGGAGAATATCGGTATGGACTTCATTATGGGGTTATCTAAATCTAGAGGAGGACATGATGGAATTTGGGTCATCATAGACTGTCTGACCAAGTCGGCACATTTCTTGCCAATTAAGAGTCAATGGTGAATTGATGTTCTTGCTGCATTATACATCAAAGAGATAGTCAGATTACATGAAATTCATGTATCAATCGTGTCTGACCGAGACCCTCATTTTACTTCTCATTTTTGGAAGGGTCTACAACATTCGTTGGGGACAAGACTCAATTTCAGTACTGCTTTTCATCCTCAACAGATGGTCAGATCGAAAGAACCAATCAGGTAGTAGAAGATATGCTCAAGGCTTACATCATTGATTTTGGTGGAAGCTGGCATGATCACTTGCCGTTGGTCAAGTTTGCATACAACAACAGTTACCAGGCAAGCAGACAGATGCCACCTTTCGAAGCCTTATACGGAAGGAGTTGTCGATCACCCTTGTGCTGGGATGAAGTTGGCGAAAAACAATTATTAGGCCCAGACATGGTAAGGTATACCACCGAAAAGATTCAGCTCATTAGAGAAAGACTTCAAGTAGCTCAATCTAGGTAGAAGGCTTATGCTGATACAAGAAGAAGAGATCTCGAATTCCAAGTCGGAGATCATGTATTTCTCAAGATATCACCTGGACGTGGAATTAGGAGATTTGGTGTTAAGGGCAAGCTTACACTATGGTTTATCGGACCTTTTGAGATACTAGAAAAAGTTGGCGAAGTTGCTTATCGCGTCGCTTTGCCTCCTTAATTGTCTGAAGTTCATAATATATTACATATATCCATGCTGAAGAAGTATGTGCATGATCTGTCACATATCATCACTCATGGTGACCTGGTGATTCAAAAGGATCTCACATATGAACAAAAGTCCATGAAGATACTCGATCGCGAGGTTCGTACACTAAGGAACAAAACAATTCCCATGCTAAAGGTGCAGTGGAGTAAATGCTCAGAGCACAAAGCAACATGGTAGACCGAGCAGTCCATGAGAAAGCGATTCCAAGATCTATTCTAAATAGGCATGTATCCTGCACTCTCCACATTTATATGCAAATTGAATTTAGGGACCAAATTCTTTTAAGTGGGGGAGGGTGTAGCAACTCTGGTAAATTGAAGGATTAAAAATTAAAACTAATGATCAAAGTCCAACCCTTGTATATATAGATAGGCATATATATATTTAAAAACTATTGGGCCTTATACTTAAAACAAATAACGAATGGGCCAATTAAATAGCGCCCTCTCTTAAGACGTTATTTCATAAATTGAAGACCCTTCACGAAGGCGTCAATTACATAAATAAAGCCTCTATCATGGGCGTCATTTTCATAAGTTAAAAGAGGTAAAAGAGAGGAAAATGGTAAATAATGCGAGAAAATAGTAAATAATGCCCCCATGCGTGGGCGCTATTTAATGAAATAGCGACATAGGCTAAGGTGCTATTTCAAGAAAATTAGAAAATAGTAAGTCGACTGTAGTGTTTTGTTCAGGCCAGGAAGTAGGACGTGGTGTTGATCTGGAAGGATTAATACGAAGGAAGTTTGAATGCTAATAGGATTTTCTACAAGGGAAACTCTAATCCTAATAGAACCCCTATTAAGAGTTTTAGTCCCAATCAAACTCCTACTCCTTCATACGATTCCAAACCACTATAAATACCCAACCCTCAAGCCAAGCTATTGTTCTTCTTCCTTAAAATGTCGACCTGCTGCTGTTCTTCTGCTGTACGTGAAGAACGTAGATGATTCTTCATCTTCTTTTCCTCTTCTTCCTTGCTGTACAGAGGCGTGAAGGCCGTTGCTTTTCTCCTACTACTGCTGCTTCTTCCCCTTGCTGGACGAAGCCTAGTTCCTCCTTCGTTTCAAGGATTGACTACTACCCAGGAGAAGCTACTGAAGGAAGAGCAAGCTGCACCTTCTTTCTTCTAACGGGTTACTCTGTTGAAAATAGAGTATCGTTCGTGGTTAATTTTTCTTATATCTCATCACCGTTCTTCAACCAAATCATTACTCAAGGTAGGTTTTCTCAAGTTCTATGCAAAACCATGTTAATAATAAGTCTCTGCATGCATATAGGTTGATAGTGATCAGTAGAAAGATTTACCAGTATCAGATTTTCTGATTTCCGCATTTACAGTAAATGGCAACCCAAGCTAGGGCGCTATTTTGATTTAACGACCGTGCAAACAGTCGCCAATTCGTTAGTTAAATTAATAAATATACATGTTTAAAATTTTAATAACTGAGAACCCTTACATGTAAACTAATGCACGATCATACTGATAAATTCCTACTATTTTTCTCTATCTGTACATGACTCTAGATTCTTGATTGGAATTACTCCAAAAACCATGTGTCTATGATTGTACTTGTCGGTGCAAATCAGATGACAAATAAATAACGATCGCAGCTAGGTCATCAATTAAATGAACGCCCCCACACACAGGCTCTATTTAGTGATAATTATAAATTTTGAAGTGTTCATGACATAATTTCCTGGATATTGAATTAACGACATGCATCCTGCCATCTTTTTGATATATAACGCCCCTCACTAGGGCGCTGTTTACTAAATTGAAGACTTAAGCAAAGTTGTCATTTACATAATATTTGAAATATGAAATGTTTACAGATTTTTAATATATATAGTATTTGGATATAACGACTGAGCTAACAGTCGTCATTTATTGAACTGATGACCGAGACAAGGGCGCCAATTCAAAAAATGAAGACTTAAGCTCAGGCGTCAATTTACTGTTTTTCCTGATTTTGTGTTTTATGTAACCCACTATCGATTGGTTATTTGTTTAGGCACTATATTCCATTCCGTGAGTATAGTCCCACGTTTCACTATATTTTATCGATTACCCCATTAACTCTTGGTGACATACGAGCCCTCCGTTGGACATTCCGTTCCTTCAGACTGGTAAGTTAGTCATTGGGACCTCCATAAGACTCCGCTAGCCTTGGATTCCCTCAAGGCAGCCGAGCGGGTTGTACCATTAAAACCTATGACACTACATAATTTTCATGTCAGTCTAAAGAAACATGGTATACCGGCCCTCATGACATGCTATTTGGATGTCATGGGAATACTCTTTAAATAATGGAATGGGGGACCATGCCATTAATAATCTTTAAGAATTATGTGCCATACTTGTGGACACTAATTCTATCTACCTTATCATGTACTAGAACGAGCGACTATATCTATATAAGCGCTTATTCTTAATGACAAGACACCCATCTTGGGAGCCGATTCCACCTAATTTTCTCGTTGATCATGATTATACCATTATTATCGTCCTAATACAACATGTTCACTCCTTGTAATTCTATTCCATATGATCTACCTTAAAGTTCCTACAAGCTTATTCCGTTGGAATTCTATATTGGATAACTATAGTGGATGTCGAAAAATACATGATTCAATGCTAGCGCATATAAGGGCCCGATCTGGTCCTAGGAGGAGCACCCGAAAGTACTTGTGCCCATGGGAGTTGTAATGATCACGGTGTGGCATTGCACCGAAGTACTTATCGTTCTAGTTATATGACATTCCACAAATCTCGTACTTGACTCGACTTGACATGACATGACTTGCGTGACCCGAAAATGGGTATTTATTATATACTCGCTTGAAACATGATAGCCAATTTCTGACATGACATGATAAACATACGTGCTTGATCATCTTGATATACATTGATATTAGTTCTTGAAAGACTTGCTATCTCTTGATATACATTCTCTATTCGTTATACATTCTCTATTTTCATTTTACGCAAACATGCATAGCTATATTGCATTCATGTCACTTGTAATCCACTTTAAGCAAGCTAGCACTTGAGATATAATTCCTACTGAGCGTTCGCTCACCTAGTGTTTTCCCTTATTTTTCAGGTAAGTCCGACGATGAGACTCAATCGGATGGGGAAAGTCAAGAGTGAAGAGACTAGAGCTATTCCGTCTATCCAAGCGTCAACTAATCTTATCTTTCTATTATCTTGAGTCACTCATTGTACTTTTTTTAATTGAGTCTTAGCATTTCCATTATGTGAATTTGTAATAGAAGTACTTAAGGTTGCAATTGAATAAAGGATTATGTTATCTTTACTTTTGTGCACTCTATCTTTGTGTCGAATACACTAACGCTCTGATTGACATGATCAATATAAACTCGCCGCGCATCTCCGGGTTCCTTCCGCGCTCGGGGCATGACGTTAACACTAGTCCATTCTTGTCACTCGAATCATTTCTGCTTGACGTCTGACATCATTTCAATTTGGTATCAAGGACACCCTTGCATGCTTGTTCTGTTGTTCTCACTTGACTCTTCTCGCATTTGGCTATTTTTGTTCTGATCATATTTCAAAGGGGGAGAAAGTCTCAACTCTATCATTTTCTCTAAATTTTACACTATGCATGATCCTTCCGAGCTTTCTTGCTTAAATCATCTCCATAGTTCAAATGTGACGTCAAACTATTTTTTTTGCTGATGTCAAAGGGGGAGAATAGTTTGATGAGTCATAACTTATGGGAGATGCATATTTTTAAAACAAGGGGGACAATAGTTTTAGCCACGCTATGTCAATTTAATCACAATGACTCATAGAGTTGTCATCATCAAAAAGGGGGAGAATGTTGTGTCCCTGTGTTTTGATGATGTCAAAACTATGAGTCATGTATGAGTTCTTCATATTTCTGATGATGTCTTTTAGTTTGTCTCTGAATTGTACAAAGAACAGGTTGGTCGAAGTCAGTTCAAGACAAAGCTTGATCAAGAAGAAGAGTCGGGCTTAGAGCCGACTCCAATTTATAGAGTTCTATTGCTTCGGAAGAAAAAGAAGGTTTCATGAAGGCAGAGTCGACTCCAGAAGTCCTTCAAGTCGACTCGAGCTCAGCCAGAGTCACCCGCTGGTAGAACAAGATATCGTTGACAAATGGGCTTCAAGGGTGAATAAGATACACTTAAGGGTGACAAATAGCCAACAGAGGAGACAAATGGTCGGTTGGGGTGACAAATGAGCCTTAACAATGAAAAATACCTCATAACGGTAACAAATGAAGAACAAGGGAAACAAATAGACTGACAAAGGTGACAAATGGCTTGGCACGGATGACAAATAACTGCTAGTGGTGACAAATGACTAAAGGCAACGGCTCAAGGCAAGAGGAAAAAGATCAAAGGCGACGATACTTGCGGCTAAGGGTGACAAATGAGCAGTAAGGCAGACAAATGGGAAATAAGGGTGACAAATAGCTTCTCAATAATGACAAATGGGCAGTAAGGCTGAAAAATAGACTACCAAGGCTGAAAAATGGGCAAGCTCACGTGAGTCACTTAAGTGATCATGTGGCTTTGAAGGCAGATTACTTGCACAGTACCCTAGGCCACGTGGCAACCTCTCAGAAGTCTCCTGACACGTGGAAAAATGGAATTACAGATCTGAGGATAAGATTAATTCAGAAAATGTGATTTTCTACTCTATATAATAGAGTCGTCTGTGTGAGAAGAAGTGCTGCGAAAGAAGGCGGGAAAGTTGAAAGCATGAGAGCTGAAGGGTTGTTACTGGAGAGTAGTTTAGTTTGAAGAGGATTTGAGAGAGAATCTGAGAGTAGAAGAGGAAGAAAAGATAAAGAGATTGAGAGCCTAGTTTTAGATCTGCATACCTAGTTCGTAGGAGAAATATTTGAGTACAACCAGAGCCCCTTTGAAGATCTGTTGAAGCTATTGACTCGTGGATCAAATCCAGAGTCCCTCTGCTCTGCGGAGCTACATCTCGTATTGTTTTTCTTTCATTGTTTTGTTTTTTGTTTCTCTGAAGTTACTTCCGATGCCCTATTTAGAGAGCGGGTTTAAGCAAGGTGTGAGGCTTAGCTATTGAGGATTTGTTCCTCGTAAGCAAGCTGTAAGGATCAGCGGTGAAGCAAGCTGTAAGGCTTAGCGGTTGAGGATTTATTCCTCGTAAGCAAGCTGTGAGGCTCAGCGGTTGTAGGGATTGGTTCCCTGATGCTATGGATCAATGATTCAAGCTGTGAGTCAGCGGAATCCTCACTCGGGTTGAGTGGGGGGGGTGGATGTAGGTCTGCTTGGTGCGGACTGAACCACCAAAAAATCCCTTGTGCGGTGTGGTTTGTTTGTGAGCTTGATCTTTATCTTCTACCTTCCTCACAGGTTGGTGTGTGAGTTAATTCCGTTTCAGTGTTCGGAACTGGTTGAGTCGCTACGTGTTTGATATTGTGCCTGATTGGAGCATCAACTTAGTAAGAGAGATTCACAACTTATTTTTCAGTTTGAATTGATTTGATTTGAATTTTAACTTGAGCAAAAGATTTTACAAGGGGATCTATTAACCCCCGCTAGATCCCACCTTACACCTAACAGTAGATTCTTAATGTGACATATATGCCGATGGACGTTAATTGAATTAGCATCTACGGTCTTGATCTAATCATGCTTAACTTTACTATTCATTTAAGGTATGAACTGTAACCACCAAGTTAAACAAAGTTGTTTAGCGAGATTGAAGCAAGAATAATAAGATCATGCTTCTGGGATCATGTTACCAAGTAGATAATTGTTTTTACTAGTTTAAATCATTCATGGTAGATTATTAAGCATTCAAATTAATTCATGGTAAAACGTAAAGTTACGCCTTTCACAGAAGGCACACATTAATTAGCATCTTAGTGTCCATCGTGAATTTAAGAATTCACGTCTTCCCGCACAGGCACTATTTAATTTGCATCGTCTGCCCCTGTCACAAATTCATTTTGCAACATTAATTTGTAAGAATAGTATCAGTCCGTGTTCTAAATCAAAATTGTCTTTACAACCACGATGAAACATGATGTTACTAGTCTAGAATCAAAGGAGACATGCAATCCTAACTATCATGAAGATTAATTTGATTTTGCCCAAGAGATCACCTACCTTTTTGGAAGATAGAGGTAGACTATGCTGAACCAAACAACAGAGCCTCCTCCCACGAACTACCCTCTTGCTCCCTTCGCCAATCCTTCGAACATCCATGCCTTGAGTCGCAACAATAGGGTTTTGCTGGCTCAAGAGGGTTTATTTATAGATCCTCCAAACCCTATAGTCCCCTTCCAATACAAATACCGAACTAAATAGGGTAGGAATACTAATCGAATCCTTTCCTGCTATGGACTCCAGCCGCTACCACCAGCCCTTCTTAGGGTTCCTTCGAACACCTAATGGCCACTACAGTGCCCTAAGCCCAATAACTAGGCTTATTTTGAGTCCATTAATGAATAGCTTTGAGTAATATTATTTTAATTTTGATAGGTGTCCCAATTACTTATTATTTTACTACTATGCCCTAAGTCTATTAAGATATTTATTTGTGATTATTATTTTATTATTTTAGCAGGTTATTACACATGCTGTCCCTCAAGGTCTAGCAAGATCACTTTGCAACCTTGTAACTTTGAAACACAAAAGATATACACTTGAGGGAGTATTTTCATATAAAATTCATCAAAAGTATAAGCATCACATAGTTATTATTCCAACATTATTTGAGTCCATAACTACATGACACACCACATGAGGAATGCATGTGCTCTCAAAATTAAAAAATGACTCATGACATTTGGGAACATATGCTTCCTACATTCTAAACACCCGAAAACCCATAAACACTCGATACTTGGCATATTATGCAAACTAAATCGAACATATTCTATGATAGCAATATAATATCTTCATCTCCATTGGATCATCAAGGGTGTTAGCATATTGCATGTCAGATGTTGCACCAAATTCCTCATAGGTACTGGTAGCTGATGATGCAGGCACATTTGGAGATGATTCAAACTTGTTGTTGTCATTCTATTAAAAGGAGATGAGGACCAAACTTAGTAAGTAACAAAAGTATTTTCAAGTATTTCAAGCAATATACGTACTTGTGATGTTCTTATCAATTCCTCCATCCTTGCTAGCTTTACTACTACCGACGACTCCAAATCTCTCATCCTATCCACCAACATTTTGTTCTCTGCCCTAAGAGATTCCTTTGTATCTTTCCCCCATAATGAAGATGATGTGAGACCTATACCGACACCACCCATACGGCCTGACCTCTCCTTACCAAGAACGGGAGTAGACATCATATCGTGTAGCAACTTGATGGGCATCACTTGTGGTTGAACTCGAAGGTTGGGAACTCTTTAACATCATCATTTTTTCCTATTGAAATGGGTGAAGAGAATTTTAAATACGGTATATGTCAAAGAGCAACTGAAAATGTGTTCCATAAGCGCATAATATGTCGAGATAAACTTACGATGACATGACCAACCACCTCGTTTATTGGGCCCCATCCTTATGTTTGTGTATTTTGATGAACAATCTAAGTCCAGCCCATATCTATCATGCTATAACAAACAAAAAGGAGGTCTCAGTCTCAATAGTATCACATACATAATGAAAGGAAAAGATCTTTTTAAAATCAATGACAAATAAATCACAAACCACCTTCTTAGAAATGCCTGCAAGAGATTGTGTCCCAGGACAATGGACCAGCTTCTGGACACCCTTGCATTTGGTGTTGATGGCAGTAGTTTTCTACAAATAATTGAAAATTAGAGTTAGCTGGTACCAAAACATACAGACAATGCACTTGAATCAAATCTGCCACTGTGAAGTTGACCACAAAGAAATTGCCCCTTTCCATTGTTCCTCATCATGGCGTGGTGCCTTTGGGAACACTTGATGGGTTGACTTTTCATTCCTATTGAAATATAGTGTGCACACTCTATACCTCCAATAGCACCATTTATTTTCAAGGTCCTTCGGGACCCACTTCCTTGCCTCTTTTGGTATATCATACTTTATGTATTAAGAAATTAAAACTAGATAATTCATTACAAAGATCCAAATAAGAGTCATGAGAGGAAAAGAATGAATTGAAAAAACATAAAAATAATTGTTAACAACACGGTATTACCTGTACATAGTTCCGTAGATCATCTTTATGGATGTCAGGCACTTTCCTACAATTAGAGTAATTGATTGACAATTTTTCAAGATTTATTTCAAGCATGCCTAAAAATGTTTTTAATGAACGGCCGCCCGACCCAAATGGCTGGCCAAACATATTCCACTTAACACAAATACGTTGTGTTCCGTCCATGGAATGTACATCATGGCAAGCAGTGTAATAGCGTCATCTTTAGGACCTTTGGCTTCTTTCCCCTGCTGTAGAAGTTGTTGCAGCATCAACTTCTACCTTCACTTGTTCCTCCTTTTCCCTCTCAAGCTTCACCTTCTCAAGCATTCCCTTAGTGTCTTTTACTTCAATCTCCTTCTCCACGTCCTTGTTATGTAATTCAGATTGATCATTTGTACCAAATATGAAAGACCGGATCAAGTTCTCAAAAGTATCCCATCTTTTGCACTAAACCAACCCTTATGCAATTGTAAAGTAAGAAAAATCATACGGAACAAACGTTATTATTTCATTGAAGCTGAGTTTAACATTAATTAAAATGATACATAAGATAACATACAAAGTATGGGTATCTTTCAAAACAAAAGTTCTCCAGGACAACTTCAATGAATAGATGAATGAAATATAGCACAAAATAACCATACAATTCACCATTCCTTTGTTGTGGAACCTATAGACATATTAAGAGTAATGAAAGTAAAAAAAATATCTACTTGCATATGAGAATATGTAAAATTCTAAGTCTCATGTCCCACTCATTGACAAATGCAAGTGTAGGATACCTACTTGTAGTGTATAAAGTGGAATGGTGGCAATGTCATCCTCTGTTGCTTTCCTGCCTTCCTTCATGTAAATCTCCATGACAACCTACATACAATCCCAACAATATTGCGTAAATCAAGTAACAATAAGGACCATGTATTCAAATTACATACCCATCAGCCAACTGACTCATTCAAATGAAAATGAAATATAACTGGTAGTCACATTAATCTTGCCAATTTAAAATCGAGGCAGAACTGAGGAATAGAGCATATGAATAGAAAAATAGATAATACAACTAAAAAATGGAACATATGACTAAAAAAACTAAACCATATGAACCATATATCTAAAGTTCATTGCTTTAGATTACCTCCTAATGTCACTATCATGTCAGTGTGGTCCAGCTGAAAGGAGAGAGTCTAGGTAGACCATGCATGGCTTTCTCTTTATTGTAAACCCCTCTCCAAGGTGGCATAAGATTAGCGAGCTCCAATGTCCCCTGCATCGAAGTGATTAGATAAAAATAAATACATTATATAGCTATACAACTATAATTAGAGTTAACAGTTGAAGAGTTACATGCCAACAAACAATTGGCACAAATGTGTATGCCTTTGAGAATATACTCTGGCCCTTTATGCATGACAACAATTTCTGAGAATTACCATTTAACCATGCATTATACGAAAAGCAATCCAAACACCAAAAGCGGACATTCACATCATTGGGGATTTCAGTAAATATGTGCCTATAAAGTTTAAACATGCTCATGATGTTGTAACACAAACAACATGAGAGTTGTAGTACAATAACAAGATAAAGAGGTGGCGTTCAAAGTCAAAAACTTGTTGAAATCCATTAGAATCTAATAATCTTGCACTTTGAGTGGCGGTGTAAATAGTGATGATATCTTTTACTGTTTTGCCTCTGTGGAGCATGGTCGGGAGGGGAGCTTATGCACTTGATCTATTACAACCATACTACGGGTCTGAGGACCCTATGCAGGTCTTTTCATAATAGACTATTTGAACTCAAGTTTGTGGACAATCTTCTTTCCCCTGCAAGAGTACATGAAAATATAAAAAATAAATCAAAAAATGTAATTACAATGAGGGCAAATTAAAATTTTAAACATTTAAATTATGAACTAACATGCCCCCGTCCGACGATTCAGAAGCTAAGTCTAAATCTGAAAATTTTCACAATGAAAATATGTAATCAAAACTTGTATAAAATATGTGTAAAAAATTTTTGTTACCAAGCATCCAATACTTATAGCATTGCACTAATATTTATCCATAGCAAAGACAATTGATGAATAATACATATGAAGTAATGAAAACCAATATTTTTAATACGCTACAAACAAAAAATTCATTACAATAATTACTAATAGTGAACAACAAAAGAAACTCATAAAGAAGGTCCCTATAATTTTTTCACTATTTTTACGGTGATTTCTCACCATTCAACATCATTTCTCTCCCAACAAACGTTCTTGTCGTCAACATCAACATTGTCATCCTTAAGGCAAGAGTGTGTGACTTGAATATCTAAAATCACCCCTTCATCAATGCATTGCCCACCTTGGACATCAAACAAATCTCTCTGTTGTATTTTCTGAACTATAAACCAGCCATCGTCTTTAGGATCTTCAACATAGCAAAATTGCTCTACATAGGATGCTAACACAAAAGGCTCTCTTGTTCTCAACAATTGTGTTGGATTAATCAAAGTGAATCCCCTATCTTCTTTCACCCCCCTCCTAACATCAATCCAATCACATTTAAATAGTATAATTTTCATTTCACTATAATAATCCAACTGCACAATTTCATTCAATAGCCCAACTCAGTGACGTCTCCATGAATAGGTATTTTATCGCTAGAGCTTGCAAAGCTTGAGATTATAGCAGACAACCTGACATTACTATTTCGAGTTCTTCTACGTCGCATAACTTGTTGAGTGTGAAAGCGAAACCCATTAATTAAATAAGTATGAAATATTTTCGTTGCACAAAGTGGACCGTCTTTCAACCAGCGGAGTTTTGGAGATAAAAGGTCACCTATTTCCACTTGAAACATTTGTACCTATTCTTTAAGTGAAAGCACAAACATTAGAAATAGTACATAGCCACCAAGATCTATTACACATGCATAGTTTTACCTTTTCCTTAAACCAATCTAGAAATTTTTTGTTCCACTCACTTTCTATTTTCATCTCAGTTGAGGGTGTTTACTCCAAATTTGTGAAAGATGTTCTCGACATGCCAAGTAACCAATATAGCTTCAAGTGTGTGCAGTTGCTCATAGAAAGTAACATGAAGTTAGAATAATACTTACTCTCTATAAGGAGCTAGAGCATCACAATTGAATAAGACATAGCGGTGTGCCTGACATTGATCTTCCTTCTGAAGGTTAACATGAGTCCCTGCACCTAATGGATGGCCTACATCTGAGAGGATGGCCAAGAAGGGAGAAAGTGTACCACCAGGGCAGCCAATACCGATTTTCAAGCTATGTGACCTCCTCCACCGTCAGTTCGCTATGAAAATGATGGTAGGACGCCAGAGCAGTGCTCTCCACCCGTTGTTTGGCCTTGTCGCCAGGAGGGTTCCCCTCTTGTTTCACCATGGAGGAAGACAAAGGCGACTGCAAGCCATGTGAGTCGAGCCTTAGCACTTTCCCGAATTCCTTGTGTAGTTACATTCTGGCTTGGAAGTGTGGCTTCCGTCTCCCCCTCCATCTCTTTGTTGTAGTTGAATTATTTCAAGCTAGCTCCCATCTAGATGGTTTCCAACTCCTTTGCCTTCATCTTTTCAGTCATTGTCCTCTATCGAAAATGTATAATATCTCCGTCCCTTGATCTCTTCAATGCCTTTTATGAGCTAAAAGAGCACGCGTAGGTTAGGAAGGGCTTCATTTTCCTCCAAGACTAGAGGGGTAAGAGTTGCATTACCCTCTCCCCCGAGGATTCTACAAATAAAGGGTGGAAAACCCAATATTTATGGGTAAACACCTCCAAGGCTACCTATTGGCCCTTTTTGATCTACCTGAACTTCCAACCCTTGATCGCTCCGAGGCCTTCTGCTATCTCCCAGGAGATCAAGGACAATATTGAAATAATTCAAAATAACAAACAATTAACTGCCAAGCTTCTCTGCAAGTCAATCCTCCAACGTTATGCCCGCACACCCCTACCTCTTGGCAGTAAGGATTCAGTGAGCAGTTTTTACCTCTGCCAGATAGTCATTTGCTTATTGAGACTGTACTGGATTTGTAGCCATCCCTCGTGGTGATGGAGGAAGCCAACAAGTTGATCCAAATGAGGCTGAGCCAGAATGGGTGGAGGTTCTAGAGGACATTGTCGTCGATGTATAGAAGGTCTTCCCCGAGGCGAGGGAGGCAGGGAGCATATCGGTCGTCCGTGATAAGGGAAAATGGGCCCTCACCGGGGAGGAGGTGGGGCAAAGGGGGTTCAAATGGAAGGACCCCGAGCATGAGTTCATGTTGGATTATTTGAAGGCAATGGCCACCGAGGAGAGTAGGGGGAAGAGGGCGAAGGTGCCCGCTGTGACGGGGGTGCCCCCGAGCATCCTCACGTGCCCTCCGGTATTACCAGCTCCTTCGTCCAAGACACCAACGTTAGGCGCCCACGCCATTCTCATCTTCCCAGGGGGTCCTGCCACAGACTCCATGGGGGAACAACCCTCAACTGTGGCGGCTGTCATCGACCCTAGCTCGGTACCACCTCTACCTAGCGAGGGACATAATCAGGCCATGCCGACCCAATTGGGTACCACTGCCACCAGTTTGGGAGCCCTGCAAGAGGTCCCCTTGGTGCCTCCACCGCCAGAAGGTTGTCCCACACACCAAAGGGGTCAATTCCCTCTCCGGAGATCCATCTACGAATGTTGTCGAGCTCTGGCGACTCCTACTGGCCAGATTGATGTTCAGCACTGCTCATCTCAGACACTTATCGAGAGAATCATGGAGGGCGCCCTCTTCTTGGCTCAACTAGGGGCTAAGGCTGCAGACCGAATGAATCAAGTGGAGAGGGCTGAAGTGGCATAGGAAAAGGTGTGCACTGAGCTAGATCGAAATTGTAGTCGACTTGCCTCAGAGCACAAGACCCTTTGCCAGGAGATCGAGACACTCCGCACTCAATCCCGAACAGACCAGGAGAGGGCACGCTTTTTAGCTGATCAGCTGTCTCAAGCTCGTTACATGGCCAACCTCAAGAACAGGGCTTCTTGACAATGAATGTCGGGCTCACGAGGCGAGCTTGAGGTAGTGGGGGGCTGAATGGGAAGAGCTTCGCAGGAGCCTATTGACGGTTAAGTAAGAGAGAGCGAAGATCACAGTGAAGGCAGTCGAGATCGAGGAAAGGGTAGCGGAGGTTGAGGCAAGTGTGGCAGACGCCGAGACGAAGGTAGTGGAGAGGTATCCCGCTTCCGAGGAATACAAAGAGGCCTTAGAGAACATTGCCTTCACCTTCATGGACTGAGCTTTACAACAAGGCTGAAGAAAGGCTTCGATCAGGGCTTCAATCGAGCTATCCGGCTAGCCCAAGCTCAAGCCATAGAGGAGTTGGTGTTCGAGCCTGGGCAGTGGTATGACTCGGTTAAGGAAACTCCAACTCCTCCATCCTCTCCCGAGCCCTGTACCACAGATGAGGAGAGTGATGGCCCAATGGATTTCGCTAAAGGATAGCTGAGAGTGATAAAGCAGATCTAGAGGAGGGGGTGAATAGATCAGCCCTTCAACTAGGGCAATTAAAAACAAGTTCTCAGGTTAACAGCTAACTGGTTGACAAATTGAGCAGTCAAGTGAGATATGCCTCTGGAATAGCACCACCGACGAGCACTTAACTGGCATAACGATAATTTTAAAGCACACTAAACAAACAAATAGCAACAGAATCGAATGAACAGACATAGGAGATAGGGAATTCAAACCATGATGCATATAACTTTTTAAGGTGCTTCGATTGCTATTCAGCAACCTACGTCCACCCCTCACTTGATAAGGGTGAGGCTTCCTTGCTCAAGAAAAAAATACGCGGAAATAATTAGCTATAAACACTGAACTAATAGCTTGACTAGGAGGAACAAACTCCTCCCACACCTTGAACAAACAAGGTGTGACTGTGTACAACCCCCAACTGTACATACCCCTGGTCGTGCCCCCAGCACAATCAGACCCGTTGCTTACAATGGCAGACAAGGATTCCTCCTTAACACTCTGGATACCCAGAGCAGCCCGTGAGAAGCACCCAGCTACTCACAATCCTGAATCGTGCAATGATGCATGTTCAGGAACACAAAACAAGAATGAGAAACGAGAAAGAAAATAAATAAGAACGAAACAAAATAATGTGGCTCTGATAAAAGCTTTTGAGAAATCATGGAGTTGCACCATCAAAATTCTCTTAACGGCACTCAGATCTTCCATATCTCTCTCTCTTCTTCTTCTTCTTTCTCTTCTCTCAGACTGCAGGGATGGCTCTCAGCAGATCTCTCGATGAAGGTTCTTCTTCTCTTGACAGTAGTCACCTTTATTCGCCGATAATTGGGTGAATATATATAGAGCAGAGCTTCGGACGAAATTCTGAATAGGATGAGAAATTCAACTTAATTCCTGTTGGTCCACGTATCAGATAAGAATATTTTCTCCCAAGAATCTTTCAGACTTCAAGGCACGTGCATTGGATCATGTGCCAATTATTAGTGTAATCACATGACCAACTTCCCATAGTGCCTGCCATAAATATTCATTTTCCTCTTTTATATCTCAATAAGTCTTCATTGGATGCGTCGACTCCATGACCTACCTGTGTCGACGTAGCATTCATTATTACTGAGTGAAATTGTGCTTATCTTCACGGTTGCGTCGACTCTTTAGTGTTATGGTGTCGACGCAGCTTGTTCACCACTTGAGTTAAGGCAGGAGTTGTTACGATCACCAATTTGGGCACTGGCCCAATTGAGAATAATTCGGGCCCGTGAACTCAATGAGCTAGAAATATGGATAGGTTATTAAAGGAACCTTAGGAAATTGGTAACTCACTATAGGGAGGTCAGAATTAGATGAAACTAAAGCCCATGTCATGACTATTAGGTACGGAACAACTTTGATGAAGAATATAACTTCTGACAAATGGGCCTAATAGGAGATACGAAGGAGTTATGATAATGGGCCGCAATTATTACAAAAAATCACAAACACCAGTTAAAATAAGGATATCTTGTTCCACAATCAACCAAATAGGATGAAACCAGGCTCATTAGAAAGTTTGGGCCATTAGCCCAAACTATTTAGTTGACATGAAAACCCAATTCGCACAAGAACCCAAGGTTCTTAGCCCATTTGTTGCTAGCTGTCACGAAGAGGTGCGACGGTTAGGAGAACTCGGATGTAATTAATGGGAAATTCATAACTTCGTCTGCGATTAAGGAAATGACCTGAAACTAAGGCCATAATTCCAAGTGAGATGTCAGCTACAACTTCTATGTTGAGGTCAAGGTCAAATACTACCTGGACACTAGAGCTATACCTGGACTACCTCAGGCTACCGAAAGGTCACCACTGGAATGAGGGAGAATAAACGATAATATTGTGAAAATCATAACTCGTGATAGGGATAATGAGATTTGATGAAACTGTGATCCAAATTCAGATCCAGAAGTTCTCTTGATTTCATCTGAAGACGTCCCAGCTTGATTCTCGACGGAAGAGCACACCCACGCACATTATGACTGAGTAGACGAAGGGTCGCGACTGAAATAGGGGAAAATAAATGTTAAGGTTTGAAAAATGATAAATCGGGCTAAGAATAACAAAATTCGATGAAACAATCACCAAAATTTAGATCAAGAAGTTCTCTTGATTTTATCTGAAGACACCCAAACCCAAATCTCAACGGAAAAATGTACTCACTCGCATTTAGGATAAGGTAGACGAAGGGTCACGACTGAAACAGAGGAGTAACGACGTTAATATTACGAAAATCATAACTTGGGCAAGAGTTGATGAAATTCAATGAAACAAAGACTGAAAGTTACATATGGAAGTTCACTTCATTTCATAGGAAGACACCCTAACCTAATTCCCAACAGAAATGTGCGCACACTGTAAGGCCCATGCCTTAATGGATTCTTATTGGATTTTGTTCTAATATTTGTTCTGGAATTTCCGGCTATTTTTCTGGATTTTTAGGAATTTGTCAGGTATTTTTCCAGATTTTTTTGGAGCTTTGAGGGTTATTAGAGATTAATAAGATTTTAATATATATAATAATTATATTATATATATTTTATTTTATTTTTTCCTTCTCTTTTAATTCCTCACCCTCACTCTCTCTCTCTCTCCCTGTCGATCTCTTTCACCCTCTCTCTCTCCTCCGCGATCGCCTCTCCCCCCTCTCTTGGGTTGCAGGCTAATCGCCGGCGGATTGAAGCGTGGTTAGCGCCGTTGGATTCCTCGCGTCGAGAGGAACGCGTGGGTACCCATTTCGGCACGGTTCGGTGATCGTGGGAGCGGGGTGGAGCTTGAAGGCCCGGTGAGCCTACCTCGGTGCATGCGGCCTTTTCGTCCATCTCGGCTTGCAAGAGGTAGGGGATGGAATCCTGAGCTCGCTAGGAGCATTCCCTGTAGTTCATTTCGTTGTTTAGGCCTCCCGATGTATGCATGTGGCCATTCTCCCATTTTTAGTGTAAACGAGTAATTTAGCCGTTTAATGGGTTTGGGGTGATGCATGCGGGTGTTTTAAGCTTGATAGTGTTGTTTAGCATGTATGGTTTGGCAGGTTACAGGTTTTCACGGCGTTACCCGACGATTTCTATCGTCCGGGAGGGCCTCGGTTTTTAAACCGAACCCGCCCGTGTTCCAGGTGCTGTGACGGTCCTGCCAGGAACCGTCACACGCCTGACGGTCCTTGGTGGACGCGTCGTTTTCAAACGACGGCTCGTCGAGGATGCGTTATTTGGAGAGTAACGGTGGGAACCCCATCCGTTACTCGTGCGTAGTTTTGCGTTGACCCGGTCAGGCGGTGCGCCCGACGGCCAGTCGGTCGACCGTCGTTTCGGTCCGACGCGCCTGGGTTAGGGCGTCGCTTCGCCTGCTATCGATTTTAAATACTGTTCGTTGATTTTCGGCCTCGGGTGGAAGTAACGGCGGTGATCCAACGCGTCGTTACGAAGTAACGCGCTGGGCCCCCACCGTCACTCCCCTCTTGGGTCGTTTAAGATGGAACTCTGGTGGAAGTAACGGCGGGACACTGACGCATCGCTTCGGATGTAACGCGCCAGTCCCCCACCGTCGCTTGCCAGTAACGCATGGGCAGACGACCGCCGTTTGCCTGTAGGTTTTGATATGTTCCCAACCTTCTCGTTATGCGTTCCATAATATATAAGTGCCATGGTTATATTGTTTTAGTATTCAATGGCATGTTTCTTATACCAATAGAGTAGCTTTTCTTTCCATGCAATGGAGCCACTGTTGTTGCCCTAGGGTCTGTTGAGTACCGACCCGCTTGAGGAAGGCGGAGGGGTGTGTTTCCCATGCACGGTTTGTAAGCTAGTTCCGTGGGCTCCCAGCCAATGGTAGCGTCCTACCAAGGGATAAAACTAGCTAGAGGGCCTAGCTCAGGCTAGAGTCAGTGTGTGCACACGTGGTCGGAGACTGTGGACTGACACCGACGGGTGCCACTCCGACTGGTCACTTGGTTTGGTACTGTTTGCGCGCTTAGCTTGTCGCTTTGCCGACTGCGAGTGCTTGAGACGCAGTGTAAGTCGTCAGTGGACGCTTCTGGTTTCTGCTCCAGTGGTTGTCCTTCCTTGTTGTTTGGATTAGTTAAGGCTCATTCTATTTTGGTAGATTTAGTCTTAATCGCTCGTGTTTACTTAAGCTTTGGCATGCGTTAGCTGTTATACTTGCTTAGTTATAGTTTACAGCTTTACTTGAGTAGTTATTCGTGCCATTGCCTGTTAGCTTATTTAAATGCAGGCTCTATTTGCCATTATTTTATGCTTGTTTAGTGCGGGGTAGGGATCCGTGTGACCCCTACTGAGTCTGGCTGTGACTCACCCTTTCTCCTTTCAGGTGAGCCGCGCCCGTCGTCTGCCGGTGCTTCGTGAGCCGTTTTGGAGACCGTGTCTAGCTGCCAGCTGTAGTTGAGCCGCCTTTTTGAGGCTTTTGGTTGTACTTTTGCCGGGGTATGCCCCATGTAGTTGTACCTTGTGGACTAGTACTTTGGTTTATCTGGACTAGTATATATATATCACTCTAGTTATTTTGAATTTCTTCCGCACTTGTGTTATTTTAATGCTTAACTGTAATATGCGCGTTCCAAATTCCAATTCGTTATGCATACCCCTCAGCACTTTTCTACTAACCCTTCAGGGGCCTCATCAGCCTCTTGGGTGGCTTCCCCAGTTCTTGGTATCGGTGTATCGATGTTATCGATATATCGGTATCCTGAACTCTGGGTCGTTACAGTTGGTATCAGAGCGATGTTTGAGGAATTGTATAAGGAATTGAAATTTACGCTTTGTCCAGAGCTAGTCCTGTTGTCGTCTATTGCCGGCCTAGGATGTTTTCTGCGTGATTGATGGTTTTTGCTGTTGTTTTATGTTCTCGGCAGAGTAATTATGCCGCCTCGTCGAGGAAGACCTCCTCGAGTTCCTCGTGTTCCTCGAGATGCGCCCCGGGAAGATAGTGGTTCTGCACCTCCTCCAGCTGTTCCAGTCGCTCCTCCAGCGCCGATAATTGCTCCTCCTGTTGAAGTGCCTGGCAGTCGAGGCAAGGCTTTGATAGAATTCCTAATGTTCAACCCGCCTGCTTTCTATGGTCAAGCTGATCCAGAAGTGGCAAGGCAATGGTTGGATGCAATCGAGAGGGTGTTTGTCTCGATGGAATGTGCTGAAAATGAAAAAGTTATGCTTGCCGCTTTTCAACTCCAGGGTGCAGCCATTACGTGGTGGAAGGCCGAGTGGCAGATCGGTTTTCATTCAAGACCTCTTCGGCAGATCACCTGGGCAGAGTTTGTTGCTGCTTTCGAGCGTGCTTACACTCCTGCCTGTTTACAAATGGCGAAAATGTATCAATTTATGGAGCTGACGCAGGGCAGTATGACGGTGCTTCAGTATCGAAATAAGTTTATGGAATTGGGTCAGTATGCGCCCCATGTGCTGGCCAGTGAAGCTTTGAAAACCCAGCAATTTTTGCGAGGTTTGAGGCCCGAGTTGAAGATGCCCCTCATTGCCAGTCGTGTTGCGGATTTGGACAGTGCGTGCCAGACAGCTATGGCACTTGAGCTGGAGATGACGAGACCAGGTGGATATCCCCAGGCAGGGTCAGTGCAGCTGGTAGCTCAGTCGCAGCAGACTTACCGACCGCCAGTGCCAGGTGTTCCCTCGGTCCAGTCAGAGGTTAGTGGTTCTTCCTCTCCTTCCAAACCCAAGTTCAAAAGGTTCAAGAAGAAGAAGAAGTTTTTCCAGCAGCCGTCCGGTACAGATTCTGTTCAGCAGCCGACAGCACCTTCTTCTTAGACTCGGTAGAGCTCAGCTGTCAGTCAGCCATGGACGTGTCGGAGATGCGGTGGTCATCACAAGGGCCAGCCGTGCTCTCTTCCTGTGGTGTGTTTTCGTTGTGACCAGTCTGGTCATGTGGTTCGAGATTGCCCGCTGAGGCCGAAACCGTTGCAAGCTTCTCAGTTTTCTCAACCTCAGCAGTCGCAGTTCAGACCTCCTGCACCGCAACCTCAACAACAGTTTTTCTCTCAAGCGTCGGCGTCTTCTCAGCAATCTTCAGTTGGTTCAAAGAAGCAGAAAGGCAAGGTTACTCATTTGACTAGAGCTGATGCTGTTGCGTCCCATCTAGTTGAAGGTACGATTATGCTTTATGGTCATTCAGCTCGTGTCTTGTTTGATTCTGGTGCTTCTCACTCTTTTATTTCTAAGGATTTCATGGCATGTATTGAGGAACCGACTTCAGAGATAGCTTGTGAGATGTATGTTGAGATGCCTTCTGGAGATTTCATGATTACACCTTTGTGTCTGGAAGAATCTCCTGTGATGATTGATAATCACCAGTTGCCGGCGAGATTGTATGCGTTGCAGCTGGTAGATTATGATGTTATTCTGGGAATGGATTGGTTGGAGCATTATGGAGCTGTGGTTGACTGCAGATCGAAGAAAGTCTATTTTCAGCCACATGGGAAATCAGCCTTTTATTTTCAAGGTATTCGATCCCGATCGTCTCGTATCATTATTTCTGCTATTCGAGCCTATAGGTTGCTTAGTGCAGGTTGCCAGGGATTTCTTGCTTCAGTGGTTGTGGTTGAAAAACCACAACGGGATGTTTGTGATATTCCTGTTGTCTGTGAGTTCCCTGATGTGTTTCCTGACGAGTTGCCAGGCTTGCCTCCAGAGCGAGAGATAGAAATGGTGATTGAACTGATTCCGGGTATCGGCCCCTTAGCGAAGGCACCGTACCGAATGGCTCCAGCTGAATTGAAAATACTGCGAGCACAGCTACTCGAGTTACTGGAAAAAGGTTATATTCGCCCCAGCTTTTCTCCGTGGAGTGCTCCAGTGCTGTTTGTGAAGAAGAAAGATGGAAGCCTGAGACTTTGTATTGATTACAGGCAGCTGAATCAGGTGACTATCAAGAATAAGTATCCGCTTCCCAGGATTGATGATTTGTTTGACCAGCTTCAGTCTGCTACTATCTTTTCACGGATTGATCTCCGGTCTGGCTACTTCCAATTGCGAATCCGGGAATCCGATGTAGAGAAGACTGCTTTCAGCACTCGATATGGTCACTTTGAATTTCTGGTTATGCCGTTTGGTTTGACTAATGCCCCAGCAGCTTTTATGGACCTAATGCAGCGTATCTTTCGTCCATTTCTTGATCAGTTTGTGGTGATCTTTGTGGATGATATTCTGATCTATTCTGCCTCTGACGAAGATCATGTGCAGCATTTGAGGATCGTTCTGTACACTCTAAGGGATCACAAGCTTTTTGCGAAGTTCAGTAAATGTGAATTCTGGCTTCGGGAAATTCATTTTCTAGGTCACGTGATTTCTGGTGATGGAGTGGCAGTGGACCCTGCAAAGATTGATGCCGTTTTGAATTGGTAGAGGCCGAAGTCTGTATCTGAGATAAGAAGCTTCTTAGGTTTGGCTGGGTATTACCGCAGATTCATTCAAGACTTTGCGAAGATTGCAGCCCCGATGACTAGACTGACTCGTAAAGATGTACCTTTTGTCTGGTCGGATCAGTGTGAGGCTAGCTTTGTTGAATTGAAAAGGCTATTGACTTCTTCTCCTGTGTTGACTTTGCCTTCCGACTCGGGTGGTTTTCTGGTTTGTACTGATGCGTCCCGGATAGGTTTGGGTGCAGTGCTGATGCAACATGGTAAAGTTATCGCATATGCATCTCGGCAATTGAAAGGACATGAAGAAAATTACCCCACTCATGATCTGGAGCTAGCTGCAGTCATTTTTGACTTAAAAATTTGGAGACATTATCTGTATGGTGAGAAGTTTCAGATTCTTACTGATCACCAGAGTTTACAGTATATATACTCCCAGAAAGATTTGAATCTCAAGCAGCGCCGATGGATGGAATTCATGAAAGACTTTGACTTTACACTCTCCTATCAGCCGGGTAAAATGAATGTCGTGGCTGATGCTCTGAGCAGGAAAGTGCAGGTCAGCCATTTATTGCTTCATGAATGGAAATTGTGGGAACAGCTTCCGAGCGAGGCATTCAGTGCAGAGTTTCCTGCTGATCCGAAGATGGCAGTTTGTGCTACCTTGGTTTTGGGTTCAGCTTTATATCAGCAGATTAAAGCAGCCCAGCAGGCTGATTCTGATTTGGCTCGTATTATATCAAGATATGGTGTGGAATTTGATGACGAGCTGGTTGTCAGTTTCCAGGGCAGATGGTATGTTCCCGCTGACGATGATTTGAGGAATGAGATTCTGAGTGAGGCCCATGGTTCCCGTTTTGCTATTCATCCGGGTGTCACCAAGATGTATCAGAATTTGAAGAAGCAGTTCTGGTGGCCAGGTATGAAGAAAGACGTGGCTATGTTTGTTTCTAAGTGCTTGACTTGTCAGTTGGTTAAAGCCGAACATCAAAAGCCAGGTGGTTTGCTTCAGCCGTTAGAGATTCCGATGTGAAAATGGGACCATGTTACTACAGATTTTGTGGTGGGTTTGCCTCGAACTTCTCAAGGTTTTGATGGCATCTGGTTGCTTGTCGACAGATTGACTAAAACCGCCAGATTATTGCCGATTAAAGTTACTTGGAATGTGCAGAGGTTGGCCGAGCTGTATGTGCAGAAGATCGTGCCACTACATGGAGTGCCTGTTTCACTTGTGTCAGATCGTGACCCACGTTTTACCTCCGGCTTCTGGCGTAGTTTCCAGAAAGCTTTGGGCACTGAGTTAGCTTTCAGTTCAGCGTATCACCCTCAGTCAGATGGACAGTCAGAGAGGACTATTCAGACTTTAGAGGACATGCTGAGATTGTGTTGCCTTGATTGGCAGGGTTCGTGGAGTCAGCATTTGCCACTTGTTGAATTTGCCTATAATAACAGTTTTCACACCAGTATTGGAATGGCTCCTTATGAAGCACTTTATGGTCGTTCTTGTCGAACTCCTCTGAACTGGTTTGATGTTGGGGATAGATTGTTGACAGGACCTGACATGGTGCAGCAATGTTCTGATGTGGTTCATCTGATCAGGCAGAGATTGTTGACGGCTCAGAGTCGACAGAAGAGCTATGTAGATCAGCGCAGACGTCCACTACAATTTGAGCCTGGAGATATGGTGTTTGTTAAAATATCTCCGATGAAAGGTGTTTCCAGATTTGGGAAACGTGGAAAGCTTAGTCCGCGGTATGTTGGCCCTTTTCCGATTGTTGAAGCTATTGGTCAGGTGGCTTATCGTCTGCAATTGCCAGCGGCTATGCAAGCTATTCATGATGTTTTCCACGTGTCTCAGTTGAGGAGATATGTGCCAGATGCTTCTCATGTTCTCGATGATTCAGAATGGCCTGAAGTGACTGCTGATTTGTCTGCGCCAGAGTTTCCTCTCAGAATTGAAGACCGTCGTGAGCAGCGGTTGAGAAATAAGGTTATTCCTCTGGTAAAAGTTGCTTGGCAGCGTCACTCTGGTAATGAGTCCACTTGGGAGCGTGAAGATGAATTGCGTCAGCTTTTTCCTTTCTTATTCCAGTGAGGTATATGTCCTTTCTCTATTTCCTCCTTTTCTGTTGCTGTAAAATTTTGAGGGCGAAATTTTTATAAGGAGGGAGGGACTATAAGGCCCGTGCCTTAATGGATTCTTATTGGATTTTGTTCTAATATTTGTTCTGGAATTTCGGCTATTTTTCTGGATTTTTAGAAATTTTTCTGGTATTTTTCTGGATTTATTTGGAGCTTTGAGGGTTATTAGAGATTAATAAGATTTTAATATATATAATAATTATATTATATATATTTTAATGTTATTTTTTCCTTCTCTTTTAATCCCTCACCCTCACTCTCTCTCTCTCTCCCTGTCGATCTCTTTCACCCTCTCTCTCTCCTCCGCGATCGCCTCTCCCCCCTCTCTTGGGTTGCAGGCTAATCGCCGGCGGATTGAAGCGTGGTTAGCGCCGTTGGATTCCTCACGTCGAGAGGAACGCGTGGGTACCCATTTCGGCACGGTTCGGTGATCGTGGGAGCGGGGTGGAGCTTGAAGGCCCGGTGAGCCTACCTCGGTGCATGCGGCCTTTTCGTCCGTCTCGGCTTGCAAGAGGTAGGGGGATGGAATCCTGAGCTCGCTAGGAGCATTCCCTGTAGTTCATTTCGTTGTTTAGGCCTCCCAATGTATGCATGTGGCCATTCTCCCATTTTTAGTGTAAACGAGTAATTTAGCCGTTTAATGGGTTTGGGGTGATGCATGCGGGTGTTTTAAGCTTGATAGTGTTGTTTAGCATGTATGGTTTGGCAGGTTACAGGTTTTCACGGCGTTACCCGACGATTTCTATCGTCCGGGAGGGCCTCGGTTTTCAAACCGAACCCGCCCGTGTTCCAGGTGGTGTGACGGTCCTGCCAGGAACCGTCACACGCCTAACGGTCCTTGGTGGACTCGTCGTTTTCAAACGACGGCTCGTCGAGGACGCGTTATTTGGAGAGTAACAGTGGGAACCCCATCCGTTACTCGTGCATAGTTTTGCGTTGACCCGGTCAGGCGGTGCGCCCGACGGCCAGTCGCCGGCCGTCGTTTCGGTCCGACGCGCCTGGGTTAGGGCGTCGCTTCGCTTGCTATCGGTTTTAAATACTGTTCGTTGATTTCCGGCCTCGGGTGGAAGTAACGGCGGTGATCCAACGCGTCGTTACGAAGTAACGCGCTGGGCCCCCACCGTCACTCCCCTCTTGGGTCGTTTGAGCTGGAACTCTGGTGGAAGTAACGGCGGGACACTGACGCGTCGCTTCGGATGCAACGCGCCAGTCCCCCACCGTCGCTTGCCAGTAACGCATGGGCAGACGACCGCCGTTTGCCTGTAGGTTTTGATATGTTCCCAGCCTTCTCGTTATGCATTCCATAATATATAAGTGCCATGGTTACATTATTTTAGTATTCAATGGCATGTTTCTTATACTAATAGAGTAGCTTTTCTTTCCATGCAATGGAGCCACTGTTGTTGCCCTAGGGTCTGTTGAGTACCGATCCGCTTGAGGAAGGCGGAGGGGTGTGTTTCCCATGCACGGTTTGTAAGCTAGTTCCGTGGGCTCCCAGCCAATGGTAGCGTCCTACCAAGGGATAAAACTAGCTAGAGGGCCTAGCTCAGGCTAGAGTCAGTGTGTGCACACGTGGTCGGAGACTGTGGATTGACATCGACGGGTGCCACTCCAACTGGTCACTTGGTTTGGTACTGTTTGCGCGCTTAGCTTGTCGCTTTGCCGACTGCGAGTGCTTGAGACGCAGTGTAAGTCGTCAGTGGACGCTTCTGGTTTCTACTCCAGTGGTTGTCCTTCCTTGTTGTTTGGATTAGTTAAGGCTCATTCTATTTTGGTAGATTTAGTCTTAATCGCTCGCGTTTACTTAAGCTTTGGCATGCGTTAGCTGTTATACTTGCTTAGTTAGAGTTTACAGCTTTACTTGAGTAGTTATTCGTGCCATTGCCTGTTAGCTTATTTAAATGCAGGCTCTATTTGCCATTATTTTATGCTTGTTTAGTGCGGGGTAGGGATCCGTGTGACCCCTACTGAGTCTGGCTATGACTCACCCTTTCTCCTTTCAGGTGAGCCGCGCCCGTCGTCTCCCGGTGCTTCGTGAGCCGTTTTGGAGACTGTGTCTAGCTGCCAGCTGTAGTCGAGCCGCCTTTTTGAGGCTTTTGGTTGTACTTTTGCCGGGGTATGCCCCGTGTAGTTGTACCTTGTGGACTAGTACTTTGGTTTATCTGGACTAGTATATATATATCACTCTAGTTATTTTGAATTGCTTCCGCACTTGTGTTATTTTAATGCTTAACTGTAATATGCACGTTCCAAATTCCAATTCGTTATGCATACCCCTCAGCACTTTTCTACTAACCCTTCAGGGGCCTCATCAGCCTCTTGGGTGGCTTCCCCAGTTCTTGGTATCGGTGTATCGATGTTATCGGTATATCGGTATCCTGAACTCTGGGTCGTTACACACACTATCATTTATGATCAGGTAGATGAAGGGTCGCAACTGGAACACATGAAATGAATGTTAATATTGCGAAAATCATATCTCATGCTAGAGTTCACGAAATTTGATGAAACCATAACCCAGAGTTAGATCTCGAAGTCATCTTCATTTCATATGAAGACATCTTAACCTAATTCCCAACAGAAAGTTGTGCCCACTCGCATCTATGATCGGGTAGATGAAGGGTCACCTCTGTTCAACCGAAGGGATGCTTAGCATTAACCACTCTTTAAACTAGCGACCTTTGAGAGCAGGCTGGAGGCTTGTGGATCATGGATAGGACCCTGGGAGGCTTGGAGGCTATATAAAGAGGTGGGTTTCATGGGTGGTCGTCCTTTAGCAACACTTATCTTCCACTTGCTGCCACTTACGGGTCCTCTTGTGAAAGGAAGAGAGGTGAGGGACCTTGGCCCTTGCGTAGGAGGGTGGACCTGCAGTGAAGTCTTGGTGAGTCTGGGGTGTGGATCTCATCTCCGGATCGAAGGGTAAAGCTGAGGTGGATCTGGGGTGTGGATATTATCCCCGGATCATCGGTTAGCATCTCAAAGGTAGACACCTAACCTCAAACTTTAGGGGTCAATGATGCATTAGAATGGTTTTAAAAATATATATATTTTTTCTACATCTCAAAAGAGGGTCTAGGGGCATGAGGGGATGATCATCATGTCCATTCTGGGGTTCTGTCTTTCATTAAGTTTTGAGCTTCATGAATTTCCACAATCTTGGGGTAGGCCAGTAGTGTCTCAGGACGGGACGGGGTAAATCCCAAGAAAGGGTGCAGTCCCAGGAAAGTCAAATGCACATATGGTGTGAGCGACGTCACGCGGTTCGAGGAGCGAAGAAGACGCGGAGCGCGCGGGCTCCTTTTGTTTGCTGCAACACAAAAATAAGAGAAAAGAGAAGGGGCCACCACGGGAGATTGCTCCGGCGGGGCGAGCGGGACAAATGCAATATAGCAAGATATGGGGGTTAAACAGCCATAGCGGAAGTGACTCGCCGCGGTCTCGGGGGGACGGGAATGGTGCAGAAATCAAATAGCAAGAATTGAAACGGCCATTGCGGGAAGTGACTCACCGCGGCCTCGAGAGATAGCAGATATAGCAGCAATTCAAGATATACAAGAGAAAGGACAGAATTCAAACGGCCATTGCGGGAAGTGACTCGCCGCGGCCTCGAGGATATGAGCAGATAAGAATATAACAAAATATAAAGAGAATATAAGAACGGGAATTTATACGGCCATTGGGGAAGTGACTCGCCGCGGCCTCGAGAATATGAGCAGATAAGAATAGAACAGAATATAAAGAGAATATAAGAACGGGAATTTAAACGGCCATTGGGGAAGTGACTCGCCGCGGCCTCGAGAATATGAGCAGATAAGAATATAACAGAATATAAAGAGAATATAAGAACGAGAATTTAAACGGCCATTAGGGAAGTGACTTGCTGCGACCTCGAGAGTATAGCAGGTATAAGAGCAACATAAAGTATGAAGATAGAAATTTAAACGGCCATTGTGGGATATGACTCACCGCGGCCTCGAGATTATGATGTGATCGCCAGGGGTCGAGGACCCCCAAATGAAAGAGTGATCGCGCCTACCTCACTAGCAGGAAGTGGCGGGTTGCTTCTTCCTCCCCCTTCGGCCGGCCGACGGAGAGGGCTTTCTTCAGTTACCCTTGCAAAATAACAGACAGTAAATAGATGGAATTAGAAAACGGCAGTGTAGTATCAATCTCTTGCAATAAAAAGTAATGAAATCATGACAAGACACACACCTGGTTGGTGTTATTTTTAAACCCCTCTCGGACATGAGTAGGAGGAAAATGCTATGATGAATGGAATGATGTAAATGTATATCGACGAAGATTCCCTTATGAAGGGAGACAGAGAATACGAGATGATGAATGTAAAAGAACTAAGAAGAAAATGGGAGAGAGTTGGCTTATTGAATGCGCCGATGGCGGGATCCGGCGGAGCTTCGGCAGCGTAGGGACGACGTGGAAGCGCGGTGGATGAAGATGACCTTCCTCTCGCGAGCGTGGGAACTCGAGAAGCTGGCAGAACCTCCCCCTACAAAAGACCCCACGGGTTAGAAATGACTCCGGCAGCCTCTGGGCTCCGGCAGCCTATCGGACCTCTTAGAAGCTCCCTTAGAACTGAGGGGGTGGGCCTCTATTTATAGGGCTCCGGAGGGTGGAGGCGTCAAGGATCCTGGACACCTCCATCAGGGCCGAAGTAATATTTTATTCTATTTTATTCATTTTTTTTGAATATTTTTGTGGAGGCGTCCAAGGTCCCGAACGCCTCAATAAGGTCCACCAAACTCCACCGAAAGCCGCACACGATTTGGCACAACGCGTGGTTTTGTGAGCGACGCCTCGTGATTCGGAAATGGGCGTGTCCAATTGTCTGGACGCTTCCACAATTGGCTTTTTTTACACACGACAAACCGTTGGACGGTGGACGGGGCCCGGTGGGCAAGTTAATGGAGGCGTCCAGAGTCCTGGACGCCTCCAAAATATATTTTTTTATTTTTGTTTTGTTTTTATGCCGAAACTGGCATTTTTGTATTTTTTATATTTGTTTTCATGGAGGCGTCCAGGGGCCTGGACGCCTCCATAAATATATATATATATTATGTATTTTTTATCTTAAAAAATAAATTAAAGTAATGAAGGCGTCCAGGAGACTGGACGCCTCCATTAAGTCCCCCCGGGTCCGCTGAAAAGGTGTCGGCAGCTCCCCGGCAGGCACCCTTCCTGGTTCCGGAATTTTTGGCGTGTCTGAACGGTGTTGATGCCGTGTGAATGCTACAACGAGACGATTCCGAATGCCGAAAAGGGCGGAAGAAGACTCAAGAAAAGGAAGCACTCGAGCGATTCAAAATGCGTAAGCCGTCGCGGGGCGTCGTATAGTAATATGAGACTTTCTCAGGAGACGTTAGGAATGGCGTGTCTACATATGGTGTAGTCCCTGGAAAGTCAAACGCACATATGGTACAGTCCCTGGTAAAGTCAACACACATTCTCAAGTCTGTAAAAATATGGGTCTATGCATGTTTGGATTTGTGCATACTTCCAAATCTGCACACATATGGGTCTAAATATGTTTAGGTTTGTGCATACCTTCAGGTCAGTGCACGTTTTGCCCAAAAGCCAAAACATGGTCAGTGCATGTTTTACCTAAGCCAAAACAAGGTCAGTGCATGTTTTGCCTAAGCCAAAACAAGGTCAGTGCACATTTTGCCTAAGCCAAAATAAGGTCAGTGCATCTTTTGCCTAAGCCAAAACAAGGTCAGTGCACGTTTTGCCTAAGCCAAAATAAGGTCAGTGCATGCTTTGAACATGGTCGGTGCACATCCTGTCTAGACTCTAAGCAAGGTCGGTGCACATGCTGCACAGACCTAATTTCCAGAAACCAAGAAAAGGGGGATTTTGATAGGGTATTTGAATTCATAAAAATCTGGAAAAAATAGGAAATGATGGGAAACCAAGGCAGAACCCTCCTGTAAAAGTTTCATGCACCCAAAAATTCCGTACTTGCAGATACAAGACATTCCCCATGCATGTGTGGCCTAGAAGGATAGACCTGTTCTTTTTATATGGTAACCTGAACATGACCGCAAGTGTATTTATCCCTCTTAAACTATAGAAGCATATCTGTGAGCATGTTTAGAATATTAGAAGCAGGACTGTGAGTATGTTTAGCCCACTTAAAATATTGAAAGCATGTTTGTTATGATAAAGTCTCATACTAATATGTGTAAAATGGGTATGTATGTGAATGCATAAATGATGTGAATGGAATCAACAGTCTTCTGTGAGATATGACTTCGGTCCCCGTGGGGGGGACGGCCCTGGAATAAAATCCTATTGATTCGGTCTTCGGTCCCATCGTGGGGCGTCCTTTGTGATGTGTTGTTACAAAATGCCACGAGGTCACCAAGAATCTAGATAGTTTAAAATCCTATTGATTCGATCTTCGGTCCCATCGTGGGGCGGCCTTTGTGATGTGGTGTTACGTAACGCCACGAGGCCACCAAGAATCTAGGTGGGAGTTCGCTCTCGGGTCTGCGCAGTACTCTTTCGTTCGTTGTCTGTGTGTGTGGGCCTCCTATGATTGTGGCAACTGTTGGTTTCCAAGAATATCATAATTGTGAAATTGTGAAAATGTGATAATATGTAAATTGCTCATTCACTTAGTTCTGGTTGCATGTATGGGTACCTACATGTTTGCTAAAAAATATGCATTTTCCTCATATGAGTTATTTTCAGCAGATGATAATGAATGGATAATGCTACTGTTAACATCTGAAATTATGTATATAATTGATTATATAGATGCAAGTTAACCCCGATTTGATTAGGCTGCCTACTGAGCGTCACACTCACCCCTTTGTGACACACGTTTTCAGGAGATATAGAGAAGGAGGTTGAGGAGGAGGCTGTAGCTGAGGTGTAGTGCCAGTGCGTAGTTCGACTGGGTATGCTATGGATGAAGGTCTCTCTTATATGTATAGCTGTAACGCCCAGTAATTTTGGAATAAGAAATAAAAATATACATAATGATAAATACATACTCTTATAAGTATATAATGTTTAATAAATAAAATTTATTCAAATAAATAAATGGTCAAGTGATATTCCTTTAGGGTTGCTCAGATCGAACCTACCTCTGATACCTAGGACAAGGACTAATAAAGGTTAAAGAAATTAATGGGAATAAAATCCCTATATACATACAAATTATTAATGGGTATATGAGGGTTAGTAAATAACAAATATGTTTATATATATAATACAATATAAACAAATATAATACAATGTAAATAATCAAGGCCAGACTCGGTACACGACCCCCGACATCCTAATGACCTTACCCTTATATTATAATAAATTCAAGAATAACATGTTATTTTTTAAGTAAGGCATTTAATGCATAATACCATTTTATTAAGAATCAATAAATCTCGAAGAAAACATCAATTTATATTTTTTAGTAATTTAGCAAATTTAATATTCCACATTTATTACATTATAAAGGGAGGATATATATATATATATATATATATATATATATATATATATATATATATATATTTATGTGTAGACTTGGGAGGAATGTATAGACATGGGGGAATGTATAGACCTTGCATTGTGTAGACTTGCATTGTGTAGACTTAGATGCTTAGGCTTGTGGAGTGTATAGACTTGGATTAGATGGATGTATAGACTTTGAACTGATGTATAGACTTTATGGATGAAGGAATGTGTAGACTTAGAACGTATGGACTTAAAATGTATGGACTTAGAGTGATGAGGGCATCTCACGACACTCCCTCTAGTTTGGTCGTCTGCACACTCTTGATATGGTCTGATCATGGTCTCCACTTGTTATCTTCATTTTCCCAGTGTCATTTATGTATTTTCCTTTTATTGAGTCCTATCTTATGTATTTTCCTTTATTGAGTCATGTGGTTCTAGCCCATTTCCCTTATTTTGCTTAAACTGGGCCTTATGTCCTTAGTTATGGGCCCATAGGATTGAGTCTAGGATATGCTCGGTCTTTTGTCCATTGTCAAGGACATTTTGGTCATGAAAAGAGTGGTTGCCTATAAATAGGCCCCATCTCTCCACTTGTAGTCACTCTTGATGAATATTGAAAAAAAACCACCTCTTATTATCTCTCAACTCTCTCTCTTACTCACTATATCTCTCAATCTCTCTCTCATTCTCTCTCTCCCCAAGGGGAGTTCGACCCTCCCTCTCTCTCCTCTTCCCCCCTCACTTACTCCAACCCCCAACCACCTCCACTACCTCACCCACCTCCATTAAGGCTCTCCCCTTCCCCATAGCCCTTCATTTACTTCCCCTCCTTGTCCCAAAGCAACTCTTCCACCTCCCAACACAATTCCCCCACTTCCCCACACAAATCCCACCACTTCCAAGGCCAATTTCGAATTTGAACCTTCCCTCCCATAGCCATTAGAATCATCTTGCCCCTTCTTCTCTCTTGGCCACCCCCTTCCCCACCTCATCTTCTTCTTCACATTCTTACCCTGCTTCAGGAAACAGAATTACAGCAACTTGCAGAGGAGGCCACGGTCACCCATCAACGACTCAGGGAGCAAGGCCTACATTTCCAGAATCATCTGCAAGCCAGCTTTCAAGGCGAGGTGGTTTCGTCGGCATCCGAGTTCGGTGCTGTCCGCAATCACCATTCTTCTCCGACTGCGCCGAACCTCTCAGATCCGGAGCCAGAGCTGCAGAGACGACTCGCCCACGGCTAACCTTGAAGGAACCAGTTTTCAAGGTCTTCTACAAAGTTCTTCCTCCCTCTGTCAGCGTCCAGGAACAGAAGGCGGAACCCCGTTCGGCATCCGACAACCAGAGTTACTATTTTTCTACCACAACCACGCCGGTCTGCCTCCTCACTGTCTGCACCGACCTCCGTCCACTTCTCTGGACACCCAGTTCATCTCCGACATCAGAAGACGTCCCCGTTTGTTTTGTTGCAAAGAAGACTCCTCCAAGATTCCAAAGAGTCCAGCGGTTCCAGGTTCGGAGCTCCGGAGCGATCGTGGTACCTTCTGCAACCTGCTGTTGCAGACAGAGCTCGACCAGCAACCAGAGCTGCATCCACCTTCCAGCCACCGGTGCGGTCAGCCCTGAGAATCATAGCTTCCCCAAAAATTCAAGCTTCATCCCCTATCAGTTGGCAAACGTTTGGCGTTGGTTTCGTCGCAATCCAAGCTTCGTGGAATTTTTAGCTGCCACAACACCGATCCACTGTCCAGAAAACCTGCAGGTGGGCAGAACCGGCGAAGCTCGGAATCTCGATCTCCTTTGCATTTCTCCCCACCCCGCTTGGCCGGCTGAAGGCCCCTCCCTGCGTGGAGGTAGTTTTGAATGTACTAAGTGTAACCCCCGCCCCAAGATCACCCCTCCTGCGAGAGGAGTAGTGCTGTACCCTTTACATTTTCAGGTCAAGCTACACCGCCGCGGCGATCGGGTGCATACCCTCGCCTCCCGGCGCGCCCTCGTCTCCGAACGGGATCGGTGTCTTCACACCGATCAGGTGAGCTTCTGGTACTACCCTTTGTAGCCTTATTCCTGCTAGCTTAGTATTGCTTTGATTGCTCGTCGGCGGTGAGAAGAGAGTTCGAATTTGCATGCTAGTTTGTTAGTGTCCACCGCGGACCGTGAGAGAGTGTCACCCAAACCCCGCCTTGCGGGCCAGCCACCCACGAAGTTGGGTATCCTAGACTCTTTGGAGTCAGCCGTAGCATTGTAAGTCCATTAGAACAATTGGGTCCCATCCCGGACCCTCATCATTATCCCCCGGACCCACCGGGTGAGCGTGTGAACCGTGTGAGCAAAAATCGTCGATTGTGAGAATCATTGAGTGCTTGTATGCTTGCGGGTCTAAGTCCTAGGGTCATATCATCCTCTTTAGTGGTCTTTGGGCTGTGCCACATCAAGTGGTATCAGAGCGGTCATAGGCTTGTCCTTACAAGTCTAGTCTTGGGTCACACTAAGTCTTTCTTAGGTGCATTCGCACACCCTTGCATAGCCCACCCAACCTTGCATGACCACCCGTAGTGGAACTCATTATCAAGGCAATCCATCTTCTTCCAATAACACCATGAATCCCAATCCCCAAGGAAATCCCCCTCACAATGAGCATGAGCTTCCCGACCAAATGAGGTTTCTTGTGGACTACATGACCGAAATTATGGGAAGGCTTGACGGTATTACGGCCCGGCTTGAACAACTTGAGGAAAATAGACCTATTCCAAGGGAAGGAGATAGGAGAGATCCCCCTCCACATGTGGAGCCAGCCATAGGAGGACTCAACCTTGACCCCCCTCCCGAACCGGAAAGGGACCCACCCCCTAGAAGGAATGAGAGGCCTCCCCGGGACAACCCGGATGACCAACTAATGAGACTTGTGAAAGTCGATGCTCCCACTTTTGATGGATCTCATCATCCGAGCATCTACTTAGATTGGGAGGCAGCCATGGATCAATATTTTGATTGGTACCCAATGACCGAGGATAGGAAAGTCCGACTTGCAAAGATGCAATTAACCAAACTTGCCAAGACTCATTGGATGAATGTTGAAGCCTTAAGGATAGTTAGGAGGGAAGTTCCAATCACCACATGGGGGGCCATGAAAGACCAACTCAAACTCAAATATGTCCCACCCTCCTACCATCAAAACCTCTTAGATGAATGGCAAGCCTTGACTCAAGAAGGAAAGACCGTTATGGAATACATTGAAAAGTTTGACTACTACCTCCTCAAATGTGGAGTCCAAGAGGACCCCTCCGTCACACTCTCCCGCTTTAGGAATGGGCTTCAATTCCATATCAAAAAGGAACTATTCATGCGTCAAGTAACAACTTTAGAGCAAGCCTACCAAGTAGCTCGGGATGCCGAGAAATTCTCTCGGTACACGCGAATGGTTCCCCCTCGGGGAATGGACCCTAGAGCCATGGCACCTCGGGCCAACCCTCCACCACCCCAAAGAGGTCTCCTTCCTACACCCATGGGAACTCCTCCCACACGGGTCACCCCTCCTAATGCCAATCCACCATTCCGCCCCGCAAGTGGGCCCCTAAACACAACTCCCAATAGGCCCAATTCGACACCCACTCTCCCTCACACTAAGGTGACCCCAAACCATCAAAGTGGGCAGCAATGCTTTAGGTGTTATGGGTATGGACACTTTGCCAATCAATGCCCCACCAAGGGAGCATCAAACTTACTCATAGAGGAGACCAACCCCCAACCCCAAGCTGAATTTGAAGGAGAGATTGAGGTATATGAACCCTCTCTTGAATGGGAGGAGGAGTATGAGAACCACTACATGGAAAGCAACCAAGAACAACCTCCTCCACCCACCGACTCCCACCTAGGAGTGGTTAGATGCACCCTCACCCAAAACCAAGAGCATGATTGGAGGAGAAACACCATATTCTATACCTACATAAGGATGGGGAGCCATGTTAGGAAGGTCATCTTGGATAATGGAAGTAGTGTGAATGTGGTGTCACCCGACACCGTCAAACTTTTGGGCCTTACCACCTCCCCACATCCCCACCCATATAGGGTAGCATGGATTGATACCACCTCCATACCCGTTAGTGCCCGTTGCCTTGTCCCAATTACATTCCAATCCTATCAAGGCCAAGTGTGGTGTGATATCCTTCCAATGGAAGTTGGGAGTATCCTTTTAGGACGGCCTTGGATCTACGATGTAGATGCCACCTTCTTAGGAAGAACCAACGCTTGCATCTTCATTCATGAGGGGAAGAAGATCCAACTCAACCCATCTCCACCCCGCACTCTACCTAAGAAGGCCTCTCCCTCCCTTGAGGGACCCACTACCCTTCCCCCCATCCCAACACCAACAAACCCCACCCCATCAAGTCCTAGTCCTAGTAACATCAAAGAGCCTCCTAGGAGCCTACACCTTGTCACTAGGAAAGAGTTTGAGGAAGAAGTCAACCAAGGGGATCAAGTATGTGCCATTGTCATTTGTCTAGGGGAATCCACCCCAACCGACCCACACCCCCTAGAAATTCATCAACTCCTTAAGGACTTCCATGATGTATTTCCCGAGGAGCTTCCGGACAAACTACCACCTATGAGAGATGTGCAACATGCCATCGACCTCGTGCCCGGGGCTACCTTGCCCAACCTCCCACACTACCGACTCAACCCCACCGAGCATGCCGAGCTTCGGAGGCAGATTGAAGAACTCATCAAGAAGGGCTTCCTCCGAATTAGCAAAAGCCCTTGTGCCGTCCCGGCTCTTCTTACACCCAAAAAGGATGGGACTTGGCGCATGTGTGTAGATAGCCGAGCCGTCAACAAGATAACGGTCAAATATAGGTTCCCCATCCCTCGGCTTGATGACATGCTAGACATGCTAGCGGGAGCCACCATCTTCTCCAAAATTGATCTCAAAAGTGGCTACCACCAAGTCCGCATTAGGCCCGGGGACGAGTGGAAAACCGCCTTTAAAACTAAAGACGGTCTCTATGAATGGCTTGTTATGCCTTTCGGCCTTTCTAATGCACCAAGTACCTTCATGCGTCTCATGACCGAGGTCCTCCGGCCCTTCATTGGCATCTTTCTAGTTGTCTACTTTGATGACATCCTCATATATAGCCAATCCAAGGAAGCCCACCTCGATCACCTCAAACAAGTGTGCACCATCCTTAGGAAAGAGAGTCTCTTTGCCAATCCCGGGAAGTGTCATTTCTTGACCAATCAACTAGCCTTCCTAGGATTTATTGTCTCATCCCAAGGAGTATCCATGGACCCCGAAAAGGTCCAAGCTATTCTTGAGTGGCCCGAGCCCAAAACCATTCATGACGCCCGAAGCTTCCATGGGCTAGCCACCTTCTATAGGAGATTCATCCGGGGGTTTAGCACTATCACCACTCCTATCACGGATTGCCTCAAGAAAGGCACATTTGTTTGGACTAGGGCAGCCTCCAAAGCCTTCCTAGAGCTTAAAGAGAAAATGACCCAAGCCCCGGTCCTTTGCCTACCCGACTTTTCAAAGGTCTTTGAGGTCACATGTGATGCTTCCGGGGTAGGGATTGGAGGTATCCTTAGCCAAGAGGGTCACCCGGTAGCCTACTTTAGTGAAAAACTTTGTGAGGCTAGGACGAGATACTCCACATATGACAAAGAGCTTTATGCCGTGGTTCAATCCCTCCGGCATTGGAGGCACTATCTCCTACCCAAAGAATTTGTGATCTTCTCGGACCATGAGGCTTTGAAATACCTCAACACTCAACAAAAGCTCAATGCCCGCCATGCTCGATGGGTAGAATACATTCAAGCCTACACCTTTGTCCTCAAGTATAAGATGGGTAGTGAGAATCGCGCCGCCGATGCACTGAGTAGGCGGGTAGCCTTACTCTCCACTGTCCAAGTGGAAGTAACCGGATTTGAGAGGATCAAAGGAGAATACCCACATTGCCCCGACTTTGGGACCCACTACAACACCCTTTCTACCCAACCACTCAAGGAGTATAAGGGGTTCATACTTCAAGATGGATATCTGTTCAAAGGGGATAGACTTTGCATACCTAGGACTTCACTTAGGGACTTCCTAGTTTGGGAGTTACATAGTGGCGGCCTAGCTGGTCACTTTGGGGTCCACAAAACCATAGAGTTGGTTGAGAGGCAATTCCACTGGCCCAGTCTCAAGAAGGATGCGGCCCACATTGTGGGACAATGCCGCATATGTGCATCCGCCAAGCAAGTAAGACAAAACACCGGGCTTTACACACCTCTACCCATACCCGATAGACCATGGGAAGATTTGAGTATGGATTTCATTCTTGGCCTACCAAAGACCTTGCGCAAACATGATTCCATCTTTGTAGTGGTTGACAGGTTCTCAAAAATGGCCCACTTTATCCCCTGTTCCAAGACCTCTGATGCCTCTAAGGTCGCCCGGTTATTCTTCGATGAGGTAGTCCGACTCCATGGGTTACCTAAGACTATTGTGTCCGATAGAGATGTGAAATTCACTAGTTATTTTTGGAAGACTCTATGGCACTTGATGGGGACCCTCCTCAAATTCTCCACTGCCTATCATCCTCAAACCGATGGCCAAACTGAGGTTGTCAACCGAAGCCTTGGGAACTTACTCCGATGCCTTGTAGGGGACCACCCTGGGAATTGGGATCTCCTCTTATCTCAAGCCGAGTTTGCCTACAATGATTCTGTCAATAGGTCCATAGGCAAGAGTCCATTTGAGGTAGTACATGGGTATAGGCCTAGAAAACCCTCAGATCTCATTCCCCTCCCCTCACATGCTAGAGTGTCAGTCTCAGCTGAGTCCTTTGCACAGCATATCAAAGAATTGCATGATGATATCCGCAAGCATATAGGGAAAAACAATGAGGCTTACAAAAGACGGGCCGATGCTCACCGGCGCCACTATGAATTCCAAGTGGGAGATCCGGTGATGGTGAGGACGGAGCGGCTCCTTCCCGGGCCTGCCTCCAAGTTGAGGGCACGAGGGTCGGGACCCTTTCGAGTTCTACGACGACTTGGCAGCAATGCCTATGAGCTTGACTTACCAGAGAGCTATGGGGTACACCCTACCTTCAACGTGGCGGACCTGGTACCCTACAAAGGCCCCGCGGTGGAACCCAGTCAGGAGCTTGAGCCTTTACCCCCCCTTATGAGAGACACCCCCGGAGGGACTCCACTTTCTAGCCTGAGAGACCGACAAGAGCAGGTAGAGGCAATACTGGATGAGCAGAGTATCATTACAAGGCACAGGGTGTATCAGCGCTATCTGGTTAGGTGGAAGAACCGTCCCCCGATCGAGGATGCATGGGTGAGTCGAGAGGATTTGATGCGCCTGGACCCCGGCATGTTGGAGCAGTACGACAGCCAGGCAGACCCATACTCGACAGGGTCGAGTTCTCCCCACCCCGGGGGATTTGATGAGGGCATCTCACGACACTCCCTCTAGTTTGGTCGTCTGCACACTCTTGATATGGTCTGATCATGGTCTCCACTTGTTATCTTCATTTTCCCAGTGTCATTTATGTATTTTCCTTTTATTGAGTCCTATCTTATGTATTTTCCTTTATTGAGTCATGTGGTTCTAGCCCATTTCCCTTATTTTGCTTAAACTGGGCCTTATGTCCTTAGTTATGGGCCCATAGGATTGAGTCTAGGATATGCTCGGTCTTTTGTCCATTGTCAAGGACATTTTGGTCATGAAAAGAGTGGTTGCCTATAAATAGGCCCCATCTCTCCACTTGTAGTCACTCTTGATGAATATTGAAAAAAAACCACCTCTTATTATCTCTCAACTCTCTCTCTTACTCACTATATCTCTCAATCTCTCTCTCATTCTCTCTCTCCCCAAGGGGAGTTCGACCCTCCCTCTCTCTCCTCTTCCCCCCTCACTTACTCCAACCCCCAACCACCTCCACTACCTCACCCACCTCCATTAAGGCTCTCCCCTTCCCCATAGCCCTTCATTTACTTCCCCTCCTTGTCCCAAAGCAACTCTTCCACCTCCCAACACAATTCCCCCACTTCCCCACACAAATCCCACCACTTCCAAGGCCAATTTCGAATTTGAACCTTCCCTCCCATAGCCATTAGAATCATCTTGCCCCTTCTTCTCTCTTGGCCACCCCCTTCCCCACCTCATCTTCTTCTTCACATTCTTACCCTGCTTCAGGAAACAGAATTACAGCAACTTGCAGAGGAGGCCACGGTCACCCATCAACGACTCAGGGAGCAAGGCCTACATTTCCAGAATCATCTGCAAGCCAGCTTTCAAGGCGAGGTGGTTTCGTCGGCATCCGAGTTCGGTGCTGTCCGCAATCACCATTCTTCTCCGACTGCGCCGAACCTCTCAGATCCGGAGCCAGAGCTGCAGAGACGACTCGCCCACGGCTAACCTTGAAGGAACCAGTTTTCAAGGTCTTCTACAAAGTTCTTCCTCCCTCTGTCAGCGTCCAGGAACAGAAGGCGGAACCCCGTTCGGCATCCGACAACCAGAGTTACTATTTTTCTACCACAACCACGCCGGTCTGCCTCCTCACTGTCTGCACCGACCTCCGTCCACTTCTCTGGACACCCAGTTCATCTCCGACATCAGAAGACGTCCCCGTTTGTTTTGTTGCAAAGAAGACTCCTCCAAGATTCCAAAGAGTCCAGCGGTTCCAGGTTCGGAGCTCCGGAGCGATCGTGGTACCTTCTGCAACCTGCTGTTGCAGACAGAGCTCGACCAGCAACCAGAGCTGCATCCACCTTCCAGCCACCGGTGCGGTCAGCCCTGAGAATCATAGCTTCCCCAAAAATTCAAGCTTCATCCCCTATCAGTTGGCAAACGTTTGGCGTTGGTTTCGTCGCAATCCAAGCTTCGTGGAATTTTTAGCTGCCACAACACCGATCCACTGTCCAGAAAACCTGCAGGTGGGCAGAACCGGCGAAGCTCGGAATCTCGATCTCCTTTGCATTTCTCCCCACCCCGCTTGGCCGGCTGAAGGCCCCTCCCTGCGTGGAGGTAGTTTTGAATGTACTAAGTGTAACCCCCACCCCAAGATCACCCCTCCTGCGAGAGGAGTAGTGCTGTACCCTTTACATTTTCAGGTCAAGCTACACCGCCGCGGCGATCGGGTGCATACCCTCGCCTCCCGGCGCGCCCTCGTCTCCGAACGGGATCGGTGTCTTCACACCGATCAGGTGAGCTTCTGGTACTACCCTTTGTAGCCTTATTCCTGCTAGCTTAGTATTGCTTTGATTGCTCGTCGGCGGTGAGAAGAGAGTTCGAATTTGCATGCTAGTTTGTTAGTGTCCACCGCGGACCGTGAGAGAGTGTCACCCAAACCCCGCCTTGCGGGCCAGCCACCCACGAAGTTGGGTATCCTAGACTCTTTGGAGTCAGCCGTAGCATTGTAAGTCCATTAGAACAATTGGGTCCCATCCCGGACCCTCATCATTATCCCCCGGACCCACCGGGTGAGCGTGTGAACCGTGTGAGCAAAAATCGTCGATTGTGAGAATCATTGAGTGCTTGTATGCTTGCGGGTCTAAGTCCTAGGGTCATATCATCCTCTTTAGTGGTCTTTGGGCTGTGCCACATCATAGAGCTTGGATTTGTGAGTATATAGACTCTATGGAATGTGTGGACTTGTGAGTGTATAGACTTAGGGAATGTGTGGACTTGTGAGTGTATAGACTCTATGGAATGTGTGGACTTGTGAGTGTACAGACTTAGGGAATGTGTGGACTTGTGAGTGTATAGACTCTATGGAGTGTGTGGACTTGAGAGTGTATAGACTCAGGGAATCTGTGGACTTGTGAGTGTATAGACTTCAGGAATGTATAGACTTTGGATGAGGGAATGAATGTATAGACTTGAATGAAGGAATGTGTGAACTTGAGGGGGTAGAATGTATAGACTTCAAGAATGTATAGACTTCAGGAATGCAAAGACTTTGACAATGTATAGACTCGTGTAATGGAATGTATGGACTTGAATGGATGTATGGACTTAGGAAACGCAATGTACAGACTTAGAAAATATATAGACATGGGCTATGTATAGACTTGGAACGTGAGATGCTTGGAGAGTGTATAGACTTGTGTGATGGAATGTATAGACTTGGAGATGTATGGATTTGTGCATTATATAGTTATAGAAATAACAGGGATATATATACACTATTAATCTTTTGAAGGGCAAGTGAAAATACAAAAAATGAAATGACGCCAACGTATGCATGCGTCAATTACATAAGAAACGACTTAAGCTAAGTCGTTATTTTATTATAAAATGAATAGTGCCGATTTTTCGACTAAAGAATTTTGGAAAAATAATTATATAGAAAAATAGAGAAAATGGGAAATTAATACCCTTAAATTTTTCCATCTAGATCACATCCAGAAAAAAAGATAAAAATTCAGAAAAAAGAGACAAAAGTGAATAGCGCCCAACCATTTAGGCGTCATTTTAGAAAGAAACGACATATGGCATGTCGTCAATTCTTTTATGAATGAATAGTGGAGTGAATAGTGCCACTTTTTGATTTAAAGGAATTTTTAAAAACTATTTATATGGAAAAATCAAGAAAAATGGAAAACTATTACCCATAAAATTTCGTAACTAGACCTTATCAAATAAAAAAGATAAAAATCATCAAATATAGTAACTAGCATAAGTTAACGTGAAATCGTGAATAGCACCCGACGGAAGGGCGTTATTTATTTAAAAACGACGTGATGCAAGGCGTCAATTAAGAATTAACGACCTAGCCTAAGGCGTTAATTACATTTGAGATCCGTTAGACCCGGGACATTATCCAGGGTAAGTTTCTGGATTACTACGTGTTAGATAGATTATAGTAAGGACTCTATCAAGGAAATACTACCCTTAATCGAACTCTAACTCTATTAGGGTTCCTAAAAACTCTATAAATACCCTTGTGATCGACCGTGATCGCTATTTGGCGATCTGGTGTTGCTGTCGTCCATGAGGAACCTGTAAGTTCTTCTTCCTCTTCTTTTCTGTTATATGAAGAATAATGTTCTTCCTTGCCTCCGGTTAAGAATATGAATAATATTGATGTCTTCATCTTCTTCTTCTTCTTTTTTCTGTAGGTTGTCAAACCCTCGTAGGGATTTCATCAACGTCCTCTTCTCCTGATTCACCGTGAAACTGTTAGATTATACATCACCCCGTTTTTTTTCAAGGGCTGTTGGTGCTCTCTCTTCAAGTCCTTCATCACCTCCACGTACCATCAACCAAGAACACAGTCAGGTAGGTTTTCTCAACAACTGTAGCCCAAACTAGCATAATAATGATAGCAATATTATTTGTTAAACCATGCATATAGTTTCACTGCGCTTTCTAGGTTTTCTGTGAAATTTTGTAAGTAGCGACCCAGGTTAGGGCGCTAATTCAAGAACAGACGCCCGTCCCAAGAGGCGCCAATTTTAGGCAAATTAATAAATACTCATCTTTAAAATTGATTATCTATGTAACCTGTAATGAAATTTAATGCATGATCATATATCTAGAAATCCTATTATTTTCTTGTCCTGACCATGTACTATTCCTGGAACATGTTGAATTAACGACCTGATGAAGGTCGTGTCTTACAGAACTAACGCCCTGCACCAGGGCGCGAATTAAAAACTAACGCCCCTCTGCAAGGCGCGTTTCATGGAAATTCCAGAAAATTGGCAATTATGTAAAAATGTTATAAATATAATGGATGCCTGCTATTATAGTCGTTGAATTGTTAATAAACGCCCCTGTATAAGGCGTTAATTTTATGAGTAATGACTTTACCTAAGTCGCTATTTTCCTGTATTACTGTTTTCCCTGTTCCTATTAACCGAGGGTTTGATATATATATATATATATATATATATATATATATATATATGGAGAGCGGGATTTCCGCAGCCCACCACAAAGGCAGCCCAACAAGACCCACAAGGTCCAATCGGGCGAGCCCACCCGAGTGATAGCCCACAGGGCCCACTTAGGGAGAAAAGCCCAATAAATAAGACTCGAGGAACTAACTCTCCCCGGCGGCCTTCTAGGCTCGGAGGGCCCAAGACAACGGTCAGGTCCCGAGGAAGGTCCGGCCTAAAGCCCTCTCCCCGTCCGAGAGAGATAGGCTCTAGCCGACCTATCCGACCCCACCCTCGCCGGGCCATGCCTATCGCTCGGACATGAGCTAGCATCCCCGAGGCTCGGTAAGGTCGGTTGATTATCTGCAGGTGCAGCCGTTCAGAGTCCTCCGCCAGCGGGAGAGTCAGGGGAGCCGTCGGACTCCAAGGGGATAACGTTCCCACGATCAGGCCATGAAAGCCCCCGTTAAAGACGTAACTCCCGCCGGGAACCCCTCAGCTTATAGGACTCTTGAAGGCGGCGCACTATTTAAGCAAGGGATCCCCTCCGGAAGATGGTAAGATGAACTAAGCATTCACACACCCTAAGCTCCTGAGCATTATTCGCTTCACCCTTTGGTGGAGAGGATTCTCGCGCATCAGCTCTCTCCTCCCCCCATTATTGCTTCCACCATAGCTCTACTGACTTAGCCATCGGAGGGTTTTACCCCAGGGAGATCCCCTGGGCCCTCTGATACGTTTTCCTCTCTTGCAGATTCATCTTCTGGTGATCCATAGCCCGCTCAGGATCCTGCGCGAGATCTCGCCTCTTCATCTGGCGCCGTCTGTGGGAAACGCACGTAAAGTCGAGATGGTGAGAAGAAGCTCAGGGAGGAGATCCGCCGGTGGGGCAGGTAAGGCTGTGGCGTCGGTGGGAGGCGCCCCCTCTAGGGTCTCGCAGAGCCCCCCCTCCAACGCCAGCATCCCCACCAACAGGCCACCACCCCCCCCCGGCGGAGACAGGGGCACCCCTCGACTGCGGCGCCAACGCCTTCCAGGCCCTCAACGAAAAGATGGACGTCCTCGTGGAGCTCATGAGGGCCCAGGCGGCCAGGGATGCAAGGTCCCGCGCCCCGTCAGGAAGTCCCCCTCGAAGGAGTGTGACGCAGCACACCACCGGAGGCCGCTTCACCCTCCGCGGCCGACAACTCCTCCGCAACGACGTCGGAGGACCCTCGCAAGCTCCGCCTGCGGAGCAAGAGGCTTCCTCCATGCCGAGGGGAGGGAAGCAGCGGGCGAGGCCGCCGCGCCCGGGCACTAGTGCCCCGGGAGATCGCCAAGATGCCCCCCCAGCCCCACGGTGCGATTGCAGCCAGAGCTGTCCCTCCGGCTGCGAGATTTCGAGAGATGGTTCACAGAGCAAGAGCGCGCCCTCCGCGCACTGCAGAAGACCTCTCTCCCGGAGGACGAAGAGAAATCCCCTTTCTCCGAGTACATCTTGAAGGTAGAGGTCTCTCCCATAGCCTCCATTCCAACCTTCAAACTCTACGACGGCCAGGGCGACCCAGCTGACCACTACGATAGCTTCGACGCCCTGGTGACTCTTCATGGAACGCCGGATCCCATCAAATGCCGAGCCTTTGCGGCCACCCTGGTCCAAGGTGCTCAGGCATGGTTCCGGGCCCTCGCCCCTGGGTCCATTCGAGACTTCAGGCAATTCGGGTGAATTTTCAAGGAGAGTTTCGCCGGTAGCGCCCCCCCAAGGTCAGTAGCGGGGCTCCTGGCCCTCAAACAGGCGCAAGGGGAGAGGCTCCGGACTTACATCCACCGATTTAAATCGGAAGCCCTCAGGATCCCCCGCCTGGATGTGGCCTCAGCCACAACCGCACTGACCGGGGGCACCCAGGACGAGAATCTCCGCCGCGAGCTTGTCCTCCACCCTCCCTCAACCCTTGCCGAGCTAGTGACTCTGGCACTGCGCCACGCCGAGTGCGAAGAAGTACTCAGCGCCTGCCGAGACGCAACTGGCTCGGGTCGGGAGGGGGACAAAAGAGGATCCCCGAGCCAAATCCTGGCTCGAGTAAGAAGCGCGATCGAGAAGGAGAGCGCAAAAGAAAGTACGAGCGGTACACCCCCTTGACCACGCCAGTCTACGAGATCTATGAAGACATCAAAGACTCGGGACTTCTCCGCCAGCCCGAGCCAATGAGGTCGAAGAACCGCAAGCGGGACAGGCATTGCCTGTTCCATGGTGACCACGGGCACCACACCGGAGATTGCCATCAGCTCCAGGACGAGATCGAGCGCCTCATCCGTCTGGGGCACCTAGCCCGGTTCACGACCGGGCACAAAGAAGACCGAGACGCCGCAGAGGAGATCGACAACGCCCCCCGAGGGGTCCATATCAACGTCATCTCCGGAGGAGCGGCATCGGGCGGCGACACCAGCCGAGGGAGGAAACGTCATGCCGAGCGAGCCAGCCGAGCCTTAGAGCCCCCCAGAGGCCTGCCGATGGAGCCCCAGGTCATAGTCTTCTCCGACCAAGACCTGGAAGGGCTGAGCACCCCGCATGACGATGCCCTCGTTATCTCGGCCACGATAAATCACTGTAATGTAGACAAGATTTTGGTTGATAATGGGAGCGCCCCCGATGTATTATCTTATGACTATTTTCTCAAGATGGGGGAAGACCCATCCAAACTCCGCCCGATCCGAACGCCCCTTTGCGGGTTTAATGGCCTGGCCACCTACCCCGAGGGAGCCCTAAGCCTGCCGATCACTATCGGCACCCCACCCAAAACCGTTACGGTCATAGTGGACTTCATAGTGATTAAAGGTATGATAGCGTACAACGCCATTTTCGGCCGAAAAATTCTCAGTTGAATAAAGGCCGTACCATCTACCTATCACCAAAAAATGAAGTTTCCCACCAAAAATGGGTTGGGGGAAGTCCGAGGTAACCAGGCCACGGCTAGAAGGTGCTACAATATCTCGGTGGAAGCCTCAAGGCCGGACGGGAAGGATAAGGGCCCCAGGGGAGTCGAAGGAAGAGTCGTGACCACCGAGCTCGGTGGCGAGTTATTAACGGTATTCCTGAACGACGACTCGGCCCTAGGAGTAAGGATCGGCGCCGACCTACCACCAGAGGAACAGCAGCAATACAAGGAGTTTCTTTCTGAGTATGTTCGGGTCTTTGCTTGGTCCGATGATCAACTCCCTGGTATACCAGAGGAGACTGTGACGCACAAGCTCAACCTCGACACCACTGTGAGACCCGTACAGCAGCGGAGAAGGAAGCATGCGCCCGAGAAACAGGCGATCGTCAAGGCGCAGGTCACCAAGGGACAAGAAACTGGTCTTTTCAGACCGGTCCTGTACCCAACGTGGCTAGCCAACGTCGTCCTGGTGCCGAAGACTACAGGCAAGTGGCGAATGTGCGTAGACTTCACCGATCTGAACAAGGCCACCCCCAAGGACTGCTATCCGCTACCGAGCATCGACCAATTGGTTGACTCAACCTCGGGCAACGAGATACTCAGTTTCCTGGATGCCTATTCGGGTTATCATCAGATCTGAATGAGCCCTGAAGATGTCGAGAAGACCGCCTTCATCACCGACTACGGCGTGTACTGCTACACCCGGATGCCCTTCGGATTGAAGAATGCTGGAGCCACATACCAGCGACTGGTCAACCATATGTTCGAGGGACAGTTAGGTCGGAACGTCGAGGCCTACATCGACGACATGCTCGTCAAGACCCCGAGGGCCCAAGACCACTTCACCGACCTCGCCGAGACTTTCGGCACCCTCCTGAAGTACAGCATGAAGCTCAACCCCGCCAAGTGCACCTTTGGAGTAAGATCCGAGAAGTTCCTGGGTTTCCTGGTCACTCAGTGAGGGATCGAAGCCAACCCCGACAAGGTCCAGGCCATCCTGGACATGCGCCCGCCCACGTGCATTAAAGACGTCCAGCGTCTGACGGGGCGTGTCGCTGCTCTCAGTCGTTTCCTGTCCCGTGCGGCCGAACGATGCTTGCCCTTCTTCAAGCTGATGAGGGGGCCCAAGATAGCATCTGCTACGTTCGCATGGGATGGGGAATGCCAAACAGCGTTCGCCGAGCTCAAAGAGTTCCTGGCTTCGCCCCCGGTGCTTTCCAAGCCCGTCCCGGGCGAGGTCTTGTTGCTCTATCTCTCGGCGACGCCATCAACGGTCAGCTCGGTCCTAGTCAGAAATGACTCGGGAGTCGAGAGGCCTGTCTACTACACCAGCAAGGTGCTCGGCGAGGCCGAGCAGAGGTACCCCGCAACTGAGAAACTCGTGCTAGCGTTGGTTACCTCCGCAAAGCGCCTCCGACCCTACTTCCAGGGGCATCCCATCACTGTGCTAACCGACGAGCCACTGAAGAAGATTCTGGCCCATCCCGAAGCCTCGGGGCGACTCGTCAAATGGGCCATCATGCTCGGGGCCTACGACATCTCGTATCGGCCGCGATCAGCTATCAAAGGACAAGCACTCGCCGACTTCATCGCCGAGAGCACCGTTCCGGTCGAGGACAGGCCTCCGACAGCAACCGGGCCAACCTGGGAGCTGTTCGTCGATGGATCGTCTAACTCGGTCGGTAGCGGCGCAGGGATCCTCTTAAGGTCCCCCGAAGGAATAGAGTTGCACTACGCCCTAAAGTTTAACTTTCTGGCGTCCAACAATGCTTCCGAGTACGAGGCCCTTATCTCGGGAGCCCGCATGGCCCGACGGTTGGGGGCCGAGCGAGTCAGGATCCACACCAACTCCCAGCTAGTTGCAAGCCAGGTCAATGGCGAGTACGAAGCTCGAGAGGTACCTATGATCAAATACCTCCAGTTGGTCCGGAGCCTGGCCCAGCAGTTCGAGGAGTTCGAGGTAGTCCGAATAGCTCGGGAGCAAAACTCTCAGGCGGACGCCCTCTCCCGACTGGCCTCCTCCCTAGACCCGGAAGGTACACGATCGGTCCTCCTAGAAGAGCTAGAGCGCCCGAGCATAGACTCGGAGCTCCTCGCCATTGACTCGGCCACTCCCGACGACTGGCGCTCCCCCTACCTGTCCTGGCTACGGGACTCCCGGGAGCCCTCCGACCCTCGGGAAGCCCGCCGAATGAAGTACCAAGCCCGGCGCTTCATCATCCTTGACAACGCTCTCTACCGAAGATCGTTCTCCGGGCCCCTTCTGAAGTGTCTCGGTCCCGACGAAGCAAGCCAAGCTGTTGAAGAGATTCATCAAGGCCTGTGCGGAGCGCATTCAGGAGGTCGGTCGCTGGCCAGAATCCTGCTAAGACAGGGGTACTGGTGGTCGACCCTGCAGCGCGACTGCACGGCCTACGCACAACATTGCGACCGTTGCCAGCGGTTCGACCATTTGGTCCATCAGCCGGCCACGGAACTTATCACCCTTACCGAGCCCTACCCTTTCGCTCGGTGGGGGATCGACATCCTTGGGCCATTCCCAACGGCTCAATCCCAGAAGAATTTCATCATCGTCGCCATCGACTACTTCACCAAGTGGATCGAGGCTGAAGCAACAGCTAGGATCACCGAGACAGTCGTCTGGGGTTTCGTATGGAAATCGATCATCTGTCGCTTTGGCATCCCCCGAGTGATAGTGAGCGATAACGGGCGGCAAGGTACTTCCGAGACAGATGCGCCGACCTAAATATCCGCAACCACTTCACTTCGGTCGCCCACCCTCAGGCCAACGGGCTGGTTGAAAATGCCAACAAGACCATCTTGAAGGGCATAAAAACCAGACTCGGCAAGGCTAAGGGTAGCTGGCTCGAGGAACTGCCTAGCGTACTATGGTCGCACCGAACGACCCCCAGGACGGCAACCGGTGAGACCCCTTTTCAGCTGGTATATGGCACCGAAGCTGTCATTCCGTTAGAGATCGCCAATCCGTCTCTCCGAGTGATCAGCTTTTCGCCCGAGGCAAACGAGCAGAAGTTGCTCGAGAACCTCGACCTGGCAGACGAACTCCGAGAGATCGCGAACGTCCGAGCTACGGAATACCAGCGCCGCCTCACTCGGTACTACAACACCAAGGTCCGAGGCAGACAATTCCAACCAGGGGACTTCGTCCTCAGGAAGACCGAAGCCTCTCGACCACTGGAGGCGGCAGGCAAGCTATCTCCCAACTGGGAAGGCCCCTACCGAGTGATCGAGACGCTCGGGAAAGGTGCGTACAGGTTAGCCACAATGGAAGGGGAACCCATTCCCCGGACATGGAACGCAACCACACTACGCAGATTTTATTTCTGAAAACTGTATCGACAAATCGGGTAAAATAAACCCCCTTTTTTTTGCATTCATTCAAGATAACTGTTGGTACATCAGAAAGGCAACTGCCAGTACATTACATAGTGAAAAGTAAAAATCCATCTAGCACCGCGGCAAACGGCCATCGCCCGACCGACCCGGTCTTGACCTTCTCGCATCCAGCCACTGACTCTGCCTCGCGTGGAAACTGGCTCGGACAATAGATGGTCGACCCAGTTGGCTCGGGTGGACCGTGACAAAGGTGACAGAGGGACAGCAATGAGAAGGCCACCTTTCACACTTGGAAGGCTACCTTCCAAGTTGGCAACAACCTGGAAAAAGGAGCGCCGTGAAGGTCTCCTCTCTGCCAAACTACCAACTCTTTGGAGGCGAACAGAAAGCAAGCAGCCCCCGAAGAGTGAAAGAAATGAAGAACAAAAGAGAGAGAAAGAGGCTGCGGATAGGGGTGAGGAAGGGACTGGAGCCGCCTCCTCCCCTCCCACGGAGGGGAATGGCGGCCGGCATCCCTAACTCCCCCATCCGCCCTCCATCTCGGCGTCCGCCCGGAAGCCTCGCTGGAGCCAAGAGGAGGCAAACGGCGTACCCCCGCACGTCGAAGCCCTCTCCAGATCCGCGCGACGACCGTCGGACCCGTCTCATGCACGCGCGGCGACCGTGGGACCCGACCGATATTCCAGGACAGCTGGAACCGGCCGCTCCCCGTCGTCTGCGGCGTCATCTTCTGAAGGGTCCTCCATGCTCCGATCACGGCGGTGCAACGCAGAGCGAAAACGAGGGAACAAGAGCAAACCGCCGGCGAGAGTCCTAAGTGTTAAGAGGGAAGGAGCACCCTTCGGTCCTTTTTATAGGCCAAAGGAGGCCACGCGCCTTAAATGACTCCCCCCTCGAAAACACGCTATAGGACCTCCCTTGGAAGGTCACCTCCAATTCCTCGGCCCCCGCCCTAGCGGGATTCGCGAAGCGCCTCGACTTTCAAAGCATGGTGGAATGAAAGGACGCCCCGCCGGAAGTCTCCCGAATCGGCATGCGAGAACGGTGCAGAAAATATCGGCACCTTCCAACTGCCCCCGATACGCCAGCCAAATCACGGCAAAGATAACGATCAAACGAAGTAAGTCCTTTATTGCCTCCCATAAAGAAATCCTCTTAAAAAAGGAAAAATAGACAAAAAGGGGAAGGGGCAAAATAAAGCATAATACATCAGGCCTCGGGCCCACTTTGAAGCTCGGGAACAGCAGTAGGGGACGCGTCACCCCCGGTGCCTTCGGTGACGGCCGGCCCGGACACTGACCTCGCCTGTGCGAGAACTGTCTCGGTCGTGAGCCCTCCTGGAGCCTCCGGAGTTGGTGACCCCGCTGGAGGTGACTCCTCCTGTTCTTCCCCGGCCGAGGATGAGGAGCTGGAAACTGACTCATCCGAGTCATAACTCTGGCCGTAAGGAAAATCACCCCTGGCAAGGTGCTCATTGGCATAGCTCATCGCCCGGCGATAGCCCTGCCTGAATCCCTTTCGGGCACCCCGGCGGAGCGCTACCTCGTAGTAGGGTAGGGCAGCTTCAATCAGGTCGGCCGAGTAAGCTTCCGAGCCTTTGTAGCGCTCGATCGCCTCCGCCTCGACCTGCCCATCCCGAGCCCGCTCCGCCTCGGCCGCACGCTCTTCCGCCCTCGCCAGACGCTCCTCCAGCTCAGTCATCCTCCGCTCGGCTTCGAACGTCTAACCCTCCGCCCGGGCTCGGTCCGCCTCGGCCTCAGCGCGAAGGCGCTCCGCGTCCTCCGCCCGATCCTGCAGCTCGCCACGCTCAAGCTCCCAGAGGCCGTCCAGCTCGATGTGACGTTGACGCTCGTCCTCTAGACGTTTGCTCTTCCTCTCGAGCGATTCTCGGGCCCTTGCTAGCTACTCGGCCAGTGCCTCGGCTTCCCGTCGGCTCGACCGCGCCAACTCCCTGAATGCAAGGAACTCCCGCCGGAGCCCCTCGTGCTCCCCCTCGAGCCGGGCTAGTTTCCCCTCGCATCCACCAAGGGTCCAGGCGAGCCTCGACTGCTCCGCCTCCGTCCGGGCGTGCGCCTCTGCCATCACGGCCGCTGTCCGAGCTATGACCAGGCCGCCCTCCATCAGGATATCAAGGACCCTGGCGGGAGTGCTGCGCCTTTCTCCCCCCCTCGTCCTCTCGGCGATCGACCGACAGAGCCGGTATAAGTCGCCCGAGATACCGAGCCTGACCAGAGGTTCCGGCAAAGGGGACTGCTCCACCCTGGGCACCCCGCCAGAAGACCCTGTTCGGGCAGCGAAGCTGACCGCCCTGCTCGCCACGGTCGGTTGGGGTTGCAACACCTCCCCGGGCGAACCCCCACCCTCGACTGGCGCCGCGGGATCAACCGCACTAGCAACTGCCAGCACTTGCGAACCCCCATTCGTGCCGACCAATCCCTCGGTCCCAGCGCCGGCCACACCGGCATCGGCCCCCTCTGCCCCCATAGAGGGGAGAGCCGACCCATCACCTCCCTCTGCGGGGCCCCTGGTCTCCTCGGCCCCCTCTCGCCCGGCGGATGGGAGAGCCAGCCCGGAGGGGTCGGCCCCATCCTGCCCCCGAGGGGGGAGCGCCGCCGAGCCAGAATCGCCCCCGACAGCGGTAGGAAAACCGGCTTTCTTGGCCCTTTTCCTGGCCTTCGCGACCTCCCGCAACTTCCCCGCCAGGGGATCTTTGCGCTTCAGGCCGGTCGATCGAGAAGTCCCCTCGGGGGCCGCCCCCTTGCCCTTATCTCGGGCATGGACGCGACCCACCGATACATCGGGCTCATCGGCTGCCGAGTCGTCTCCCAGATCGATGACCTCGGCCGCCTCCTCCAGAGGCTCCCGCCTTACGTCTGCAACAAGAAGAAGCCCCAGTCAAGAGGAGGAAAAGAGCTACCACCCCCGAAAAAGAGCCGCAAGAGCCATACCCGTCGACGTCAATCGCGGGAGAAGACACCGTTCGATGTTCTCCGGCGTCACCAGCTCCTCAGTCGATTGACGGTTCTCCAGCAGACGGGCAGCCTGCTACTCCACGTGGGGAGGGAACTCCTCCTGGCGAGGGGGCAGATTCGGGTGAAAGTTGGGCGAGGTCCGGCATCTCCAGATCTCGTCCGTCGCCACCGCCTTCACCCAGAAGAATTGGGTCTTCCACCCCTTGTGCGAGGAGTCCTTCACCGCAAGCGAGATGCAGCTCCTATTCCTCCGCGCCTGAATGAAGTAGAAGCCTTTCCCCGCCGACGGGTGCGCCTTCAACTCAAAAAAGAAGTGGAAGAGGTCCAAAGAAGGAAAAATGTCGCGTTGACGACAAAGAATCCCGAAGGCCGAAAGAAGAAGATAGGAGTTGGCCACCAACTGAATAGGTGCCAACCGGAAAAAATTAAGAAGCTGCAGCACATAAGGGTCGAAAGGAAGCCGAAATCCACTCTTCCAAGCCAGAAGGAAGGTGCAAATGAGCTCATCGCGATCATCCAGACTCGTCACGTACGGAGTGGCGGCGATGAAGCTATATCTGAGAGGCAGGCGGAAACGATGCTCCAGCCTCCGCACCTCCGCTTCCCCCAACTCACTACAGTTGGGGACGGGTTCCCGCCTCACCGCCACAAGCTCCGAACTTTGATCCGCCATCGAGTCGGGAAGAGATCCCTCGTACGAGCTTGAAGACTCCGGAGGAGAAGCAAGTTGCTGGACCGCCTCTGCGGTTATCCTCGCCAACTCCTCGAACGCCGCCGCAAGACTCCGCGTCTCCGCTGTGCTCTCACGGCGCATCAAAAAGTAAGGAAAGCCTAAAACCCTGAAAGCCTAGAACGATGAACAGCGCCCCCTATAAACCCCTGAGGGTGGCGGCGCGCCGTTCCGTGCTCCGAGAAAAGGGGGGCCCCTTCGTTTCGAATCCGTCAGGATCATCATTACGGGCCTCGGCGACCGCTATAAGCGACTCCATAACGCCAACGGAATTCCACCCACCTGAGCCACGCCGGTCCAAAGCCTCGAAAAAATACTCATCCGAGCCTCCTTGGCTCGGGAGTAGGAGGGGGACAAGTGGAGAGGGGGATTTCCGCAGCCCACCACAAAGGCAGCGCAACAAGACCCACAAGGTCCAACCGGGTGAGCCCACCCGAGTGATAGCCCACAGGGCCCACTTAGGGAGAAAAGCCCAATAAATAAGACTCGAGGAACTAACTCTCCCCGGCGGCCTTCTAGGCTCGGAGGGCCCGAGACAACGGTCAGGTCCCAAGGAAGGTCCGGCCTAAAGCCCTCTCCCCGTCCGAGAGAGATAGGCTCCAGCCGACCTATCCGACCCCACCCTCGCCGGGCCATGCCTATCGCTCGGACATGAGCTAGCATCCCCGAGGCTCGGTAAGGCCGGTTGATTATCTGCAGGTGCAGCCGTTCAGAGTCCTCCGCCAGCGGGAGAGTCAGGGGAGCCGCCGGACTCCAAGGGGATAATGTTCCCACGATTAGGCCATGAAAGCCCCCGTTAAAGACGTAACTCCCGCCGGGAACCCCTCAGCTTACAGGACTCCTGAAGGCGGCGCACTATTTAAGCAAGGGATCCCCTCCGGAAGATGGAAAGATGAACTAAGCATTCACACACCCTAAGCTCCTGAGCACGGTTCGCTTCACCCTTTGGTGGAGAGGATTCTCGCGCATCAGCTCTCTCCTCCCCCCATTATTGCTTCCACCATAGCTCTACTGACTTAGCCATCGGAGGGTTTTGCCCGAGGGAGATCCCCTGGGCCCTCTGATACGTTTCCCTCTCTTGCAGATTCATCTTCTGGTGATCCATAGCCCGCTCAGGATCCTGCGCGAGATCTCGCCTCTTCAATATATATATATATATATATATATATATATATATATATATATATATGTAAGTATAATATCGGCACTATATTTCCACTCCGTGAATATAGTCCCATGTTTCGTGATGTTTTATCGTTTACCCACTAACTCTCAGTGACATACAAGCTCTCCATTGGACATTCCGTTCCTTTAGACTAGCGAGTTAGTCATAGAGACCTCCGTAAGACCCCTCGAGCCTTGGATTCCCTCAAGGCCGATTGAGCTGGTTGTACCATAAAAACTTATTACACTATTTTTGCCATGTCACTCTATAGCAACATGGTAATACCGGCCCTCATGTTATGCTAAGTGGATATCATGAGAATATTCTTAATGGGATGAGGACATCATGCCATTAATATACTGTTCTTGTGAACCTCAATTCTATATAAAAGAGTGACCATCTATGTATGGACACTTAATTATCATGGTACCCAAGTTAGGGAACCAATTCCACCCAGTTTATCGACATGTCATGGTTTATGTGCTTTGCGTGGATTTTATCACCAGTATGTCCTTACTCAAGGGCCTTGCCCTTGAATTCTATAAAAATCTTATCTTATCATCCTATTAAAGCTTGTTCTTGAAACTCCTTATTGGCTATAAACTATCGTGGATGTCTAGATCTATCTTGAATGCTGTGCATATAAGGGCCCGATCTGATCCTGGGAGGAGCACCCAAAAGTACTAGTGCCCATGGGAGTTATAATGATCACGGTGTCTAGCATTGCACCGAAGTACTTTCTCTCTTGATCTTTGACATTCCACACTCTCTCTTTCTTACGTCCGTGACTCGACTTGCGTGACTTTACTAGCGTGGCCCGACACAGGCAAAGTACTTGCGTGAAATAGCCAATAATCTATAAAGTCTCTCATGAATATCTCTTGTTTAAGACTCGCTTGGATGTTTGCACGACTTGTTATTCTATTGATTAGTTTTATTTCACTTGCTCAGTTATTTCTACATGCATAGCCATATTGCATTTACATGTGAAAAAAATTGTAATTACTTAAACCCATTGCTAGTTCTTGAGATATAATTTCCTACTGAGCGTTCGCTCACTCTGTTTTATTCCAACATTTTTCAGGTAATCAGGTGGCTAGCAAGACCGAGACTCACACGGGCGGGACAAGTGTGCAAGCGAGCTTCGGAAATTAGTGAACCCGAGTCTTTTATCTTTCTTGAGTCTAGATAGTATTGTCTAGCTAAGTTAGCCATTCGTCTCTTAATCAGTTATCTTGTCTAAATCTGGTAGTGTGTCATTTCCTTTCTTTCCATTGTGTTGGAGTCTTTAAGTTGGAAAAACAAGTTCTTGTAAGATATTTATATTAGAAATAAAATTTCTATTGTTGTTCAAAATTATTTTAGTCTTATGCGATTGCTCTTGATCATTCACGACTGTTTAACTGCCACGTTCCGAGCAAACGACACGTTCCGCTGCTATCGGTTCGGGGCATGACAGAGGTCGTATCAGAGCCTCGGCTTTCACATCCTCAAGTTATTAGGTTCGAATGATAGGTCAAGTATCCTTGTCAGTCATATCAGAGCTTCGGCCTTCATATCCTCCAATTATTAAGTCCCAAGGATGGGTCATCCTTGTTAGTCATATCGGAGCTTCGGCTTTCACATCCTCAAGTTATTAGGTTTCGGTGATAGGTCAAGTATCCCTGTCAGTCATATTAGAGTTCGGCTTTCAAAATCCTTAGATTGTTAAATCCAAGTTATAGGTTGAGTATCCTTGTCAGTCATCCTATAGGAATTCCGTGAGAGATGGGTAGAACTTGGGGTTAAAGTTATAAAAGAAAGATAAAATATTTACATTTCAATAATATTAATTCTTGAGTAAATAAATTATCTCCCCAATCATCTTTGCAGGAACCTAGATAAAATGGAAGCATCTAAGCCAAGCTTTGTTCATGAGATGATCTTAGTAGATATCCAAGCTTACGCGGACCTTGTCAAGAGAGTTCAAGAGCTAGAGAAAATGGTGGAAGAAAAAGAAAGAGTTGAAGGGAAGGATCGAACAGATGACTCTGAAAAGTTCACCGTTACTCAGAAAAGGATAAACGAAGGTGATATTTCACAAAGGTGTAAGAAATGCCAGAAATGTAAGAAGTGTAATAAGGAAGCTTCGGCAGATCGCTCGCAAGATAAGTGTAAATCTTGTGGAAGATATGGTCACAAATCGAAGGAGTGTTGGTGGAGTTCGGGAGCATGTCTGCGTTGCGGAAGCTTAGATCATAAGATAGCCGAATGTTCTATTTTGACCCAAAAACTTCCAAGAGAAACTCAAGCTGTGGCCGAACTTGCCAAGAAAGAAGTTGTGGAAGGTACCCCTCACCCGTGATCCTAAACTAGCTCTTTTCCATACTTAAGATTTCTTCTGTATAAGCTCATAATAAGTTCTCTGTTAGGAATGGAAGATGATGTGAATTTGGGGACCAAATTCTTTTAAGTGGGGGAGGGTGTAACGCCCAGTAATTTTGGAATAAGAAATAAAAATATACATAATGATAAATACATACTCTTATAAGTATATAATGTTTAATAAATAAAATTTATTCAAATAAATAAATGGTCAAGTGATATTCCTTTAGGGTTGCTCAGATCGAACCTGCCTCTGATACCTAGGACAAGGACTAATAAAGGTTAAAGAAATTAATGGGAATAAAATCCCTATATACATACAAATTATTAATGGGTACATGAGGGTTAGTAAATAACAAATATGTTTATATATATAATACAATATAAACAAACATAATACAACGTAAATAATCAAGGCCAGACTCGGTACACGACCCCCGACATCCTAATGACCTTACCCTTATATTGTAATAAATTCAAGAATAACATGTTATTTTTTTAAGTAAGGCATTTAATGCATAATACCATTTTATTAAGAATCAATAAATCTCGAAGAAAATATGAATTTATATTTTTTAGTAATTTAGCAAATTTAATATTCCACATTTATTACATTATAAAGGGAGGATATATATATATATATTTACGTGTAGACTTGGGAGGAATGTATAGACATGGGAGAATGTATAGACCTTGCATTGTGTAGACTTGCATTGTGTAGACTTAGATGCTTAGGCTTGTGGAGTGTATAGACTTGGATTAGATGGATGTACAGACTTTATGGATGAAGGAATGTGCAGACTTAGAACGTATGGACTTAGAATGTATGGACTTAGAATGTATGGACTTAGAGCTTGGATTTGTGAGTATATAGACTCTATGGAATGTGTGGACTTGTGAGTGTATAGACTCTATGGAATGTGTGGACTTGTGAGTGTATAGACTTAGGGAATGTGTGGACTTGTGAGTGTAGTGTATAGACTTAGGGAATGTGTGGACTTGTGAGTGTATAGACTCTATGGAGTGTGTGGACTTGTGAGTGTATAGACTCAGGGAATGTGTGGACTTGTGAGTGTATAGACTTCAGGAATGTATAGACTTTGGATGAGGGAATGAATGTATAGACTTGAATGAAGGAATGTGTGAACTTGAGGGGGTAGAATGTATAGACTTCAGGAATGCAAAGACTTTGACAATGTATAGACTTGTGTAATGGAATGTATGGACTTGAATGGATGTATGGACTTAGGGAACGTAATGTACAGACTTAGAAAATATATAGACATGGGCTATGTATAGACTTGGAACGTGAGATGCTTGGAGAGTGTATAGACTTGTGTGATGGAATGTATAGACTTGGAGATGTATGGATTTGTGCATTATATAGTTATAGAAATAACAGGGATATATATACACTATTAATCTTTTGAAGGGCAAGTGAAAATGTAAAAAATCAAATGACGCCAACGTATGCATGCGTCAATTACATAAGAAACGACTTAAGCTAAGTCGTTATTTTATTATAAAATGAATAGTGCCGATTTTTCGACTAAAGAATTTTGGAAAAATAATTATATGGAAAAATAGAGAAAAATGGGAAATTAATACCCTTAAAATTTTCCATCTAGATCACATCCAGAAAAAAAGATAAAAATTTAGAAAAAAGAGACAAAAGTGAATAGCGCCCAACCATTTAGGCGTCATTTTAGAAAGAAACGACATATGGCATGTCGTCAATTCTTTTATGAATGAATAGTAGAGTGAATAGTGCCACTTTTTGATTTAAAGGAATTTTTAAATACTAATTATATGGAAAAATCAAGAAAAATGGAAAACTATTACCCATAAAATTTCGTAACTAGACATTATCAAATAAAAAAAATAAAAATCCTCAAATATAGTAACTAGCATAAGTTAACGTGAAATCGTGAATAGCGCCCGACGGAAGGGCGTTATTTCTTTAAAAATGACGTGATGCAAGGCGTCAATTAAGAATTAACGACCTAACCTAAGGCGTTAATTACATTTGAGTTCCGTTCGACCCGGGACATTATCCAGGGTAAGTTTCTGGATTACTACTTGTTAGATAGATTATAGTAAGGACTCTATCAAGGAAATACTACCCTTAATCGAACTCTAACTCTATTAGGGTTCCTAAAAACTCTATAAATACCCTTGTGATCGACCGTGATCGCTATTTGGCGATCTGGTGTTGCTGTCGTCCGTGAAGAACCTGTAAGTTCTTCTTCCTCTTCTTTTCTGTTATATGAAGAATAATGTTTTTCCTTGCCTTCGGTTAAGAATATGAATAATATTGATGTCTTCATCTTCTTCTTCTTCCTTTTTCTGTAGGTTGTCAAACCCTCGTAGGGATTTCATCAACGTCCTCTTCTCCTGATTCACCGTGAAACTGTTAGATTATACATCACCCTATTTTTTTTCAAGGGCTGTTGGTGCTCTCTCTTCAAGTCCTTCATCACCTCCACGTACCATCAACCAAGAACACAGTCAGGTAGGTTTTCTCAAGAACTGTAGCCCAAACTAGCATAATAATGATAACAATATTATTTGTTAAACCATGCATATAGTTTCACTGCGCTTTCAAGGTTTTCTGTGAAATTTTGTAAGTAGCGACCCAGGTTAGGGCGCTAATTCAAGAATAGACGCCCGTCCCAAGAGGCGCCAATTTTAGGCAAATTAATAAATACTCATCTTTAAAATTGATTATCTATGTAACCTGTAATGAAATTTAATGCATGATCATATATCTAGAAATCCTGTTATTTTCTTGTCCTGACCATGTACTAATCCTGGAACATGTTGAATTAACGACCTGATGAAGGTCGTGTCTTACAGAACTAACGCCCTGCACCAGGGCGCGAATTAAAAACTAACGCCCCTCTGTAAGGCGCGTTTCATGGAAATTCCAGAAAATTGGAAATTATACAAAAATGTTATAAATATAAAGGACGCCTGCTATTATAGTCGTTGAATTGTTAATAAACGCCCCTGTATAAGGCGTTAATTTTATGAGTAATGACTTTACCTAAGTCGCTATTTTCCTGTATTACTGTTTTCCCTGTTCCTGTTAACCGAGGGTTTGATATATATATATATATATATATATGTATATATATATATAAGTATAATATCGGCACTATATTTCCACTCCGTGAATATAGTCCCATGTTTCGTGATGTTTTATCGTTTACCCACTAACTCTCAGTGACATACAAGCTCTCCATTGGACATTCCGTTCCTTTGGACTAGCGAGTTAGTCATAGAAACCTCCGTAAGACTCCTCGAGCCTTGGATTCCCTCAAGGCCGATTGAGCTGGTTGTACCATAAAAACCTATTACACTATTTTTGCCATGTCACTCTATAGTAACATGGTAATACCGGCCCTCATGTTATGCTAAGTGGATATCATGAGAATATTCTTAATGGGATGAGGACATCATGCCATTAATATGCTGTTCTTGTGAACCTCAATTCTATATAAAAGAGTGACCATCTATGTATGGACACTTAATTGTCATGGTACCCAAGTTAGGGAACCAATTCCACCCAGTTTATCGACATGTCATGGTTTATGTGCTTTGCGGGGATTTTATCGCCAGTATGTCCTTACTCAAGGGCCTTGCCCTTGAATTCCATAAAAATCTTATCTTATCATCCTATTAAAGCTTGTTCTTGAAACTCCTTATTGGCTATAAACTATCGTGGATGTCTAGATCTATCTTGAATGCTGTGCATATAAGGGCCCGATCTGGTCCTAGGAGGAGCACCCAAAAGTACTAGTGCCCATAGGAGTTATAATGATCACGGTGTCTAGCATTGCACCGAAGTACTTTCTCTCTTGATCTTTGACATTCCACACACTCTCTTTCTTGCGTGCGTGACTCGACTTGCGTGACTTTACTAGCGTGGCCCGACACGGGCAAAGTACTTGCGTGAAATAGCCAATAATCTATAAAGTCTCTCATGAATATCTCTTGTTTAAGACTCGCTTGGATGTTTGCACGACTTGTTATTCTATTGATTAGTTTTATTTCACTTGCTCAGTTATTTCTACATGCATAGCCATATTGCATTTACATGTGAAAAAAATTGTAATTACTTAAACCCATTGCTAGTTCTTGAGATATAATTTCCTACTGAGCGTTCGCTCACTCCGTTTTATTCCAACATTTTTCAGGTAATCAGGTGGCTAGCAAGACCGAGACTCACACGGGCGGGACAAGTGTGCAAGCGAGCTTCGGAAATTAGTGAACCCGAGTCTTTTATCTTTCTTGAGTCTAGATAGTATTGTCCAGCTAAGTTAGCCTATCGTCTCTTAATCAGTTATCTTGTCTAAGTCTGGTAGTGTGTCGTTTTCTTTCTTTCCATTGTGTTGGAGTCTTTAAGTTGGAAAAACAAGTTCTTGTAAGAGATTTATATTAGAAATAAAATTTCTATTGTTGTTCAAAATTATTTTAGTCTTATGCGATTGCTCTTGATCATTCACGACTGTTTAACTGCCACGTTCCGAGCAAACGACACGTTCCGCTGCTATCGGTTCGGGGCGTGACAATAGCTATGGGGCAGTAAGCATGTATGGGCTCAGGTTTATTTTGGAACAATGGCCATGTACTCTTCTCTGGAAATTATGAATGGTTGAGATGCTATTTACTTTTTTGTAACTGTGGTTTCTCTCTCTCTCCCATGTGAATGTATGCATATTGTGCTTCCGTGATATGTACGAAGTAATGCTTCGGGTTCCGATAAAGAAGAAAAAAAAATATGCCCATAATTTGGGACTCGGATCTCGGGGCGTTACAGAGTGGTATCAGAGCATGAGAGACAAACCATGGCTACAACCAATCTAATTGCCCGAGTAGTAGAAGAAGCGGTAGGCTAGAGTATATTTAGAACCATTTCAAACAGATAAACCCTCTTAGGTAATAACTGAAACCATAAGTATTTTAGGGACATATTAAGATAGGTTCTAATGAATACCTATGTATAGGTCCACTAAGGAGCAGATGGGCAAGAGGCCTAGGTAGGCAGATGTGGACGCACTTTTTATTTAATAATCGTTGTTTATTTGTTTATTGGCGTTTATTGAGTGCGTGGGCGTGCCAGTCACAAAGTGACGATTTATTGTGCGCTCGATCTGACTAATCAGACGATTGTGTGGTTCGTGTCGGGACTAGAACCCGCCGCGCCATAAAGGTCACGGCGTCATTTACATCCCCTCGGAGAGGGGAACACCCTTGATTAATCGCCGGGAAAAGGGGCCTCATGGCCAGGAAAATATATCGAAAGAAACAAGCCGATAGCGGTCTCGAATCAGTCGGAAAGCCCTATGTCTAGGGAAACAAGCATTCGAAATATGTCGGTCACTCAAGAGACCATTTTGATATTCGGACGAGCGTCCGGCCTCAGAGAATCGTGATCATTACGGGGAAAATCGGAGCATATGTATGATGGGGTACGGCAAATTTATTGTTTAAAGGGATAGAAGACATTCGGTTGAATCCCGGTTAGAGCGGTCAGAAATCAGCGAGTTTATTGGCCCGGTGCAAGATCGAGTGAGGACCATTCCGGGGGCGCCTCTCGCGGTCCAAACGAGACTTGCGTGGGCATCATTAATATCTCCGGTGCCGAAGGGCAGCGGGAAAGTGTCCCGAGACTATATTCCAAAACAAAGATGTGTGCAGAGATAGCCGGCTATAGGCCTAGGATGTGGGTCAGGCGATGACCATGGTTGGGGCGAACCCGATGTCCATGCGTGACTCACGAAGGTCTTATTGATATTCCCACACGTAGGGTTTGGGGAAGGCGAGAGCCGTCTCATTCCATCCATATTTTGTTGGTCATACACGGACCATTTTTATGTTCGGACAAAGGTCCGTATAGAAAATAAGACGGTGACGGGAGCGGATCCGTGCAAATGTCTGCCGTGAGTACGACAAGTTTAATGCAAGCGCGGGATTAGATCCTAATATATATGTCGGTCGCTAACGGACCATTCGTCGTTCAGACGAGAGTCCGCATTTGAAGCGCCAAAGACGATGACAAAGACATACGGATGTCTGTCGTAGGTATGGCAAGTTCAATGTGAGTGCGGGATTAGATCCTGATGAAGATGGGTCAAGCTGATGATCTATTTGCCCGAGGTGGTTGCGGACTATGGCCATATCGGGGTTTTCGAGGACCACGTCTGATGCCACGGGGTGCCATTACTTTCCCCTTCAAGCATAGTCTTGGGAAATGAAGGTTCCAAGGTATACGTGCGTGTCGGTCACGGTCAGACCATTCATTGTTCGGACGCGAGTCCACGTTTGAAGCATCAAAGACGATGATAAAACTATGCAAATGTCTGCCGTAGACACGACAAGTTTAATGTGGGGTTGCGGGATTAGATCCCGGGAGAAGCGGGTCGAGTTAACGAACTATTGGCCCGAGATGTGTTCGGATCATGACCATGTCGGAGGCTCCGAGGTCCACGTCCGATACCACAAGGCATCATTGATTTTTTCTTTGCACCCAGTCCGGGGGTGTGAATTGTTAAGTGTGGAGCCCGAACTCGCCATCGTGCGCCCTCGCACACGGATCGACCTGCGCGGTCAGGTCGCGGGGTTCCGGGGGCAGCGCCCCTTGCGGGGGTTTCCGGGGGCAGCGCCCCCGGAACAAAAAATTGATTATTGAAGGGGGAAACCTTTTGTTAGTTTTATTCATTAGCTTTAAGTCTTTTCTCTCATTTGATTAATCATTTTTTTCTTTTTAGGCACGCCGGTTAAGGGAGAAGCCAAGGGATGGGCGCGCCGGTTTAAGTGTGTTGAGAGGGGCGCGCCGGTTAAAGATGTTAAGGGGGGGCACGCCGGTTATGTGGCAAGAAGGAAGAGGGGCCATGGGCGCGCCGGAATAGGGTGATGAATAGTGATGCGCGCCGGATAAGTGGTCAGGAAAACGGAGGGAGTTTTAAGTGTGAAGCTAAACCGGCGCGGGGGGGGGGGGGTACCACGCCGGATTAGCCCACGCCGGATTAGGAGCACGCTGGAATAGGCTCTATGATGCTTTCTTTTATTCTGTTGGCTCTGTTTCTTGTTTCGTTCAATTGTAAGTTCATTTGTTGATTGGTTTGTTCACCGAATTGGTGGATTAAGTTTGTGGAGATGGAGTTTAAGTGTTTGATCATTTGTTAAGGTGAATTGTCATGAAAATCCGAGTGTTTTATTAGACGTGTTCGTTGTGTAGGGTAGCTCAGTTTGGTTCAGAGGCTTCAAGCATGTGATGCTCTGGCCCTCAGAGAATAGCTTGTTCGTTTGTTCCTGGTGAAAAATGGGCAGCACCTCCCCCGGACTGAGGCTTTCCAGAGACAAATAGGGGAACACCAAACGGAGGGTGAACCTCAAAACTCGGAGTGAGGCCTCCGTTAACCCATAAGTGCCTGTGGAGACTCGAGGACCAGCCTTCAAGAGTTCCAGCAACTCAGGGTGATGATCTCGTAGGCGGGTAGGGTGTATGCCGTGAGAGGCCATGAATGTTCATCCCCTGATGGGTTCCCCTGAAGGCCGTGCCACAGAGAGGCAGGTCTCCAAGGTCCCTGGATGACAAGAGAACCGGGAGAAAGGGGAGGAGATCAAGTAATGAGGACATCTCACGACACTCGCTATGGCTCGGGTCGCCTGCACACCCTTGATTTGGGTCGACTCATTCTCATCTTATGTATCCTCCTTTTATTGAGTCTTATCATATGTAATTTTCTTTTTATTGGGTCATGTCGCATGTATTTCCTTTTATTATGTCATGTTGTACTAGTCCATTTCCCCTATTTGGTCTAATTGGGCCCTAATACCTTAGTTTGGGCCTATTGGACTAAGTCTAGGACATGTTTGGTCTTTTGCCTTAAATGGCAGGGTTATTTTTGTCTTGTAAAGATGGGTTGCCTATAAATAGCCCCCATCTCCCTCCATGTACTAACTTTTGATGAATATTGAAGAAAACTCTTTCAAATCTCTCATTATTCCATTCCTCTCTCTCTCTCTAGCTCTCCTTCTCTCTCCCACAAGGCAAGGGCGAACCTCCCCTCTCTCCTCCCCCCTCTCTCATCAATTCCAACCCCCACCTACCTCCATTAATACCCCACAACTTCCCACAACCCTCCTTTACTCTCCACCTAGTCCCAACAACCCTCCACCAATCCAAACTCTACTTCCCAACTACCACCCACCTCCCTTCACTTCCCAAGGCACCTATCCACCTTCCCAAGGCTAAATTAACCCCTCCCAAAGCCCAAATTCGAATTACCCTCCCCTCTCCCATCCCTCCCTCACCCTAGGTCGAAATCCACTCCCTCCCCATAGCCAAGTTCGCCCCCCACCTTCCCTCACACTCATCTTCTCTCTTGTGCACATCCACTCCCCCATCTCCACCTCTAGCAGTTCCAGCCCCCTTTCTCCCTCCATCACTGCCATTCCTAACCTCCTGGAGCCCTAGCCACGTCCTCCCCCCCTCCCTAAACATTCAGCCATCATCCTCAAGCTTTGTTACCCCCCCTCCCACTCCCTTCATTCTTGCTAGTTTGCCATTTCAGAAAGCAGGTCGCAGGCTGCAGAGTTGGGTCCTGAAGATCACAACAGGACCGGCCGTTCCCTGGTCCTCCTGGTGTCAAGGCCTACATCTATGGAAAGGGCATCCAGAGAGCTTTCAAGGAGAGGTGGTTTCGTCAAGATCCGAGGTTGGAGCTGTCCGCAGGAGCCGATCTCCCTCAACTGCGCAGAAGCTCTCAGGCAGGGAACCAGAGCTGCAGTCACAGTCCGACCACGACTTCCTCCCTGAAGATCTGAGCGCCATTTTTGGAGGGCTGAAACTACTACCAGTTAGCTGTCTTCTCCAAGAAGAAGGACCTCATTCGGCCACCGGAGCTGCAAGTTAACATTTTCTTCGTCAGGGTGGGTAGTCTGCCCACTGTGGGACCAGGTTCGACCTGTACCTACTATTCCGGCTACCCCGCTCTCCTCCGACCTTGGATCGAGGCTCCGTCAACTGCTGCTCGAAGCTACTCTGACCACGATCGCGTCACCGCCAATCTCGTCTCAATCGGAGTTCAGGAGCGGCCACAGCGACATCTGTAACCTGCTGCATCAGTTCGGTACCTGCCCGGAGCCAGACATTGCTGTCCTGTTCCCATCGCCGGCACTGCCAGCCTCGGGTGTCAAAGCTGCCCCAAAAATTCAAGCTTCATCCCCTGTCAGCTGAGAAACTTTTGCAGTGGTTTCGTCAAGTTTGGAGCCTCGTGGATCCCGTGGCAGCATCAACAGAGACATCCTGTCCTGCAAACCTGCAGATTGGCAGAACCGGCGGACTCGGAAGATCGGCTTTTCCTTTGCATAAATCCCCACCCCGCTTGGCCGGCTGAAGGCCCCTCCCTACGTGGAGGTAGTTTTGAGTGTAATAAGATTAATCCCCACCCCAAGTTCATCCCTCCTGCGTGAGGTGTAGTGTTGTACTCTTTAAGTTTCAGGTCAAGCGACAATCGCCGCAACGTTCGGGTAATTACCCACGCTTCCCGGCGCGCCCTCGTCTCCGAACGGGATCGGTGTCTTCACACCGATCAGGTGAGCTTCTGATCACACCCTTGTAGCTTCATTTCTGCAAATGTAGTATTACCTTGAATGCCCGTCGGATGGTAAGAGAGCGCTCAGACTTAATTTTAAGCGATTTCGTGCCCACCGCGGCCCGTGAGTGAGTGCCACCCAACACCCCGCCTTGCGGGCCAGCCACCCACAAAGCTGGGTCTCCCAGGCCCATTGGGGGTCAGCCTTAGCATTGTAAGTCCATTAGGACAATTGGGTCCCGCCTCGGACCCTCACCATCATCTCCCGGACCCATCGGGTGAACGTGTGAGCCGAGTGAGCAAAAATCGTCATTGTGAGAATCATTGAGCGCTTGTATGCTTGCGGGTCTAAGTCCTAGGGTCATCTCATCATATTTAGTGGTCTTTGGGCTGTGCCACATCAAGTGGTATCAGAGCGGTCATAGGCTTGTTCTTACAAGTCTAGTCTTGGGTCACACTAAGTTTTTCTTAGGTGCATTCGCACACCCTTGCATAGCCCACCCAACTTTGCATGACCACTCGTAGTGGAACTCATTATCAAGGCAATTCATCTTCTTCCAATAAACACCATGAATCCCAATTCCCACGGTGACCGGTTCACCATGTCCTTTAGCTTCAAAGTAGTCCTACCCCACAACAAAATCACCACTGTGTTCCTTGATGAGTACCAATCGGGAAATTATGTCTCCCAAACTCTTGTGAACTCCTTGTCACAAGAAGGGAAAATTGTCATCCATGGGGAATGGGTTTTCGTAGAGTTCTACGTACCTTGTGTAAGCCGCATTCCCTCCAAATCCATTACGTGGGGTAGTGGAGCATGGTGCAAAATTCGGCCCCTTGGGTCACATATTATTTTGGGAAAAGAATGGATGGAAGAACAACAAGCAATCATAGACCCCGAAGGAAAAGGGTGTCACTTGCAATCCCCGGGAGACAAGAAAAGGTTCCACTTCCCAAATTCTTATAACCAAGCCCTCTCCAAGTTTGAGCAAACCATTCAAAAGTGATCAGTTAAAGTGGAAAATGAGCCTCAAATCTCCATTGCACAAAACCAACCCGAACCCCAACATGAGCAACTCATCCCACCCACTGGTGAGCTAACCATAGAGGAGCCCCTAGCTACCTGGCTCAAGAAAGGTCCCATCTTGTACCCTTCAACCCCATGCAACCTCCCCATAGAGCAAGTTCAACTAGTGCCATGTCATTCTCATCACACAACATATCAATCCTTTTGCTTTGTGGAAACCCTTGAAGACCTACTTAGGAGTTTGAGTTATCAAATGGGGTTGACTAGCATGTTGGCCATGGAACCCATTAAGCCCAAGTACCTTGCCTTTGCCTACTCATCCATTGGCTCCATTACATCTATTTGCACTATAGGCCAATGCACTAGTGAGCTTCTAATCTTCCTGCCAACCCCTAGGGAACTTGACCCAATGAGCCCCACAAAAAAATACTCTCCTCTCCTCAAGGTCACACTTCCTAGTGAGTCCACACTCTTGTTGTTGCCCCTTGTCGATGAAGGTTCAACATGCATCGGGGAACGTCCTACTTGGGCCAACCTATCCAAGGACATAGAGGGATCCCTCCATAAGAGTTTCAATTTCTATGATCCTTTTGACCCCACTCAATGGAAATTCCCTCTTTCCACAAGGAAAGGGATTTCAATTCCCGATGAGTTTTACACCACTCCCCTACCACAAGGAGAGGGCAATCAACCTAAGGAATCCACTTTTGTGCTTACCCCTTTAGGAGACGAGTGCCCAGCCCACACTAGGGAGTGTATGCTTTGGAATGCTCAAGGTCTAGGATGGGAAGAAGCCTCATTCCCCTCAACCCAAGTCCTCCTAGATCCACATGTTCCCTTCCCACTAGCCCCTCATTACCAACCCACCTCCTGGCCCTCCTACATCTCTCCCTACCCCTCGCCCCTTTGCAAGGAGCATTACGATAAGTCCCACTGGGTTCATGATTTCCACTTCCCTATGTGTGCTAGGGACCCTAGGGCGACCACTTGGATTGAAACCCACCTCCAAATCACCCACCCCTTAACCCATCTTGATATGTTTGGCCACTCCCTATGGGCTTCCAAGTACTCCTCACCCACCACCCACTCCCTCCTACCGTCACCCACCATGTCAGGCCTAACCCACCCATTCTGAAATTCCGCCCACACTATGAGAGTCAATGCCAAGGGTGGCATCAACCTTGGAAATAAGGGAGTGACCCATCCCAAGATGTCCACCCCTTGGAACCGCTTCGATCCCCATGAGTGGAAACCCCCAAATCTCACAGATGGGACCATCTTGATAAGAATCCATGTATCACAACCTTTTGCATCATGTGGTCAGGCTAGTCACATCATTTGTGTCATTCACACACTAGGTCCAGTGCATGATAGGCTTACATTTGGACAAGTTGGTCTTCCCCCACTCTTCATCCGTCTCATGCATGATAGGGCCACTTGTGGCTGCCCCGGTCCACCTAAGTGCATCAAGGTCCACATGGTTTCTAAGCATGATAGGTCAATTCATGGATGCCCTGGTCCTCCTAAGTCTGTCAAAACCAATCTAACACTTGATAGGGCTGAATTTGGCTGTCCAGGCCCTCCCTTCATCCCTATAGGATCATCATTCATGACAGTGCATGGTTTTAGGCCTAGAAAGCCCTCGGATCTCATTCCCCTTCCCCCACATGCTAGGGTGTCAGTCTCAGCTGAGTCCTTTGCACAGCATATCAAAGAGTTGCATGATGACATCCGCAAGCATATAGGGAAAAGCAATGAGGCTTACAAAAGACGGGCAGATGCTCACCGGCGCCACTGTGAATTCCAAGTGGGAGACCAGGTGATGGTGAGGACGGAGCGGCTCCTTCCCGGGCCTGCCTCCAAGTTGAGGGCACGAGGGTCGGGACCCTTTCGAGTTCTACGACGACTTGGCAGCAATGCTTATGAGCTTGACCTACCAGAGAGCTATGGGGTGCACCCTACCTTCAACGTGGTGGACCTTGTACCCTACAAGGCCCCGCGGTGGAACCCAGTGAGGAGCTTGAGCCGTTACCCCCCCCCCCCCCTTATGAGAGACACTCCCGGAGGGACTCCACTTCTCAGCTTAAGAGACCGACGAGAGCAGATAGAGGCAATACTGGATGAGCAGAGCATCATTACGAGGCACAAGGTGTATCAGCACTACTTGGTTAGGTGGAAGAATCGTCCCCCGACGGAGGATGCTTGGGTAAGCCGGGAGGACCTACTGCGGTTGGATCCCGACATTCTGGAGCACTATGACAGCCAGGCAGACCCACACTCGACAGGGTCGAGTTCTCCCCACCCCGGGGGATTTGATGAGGACATCTCACGACACTCGCTATGGCTCGGGTCGCCTGCACACCCTTGATTTGGGTCGACTCATTCTCATCTTATGTATCCTCCTTTTATTGAGTCTTATCATATGTAATTTTCCTTTTATTGGGTCATGTCGCATGTATTTCCTTTTATTATGTCATGTTGTACTAGTCCATTTCCCCTATTTGGTCTAATTGGGCCCTAATACCTTAGTTTGGGCCTATTAGACTGAGTCTAGGACATGTTTGGTCTTTTGCCTTAAATGGCAGGGTTATTTTTATCTTGTAAAGATGGGTTGCCTATAAATAGCCCCCATCTCCCTCCACGTACTAACTTTTGATGAATATTGAAGAAAACTCTTTCAAATCTCTCATTATTCCATTCCTCTCTCTCTCTCTAGCTCTCCTTCTCTCTCCCACAAGGCAAGGGCGAACCTCCCCTCTCTCCTCCCCCCTCTCTCATTCAATTCCAACCCCCACCTACCTCCATTAATACCCCACAACTTCCCACAACCCTCCTTTACTCTCCACCTAGTCCCAACAACCCTCCACCAATCCAAACTCTACTTCCCAACTACCACCCACCTCCCTTCACTTCCCAAGGCACCTATCCACCTTCCCAAGGCTAAATTAACCCCTCCCAAAGCCCAAATTCGAATTACCCTCCCCTCTCCCATCCCTCCCTCACCCTAGGTCGAAATCCACTCCCTCCCCATAGCCAAGTTCGCCCCCCACCTTCCCTCACACTCATCTTCTCTCATGTGCACATCCACTCCCCCATCTCCACCTCTAGCAGTTCCAGCCCCCTTTCTCCCTCCATCACTGCCATTCGGAGCCCTAGCCACGTCCTCCCCCCCTCCCTAAACCTTCAGCCATCATCCTCAAGCTTTGTTACCCCCCCTCCCACTCCCTTCATTCTTGCTAGTTTACCATTTCAGAAAGCAGGTCGCAGGCTGCAGAGTTGGGTCCTGAAGATCGCAACAGGACCGGCCGTTCCCTGGTCCTCCTGGTGTCAAGGCCTACATCTCTGGAAAGGGCATCCAGAGAGCTTTCAAGGCGAGGTGGTTTTGTCAACATCCGAGGTCGGAGCTGTCCGCAGGAGCCGATCTCCCTCAACTGCGCAGAAGCTCTCAGGCAGGGAACCAGAGCTGCAGTCACAGTCCGACCATGACTTCCTCCCCGAAGATCTGAGCGCCATTTTTGGAGGGCTGAAACTACTACCAGTTAGCTGTCTTCTCCAAGAAGAAGGACCTCATTCGGCCACCGGAGCTGCAAGTTAACATTTTCTTTGTCAGGGTGGGTAGTCTGCCCACTGTGGGACCAGGTTCGACCTGTACCTACTATTCCGGCTACCCCGCTCTTCTCCGACCTTGGATCAAGGCCCCGTCAACTGCTGCTCGAAGCTACTCCGACCACGATTGCGTCACCACCAATCTCGTCCCAATCGGAGTTCAGGAGCGGCCACAGCGACGTCTGCAACCTGCTGCATCAGTTTGGTACCTGCCCGGAGCCAGACATTGCTGTCCTGTTCCCATTGCCGGCACTGCCAGCCTCGGGTGTCAAAGCTGCCCCAAAAATTCAAGCTTCATCCCCTGTCAGCTGAGAAACTTTTGGCAGTGGTTTCTTCAAGTTTGGAGCCCCGTGGATCCCGTGGCAGCATCAACAGCGACATCCTGTCCTGCAAACCTGCAGATTGGCAGAACCGGCGGACTCGGAAGATCGGCTTTTCCTTTGCATAAATCCCCACCCCGCTTGGCCGGCTGAAGGCCCCTCCCTGCGTGGAGGTAGTTTTGAGTGTAATAAGATTAATCCCCACCCCAAGTTCATCCCTCCTGCGTGAGGTGTAGTGTTGTACTCTTTAAGTTTCAGGTCAAGCGACAATCGCCGCAGCGTTCGGGTAATTACCCACGCTTCCCGGCGCGCCCTCGTCTCCGAACGGGATCGGTGTCTTCACACCGATCAGGTGAGCTTCTGATCACACCCTTGTAGCTTCATTTCTGCAAATGTAGTATTGCCTTGAATGCCCATCGGACGGTAAGAGAGCGCTCGGACTTAATTTTAAGCGATTTCGTGCCCACCGCGGCCCGTGAGTGAGTGCCACCCAACACCCCGCCTTGCGGGCCAGCCACCCACAATGCTGGGTCTCCCAGGCCCATTGGGGGTCAGCCTTAGCATTGTAAGTCCATTAGGACAATTGGGTCCCGCCTCGGACCCTCACCATCATCTCCCGGACCCATCGGGTGAACGTGTGAGCTGAGTGAGCAAAAATCGTCATTGTGAGAATCATTGAGCGCTTGTATGCTTGCGGGTCTAAGTCCTAGGGTCATCTCATCATATTTAGTGGTCTTTGGGCTGTGCCACATCATCAAGGCAGTAGAACACTACTCATGCCAATCAAAAATCATTCCTTTTATTCATCCGCAAGGGAAAGGGAAAAAAAGATACAGGAGGGGATCTGCCCCGAAAGAACGAAAACACATAAGAGAAAGAGGAAAGAAATACATTGGCGGGGGAGGGGGAACAGAGCACAAGCTCCTCCCCCTCCGAGCTCACCTCTCTTCTCTCACGCTCACTCCCTTCTTCTTCACCTCACGGGCACGGGGACGAATCCTCTTCTTTTCTCTTTTCTTCTTCTTCTCTTCGATGGCCAGCCATCAGCCGAATGAACCAACCGACCTATTCCTTCTTCAGACTTGCCATTTTATAGAATGGGCATTCAGGAGTGTTCCCACCACTTTCACCTCGTCCGCGTCGAGGTCTGAAATCGACGTGCTACGCTGGACGCTGCCGATTTGTGCCGTACGCTACTGCTCATCCGGGGATGGGATATTCATAGATCTACCGGGAGGATCTGCTGCTGCTGCCATCACTGCCGCTTTGCTGTCGAACGGGGTGAAGGCATGGCTTCAGAGCATTGAATGCCCATGGAGACAGAGCTGCAGAGCATTGAATGCCCTCTAGGCACCAGGCTAAAGCGAAAATAGGGTATCGGCTGGCGGATGGGATGTTATTTGAGTTAAACCGGCGTGGTGTTGAGCGCACCAGATTAACAACATAGAAAGAGGCATGCCGGACTAGCATCATCAAGGGGCGTGTCGGAATAAGCATAAGCAAGGGGGGCACGCCGGTTTAAGGCCAAGCAAGGGCGCGCCGGTTTAAGGCCAAGCAAGGGCACGCCGGTTTAAGTGCGGGCTACGCCGGTTTTGAATTCATCTTGGCTTCGCATCTATTCAAACGGACGCTTGTCCTCCCGTGCTGCTTTAGCTGTAATGCACCGCCTCCGGGGTGTTTAGTTCGGGGCCTCTAAATCCCGATTCTGAGCTTTGAGTGATCTCCGGCGCGTGTCGAACATGTGTGCGAATTCTTGAGTTTCTTTTGATTCGGCCTTCGGCAATGCCGACTGGAGAGCGGGGGCCATCTCTTCAGCACGAGGGGCTTCTTTGTTGGGCGGCGGAGCACCGGGTAGGTATTCATCCTTCTGGGAGGAAGCATAGGGTTTATTCAGCCTTCCCATCTTTGACTCACTCTTGAGTGCTAAGACGTGCATGCTATATGATCATCATCATTTTTTTGATGTCCACAGCAGAAGGAAGGCAGGACAATGAAAAAGTGGCACGTCAGAAGCTGGTACCAAGGAACAGGCTGGGGGTTCTATTATGTGTCCATTGTAAACGCACCCATCCAGGGCAGGAGTACCGGAAGACAAATGGCAAGTGCTATGTATGTGGTGAGGACGGAAATTTTGCGAGGAATTGCCCAACGAGGGTTAAGCAAAAGTCAGTACCGCAGCAGGAGAAGATTCAGTACAGAGGGTGAGTTCATGCACAAATGCAAGAAGAGACAAACAATACCCCTACAACGGCTGAAGGTACACTTCTTGTGGATAATTTTTATGCAAGGGTTTTGATCGACCCCCGGGAGGGCTACACACACACTTATATCCACTAATTTTTTCATGCACAAATGTAAGAAGAGGCAAACAATACCCCTACCATGGCTGAAGGTACACTTCTTGTGGATAATATTTATCCAAGGGTTTTGATCAACCCCTAGGAGGGCTACACACATACTTATATCCACTAGTTTTTCTAAGCAACCGAAGAACAGACCCCAAGTCCACACCAAGCTTGTGATTCCTACTATAGAGGTCGGAATTAATGGAAGGATAGTGCTAGGGGAAGCGTACCTCCTAGATATGGCCTAGCGTGTCTCCATAGGAAGAGAACCCTGAAACTGACCTTCCAAGTGGCATGGTAAGAAATGAACAATCCTACCAAACATAGTTGCAGCAAAGAGGACTGTCCCGGACACCATCAAGGTCTGGTTGAGATATTTGTCAGCCTTACGCTTCAAGAAACTGATACCTAGGATCATACTTTTCCCGTCTCTGACTGCCTACTAAGATAACTAGCTATGTTGATGCCAAGGATTCTTGGCAAAAAATACTCATTGAAAACCTTAAACTGATGACCTTACTCCTCAAACTAGTTGCAAGATGCTTATCAAAGCTTAGAAGGGGGGTTCTGTTGTGGCTCATAGTGATAATTCTGCCATGAATAATAATGTCCATTCAACATTGATCATCAGTCTGGCTTCCCCACTGCTGCATCAATAGGTTGCCATGTGTCTCACCAAGTTAGTTTTGATGTTTTGAGTTGCATGAAATATTAGATCGTTCCCCTATTTTTCAGATTGTTGAGCTGGTAGGCTTTAACATGGAGTTACAGGCTTTGTAAAGCTCAATCGCTTCAATTCAAATGTTTAAAAAATTTCTCAAGTTAATTTCGAGGATGAAATTACTTTAAGGGGGAGGGGATGTTACGACCACCAATTTGGGCATTGGCCCAATTGAGAATAATTCGGGCCCGTGAACTCAATGAGCCAGAAATATGGACAGGTCATTAAAGGAACCTTAAGAAATTGGTAACTTACTATAGGGAGGTCAGAATTAGATGAAACCAAAGCCCATGTCACGACTATTAGGTACGGAACAACTTTGATGAAGAATATAACTTCTGACAAATGGACCTAATAGGAGATACGAAGGAGTTATGATAATGGGCCGAAATTATTACAAAAAAACAAAGACACCCGTTAAAATAAGGATATCTTGGTCCATAATCAACCAAATAGGATGAAACCAGGCTCATTAGAAAGCTTGGGCCATTAGCCCAAACTCTTCAGTTGACATGAAAATCCAATTCGCACTAGAACCCAAGGTTCTTAGCCCATTTGCTGCCAGCTGTCACGAAGAGGTGCGACGGTTAGGAGAACTCGGATGTAATTAATGGGAAATTCATAACTTCATTTGTGATTAATGAAATGACCTGAAACCAAGGTCATAATTCCAAGTGCGATGTCAGCTACAACTTCTATGTTGAGGTCAAGGTCAAATACTACCTGGACACTAGAGCTATACTCAGACTACCTCAGGCTACCAAAAGGTCGCCACTGTAATGAGGGAGAATAAACGATAATATTGTGAAAATCATAACTAGTGATAGGGATAATGAGATTTCATGAAACTACGACCCAAATTCAGATCTAGAAGTTCTCCTGATTTCATCTGAAGACGTCCCAGCCTGAATCTCAACGGAAGAGCACGCCCACACACATTATGACTGAGTAGACGAAGGGTCGCGACTAAAATAGGGGAAAATAAACATTAATGATTAAAAAATCATAACTCGGGCTAAGAATAATGAAATTCGATGAAACCACAACCACAATTTAGATCAAGAAGTTCTCTTTATTTTATCTGAAGACACCGAAACCCAAATCTCAACGTAAAAATGCACTCACTCGCATTTATGATAAGGTAGATGAAGGGTAACGACTGAAACAGAGGAGGAACAACGTTAATATTGCGAAAATCATAACTTGCCCTAGAGTTGATGAAATTCAATGAAACCAAGATTGAAAGTTAGATCTGGAAGTCCTATTCATTTAATAGGAAGACACCCTAACCTAATTCCCAACTGAAATGTGCGCACACTATCATTTATGATCAGGTAGATGAAGGGTCACCACTGGAACACGGGAAATGAATGTTAATATTGCGAAAATCATATCTCATGCTAGTGTTCACAAAATTCGATGAAACTATACCCAGAGTTAGATCTCGAAGTCTTCTTCATTTCATATGAAGACATCTCAACCTAAGTCCCAATAGAAAGTAGTGCCCACTCGCTTCTACGACCGGGTAGACGAAGGGTCACCTCTGTTCAACCGAAGGGATGCTTAGCATTAACCCCTCTTTAAACTAGCGACCTTTGGGAGCAGGCTGGAGGCTTGTGGATCGTGGATAGGACCCTGGGAGGCTTGGAGGCTATATAAAGAGGTGAGTTTGATGGGTGGTCAACCTTTAGCAACACTTATCTTCCACTTTCTGCCACCTACGGGTCCTCTTGTGAAAGGAAGAGAGGTGAGGGACCTTGGCCCTTGCGTAGGAGGGTGGACCTGCAGTGAAGTCTTGGTGGGTCTGGGGTGTGGATCTCATCCTCGGATCGAAGGGTAAAGCTGAGGTGGATCTGGGGTGTCGATATTATCCCCGGATCGTAGGTTAGCATCTCAAAGGTAAGCACCTAACCTCAAATTTTAGGGGTCAATGATGCATTATAATGGTTTTTAAAAAATATATATTTTTTCTACATCTCAAAAGAGGGTCTAGGGGCATGAGGGGACGATCATCATGTCCATTCTGGGGTTTTGTCTTTCATGAAGTTTTGAGCTTCATGAATTTCCACTATCCTGGGGTAGGCCAGTAGTGTCTCAGGATGGGACGGGGTAAATCCCAAGAAAGTCAACGCACATATGGTGCAGTCCCAGGAAAGTCAGACGCACATATGGTGCAGTCCCAGGAATGTCAAACGCACATATGGTACAATCCCTGGTAAAGTCAACGCACATTCTCAAGTCTGCAAAAATATGGGTCTATGCATGTTTGGATTTGTGCATACTTCCAAATATGTACACATATGGGTCTAAACATGTTTAGGTATGTGCATACCTTTAGGTCAGTGCACGTTTTGCCCAAAAGCCAAAACAAGGTCAGTGCATGTTTTGCCTAATCCAAAACAAGGTTAGTGCATATTTTGCCTAAGCCAAAACAAGGTCAGTGCATGTTTTGCCTAAGCCAAAACAAGGTCAGTGCATGCTTTGAACATGGTCGGTGCACATCCTGTCTAGACTCTAAGCAAGGTCGGTGCACATGCTGCACAGACCTAATTTCCAGAAACTGAGAAAAGGGGGATTTTGATAGGGCATTTTAATTCATAAAAATATGGAGAAAATAGGAAATGATGGGAAGCCAAGGTAGAACTCTCCTGTAAAAGTTTCATGCACCCAGAAATTCCATACTTGCAGATACAAAACATTCTCCACACATGTGTGGCCTAGAAGGATAGACCTGTTTATTTCATATGGCAACCTGAACATGACCGCAAGTGTATTTAGCCCTCTTAAACTATAGAAGCATATCTGTGAGCATGTTTAGAATATTTGAAGTACGACTGTGAGTATGTTTAGCCCACTTAAAACATTGAAAGCATGTTTGTTAGGATAAAGTATCATACTAATATGTGTAAAACATGTATGTATGTGAATGCGAATATGATGTGAATGGAATCAACAGTCTTCTGTGAGATAGGACTTCGGTCCCCGTGGGGGGGATGACCCTGGAAGAAAATCCTATTGATTTGGTCTTCGGTCCCATCGTGGGGCAGCCTTTGTGATGTGGTGTTACAAAACGCCACGAGGCCACCAAGAATCTAGATGGTTTAAAATCCTATTGATTCGATCTTCGGTCCCATCATGGGGCGGCCTTTGTGATGTGGTGTTACGTAACGCCACGAGGCCACCAAGAATCTAGGTGGGAGTTCACTCTCGGGTCTGCGCAGTACTCTTTCTGTAACGCCCGACAATTTTGTAGGCTAAACGGGAATAAGATAATATATATATTTCCGGTTCGAAAAGAAAAAATGACCTATAGTGATATTCCTATAAATAGTTAATAAGGTTCTTAGAATAAATAAAAGGCTAGTTAATATTACCTGTTTGGAAATGGAAGTAAAATAAATGTGTTACTAGGATCGAACCTGCCTCTGATACCCAAGACAATGATTAAGAAGGAAATAAAAGTGAAGGAAAATTATAAGAAATGAAACCCCTATAAAACGCTAAATGGTAAATCCAATAGTCGTAAGGACCTAGCATATGAACTTAACTTAGGACTAATGGCCCTTGTATACATATATGTATATACATGTAAACTATTAGTAAATATAGGTCACGTATATGAGGCTTAGTAACTCACAAAGGGGATTAGTGATACATATACATATATATACGTGTAAACATACATACACTAGGACTTCATATACCTTTAATAGGCCTTACACCTAGACCATATCACAAAGGAGCCAAAAAAATAAATAAATAAATAGCGCCTCCTATCAGGTCGTCATTTAATTTAAAAACTATTCAAGTGGGCGCTAATTTACAAATTGACGCCTCTATGTTAGGTGCAGGATTATAGAAATGACGCCCCTTTGAATGGGCGCCATATTCATACGTTAAGAGAGTAGAGAGAAGATAATAGTAACTAACGCCCCCTTGACGGACGCTATATTATAAATTAAAGCCCCATACACAGGCGTCATTTTAAAATAATGACCCAACCCCAGGCGTCAATTCCAAAACCGAACTCGTTGGTGTTTGGTTCGAATAGGGATGTTAACTGGGTAAGTTTTGATTAAGAAATGGATTGATACGTATATATTTATGTTTAGTAAGGATTCTAGCTAGGAAATTTTAGTCCTAATCGAACTCCTAGAACCCATTAGGATTCCTTCTCTTATAAATATCCCCTTCCATCGAGCCAAACCTATTGGCTCTTTTCTTTAACAAACCTGCTACTGCTCCATACGTGAAGAACATAAAGAAGTTCTTCAACTTCTTCTTCTTCCTCCGGCTACGGTCCAAACCACAAGGAGCGGCCGCGACTCCTCTTCCTCTGCATCCTGCTGAGGAGTACGTGAAGAACATAGAACGTTCTTCATCATCTTCCTCTTCTTCATACTGCTGCTACCATCCTGCCAAAACAGAGTATCAGATATTCCTAAAAGTTCATCACCGAACTTCATCGTCTGACAACCAGGATCACTCAATCAGGTTGGTGTTCTCAAGTAACGAAGCCCAAACATGAAAATGTAAGAAATACCATGCATATAGTGCGTAGCCTGATGATTTCTCAAATTTCTATTTTGTTTTGCTAAATTTCAGTAAATAGCGACCCAAGCTAGGGTGCTATTTTATTTGTGTTGGGACGGTGCGATCGATATAGAGGGGGGGTGAATGTATCCCCTTCTAAAATATTGCCCAAATTAAAACAATTCGCCTGCTACTAGATACAGTTGCAGAATAAAAGCTATAGAGTTCAAATAAACATTTGATCGACCAGATGAACTGCTAACTACACCAGTGGAACCTGATGAAGTCTAATGCCAAAGACAGAACAATGCAAACCAGACTCACTTAGCAAGATATGTAATGCTCAAAGTCACTGCAGATCGAAACAAGACTGTTCAAACAACCTGTGAAAGAGATAGGAGATATGGAAGAGCACATCACAAACAAACCACAGAACATCATGATTTTTAGGTGGTTCGGTCCGCAGACCTACGTCCACACCTCACTCCCAACCAGAGTGAGGCTTCCACTACCACAAGCTAGAAACTGCAGACTCAGTCTGCAACAGGTGCTGCCAAACAGCTTGACCAGGGGAACAACCTCCCCTCTTCCTCCAGACCGGAGGGACACCCCAAGTGACTCCCAGCCACTTGGAAACCAGAGACTAGGTCTCTCTTCCTCCAGACCAGGAGGGAACCCACCAGTGACTCCCCGTCACCAGCAAACCAGAGGTCACAGACCTCTCTTCCTCCAGACCAGGAGGGACCCTTGGACTTGCAACCCACAAGCCCAGAACCGGAGATGAATCTCCCTTCTCCTGAGTCCACAGGAGGAACCCGACCTCAGTACTGAGAATCAGAAGAACAAGATGAATAGATGGAAGGAACAAAATAAAAATCAAACAGAAAGAAAAACACAGCAGACGTAAAGCTGGAAATGAGATACACTAGTAGCTCTCACAGGAGCAAAGATGGTTTGGATTTGATCCAATGCTAGACAGATGAATCTTCAATGAAGGCTTCTTATCTCTCGATCTCTCTTCTTCTTACTCTTCTTTTTCTTCTCTGCTTCTTTCTCTCACTGTCTACCCTTCTTCTTTCGATCCTCACGAGCTCTCTCTCTCTCTTTTTATTTTTCTTCTGCTGCTCTCTTCTTCTTTCACTCTCTGCTGCACCTCTTCTTCTTTCACTCTTTGCTGCACCTCTTCTTCTTCACTCACAGTCTCGATCAGCCCTCTTCTCTTCTGATCTATATATATTTCTCTTCGTGTGGAAGAAGCTCTATATTTATACCAGCCGCAGCTAGGTCGTGTGAAGGGCTTGTGCCCTCTTGTCCTCGAATCACGTGCCAAGTGCCAACCTCGGATCACGTGTTCAACCATCTTTCTTCTCGAAGTGTATACCTGTGACACAATCATAAGAAAGTATCAGATGGATGTATAGACTTGGTGAAGGCTTTTAACAAGGCGTGTATAGACATGAATGCTGCATGTAGGCAAGTATGTACAACGTGAGAATGTATAGACTTGAGACCCTTCAACCGACCTCAGTGTACAGACTTGCAGAGTGATGCATTAACGTAATAGAGTGGAATGTGTAGACTTCTGTGTAAAGCATGAAGCAATCGAATGTGTAGACTTTAGAGTAAAGCATGAAGAAGCCTAACCAATGTATAGACTTTGATGTAAAGGCTTGAGTCACACAAACAATGTATAGACTTCATGATGCACAACCCTATCCAATGTCTAGACTTTGAACGCATATGCCAAGGCTGTACAAACTTCAGACTTTGAACGTGTGTGCTGTGAACGATGTATGCACTTGGCCCTTGAAGGATGTACAGACTTGAAGAACTGAAGCCCACGATGTATAGACTTTGAACTCTGAACGACAAATCAGGCTGTACAGACTTGAGAGTCTTGAAGGCCAATGTACAGAGTTGGTAAGCCTGAACCAATGTACAGACTTGGAACGCTTGAGGACCAATGTACAGACTTGGAACGCTTGAGCCAATGTATAGACTTGAAAGGCTTGAACACAACGATGTGCAGACTTTGCGATGTATAGACTTAGGGCTCCTAGATGATGTACAGACTCTACCAATGTGCAGACTTTGCCTATATGAAGTGTGTAGACTTGATATCAATGAATGCACTGGCTGTACAGACTTGCATAAGCGATGTATATACTTTGGGCTCCTAGAGGATGTACAGACTCTACCAATGTGCAGACTTTGCCTATATGCAGTGTGTAGACTTGATATCAATGAATGCGCTGGCTGTACAGACTTGCATAAGCGATGTATATACTTTTCCAATGTGGAGACTTAGGGTGTAGCTAAAGCATCGAACGTAGGAAAAGGTTGGAATGTATAGACTTACGTTCGATCAGCAATGTATAGACTTCAACTAAGCAACCTACAGTGCAATGTCTAGACTTTGAGGTGTAACGTAGGTAAAGACCCCAATGTATAGACTTCCAATGAATGCAACCGCTGTACAGACTTGCTCAAACAGACCGATGTATAGACTTAGAATTTCAACAGAAGGATGTACAGACTTTGAATATGAAGTCAGGCAAACGGATGTACAGACTTGGCCAAAACAGCAATGAACAGACTTGAAACGCTTGAAGGCCACAGGACAGTGTATAGACTTGGAAGGTTATCCAATGTACAGACTTGGAAATGGTTGTATAGACTTGCAGAGCTTTCGCTATGGCTGTATAGACTTCAAGCAATGTGAACGATGTATAGACTTTACCAATGTGCAGACTTTGAAGTGAAGACCAATGAATAGACTTCAAGTGAAGGCCAATGTACAGACTTTGAAGAACAAACGTTACACAAATGCCATGAGTGTATAGACTTGTTCGATGAATGCATGAACAGTGAGTCAATGTATAGACTTCCAATGCCTTCGACAAATGCGATGTACAATCTTTCGAACTGGGGGGGGTCGACCCATCTGGAAGGGGGGTCGACCCACTTCTGTCTAGACTATGCTGACTGATGTATAGACTCTGATTGAGTGACATGCGACAGACAAAGTGCAGACTTGTTTTGAACCAGCACACTGTATAGACTTGCAATACCATGAAGGCAGGCTATATAGACTTGAAGTAATGCATGCAGGTGACAATGTATATACTTGCTGTCAACAAGTGTATGGACAAAGCATGCATACAACAATGATGTGTAGACTTGGGTGTGTGTGTGCTATACAGATTTAAATGCATGCACTGAGCAATTTATGCCTATCAGCTAAACATCATCAAGGCATACAGATCTGAGAGTAGATAGAGCATTACCTGATCTGAGCATTAACCTTACCTGTCATGATTTGACTTTGACTTGGGTTAACTTCATGACCTGTGAGTCATCCTTAAACTTGTTCTGACAGTTTCTCATAATGCAACAGGATTATATCATCAAGGATGGAAACATAATGAGGCATAATATCTGTCATCATCAAAACTCCAGAACCATAGGGGACACATCAATCTCCCCCTTTTTGATGATGGCAATATTATGAGTCATTGCAATAGATTCTTCATGATGATTATGAAATACCATATAACATGCACCACAGATATGACAGAGTTCATGAACATGCACCACAGAGTAGCTCAGTCAGAAGTGAGCATGTAAAACACCATGTGATGCAAGTGTTGATTGATGCAAATGATGACTCACAAAAATTCTCCCCCTTTGACAACATCAAAAAGAATGAAATGGTCATTGACTGTTGAAGGAGCTCTTATGCAATTCTGTGAGTTACAGTCATCAAAGACTCCCCGTGACAAGATATTCTCCTGAATAAACATTGAACCACAGGGACATGCAAGAATTCTCCCCCTTAGATGGACAGTGATTGGAGTGAAGCTCAGGACATAAAGAAGTCAACAGTTAGGTCTGAAATAATGGAGTCCATTGTGAGAAAGAAGGCATTCAGAAGGAATGAGAAAGGTTTTCAATGGGATATCAATTTCATAAATCTGATTAAACAAGTATTTCAGACTCTTCTTATTATAGAGATTTATGAATGATCTTCATTGACAAGTCGGATCAGAATATGATGTATGCAAGGCTTGTTCATAAGCTTTCTGTACTCATATCTGAAATCAGTTTTAATAAAAGTGAACCTTGCTTTCATATTGACAGTCTTGTTTAACCTTCTTCTTTCTTACTCACTTAATTTCAAGGATTCCTTTAAGAGATGCAATCAATAGTAATGAAGTTGAACACATAAGAAAGCATTTATTTCTGTCAAGGATTCCAATAGAATATTTCTTTTGCGCACATTTTCAAATGATACACTAGATTAGCAGCAATTTTCATAATATTCTTCATGAGCACTTGAGTTTAGTACACCCTTGTAACTAGAGGATACACGTTGTTTAGACGCCAGTATCCCTAAGCACTTGGAAGAACTAACTGTCATGCTTCATAAGAACAGAGATTACATTTACACTTCATGACACACTACAAATCATTTCTTTGATGAGTGAGATGTATTTCTCAGTGTGCATGCCATTGCTTTGCTAGATTATCAATCATTTTTAAGCAGAGTTAACTATGGCACCTCATGACACAGTCCTTTGGACATGGTTTCTCAGTGACCAAAGTCATTGCTCTGACAGAATTTACCCTTAGACATAATCCATATTCTCAGATGTTTAAAAAATCAATACTAATTTCATACAAATCAATCAAGGAATATCATGATTTTAGAATTTTCAGAATTCAGAAGAGTTTAAAAGGACACAACATGAAAATGTTGGTTAAAGTTTATTAAGACTAACTCAGATATTTTCAAGATATGTTCATAAGGAAACACAAGGCATACATGAAACTTCAACCGGCTGAAAGAATCAGACATTCATAGTCCTATATAATAGAAGATTCCTCTTTAAGTTGTTTTCAGATTTATGATCAGGATATGCACATAGAATTCTTTCTGAATTTTCAGGAAAGGTCGAAACATTTTTAGGAACAGCCAATTCAACAGTTGATACCAATGAATAGGATGAGTGAAGATGGCTGATTACAGTTGAAGCAGGAAGCTGAAATGTGTTGCATTACACATTCATCACAGGGATTTAAGCAAGATAGCAGTTCAATCTGAAGATGGGAAGTTCAGTTGATAGAATATGAATAATGCTCCCCCTAAATGTATGCATGATCTAGCCTTCCTAAATGTATGCAACTCTGACCTATGGTACCGGGCGGAGGACTTGGTCTAAAGACCACCTCACACATAGCAAGCACTTCCAGACAGAATTCATCTGCCCTTTAGTATCTCACTATTTATATACCAAGAGTCATGCGTGACAATCCAATGCATATGCAGTTCTACATGCATCTTAAGCTAACATTATGCTACTTATATGCAATTGTGAATGCATGTTCATGTCAAATGTGCAGATGAGCATTTTTAAGCATGAGACATCGTCCAAGCAACAGATTTATTCAATTCAGCTTTTCAGATTTTTCAGAATGCAATTTATTTTCAGTGATTATGCATTTTAACAAATATCAAACAACTGCAAATGTCATATGTATGCATCAAATGCAGACAACCTTTAAATCTCATGTATGCACCAGTGCATGATCAGAAAAAAAAATTGCAAATGGCAGATGCAGTTATGGACATGTATGCATGTGATCTTAATTGACATATTAAGCATGATGTTCAGCTAAAACAAAAATTCAGGTGAACAAGCATTTAATCAGCAGAGTTGGGATTTACCAAACTTTGGATGCCTTGGTTTATTTGACCTCCCTTTTATTCCTCATCCCTAAGGCATACCTGCAAAGCACAAATCTTATTTTGTGTTTCTAGGTACCAAAGACTTCTTGGGTCCTACCTTGTTAGTAACAACTCTGATTGGTGCTTTCCTCAACCTTTGGGCCTGTTTATCATCATTCATCATGAAAGCACAATGATTCATGGAGTGCCCAGATATTCCACAGTAGTAGCACGAAGAAACATATTTTAGATTTTTTTATGCACATAATTATGAACATGAATTTTATGTGCATTGGCATAGAAATTTCTGTCACTTGCATGAAATTTTGGTTTACCTTTACCTGCCCACCAGCATTCCGAAGCTCAGTGGCCATGTTTTCCACATTCAAAGCATGCATGAATCTTTTCTTTAAAAATAGATTTATTCCTTCCAAAATCATTTCTATTTGCAGGGAGTTTTATATTTTGAGAAAATGTTTTTCCCTGAGCATGCCAACAGTCCTTGACTGTATGGCCATATTTTCCACAATGAGAACAGTTAGAGAAGGTTTTTCTATGAGAACCTAACCAGCATTGTGCAGCAACATGTCCTATTTTTCCACAATTATAACAATGAATTTTCCTTTCCCAAAAGACATGCTTTCTACCCTGATCATTGTGTGCAGCTGCTAGGTCATCCTTTTCCATCAAATTACACTCATGCATCAGATGTCCAAATTTGTGACAGTAGTGATAGATCATTTTCTACTAGATGCATGTGAGTGTGTGTGAGGACTGTGATCAATATGCACTGAAGAATTCTTTTTATTTATTTTCTATTTTTCAGTCTCTTTCTATTTTTTATACTGAGGTGAAGATGAGGTAGAAGTCTTTTCTTGTTCTGAACATTTAACAAAAACAGTTTTCAATTTGTCTCCAACAACCTTCTCAGCCTTCTTCATGACTGGATTGTAACCCAATCCCTCCTTCTGAAAATTCACATTCGCTCCAAGGAGCTTATTCAAATTGTCTCTTCCCTTAACAAATTTTGACAAAGAGTTTCTTAGATCTTCAATCTCTCTCTCCAAAGACACAATGTAGTCTTCACACAAAATGATTTGATTTTGCAATTCATCATTCAGACTCTTCAGAGTCTCATTTTCCTATGTCAATGTGAATTCAATATTCACTTCATTTTCTTTCAAGATAGATTTCCCCTTTTCAATCGTCAGCCATTTTTCAGAGAAAATAATGTTAAGAACCATCAGCTTTTTGTTTTGTTCCTTCAGATAAATATTTTCTTCAATCAGCTTATCTTGTAATTTATCAGTTTCCTTCCTCTGAGTCAGCAATGAATCATTTTCTTCCTTCAAGGAAGTGATTAAGTTCTTCTGTATATTATCATCAGAGTCTAAGTCTTCAATCAATTCCTTCAAGAATGCACATTCATTGCAAGTAGATTTATCAGAACATATTGTTTGATCCTGGAATTTTTCACATTGTTTCTTAAGACATTCATTTTCAGATTCCAGAACAGCTAATTTAGAGCTAACACATTCAAATTCTTTCAATTCTTTTTGTTATTTTTCAAGATCTTTCTGCAATTCCATATTTATAGATTTTATGGCATTACATTTTTCAGCAAACAAATTCTTTTCTTGCTCAAATTTCCCAATATTTTTTTCATTTTCTTTAACAGATTTTCTAAGAGAGTCATTTTCAGATTTTAGCCTACTTAGTTCAGAGCGAACACATTCAAGTTCCTTCGTCAATTTTTCATTCTGATTTTTATGCATATGAATATCAGACAAGCAGGCATCATGAGATTGCTTCATATTTGAACAATTTTCACATGGTGAACTTGAACTGTCCCGATCACTTTTCTTTTTCATGTTCTTGTATTGTTTTCTTAATTATTCATGAGATTCAAGCAACTCAGCATAGGCATTCTCCCAATCATCTAAAGAAAAATTCTCAAAGGGATTTACCTCCTCCTCATCATCCTCTTCTTCATTTTGGCTGCCACTTTGATTACATCTGTTAGCCATCATGCAGCTGTCTTCATTTATACTGTGAGCTAGCTTCAGCTCCTCCAGGATGTCCTTGGCAGACCTGTAATCATAAAAAGAAGAGTGTAAGGCTCTGTTAGTGGCTGCTTTCATCAGATTGAAGGCTTTCTGATTTTCTCCATCCTTTGATCTGTGGCTGTTGGTCCATTTGGACACTTTCTTTGGTAATGTGTGAGGACCTAGTGAAATTAATTTCCACAGATCAGGATTAACTGCATCAACATAATTGTGCAGACTAACAAACCACGCATTAAAATTAGAACCGTTGAAAACCGGTGGATCACCCATGAAAACTGATCAGATAAATGCAACAGGAATAATGAAGCACCAAGATAGCAGGATCGAATCTACAGATCGCTAGACCTTCTAAGCAGACAACCTGCTCTGATACCAATTGTTGGGACGGTGCGATCGATATAGAGGGGGGGGTGAATGTATCCCCTTCTAAAATATTTCCCAAATTAAAGCAATTCGCCTGCTACTAGATACAGTTGCAGAATAAAAGCTATAGAGTTCAAATAAACATTTGATCGACCAGATGAACTGCTAACTATACCAGTGGAACCTGATGAAGTCTAATGCCAAAGACAGAACAATGCAAACCAGACTCACTTAGCAAGATATGTAATGCTCAAAGTCACTGCAGATCGAAACAAGACTGTTCAAACAACCTGTGAAAGAGATAGGAGATATGGAAGAGCACACCACAAACAAACCACAGAACATCATGATTTTTAGGTGGTTCGGTCCGCAGACCTACGTCCACCCCTCACTCCCAACCGGAGTGAGGCTTCCACTACCACAAGCTAGAAACCGCAGACTCAGTCTGCAACAGGTGCTGCCAAACAGCTTGACCAGGGGAACAACCTCCCCTCTTCCTCCAGACCGGAGGGACACCCCAAGTGACTCCCAGCAACTTGGAAACCAGAGACTAGGTCTCTCTTCCTCCAGACCAGGAGGGAACCCACCAGTGACTCCCCGTCACCAGCAAACCAGAGGTCACAGACCTCTCTTCCTCCAGACCAGGAGGGACCCTTGGACTTGCAACCCACAAGCCCAGAACCGGAGATGAATCTCCCTTCTCCTGAGTCCACAGGAGGAACCCGACCTCAGTACTGAGAATCAGAAGAACAAGATGAATAGATGGAAGGAACAAAATAAAAATCAAACAGAAAGAAAAACACAGCAGACGTAAAGCTGGAAATGAGATACACTAGTAGCTCTCGCAGGAGCAAAGCTGGTTTGGATTTGATCCAATGCCAGACACACGAATCTTCAATGAAGGCTTCTTATCTCTCGATCTCTCTTCTTCTTACTCTTCTTTTTCTTCTCTGCTTCTTTCTCTCACTGTCTACCCTTCTTCTTTCGATCCTCACGAGCTCTCTCTCTCTTTTTCATTTTCATCTGCTGCTCTCTTCTTCTTTCACTCTCTGCTGCACCTCTTCTTCTTTCACTCTCTGCTGCACCTCTTCTTCTTCACTCACAGTCTCGATCAACCCTCTTCTCTTCTGATCTCTATATATTTCTCTTCGTGTGGAAGAAGCTCTGTATTTATACCAGCCGCAGCTAGGTCGTGTGAAGGGCTTGTGCCCTCTTGTCCTCGAATCACATGCCAGGTGCCAACCTCGGATCACGTGTCCAGCCATCTTTCTTCTCGAAGTGTATACCTGTGACACAGTCATAAGAAAGTATCAGATGGATGTATAGACTTGGTGAAGGCTTTTAACAAGGCGTGTATAGACATGAATGCTGCATGTAGGCAAGTATGTACAACGTGAGAATGTATAGACTTGAGACCCTTCAAGCGACCTCAGTGTACAGACTTGCAGAGTGATGCATTAATTTAATAGAGTGGAATGTGTAGACTTTTGTGTAAAGCATGAAGCAATCGAATGTGTAGACTTTAGAGTAAAGCATGAAGAAGCCTAACCAATGTATAGACTTTGATGTAAAGGCTTGAGTCACACAAACAATGTATAGACTTCACGATGCACAACCCTATCCAATGTATAGACTTTGAACGCATATGCCAAGGCTGTACAAACTTCAGACTTTGAACGTGTGTGCTGTGAACGATGTATACACTTGGCCCTTGAAGGATGTACATACTTGAAGAACTGAAGCCCACGATGTATAGACTTTGAACTCTGAACGACAAATCAGGCTGTACAGACTTGAGAGTCTTGAAGGCCAATGTACAGAGTTGGTAAGCCTGAACCAATGTACAGACTTGGAATGCTTGAGGACCAGTGTACAGACTTGGAACGCTTGAGCCAATGTATAGACTTGAAAGGCTTGAACACAGTGATGTGCAGACTTTGCGATGTATAGACTTAGGGCTCCCAGAGGATGTACAGACTCTACCAATGTGCAGACTTTGCCCATATGCAGTGTGTAGACTTGATATCAATGAATGCACTGGCTGTACAGACTTGCATAAGCGATGTATATACTTTGGGCTCCTAGAGGATGTACAGACTCTACCAATGTGCAGACTTTGCCTATATGCAGTGTGTAGACTTGATATCAATGAATGCGCTGGCTGTACAGACTTGCATAAGCGATGTATATACTTTGGGCTCCTAGAGGATGTATAGACTCTACCAATGTGCAGACTTTGCCCATATGCAGTGTGTAGACTTGATATCAATGAATGCGCTGGCTGTACAGACTTGCATAAGCGATGTATATACTTTGGGCTCCTAGAGGATGTATAGACTCTACCAATGTGCAGACTTTGCCCATATGCAGTGTGTAGACTTGATATCAATGAATGCGCTGGCTGTACAGACTTGCAAAAGAGATGTATATACTTTTCCAATGTGGAGACTTAGGGTGTAGCTAAAGCATCGAACGTAAGAAAAGGTTGGAATGTATAGACTTACGTTCGATTAGTAATGTATAGACTTCAACTAAGCAACCTACAGTGCAATGTCTAGACTTTGAAGTGCAACGTAGGTAAAGACCCCAATGTATAGACTTCCAATGAATGCAACCGCTGTACAGACTTGCTCAAACAGACTGATGTATAGACTTAGAATTTCAACAGAAGGATGTACAGACTTTGAATATGAAGTCAGGCAAACGGATGTATAGACTTGGCCAAAACAGCAATGAACAGACTTGAAACACTTGAAGGCCACAGGACAGTGTATAGAAGGTTATCCAATGTACAGACTTGGAAATGGCTGTATAGACTTGCAGAGCTTTCGCTAAGGCTGTATAGACTTGAAGCAATGTGAATGATGTATAGACTTTACCAATGTGCAGACTTTGAAGTGAAGACCAATGAATAGACTTCAAGTGAAGGCCAATGTACAGACTTTGAAGAACAAACGTTACACATATGCCATGGGTGTATAGACTTGTTCGATGAATGCATGAATAGTGAGTCAATGTATAGACTTCCAATGCCTTCGACAAATGCGATTACAGACTTTCAAACTGGGGGGGGGGGGGTCGACCCATCTGGAAGGGGGGTCGACCCACTTCTGTCTAGACTATGTTGACTGATGTATAGACTCTGATTGAGTGACATGCGACAGACAAAGTGCAGACTTGTTTTGAACCAGCACACTGTATAGACTTGTAATACCATGAAGGCAGGCTGTATAGACTTGAAGTAATGCATGCAGGTGACAATGTATATACTTGCTGTCAACAAGTGTATGGACAAAGCATGCATACAACAATGATGTGTAGACTTGGGTGTGTGTGTGCTGTACAGATTTAAATGCATGCACAGAGCAATTTATGCATATTGTTGTGCCTCTTAGGTACAAGCATGTGCTATGTTGCTTTGATGATAGCAATGCTATTTGGTTTTGATGATAGCAAGACAGTGAGTGTATTTGAGTGCATTTGATATTGTATTTTGATGATAGCAATGTTATTGTGTTTTGATGATTGCAATAAACAAAGTGCATTTCTGTGCATTCTTATTCTTGAGCATTCTGCATATGATAGCAACATGAATGATGATGTTTAGCATTGATGGCATTTGTTCTTTATATATATGCATTACATTCTGTCAGATATCATGTCTCTGCATGTATCTGCAGTCTGAACAGTAGTGGGTCGACCCACCCTTGCTGATGCGTCGACCCATCAGAACATTGATTGTTTGAGTTGAAGTCTATATAGACTTCAGCGTCTCATTCATGCTTTGATTAATGAAGTCTGTACATCAGTCTTCACATTCTAAGTCTGTACAGCCGTTGGGTTTGGACTCAGATTCTGTACACTCGATTCGCCTTTGAATTGGTCAAGTGTGTACATCCTTCCAAGCTTCAAGTCTACACATTGGGTTGTCAGGCTTCAACTCTATACATTCATTTGTTAGGCCCAAGTCTATACACTCATTGTTAGAGGCCTGAACTTAACTGAAGTCTATACACTGGACTTCACTTTACCAAGTCTATACACTGGACCTTGTTTTACCAAGTCTGTACACTCGCTGCACTGTTCAAATCCATACACTGGCAGCTCTACTTAAGTATATACATTCGTCTGAACTAAGTTCATTTTCCTCTGTCTGTCTGCAGATGATTCAGGCCATCAAGACTTGGCATGTGATCCAAGAGGTTGAAATGCTGACACGTGGACACAACAGTTCAAACAATCAAGAAAGAAGCTCCTGGATTATTCTGGTGCGTCAACGCATTGATCTAGTAGTGTGGACGCAGCAGTTCAAGTATCCCTTATTGCAGCCTCTGGAGTACATTGGCAGCATCGACGCTGCAGCTCCATGCGTCAACGCAGCATGCTGAGAGCGTCAACGCAGCACATCTATCTGCTGAAGACCTGATCACTGGATCACCTACGCGTCAACGCAGCAGTGGAGCAGCATCGACGCAACAGTTAAAAAGGCCATGCTGATTGCTCACTGGAACGCATCAATGCGTCAACGCAGCAGTTTGTTAAAAAGGCTAGGCTGGTTGCTCACTTGCTCACTGGAAAGCGTCGACGTAGTAGTTAAAAAGGCTAGGCTGTTTGTTCACTAGAACGTATCAATGTGTCAACGCAACAAACTGATGGAGTCAACGCAGCAGACTTGAGTTTCATAGGCTGAAGATCTCTGAAGGCTGCGTCAACTCCTTGGAGCAAGTGGGTTGACGCCATCTAACTCCAGTTGCTGAGCGTACTGATGAATGGGCACGTGACCTGAAGCTGGCACCTGACACGTGATTCGAGGTGGTGCTGAGCACGTGATCCGAGGAAGAATCTTCTGGACGGAAGGCATGGGAAGCACACGCCCTATCTCCCTACTGCTGTTGGTATATATTGGAGCCTTTGTCTTCAGATGGAGGCTGATCGTGATCGAAGCCAGAGAGCAGAAGCTGAGAGAAGAAAGGGAAAAATAAGAGAGAGCTTCCACGATCCAGCAGAAGAAAAGAAAAAGAGAAAGAGAGAAAAGGAGAACAGAGATCAAGAGAAGAAGAGAAGTGCAGCAGAGAAGAAAGAGAGAGAGAGAGAGTGAAGAAAGAGAGTGAGATCGAGGGAGATCTGTTCCTATTGGACCGTGGATCAGATCCAGGCCAGTCAGCTCCGTTGAGAGCCACATTGTGCATTTCATTTTTCATCTTTCTGTTTGCTGAAGTTATTTTCATTTCATGTTTTTGTTTTTCCTTTTTCATTTGGTTATCCTTGTTCCTCCGATTCTTAGTAGTGAGGTCGGGTTCCTCCTGGTGGGTCAGGAGAAGGGAGATCTGATCTCCGGTTTGCAAGCAGCAGGGGGGCTGCTTGTGGGTTCCCTCCGAGCTAGGAGGAAGAGAGGCTAGGCCTCTGGTGGATTGCTGGTAGTAGAGTGCTACTGGCTGGTTCACTGGTAGCGGGGATGCTACTAGTGGGGTTCCCTCTTGGTATAGAGGAAGAGAGACGTGAGTCTTTGGTTTCTAGTGACGGTGGGTTGCTAGAGGTTCCCTTCGTGTAGGAGGAAGAGGGGATGTTGTTCCCCTAGGTAAGCTGCGTATCAGCATCTGTTGGCAAGCTGTGTTGCCCAGCTATTAGTGAAGCCACACTCGGGTTGAGTGTGGGGTGGATGTAGGTCTGCAGGACCGAACCACCTAAAAACCCCTCTTGCATTGTGGTTTGATTGCTTATGGTTTGCTTCCGCTAGATGTTTGCATAGGGGCGCTCCAAGTGTTTGATCACAGGTTCATTAGATGATTTGATCAGATTTTGTTCTAAGTGTTTAATCTGTTGAGTGAGCGAAATTCTAATTAAACGAAAGTTTATATTGGGTGAAAGTTTTTATAGGATATATTCATTCACCCCCCCTCTGAATACTTGCACCGAACCCAACATATATCAGCTAAACATCATCAAGGCATATAGATCTGAGAGTAGACAGAGCATTACCTGATCTGAGCATTAACCTTACCTGTCATGATTTGACTTTGACTTGGGTTAACTTCATGACCTGTGAGTCATCCTTAAACCTGTTCTGACAGTTTCTCATAATGCAACAGGATTATATCATCAAGGATGGAAACATAATGAGGCATAATATCTGTCATCATCAAAACTCCAGAACCACAGGGGACACATCAATTTGACGATCGTGCAAACAAGCGTCAATTGTCTAGTCATTTAATAAATACGAAATGTTCAAAATTTAATAACTGAGAACCCTTAAATGTAAAATAATGCATGATCATGTCCATAAATTCCTGCTATTTTTCTCTATCTGTTTATGTCTTTGGAACCTTGATCAGACATACTCCAAAAACCATGTGTCTATGATTGTACCTGTCCGGTGCAAATCTTATGACAAAGGAATAGCGACCCTGATTAGGTCGTCAATTGAATGAATGCCCATGTGAACGGGCGTCAATTTAGTGATAAACGGTATATTATAGAAATGTTTATAATAATCTTGGATATTGAAATGACGACATATACCCTGCCCTTTAATTTGATATATGACGCCCCTGACTAGGGCGCTGTTTACATAATTGAAGCCTTCATGAAAGACATCATTTTGATGATAATCGAAATTTGAAAATGTTTATATATATTAATATTTACATAATCTGGATGTAACGACTGAGTGAGCAGTCGTCATTTGATAAACTGACGACCCTGACAAGGGCGCCAATTTAGAAAATGAAGACTTAAACTCAGGCGTCAATTTACCGAACTCCTGATTTTTTGATTTTCGTGTTTCAGCAACCCTTGACCATGGGTTGTGTATACCGGCACTATATTCCATTCCGTGAATATAGCCCCATGTTTCACGTTGTTTTATCGATTACCATTATTTCTCGGTGATAGATGAACCCTCCATGGGACATTCCGTTCCTTTGGATTGGTGACTTTATCATAGAGACCTCCGTAAGACTTCGCTAGCCTTGGAATCCCTCAAGGCAGCCGAGTTGGTTGTACCATCAAAACCCATGACACTACTTGATTTCCATGTCACTCTAAAGAAACATGGTATACCGGCCCTTATGACATGCTATGTGGATGTCATGAGAATATTCTTAAAATTATGGAATGGGAAACCATGCCATTAATGTTCTTAAAGAATTATGTGCCATACTTATGGACACGAATTCTATCTACCTTATCATGTACAAAGAACAAGCGACGCTATATAAGTGCGTATTCTTCATGTCATGATCTCCACCCAATTTATCGACATGTCATGGTTTCTATGCTTCGCGTACATTTTTATCGCAAGTCTGTCCTTGCTCAAGGGCCTTGCCCTTAAATTCCATTAAAAATCTTACCTTATCCTTCTATTAAAGCTTGTTCTTGAAACTCCTTATTGGTTATAAACTATCGTGGATGTCTAGATCTATCTTTAAATGCTGTGCATATAGGGCCCGATCTGGTCCTGGGAGGAGCACCTGAAAGTACTAGTGCCCATGGGAGTTTTAATGATCGCGGTGTCTAGCATTGCACCGCAGTACTTGTCTCTCTTGATCTTTGGCATTCCACACTCTCTCTTTCTTTCGTGACTCGCGTGCGTGACTTTACTAGCATGGCCCGAAACGGGCAAAGTACTTGCGTGAAATAGCCAATAATCTATAAATTTTCTCTTGAATATCTCTTACTTGCTTGGAAGTTTTGCATACTGTTGTTAATCTTGCTCATTTTGTTTTACTTGCTCGGTTAAATCTACATGTATAGTCTTACTTGCATTTACATGCGAAAATGTAATTATTTCAACCAATTGCTTGTTCTTGAGATATAATTCCTACTGAGCGTTCGCTCACCCAGCTCTATTCCAACATTTTTCAGGTAATCAGGTGGATAGCGAGACCGAGACTCACACGGGAGGGACAAGTGTGCAAGCGAGCTTTGGAAATTAGCGAACCCGAGTCTTTTATCTTTCTTGAGTCTAGCATGATGTCACTTATTTAGTTATATTGTCTAAGTCTATTAGTGCGTCATCTCCTTTTCTTTTATAGTAACGTAGTTGAGTCTTCAAGTTCTTGTAAGAGACTTATATTTGAAATAAAAATTTTATTGTTGTTCCAAATTATTTGGTCTCATGCCATTGCTCTTGATCGTTCACGATTGTTTAACTGCCACGTTCCGAGCAAACGACACGTTTCGCTGCTATCGGTTCGGGGCGTGACAGAGGTGGTATCCGAGCTTCAGCTTTCATATCCTCCAATTATTAGGTTCCAATGATAGGTCAAGTATCCCTGTCAGGCATATCAGAGCTTCGACTTTCATATCCTCCAATTATTAGGTTCCAATAATAGGTCAAGTATCCTTGTCAGTCATATCAGAGCATCAGCTTTCATATCCTCCATTTATTAGGTTCCAGTTATAGGTCAAGTATCTTTGTCAGTCATATCAGAGCTTCGGCTGTCACATCCTCAAGTTATTAGGTTCAAGTGATAGGTTGAGTATTTTTGTCAGTCATCCTATAGGAATTCCGTGAGAGATGGGTAGAACTTGGGGTTACAGTTATAAAAGAAAAGATATTTACATTTCATTAATTCTTGAGTCAATAAATTACCTCCCCATTTATCCTTGCAGGAACCTAGATAAAATGGAAGCAACTAAGTCAAGCTTTGTCCCTGAGATGGTACTAGTAGATGTCCAAGCTTATGCGGACCTTGTTAGAAGAGTCCAGAAGCTAGAGAAGGCGATGAAAGAAAAAGAGAGAGTTGAAAGGAAAGATCAAACAGATAATTCTGGAAAGTTCACCATTACCAAGAAAAGGGTAAACGGGGGTGGTAGCTCACAAAAGTGTAAGAAGTGCAAGAAATGTAAGAAATGTAATAAGAAGGGAACTTCGACAGATCACTCGCAAGGTAAGTGTAAATCTTGTGGAAGATATGGTCACCAATCAGAAAAGTGTTGGTGGAGTTCAGGAGCATGTCTACGTTGCGGAAGCTTAGACCATAAGATAGTAGAATGCCCTATTTTGACCAAAAAGCTTCCAAGAGAGACTCAAGCTGTGGCCGAACTTACCAAGAGAGAAGTTGTGGAAGGTACCCCTCGCCCTTAAGCTAAAATTAATTCTTCCTAAAAATTAGTTCTTTTCCACTCCATGTATCTAGACTTTTTCTTCGCATTATAGCTAGTTCCCCATCTTGAGTAAAGGATGATGTGAATTTGGGGACCAAATTCTTTGAAGTGGGGGAGGGTGTAACGCCCGGCAATTTTGTAGGCTAAACAGGAATACGATAATATATATATTTCCGGTTCGAAAAGAAAAAATGACCTATAGTGATATTCCTATAAATAGTTAATAAGGTTCCTAGAATAAATAAAAGGTTATTTAATATTGCATGTTTGGAAATGGAAGTAAAATAAATGTGTTACTAGGATCGAACCTGCCTCTGATACCCAAGACAATGATTAAGAAGAAAATAAAAGTGAAGAAAAATTATAAGAAATGAAACCCCTATATGAAGTATTACTAAGGCCCTAATATATATTGTACTTGGCCACAAACGCTAAATGGTAAACCCAATAGTCATAAGGACCTAGCATATGAACTTAACTTAGGACTAATGGCCCTTGTATACATATACGTATATACATGTAAACTATTAGTAAATATAGGTCACGTATATGAGGCTTAGTAACTGACAAAAGGGATTAGTGATATATATACATATATATACGTGTAAACATACATACACTAGGACTTCATATACCTTTAATAGGCCTTACACTTAGACCATATCACAAATGAGCCAAATTAAATAAATAAATAAATAAATAGCACCTCCTATCAGGTCGTCATTTAATTAAAAACCGTTCAAGTGGGTGCTAATTTACAAATTGACGCCTCTATGTTAGGCGCAAGTTAAAGAAATGACGCCCCTTTGAATGGGCGCCATATTCATACGTTAAGAGGGTAGATAGAGGATAATAGTAAATAACGCCCCCTTGACGGGCGCTATATTATAAATTAAAGCCCCTTACATAGGTGTCATTTTAAAATAACGCCCCAACCCCAGGCGTCAATTCCAAAACCGAACCCGTTGGTGTTTGGTTAAAACAGGGATGTTAACTGAGTAAGTTTTGATTAAGAAAGGGATTGATACGTGGATATTTAAGTTTAGTAAGGATTCTAGCTAGGAAATTTTAGTCCTAATCGAACTCCTAGAACCCATTAGGATTCCTTCTCCTATAAATACCCCCTTCCATCGAGCCAAACCTGTTGGCTCTTTTCTTCAACAAACCTACTGCTGCTCCATACGTGAAGAACATAAAGAAGTTCTTCAACTTCTTCTTCTTCCTCCGGCTGCGGTCCAAACCACAAGGAGCGGCCACGACTCCTCTTCCTCTGCATCCTGTTGAGGAGTACGTGAAGAACATAGGACGTTCTTCATCGTCTTCCTCTTCTTCATACTGCTGCTACCATCCTGCCAAAACAGAGTATCGGATATTCCTAAAAGTTCATCACCGAACTTCATCGTCTGACAACCAGGATCACTCAATCAGGTAGGTGTTCTCAAGTAACGAAGCCCAAACATGAAAATGTAAGAAATACCATGCATATAGTCCGTAGCCTGATGATTTCTCGGGTTTCTATTTTGTTTTGCTAAATTTCAGTAAATAGCGACCCAAGCTAGGGCGCTATTTTATTTGACGACCGTGCAAACAGGCGTCAATTGTCTAGTCATTTAATAAATACGAAATGTTCAAAATTTAATAACTGAGAACCCTTATATGTAAACTAATGCATGATCATGTCCATAAATTCATGCTATTTTTCTCTATCTATTCATGTCTTTGGAACCTTGATCAGACATACTCCAAAAACCATGTGTCTATGATTGTACCTGTCCGGTGCAAATCTTATGACAAAGGAATAGTGACCCTGATTAGGTTGTCAATTGAATGAATGCCCATGTGAACGGGCGTCAATTTAGTGATAAACGGTGTATTATAGAAACGTTTATAATATTCTTGGATATTGAAATGACGACATATACACTGCCCTTTAATTTGATATATGACGCCCCTGACTAGGGCGCCCATGAAAGGTGTCATTTTAATGATAATCAAAATTTGAAAATGTTTATAGATATTAATATTTACATAATCTGGATGTAATGATTGAGTTAACAGTCGTCATTTGATAAACTGACGACCCTGACAAGGGCGCCAATTTAGAAAATGAAGACTTAAACTCAGGCGTCAATTTACCGAACTCCTGATTTTCTGATTTTCGTGTTTTAGCAACCCTTGACCATGGGTTGTGTATACCGGCACTATATTCCATTCCGTGAATATAGCCCCATGTTTCACGTTGTTTTATAGATTACCACTATTTCTCGGTGATAGATGAACCCTCCATGGGACATTCTATTCCTTTGGATTGGTGACTTTATCATAGAGACCTCCGTAAGACTTTTCTAGCCTTAGAATCCCTCAAGGTAGCCGAGCAGGTTGTACCATCAAAACCCATGACACTACTTGATTTCCATGCCACTCTAAAAAAATATGGTATACCGGCCCTCATGACATGCTATGTGGATGTCATGAGAATATTCTTAGAATTATGGAATGGAAAACCATGCCATTAATGTTCTTAAAGAATTATGTGCCATACTTATGGACACTAATTCTATCTACCTTATCATGTACAAAGAACAAACGACGCTATATAAGTGCTTATTCTTCATGTCATGATCTCCACCCAGTTTATCGACATGCCATGGTTTCTATGCTTCGCGTAGATTTTTATCACAAGTCTGTCCTTGCTCAAGGGCCTTGCCCTTAAATTCCATGAAAAATCTTACCTTATCCTTCTATTAAAGATTGTTCTTGAAACTCCTTATTGGCTATAAACTATCGTGGATGTCTAGATCTATCTTTAAATGCTGTGCATATAGGGCCCGATCTGGTCTTGAGAGGAGCACCCGAAAGTACTAGTGCCCGTGGGAGTTTTAATGATCGCGGTGTCTAGCATTGCACCGCAGTACTTGTCTCTCTTGATCTTTGGCATTCCACACTCTCTCTTTCTTTCGTGACTCGCCTGCGTGACTTGACTTGTGTGACTTTACTAGCGTGGCCCGAAATGGGCAAAGTACTTGCGTGAAGTAGCCAATAATCTATAAATTTTCTCATGAATATCTCTTACTTGCTTGGAAGTTTTACATATTGTTGTTAATCTTGCTCGTTTTGTTTTACTTGCTCGGTTAAATCTACATGCATAGTCTTACTTGCATTTACATGTGAAAATGTAATTATTTCAACCAATGGCTTGTTCTTGAGATATAATTCCTACTGAGCGTTCGCTCACCTAGTTCTATTCCAACATTTTTCAGGTAATCAGGTGACTAACGAGACCGAGACTCACACGGGAGGGACAAGTGTACAAGCGAGCTTTGGAAATTAGCGAACCTGAGTCTTTTATCTTTCTTGAGTCTAGCATGATGTCTCTTGTTTAGTTATATTATCTAAGTCTATTAGTGCGTCATCTCCTTTTCTTTCATAGTGACGTAGTTGAGTCTTCAAGTTCTTGTAAGAGACTTATATTTGAAATAAAATTTTTATTGTTGTTCCAAATTATTTGGTCTCATGCCATTGCTCTTGATCGTTCACGATTGTTTAACTGCCACGTTCCGAGCAAATGACACGTTCCGCTGCTATCGGTTCGGGGCGTGACACTTTCGTTCATTGTGTATGTGTGGGGGCTCCTATGATTGTGGCAGCTGTTGGTTTCCAAGAATATCAGAATTGTGAAAAGGTGATAATATGTAAATTGCTCATTCACTTAGTTCTGGTTGCATGTATGGCTACCTACATGTTAGCTAAAGAATGTGTATTTTTCTCATATGAGTTATTTTCAGCGGATGATAATGAATGGATAATGCTACTGTTAACATATGAAATTATGTATATAATTGATTATATAGATGCAAGTTAACCCAGGTTTGATTAGGCTGCCTACTGAGCGTCACACTCACCCCTTTGTGACACACATTTTCAGGAGATATAGAGAGGATGTTGAGGAGGAGGTTGTAGCTGAGGTGTAGTGCCAGTGCGTAGTTCGACTGGGTATGCTATGGATGAAGGTCTCTCTTATATGTGTATCTATGGGGCAGTAAGCATGTATGGGCTCAGGTTTATTTTGGAACAATGGCCATGTACTCTTCTCTGGAAATTATGAATGGTTGAGATGATATTTACTTTTTTATAACTATGGTTTCTCTCTCTCTCTCATGCGAATGTATGCATATTGTGCTTTCGTGATACGTACGAAGTAATGCTTCGGGGTCCGATAAAGAAGAAAAAAAAATGCCCATAATTTGGGACTCGGATCTCGGGGCGTTACAGGAGTGGCCTGGTTGTGTCGACTCCATAATGTTCTTGCGTCAACTCCATCATCTTGGTTCCTGACGACTGGCTGAAGAGTTCTATTTGTTACGTTGACTCTAAGGAATTATTGCGTCGACTCAACACTGTTGTTGATGTCAGGACAGAGCTTTTACAAGCTGGAGTCGACTCTGTATGTCGACACCTTCTTGAGTTTGAGCGAGGTCTTGCTAAAACTATTTTGTTATTTGCTATTGCGTCGACTCCCAACTCAATTTGCGTCGACTCCATCCATCATAAATTGTGCTTTGTTTCTTCTATTTTGTTGATGCAATGAGACATAGCGTCGACTCAGTCTTTGAACTCAAGGTCACTTTATTTATGCAGCATCGACTCAGTACGTACACTGCATCGGCTCATCCATACTTGGTTTCTTCAACATCAAATAACTAATTTGCCTGTTAACCAAAAGAGATATATAACGTTAGAGATTTCAGCAAGATTTGAAGATCGTGATAACTAATTCATAGTTAGCCATTATCAAAACCAGGGACACAACACTCTCCCCCTTTTTGATGATGGTAACTATGAGTCATTATCAAAACCAACAGACAGAACAAACAATGCTGAGAGAATGCAGAGGCTTAGACAAACACAACACACTGATGACTGCAAACACACACAACTCAAACACGACTCAACATACTTCTCCCCCTTTGACATCATCAAAAGATAGAGAGGGTGGATAAGTAATTGAACAAGGATGTCGGCTGAGAATCAAGTGCTGTCCAAATTCAAGATTTAAGCATCAAACTCACAAAGGAAATTCTATCTGATCCAAGCCCATAAAATTATAAAACTGAGTATTAGATTCTTCTGTCATAAAGCTACTTATGAAATATTCCTTCAGAATCCTTGAACTGGTTTAAGACTGATAACCTTCAAGCTTTTCACGACAAGACTTAAGGAGAACTTTACATAGATTTAATGATCCTAAACCAACCTTCTCAAATGAGTGCCCTATGGTGCCTCTCTCCCTTACTGTTATTTCCAGTGGTTGCTTTAGGAAATACTTTAACTAGTATGGAAATTAAACATAGTGTTAGATTTCTAAATTTTCCCTTTGGAGATTCTTTGCTACCTTTTCCAAATTTATCTTTTTCTTTTCAGTTTTGTAAGAGCATTTAAGTCTAGTACATACATTTCATCCTCAAGATACACGTTGTTTAAATGCCAGTATTCTTAGTTACTCAGTGTGACTGATTGTCCTGCTTCGATTTGGACAGAGGTAGCATGTCACTTCATGACATTGTTCATCTTATTTCATTGATAAGTGACCAATATTTCTCAGTGTTTCCATGCCATTGCTCTATCTTTATATTTTTTAGAATTTTTCAATAGAGTTAACTTTGGCACTTCATGACACAGTCCATCTTACTTCAAAGGTAAGAGGACATGGTTTCTCAGTGAAACATTGTCATTGCTCTGCTATATACTGGCCTTAGAGATTTTCAAATCGATTCCCATGTTTAATAGCAATACTTAGATTTAAGTATATCACAAAACTACCTCTGTACTTTAAGTTTTCATGTCTAGAGAGGGGTTTCAGGGCAAAAATTTTCAAGGACATATTTAGTTTTATTAAAGCTATATATAGTTACCTCCAAGCACTCAGAGATATACTTAAATTATCAATCTTGAACCTTCAAATTACCTAGGCATTCACAGAGCTTTAGGAAAGAAGAGTCTTATTTCAGTTTTCTCTGAATCAGGTGACTTATGAACAAATAAAAATCTCCCTCAAAATTTAAGCTCATTGTTCAAGAATCAAAATTTTGATGCAAGAGAATAGCAACTAAGAGACCAAGAATTGTCTAGTGATCAAGGAAGATTAGAGAGGATGTGACAAATCAATTCAATAAAGATTGTTCTAGCACACATGCAATAAATCTATTTCATTATCAGATAAACTATGTAGACTCCCCATATCTAAAATTAGTTATGGGCCTGGGATAGTGAAACTCTAACTGACTCTGTAAAAAAAATAATAATAAAAGCCCGAGGAAGATCAGAGAAATTTAGAAAACATCATCTACCCCTAACTGCATGATTGAATATTTTTGGTACTTGGTGAAGAACTTAGATCCGAAGATCACCTCACGCTTAGTGAAAGCTTTCAGTTGGACTTAATCCAACTTTCCATAAATAACCATTTTATATACCAAAATAATAGCTTGAGCACAAGCAGTAGAGAGTAGAATGGCTTAACAACATGACTAGAAATATATAGGCAGACACGTAAGCAGCCAGACTCCCCCTAACTTAGTGCACCAAAAAAAAAAATAATGAGCCACACATACAAGAAGCATGCACTAGGGTTTGACGACTTATATTCATGAAATTCTGCAGAGCCCAAGTTCCCTTCCCAAGGTAGAGAATTTATCATTATTCAATGGCTTTGTGAATATGTCAGCAATCTGATGCAATGTATCAACATGATGCAGTTCAAAGTTTTTCTTGGAAACTTCATCTCTTAAAAAATGATGCCTAATTTCAATGTGTTTTGATCTTGAATGCTGGATTAGATTTTTAGTGAGATTTATTGCACTAGTGTTGTCACACAAAATAGGGGTGCAACCAAGATCTACATTGTAGTCTTGGAGTTGGTGTTTAATCCAAATAACCTGAGTTCCACAACTCCCTGCAGCCATGTATTAAGCCTCTGCAATGGAGAGTGCAACCGAATGCTGTTTCTTGGAAGCCCAAGAAACTAAACACCTACCCAGAAATTGACAGTAACCACCACTACTCTTCCAATCCAATTTACAACCAGCATAATCTGCATCTATATATGAAATAACTTTCAGTTTGCATGATGCAGGATACCATAGTCCTAAGTTGTGTGTGCCAGCAAGATATCTAAAAATTCTTTTCAAGGTAGTTAAGTATGATTCTCTAGGACTAGCCTGAAATCTAGCACATAAACAAACACTAAATTGTATATCTGGCCTAGAAGCAGCGAGGTAAAGTAAAGATCCAATCATACCTCGATAAGTTTTTGGGCCCACTAGTTTACCTCTTTCATCTGCATCTAGGGATGCATTTATGCTCATGGGTGTAGAGATGTGCTTTACCTTTTCCATGCAAAACTTTTTCAATATGTCCAATGTATATTTGGTTTGATTAATGAAGCATCCTTCTTTCATTTACTTGACCTACAATCCAATGAAATATGCAATTTACCAATTAGGCTCATTTCAAATTCTTTAGTCATTAAATTTACAAATTCATCACATAGTTCCGAATTTGTTGAACCAAAAATAATATCATCTACGTATACCTGAACTATGATGATTTGACCATTAGAAGTTTTTGTGAACAAAGTCTGATCTACCTTACCTTTGCTGCAGCCATTCCCAAGCAAGAAAGCAGTCAACCTATCATACCAAGCTCGAGGAGCATGTTTCAGACCATAAAGGGCCTTATTCAACATAAAAAAATGGTTAGGTAGCTCATGAGATTCAAACCAGGGGGCTGCTCAACATAAATGTCTTCTTTTATGATTCCATTTAGAAAAGCACTTTTCACATCCATTTGTTGAAGTTTAATGCCACATGAGCAGGCAAAAGCTAACAAAATTATGATAGCTTCCATCCTAGCAACTGGTGCATAGGATTCATCAAAGTCTACCCCCGGTTCCTAATTATAACCCTTAGCCACTAACCTAGCTTTATTTCTAGAAATTATTCCATCTATGTTTATTTTATTCCTGAATACCCACCTTGTTCCTATGACAGAACAATTATTAGGTCTGGGAACCAATGTCCAGAATTGGTTTATTTCAAATTGACCCAATTATTCATACATTGCATTTATCAAAGATTCATCTTTTAAGGCTTCTTCTATAGTTTTGGATTCAATCTGTCAAACCAAAGCAACTAAGTCCTGATTATTTATTTCTTTAAAGAAGGATCTTATTCTTGGAGGATCATGGAGATTGCCAATAACGTTTTGAACAGCGTGGTCTTTTAAAAATTTAACATTGTCTGATGACTCACCTTGTTCGGTTGACCTAAATACTAGATCAGTCGACCTACCTTGTACAGGTTCCTGTTCCTCCGTTTGTTCAGATGGTTCTACATCTTCTTTATTCTCCAGAAATTCTCCACTGTCATTTTCCTTCCTATCATTATCAAATTTATCAATGTTATCAACGAATTCATCAAAACTTATATGAGGTGACTCTTCTACAGTTTGGTCATTGATATTAAATACCATGTATGTCCTAGACTTTTCAGAATACCCAAGAAATATACCTGGACAGCTCTTGGCCTCAAATTTATCTAAGTCCTTTTTGTCATTGTTGTGAATGAAGCATTTTGAACAAAAAATTTTAAAGTAGGCCAAGTTGGGTTTCTTACATTTAAGCATTTCATAGGGAGTTTTCTTGTGAACAGATCTTACCATTGCTCTATTTATGATATAACAGGTAGTGTTGGCTGCCTCTACCCAAAACCTTCGTGGAAGTTGGCTTTCAAGCAGCATGGTTCTAGCCATTTTCACAATGGTTCTATTTCTTCTTTCAATAATCTCGTTCTGTTCAGGAGTCATGGGAGAAGAAAACTTATGAGTTAAACCTTCTTTCTCACAGAATTCAGTAAACAAGGAATTTTCAAACTCCGCCCCATGATTAGATAGAATTGGGTAGATCTTATGTTTACCCTCCAGTGTAATTCTTTTGAAGAAATTATGAAACTCAAGGAAGGGATCACTTTTATGGGTTAGAAAAAAGATCCAACCAAACCTAGTAAAGTCATCTATGATGACATATCCGAATCTTTTTCCACCTAGACTTATAGTTCTAGTGGGACCAAAAAGATCCATGTGGAGAAATTCTAATGGCCTGCTAGATATGGGTTCGTGCCTAGTTTTAAAGGATTTTCTGGTCTGTTTGCCTAAGGCACAAGCATCACAAACTTTGGATTTTGATTTAAAGGAAATTTTTGGCAAACCTTTGACCAGATGATACTTGACAAGTTTATTCAAAGTGTTATAGCTGGCATGACCTAATCTGCGATGCCAAGAAAAAGCATTGTCACCTACATTAGCAGACAAACACATTTCATGAGAGATTATCATCAAGGTCTACCATGTAGACGTTATTTACTCTATGGCCTATGAATTTTATTGAGTCAGAATATATTTCTAAAATTTTGCATGAGTTATTGTCAAACATAACTTTGTGACCCTTGTCACAAAGCTAATTTATGTTGATCAGGTTATGTTCAAGACCATCAACTAAAAGAACTTTCTCAATCGTGTTGGTGGGGTTTACAAATAGTGCTTGACCCAATGATTTTACCTCTATTCTTCCCTCCAAACCTCACCAAACCTCCGTCTTTCAGCTCTAGCTGGCTAAATTTTGTTTTGACTCCAGCCATGTACCTTGAGCAACCACTATCCAAGTACCAGCGATTGTGCATGGCTGGCTGGCAATTCTGCAGAACAGATTATACATATGTTGGAACTCACGCAAGTGTTTGACTATTATCAATGTTAACCTGAGCAAGATAAACTGAAATGCACACACAAGGACATCATTTATATGATTTTTTTGATTCTTGGTACTCGGTGGAGGTTTGGTCCGAAGATCTCCTCACGCATAGTGATAATTTCCAGACAGACATGATCTATCCTTCCATAAATCACCATTTAATATACCAGTCATTCAGATAATTTAAAGATGAAGTTCATTATAGCATAGTTCAAACAAATAGCCCAGTCAGGTCAACAATTTAAGGAGAAGTTTTAGTTCAATTAATATGTAAAATTGATCATGAACTAAATTTTTATTCTCAAACCTATGCCTTAAGTAGACGGTTCTCACTATTCTCTATACACCCTCAAGGCACCCCTACAGAGAACTAGTTATGTAAATGTTTTTGGGACCCAGGAAAGTTTGGGTCTAGCAACGTTACTCAAATCGTGCAGCATGCTCTTAGGAATCCAGATCTGCCTGACACAAGGTCTTTGGCTGACAAATAAAGAAAAATTTTGGTTACTAGACTTAACAAACTTACTGCCAGTATACCTCTGGATTGGTCTAACTCTAGCATGGCTGGCAAATTTTTTATTACATTCAAACTGATTTCTAGATTGTTTCTGAAAATTATAAGGATAGCGCGAATTTTATGGATAAAGGGGATATGAATGGTGATTCTTTCTGGCTGTCTTATTCTTGTTTTGGACTGAATAAGTGGACTTGTGATTTTGATGGTGTGGCCAGAACCAAGTATTGTAGTTGTTGTGAAAATCTTCTTTTGTAGCTTGTCGGCTTGAATTGTTATTCCAGTTAGCCCTCTTTATTGTTTTTGTTTTTGGTTGTTGGATGTTTTTATTAGTTTTGGACTGGTTGTGTCGACTCCATAAAGTTCTCATGTCAACTCCATCATCTTGGTTCCTGACGACTGGCTGAAGAGTTCTGTTTGTTGCGTCGACTCCAAGCAATTATTGTGTCGACTCAATACTACTGTTGATGTCAGGACATAGCTTTTACAAGCTGGAGTCGACTTTATATGTCGAGACCTTCTTGAGTTTGAGTGAGGTCTTGTTAAAACTATTTTTTTGTTTGTTGTTGCGTCGACTCCCAACTCAATATGCGTCGACTCCATCCATCATAAATTGTGCTTTGTTACTTCTATTTTGTCAACACAATGAGACGTAGTGTCGACTTAGTCTTTGAACTCATGGTCACTTTATTTCTAGAGCATTGACTCAGTGCGTACACTATGTCGGCTCATCCATACTTGGTTTCTTCAACATCAAATAACTAATTTTCTTGTTAACCAAAAGAGATATATAACGTTAGAGATTTCAGCAAGATTTGATGATCATGAAAACTAATTCATAGTTAGCCATTATCAAAACCAGGGACACAATAGTGGCCACGTTAGTGGACTGCATGGTTTCAGTAGTTCCCACACAGGTGGAGTCAATGCCTGAACCAGTGGCTCCCAAAGGGACCAGGCTTGTGTAGTTTCCGAGCACTAAGGTACCCGGGCTTTCCAAATGTGCAAGGCACCCAAGGGCTTGGACCTGTGGCTTTCCAAATGCTAAGAAACGACATGGCATGGTTCGCAGTCTCATCATCTGAGCCAGTTTTGACATCGGTGGAGTCAATGCATCGGTGTGAGGTTGCTCACGTTGCACATGTCAAGCTATCCATTTTCTTGTACTAACTATCATTTCCTTGATGTATAACTATAACACCCCATATTTTTTTCCTACCAGAACCCGTAAGTTTAGAGCACTTTTGTGAGTCCCGGGCCGTGTTTTATGATTTACTCAGGTTTTTGGGTGTCGAGCCTACGGAACCCTGTGTAGGGTGAATCATCGTGATTTCGGGCTCTGGGAAATTGCAGGTGCGTTGTGCATTTTCCAAGGATCGTGGGAATGATTTTTGCCCATTTTTATATTTTATAGATTTATAAAATCCCAACTTAAACCACCCTCACCCCCTCTCTCTCCCCATCTTTCATTTCTCTCCCCCTCCCCTCTCACGTTCTCTCTTTCTAACCCTCTCATCTCCGGTGGCCGATGGAGGAAGGTGGGGCTGAGGCGGCGAGGCTCATGGGGTGAGGAGTGGCGAGGATGGAGCGTGGATCGAGGTGGAGGTGCGGCATGGCTCGTTCACGAGTTCAGGATGCCGGAGGGTTTTTGATAAGCTATTTTGTGAGAAAATGGTGTCCTCGGCGTGGGAAAACTTCGGTGGAGGTAGGGGGATGGATTTCTGGCCCCTGTAGTTCATTTCCCATGGATTTAGTAGGCCGAGGTGAGCCGAGCGTGGGTTTTTCTTGATGTCGGGCGATGTTTCCATGTTTAGGGTGTGAGGCATTTTTTGTCGAATCGATCGGCATTTTGCCATTTATTTCCTTCCATTTTGTTGTTTGGGACGCGGAGGATGGTCCGCGTTGTTTTCCCCCTCGATTGGGATAGAGTGGGCATGGAAACCGGACTCTGAGGTTGAGTCCAAGCAGGTTTCTGCCATTTTCGGTCGATCGACCGGTTGAGGCCGGTCGACCGAACAGCTTACCACGGAAGGGTGAACCTAGGTGGGTACGGTAAACCGAACCCTGTGGGCCGGTCGACTGACCCCCTATGGGCATGTCAACACCCCGATGGGTAGGTCGATGTAGCCTGGGCGGTCGACTGACCCCCTGCTGTTGGTCGACCAAAATGCAGTAGTTCAGCCCGTTTTGGCCCCCAATCGACCCGGTTGTGACCCATTGGTCAACCTATGGCCCCATGGATGTCCCGAGCACCCCAGGGGTACCGTGACCGTATTTTTGGGTGTCCGGAGGTACCGTATTATCTCGATTAGCATGCCCATGGGTTTTAAGGGTCCGGGTGAGCTCGTAGGTTTCGAGCTTTCCTATTTCACTAAATCGAGTCACCGTGTATTGGTATGAGTACGGAGGGCTATCCCCGCATGACGTTAGCTTTCTCAGAAAGTGGTTTCCGTGTAGGCCAAGCATATGGCCTATGAACTATGATTTCTGTGACCCAGCCTATGGCTGGAGGTTTCTTAGTTTCTCTTTGGTAAGGGATTATGCTCGACGGTTATGTCCCGCCTTAAAAGCTATATTGGATTGTGGTTTTGACCCTAGGTTTAGGGCAGATTGACTGCATGGATGTTGACACCCATTTTATGACCAATGAGTTGGGTCATCTCCTTATCTATTTTATGATGTTCTGAGTTATTCACCGCTTATTGGGCTATTTTGGTTACTTTTGGGCTTATTTTCATGGGTCGCTCTCCTTGGTTGGACCTTGTTCCTTGTCTTTTCCGTCGCTTTAAGCTTAGTGGGCTTTCGTATCTTTTTGCCACAACCCTGCCCCTAGCGGTCTATCGGACGGCCGTTAGATAGCTTTTGGCAATCTATTACTAGACCGTTAGCCAGAGGAAGAGTCCTGCTTTAACGTCTTTCCTTTCAATCCTTATCTTTTAAGGGACGATCAGCTCATGCGGTCTATCGCACGACCGTTAGGGGCTCTCTAGCTGTCCTTTGCTAAACCGCTAGGCATACAGAGAGTCTTGTTAGTCTTCTTCGGTCTTATCTCTTTCTGGATGACTTAGCCATGCGGTCTATCAGTCAACCATTTATGGAGCCTTGCGGTCTATCGCAAGACCGTTAGGAGAGACAGAGAGTCCTACTCTGTCTGTTCTTTCTCTCTTCGACCATGGTCAAACTAGAGTCCTTGATTTGTTGATTTCTCTCTGGGTAGAAACTCTTAGAACCTTCTGTTTGTTTCCCTGAACTCTTGGGAGTATTATCTTCGAGAGTTTGCTAGGTTTAGGCCTATTTTATTGCTGATTTCTCTCCAACTCAACCTAGGGTTTGGGGGTCTATAAATAGAACCCTTGACTTCATGGCTTGAGGGGGAGATTTTCTGGAGTTTGCCACGAAGTACTGTTGCATGCTAGAGCGAGTACCAACCAGGGAGAAGTCCTTTCTACATCCTTAAGGCTTCTGGTCCAGAAAGTATTGAGTTCCATTGGTTTAGTTTGTGTCTTTCTTTCTTAGTTTTCTCTCTTCCCCTTTGCATCTTCATAGCATATTCCCTCTTCCTCTTCCACGTTCTTTTGCACTCACATCATTTTCAAACATCCTCCTACTCTTTTCCATGCCCCACAGGGGTTAAAAAACCACCAACCCCCAGTTATTCACCCTTCCTTTTAAGCACTTTAGCTTAATTACATTATAAATACTACACTAGTCCAATGGCTTGTTAGGTTGTTTATTCTTCGTGTCTACATCCTTTTGCAGGTTTACAGAGTTCATTGCACGAGGCCCAGCCCTTCTGGCTGGCCAAGAGGGGTGGAGATACAAGTTCCATGTTGCAATTCTGGGTGCTCTTGCGACCGTTTGGAGGACCGTTTGTGGATCTCAGGCGATCTATTGCCGGACCGTTTGACGTCGTCTGGCGATCAACTTCAGGACGGTTTTCCTTCCGCAGCGCCTGGTTTCTTTCTCCCGCAGGCGGGTGGCCTCACTCGGCTCTTTCCAAGGTACATAGTGTGGTATTATCGCATTATCTACCTCGATGGTGATCACAACTTCCTTTATTTGGGTATTGGTCATCTCTTTCGTCATCTTTCTTACTTTCTCTTTTATTTTTAGTTGCTCCACACCCTCGGTGTGTGTCTTCCTTTTACTCCTTTGCTCCACGCCCCGGTGTGTGTTTTTATTTCCCCTTCTTTATTTCTGCAGTGTTGAGATGACATGCCCATGAATTTCATGTTGATTGCTTGAGTTAGTGCACCACTTGCTCACATATATTTCACATCTTTCATATCTCTCACATCACACCATCAACACACACACCATCATAAAAAATAATATCAACAACCTCTATTTTTTGGCGATCACGGTGGGACAACTAGTGCCAATCGTGCTGAGTTACTATTTAACGTGTTGTTCTTTGTTGATCTCAGTTGCCCTTGTGTTTTTCTCAGTTTTCACGTTTATTCCCTGTTGTTTTATGCTCTCTGGTTCCCTGGCGATCTCCTCCCTAGCCGTTTCTAGCCTAAAAGCGATCTAGCGATAGATCGTCTTATCTGATTAGCAGTCTCCCATAAGATCGTTTCTCCTGTTACAGGTACACATCATGAGGTTGCTGTTATTTCTACAATTTTTGGTTGTGTTTATTACTCCTGGGTGCTATCTGGTCTCCTCCTTTTGTTATGGCATATATTCACATCATTTTTTGCATATTGTTTGCTAGTTTCAAGGATAGAAATTGCATGCACTCTGGTGCACATAGGGTAATTCATTTTTTCATATCAAAGCTGCATTCCCACCTTGGTGTGTGATCCTCTCACCTCCATATTCCTTGGGGTCGACTAGGTGACCACACCAGGGACCTCCATAAGTCCCCGCGAGTCGTGGATTCCCACACGGACACCGGACCGGTTGTACCTTCACCACCCCGTGTCTAGGTTGCATAAGTAAGGGAGAGTTCACACCTAGAGTTAACCAAGTTCCTGATGTCCTTCCCATTAGGGACCTATTGTTGGAGAGAATATTTTAATTGAAATCATTAAGGTCCTAAAGGAGGAAACTAATAAAATTTGTGCATCATCATAACTTGGTTGGCTTTGGGTGCCTCTCATCCCTTTCTTATTTTCATAAGTTTGAAGTCATCTTGTCTAGTTACTCATTTGTGGTTGTTTGTGTTTTATTTTTATGGTGTCACATTGCATGTGGAGTTGCTTTCGATCCTTAGATTCATCTCCTAGGAGCAATTCCTCTTTCACATCTTACTTCCATCCTTTGTTCGAGTCCAACATGTCTTCCTACGATCTTCCCCATTCCCATGAGGAATCTCTTCCCCAGGGTCTCTTAGAGGACCCGCCTAGGGTCATCCAACTTCCATCCGGAGAAGGGTACATCCCTCCTCCTTCCTCTATCTCCATGGAGGGCACACAACCCTCCCTTTCCACCAATAATCCCACCGGTCGAATCTTGCAAATGATGGCCCAATTGGATCCTATTGTGTATGTGATTTTGATGATTACAAAATGACTTTGTTGCCTGGACTTGTTTGGCCTTGTGCTTGAATGGTTATTCATGTTTTCATGGCTCAGTATTGATGAGAATGTTTTTGTGGAAAATAATGCTTCATGAATGTTAGTGTTTGTCAACAAGAATGCCATTTGAATGAATGTGTTCCCATGCTTTCCTACATGCTTTGCATTTGGCATGATTGTTAACATTTGGGTATTGAAGTATTTTGATGTTGAAATTATGAAAGATACATGTAAGCTATTTGAATGTTTGAGCTCCCATGTCAATATATTTGATTGAATGATATATTCATGCTTATCATTTCAAAATCTTGTCATTTGGTCAAATATATTTTTGTTGATTGATATGAGAAGTAAAATACATGTTTGAACAGGCTCATTGATGTATTTTATTGTGAACATGTTCATAGAATTGATGCTTGATGCAAGGATTTTGATTCTCATCTAACCTCGTGCTTTATCATGCTTTTCAGGAGAAAAATTCATAGTTGATACTCATGGGATCATGGTAATATCTAACCACCTTGTGTGCTTGAATTGGAGGAGGTTGAGGTTGAGCTTTCATGTCTTTATATTTGGATGAGTGATAGATTCAAGTTCATCATAACAAAATCTTGTATTGGTGAAATGGCATAATGCTCATTTGAATGCTAGTGTGCTCATGTGATAGAAACAATCTTGTGTATTCATGAGTTTTCATGCATGGTGTGTATGGGTTGCAATACCCTTGTTTGTGGTTCATGGTTTCTTCATGATCCTTGAGGCTCATAATATGTTTGACTCTTTTATAGCACTCACGGTTGAATGCATGTCTTAAGAGTGGAACTCCTTGATCTTGATTTCCATGTAGATCTAATGATTCATCTTGTTTTTGCAAGATGGACATTGATGAAAATCAGTTTGATATCACTTGGATGCATGGTAATATCCCTCTAATTTTTACCTGTGGAAAATGGCCTTTTAGTAGGCTAGAAAAGCCCTTAGCATGGTTCATGAATATACCTTATGGTTCTTGAGGGTTATTATGTGCTTAATACATTCACATTCATCAAAGTGAAATTGGTTTCATGGTGCCCATATAATGAGTTTAAGTGGTTTGAATGACTTTGTTTCCACTTGAGGTTTTGGTGGTTTGAAAACCCTTTCATGTATTCACTTCATATGGTGTTGTAGTTTTCAAAGTGTTTCATGCATTGTCTAAATGACTTTTCCTTTGAGGTTGCAAAATGCTTAAGCCATTGAAATGACCATTTGTTGAATGAGGTCTAAAAATATGCCAACATCTTGTCTCAATGTATGGTTATTTGATTTATATGTTGAATGAGGAAGAATAATTTTTCATTGAGCTTGAATTGATGAAATCTGGGTTTAGGATGTGCCTTCATGCGAAAACCTTTATGATGTTGAATTACATGCACTCCATTTGAAATAATTTGTTTTTCACCATTGAAATTCATGAATGGATGTTAGAATTAATTGGGTTGCATGTTTAGGTCATTGGGAATGGTTTAGAACTCATTTTTTGAGGTTTCAAGGTGAATGGGTCGACCCCCCCACTCAATGGGTCGACCCCTGGGCTAAAACTGCCCAAAAAGTGTTCTGGCCAGCAGATGGGTCGACCCCCCTTAGAGATGGGTCAACCCCTGTGACAAAAACTGGCTAGACAGATTCTGTCTGGCCAGATGGGTCGACCCCCCCTCCAGATGGGTCGACCCCCCCTGTTCGCAGCTCCGCATGAGATTTCCATAAGCCATCGAAACCCTATCAAATGACCTCCGATTGGGGTAAAATTTTACCCTAATGCCCTTAGGTTACTAATGAACATATTAGGGTGGTTTTGCTAGAGTTTTACATGGGTATATGGGTCTTTTAGTGTCTTCTATATATACTTATATGTGAACTTTGAATTTTAACATAGATGAACACTAATGCTTATTTTGTGTTGTCTTGTAGGAGAAGAAAAGGGGAAAATGAAGAGGAGCTGTTGAAGGGGCGATTTCATCTACTTCCTTGAAGATTTGAAGCTTGTGAAAGAAGAGGAAAGGGAGCAGCTCGAGAAGAGGAACAAGAGGAAGCCGGAATCACCTTCATCCGACTCTGAACCAAGAAGAGCCGGATCATTTTGAGAAGGGGAACCTTTACATTTCAAATGTGTTTTTTGGTTCAGTGTTTAGAAGTTGTTTTGGGTTTATTGTATCCATCTCTCAACAATTCATCCAACTCTGAACGATTATTCTGTGTGTGGGTTCGGAGAATGGTTTCTTCGAGTGGTTTGTGTTGACGCTTGTGTGTCGTTTGGTGCGGAGCATATCCGCGTGTGTGTTAGGGTTTTTTACCTCGTGTGTTTAGGGAGAAATCCCCATGTGTTGCTGCATTCGCAGCATGTGGTTTGGGGTTTTTACCCAGTGTGTGTGGGGAGAAATCCCCGTGTTTGCTGCCTTCGCAGCGTGTGGAAAAAGCCTCACCGGTTTGGTGAGGGGTGGACGTAGGGAGCCCGTCGTGGTCCCGAACCACCTTAAAAATTCCCGTCTCTTGTGGTTTGAATTGTGTGATTGTGTGTGCTTCTCTATCTATTCTATTTCCGCAATCGTGTTAGCTCGGTAAGATTGAGAGAATCACATTTATTCTATTTAGTTTAATTCTTCAATCATGTGAAATTTGTTGATTCCACTGTGCGAGTAGTTTTAAGTTTTTAATTGGACATAATTTTTAGTAGAGGGTTCTATTCACCTCCCCCCCTCTAGAACCGTGTTCCTGCACTACGGGACCCAACAATTGGTATCAGAGCGAGGCTCTGTTGTCCCTAGATCTTACAATCTACAGAGTGATCCCAGTGCATTCTACAATCATAAATTTTTCTAGTGATCAAATCTCTATGAATTGCATTCCGACTTTTGATGGCCATGATTATCTTTCTTAGAGAAATGCTATGTGTGTTTATCTTGGTTTGCATGAGCCTAATATTTGGAAAGTCATATGTGAAGGTTCATACAAGCTTCCTACTGAACACAACAAATGGGATGATATGCATGTCAAGAAAAATGCAATGAATGTTAGAGCATTAAATTTCCTCATGAATGTCATTGAATCTAATATACTTTCACAAATTCCCTTGTGTAGGTCGGCAAGAGACCTGTGGGACGAGTTGGCACGAAAGTATGAAGAGGAAGTGATGGATCCATGCTTAATGGCTCAATGAGACGAAAATTCAAATGAGGTAAATTCTAACTCTGACTCTGATGAAGATGAAATGTCATTTGAAGAATTACTTGATGCTTATGAGGAGTTGTCGAGTAGATATAAGAAAATCAAGTTAGAAAATAAAAAATTGAAAAAGGAAGTTGAAGACAATGTTCATGACTCCCTTTGTGAAAAATGTGCTGAGAATGAGGAATTAAATGAGGTACGCATGATTGACATTAAAGAATATAAAGACACAATTGCATGTTTAAGGAGTGAAAATGAAGCTCTCAAGGATGAATTTAATCAAATAAAGAAAAATGAGGAATGCCTTAAGAAGAAGCTTGCCTCTTTATCTGATGATGAGAAATTGTTTGAAAAACTTATTGATAATAAAATTGATAGCAAGAGCATCATAGATGAAAATGAAGAACTTAAAAAGAAAAATGGTGCCATGCTAATTGAAATATGTCTTCTTGAGGGTAGCTTGAAATGTCTTGAAAATTTTGAAAAAGAAAATACGTTGTTAAAATCTGAAATTAAAAGTTGAAACATTTAAACAACGCCATGTCAGAAAAACTGTTAACTTTTGAAAAAGGGAAAGCTTTGGATGTCAATGTTGAATCTAAAAAACTACTTGTGCTAGAACAAGAACTTGAAAGCTATAAAACTGCAAATAAAGTGTTGAATGAATGTAATGTTTGCAGTGAATAAGAAATTGCTAGCTATGAGTTGTACATTGCATCTCTTGAAAATAAAATCATTGATTTGAATACATCTTTGTCCAAATTTGTCAAGGGGAAAGACAACCTAGATAGAATCTTGGGGACCAAGGTGAATTTTCAAAGGGAATGTCTTGGGTATGAACCCACTAAAAAGAAAGCTTTTGGTCTGAAAACCCAAACGTCATTCGTGCATGCTTCATGTTCTTCTAATGCATCTTTTGTTGAGAAATCCCAGATTAAAACTCATGCCCAACCTAGGACCAAGAAATTTGCTCCATCACCCAACTGCCAAAATGGTCCTAAGAGTCATAATAGAAAATTTGATTCTCACCAAAATCATGAAAAGTATGCTCATGTTCCTAAAAGTTCAAAGTTGAGTTGTTTTTACTGTGGCATGCATAGTCATGTTATGGATGACTGTGATATCATGAAAAAAGATGACCAACATGCATGTAAAGAAAAATTTACTTTCAAAAGATAAAGAAATGGTTCATACTTTTATTGTCATAAACTTGGCCATGTGATGAAAAATTACTTTGTGAAGTAAAAAGATGAACGTCATGCTAACAATGTTAAGTTCAATGTTCAAAGAAAATTTAATGATAAACATGCCCTTCATGCTCAAAGATTTTCATATAACAAAGAAAAGTTCAATGAAAAAACTCAAGCTCACAATGAAAAATTATTTGGAAGAACTACCACTTCTTGTTGCTTTCATTGTGATAAATTTAGACATGTAATGAAAAACTGTTGGTTATTGAAAAGTGATAATTTTCATGCTTCTAGAATGAATGCTAGGTTTAATTTTGTTAGACCTAGATCTTTTGAAAATAGAAGATGGAATACTGTTGAAAATACTTTTGCTCATGAAAGAACATCTTTTGGTAGAAATGCTTCTCCTCAATGTTTTTATTGTGGAAATCATGGTCATGTGATTAAGGACTGCAAGATCATGAGAAATGATGACATTGAAGCAATGAAAGTGTGGAAGAATTCGGTTGGTGGTAATGCTACTAACTCTGAGGGACCCAAGAAGGCTTGGGTTCCCAAATTTGTCAAATGAGTTAGATTTGATGCAGGTGTGCTTTGAGGAAATAAATTGAAAGGGGTACCAATAAAAGGGAACAAGGCACACTTGTTTGGTAAAACCCCGACTTTACTTTTTCTTATTGTCAAACTTGGTGATTTTGATGTTTTCACTTCTATTGCTTTGTTATGTTGTTGGAATCATGTTTTACATTTCTTCACAAGCCATACATGTTTTCATTGAATGAATATTTGGTATATCAAATGGTGATATGTGAAATGACAGATCAAGTCTGTCAGGAAGCTATCACTATGTGAGAGGTGATCTTAGGATCAACGTACTCCACCTTGTACCAATATTCAAAATTTCAATTTGGTTGGCTTACGAGGGTTCATGTATTTTGAATGGAATTGATTTACCTTTAATTTGCATATCTTTCAAATTGAATATGGAAAACTCTCTTGTTTCAAAAAGGTAAAAATTTCTGAACTGTGGAATTGCTTATTCTCTAAGGCAACAATTGACATTGGATGATGACCATGGCTTAGTTTAAAGCCTGTTAACTGTGTGTGTGGTTGCTCTGCATGATCGATAAATTGCTTGATTTATTCAATCTGAAAATTTATCTCATGTAATACCAATTTGAATGATCATGGTCGAATGTTTGGGTTGTAAGGAAAATAGCTGTTCATGATAAAGCCTGAAATGAAATGCTCATGGTTCTGTGTTAAATTGATTGAAAACTCAACTCATGCATTTACTGAATTCATGCTCACTTAAGTATTCAAGAATGCACAAAAATTGAAATCTCCATAAAAATATCGCATTGGTATTTTTGCATATCATTCACATATCATGCATGCTTTGTGAATTTGAGTCTCTTGCATACTTTGACTTATTTATGCTTGAAAGCCATGATTTATGGGCACACAAAATAAAATAAAAAAAATACATATTGAATATTCATGCATATAGGGCATATGCATATATTTCATGATAATTGCATATCTTGAATCATGAGTACTTGCGTGAATAGTTTGTTAAAACCTTACTTGTTCAAACATTCCCCCTTCGTCTAATTTTGAGCATAAACTTTGGATTTGAAAGATGGAAGTCATAGTGTGCATAGTTGCATATATTGCATACTTATCACTCATATAGTGCATACTCATTTCATTTGAAAGATGAAGCTCATTGTGTGCCTATGTACATATTTGGCATTTTCAGCATACATATAGTACATACTTTGAGATGCATCATTTTGAACACCGCCAACCTTCATGAACTGAAACTTCATAACATTGGGCCTTTAATTTGCATCTTGCATTGCATTCTCATGTTGTTATAGGTTGCACGCATAAGAGTTTGTGCATTAGGTGCATTTGGAACATTCATATAAAATCTAAAATTCTGCATTCATGATGCACTCTACATTGCATATTTGCATATTTCCGTTGTATGCTTGCATGTTAATATATGCTAAAATCCCTTCTTTGAAACTTCTAAGACCTCATATCTCTTGATAAATAATGTTGCATCTGAGTCTTAACTATTGTGCTTAATGTTAAACACTCAGGATAAACAATTCCTATTTAGTGTATTCACATAGGGGGAGCTGCACTATCTTGTGTTGAGTTAAATTTTCTCCATACATGTTAAATCAAATTCTCACACTTCATGCACTTTAATGTGAAAAAGAGTGTTATTCATAAGGATATAGGAATTTTATTTCAACACTCTAAAGTAATTAAACTTGCTGCATTTATGATAAAGAGGCAGTTGAGGAAAAAACTGCCTGCCTCAGCTGAAAAAATTTGGATGAAATAAAAGGCAGAGCAATGCTTAGTCTCACTGAGTAAACTAGATACACGTCACCTGAGACGTGATGTGGTTCATTTCTGAAAAGTGTTGACTAAAGTACCTCTGTTCAAAATGAAGTGAAATGGTTCAGTATTCTGAGTAACCGGGGATTCTGGCATGAGCTCCATGTGTCTCCTCGCGTAAAAAGGAATTATTTGAACCTGATCACTCTGAGAAAAATTCATATTGTTAATGTGAAATTTTTGAAAAAAATTCTGATGAAAATTTAATGGGGCAGAGCGTAGCCTCCAATACGTTGTTCTCTAGATTTAAATGTAGTCTGTGTAGTTACTCTTGCGTTCAATTGAAAATATGGATATCCATATGGCTAAAGCCTATTTCCATGTTATTCACTTATACACATGGCAATTTGATTTAATATGTGTTTTGAAAATTTGATTGACTGCATGATTGTATGTCTTTTGCTATCTATCTGCACACTCTCCTAGGTGTACATATGAGCACCAAAGTTTTATTGACTCACCTACACTTTTCGTACACCTATCCTCTCATTATAAATAAAATGGGGGAGCTATATTGTATGTATATAGATTTACTTGCGTGGAAGTCAATCATACTTGATCATTATACTTGCATTCTGTATGTTCGTATTGCCCAAAACTTGCATTTCAAACATGTGCAAATTAGTTCATGCATATTTGGCATTTAGTGCATTCACACATGCATATTTTGAATTGCATCTTCTTAAACATAATGTGCAAATTGTTCTCTTAATAACCCCGTTGTCCGTCGATTCTCTGTCAATGACAAAGGGGGAGAGACCGTTACTTTGTGCTTCTTTCATGAATATCATATTTTGCTTGTCCGTTCTCATTTTGCCATAAGGGGAGAAATCATGTTGGTTTGGTCTTGATGCTATCGCGAATTCCCCATGTTGATCCCCATTTATGATTATGTCAAAGGGGGAGAGAGCATTAATGAGCATTAATGCTCAACATTTTGTCATCATCAAAATGGGGGAGATTGTTGTGTATGTGATTTTGATGATTACAAAATGACATTGTTGTCTGGACTTGCTTGGCCTCGTGCTTGAATGGTTATTCATGTTTTCATGGCTCTATATTGATGAGAAAGTTTTTGTGGAAAACAATGCTTCATGAATGTTAGTTTTTGTCAACAAGAATGCCATTTGAATGAATGTGTTCCCATGCTTTCCTACATGCTTTACATTTGGCATGATTGTTAACATTTGGGTATTGAAGCATTTTGATGTTGAAATTATGAAACATACATGTAAGCTATTTGAATGTTTGAGCTCCCATGTCAATATATTTGATTGAATGATAGATTCATACTTATCATTTCAAAATCTTGTCATTTGGTCAAATATATTTTTGTTGATTGATATGAGAAGCAAAATACATGTTTGAATAGGTTCATTGATGTATTTTATTGTGAACATGTTCATAGAATTGATGCTTGATGTAAGGATTTTGATTCTCATCTAACCTCGTGCTTTATCATGCTTTTCAGGAGGAAAATTCATGGTTGATACTCATAGGATCATGGTAATATCTAACCACCTTGTGTGCTTGAATTGGAGGAGGGTGAGGTTGAGCTTTCATGTCTTTATATTTGGATGAGTGATAGATTCAAGTTCATTATAACAAAATCTTGTATTGGTGAAATGACATAATGCTCATTTGAATGCTAGTGTGCTCATGTGATAGAAACAATCTTGTGTATTCATGAGTTTTCATGCATAGTGTGTATGTGTTGCAATACCCTTGTTTGTGGTTCATGGTTTCTTCATGATCCTTGATGCTCATAATATGTTTCACTCTTTTCTAGCACTCATGGTTGAATGCATGTCTTAAGAGTGGAACTCCTTGATCTTGATTTCCATGTAGATCTAATGATTTATGTTGTTTTTGTAGGATGGACATTGATGGAAATCAGTTTGATATCACTTGGATGCATGGTAATATCCCTCTATTTTTTGCCCATGAAAAATGGCCTTTTAGTAGGCTAGAAAAGCCCTTGGCATGGTTCATGAATATACCTTATGGTTCTTGAGGGTTATTATGTGCTTAATACATTCACATTCATCAAAGTGAAATTGGTTTCATGGTGCCCATATAATGAGTTTAAGTGGTTTGAATGACTTTGTTTCCACTTGAGATTTTAGTGGTTTGAAAACTCTTTCATGTATTCACTTCATATGGTGTTGTAGTTTTCAAAGTGTTTCATGCATTCTCTAAATGACTTTTCCTTTGAGGTTGTAAAATGCTTAAGCCATTGAAATGACCATTTGTTGAATGAGGTCTAAAAATATGCCAACATCTTGTCTCAATGCATGGTTATTTGATTTATATGTTGAATGAGGAAGAATAATTTTTCATTGAGCTTGAATTGATGAAATCCTAGTTTAGGATGTACCTTCATGCGAAAACCTTCATGATGTTGAATTACATGCACTCCATTTGAAATAATTTATTTTTCATTATTAAAATTCATGAATGGATGTTAGAATTCATTGGATTGCATGTTTAGGTCATTGGGAATGGTTTAGAAATCATTTTTTGAGGTTTCGAGGTGAATGGGTCGACGCCCCCACTCAATGGGTTAACCCCTGGGCTAAAACTGCCCAAAAAGTGTTCTGGCCAGCAGACGGGTCGACCCCCCTCAGAGATGGGTCAACCCCTGTGACAAAAACTGGCCAGACAGATTTTGTCTGGCCAGATGGGTCGGCCCCCCCTCCAGATGGGTCGACCCCCCATGTTCGTAGCTCCGCGCGAGATTTCCGTAAGCCATCGAGACCCTATCAAATGACCTCCGATTGGGGTGAAATTTCACCCTAATGCCCTTAGGTTACTAATGAACATATTAGGGTGGTTTTGCTAGGGTTTTACATGGGTATATGGGTATTTTGGTGCCTTCTATGTATACTCATATGTGAACTCCGAATTTCAACATAGATGAACACTAATGCTTATTTTGTGTTGTCTTGTAGGAGAAGAAAAGGGGAAAATAAAGAGGAGCTGTTGAAGGGGCGATTTCATCTACTTCCTTGAAGATTTGAAGCTTGTGAAAGAAGAGGAAAGGGAGCGGCTCGAGAAGAGGAACAAGACGAAGCCGGAATCGTCGTCATCCGACTCCGAACCAAGAAGAGCCAGATCATTTTGAGAAGTGGAAGCTTTACATTTCATATGTGTTCTTTGGTTCAGTGTTTAGAAGTTGTTTTGGGTTTATTGTATCCATCTCTGAACACTCCATCCAACTCTGAACGATTATTCTGTGTGTGGGTTCGGAGAATGGTTTCTCCGAGTGGTTTGTGTTGACGCTTTGCGTCGTTTGGTGCGGAGCATATCCGCGTGTGTGTTGGGGTTTTTTACCCCGTGTGTGTGGGGAGAAATCCCCGTGTTTGCTGCATTCGTAGCGTATGGAAAAAGCCTCACCGGTTTGGTGAGGGGTGGACGTAGGGAGCCCGTCGTGGTCCCGAACCACCTTAAAAATACCCGTATCTTGTGGTTTGAATTGTGTGATTGTGTGTGCTTCTCTATCTATTCTATTTCCGCAATCGTGTGAGCTCGGTAAGATTGAGAGAATCACATTTATTCGATTTAGTTTAATTCCTCAATCATGTTAAATTTGCTGATTCCACTGTGCGAGTAGTTTTCAATTTTTAATTGGACATAGTTTTTAGTAGAGGGTTCTATTCACCCCCCCCACTAGAACCGTGTTCCTGCACTACGGGACCCAACAGATCCAGCCCAACTTCAGGCCCTTTATCAGACCTTGCAGGGGTCCAGCGCCCCATCTCCCACGATTGCACAGGGTCTAACCACCACCTCCGTCTTTCAGTCTAGGGTTGATGGGCCCGGGGTTCCACCCATTCCTATTGATCTTACCCCCGTTCAGCCTAAGATCCTTCGATTCTCCAGTCTGGAGGCAGGCCAGTCCTCTGGATCGGCTTCTCAAGTCCTTGATAAAGGGAAGACTGTTCTTCCCTCATCCACCCAGACTGATTCTTATAGGACCATTCCATCGGTGCCATAAGTTCTTGTTGGCCCGGTGGATTTCACTCGCCCTCAGCAAGGAGCGGCCCATGTCCACTCCAATTTGGGTCATCCTCCGACCCAATATCCTTCGTATGGGCCTCCCCCTCCTTCCGTCTACCCTTCGGCTCCTCGCCTTGAGCCTACTCCTTTCACTCCACCTACTCCATCTCGGGAGCAAGAACTCCTCGATAAGTGGGCCACCATGCAACAACAACTCAACTTCCTTCAAAAGTGGGTTGGCCCAAAATCCCTGGCAGATGTTCCAATTCCCAGTTTCCACGACATTTGATTCCCTCCTCAATCTGAGCTCCCCACATACCGCAAGTATGACGGGAACAACAATCCTTTTATTCATGTGAGGTATTTTATGTATGAGTCGGCGCAGTTTTAGTATGATGCTCGCCTTATGGCGTCTTTATTTCGCCGGTCACTAGATGGAGTTGCACTGGAGTGGTTATATGCTTTGCCACTAGAAGATGCCGAGTGTTTCAAGGTTGTGAAGAAGAAGTTTATTCAAAGGTTCCAGGACCGGGTCGGCCCGGAATATTCATTCACAGATCTTGTGGTCGAGAAGATGAAGGCAGATGAAGACTTTGCTACTTATGCCGATAGATGGAGGCAGATGGCCGCCCGTGTGTCGGGTCATATTCCGGAGGAGGAGAAGGTCAAGTTGCTTATCTCCAATGCTACCCCCACTTTCCGCAACATATTGGCCATGAACGATATTGCCAACATGCACCAACTCTATAGCCGAGCAAGATTTATTCAAACCCAGTTCAATGACTCCCCCATCCATTCTCTCTTCGAGGCCTAAAAGCCCAAATACAATAAAAAATCTTAGGGGCCCGTTACCGAAGGAGTCCAGACCAATGAACAAGTACAAGCTGTTGCCTTCCCCTTTACCAACCAGTCCACCCCACTCCACTTTTCACAAACCCCACGTAATCCCCAATTCTCTACTCCTCAAAATCCTCAACCCATTTTTCCCGCTTCACTAAACACCCAGCCTACCTTTCCCGCTCCACAAAATGCCTTCCCCGCTCCACAATAGCCGCAATAACCTCCACAATATCACAATGTCCCTCCACCCAATGGCTACATAAATAAACACCCAGCTCCGAAAAGGGCGCAATATCCTCCTTTGCCCGTGTCCCTCACAGACATCTTTTCCGCTCTCATGTCGATAAGTGCAATTCAGCTCCCTCCGGAACGGCCCAACTGGAACCTGGCCGTCGACCAATCCAAGTACTACATGTTCCATAGGCAGCCCGGGCACACCATTGAAGGATGTTTTCAGTTCTGAGATCTGGTATACGACCTACATGAAGGGCAACGCATTGATTGGGCCGAGATGCATAAGGCCATTATTGAGATAAAAGAGAAAATAAGGCAATTGCTAAGGCAGCAAGTGCAGCAACAAGCACCGCAGCCACAGCCGCAACAGCAACAACCCGTTCAGGATTTGGGGATCCACCATGACCTCATGCCAAATCATCCGCCCGCTCCGCAACCCCAGCCGCCAGCATCGGCTCAAGTTAATCTCATTCAACCCTCGGCTCCCGACGCCGGGTGGTCCTACGATGGTGAAGCTTCAGTACAGTGGCTCGTGGCCCTCCACCACAACTACCGCAACCCTTCTCCACCTTCTACCCCCGTCATCCTCCCGCTTAACCATCAAACCCCTCCACCCTCCACGTTCGTCGAACCCCTCATCCTACCACCCGCTTCCTCCATTGTTCCGCCTATCTCCACTCCACCGCCAATGCCTACCCCCGTCATTACCTCGCCTCCACTTAACCCTTCACTAGTCATCCTTCCTCTGCGGCCTGTTATCTGCACCACTACTCTTATCACCCCCATTACCTCCACTACACCCTCCACCACGTCATTCATCCACCCCGTCGGGCCCATTAAGCAGCTAATCTTGAACCCGTCTGATGCCGTGCCGGCCCAGAACCTTACCTAATGGAGCGAGCATTTGTTCCATAGAAACTATCCTTCCACTGGTGCACCTGAACCCAATCCCCAGTCCTCGCAACAGGTTGCTGATCAGGAGGAGCCAGATCCACTGTCGGGTACACAATATGATTTGCTACATCATCTGGACAGGGTGCCTGCTAAAATCTCTATGCTAGAACTGATCAAGAGGTCCACGCTTCACCAAGATGCACTTCACAATTTTCTCCAGAATGTTATAGTAAATGAGGACATGGCAGTGAACAGCTTACCGACAGCCCTGGCTACGATCTCCAAGGGGCCATCAATTACATTCTCTGAGACTGAACTAACACCTCCCGAGGCACGATAGATGCCACTATGCATTTCTATCATCCTCAACAAAGTAAGCATAGACGCGGCATTGGTAGACACAGGGGCCTCTATCAATGTCTGTCCTCTCAGCACTTTAAGGGCCTGCAACTTGTTAGAAGATTTACTAAGGCCGACCCTGACTACTATTGCAGCATATGACAATTCTAAAAGAGCATGTCACGGGGTAGTCACCATGCAAGCTGAGCTTGGGCCTCTTGCAATGCCGATTAAGTTTTATGTGCTGGACATCGATCCTATGTTCAAGGCCATCTTGGGTCGCCCGTGGATCGACAATCTTAATGTTGTACCATCCACCGCTCATCAGTGCCTCAAGTTCCCTTTTCAAGGGAGGGTGGTCAAGGTAAAAAGCATATCCATGATCCAATCCGTCAAAGCCGTCTCAGAAAAGATTTTGCCAATGCTATGAATAGGAGGGGAGAGGTCTCGGCGCACAATTACAGGGGCGGACCAAGACGGTCCCCAAGGGCAGGAAAATGAACAGGAGGGGCCTCGGTTATCGAGAATCCTCATTCTCAATTTTGGGTGACTCTGGACCATTAACCTGGGACTACCACCAACATTTTGTCAGGGGCCCTCTCCAGCCAGGCACATTGAAAGCATCACCAAGTCAGCCCAAGAAAGAAGATACAGCTTATACAGTTGACAGCCCGCCATTGCTACCAAAGGGGCCCATTGATGATATGATCAACTTTAGCCAGGCATTTGGAAGATTATTTCATGAAAAAGATAGTTGCCAAAAAAGCCAGGAGGTGCGGCTTGTGCATTATGAGCCGAAGAAGCCAGGTTATCGCCTGCGGGAAAGGGGGAGCTCACCCGTCATCTTCACTTGGTCTCCTTCCCGTTTGATGTCTCTTTTCCAAAAGCTGGATTTTATATCTCGATCACCTCCTATCTTGATCAATCCATTACTATTTGAGATTCCTACTGATTTTCTCATTGTCAGGACATGCAGTTGTTGTCCTCCGGTTGATCTATCTACTCCTTTCTTCTCCTCCTCCGATCCTTTTCCCGATCTCTTCTGTCCGTCCATGTATCCCCTCAGGCTCCCTCCTCTATCTTCCTCTCCATCTTGCTGCATAATCTCCACTGATCTCCAAAAAAAAATGTTGAATTTGAAACAAAGATTTCAGTGGAAGATTACGCTATCTTCTCTCCATCCTCCTCCCAGGGGCATGAGGCACCTGTAGCCTCCCTACCACTAGATTTTCTCTCTTCGAGGTTAAACGTAGGGTCCATCGAGTCTACGGAAGTAGAGTCTATTAAGTCTAAAGAAGTAGGGTCTTGTTCTAGGTCATCCAACCCATCCTTGTCTGAGCCGTGCCCATTGGCGCGACATTCTAAGTCCATTCCTGATCAGTTTTTGCAGGATCTAGCACAGAGATGTAGTGCTCTTCTTAAATGCCCAGAGTTCATAGCTACGGCGATTGTAATCGAAGAAGACGAGGTGCAAGGCGGGGTGTCGAGTGACGATGGATTGGGAGTCTATGAAGTCATGGATGAAAAGGACCTGGTTGATGTTGAGGATAGCGACGTAGATGACACTGCCGATTTGTATGCGCAAGGCTTAAAGAGATTTGATGAGCCGTCGTCAGCAGTGGATGAACCTATGAAGGAAATAAATCTGAGAACTGAAGATGACCCTAGGCCTATTATTATTGCCGCTAGTCTCCCTTCAGAAGTTGAAGAAGATTTAGTCAAGGTCCTAAGGGAGTATAGCGATTCTTTCACCTGGTCTTACGAGGACATGCCGGGTCTTGACCCTTCTTTGGTGGAACACCGATTAGTGCTTAACCAAGGGGCAACACCCGTTAAACAAAGGCTAAGAAGATTTCACCCCCACGTGGCCTTGAGGATGAAGGAAGAAGTTGACAAATTGCATAAGGCCAGGTTCATTAGAGTTGTTTTATATCCTTAGTGGGTGGCGAATATAGTCCCTGTCATCAAGAAGGATAGAAAGGTGCGCATTTGTATCGATTTCAGGGATCTTAACAAAGCATGTCCCAAGGATGATTTCCTGCTACCTCATATAGACGTGTTGGTGGACAACACCGCTGGGTATGAAGCATTGTCATTCATGGATGGTTATTCAGGATACAACCAAATCCGTCTCGCTCCTGAATATCAAGTGAAAACCTCCTTCACCATGCCCTGGGGCATGTATTGCTATGTGGTCATGCCGTTTGGTTTGAAGAACGCTGGCGCCACTTATCAAAGGGCGATGATGGCTATATTCCACGACGTGATGCATGTTTACATGGAAGCTTACGTGGATAATATCTTGGTGAAGTCAAGGACTAAAGAGGAACACCCCGCCATTCTAGCTAAGGTGCTCTACCAGTTGAAAATGAATCCAAAGAAGTGTGTTTTTGGAGTCTCTTTAGGGAAATTGCTAGGTTTTATAGTAAGCAAAAGGGGGATTCAGATTGATCCTAACAAAGCAAAGGCCGTCATAGACATGCCTCCGCCTAAGAATATCACAGAACTTCGAGGATGGATTGGACAATTACAAATCATCAGAAGATTCATATCCCAACATTCTCAGAGGTGCCGCCCATTTTATGAATTACTAAAGGCGGGGGTCAAATTTGAATGGAACCTAGACTGTCAAATGGCCTATGAGGATTTAAAGGTATATTTGTCCAATCCCCTGATTTTACAGTCTCCTGTCCCTAGGAAACCCCTGATCCTATACATTTCTGTCATTGAGGACTCCCTAGGGCTGTCTTGGCATAAGTAGATGATGAAGGCAAAGTGCGGGCAGCTTATTACCTCTCCATGTTATTTAACCCAGCAGAGGCCAAGTACATTGCCATAGAGAAAACTTGTGCCACCTTGGTTTGGGTAGCTCAGAAGCTGAAACACTACTTTCTAGCCCACCCCGTTAGGTTAATCTCTAGAATGGACCCGATCCGCTATCTCTTAGAAAAGCATGTCCTTTCTAGTAGGTTAGCTCGCTGGCAGAGCTTCCCCTCTTAGTTTGACATCACATTCATTGTTCAGAAGGCAATCAAAGGATATGCCATCGCTGAGCATCTCGCCCATCTTCTTATCCCCTGCACGGACTCTATTCAGGACGATTTCCCTGATGAGCATCTCTCTGTTCTTACTCATCATCCCTTTTGGTTTCTGCACTTTGATGGTGCGCTCAATTCCTAAGGCTGAAGGATAGGTGTCGTTCTCCTCACTCTGGAAGGGGTGACGATTCCTTTCGCTTATCAGCTCTATTTTTATGCTACCAACAACATCGTCGAGTATGAAGCTCTCCTGGCTGGATTGAAGCACGCCTACCTCTTGGGCGCGCATTATTTGAACATCATAGGAGACTCTCAGCTCGTTCTGCTGCAAGTTCTATCCACTTACCGCACTCGTGACCCGAAGCTCAAGCCATATCAGGATTTGGTCACTCTCTTGGCTAGGCAATTTTGCAAGCTGATCTACATCTATACTCCTCAATATCAGAATATCCTTGCTGATGCGCTGGCATCGCTCGCTTCCTCCCTATCCTTCCCTCTCAGTTGAACCACTGAGACCATCATCGTCCAGAGATTGGACGCCCCTTCTCTTCAGGATCCTTAGTATGAAAACCTTAGGAAAACTGTAGAGGCGAGGGCTGAGAAGGAAGATTTAAAGGAAGTATCTTTAACAGAGCTAGAACAAATTCTGGAAGAAGAAGAGTTGCCATGGTACCATGAAATCGAACTATACTACAGAGATGGATCGTTCCTAGAAGGGGCAAGTGCCAAGCAGCGTAGGGCTATTAGAAGAGCTGCCTCGAAGTACACTATCATTGCTGGAGAATTGTACAGGTGCGCTCTCAATGGAATGCTCATGAGATGTCTAGATGATGATGAAGCTTGGAAGGTGGCCGAGGCAGCCCATTCAAGTGAGTGTGGAGGTCATGTCAATGGCCAGGCTCTAGCGAAGAAAATCCTTAGGCAGGGTTACTATTGGCCCACTCTAGAGGAGGATTACTCCCTCTATGTCCAGAGGTGTCTCAAATGTCAACTCCACACTGATAAAATCCTTGCTTCTGCTTCATCTCTTCATCCTCTCTCTGCTCCTTGGCCATTCTCCATGTGGGCTTTCGACATTATCGGTCCGCTCGGTGATCCCAACTCTCAGACCAAGCAAAAATCCTTCATCCTTACTGCCACTGAGTACTTCACCACGTGGGCCGAAGCGGAAGCATATGCAGAGATCAAGGCTACCACGGTGTGCCGCTTCATCATGAAGAATATCATCGCGCGGTTCGGAGTCCCAAGCAGCATCGTCACCGACAATGGGCCCCAATTCATTTCTCAAGGGCTCCAAGACCTTTGCAAGAAGTTCAATATTGCATTACATCATTCATCTCCATATTATCCTCAAGGTAACGGCCAAGCCGAAGCCCCTAATAAAACCATTCTTAAAATTATAAAGAAAACGTGTGAATCTTACAAATTCTCTGATTGGCCTGAACGATTAGTGGAAGACTTATGGGCTTACCGCACCTCCGTCCATACTCCTACGGAGCAAACCCCCTATCCTCTTACTTGCGGGATGGAGGCGGTGCTCCCATATGAGATCTTGATCCCTTCCCTGAGAGTACATCTCGATAAGGAACTTAATCTCGATGAACGTCAAGAGGCGTTGCTTGTCTAGTTGGAACTCTTGGATGAGAAGAGGATGAATGCGGCCGATCACGTGTTTGTTTATGAAAAGAGAGTTTCATATTATTTTCAAAGAAGGTAATCGAACGCAAATTTCAAATAGGTGATATGATTTTAAAACGTAAATTCATTAGGTCTGAGGTCCTCGGTCTAAATTACAACCTAACTGGGAGGGGCCGTTAGTCGTTAGAGAAGCTTATCTAGGGAACGCGTATCGCCTAGTAAACGCAGAAGGTGAGGAGCTATCTCACGCTTGGAATGGGTTGTATCTTAAGCATTTTTCCCCTTAGAGTCAGGCTAATGAAGGCTCGGTAGCGAGGTGTTCCTTTCCTTGATCGTGAAGGAAGATTCTAAGCTTGGCACTCACACACTTCACGACATCCCTAGTTGGGTTTTCCCAGTTTTGTGTAAACATCGTTTCTCCTCTGGCCATACTTGGGGGAAGTTAAAGTCCCTGTCTGTTTCTCTCTTCGGTTGAATTTAGGGGTAAGAGGCGAATAAGGGGGCGATGACTGATGTAGACACCCTGATGAAAGGAGGTCTCAAATAGGGGCAGTCCGTTATAACCTGATTCCACAAGAAGAAAAGCAACAGTAACACCAAAGAAAAAAGAAAAGAAAAGGAGCAAAAATCAAAGGAAAGCCAAAAGCTCATTTCAAAAGCTAAAAGCTCAAAGTCCAAAAGCTCCAAAAGTATAAAACTAGGCATGGAAAGAGTGGCAGTAAAGTTTTCCCGTGGGACTTTATGAGCCCGATCGTATGCGTGACTAGGGTAGATAAAGGTTCGATGACGGACACAAAGTCCCGGCGTAACAGACTGAATCTCTGAAGGGGTCATCATGAGAAAGACTCAAGCCCTAAAAACCTCTATACCTGGCCTAGGCTTACCTCTCGAATTCATTTTTCTTTTTAGGACTAGACCGTACCTTGGTATGGCCTCGGCTGAAGCACCATCATACAGATTAGCCTCGGCCGGGGATTGTCACTTTAAAAGTATGCCAACCTCAGGAGATTCCTAGTAGGACAAGTAGGGCTCTTGTTGTAGGAATGGAATTAGCCTCTAAAAATCTAAAAAAATCAGATATTTCAAACTGAAAAAAAATAGATATTTTAAAATTAAAAAATCAGATATTTTCAGAATTTTTTGAATATTTCAAAATCCAAGAAAATCAGATATTTCAAAAACCCAACAAAATTTGATATTTTCAAAAAAAACAAAAAAACCATCATCCTTGCATGCATTTCCATTCATATTTCCATTGTGCTCCCGCCTACTTAATAAGGCTCCACCCCTTGACCAAATATCAAGGATTGGTCACTCTCTAATTGCTGAAGGCAATGGGTTGAGCCTAAGAACAGATCTGACTTGTTTTCTTGTTTTAAGTGTGTGCAGACACAGGTTCCGTTTCCCAGAATTCGAAGCTTGCAAGTTTGTCCCTTGCGGTCTTTCGGTAGACCGCTAAGAATCCCCTAACGGTCATTCTGGGACCGTTTTCCTCACCTGAGAACCAGGATTCTCAGGTTTCTCTGGTCCTCATCTCTAGCGGTCCTTCAACAGACCGCCCCCTAGTGGTCCAGTGGCGACCGTATGCTTTTCCTGAGAACTAGAAAACTCTGGATCTTTCCCCTTGTGGTCTATCACTAGACCGTTAGGCACGCCTAGCGGTCCTTTGCTGGGCCATTTTTTTTCAAACAGAGAACTCTGTCGTCTTTGATTCATCAAGCTATAAGTGTAATTTCATTGCACATCTTTCAAACCAATCTTTTCTTTTATTCATTCAAGACTCATGATACATCATTCTTTCAATAAAATTCAAATTCATGATCATAGAATTCAATTTACATTCAATTTCTTATATGCGCAGGGCCGGATCTTGCGTAATTCCTTCAAATAAGCACATTACTCCTCTTCATCCTCTGTCACTTTTTCTTGCAAGGCATGGACTCGGCTGATCTCCCACATGGTCAGAGCGCTCCGGACTACCCGCTCGTCCTCCTCGGTCCAAATTTTCCTAGCTTGAAGGGGAGGGTAGTGTGATAGTGCTGGAACCTTAGTTCGGGGAAGCCCAATTTGTAAGTAGCACCGGTGCGGGTTGTAGATCGCAAAGGTACTGTTCCCCACTAGCCGCAGGTCAAGGCCCAGTCGCCGGGGTAATATGAGAGTAGTGCCCTGAAGAGCCCGGGGTCGCATCACGAACTTGTCAATTGGCAGGGTATTGAGGAAGAGGCGCCAATCATCCCGTGTTTTCTTGTCCGCGGTCCGACATTCAACCTATGAAGACAATCCAGATGCACCTCCTATAAAGAAGAGTAGGTGGCTCCCGAATATGCGGCTAGCTGAAGGCATGTCCTCCTTGGGTAGAAATTTCAGTCTAACCCCCATCCAACACTCAAGGATAATCATTGACCCAAAGAGGGGACCTCCTAAAGAAGCTGAACTAAGACCTTCATAAGGGTAAGAAAGGATAGCTTGGGAGATAGATAAACCCCGCCACAACCCACTAATGATGCTGAGATTTTGAATGTCTAAGAGGTGGTCGGTGGTAGAAAAGAGCAAGAACCCGCACAAGCAAATGGAAGTAGCTTTGGCAATGGCTTCATACCTCCCCCACTTGTTTTTGCAATGAGCAGTGATCCATTGAGCCATGGGTACCAAATGAATATGGCGAGGGCTGATCATGGTCCTAACATCCTTTGGATTATGTATAAAATCTCCCAAGATGAGTGATGGGTTTATAGGTTCAACTGCAAGACACGCCAAGTCTTCATCTCCCACCTTAGTCTTAGGAAGGGCTAGGAAGGTCTCTACCTCTTCTATAAGGACAGTAAGCTCAAAGGTTGGGAATATGAAAGTGTGTGTTTGAGGATGCCATAACTCCACTAGAGCTGAAATGCTGGGCCAATCTAATGAAATATTCTAAAAATTCTTAGCTAGGACTACTAAAGGATGAAGGTGCCATGCCCTTAAGATTGAGAGGACCTCTAAAAGAAGTTATTTTATCATGGGAGCCACCAACTTCAAGCTAGAGTAGCATCTTGGCCCAGGAAGGAGCAAGAAAAAGGAAGGAAAAGAGGAGAAAAAGAAGAAAAGAAGTGCCATGAGAAGTAACTTAAAGAAATTCATGAATTTTGAAATTGACTTAAACTCACCTCTCTTGAAAAGCTTGTGCTCAGGTGCTTGGGGATGAAAGTCAGTCGATGTAGCTCTCCATGCTCCTTCCTAGCCACCTTTGGCCCGGTGTAGACAACCTCTCCCATGGTGCTAGCTTCAAAGCTCCTGTTCATGATGATTTGAGTGCTTTTTATGAAGTTTTCAAGAGCTTAAAGCAGATATTTCTATGAGTTGTGAATTATGGGTCTATTCCTAGTTATAGGGCTCTAATTCTAGTTATAATGCATTAGGATTGAGGCTAGGTGGCCTCAATTTAAGTTAGGATAGGTCTCCATGGATATTAGGTGCTTTTAGCCACGGGTTGGGACTCTCCCGGAGAGTCTCGCTCGGATTTGACTGAGTCTTTGCCCTTGCGGTCTATCGCGCAACCGCTATGCTCCCATAAGCGGTCGTCAAGTGACCATTTCTTCCCTTCCTTCACCGCCTTCTCTCCCTCTCCCCAAACGGTCATGCCGTGACCATTTGTCTCTCCCCGCGGTCTTTTATTAGACCGTTTTCAAGCTTCCTGTCCTGTTTGATCATCTTTTCTCTTCTTAAACATCAAGTTGTCTCTTTCTCTCCTGCTCTCTTTGTCAGTCCTAGAGGTCGTTGTTACTAAGTCAGCATTCACATCTACACATTTTGCATTTGAAAGAACAAAAAAGATCACATTTTACTAATCAAAAGATCGTGTACATGCATGCATAAGTTCAAGGTAGCTCTCAAGCAGGTCCCTCTCTTGGACCTCCACTATCGCCGGTGCCCTCGTGTCGCTTTTCTGGCAGGCCCATGGCTGTGCTCCCCTCCTCTCATCGTCATCGCCTCTCTTCATTCCTCCGATCATCGGAGGAGCCAGTAAGGAAGTCAGGAAACACGCTGCTCTGCGTGCCGCTCTGCGAAGCACTCCGCTCGGATCGTCGGCCCATCATCCGCAATGTCCTCTCTATAGCCCGCAGCTCAATCCTCAAGTCGTAGGCCTGGCGTCGAGCTTCCCTCGCCTTGGTCCGGTAGCGCTCTAAGTCCGCAGCTCATGTACGGAGTCGCTCCGTCTTTGCTCGGAGTCACTCTGCCTCAGCTCGTGACTGCTCCAGCTCTGCTCTGAGTCACTCTGCCTCTGCTCAAGCATGCTCTGCCTCACTAAGTGCTGTGGTTAGCTCTCTCACCTGCATAAACATTCATCATGTCAGTCATAGAATTTAGTCAAAGGAAATTGGTTCATTTGCTTACCCTCTCTGTGAGAGTGGCCTCAGCCTCCTCAGCCCGAGCAACCGCCTGTGCGAAGTCGGCATCCCGCTCAGCTCGGCCTCCCACCGGCTAGGAAGAAGAGTATGGAGCATCCGGTCCCTGTCGCTGTACTCCCTCGGCTCGCTGCATTTTAGAAATCAAAGTCAGTCAAGTGCATAAGCATTACATATTAAGTCTAAGATTTGAAAGTCACCAGAAGCTCCAGCACGTGCTGGAACTCATCCCTCTGTTGCATGGTAGAGTGGAGGAGACCCTGGAGCTCCACTATCCATACATGGGGGTCTAGCTGCATGTAGCAAGTCAAGGGGTCAATGCATTAGAAGTAATTAAGAGGATTAAGTTTAGAGATTCATACCGATCGTCAGGCGCCGCAGAAAACCTGATCTCTGTATCTCGTAGCGTAGGCCTTCAGATAGGCCTCATCGCTGGTAGCCTGGGCCCATACCACCCGACCCCTCCGCGTCCAGTCGTGCACCTGGTCGATCGCCCAAGTGACCCTGTCGATCTCGCCGCTCAGTCCCTTCGAGGATCATCTTACGCTCTCGTCATCCCTCTCTAGGAACTCCACCTCTGGTTGGTGGATGCCCCTTTTCCTCATGATCAGGCGGTAGTGGAGTGGCTCGATGATGTTCATGCAATGTAGCCACACCTCCCGTCGAGCGTAAGCTTGGGCCACCTCCACCCAGGGCTATCCCTCATGACCCTCGTCACGGTATGGTGTCCAGTGCACCTGAAAGGGAAATCAAGTCAAATGTCAGTATTTATAAGAGCATTTAAGTGCATTTTAGAAGCCTTAAGTCTAGAAGCTTACCGATGCATAAGGAAAAGTGTCCATGTCATCCTGGATCGCCCGCGCTAAGCGACGTAGCGACCCCGTGTCCCGAACCGCCATCCATCACCTCGCGATGGGGATCCGGTCCGGATGCACCTCCTTTCCCCGCCCTAGGCCAAGGAGGTACAGGTAGCTCCACACCTGCATTAGTTCGATGTCAGCATATAGCAAATCATAATCATAAGCATAAGCATTTTTAAGCAAAGCATTTTTTTACCTGGAGCAAAGGTGAAAAGCCGCCCAGCATCGTCTGCCAGTCGGTGGTGCTGAGTGAGTCAAAAAGGAACACCAACGTAGTAGCACCCCAGGTGTACTCTCTGACTCCATCTAGGTCCCTCAGTACTGGGAGGAGCCTACAGCTCACTCCGTCTGCCCTCGTCGTGAAGAGCAGCTTCCCGAACATCAGCATCAGAAAGTGACGTAGGAAGATGTCTCCCTCCGGTCCCAGTCCTGCAGCTACCCTCTCTCTGGCTCTATCCGTCAGCCGTCCCAGGTGCTCCTCAGGTATCTCCCCCACAGCTATCGCCGCTCCTCTCAGCCCCAGCCTCTCCTAGAGCATCGCTCTCGCTAGCATGGTCGAATGGCGTCCCGGTCGTGTCAGCTCTAGGTCCAGCAGCTCCCTCGCCAACTCTTGGTAGTTGGCATGCGTGGTCCCCATCACCGTGTACCCGAAGCCCTGTGATCCTCGCCACGTCCTCTAGCATAGGGATCATATGTCCCCACGGGAACAAGAAGGCTCGGCTGATCGCGTCCCATCTCTCGTGTAGTGCGTATAGCAACGCCGTGTCGATCCTCATCACATCCATCCCGAGGAACTCTGCAAAGCCCATCGTTGCCAGCCTCTCTCTCTAGAAATCTGGCAGCACGAGGTACACTACTAGGACCTGCAGCCAGGAGATCCTTGTCCGCCGCTTCCCCTGTACACATTTAAGCATTTTTGATCAGTCATCCATAATAGAATAAGCAATTCATGCATTCAGAATCCCAAGTGGTCTTCTCTAGACCGTTTCCCTTCTCCAAACGATCTGACCCAGACCGCTTGGTGTCCATGTAGTTGCTGGAAGGACCGTTTGGTGGTCGTCGTTGTGATTGGTTTCAACTCGTTCGCCAGGATTGGGAAATGGCCTAAAAGGCATGTACAATTATTCCAATAGGTCCGCAGACCCATTCCCATCATAATCTAACCACGTGCATGAGCTTAAAACAATCAAAAATGGGGTCTTAGGTCTCGGCCTACCACCGACGGTCACCGCCCCAGTGACCTCCTCGGCCGTATGCTCTCCCTCCTTGTCCTAAGAGCTTCTTCATGCCCTTCCAGCGCCGTAGAAAGCTCCTCCACCGTCGGTTGACCCGATGGGACCTCTTCCCCCTTCGGTGGGCTCACCACCACCATTGGAGCTTCTTCTTCTCTTCTAAACGTCGTTGGAAGTGACGAACGGCTCTCTTCTTCACCATCCTCATATGGAAGGGGGGGGGGGTTGCCCGGTCACGGTGGTCGTTGGTGTGGGGGTCTCGGTGGTCGCCGGAGTGGTCGGTGTTGAGACATGGAGTGGAATGAGTGTGAAGAGTGGGGGGAGGGAATGGTCGATCTATTTTGAAATCTATCAAAGCCATGTCATCTATCTCCAGACCGTTAGGCAGCCGTTAGCGGTCTTCATGCAGACCGTTTATCATCTAGGTCACACTCATCGAAGAATGTGAACCGCCCTTCGTCTAGCGGTCTATCGCTAGACTGTTAGGAGTCTCTTTGCGGTCCTTGCTAGACCGTTTGGAGCAGCTGCATGATTGATGGTTTGGAATGCTATATTTGCTATATTCTTTGTTCCATTGTTGTGTGGTCATCATCTCAGATATACATCATGAATATAATTGTTGATGGCTAACCCCTCTTATTGTCAAAATCATAAACACCATCATGCCATCATTTCTCGCCATGCAGGTACGTCAGGTAAGTATCTCGATCCTAGTCCCTTAATGCATTACTATATGGTATCTATGATATATTATCTCGAGAACCGGCTGGTCATTCATGTGTTATGGGATATGATGTTCCCCTTAAAAAAAATGATGATGATCTAGGTGCACATGTTTAATCGTTGGATAGGCCTTTAGGTTAGAAGAGTTGGGGGACGATGGTTCTATCTTGCACGCCGTGGTTGTAGATAATATCTTGACACTGATTTGTCCGGTCTAGCAATAGTATTCTCGAGTATTTTCCTATTTTATCCTTTCTTTGCATTTCTTTTGATGATTTCCTTTATTTTAGCACAGCATGCATAATACGCATCTTTGAGCATTCATGTGCCCTCATCTATCTAAAGTGTCTCAGTAATGGTGGATAACTATTTATCCATGGTCCTGAGTAAGGAGAATCATTCCACTCTGAGTTGGAAGGTTTACTTCGGTCTATTTGCTCGGTTTGGTTAGCTGAGGATTCCTGTCTAGAGTTTAGTTGATCGTCTCTTTACTTTTCCATTTGCTCCGACCACCTATCAGCTATGCATTCTAGTGAGGAGGTTGGTCGTGTTTTATTTTCCTTAGTTCCTCCAGACATGTGTTATTCAATTTGGCAGTTCCTTGTGATTGGTTCGATGTTTTTTGGAAGATTCCTAACGCTCGTTGGTTGAGGACGGGTGTCAGTTTACCTTAACACCCGCTTTTTAATCCACTTCGTTACATTTCTACTTCATCTCCATGTTCCATTTTGCTTTTGCTTTACCTCCACTCGCTCCCCTGCAAAGAGGATGTTAAGGAGGGGCATATGTTGACACCCATTTTATGACCAATGAGATGGGTCATCTCCTTATCTATTTTATGATGTCCCAAGTTATTCACCTCTTATTGGGCTATTTTGGTTACTTTTGGGCTTATTTTCATGGGTCGCTCTCCTTGGTTGGACCTCGTTCCTTGTCTTTTCCGTCGCTTTAAGCTTAGTGGGCTTTCGTATCTTTTTGCCACAACCCTGCCCCTAGCGGTCTATCGGACGGATGTTAGATAGCTTTTAGCGGTCTATTGCTAGTCCGTTAGCCAGAGGAAGAGTCTTGCTTTAACGTCTTTCCTTTCAATCCTTATCTTTTAAGGGACGATCAGCTCATGCGGTCTATCGCACGACCATTAGGGGCTCTCTAGCGGTCCTTTGCTAGACTGCTAGGCATACAGAGAGTCATGTTGGGTTTCTTCGGTCTTATCACTTTCTGGACGACTGAGCCATGCAGTCTATCAGTCGATCATTTATGGAGCCTTGCGGTCTATCGCAAGACCATTAGGAGAGACAGAGAGTCCTGCTCTGTCTGTTCTTTCTCTCTTCGGCCATGGACGAACTAGAGTCCTTGATTTGTTGATTTCTCTCTGGGTAGAGATTCTTAGAACCTTCTGTTTGTTTCCCTGGACTCTTAGGAGTATTATCTTTCAGAGTTTGCTAGGTTTAGGCCTATTTTATTGCTGATTTCTCTCCAACTTGACCTAGGGTTTGGGGGTCTATAAATAGAACCCTTAACCTCATGGCTTGAGGGGGAGATTTTCTGGAGTTTGCCATGAAGTGCTGATGCGTTCTAGAGCGAGTACCAACCAGGGAGAAGTCCTTTCCACGTCCTTAAGGCTTCTGGTCGACGGAGTATTGAGTTCCATTGCTTTAGTTTGTGTCTTTCTTTCTTAGTTTTCTCTCTTCCCCTTTGCATCTTCATAGCATATTCCCTTTTCCTCTTCCACATTCTTCTGCACTCACATCATTTTCAAACATCCTCCTACTGTTTTCCACGTCCCACAGGGGTTAAAAAACCACCAACCCCCAGGTATTCACCCTTCCTCTTATGCACTTTAGCTTAATTGCATTATAGATACTACACTAGTCCAAGGGCTTATTGGGTTACTTTTTCTTTGTGTCTACATCCTTTTACAGGTTTACAGAGTTCATTGCATGAGGCCCAGCCCTTCTGGCCGGCCAAGAGGGGTGGACATACAAGTTCCACGTTGCTGTTCTGGGTGCTCTTGCGGCCGTTTGGAGGACCGTTTGTGAATCTTAGGCGGTCTATCGCAGGACCGTTTGACGTCGTCTGGCGGTCGCCTTCATGACCGTTTTCCTTCCACAATGCCTGGTTTCTTTCTCCCACGGGCGGGTGGCCTCACTCGGCTCCTTCCAAGGTACATAGTGTGGTATTACCGCATTATCTACCTCGGTGGCGATCACACCTTCCTTTATTTGGGTATTGGTCATCTCTTTCATCATCTTTCTTACTTTCTCTTTTATTTTTAGTTGCTCCACACCCTCGGTGTTGATAAGATGTTAGGATCGGATTCAGAGGAGGGGTGAATGAATCCCTCTTAAAACCTTTGCTCAATTAAAACTTAGATCAAACAGATATGCAGAATTAAAGCAAACAACTGTAGGGCTGAGAGCACACATTGAACTTCAATTTGAGAAAATCAAATGTATACGATCGGTGCTCAAGTAAACCTAGTCAAAATGGCTCTCTCTCTTGAGATCTGAATCAAATGCTCAGTGTGCAAACCAAATACCCACTAGTTGGGAACTACCAGTCGAGCCTAAGCATACATCTAGCGGATCAGATAAGGAAATCAAACCACGATGCATAGAAGATTTTTAGGTGGTTCGATCTCAGACCTGAGATCTACGTCCACCCCACACTCTAACCAAAGTGTGGCTTCCCAATGTCGCACAGCTTGAACCGCTAGGCTTCACAGCTTGCCTACATCAGCTGGGCCTCACATCTTGCCATCCGCTGATACACAGCTTCGATTCTGCTGATTCACAGCTTCTCACAAGGATTCACGAAAATGAAAGAAACTTAGATGAACTAGCAACTGAAAACTAGACAAAGAAAGCACAATTAAATGTAGGTCACTAGGAGCAGCGTGGGTTGGATCTAATCCAGCACCACGAACAAGCTGTAGGGAATCCTGACAGGAATCCCTCTTCTTCTTCTTCTTTGCTTCACGAATAGCAACCTCTCTATTCTATTTTTTCCAATTAGTTCACGATACTCTGCTTTCTCTCTTCATATCACTCTTGAAATTCTCTGATCTTCTTGCTCAACTCTCCTCTTCTCTTTTCTCTAAGACTCTCTTCTTCTGCTACTCTCCCTCTTCGAAACCCTTCTCAAGGCTCTCTCTTTTTCTTCTTCAATCCTTTGTTCATGACCTCTCTTTCTCTTCTCCTTTCTTCATCTCTATTAATCTCTTCAGAGAAAGGGTTTATATATGACTTCAGTCTTGGACTCACGTGCTCACACATTGGGCGTCTGGAGGGGACACTCTCGCCCAAATGCTTCCCGAAGTCTCTCAGCCATGTGTTAGGATCTGGTCCTCATATGTCCACGTGTCAGGATCACTGGCTCGCTTATTATCTTGGATCACGTGCCAGCTTTTAGCATTCTAGGAACACGTGCCTTCTTAGTTCGAGCTCACGAGATCACTTTATCCTGTCAGTTAAGAGAATATTTCATTAGACATCTTATATGGTATAGAACAATGTTTGCACTGACTTAATATGGTATATACAGAGTATGCACTGACTTTGATGTACATATAGGAAAGTATGCACAGACTTATATATACGCATGATGCAAATTTTGCACTGACCTACTACAGTGTGTGCATCGACTATGAAGCATGAATGAACAAGAGATGCACTGACCCTTACATATCTCGCTACAGTGAAGAGCACAAACTATCTATGCATGTTAACCAAACATTGCACCGAGTTTATAAATAGTGAATGCACAGGCTTCAGGTGCAAGGAAGACAAACGACATTGCACTGAGTATATGAATATTGAATGCACGAACTGGGAAATGTGCACCGAGTGCAAAGCTTTAAACAAAATATGCACCAACACTAGGCCACATGTGAGGCGCACAGTAAGACGCACCTCCTATATGCGTTAGAAAAAGATGAACCGAGGCAAACTTACACCGACCTATATATGAGTAAGTGAAAGTATGCACTGAGTCAAAGTTTGCACTGACCTCAAAACAGTGATTGCACAGACCCTTACAATTCACTGACCTTGCTACATGCATTGACCTACACAGTGTTTGCACCGAGCTCCTATATGTTCACGGTCCTTCAGATGCTCAAGACAACACTTGCACCGAGTTCATGTGAGCAAGAAGGAGAAGGTTTGCACGGACTTACGAAAGCCAAGACTCGAACTAGCACTGACTTAGTGTACGTGTAAGGTGCATTGACACATATGAACGGTTGTACAAGTCTCTATGCAAGACTTGTACAGCGACATTCACAAACATGCACATGTGCAGTAATTCATTCCATGTAATTCATCTATACAGCAATATGAGCATTGTATGCAACACACATTGTATGTAATAAAAACCCATGTTGTATGCAATAAGCACATATGGAATCATAAAACACATATGACATCATACATATGACTCTCAGTGTTTGTCATCATCAAAACAGAATATCTAACAATCTCCCCCTTTTTGATGATGGCAACACTGTGAGTCATATGAGTCAACATGACCATGTAATATGTCAAATGAACCAGATGTTCAACATGTCATGCATGCAGACATATGACTCCATGCAAACACTAAATATGACTCCACATATTAGCTAGAAATATGACATATGACTCCACCTATTCTCCCCCTTTGACTTCATCAAAAAGAAAGGACCTAAAATGGAGCAATTTATTTAAGCACAAATGTAGACAATGTGACACACTACTCTCCTCCTATGAAAAGTGAATGGAGGTCTTGATGCCTAAGGAGGAGGCACATACCAGCAAAGCACATTCTCCCCCTTGGACAAGACTGATGAAACAACATAAAATTCTCCCACTTTTGAAGAACAGAAGGATTAGAATGGAAACATATTCATCAGACATAACATGAGTTCAGCTAAAGCACAGATAAGCAGACAGAGATCAGTTTTAAAAAAAAATTGCAATGAGTTATCAAAGCCATAATTCCAGGGTTAATGTATTTCAGATTCTTCCACTATAAAGACTTATGACATAATCTTTATTGAGCGCCCTGGTGTAAACATGATGTATTCAAGTTTTATTCATTCAACCTGTACTCATATCTGACATCAATTTCAATAAAAATGAACCATGCCTTCATGTTAACATCTAGTTTAACCTCTGATGTGACACCACCTTGGGGTGATAGTCACAAGACCGAATGCCCTTGGACCTACAATTACAAGCAAGTATCTTTGAGCGGCGGACTTAATCTAGCGAACTCACTCGCGTGGCGCACACTAGTGCCCGTAGGTGACTCGGCGATGATGGAGAGGGTCCGAGGAGGGACCTTGATGCTCCAATGGTTGGCTAGCTTGGGGAGAACCCCAAATGGGCCAGGGATGCCCAACTCACGGGCGGCCAGCACACCAAGGGTGTGGGATGTAGGGGATCACTCACAACTCGCCCGCGGTGATCACTCACATCAATGGCAATTATGGGCCGAGCTCTCACTCTCCATCCGACGAAGTAATAACGATAATACTATGCTAAGCAAGGAATTTAAACCAGCCAAGAGGGGGACCGAGGCTCACCTAGTCGGCGTGAAGACGTCGATCCCGGCCGGAGACGGGGGCGAGCGGGGAGGCGAGGGTATGCACCCGCACGCCGCGTCGATGAAGCTTCAAACCTGCGACTTGAATTATTACATGAACTACACCCCTTGCAAGGGGGGGGATCCCGGGGTGGGAGTTAAGTTGATACAGCCAAAACTACCTCCACACAGGGAGGGGCCTTCAGCCGGCCAAGCTAGGGGAGGGGAGAAGCAGTCGAACTTGAATCTGTCCGGAGTGACCTGCAGGGACTGAATCTGAAAGCCGGGGTGGAGGAGGACGTCTCCCGGAGCTGCAGGAAGGCGGGACTGACGCTGAGTCACCTAGGGGCGGGGTGGAATCCGGCTGTATGAGCTGGTAGCCGTATGGAGGTCGAACCGAAGTGTGGCACCTTCGACTTCACAAGTCACGCGGTTCTGCCCTGTCTGGGACTGCAGGACAGAGTGTCGGTGTCGGGCCAGCCACGGACTTGTACGGAGGTTGCCTGATGAGGACATCACCAGCAATTTCATTTGATCAAAGATCCCGATGCTCGCCACCCTTGCTACATCTTGATTCATCACTTTATTTCGAGTCATATGATGTAATTTTTATTTTCTTATCATGTATTTTTCCTTTTATTTGAGTCCAATACCTAGGTTAGGTAGCTATTTACCTAAGTCTTAAGTCACTATGTGTGTTATTGGGCCCAATTATATGTGCTAGGCCCAAGGGCGCCCCCTTCCCCTTGGTTTAGTGTTAGTAGTCCAAAAGTCAGGGACTTAAGTTATATTGTGGGATTCCGATAAATAGGACCCCAATCCCTCATTTGTAAGCTAATGAATTGTTGAATGAAGTATTGAGAAAAGTTTATCCACAAGAATTGTCTCTCCTCTCTCTCTCTAGCTCTCTCTCTACCTCTCTCTCTCCTCCCCTTTCTCTCCAAATTTCAAAATTCACTCTCTCTCCTCCCTATTCACCTCTAATTAAGACCCCTCCCCCTTCTCCATACCTCCCATTCAATCCCCCTCCAACCCCTAGGTTGAAGCCCCTTCTCCTAGGCACCTCTCCCTCCTCCCAAGCAACCTTTCCCCTTCCCCATACAACCCTTCATTTTCCCAAGAGAGAATCCTCTCTCCCAAGTAACCTTTCCCCTCCCCAAGGCAACTCCTCCCCTTCCCAAGGCCACATTAACCAACCCCACATTAAACTCAGTTCAAATTTCCCTCTCCCCCCAAGCCACTTGCGCCCCCCCTCTCTCTCTCACCCTCCACCCTTGGCCGCAACCCCCTCTCCCTCCACCTGCTAGCTGCGACCCAGCCCTCTTCTCCAGCCTCTCCACCACCTCTATCCACCTCCATCCAAGCCCCACAGCCATTATCCCTCTCCCCATTGCAGCCCCTTCACCCCTCCCACCACTATCAACTTCATTCACCAACCTACTATATCCAGTTCGCAGGAAGCAGAAGAAGCTCCACTTGCAGAGATTGCCCCGGTGCTGTCCGACATCATCTGGAGGTGCACCATACATCTCCGGAAAGGTCTTCCAGTATTCTTCGTAGGCGAGGTGGAATCGTCTCGTTCCGACTTCCCTACAGATTGTGGTGCCCATTCTCATCCGACTGCGCAACCGGGACCAGAACCTGGACCAGAGCTGCAGTGCAGAAGCTACCACGGCCACACCCCTCAACTTCTGAAGGCGCCACTTGGGTGAGAGCGGCTACTACAAGACATCTACCATCCCCAACAAGCGGCATCCCGTTCGGCATCAGGAAGAGCAGTTTCCAATTTTTCTCTCCCAGGTACGCAGAACAGGCCATCAGGGTCTTGTCCTGACCCCCCCTCACTCAACGGACCACTCCTCACCACCCCGACGTCGTCTGGTGCCCATCTTGGTTTCTGCTCGGAGAAGACTCGTCTACGGTCGTCCTCGACTTGGTCCTGCCACGTTTAGACTTCGGGAGCTTCCGTGGTGACTTCATCCATTTGCTGCTACACCCAGGGAGCAGTCCGAATCTGATCGCAGGGACCCTGTTCAAGAGCCCGCCCCGGCTGGTGTCGACTTTGGAAGTACCAACAAAAATTCACAGACGTACCTGGGTCTGTCAGTGACGTTTTGCCGCTAGTCTCGTCGAATTCTGAGTTCGTAGGAGTGCACAGCAGCGACCACTCCGACCCCCTATTCTGCTGTTCCAGACCGGGACAGAATCGGCAAGGTGCTCCATCGGCGTGATCCAAGCTAATCTCCCCTCCCCGCCTGGCCGGCTTAGCGCCCCTCCCTGCGTGGAGGTAGTGTTTGCTTGTACCCTACTCTCCCACCCCAAGTTCCCCCTCCTACGTGAGGAGTAGTGCATGTATTAGCAGGTCATCGGCCGAAGCTTCATCGGCGCGGCGTGCGGGTAGCCCACGCTTCCCCGCTCGCCCTCGTCTCTGGCCCGGATCGGCGTCTTCATGCCGATCAGGTGAGCTCCTGGTTGCACTCCTCTTGGTTAGCACTTCTTGCTTAAATAGTATTGCTTCTTAGTTCCGTCGGTGGCGAGGGAGTGCCCGATCCAAAATCAATCAAATCGAGTGTCCACCGCGGGGTGAGTTGTGAGAGAGCCACTACATCCCACGCCCTTGGCGTGCTGGCCACCCACGGAATTGGGCATCCCAGGCCCCTAGGGGTTCATCCCAAGCTAGTCAAATCCCCGGAAAGGCGAGGTCCATCCTCGGACCCTCACCGCTATCGCCGGTCCACCTACGGACCCGGGTGTGCGCGACGCGGGTGAATCCGCTTGAGTGGGTCCACCGTTCGGTTCGATTGCTTGCAAATTTAAGTCCGAGGGGTCGTGTCACATCAAATTGGTATCAGAGCAAGTTCTAGACCTGTCTCTACTAAGTCTTGTCCTAGGGCCATTGCATTCATCAGCCGTTCATCATGACCACTTCCTACTTAGCCTATTCACCATCCTTAGACCCATTAGCGGCTTTTGTGTTTGATGGATCCGACCCTAGTATATATATAGAATGGGAGAGCTCCGTAGACCAACATTTTGCAAGGTTCACTCTATCAGGGCCGATACAAGTCAACTATGCCAAAAGTTTGCTCTGGCGCCAAGCTAGGAATGAATGGCAAAATATTGTAGGCTTAAGGGAAGTTGGAAGGCAAGAGCCCATCAACTCTTGGGTTGAGATGAGAAATGAGCTTAGGAAGATTTATGCCCATCTAGACCCTCTTATCACCATAGAGGAAGCCCAAGCTACCACCATTAAGGGAGAAGAGCCTCAATCTTCCCCCACCCCTCATGGTCTGGATCCTCAAAAGCCTTGCACCATCACACATGGCACCCTCACCGTAGATGAGTCCATACTCCAATGGCTCAAGCAAAGTCCCACCCTCCATAGCTCAGCACCATTGGGATATCAATCCCAAATTGTTCCCAACCGGCCTCCCCATGTCACTCTCCAAACCTTCTACTTCGTGGGAGACTTGGGAGACCTAGTGGATTGCCTATATTGGCAAGTCCACTTGACCGGCTTGCTTTCCATGGGACCATCGGAGCCTAGCACCATTAACTTTGCCCACCCCACCATTGGCTCCATCACCTCCATTTGCACGAGTGTGCATTGCACTATTGAGATCCTCCTATTTCTCCCCTTGGAGGAAGAACCCACTCTGGTCTACTTCCCATCCTTTGAGATCCCAAATGCCTTAAACGGTCAACACACTAGAGATCTTGGACCAATTACTTTGGAGGAGGATAACTCACCATCATTTAAAGACCTTGAGGACATAGAATATCTCTTCCTTGGCAACCCATTCCATGACCCCTTTGATCCCTCCCAATGGAAGCCAATGAACCCATGGGACCTAGTCGCCTTACCCACCACCCTCCTTTTCCTAACCTCACTCACCATGTTGAACCTAAACCACCCATTCCAAAACTTAGCCCTCGCTACGAGAGCCATGACCAAGGGTGACATCCACCCAGGAAATGAGGAATTGACCCATCCCAAGATGTCCACTTTCTGGGACCCCTTCGAACCCCATGAGTCGAGACCCCCAAATCAACCCCCACCAAAAGATGGGACCATCTTGATAGGAATGCATGTGCCACAACATTTTGCTCCATCTGGTAGGGCTAGTCGTCTCATTTGTGTCACCTACACACTAGGTCCAGTGCATGACAGGTTCACATTTGGATATGTAGGTCCACCCCCATTCATCATCCATCTTATGCTTGATAGGAGTCTACATAGAAGTCCAGGTCCTCCGGCATTCATTGCACCCATACCTGATAGAGTCACATTTGGATGTGCTGGTCCTCCCACATTCTTCATAACTCTTATGCATGAATGGAGCATACATGGATGTCCGGGCCCCCCGGTAATTACCGCCACCATGCACGATAGGTCCACCTATGGTTGCCCCGGCCCCCCTGAGTCCATAAAAGTCTTCATCACATCTATGAATGATAGGTCTATGTACGGTTTCCCCGGTCCACCTTTGCATGCTATCCTCTTTCACACCCACCAACCGCATTATGATGCATGGCATGAGCATACACGCAAGCAATTCTTGACGAGTGGTGAGGTTCACAAAGAGCGGACAATAGCATATGAGCGCCACTTGGAATTTAAAGTAGGCAATTTGGTGATAATGACATTGGAGTGGCTCTACCCTAGGGTCACCTTCAATTCGAGGGCACGAGGACTTAGACCTTCCCAAGTTCCGAGTGACTTTGGCAACTCGGCTATCGGGTTGGACTTACTAATGGGTTTTGGGATTCACCCCATTTTCCACGTGACGGATCCGGCACCCTATATGGGCACCGCGGTGGATCCTAGTGAGTGCCTCGAGCCTTTATCTTCCTTTGAGAGGGACACCCTCGGAGAGCCACCAAAAATCAGCCTGAGAGTCCGACGTGTGCACACGGAGGCAATACTAGGCAAGCAGGGTTCCATCGCCAGCAAGAGGGTGCGCCTGAGCCACCTCGAGAGGATGAAGGACCGTCCCCTGGTTGCGGACGCAGGGTTGAGTTTGGCGGTTGAGGCTCACTCTGAGCTGCTTGGGAGGACCACTTCCCCGGTGGGCCCATACTTGAAGGAGTCGAGTTTTCCGTGCCCCGGGGTTATGATGAGGACATCACCAGCAATTTCATTTGATCAAAGATCCCGATGCTCGCCACCCTTGCTACATCTTGATTCACCACTTTATTTCGAGTCATATGATGTAATTTTCATTTTCTTATCATGTATTTTTCCTTTTATTTGAGTCCACTACCTAGGTTAGGTAGCTATTTACCTAAGTCTTAAGTCACTATGTGTGTTATTGGGCCCAATTATATGGGCTAGGCCCAAGGGCGCCCCCTTCCCCTTGGTTTAGTGTTAGTAGTCCAAAAGTCAGGGACTTAAGTTAAATTGTGGGATTCCTATAAATAGGACCCCAATCCTTCATTTGTAAGCTAATGAATTGTTGAATGAAGTATTGAGAAAAGTTTATCCACAAGAATTGTCTCCCCTCTCTCTCTCTAGCTCTCTCTCTACCTCTCTCTCTCCTCCCCTCTCTCTCCAAATTTCAAAATTCACTCTCTCTCCTCCCTATTCACCTCTAATTAAGACCCCTCCCCCTTCCCCATACCTCCCATTCAATCCCCCTCCAACCCCTAGGTGGAAGCCCCTTCTCCTAGGCACCTCTCCCTCCTCCCAAGCAACCTTTCCCCTTCCCCATACAACCCTTCATTTTCCCAAGAGAGAATCCTCTCTCCCAAGTAACCTTTCCCCTCCCCAAGGCAACTCCTCCCCTTCCCAAGGCCACATTAACCAACCCCACATTAAACTCAGTTCAAATTTCCCTCTCCCCCCAAGCCACTTGCGCCCCCCCTCTCTCTCTCACCCTCCACCCTTGGCCGCAACCCCCTCTCCCTCCACCTGCTAGCTGCGACCCAGCCCTCTTCTCCAGCCTCTCCACCACCTCTATCCACCTCCATCCAAGCCCCACAGCCATTATCCCTCTCCCCATTGCAGCCCCTTCAACCCTCCCACCACTATCAACTTCATTCACCAACCTACTATATCCAGTTCGCAGGAAGCAGAAAAAGCTCCACTTGCAGAGATTGCCCCGGTGCTGTCCGACATCATCTGGAGGTGCACCATACATCTCCGGAAAGGTCTTCCAGTCTTCTTCGCAGGTGAGGTAGAATCGTCTCATTCCGACTTCCCTACAGATCATGGTGCCCATTCTCGTCCGACTGCGCAACCGGGACCAGAACCTGGACCAGAGCTGCAGTGCAGAAGCTACCACGGCTACACCCCTCAACTTATGAAGGCGCCACTTGGCGGAGAGCTGCTACTACAAGGCATCTACCATCACCAACAAGCGGCATCCCGTTCGGCATCAGGAAGAGCAGTTTCCAATTTTTCTCTCCCAGGTGCGCAGAACAGGCCATCAGGGTCTTGTCCTGACCCCTCCTCACTCAACGGACCTCTCCTCGCCACCCCGATGTTGTCTGGTGCCCATCTTGGTTTCTTCTCGGAGAAGACTCGTCCACGGTCGTCCTCGACTTGGTCCTGCCACGTTTGGACTTCGGGAGCTGCCGTGGTGACTTCATCCATTTGCTGCTACACCCAGGGAGCAGTCCGAATCTGATCGTAGGGACCCTGTTCCAGAGCCTGCCCCGGCCGGTGTCAACTTCGGAAGTGCCCACAAAAATTCACAGACGTACCTGGGCCTGTCAGTGACGTTTTGGTGCTAGTCTCGTCGAATTCTGAGTTCAGAGGAGTGCACAGCGGCGACCACTCCGACCCCCTATTCTGCTATTCCAGACAGGGACAGAATCGGCAAGGTGCTCCATCGGCGCGATCCAAGCTAATCTCCCCTCCCCGCCTGGCCGGCTTAGCGCCCCTCCCTGCATGGAGGTAGTGTTTGCTTGTACCCTACTCTCCCCACCCCCAAGTTCCCCCTCCTGCGTGAGGAGTAGTGCATGTATTAGCAGGTCATCGGCCGAAGCTTCATCGGCGCGGCGTGCGGGTAGCCCACGCTTCCCCGCTCGCCCTCGTCTACGGCCCGGATCGGCGTCTTCACGCCGATCAGGTGAGCTCCTGGTTGCACTCCTCTTGGTTAGCACTTCTTGCTTAAATAGTATTTCTTCTTAGTTCCGTCGGTGGCGAGGGAGTGCCCGATCCAAAATCAATCAAATCGAGTGTCCACCGCGGGGTGAGTTGTGAGAGAGCCACTACATCCCACGCCCTTGGCGTGCTGGCCGCCCACGGAATTGGGCATCCCAGGCCCCTAGGGGTTCATCCAAAGCTAGTCAAATCCCCGGAAAGGCGAGGTCCATCCTTGCACCCTCACCACTATCGCCGGTCCACCTACGGACCCGGGTGTGCGCGACGCGGGTGAATCCGCTTGAGTGGGTCCACTGTTCGGTTTGATTGCTTGCAAATTTAAGTCCGAGGGGTCGTGTCACATCATTGCCAGTGGCGGGACCAACTCTGAGACGTCCGGGATAGACCAGGGAATAGGTGATGCGAATTTGGCGCCGATTGGTGAACTTCAGCGGTTGCTGTGGTTCAGAGTACAGGGCTGTTCGAACTGACCCCTGACTGATGCAGAATCACAGGGGAAGATTGACAGAGCTGCCCCGGGCGCTCCCGGACTCCATTGGATACGAGACTTGTGGCAACGTGACCATGGTCAGAGTATCTTCGAGCAGAAACTGACGAAGCCACAATCGGAGGTCGGAGAAGAAAATTAAGAGCTTCTGAGTAGAGGTCGGTCCAACCTGGATTGGCAGATGCAGTCTGCGCACCCCGACGAGAATGGATGAAACGAGATGCTCCGGTGGGCGATTGGCCTTCTACTTTCAGGTACTGAAAGAGGACTGGATGTAGTTTCCTCCCTCCGGAGATCGCGCCCAAATTCTAACCGTGCTGGTCACGGCAGCCTCTGCAAGTGGCTTCAGGTTGCTGACCGGGCCTATCCTGCGCAGTCGGAGAAGAATAGCTCTCCTTGGCAGTCACGAACTCAGACGGGGACGAAACCACCACCGTTGCGAAGCTGCTTCGACGATGATTCAAACAATATAAGGTACGTCTCCTGAAGCCTCATGATGATGCCGTGGCCGCTGCTGCAATCTGCTGGTGCTCTGCTGCCTTCGAATTGAGAACTGCAGGTTGAAGATGATAGGGGGAATGGGGTATATGGGAGGGGAAATGGGGTGGATGGGTGTGGGAGTGACCCCTAGCTATGAGGGGGTCTGGGAGGGGCTGTTCTAGGGTGTGGGAAGGGGAGAATGGGGGCTGGAATGGAGTGTTTGCAGTGGGTGAGAGAGAAGCTGCGAATTTGGGATGGGTGGGGGAGAGGGAAGGAGAGTTCTCTCTCCAAGGTTTGAAAATTGACTAATGGGGTGGTTAATGGGGCTTTGGCGATGGGAATGGTTGTGTTGGGGAAGAGAAGGGGTGCTTGGGGAGTGGGGAATTCTCCCTTGGGAGATGAGAGGGTGCTTAGGGAACGGGATTAGGTAGTTGGTGGTTGGGTGGTGGAGTATGGATTGGTGGATTGTCTCTTGGGACTAGGGGTGGAGTAATGAGGGTTGGGGTAGTTGAGAGGATGAGTAATGAGGGGAGAGGAAGGGTTGATGATGTGGAGGAGAGAGAGGGAGGGGAGGAGAGAGAAAGGGGTGCCCCCTCCTCTTGGAGAGAGAGAGAGAAGAGAGAGAGAAAGAGAGAGGGGAATCCACCCCTTAGAGAGGGAGAGAGAGAGATTTAGAGAATCTACTCCAATAAGACACTAAAACTCACTTGATTTAAATTGATCATAAAAGGTTGTTACGTATGAGAGGAGTGGGGGCCTATTTATAGGCTCACACAATTTCATGGACTAAAATGACCTTGAACAAACTAACTAATGACTAGTCTATCCAGGTGGGGGGCGCCCATGGGCCAAGCCCATCTTTTGGGCCCATTTGGCTACACAAACCAACCTAATGACTCATAGACTTAGGTAGATAACCCACTAACCTAGGTACATGACTCAAATAAAGGGAAAATTACATAATTTATGACTCAAAGAAAATATGAAAATTACATGGATAGACTCAGAAAAACGTGAAGAACATAATGACGCATTCTGTCGATCCATTTGAGCTTCGAAAAAAAGTGGAGGGGCAAGGGATGCCCCCATCATATCCCCGGTGTGGGGAGAACTCGACTCCGTCGAGTATGGGTCCACAGGGGAAGTGGTACACCAATGCAGCTCTAGGCGAGCCATGATCTCCGAACTCAACCCGCGTCCATAGCCGGGGAATGGTGCTTCAGCTTTTCAAAGTGGCTCGGACACACCCTCATGCTGGCAATGAGATCTTGCTTGCCTAGTATTGACGCCGTGTGCTCACGTCGGGCTCTCAGGCTAATTTGTGGTGGCACTCCGACGGTGTCTCTCACAAGGATAGGTGTAAGCTCAAGGCACTCACTAGGATCCACCGCGGTGCCCTTAGAGGGTGCCAAATCCACCATGTGGGAAGTCGGGTGAATCCCAAAACCCATTAGAAAGTCCAACCCATAAGCTGGTTTGCCAAAGCTACTCAGAACTTGGGAAGGTCCAAGTCCTCGTGCCCTCAAATTGGAGGTGACCCTAGGGTAGAGCCACTCCAAAGTCATCATCGCCAAGTTGCCAACTTGAAAGTCCAAGTGGCGCTCATGAGTTTTTGCCCGCTTCTTGTGAATCTCATCCCTTGTTGCTTGGATGCATATGCCATGCACTATGATGCGGTGTGAGTGGGAAATGTATGATATGCATAGGGGGGCCAGGACAACCATATTTAGACCAATCATGTAGAAATGCCATGGAGACATGGATGGATTTGGGAGGATCGGGGCATCCATAAATATCCCTCTCATGCATAGGTGTGATAAGTGCCAGAGGACCCGGGCATCCATGAATACTCCTAATATGCTTAAGACTCATGATGAATGAAGGTGGACCATTACATCCGAATATGGACCACTCATGCTTCCTACTTGACATGTGGGTGATATGAATGAATGGACCCGACTTATGAATCATGTCAAGTGGTGCGGTATGCCTAGGCACATGTATTCCTATCCTAGAGATGACTTCCATGTGCATGGGTGTGGGGTGGCCCTTGAGCTTCCACTCGTATGGATCAAAGGGATCTAAGAAGGGGGACATCATGGAGTGGGGCAATTTATCAATCCCAAGGTGTATGTTGCCTAAGGTCAAGGCTCCCATGGTGTAACCCGATTCTAGGAGGGGAGGGGTTTGGCCCAACATGGTGGGTGGGGGTAGGGTAAGGTGAGTGGTGAGTAAGGTGGGTGGGTCACATGGGGAACTAGACTCCCATAGGAAGGGATCAAAGAGATCATGATAAGGGTTACCTAGAGAGAGATACTCCATGTCCTCAAGGTCCTCACAAGGTGGTGAATCATCCTCTTCTAGTGAAATGGTTGGGCCGGTGTATAGGGTGGGTTGGTTGGTCAAGGTTCTAGGAATCACAATGGTAGGGGAGTGGACCGGGATGGGCTCTTCCAATATGGGGAGAAGGAAAAGGAGGTCGCTAGTGTAGCAACAAATAGTGCAAACTGAGGTGATAGACCCGGTACATGGGTGGATGAGGTCAAGGCTCTTGGGTCGGTCCGCCATAGAGTCAACAAACAAGTCAAGTCTAATTGCCACTCTAGATCCTTGAGGAGATCATCCCAACCCTCTACCTCATAGTAGGATTGGATCGTGGTGTGAAAGGAGGGATGGCCACAATTTGGGATTGATGTCCCATGGGTGAGAGGTGTGGGGGTGAACTAGGGACGGGGGGGCCTTGCTTGAGCCATTGGAGTATGGACTCATTCACGGTGAGGGTGTGTGGCTCTTGAGGATCCGGACTAGGAGAGGTGGGTGGAAGTGGAGATTCTTGGATTTTCTTTATGGTGGGTTGCGGGTCCGGACTAGCATCCATTTCCGTGTGGGTGGGTGTGTGGGTCTTAACTTCTAATGATAATGGGGTGGGTAGGTCTAATGCGGGGGAATTGGTGATAGTCGATGCATGGTTCACCCGAGGTGGTGAACAAGCATGGGCTTGGGTTGGGATTGGTAAGGGAAGTAGTGGAGGTCTAGGTTGGGGTTGGGTTAGGGTAGGAAGTGGAAGATGGGTGGGTTGAGGGGGTTTGGGAAGATTGTCCTTGGGAGGAGTGTCCTTGTTGGGGGACGATGGAGGGGTAATGGTGGCTGGGGTGGGAGAGGTTTCAACCACTAGGGGTATGGGAAGATGCTTCCTCGTGGGGCATTGTCCGGCAATGTGCCCCAATTGGTGGCACCTATAACATTCCGGCTCACACTTACCCGAGGTTATTTCACTCACTTCTATCTCTATAGGACCTTTTCCTTTTTGAGAAGGGGTAAGGTGAGGAGTGGAGGTGGGGGCCAAAGGGCCTTGAGGAAGGTGGGTTGTGGAATTGGGTTTTGGTTGCATTGTGGGGAATTGGGGAATTGGAGTCTTGGGTTGGCCGAGTGGGGATGGTGGAGTTGAAGTGATCCTTGGGATTCGGTGATCCGAGTAGGAAGGGGACACATATCTAGCCCTAAGTTGTTCCGTCATGTTTCCCCAAGTGGTGATGGCATCTTCCCTTCTAATTATCCTTAGCCCGACAATTTGTAACCACTAGGTTTCAGCCTGTTTGGTAAGTTGTGATTTGGCACATCGGACTTTCTCATCCTCAGACATGGGATACCAAGTGAAGTAATGGTCCATTGAGACTTCCCAATCTAAATAGTCAATAGGATGAGTTCCATCAAAGATGGAAGGTGGGGGAGGAGCCCTACTATCATCCGCCCTTGGGGCGGGCCCATTTTCTCCTAGTTGGTCGAGTCGACCCGATAGGTTATCAAGCCGCTCATTGGCATCGGTCAAGGCCTTCATGAGGTAGTTGACATGGCCAGGGAGGTCATGTGTGTTAGTGGTAGGCATCCCTTGGGGGTTTGGACTCATGGAGAGGGCCGATGGGTAAGGTCGGTAAGAGGTGGCCATGCTAGTGGACTAAAGAGATGCAACCGAGGACTCTAAATGCATAAACACGCCCTAGGACCAACTTGATAGAGACAAGTTATGAAATTGATGTGATACCACTTGATGTGACACCACCTTGAGGTGATAGTCACAAGACCGAATGCCCTTGGACCTACAATTGCAAGCAAGTATCTTTGAGCGGCGGACTTATTCTAGCGAACTCACTCGCGTGGCACACACTAGTGCTCGTAGGCGACTCGGCGATGATGGAGAGGGTCCGAGGCGCGACCTTGATGATACAATGGTTGGCTAGCTTGGAGAGAACCCCAAATGGGCCAGGGATGCCCAACTCACGGGCGGCCAGCACACCAAGGGTGTGGGATGTAGGCGATCACTCACAACTCACCCGTGGTGATCACTCACATCAATGGCAATTATGGGCCGAGCTCTCACTCTCCGTCCGACGAAGCTATAACCATAATACTATCCTAAGCAAGGAATTTAAACCAGCCAAGAGGGGGACCGAGGCTCACCTAGTCGGTGTGAAGACGCCGATCCCGGCCGGAGACGGGGGCAAGCGGGGAGGCGAGGGTATGCACCCGCACGCCGTGTCGATGAAGCTTCAAACATGTGACTTGAAGTATTACATGAACTACACTCCTTGCAAGGGGGGATCCCAGGGTGGGGGTTAAGTTGATACAGACAAAACTACCTCCACGCAGGGAGGGGCCTTCAGCTGGCCAAGCTAGGGGAGGGGAGAAGCCGTCGAACTCGAATCTGCCCGGAGTGACCTGCAGGGACTGAAGCTGAAAGCCGGGGTGGAGGAGGACGTCTCCCGGAGCTGCAGGAAGGCGGGACTGACGCTGAGTCACCTAGGGGCGGGGTGGAAGCCGGCTGTATGAGCTGGTAGCCGTATGGAGGTCGAACCGAAGTGCGGCGCCTTCGACTTCACAAGTCACGTGATTCTGCCCTGTCTGGGACTGCAGGACAGAGAGTCGGTGTCGGGCCAGCCACGGACTCGTACAGAGGTTGTCGGAGGTGGGACCAACTCTGAGACGTCCGGGATAGACCCGGGAACAGGTGATGCGAATTCGGTGCCGATTGGTGAACTTCAGCAGTATCTGTGGTTCAGAGTACAGGGCTGTTCGAACTGACCCCTGACTGATGCAGAATCACAGCGGAAGATTGACAGAGCTGCCCCGGGCGCTCCCGGAATCCGTTGGATGCGCAACTGACGGCAACGCGACCATGGTCGGAGTAGATTCAAGCAGAAACTGACGAAGCAGCAATCGGGGGTCGGAGAAAAAAATTAAGAGCTTCTGAGTAGAGGTCGGTCCAACCTGGATTAGCAGGTGCAGTCTGCGCACCCTGACGAGAATGGATGAAACAAGATGCTCCTGTGGGCGATTGGCCTTCTACTTTCAGGTACTGAAAGAGGACTGGATTTAGTTTCCTCCCTCCAGATATCGCACCCAAAGTCTAACCGAGCTGGTCATGGCAGCCTCTACAAATGGCTTCAGGTTGCTGACCGGGCCTGTCCTGTGCAGTCGGAGAAGAATAGCTCTCCTTGGTAGTCACGAACTCAAACGGGGACGAAACCACCACCGTTGCAAAGCTGCTTCGACGATGATTCCAAAAATATATGGTACGCCTCCTGAAGCCTCACGATGATGCCATGGCCGCTGCTGCAATCTGCTGGTGCTCTGCTGCCTTCGAATTGAGAACTGCAGGTTGAAGATGATAGGGGGAATGGGGTATATGGGAGGGGAAATGGGGTGGATGGGTGTGAAAGTGACCCCTAGCTGTGAGGGGGTCTGGGAGGGGGTGTTCTACGGTGTGGGAAGTGGAGAATGGGGGCTGGAATGGGGTGTTTGCAGTGGGTGAGAGAGAAGCTGCGAATTTGGGATGGGTGGGGGAGAGGGAAGGAGAGTTCTCTCTCCAAGGTTTGAAAATTGACTAATGGAGTGGTTAATGGGGCTTTGGGGATGGGAATGGTTGTGTTGGGGAAGGGAAGGGGTGCTTGGGGAGTGGGGAATTCTCCCTTGGGAGATGAGAGGGTGCTTAGGGAAGGCGATTGGGTAGTTGGTGGTTGGGTGGTGGAGTATGGATTGGTGGATGGTCTCTTGGGACTAGGGGTGGAGTAATGAGGGTTGGGGTAGTTGGGAGGATGGGTAATGACGGGAGAGGAAGGGTTGATGATGTAGAGGAGAGAGAGGGAGGGGAGGAGAGAGAAAGGGGCGCCCCCTCCTATTGGAGAGAGAGAGAGAAGAGAGAGAGAAAGAGAGAGGGGAATCCACCCCTTAGAGAGAGAGAGAGATTTGGAGAATCCACTCCAATAAGACACTAAAACTCACTTGATTTAAATTAATCATAAAAGGTTGTTACATATGAGAGGAGTGGGGGCCTATTTATAGGCTCACACAATTTCATGGACTAAAATGACCTTGAACAAACTAACTAATGACTAGCCTATCCAGGTGGGGGGCGCCCATGGGCCAAGCCCATCTTTTGGGCCCATTTGGCTACTCAAACCAACCTAATGACTCATAGACTTAGGTAGATAACCCACTAACCTAGGTACATGACTCAAATAAAGGGAAAATTACATAATTTATGACTCAAAGAAAATATGAAAATTACATGGATAGACTCAGAAAAACGTGAAGAACATAATGACGCATGCCGTCGATCCATTTGAGCTTCGAAAAAAAGTGGAGGGGCAAGAGATGCCCCCATCAACCTCCCTATCTCTTACTCATTCATATTCAATGACTCCTTTAGGAGTTACAGAATGTAGTGTTGAGATTAAACAGGCACGAAAGGATTTGATTTTGTCCAAAGATTCTGCAATTTTCAAATTTCCAGATTATTTTTCTATCTAGCATCATCAATGTTTATTGCAATAACTCTCAAGATCAATCGTGTTTAGTCCACACCTTGTAACTAGAGGATACATGTTGTTTAGATGCCAGTATCCCTAAGCACTTAGTATGACTAACTGTCATGATACATATTGTACAGAGTTAACTAGGACACTTCATGACATAGGATGACTCCATTTCTTTGATGAGGATCCCAGTTTCTCAGTGCAACCTAATCATTGCTCTGCCTTAACATTTCACAGATTTTTCATTAAATTTTCACCATAGATAACTAAGGAACTTCATGACACAGTCCTTTGGACGTGGTTTCTCAATGACCAAAATCATTGCTCTGACCTTATTTTTCATTCAGACGTTACTCAGATCAAACAAACATTTAAAAACAACACTCACCTTAAGTATCTCTACCAAAGAAAGTCATGGTTATAAAAACTTTCAGATTTCAGAAGGTTTTACATGATATAACATGAATCAACTGGTTAAAGTTTATTAAAAGATTGATTCAGATATTTTCAAGATGTTCGAAATCAAACTCAAGAAATACATAAGGCTTAAACCAGCTGAGTTATTTCAGATGTTCATAGTTTCATACAATGGAAGATTCCTAGTACAAGTGTTTTTGGATTTATGATTAGGATACTCTCATTGAAATCTTCATGAAGATTTGACAGTAGTGTTCCAGCCATAGTGGATGATTCAGAATAATGATAATCAAGTATCATACCAAGAGTGAAGTTTTTCAGAAGTTCTGAATCAAGGATTAGTTATCCGCCAGACAGATTTTTAAAGAATAATGCCGAGCAGGTGACTTATCATTGATTAGGAAATTTCAATTTTAAAAGTATGATTATGATAATCAAGAAGTGCAGACAGAAGCTCCCCATCAGTAAATGGGATTTAAGTTCAACTGATTTTCAGAACAGATAGATGCAAGTGAGACCGACTTATACCATGTATGAGAAAAAATACATGAAGAGCAAAGAAGATCATTATGACAAGGATGATCATTCAGTCGAAGAATTATTCTTATGCTCCCCCTGAGCAAATATAGAAGCAGAATCACACAAATGAAGATATCGACTCTCGGCTACTACATTTTAAACGGAATGCTTGAAACATAATGTCGACTCATGGTGTCGACACTAAGGATCAGATGAAGCTTGCATACAAAATCAATCAAGGATAAAGTGAATTCAACTTCACTTGTATAAAGGAACATTGAGGTTCAGTCAAAGGAGATTCAGATTAAAGAAGGAACATCTCAATACAAGCATGTAAGCAAACGATTCAGATTAAGACAAGAACTCCCCCCAAGAGTATGCATGACAATTACTCTTTTTGGTATTTCCAATATGAATGATATGCAATTACCGCATGCATGCCTATGCATTGACTCCCCCTTGACTAAATGCATTAGACTGTCCTATATGCAATGTGACCCACGGTACTAGGCAGAGGACTTGGTCTAAAAGATCATCTCACACATAGTAAGAACCTCTAGACATATTTCATCTGCCCTTTAGTAGCTTACTATTTGATATACCATAGTGGTCATGCATGACAATGCAGTGCCAATGCAGTCCTATATGCATCAGATTTTTAACGAATACAATGCAAATTCGAACAAACATCAAAACACAAATCATGTGAAATTTAGATATTTTTCAGAGAATTCTAATCAGACGATGTCTATCAACAGAGTTGAGTGCAAAGCATAAGCTTCAGATTAGCAGAATTCAGAGAGTTCAAATTTAACAATGCAGATGATGAATGAATATGCAACAATAGATTTAACATGCTATGCAGTAATCAAAGATAGAAAAACTTGAATGACAGGAATTGAGCAGAGTTAACATGACAGACCAGGTAAATGCAGAACTGGGATTTTCATTCTTGAATGCCTTGGTTTATTATCCCCAAATTATTCTTTCCACCAAGACACACCTGTAAAATAGCCTTTATTTCGCACAAGCAGGTACCCAATAGGTCTTGGGTCCTGAACTGACAGTTGCACCTTTAAAGGGTGCTCTCAGCAATGTTTGAGCATAGGAATCATCAAATCTCAGTATATGAAAGTTATCCATAGAATGTCCATTCTTTCCACAGTAACGACATGAGATAGCCGTTTTTGTGTTCTTCCTATTGTGCACATTAACGTGAGCATGGAATCTATGTGCATGAATATTTCTGTTATCCATATGTGCATTTTGTCTTTTATTCCTTGCCAGCCAGCAATCAGTAACTTTGTGGCCTGGCTTTCCACACTCAAAACATGAAATGAATTTTTCGTTGAAAATAGATTTATTTCTACTGAAACCATTTTGATTTATAGGAAGTTTAACAAATTCAAAGTTAAATCTCCTTCCTTGAGCATCCCAACAATGGGCTGCAATGTGGCCCATCTTGCCACAGTGAAAACATGAAATAGAATTTCTCCCAACAACTTTCACCCAATATTCAATCGCCTTGTGACATGATTTGCCACAGTTAAAGCATGTAATGTGATAGTTTATTGAGACAAATTTATTATTGTTAACAACATGAAAGTTTACATTAAATTTAGCATGATATGAATGTGAATTCTTCTTATCACTTGTGGTGCGGACACCCGAGCAGATACGCCAAGCCACCGGTACCGCACACGGAGCACGACTCGAGCCACTTCAGCGTCCATCTGGCTCGGAGGCAGCCTGGAGACTCCCCCTTGAGTCCCGACATTTATCATATTTGTTTAGACTGATGCGGGATGAGACACGGACACGACAAGCTCGTGATCGTCCCTTAACGAGGGAAGCGTCGGACGTGCACGGTTGAGAAATCGGCAAGAGCTAGGGTGGTCAATTCACACTTTCGTGCCCGGATCGGGTCACGGGACGGTCACGCTCTCTCTCGCAGCAGCGGTGATATGAAAAATATAGCGAGCTAGATCCTAAAGCATGCTCTCTAGCAGCGGCATAAATAAATATATATGAAGTAAGCAAAATGCCAAGTAAGGGAGCAAATGCGATACCTCCACGCGCTCGACGTGGGGACGACGGACCCGGCCGAAACTCGTACTCCCGGAACAATAATACACAATATTACAGCAATACACGTCGCTGTCCACTCCACACAGGGAGGTAAAGGGATACACAATGGGGTCCGGGAGGACCGAATTCGGGTTGACGGGCGGCTTCTCGCGTTGATTCGGCAACACCCGAACTAGTGATGGTGGGGCCCACGTGCTGTCCGGAGGGGCCGTGTGGGACCCGGTGGCACCGCTGTAGTGGAGACGCTTTGGGAAGCGTTCCCTGGGCAGGCGGCACGCTGGTTCGTCGGCCGGAGGCCAGGCGGCTCCGTTCAGCACCGGTCGGAATGACCGGCCACGGATCTGCCGGTTCTATTTTCTGGCGTGCGCTCCGGCGAGAACGGACGCTGCGATCAGCCCCGACGTCGGAATGCGATGAAACTGGCTCTGTTGGAATGCTGCTTCGAAGGGCTTCAACCCTATGGGATTAAAGAAAAATAACAAAGCCTGTACTTCTGATTGGCGAATTTTGAATGTTGCTGTTGTACAGTGTTTGAACTCTCAGACTAGCAGAGAACTTTCCTGATAGTTGCCTTTGACCGATATGTAACGTCCGAATCTGAAGTTATAGTCTTCAGAAAAGTTGTAAGAAATCAAGCTAGAAAATCGGGACTATTTGTTATGAAGGGTTTGGAGGTGGCTGTGATTTGTTCTGATTTTTGAACTGGAAGGTGATCAGATCTGGGAATTAGCTGAAAATACTGTAGCAGAGATAGAACACAAATTTTGAAAAATGAATAGACGGCGGATCAAAAATCAAGAAAAATGGTGGATGTAGGGGATGATAGAAAAAATGCCCAGTAAAATTGGGAGCCCCAAAAAAAATCAAAAAGAACGTCACGGATGGGAATCTCTAAGCTGATGTCACTGTAGATAGAGACAGGACAGATCTGGGAGTGATTGAAGACCGAAATTGTAAAAATATCAAACGAAGGATTTTAGACCTGAATTTTTTTTTGGATGATGGGATGGAAGATAGGAACACACCATAAAAATTACAAATCACGAAGAGGCCATGGATAGTAGCAGGATTTTCGTGAAGACACCTATGTCCAGTAGGACAAAAAATCGAAGACGGCTTCGCGGCGGCTCGAAGGCGGCACGAACGGCGGCGGCACCGATGAAGATCAGAGGTTGATAGGGGGAGATAGAAGATTGATACACTATAGAACTGGAGGTTTGAGGAGAGGAAACCAGGGGGAGAGGAAGGGGGCGCACCAAGCTTCAAGCTTTCCAACAAAATTTTTGATTTTTTTCTAATTTCCACATGAAAATACAACATTTTATATGCTTCCAATCTAATCTAATGTAGACCCTTGGATCTAGGGATGGGGTTTGAAGGGCTGGGATGAAGTGTGAACAACACACACAAAAATAAAATTAATTACAAGGAAGGGGGCGGCCTATTGACTATATGGAATGGGTTGAAAAATTAGGTGCCCTACCTTGGACAAAATGAGCCACTTGTCTACCATGTGTCCATATGACTAGTCCAACCTTCTAGATGTCCACCTAGGATGGTTGACCAGCCCCACAAGGTGACATGGACCAATGGGAAAGGGCTGAGGGTCCCCTAGCTGGAACTACTACAAAATTGCACAAAAACTCACACAATCCATGAGAATGACTCATTGGCTTATAAAGCCTTACATTTGCGTACATACTTTCCCAAGGATATAAACACAAACTAAAAGGACATAAATGTAAAAGAAAAAGTACATGCTCGGCGTCGATTCCCATCATAGACTTTATTTGTGTGTAATGTGTGTTTGTTTCATTTTATTCGGTTTGTAATTTTGATTGTAAGAGGGGTTTATTTGTAAAATGGGACCCCCGGGTCCCACGGGCCCCCCAGACCCCTCCCATTGATCCACCTCAGCCTAGGGCCCCATGTGGGGTCAGTCAACATTTCAAATGGAGGCATCTAGAAGAGTTGAATGGTAAAAGACACATGGGAGACAATTGGACTTCAAAGTCCAAGGTGGGCTACCTACCATGTCATCCATGTCTCCCCTTGGTCAATAGGCCGCCCCCCCTTGAATATTTTTATTTATTTTTTTGTGTCGGTCACATCTAATCCAAGCCATCCATTCCCCATCTCTAGGTCCAATGGTAGAGATTGGATTTGATGTGTAGCCTATAAAGCTTGTATTTTCCCATTTGGATGAATTAATGAAGAAGAAAATTGATGAATTTTGTTGGAGCAGCCTTGGCCGCCCCCCTCCTCTCTCCTCCCTCTCCCCCTTGCAGCTGTGAAGGTTGCCCTCTGGAGGTGTGACTCCTCCCCTATCAGTTCCGGTCGTCGCCGCCGCCGCCACCGCACCGCCATCGTGTTCGTCGGAGTTCTATCATCCACCCGTAGTAGTAACTTCCACTAATTTCTGCTATCAGCCACGACATCATTTTGAGCTGGGATTTTGAGGGCGTATTCCAGAGGTCCCCTCCAGCTCTCACAAAAATTGGTTTGGTCTCCAGATCCCGAAATCCAATTTTCCATTTTCGTTTTCCCTTTCATTTCAGATCTTGGTGCTTTCTGTCCAGATCCACTTCCTTCCTGAGTTTCCTATCTCCGACCCACCTTTTGATTTTTTCTGGAGCTCCAAAATTTACTGGGAGTTCTGTCCACCTTCCCCTCCATTCCCATTTTTATTAGAATTTTGAGAGATTATCTCATATTTTATAAAATTCATCCTCATATCCATCTACAGCGCTATCAGCCAGTTTCCAGATCCGACCACCTGTCAGTGTAAAATCCATAAAAATTCGTGGCCTCAACCAATCCTTCCACAAAAATTATTTCCGTTTTCCTTGTTCCAATCTCCACAACTTTCATGAAGAAGTCATAGTCTGACTCAGTGTTCTACTAGGCGGTAAAAGGCAACTCTCAGGAAAGTTCCCTGTTGATCTGAGAGTTCAGGTACTGTATAAAAGAAACTTCAAAATTCAACAAAGTCCAAATCCGTGCAGATCCAGCGGATCCCTTTGGCCCTAGATTGAAGGATTTCAAGAGAGCTTTCCAACAATAGCTCCTATGCCCCGATCCGACATCGGGATTGATCGCACCGGCCGATCTCGCCGGAGCGCGCGCCAGAAAATAGAACCGAAAATCCGTGGACAGCAACTTCAAGAGTTGGATATCGGAGTCGATCGGCCACCGATCGGTGTTTCCGGCCGACCGTCATCCAAGGAGGCGCGCCACCAAGGGTCCCCATCACAGTGGGCCCCACCCCAGCAGACCTGGAGGACAGAGCGGTCCGTGGGCCCCACGGACCCGTAGATCGTGCCGTCCAGATAGCACGAAAACGCGGAGTTCGACACCGCCGGGCGACATCAAGATGCTGCCCGTCAACCCGATTCGCGTGATTCCGGGCCCCACATGTGACCTTTTACCTCCCTACGTGGAGTGGGTCAAATATTTGTACCATTGTAAAATTGTTTAACCGGTAGTCCCTCAATCGGTCGGGGTTGTCTTCGCCACGCCGGGTGCGTGGAGGTAACGGTCTAAACTCCCCGGCGTTACTTTGCTTAGCTAGTATACGGTCTTATGCCGCTGCGAGAGTGTAGGTTCCTAGCCCGTGTGTTCATGTCGCCGCTGTGAGAGTGAGAGTGACCCATCCCGCGACTCGATCCGAGTCCGGAAGTTGAGTCAGACTACCTTGAACTCTGCCAGTTCCTTAACCGCGCACGATCCACGCTTTCCCTCGCTTGGGACGACGAGTGAGTTTGCACTTCTGTTAGCGACGTGTAGCCCATAGGAGCTCTTAGTGTCGAGCCGAGGTCGCTCTAGTAGTCGTGTCATTGTTGGTCGAGTCGTGTCCGTCTCATATAGCGTCGTCTCCTCAGTCCGTCCCGCATCAGTTTGGTATCAGAGCGAGTTGAGTCTAGGGTAGTCTTGCATAAGTCTTGCATGCATCATGGTCTAAGTCGAGTCTAGGATCATCATTATTTTCAAAAAAAAAGTGTGTTTTAAAATTGCATTTTTCATCCCGATAACCCGGTATATCAAAAGGTGTTGTCTGAACGTTAGGCTACGCCTATCTGGAGGGCCGCACACTTGCGCGAGTGATCTTCGGATCGGTTATCTCAGCCACGTACCAGATATTGGTTAGGTCTAAGTGCATCATCTAGTGTGTGTTTGCATTAGTCGGTTTGTCTTGTCTCTTGTCATCATGCCCATCTTGTAGTTCCGAGTTTCCAATGGACTCCCGGTCGCCCAGGCGATATGACCGTTGGCCCACCCATGGGCTTGGCAACCATCCTCTCCGCTTCTGTAGGCCTGAAGCCTCAGATTTTTTTGGCTCCAATGACTCGGGCATCTACCTCAAGTGGGAGGCCACCATGGACACCTACTTTGATTGTTATACTATGTCCGAGGCAATGCAATTCTCTTTCGCCAAAGAGCGGCTTCTTCATGAGGCTGCCGAAAAGTGGGATTACATCGAAAGAATGAGAGAGGTTAGGAGGTAATGGCCCATCGAGTCATGGTGGGACATGAGGAGAGAGCTTAGGAAGGTCTACGTGCCCCAACCGGTCACCTCCAACCGGCCCCACCCAATCACTTCCAACCAAGTGGGTCCTAGTCGGAGGCAAAGAGCCCCACACGTAGATGAGCCAAGACCCAATCCTAGGACGGTTGACTACGGGCGAGTCCACCATGATATCCCTATTCCAACCCACTTCCTTGCCGAACTTATGCAAATGATTTTGGACCGGTTGGATGGGGTGGATAGGACACGTACTCCTAGTGATGTACTCCTACCCGAGCCTAAGGAGGTCATCGTCGGTAGTCTTAACCCGGCCCCATCAACGGAGTCCCCAAGCCCTCACCCCATCATGGAGGATGCCCACTCCCCATCTGAGGGCGACAATTCATCAAGGCCTTCACCCATGGAACTCCATACGGAGCCCATAGTGCTCCTAAAGGGTGAGGTAATTATTGAGGAGCCATTAGCTAGTTGGCTAAGGAAGGGTTTATTCCTAGATACCACACTCCCTTGCTACCCTCCCATAGAACCAACCCTACAGATAGTGTCCACCACAGCTTTTAGCACCACTTGCCAATCCTCTTACTTTGTGGACACTATGAATGACCTACTTAAGTGATTAAGTAGGCAAATGGAGCTGACCAGTCTGTTGGCTCTCAGGCCCGACCCACCTAGGTGCCTTAGCTTCATATACCCATCCTTGGGTTCTATCACCTCTGTCTGCACGGTGGGTCCCTTCACCAGTGAGCTCATCTTGCTCTTACCTCTACCAGACGAGCTCCACCACTTTCCCTTCCATGACCCCTTCTCTCCCATAGGGAAGTCCCCCCATCCTAGGGAGACAGCTATTTCCATGATCCCCTCAGGTGACGAGGGGTTGTCTTACATTGGGGATTTCTACCCAGGGTCAAAAGAGAGCCACATCACTGGATCCATAACTCTTCTTGATCCTTTTCCATGGGAATTCATCACGGTAGGTCACACTTTCCTCGGTCCTGTCAACCCCTTCCCTAGGGAGCCCCGTGACCCACCACTTCCCATCCACGCCCTTTCTCCATGGGCCAGCCCTTCAGTTCACTCGAGAAATGGAGAAAGTGAATTTGGCTTCCCGGGTCCACCTAGACCACCCGAACCACTCGACCCTCCCACACCCAAGTCTAATAGGATGTCATTGCCAGGCTGGTTTATACTTGGGTGTCTTGGAGCCAACCATGACATCAACCTCCTGTTACGTCAAATGCATGCATGGTACACATTCGGGTGTCCTGGTCCGCCGTCACATATGTACAGGTCAGACTAATAGTAGGTTTGTCTAGGGTCTTGTGTGTCTGTACATACATGTGTCCAGCATATTAGGAGAGCATAGTGAGTCTGTCGAGTCGTTTGCTAGGCATGTTAGGAGTTTGCATGACGACATCCGTTCTTACATTGAGGCCAGCAATGCACGGTATAAGGAGCTAGCCGATGCCCATCGACACCACTGAGAGTTCCAAGAGGGCGAATATGTCATGATCAGGGTAAGACCTGAACGGTTTCCCTCTCGAACCGTTAAGAAGTTGCAAGCTCGCGGAGCCGGTCCATTTAGAGTATTAAAACGCATTGGATCTAATGCGTATGTTGTGGACTTGCCCGAGGAATATGGCATAAGCTCTACTTTCAATGTATCGGATCTAGTTGCATATAGGGACCCAACGGTGATCCCTAGTGAGCCTTTCGAGCCATCCCCTCCCCTTGAGTGATCCCACACCTGAGTATCCACCTCCAGCCCCTTTGTCACGTCACCGTGAGCATATAGATCATATACTGGATGAGCAGGTGACAGTTACCAGGAGTGGATCCTACCCGCGCTACCTAGTGCGATGAAGAGGACGGCCCGCTACCGAGGACACATGGATCATGCATGGCGAGTTGCAGCGGATTGATCCGGACCTTCTGGAGCGATACCGGAGCGATGCAGACCCTTACTCGATAGGGTTGAGTTTCTCCCACCCTGGGAGAATTGGTGCGGACACCCGAGCAGATACGCAGAGCCACCGGTACCGCACACGGAGCACGACTCCAGCCACTTCAGCGTCCATCTGGCTCGGAGACAGCCTGGAGACTCCCCCTTGAGTCCCGACATTTATCATATTTGTTTAGACTTTATTTGTGTGTAATGTGTGTTTGTTTCATTTTATTCGATTTATAATTTTGATTGTAAGAGGGGTTTATTTATAAAACGGGACCCCCGGGTCCCACGGGCCCCCAGACCCCTCCCATTGATCCACCTCAGCCTAGGGCCCCATGTGGGGTCAGTCAACATTTCAAATGGAGGCATCTAGAAGAGTTGAATGGTAAAAGACACATGGGAGAGAATTGGACTTCAAAGTCCAAGGTAGGCTACCTACCATGTCATCCATGTCTCCCCTTGGTCAATAGGCCGCCCCCCCTTGAATATTTTTATTTATCTTTTTGTGTTGGTCACATCTAATCCAAGCCATCCATTCCCCATCCCTAGATCCAATGGTGGAGATTGGATTTGATGTGTAGCCTATAAAGCTTGTATTTTCCCATTTGGATGAATTAATGAAGAAGAAAATTGATGAATTTTGTTGGAGCAGCCTTGGCTGCCCCCCTCCTCTCTCCTCCCTCTCCCCCTTGCAGCTGTGAAGGTTGCCCTCTGGAGGTGTGACTCCTCCCCTATCAGTTCCGGTCGTCGCCGCCGCCGCCACGAGCCACCACCGCACCGCCATCGTGTTCGTCGGAGTTCTATCATCCACCCATAACAGCAACTTCCATGAATTTCTGCTATCAGCCACGACATCCTTTTGAGCTGGGATTTTGAGGGCATGTTCCAGAGGTCCCCTCCAGCTCTCACAAAAATTGGTTTGGTCTCCAGATCTAGAAATCCAATTTTCCATTTTAGTTTTCTTTTTCATTTCAGATCTGGCTACTTTCTGTCCAGATCCACTTCCTTCCTGAGTTTCCTATCTCCGACCCACCTTTTGATTTTTTCTGGAGCTCCCATATTTACTGGGAGTTCTGTCCACCTTCCCCTCCATTCCAAATTTTCCGTAGAATTTTGGGAGATCATCTCATATTTTATAAAATTCGTCCTCATATCCATCTACAGTGCTGTCAGCCAGTTTCCAGATCCGACCACCTATCAGTGTAAAATCCCTAATAATTCGTGGCCTCAACCAATCCTTCCACAAAAATTATTGCCGTTTTTCTTGTTCAAATCTCCACAATGTTCATGAAGAAGTCGAAGTCTGACTCAGTGTTCTACTAGGCGGTCAAAGGCAACTCTCAGGAAAGTTCCCTACTGATCTGAGAGTTCGGATACTGTACAACAGAAACTTAAAAATTCAAAAAAGTCTAGATCCGTGCAGATCCAGCAGATCCCTCTGGCCCTAGATTAAAGGATTTCAAGAGATCTTTCCAACGATAGCTCTTGTGCCCCGATCCGACATCGGGATTGATCGCAGCGGTCGATCTCGCCGGAGCGCGCGCTGGAAAACAGAACTGGAAATCCGTGGACAGCAACTTCAAGAGTTGGATATCGGAGTCGATCGGCCACCGATCGGTGTTTCCGGCCGACCGCCGTCCAAGGAGGCGCGCCACCAGGGGTCCCCATCACAGCGGGCGCCACCCCAGTAGACCCGGAGGACAGAGCGGTCCGTGGGCCCCACGGACCCGTAGATCGTGCCGTCCGGATAGCACGAAAATGCGGAGTTCGGCACCGCCGGGCGACATCAAGATGCTGCCCGTCAACCCGATTCGTGTGATTCCCGGGCCCCACATGTGACCTTTTACCTCCCTACGTGGAGTGGGTCAAATATTTGTACCGCTGTAAAATTGTTTAACCGGGAGTCCGTCAATCGGTCGGGGTTGTCTTCGCCACGTCGGGTGCGTGGAGGTAACGGTCTAAACTCCTCGGTGTTACTTTGCTTAGCTAGTATACGGTCTTATGCCACTGCAAGAGTGTAGGTTCCTAGCCCGTGTGTTCATGTCGCCACTGTGAGAGTGAGAGTGACCCGTCCCGCGACTCGATCCGAGTCCGGAAGTTGAGTCAGACTACCTTGAACTCTGTTGGTTCCTTAACCGCGCACGATCCACGCTTTCCCTCGCTTGGGACGACGAGTGAGTTTGCACTTCTGTTAGCGACGTGTAGCCCATAGGAGCTCTTAGTGTCGAGCCGAGGTCGCTCTAGTAATCGTGTCATTGCTAGTCGAGTCGTGTCCGTCTCATATAGCGTCGTCTCCTCAGTCCGTCCTGCATCAACTTGCAACCTAGCATTGTGCAGTTGTGTGTCTAATTTACCACAGTGACGACAAGAAATTTTCTTTGCATGATAATTCCTAGCATGCCTTCTAATAACATTCATGTCATCATTTTTCATTAGGACACAATCATGCATGAAGTGTCCATACTTCCCACACTAGAAACAAGAAACATAGCTTTCTTTTGAAGCATGGGGTGTTGCGTAGGAGCTCTTGTTTTCAATGGTAGACTTTCCAAAATTCTTTCCCTGAGTTTCATTATTCAGTTTCTGAACTTCCTTTTGTTCTTGCAATTTTTGATTTTCAGGCTGTTTCACTTGTGAAGTGGTGGCTACACTAGAAGCTTTGGCAAAGGTGGCGACAGCATTTGATGCTTTTACAAAGGATGTCATTAGTTTATTTTCAAAAGATTTCTTATTAATTGGCTTGTAGCCCAGCCCTTCCTTTTGACGATTTACCTTGACTCCTAACAACCTATTCAAGTTTTCTTGACCATCAACAAACTTTGACAGAGAGTTCCTCAAGTCATAGATTTCATTTTCTAGAGAGGCAATGTGTAACTCATAACTAGCAATCTCTTGCTCACTACAATTAACGCATTCACTTAGCACCTTGTTAGCAGTTTTATATTTCTCAACTTCCTGTTCCAGATTGCTCAATTTATCAGACTCTTCTATGTAAACAGACTTTCCTCTCTCTAGAGCAAGAAGTTTTTCAGATATAGCAGTGTTTAACAATTTCAACTTCTCATTTTCCTTTATCATAACATCATTCTGAATTAACTCATTAAGAAGAATTTGATCCTCTGGATTGGCCTCCTGTGACCTTCTGATTTCGAATTCTTTTAGATCATTTTGTTGTTTTTCAACAATTTTATGTAACTGAGTGTTCACTGACTTAACAGCATCAATTTGTTCAGCAAGCAGATTTTTCTCTTGCGCTATCTTTCTAAGTTTCTCTTCATTTTCTTTAATAGATTTCCTGAGAAATTCATTTTCAAATTCCAACTTGTTTAGATCAGAGTTAACACTTTCAAGATTTTTCAGCAGTTTTTCATTCTGAACATGATTGCTAATGAGAATCTGACCATCATTAGTTGAGCTATGTTTTTCTGCAAGTTCGGAATTCTTATTTGCAAGTTCTTGATTTTTAATTTTCAACAACCCAACTTGATCTTTAAGCATTTGAATATCAGAAAAGCACGCATCATGAGATTGTTTCAACTCAAGACATTTTTCAAAAGAAGAGCTTGAACTATCTAACCCAGTACCCCTTTTCAATTTTTTATACTATTTTCTTAACCTCTCATGTGGCTCTAATAAATCGGCGCATGCATCCTCCCAGTCATCTAGAGTATAGTTTTTAAAGAGATTTACCTGACTGTCACTTTCACTCTCATGACTACTTTGATTGCTTCCATTTGCCATCATGCATCTATCCTCCCCTCTCCTTTGGGCTAGCTTCAGATTGTCCAGTATGTCCTTAGCAGAACTGTAGTCATCAAAACATGAGTGGAGGGCCTTGTTAGTAGCTGCTTTGATTAGATCTAAAGCTCTTTGATTTTTACCACACATGGATTTATGAATGTCAGTCCATTTGGACTTGTTCTTTGGTAATCTGTGTGGACCGTATGAAATTAATTTCCACAGATCAGTATCAACAGATATAACAAAGCTACGCAGGCTGCTAAGCCACGAATTAAAATATGAGCCATCGAAAACTGGTGGATGAGCCATTCATACAAATCAGCAAACAATTCAGTGCGCGAAATAGGTATGCTCAGAAATGCACCAAAGAGGCTGCAGGATCTACTGAGGATCGTTGGATTCGTTAAGATAGCTAATTGCTCTGATACCGATTGATAAGATGCTAGGACCGGATTCAGAGGGGGGGTGAATGAATCCCTCTTAAAACCTTTGCTTAATTAAAACTTAGATCAAACAGATATGCGGAATTAAAGCAAACAACTATAGGGCTAAGAGCACACACTGAACTTCAATTAGAGAAAATCAAATGTATACGATCAGTGCTCAAGTAAACCTAGTCAAAATGGCTCTCTCTCTTGAGATCTGAATCAAATGCTCAGTGTGCAAACTAGATACCCACTAGTTGGGAACTATAAGGCGAGCCTAAGCATACATCTAGCGGATCAGACAAGGCAATCAAACCATGATGGACAGAAGATTTTTAGGTGGTTCGATCTCAGACCCGAGATCTACGTGCACCCCACACTCTAACCAGAGTGTGGCTTCTCGCTACCGCACAGCTTGAACCGCTGGGCTTCACAGCTTGCCTACATCAGCTGGGCCTCACAGCTTGCCATCCGCTGGGCAACACAGCTTGCCATCCGCTGATACACAGCTTCGATTCCACTGATTCACAGCTTCTCACAAGGATTCACGAAAATGAAAGAAACTTAGATGAACTGCAACTGAAAACTAGACAAAGAAAGCACAATTAAATGTAGGTCACTAGGAGCAGCGTGGGTTGGATCTAATCCAGCACCACGAACAAGCTGTAGGGAATCCTGACAGGGATCCCTCTTCTTCTTCTTCATTTGCTTCACGAACAACAACCTCTCTATTCTCTTCTTTTCACTTAGCTCACGATACTCTGCTTTCCCTCTTCAGATCACTCTTCAAATTCTCTGATCTTCTTGCTCAACTCTCCTCTTCTCTTTTCTCTAAGACTCTCTTCTTCTGCTGCTCTCCCTCTTCGAAACCCTTCTCAAGGCTCTCTCTTTTTCTGCTTCAATCCTCTTTTCATGACCTCTCTTTCTCTTCTCCTTTCTTCATCTCTATTAATCTCATCAGAGAAAGGGTTTATATATGACTTTAGTCTCGGACTCACGTGCTTACACATTGGGTGTGTGGAGGGGACACTCCCGCCCAAATGCTTCCAGAAGTCTCTCAGCCATGTGTCAGGATCTGGTCCTCATCTGTCCACATGTCAGGATCACTGGCTCGCTCATTATCTTGGATCACGTGCCAACTTCCAGCATTCTAGGAACACGTGCCTTCTTAGTTCGAGCTCACGAGATCACTTTATCCTGTCAGTTAAGAGAATATTTCATTAGACATCTTATATGGTATAGAACAATATTTGCACTGACTTAATATGGTATATACAAAGTATGCACAGACTTTGATGTACATATAGGAAAGTATGCACAGACTTATATATACGCATGATGCAAATTTGGCACTGACCTGCTACAGTGTGTGCATCGACTATGAAGCATGAATGAACAAGAGATGCACTGACCCTTACATATCTCGCTACAGTGAAGAGCACAGACTATCTATGCATGTTAACCAAATATTGCACCGAGTTTATAAATAGTGAATGCACAGGCTTCAGGTGCAAGGAAGACAAACGACATTGCACCGAGTATATGAATACTGAATGCATGAACTGGGTAATGTGCACCGAGTGCAAAGCTTTAAACAAAATATGCACCGACACTAGGCCACATGTAAGGCGCACAATAAGACGCAATTCCTATATTCGTTAGAAAAAGATGAATCGAGGCAAACTTACACCGACCTCTATATGAGTAAGTGAAAGTATGCATTGAGTCAAAGTGTGCACTGACCTCAAAACAGTGATTGCATAGACCCTTACAATGCACTGACCTTGCTACATGCATTGACCAACATAGTGTTTGCACCGAGCTCCTATATGTTCACGGTCTTTCAGATGCTCAAGACAAAATGTCACGCCCCAACGCGAAAAATCGGAACATAACAGTTTATATCAATCATGTCAATCAGAGCATACATTGCCACAAGAGACTAACCACCATGCTAATAATAAAGAAATAATTAACCCAACTTTATTGATAATAATAATAATAATAAGAGAAAGTATTCAATTACACCCGACTCCTTGTGGACTTCTATCTCATTAATGGAAAATACATCAACTCTAGATAACAACTAATCCAAACTTGACTTGAACATAAACTCTAAATGGCTCGCTCCTGGAATCACTCGCTCCCGTCCCCATCGGAACGCACGTCCTCATCAGAACTACCTGAAAAGGATTGGAAAGTAGGGGTGAGCAAAGCTCAGTAGGATTTTATATCTCTATCATCAGGCATAATTAAAGTGATTAACCATTTATGAATAACATTGTAACAAAAGAGATGATAAATAAATGACAAGAGATAGATAGGAAAAAGAACATGAGCTTTCAAGTAAAGAGTAAACACAAGTATAACAAGAACTTTTCATGTCACGAAATGATAAATGGAATTGGCCATATCAAGCACGCATATCATGTCACACGGGAATTTCAAGTAATTGAGTAAAAGTGGAAATGCCATAGACCAATCACGCTAGTCATGCACTTCGGTGTAATGCCACACCTTGTCATTACAAACCCCCCGGGGCACAAGTACTTTCGGGCGCTCCTACCAGGACCAGACCGGGTCCTTTATGATGCGTTGGCATTGAAGGTTTGGATGAATGATCCTAGTCTAGACATTCATCACATTAATGGCCAAGAGTTCCAAGGTTAAGCTCACGAACTTACTTCTAAGATCAAGAGAAATTCCAACAAAATTGGAATGACATCAAGTAGAAAGACTATGAGTCTTTAGGTAACAAAGATGTAAACAAGGATTGCACATAATTTCACAGTTCAAGGCCATCCTTGATAACTGCTTCATGATGATAAAACAAGAAAAACCTTATTACTATCTTATCTGTGACGGTCTATAATAGGGCCGTTACAGGAATGTGACGGTCGTACACAAGGCCGTTACGTTGCTGTAACGGTCCAATCTTGGGCCGTTATAGGACACAGACCAATTTAATTTGAGCTGGTCCAAAAACATGATTCAAACCACGTTCATGGGTTCAGGTCTTTAGGCTACAACCTGCCCGGCGTCCTGGTGGGAATCTCAGGCTCACGGGATCTTACGGAGGTCTCATAATAGTGGTCCTAGTCCGACGGAAGGAATATTCGGCGGAGAGTCCCATCTATTATAAGAATTTAGGCTAATAAACACAGAAACCAAAGCGGTGCAGTCAGTCAATCCCAGCGGAGTGGCATGACTGTCAAACAATAAAGCTAAGATCAAATATATATCTTACATAAATCAAAATTTATACAAGTTTAACTAAGGGTTTTTATCAAATTCTTCATGATCATTCAACTTAGGATTTTCTAACATCTTTCATGTAGAATAGTGAAAAATTTATGTTTATGATCATAATACAATATTAACATCACGTTCTGCCTTACTTATAGATCAAGATATCATACTAACATAGCAAGTTTCTGGTTTTAAAAACGCATAAGTAATAGTTTAAAAAATAATGTCAGGAGAACGTGACGGTCTAAGGAAGGGGCGTTACAAGCATGTAACGCTCTATAGTAGGTGTGTTACGTACCAGAAAATAAATAGATTAAAATTTAAAAAATTTAAAACACAAGGGCATGTGACGGTCTGTCGTGGGACCGTCAGGCTCATGTGATGGTCTGTCGTGCGGCCGTCAGGCTGTAACGGCCTCTGGAAGATGCGTCACATGACCTGGAACCCGCCGACGATGAACTTCGACATATTACACTAAAACTTTGATTGCTCATGATAGAATGAATAAAAATTAGGGGAAATACTACCATTCGAAAGAGCGTAAAAATTCGTATAAAATAGCATGCTTTGATTTAGATCTAACAAAACAATATTCAATCTTTAACTAATAATCATGAAAGTTGCCCTTTTTATACACCTCGGAGAAAAATGTGAAATTTGAACAGCATGATGAACGAGAATTGGGTGATTAGGTATCAAAAGAAAGAGCTCATGGAGATGCACAATACGGTATTATTATATTTCTGTTTGGCCTGAGAGACACCTACCTTTGCTTGAAGGAAAGAAGGACGAAGAAGAGGGGTCACCGGAACCCTAGGTACCGCTCCTAGAACGCCCAAATTCTCCCTCGTCCGATCACGATCGGTCCCGCAGCCTATTGCTGGTGCAAATAGGGTTCTAAGGTGTCGAAAGCCCTCTATAAATAGAACCTATAGGGACTCCTAGAGATCGAATTTGGTTGAAGAGTCCTATGAAGAAATTCCGACGAAAACTTCGGATAAGGTTCTAATCCACCGCCGCCGCCGCCAGTAGAAGCATCTAGAGTTAGGGTTTTCGAAGAGAAAGCAAAGACCTATCAATGGGCTAGGGTTTGGCTCGAATTGGAGCACAATTAGGCTAGAATTGGGCCCAAATTGTGATGGCTAAACTAGGTCTTCTAACCCACGAAAAACTCCTAAAAATGTGAAATTGGGCCTACAGGAATTTTATTTTGGGCTCTTACCTGCAGACAAAGTTATTCCAAATTCAAGTTTACACTAGTTTCATATTTTTCCAGAATTTTAATAATTTCTTTAGAAGTTGAGCCAATAAATAATTAATTGTGGAAATATTATAGTAGAAATGGATAGGGTGCTACACCCTCCCCCACTTAAGGAATTTGGTCCCCAACTTCACCGAATTTGCTAACAACCAACCTTAAAACAATTCGGGATATAATTTCTTGATCGCATTGTCAGATTCCCATGTTGCTTCCTCAGCTCCACGTCGACTCCACTGGACCTTGACCATCGAAATGGATCGATTCCGGAGTTGCTGTTGCTTGAAGTCCAATATCTTGATAGGCTTCTCTTCATAAGATAAGTCCTTCTTCAATTCCAAATCTGCATGTTGGATAATGTGCGAAGGGTCATACACATACTTCCGAAGCATAGATACATGGAACACATCGTGAATACCGGCTAACTGTGGTGGTAGGGCTAATCTATAGGCAACTTCGCCTACCTTCTCTAAGATCTCAAATGGGCCAACAAACCTTGGGCTTAACTTGCCTTGAATTCTGAATCTTCTAATTCCTCTTGATGGTGACACTTTCAGAAATACATGGTCCCCAATATGAAATTCTAGCTCCCTTCTTCTATTATCCGCATAGCTCTTTTGTCGGGACTGGGTGACCTTCAAATAGTCTCTGATAACTTGGATGTTCTTTGACGATTCTGAGATAAGATCTAGTCCGAGCCATTGCTTCTCACCAATTTCTTCCCAACAAAGAGGAGATCTACAACTCCTGCCATACAAGGTCTCAAACGGTGCCATCTGAATGCTGGATTGGTAACTATTATTGTATGCAAATTCAATTAAAGGTAAATGTTCATGCCAACTGCCTCCAAAATCAATTATACATGCTCTCAACATGTCTTCAACAATCTGGTTTACTCTCTCAGTCTGTCCGTCAGTCTGAGGGTGAAAAGATGTACTGAAGTTCAAACGAGTGCCTAATGATGCTTGCTGTCCTTTCCAAAAGTGAGATGTAAACCTGGGGTCTCTGTCAAATATGATGGACACAGGCACTCCATGCAATCTTATTACTTCCTTTATATACAGGGCAGCCAAAATATCCACGGTCCACCTTGACTTAATAGGTAAAAAGTGTGCAGACTTTGTCAGTCGATCAATGATCACCCAAATTCCATCAAGGCCTCCTCGTGTTGGGGGTAAACCCATAATAAAATCCATACCAACACTTTCTCACTTCCATTGTGGTATTTCGAGAGGTTTTAAATTCCCAACAGGTCTGAAATGCTCTGCTTTAACTTGTTGACATACTAAACACCTGTTCACAAAATCGAGCACTTCCCTCTTCATGTTCGGCCACCAGAAAGTCCTCTTCAAATCTCTGTACATCTTTGTAGCTCCTGGGTGTATAGTATACTTAGATCTGTGTGCTTCTTCAAGAATCTTCTTCTTTATTTCCATGGAATCAGGGACACATGTTCTCCCTCGAAACAACAATCTCCCATCATTAGCTAACATAAAATCTGGTCGATTAGCCATATGTTCTTTAATTCCAACGAGCACAGGGTCATTATCCTGCAATTGCTTAATTTCTGCTAGCAATTCTGAACGAAGCTGGACATGAGCCACCAAGATCCGATCTTCCTTTTCTGTAATATCTAAATTGGCAAACTGTTCTAACAACTTCCACTCTTGAATCATCAAACTGGCTAGCCTAGCTGTTGGCTTCCTTCTTAAAGCTTCTGCTACAACATTCCCCTTTTCGGGATGATATTCAATGGAGAATTCAAAATCCTTTAAGTACTCTAACCACCTTCTCTGTCTCATATTCAACTCCTTCTGAGAAAATAAGTATTTTAAGCTCTTATGGTCTGAGTACACGGTGAAAGTTTCTCCATAAAGATAATGCCTCCATATCTTAAGAGCAAACACAACTGCTGCTAACTACAGATCACGCACAGGGTAATTCTGTTCATGTTTTCTCAACTGCCTGGAGGAATAAGCTATCACCTTCCCTCGTTGCATCAATACGCTACCTAAACCGATTCCTGAAGCATCAGTATAAACTTCAAAACCTCCTTCACCTAAGGGTAAGGCCAAAACTGGGGCAGTGGTCAAACACTCCTTCAAAGTCTGAAGACTCTTTTCACAATCATCCGTCCATTCAAAATAATTCTCCTTACGAGTTAACCTTGTCAAGGGCACTGCAATCTTGGAAAAATCCTTGTTGAACCTTCGATAATAGCCTACCAAGCCTAAGAAGCTTCACAGGTCTTTCCCAATTACGTACAGCCTCAACTTTAGAAGGGTCTACTGTGATTCCCTCTTTAGAAATAATGTGGCCCAGAAAAGATACCTCTTGCAAACAGAACTCACATTTACTAAACTTGGCGTATAGCTGATGCTCTTTTAATATTTGCAACGCCATTCTTAAGTGTTGTTCATGCTCCTCCTTGTTCCTTGAATATATCATAATATCATCGATAAATACCACGACCCACTGATCCAAGTAGGGCCGAAACACACTATTCATTAGCTGCATAAAAGCTGCAGGAGCATTTGTTAGTCCAAACGGCATCACCACAAATTCAAAATGCCCATACCTGCTATGGAATGCCGTCTTAAAAATATCTTCATCTTTTATCCTTAACTGATGATACCCAGATCTGACATCGATCTTTGAGAAATACTGGGCTCCTGATATCTGATCAAATAATTCATCGATCCTTGGTAATGGGTACTTGTTCTTCACGGTGAGCTGATTCAATTGACGATAATCGATACACAGTCTTAAAGAACCATCTTTCTTCCTTACAAAAAGAACAGGAGCACCCCACGGGGAAGTACTCGGACGAATGAACCCTCTTTCTAGCAAGTCTAACAACTACATCTTTAGTTCTCTTAACTCAGCCGGGGACATACGGTAGGGAGTTCTCGAAACAGGCAAGGCGCCAGGAATCAGGTCAATAGAGAAAACCACCTCCCTTTCAGGGGGAAGACCTGGCAATTCATCTGGAAATACCTCCGAAAAATCTTGAATAACAGGGATATCCTTCAACTCCACTTCCTTCTTATCAGTTAAAGAAATTAAAGCCAAGAATGTTGGACACCCCTTTCTTAACAACTTATCTGCCCAAAGTGTCGAAATGAGTGGCACGGTCCTGGATAGCCTAGAGCCAAAGAAAGAAAGCTCCGGACGTCTAGGGAAAGACACTACTCCTGACTTACAATGAACACTAGCACCATGCTTAGATAACCAATCAGCCCCTAAGATTACATCATAATCTTTCATCTTCATGCATACTAGATCAGCAGATAAAGTACAACCATTGATCAAAACTTCACTAGAAGGATAATAATATTTAATCTCGGATCCCGAACCAATAGGGTGGATATCATAAGGTGTGAATCCAACAACACCGGTTCCATAGATAAAGTCTTAGCAAATTTCAGAGATATAAAAAAATGAGTGGCTCCAGTGTCGAAAAGTACGAATGCTGGCTTTGAAAGAATAGTAAGAGTACCTTCGACAATGCCTCCTTCCTCGGTAGTCTGGTTCTCGGTCTCTGCCTCGTGGAGGGCTTGGAGCCTGCCTTGCCGTTTGTAACTTCCTTGCGACTTATCAGATGCTGTCGGTTCATTAATAAGGGGACATTTTGGAATTTGGTGGTCCCTACTACCACACCTTAAGCAAGCGCCTAACTTGGGCCAACACTCTTCCATCTTGTGACCTGGACGGTCACAATACTTGCAAACTGCCTTAGACGGCACAACTGGTCCAACCTTCTTCTCGCCTTCCTTGGGTTTCTTATTTTTAGAAAAACTCGACCCACCATTGGGCCTCTTCTGACCATTACCGGGTCTGAAGTTCCCGGAACTGGTAGTTTATTCCTTCTTCTTATCCCGACCTCTGATCCGGTCAGTCATTTCCATCATGTCTTCCAAAACTTGTGCTTTCCTTACTATCTCAGCATAGATATGGATTTCCAAGGGTGCCAATTGATTGATGTACAGAAGCTTCAAACCATTCAAAAATCTTTTAGCCTTCATTTTCTCAGTGGACACCAAGTGTGGGGCGTACTTACATAATCTGGAAAATTGCGCTTCATATTCCGCAACCGACAAGTTTCTTTGTTTCAAAGCAGCAAACTCGGCCGCCTTCTTCTCCTGCACCCGATCTGAGAAGTACTTGCTATTGAAAAACTCCTTGAACTCATCCCACGTGGCACGCCTATTCCCAAGTGTGGCTTCCACGGCTTCCCACCAAGCATGAGCATCACGTTCTAATTGGAAAGTCACTAGTAAGACGCGATCCTGATCTCCACATTTCATAACCCTAAAGATTCTTTCCGTCTCCTTCAGCCAGTTCTCAGCCTCATCCGGGTCCGAAGATCCACTGAAACGCGGGGGATTCAAGCCCTGAAAGTTTCGATGTAGATTGCCTGCTCCTTGCTGTCCGCCACCATGGGCTACTTGCTGTAAGGCCTGGGTCAGGCCCTGCACTGTATGTTGCATGTCTCGCCATTGAGCGCGTTCTGCCGCCATCACGGAAACTCCTACAACATAAAAGAAGTAATTAAGAATGTTCTATTGGATCTATCTTCTTATAGCTAGTTAATTAATTAACTAATCTTAGCCCAAGTCTCTACCCAACTCATTGGGTCAGATTCTGACTTTACTAAGGTTTAAAGGTTCTATAACACTACTAGCAACCTAGGGTCTAAAGAAACCATAGGCTCTGATACCACAAAAACTGTCACGTCTTGACGTGGGAAATCGGAACATAGCAGTTTATATCAATCATGTCAATCAGAGCATACATTGCCACAAGAGACTAACCACCATGCTAATAATAAATAAATAATTAACCCAACTTTATTGATAATAATAATAATAATAAGAGAAAGTATTCAATTACACCCGACTCCTTGTGGACTTCTATCTCATTAATGGAAAATGCATCAATTCTAGATAACAACTAATCCAAACTTGACTTGAACATAATCTCTAAATGGCTCGCTCCTGGAATCACTCGCTCACTTCCCCATCGTAACGCACGTCCTCATCAGAACTACCTAAAAAGGATTGAAAAGTAGGGGTGAGCAAAGCTCAGTAGGATTTTATATCTCTATCATCAGGCATAATTAAAGTGATTAACCATTTATGAATAACATTGTAACAAAAGAGATGATAAATAAATGATAAGAGATAGATAGGAAAAAGAACATGTGCTTTCAAGTAAAGAGTAAACACAAGTATAACAAGAACTTTTCATGTCATGAAATGATAAATGGAATTGGCCATATCAAGCACACATATCATGTCACACGGGAATTTCAAGTAATTGAGTAAAAGTGGAAATGCCATAGACCAATCACACTAGTCATGCACTTCGGTGCAATGCCACACCTTGTCATTACAAACTCCCCGGGCACAAGTACTTTCGGGCGCTCCTCCCAAGACTAGACCGAGCCCTTTATGATGCGTTGGTATTGAAGGTTTGGATCAATGATCCTAGTCTAGACATTCATCACATCAATGGCCAAGAGTTCCAAGGTTAAGCTCACGAACTTACTTCTAAGATCAAGAGAAATTCCAACAAAATTGGAATGACATAAAGTAGAAAGACTATGAGTCTTTAGGTAACAAGGATGTAAACAAGGATTGCACATAATCTCACAGTTCAAGGCCAACCTTGATAACTGCTTCATGATGATAAAACAAGAAAAATCTTATTACTATCTTATCTGTGACGGTCTATAATAGGGTCGTTACAGGAATGTGACGGTCGTACACATGGCCGTTACGTTGCTGTGACGGTCCAATCTTGGGCCGTTACAGGACACAGACCAGTTTAATTTGTGCTAGTCCAAAAACATGATTCAAACCACGTTCATGGGTTCAGGTCTTTAGGGTACAACCTGCCCGGCGTCCTGGTGGGAATCCTAGGCTCACGGGATCTTACGGAGAGCTCATAATAGTGGCCCTAGTCTGACGGAAGGAATATCCGGCCGAGAGTCCCATCTGTTACAAGAATTGAGGCTAATAAACACAAAAACCAAAGCGGTGCGGTCAGTCAATCCCACCGGAGTGGCATGACTGTCAAACAATAAAGCTAAGATCAAATATATATCTTACATAAATCAAAATTTATACAAGTTTAACTAAGGGTTTTTATCAAATTTTTCATGATCATTCAACTTAGGATTTTCTAACATCTTTCATGTAGAATAGTGAAAAATTTATGTTTATGATCATAATACAATATTAACATCACGTTCTGCCTTACTTATAGATCAAGATATCATACTAACATAGCAAGTTTCTGGTTTTAAAAATGCATAAGCAATAGTTTAAAAAATAATGTCAGGAGAACGTGACGGTCTAAGGAAGGGGCGTTACAAGCATGTAACGCTCTATAGTAGGTGTGTTACGTATCAGAAAATAAATAGATTAAAATTTCAAAATTTTAAAACACAGGGGCATGTGACGGTCTGTCGTGGGACCGTCAGGCTCATGTGACGGTCTGTCGTGCGGCCGTCAGGCTGTAACAGCCTCTAGAAGATGCGTCACATGACCTGGAACCCGCCGACGATGAACTTCGACATATTACACTAAAACTTCGATTGCTCATGATAGAATGAATAAAAATTAGTGAAAATACTACCATTCGAAAGAGCGTAAAAAATCGTATAAAATAGCATGCTTTGATTTAGATCTAACACAACATGATTCAATCTTTAACTAATAATCATGAAAGTTACCCTTTTTATACACCTTGGAGAAAAATGTGAAATTCGAACAGCATGATGAACGAGAAATGGGCAATTAGGTATCAAAAGAAAGAGCTCATGGAGACGTACAATACGGTATTTTTATATTTCTATTTGGCCTGAGAGACACCTACCTTTGCTTGAAGGAAAGAAGGACGAAGAAGAGGGGTCACCGGAACCGTAGGTACTGCTCCTAGAACGTCCTAATTCTCACTCGTCCAATCACGATCGGTCCCTCCGCCTGTTGCTGGTGCAAATAGGGTTCTAAGGTGTTGAAAGCCCTCTATAAATAGAACATATAGGGACTCCTAGAGATCGAATTTGGTTGAAGAGTCCTATGAAGAAATTCCAGCGAAAACTTCGGATAAGGTTCTAATCCACCGCCGCCGCCGTCAGTAGAAGCATCTAGAGTTAGGGTTTTCGAAGAGAAAGCAAAGACCTATCAATGGGCTAGGGTTTGGCTCGAATTGGAGCACAATTGGGCTAGAATTTTGCCCAAATTGTGATGGCTAAACTAGGTCTTCTAACCCACGAAAACTCCTAAAAACGCGAAGTTGGGCCTACATGAATTTTATTTTGGGCTCTTACCTACAGAAAAAGTTATTCCAAATTCAATTTTACACTAGTTTCATATTTTTCCAGAATTTTAATAATTTCTTTAGAAGTTGAGCCAATAAATAATTAATTGTGAAAATATTATAGTAGAAAAGGACAGGGTGCTACACAAAACTTGCACTGAGTTCATGTGAGCAAGAAGGAGAAGGTTTGCACGGACTTACAAAAGCCAAGACTCGAACTAGCACTGACTTAGTGTACGCGTGAGGTGCATTGACACATATGAACGGTTGTACCAGTCTCTATGCAAGACTTGTACAGAGACATTCACAAACATGCACATGTGCAACAATTCATTCCATGTATTTCATCTATACAGCAATATGAGCATTGTATGCAACACACACTGTATGTAACAAAAACCCATGCTGCATGCAATAAGCACATATGGAATCATAAAACACATATGACATCATACATATGACTCATAGTGTTGGTCTTCTTCAAAACACAATATCCAACATGTGTGTGTCTTCCTTTTACTCCTTCGCTCCACGCCTCGGTGTGTGTTTTTATTTTCCCTTCTTTATTTCTGTAGTATTGAGATGACATGCCCATGATTCCACGCCTTGAGTTAGTGCACCACTTGCTGACATATATTTCACATCTTTCATATCTCTCACATCACACCATCAACACACACCATCATAAAAAAAAAATATCAACAATGGAGCTGTCTTATACAATTGTCGTGACCCGAGTCTTGTGACTCAAGGACCATTAGGTTAATAGGTCTAGTGGACTGTCTAGAGTCTAGTGGCATAGTGCCACCTGTGTTTCAAGTTACGTATGGTGGGCTCGTGGGTATCCTGTCAGTATTCCATTGGTTCCTTCCGAGAGTCTTTCTCTCGATAGACCGTTCCCACTAGTCATAGCTTGCCTGGGCACGCCTGTGCCTACCCACCCGGGGGTGGTGGAGAGCTAGACCTAAGAGTGACGGTTTTTAGGTTGTTTTGCCAGCTAGAGTCCAGGCTGTGCCTCCCACTGTAGCGGCTCGAGTCCAGGCTGGGAGGAAAACCAGCTAGAGGGCCTGACGTAGTGCAGTTAGTCAGTGTGTGCACACATGGTCGGGGACTTTGGACTCGTGCTGTCGAGCACGACCCTGACTAAACCCTTGTCCTTTGGTAACTAGTACGGTGTCTCAGTTTCACCTAGGGCGTGGACTAAGTCGTCAGTGGATGCATCCGGCCTTGCTTGTAATGGTAAGTACTCCTGTCACACGAGACGGGTTTCTTTGTGGCTTTTCAGGTAGTTTCCTCATGCTTCCCTGATATCAAGGTCTAGGGTTTCCAATTGGGTTACTGAGGTTTTCTTTCTAGACGGTGTACGGTTCACGACTGCGAGGTCGTGACTATTTTCCACAAGACCGTGTGGTCTTGGGTTGGTCGTCGCCTGTGAGGGCAGGCCTTTATGACAGAGCTGTCGTGGCATTTCTTCTAGCAGCTTAGCCTGGATTTTTCCATCATTGGGTAGTCCCCTGACTGTGAGATCGCGGCGTGCTTTTCATACCCTTAGAAGTAGCTTAGATCCATGGTTCCTGTGGCTATCGGGTTTCATGTTCTTTTACGGCCGTTCCTTCTTGCGTTATTGTTGTTGTTGCTAATCCTACTTTTGCTGTTGTTCCTTCTAGCGTTGTTAGTTACCGCCATTATTTTATGGTAGGGTTCCGCGGGACCCCTACTAAGCCAATGAGATTAGGCTCACCCCCTGCTCTTCAGGTGTAGCAGTTCCTCCTCGAGGTTCAGAGGCGCAGCGCGGAGGTTCATAGTTGTCAGCTCGCTGGGCCGAGTGTTCACTTGGCATTAGAGTACGTTTTCTTTCCTATAGACTGTACTTTTATTTGGACTGAACGCTATAGTTAGATTGTTTAATTGTTAATTATATAGTTGTTCCTACTTTATTTCATATTTCTATGTACCTTCACACTCCTTTCTAACCTTTCCGAGCCCTCTGGCTCGTGGGTGGCGGGCCAGGATTCGAATGGTATCGAGTATTTCCCAATATCTGGATCTTGGGTCATTACAGATGCTATCAGACCGAGTGTTTGTGGAGCGTACATGGGAATTTTAGATGATTACAGTGATCAGAGTCCATATGGTCCAGTACAGTCGGCAGTTGGCATAGAGTTTTGTGTTTATTTATCACTTTGTTTCTCGCTTGAGAGCTAGAGTGCGCAGCGTTGGCGCTGTGAAGGCAGTTGCTATTTTCGTTGAGGTGCTAGCGTGGGGCCTGAGGAATGAGATCGAGAGTTTTTCTTTCCTATTTGTGGCGGCCCTAGTTGCGTTGAGTTGGGCAGAGTTTACCGGTAGGTGCAAGTCTGCAGTGCTGCATTCGAGGAATCTACAACGAGGTCAGGTGGCTGGCGAGGATTGCTTGTAGTTTGGTGGCCAAGAGTGTGCTCCTATGGTGTTAATGTCATTTTGGCCACCCTAGTTTGATGTTTAGCCAGCCCTTGAGGTGCCAAGATCGTGGTTTGAGGTGGCAGAGCAGGTTCCCTGATCGAGAGATACGCTCGGACGAGCAGAGGATCTTTCGGATGAGTTGTTGATTGTCAAGATTGACGTTCTTGTCATGCTCAATGGCGTCGAAGATGACGTGCTAGTCCCGATTATTTTGTGGGTTTCGAGACATGATTGGGTAGAGTTGTCCTAGTGAGCTCTAAGCCCTGCATTTCTACGTGAAAATGGGTTGTTTTTGTCCTGGATTTGGTTCAAGATCGTGTGGCAGTGGCTTAATTTTGGCCCAGATTGTGGAATTTGAGGCCATTATGCACTGCCTTGGATGCGCCGTGTGAGCCAGCAGGTGAGATGTTAAGGTTCCGTAGTAGATTCGGGACTAGAGGATGAGCGTTAGCAGGGCCGATCATGGTTCATATTGTGGCTCTTAGCGTGGTGGTCCGCGGGGTGGTAGCTCAGGAGATGGTTATTTTGAGGATCCAAGAGTCGAGAATGGATTAGCGTTGGCAAGGACAGATTCGAGGGAATGATGTATGGTGGCTAGAGGTGTTCCAGCCTTCGAGCCTGGCGTCTTTTGTGGTTTCTTCGCTCCCAGTAAGCATTTTGACGTGTTAATGGTTCCGATATCAAAGGCAAGCATAGGTAGGGAGCGTGTGGCAGTGGCCAGCTCAACCGCTGTGGTATTATGTGGCTGGAGATCAACAGAGCCAGTGCTCGAGGTGTGGTGAGTTAATGTTTGGGGAATTGCAGCGATGGTGCACCGGGTGATGCTGTGAGTGTAGTCTGATGGGACACTTGGTGAGTGTTGTCGGAGGAGCTGACATGATGGTGGTGATGGTTTTTCTAGTATTGGAAGGTGTGGTTCCCAATGTGCATGAGATTCGAGGTTAGGTCAAGTGTGGAGATCTCTCTCTTTGAAGGAGGTATGTTATTTTCTCCTTGGTCAGAGAGGATCATGTTTTTGCTAAGTCCCATCATCTTGCATCATGTGTTCGGATTGGTTGGCCTCTTGGTTGCCATGAAATCCGTGCGAGGCTTGTTTGGGGTTTTGGCAAGGTGGTTGCTTGTGAGAAGCGATGCCCAATCCCCTAATGAGTAAGGGTGCATTGGCATCATTCTGGAATGATGAGTGCCGGTTGGGCTGTGCTTGCGAAGACTCGTGGCTGGTGTTGTGATGTCCGATGCATTGTGAATCGGAGCCTACAGAGTTGCTGGAGGATTGCCAGATCAAGAGAGAGAATATGTGCTTTGGGTTCGAGGTAATTGAGCTTTCCTCACCCTATTTTTTGGAGTTAGCCAGCCGAGTTGAGGATTGTTGGGATGGTGGATCCTGAGTCATCTGTGATGGTTACGCATGTGGGATCAGAGTGCTCAGCGGAAGCATGGTGTGCCCATAACCCACAGGTCCAAGATCGTAGCATTGGTTGCTACGGGCGGATTTTTGAGGATGTGAAGAGCATCAGAGGATTGGTTCCTTGATGTGAGATTGTCGCTGGCTATGTGAGCCATGTTGGTTGCCGTGCCATTGCTCGAGACATCATGGTTTGCGGTATTGGCGGGATGGCGAGTTGGGGAAATATGATGGCAAGTTTGCCGCCTGAGTACCCTGTTCATGTGTTGGAAGCTGTGTCCTCGGGAAGGACCCAGCCGTGGTAAAGATCTGTGATGGTTGGAGATCCGTGTGCATTGGTCATGGCATCGTTGACCAGGTTTTTGTGGTAGCAGATGGCACTTTTCTATCCTAGAAATATGTGTCATGAAATGTTCAGCTTGTGTCATGTTTCTCGATAGCAAGAGCGGAGCCGAGGATTGGTAGACGTCCATTTGGAATAATTGTGATGAAGCCGTGATAAGACTATGTAATGGATGATGCCTATGTATGGAGGTCCCTGGGGGGATGCCGTCAAATGAGAACCTTGGTCTTGTGGTCAGCATGGGAGGATTTCCCTGTAAGCCTAAGTCGAATGCTACTGTGGACCAAGGATTGTGGAATCCCGTCATTTGATTTTGTCGTACTCCCCGAGAGGGTAGAGTTGGCGTGAGGATCCGGATCAGATGCGGTGTCCGAGTAAGGATTGGCTTGAGTTGCAATAATGGTCTATGCATGTGTCAACTGATGGCCTATTGAGATTTGGAATGTGTTCATCGGGCCATAGGAAGTTAAGCAAGTAAGGGTTTCCCGCTGGCGAGTAGCTGGTGACCGGCGAAGGGATTTTCACATATAGAAGATGTCGATTGTCGTGAATTGAGATTGGTGAGAGCCGTGTGCAAGCAAGGCCTTTGGTAGCCGATTATGAGATGTTCCTTTTTCTGGAATTGGATCTGTGATTAGTTGCAGGTTTATGTTCGGACCGGAGCTAGTCCTATGCTATTATTGGCATTCGGCTTGCCAGGTATGAGATGGTTCATGGCATAGAGCCGATAGATTTGTGGCAGTCAGTTGAGATGACTATGTGAGCTGGTTGAGGCTCAATGATGGTGGTCCTTGTGCTGGGTGGGAGATCAGTCAGTTGGTTGTGAAGCTGATGTTTGGTTGGTCCGCCGAGCATGGGGTGTTATCGGTGGCAGGTTTCTTGTGACGAGGGTTGCGTCTCCTCGGTAGGTGAGATGGTGGCAGCGATGCCGTGGTTGGGTCTTCATTGTGGCTGAGGTGATACCAGACTTGTATCCTTTTGTTGTGCCTTGCTCACTCTAAGAATCAGTGTGTATTAGGTTATGGAGCGAGATGTTTCTGCTCGTGATAATAGTTTGGTTGTGTCCCTCATGAGAAGTGCTTTTGTAAGAATCGAGGTTTTTGCTGGAGCTTTGGGAGCGTTGCCAACTGGGTGTGTTGTTCTTCCTCTGTGCCTTAGTGGTTGCCTCAAATTTCGAGGATGAAATTTCTATAAGGAGGGGAGGACTATAACATCGCGGATTTTTTCCGATCAGAATCCGTAAGTTCGGAGCGGCTTTGTGAGTCTTGGGTCGTGTTTTATGATTTACTTTGGTTTTTGGCTATTGAGCTTGCGGAACCCTGTGTAGGGTGAACTATCGTGATTTTGGGCTCTAGGATGTTATAGGCGCATTGTGCATTTTCCGAGGATCGTGGGAATGATTTTCCCCATTTTTTATTTTTTGGATTTATAAAATCCCAAATTGATTTCTATTTAAACCACCCTCACCCCCCTCTCTCTCCCCATCTCTCATTTCTCTCCCACTCCCCTCTCACATTCTCTCTTTCTCTCCCTCCCTTCTCCGGGGGCCGACAGAGGAAGGCGGGGGCAAGGCAGCGAGACTCGTGGGGTGAGTTGCAATGAGGATGGAGAGTGGATCGAGGTGGAGGCACAGTGTGGCTCGTTCGGGACGCCAGCGGGGTTTCAAGAAGCGATTTTGTGAGAAAATAGCATCCTCGGCGTGGGAAAACATCGGTGGAGGTAGGGGGATGGATCCCTGGCCCTTGTAGTTCATTTCTCATGGATTTGGTAGGCCGAGGTGAGCCAAGCGTGGGTTTTTCTTCATGCTAGGCGATTTTTCCATGTTTAGGGTGTGAGGCATTTTTCATCGGATCGATCAACGTTTTGCCATTTATTTCCTTCCATTTTCTGGTTTGGGACACGAGGGATGGTCCCCGTTGTTTTCCCCATCGATTGGGATCGAGTGGGAATGGAAATCAGACTCCAAGGTTGAGTCCGGACGAGTTTCTGCCATTTTCGGTCGACCGACAGGTTGGGGGCGGTCGACCGAACGGCTCGCCGTAGAAGGGCGAACCCAGGTGGGTTCGGTCAACCAAACCCAGTGGGCCGGTCAACCGACCCCCTATGGGCACGTCGACGCACCGCTGGGCAGGTCGACGTAGCCTGGGTAGTCGACCGACCCCCTGCTATTGGTTGATCGACCAATTTAGGTCGACCAACCCAGGGAGTTTGGTCGACCGAAAGGCAGTAGTTCAACCCATTTTGGCCCCCGGTCGACATGGTTGTGACCCATTGGTCGACCTATGGCCCCGTGGATGTCCCGGACACCTCGGGGGTACCGTGACCATGTTTTTGGATGTCCAGAGGTACCGTATTACCTCGATTATAGTGACCATGGGTTTTAAGGGTCCAGGTGACCCCGTAGGTTTTGGGCTTTCCTGTTTCGCTAAATCGAGTCACCGTGCATCGGTATGAGCGCGAAGGGCTATCCTCGCATGTCGTTAGCTTTATCGAAAAGTAGTTTCTGTGTGGGCCATGCATATGGCCTATGAACTATGAGTTCTGTGACCTAGCCTGCGGCTGCAGGTTTCTTAGTTTCCCTTTGGTGAAGGGACTAAGCTCGGCTGTTAGTCCCGCCTTAAAACCTATATCGGACCGTGTTTTTGACCCTAGGTTGAGGGCAGATTGATGGCATGGAGCTGTCTTATATAATAGTCTTGACCTGAGTCTTGTGACTCAAGGACTGTTGGGTTAATCGATCTAGTGGACTGTCCAGAGTCCGGTGGCATCGTGCAACCCGTGTTCTGAGTTGCATATAGCGGGCTCATGGGTAGCCTGTCAGTATTCCATTGGATCCTTCCCAGAGTCTTTCTCTCAAGTTACCATTGCCACTAGTCATAGCTTGCCTGCACACGCCTGTGCCTACCGACCTGGGGGGTGGTGGAGAGCTAGACCCGAGAGTGACGATTTTTAGGCTGGTTTGCCGTAAGGCCTCCCACTGTAGTGGCTAGAGTCTGGGCCGGGAGGAAAACCAGCTAGAGGGCCTGACGTAGTGCAATCAGTCAGTATGTGTGCATAGGGTCGGGGACTTTGGACGCGTTCTGACGAGCATGACCTCCATTATTCCCTTGTCCTATGGTTACTAGTACGGTGTCTCAGTTTCGCCTGCGGCAAGGGAGACACCTGGGGCGTGGACTAAGTCATCAGTGGACGCATCCATCCTTTCTTCTAGTGGGCAGTACTCCTGTCATAGGAGACAGGTTTCTTCGTGGCTTTTCTGGTAGTTTCCTCGTGCTTCCCCAATATCGAGGTGTTGGGTTTCTAATAAGGTTATCGAGGTTTTCTCCCTAGACGGTGTAGGGTTCACGACTGTGAGGTAGTGACTGTTTTCCCCCAGACCGTGTGGTCTTGGGTTGGTCGTCGCCTGTGAAGGCGGGCCTTTACGATAAAGCTATCGTGGCATTTCTTTTGGCAGCTTAGCCAGCATTTTTCGGTCATTGGTTAGTCCCCCGACTGTGAGATTGGGGCGTGATTTTTGTACCCTTATGAGTAGCTAAGAGTCGTGGTTCCAGCGGCTATTGGGTTTCCTGTTCTTGTACAGCCGTTCCTTCCGCCGTTATTGTTGTTGTTGCTACTCCTGCTTTTGCTATTGTTCTTTCTTGCACTGTTCGTTACCGCCGTTATTTTATGGTAGGGTTCCACGGGACTCCTACTGAGCAAATGAGATAAGGCTTACCCCCTACTTTTCAGGTGTAGTGGTTCCTCCTCGAGGTTCGGAGGCGCAGCGCGGAGGTTCGTAGTTGCCAGCTCGCCGTGCTGAATGTTCACTCAGCATTAGAGTGCATTTTCTTTCCTATAGATTGTGCTTTTATTTGAACTGGACTCTGTAGTTAGATTGTTTAATTATTAATTATATAGTTGTTCCTGCTTTATTTCATATTTCTATGTACCTCCATACTCCTTTCTAACCCTTTCGAGCCCTCCGGCTCGGGGGTGGCGCGCCAGGCTTCGAATGGTATCAGGTATTTCCCGGTATCCAGATCTTGGATCGTTACAATAACTAAGTGCAGTAATGTAATAAACTTGTTTTTTTAACTTTCTGTGTGTGCAGCAAAAGTTACCTAAATGAGGCTTGTACAAAAAATAGAACTTCCGCAGCGAGGTAGCATTCCACGTTTGCGAGATCAATTCACTGTCCATCATTGCTAGCCCACACGATCCCTTCCTGAGCACCTCGACCACTCGGTAGGGGTCTTCCCAATTAGGGGCCAGCTTCCCCACCGCCTCTAGTTGTCGAGAGGCCTCGACTTTTCTTAGGACTAAGTCCCCCTAGAGGAACTACCAATCTCTAACCTAGGCATTGTAATAATGGTCCATGCGCTACTGGTATTCCATTACGTTTATTATCAAGATCTCCCGTACCTCGTTTGCTAGGTTGAGGTTTTCTAGTAGCTTTTTATCGTTAGGCTCAGGCAAGAAATGAATGGCCCGAAGGGAAGGGCCGCCGATTTCGAGCAGAATAACTGCCTCGGTGCCATAGACTAGCTGGAATGGGGTTTCAGCTATCGCGGCTCATGGAGTCATTCGATAAGACCATAGTACGCTTGGCAATTCCTCAAGCCAACTTCCTTTTGCTCTATCTAGTTTGGTCTTCAATCCCTTAGAAGATTATTATTAGCATTCTCGACCAAGCAGTTAGCTTTCGAGTGGGCTACCGAAGTGAAGTGGTTGCGAATGTGTAGGTCGGCAAACATATTTTTAGAATAAGCACAATTGAACTACTGGCCATTATCACTCACTATCACTCAAGGGATGCCAAAGCGGCATATGATCGACCACCATGTGAAACTCCAAATTACACCTTTCGTTATTTTCGTAGTAGCTTTTGCCTCGATCCACTAAGTGAAGTAGTCGATTGTGACGATGATAAACTTCTTTTGCACATGGGCCATAGGAAAGGTGTCTAGGATGTCAGTTCTACACCGAGTGAAGGGGTAAGGCCCGGTGAGTGACACGAGTCAAGAGGTCGGCTGGTGTATCAAGTGGTCAAATCTTTGGCAGTGGTCACACTTCTGGCTGTAGTCCGAGCAATCCCACTATAGCGTGGGCGACCAGTACCCCTGTCGCAACAAAATTCTCGCGATCGACCTTCCTCCCTAATGCACACCATAAATCCGTCATGGACTTCCTCGATAGCTTGTTGAGCTACACGAGGTTCAAGGCACTTAAGGAGTGGTCCCGCAAAGGATCGTCGGTAGAGTAGTCTATTGAGCAAGATGATGCACGTAGCTTGGTACTTGAGACGCCTGGCTTCCCGAGGGTCAGGTGGCTCCTGACCATCACTTAGCTAGATTATTTAGGGCATCCTCTAGTCATCAGGCAGCTCTTGAATGTCACCTACCAGCTCAGAGTCGGTGCTGGGATGCTCCAGTTCTTCTAGGAGGATAGATTGGGCTCCTGATGGGCTAGTAGAGGAGGCCAAGCGTGAGAGCACATCTGCTCAGGAGTTTTCCTCCCGAGCTATTCTGATTACTTAGAAAATCTCAAATTGTCGAGCTATCTACTTAGCCAATTGAATGTACTTGATCATTTGTGGCTCTAGAGCCTCGTAGCCTCCGTTGAACTGGCTGGCGACCAACTATAAGTTGGTGAAGATTTTGACACTTTCCGCTCCCAACCACTTAGCCATCCGAGCTCTCAAAATTAAAGTTTCATATTTAGATGCATTGTTGGATGCCGTGAACTTGAACTTCAGGGCGTACTATAATTCTACCCCTTCTGAGGAGCTTAGGATAACTCCTGCGCCATTGTCGGCCGAGCATGAAGACCCATCGACAAAGAGTTCCCAGGTCGAGCCAACCATTGGTGGGGGGAATTCCTCGGGCTGGGCAATGTTCTCCACGATGAAGTCTGCGAGGGCCTGGCCCTTAACAGTGGTGCGGGGGTGATAAGAAATGTCATGCGCCCCGAGCAGGACTGCCCATTTGACGAGGCGACCAAAGGCCTCGAGATGTGTTAAGATATTCTTCAGGGGCTCACCGGCGAGCACTATGATACTGTGTCCTTGGAAAAGGGTCGATGTTGTTTGGCCGAGGTCACCAACGCTAGCACGAGTTTTTCGATTGCGGGGTATCTCTTTTTGGCATCCAGGAGCACCTTGCTAATGTAGTACACCTATAGCGACTCGGGCTTGCGGATCCGACCATTTCAGGTTTCAGAATATTTTTGCGGGTTTAGGATCGTTGATTCAGAAATTAATAAATAAAAACTAAATGTGTTATTTTTAAACATAATTTATTTCTAGTGGAATTGTAAAAGATTGGGCATATATGTGTGATTTTGGTTTTTTTAGGGTTGGGGAATAACGCAACCATTTTCTTTTTCCCAAACCCACAATCCAACCCCTCTCTCCCCACGTTCCTTCTTCCCCACTGTGGCAACCCCCCTCTTCTCCTCCTCTCCCATGCGTCCCTCCCTCTCTTCCTCGTTCTCCTTCACTCCGATGGCCCCGGAGGCACGGAGGAGCGTGGAAGATGGTGTGGACGGCCCGTGTCGGGTACGAGAGCACGTGAGGTGACGGAGCTTCATGGATTGCGCGGCTAGAACGTGGTGGATTTGTGAAGGCTCAGCTTCCTTAATGTGGTAAAGCGTCGAATGAGGTAGGGGGATGGATCCCTAGCTCTTCTTTAGCGGTTCTTCGTGATTTTGAGCCAATATGAGTGAGAATGAGTGAGTTTGGCTATTTTTGGGGAAATTTTCATGCTTGGGTTGAGTAGCCATTCCCACCAATTTAGGTAGTGGTTTTTGATTCAATCTCATGTTCTTGATGTGTGAGAATGGTAGGATGTGATTCCCCTCGATTCCATCACGTTTTTCTTGCGATTTGAGGATGAGACGAGGCCGATTGCGTGTTATGAAATGTGGTGAATGATTTTAGGTGATGGGGGCATCACTTACCCCTCCACATTTTTCGAAGCTCTGATGGATCGTCGACATGCGCCATTGTGTTCTTCACACTTTTTTGAGTCAATCCATGTAATTTTCATATTTTATTTGAGTCATAAACCATGTAATTTTCCTTTTATTTGAGTCCAGTGCCTAGGTATAAGGGTTATTTACCGAAGTCTTGAGTCATGTGGTTAATTAAGTAGGTTAATGTGCCCAATTCAATGGGGTAGGCCCAGGGGCGCCCCTCCCTAGTCTGTCTGGTCATTGTGTCAATTGTCCAAGGTCAGTATGATCATATGAAAAGTCTGGAGTTTATAAATAGTCCCCTCCCCTCTCTCATTTGTAACCTTTGATGATCAATTTAATAGATAATTCCTTTATGGAGTTTTCTTCTCTCTCTCTTGATATTTCTCTCTCTCTCTCTCAAAGGGCGGCACCCCCATTCTCTCTCCTCCCCCTCCCACCTACTTTCTAACTCCCCTCCCCTCATTCAAGAGCCTTCCCAACTCCCCACAACTCCTCTTCACTCCTTTTCAACCCCAAGGTAGCCTCCACCTATCCCCATTCCACCCTCCAACCACCAACCACCCACTCCCCTTCCCCAAGCATCTCTCTCATCTCCCAAGGGAGAATTGCCCACTCCCCAAGCACGCTTTCCCTTCCTCACACACCTCTTCCCATCCCCAAGACCAGAAATTAATCCCACCCTTAAACCCATTTTCAAATACTCCTTCCCTATCTCCCTCCCAACACCAAATTCGCAGCTTCCCCTCCCTCCACCTGCTAGACCTCCCTCCAGCCCCCATTCTGCCACTCCCTCACCTTGGACCACCCCCTCCTAGACCCCCTCATAGTCAGGGTTCACCCCACACTAATCCACCCCCATTTCGCCCCCCTCCTACCCCATTTACCATCACCAAGCTGCAGATCCTATAGCAGCTCGCAGGCAGTAGAGAAGCGACTGATTACAGAGGCTGTCCCATCGTCTCCACGAGGAACCTGGTGTCAAATCTTATATTGCTGGAAAGATCATCAAGTCAGCTTCGCAACATGGGTGGTCTCGCCGTCAACCGACTTCGGGGCTGCCCAGAAGAGCCGATCTCCCCAGACTGCACATTCCCTCCCAGGCAGACGACCATCAACCACTAGCAGAGGTTTCCACGACCAGCACCCTAGGCTTCTTGAGGCACCATTTGGCTGAGGACTCCTCCTACATGTCCCCTGCCATCTCCAAGAAGCAGAACGATTTTTGGAGCTCGGAGTCAAGAATTCCAGTTTTTCTCCCTGAGGTGTGCAAGGTCAGCTCCCAAGAACCTGGTCCGACCTCCTTCAACTGATCCAATAATCACGGCCAGCTTCGACCTCCAACCATGGTCCCGTTGGTCTCCTTCGAAGAAGACTCGACCACGATCGCATAGGTTCTGGTACCGCATTATTTGGACCCTGGGAGTGTTCGTGGCACCCTCGCCTTCCCACAGTAGCAGTCTGGGAACAACCAGAACCGGAGTAGATCAGTCCTGTTCCAAACCCTACCCCAGCCAGCGATGTCATCAGGAAATTCTCCAAAAAATCAGACATCCTCCTGGGTCAACTCAGAAAGTTTCGGCACTGGTCTCGAACTCTTCTGAGCTCGACAGAGCCCGTGGCGGTCCCCTCATCGACCGCCTGTCAAGCTATACCTGAAGCTGTCAAAACCGATGGAGCTCGGTAATTCGGTTTCTAACTTAGCTCCCCCACCCCTCCTGGCTGGCTTACAGCCCCTCCCTGCATGGAGGTAGTGCTTGGTTGGAATTGGACTTCCCCACCCCTAGTCCAACCCCTCTGCGAGGGAGTAGTGCATGTACTAGCAGGTCTTCGGCCGAAGCGTCATCGACGCGGCGTGCGGGTAGCCCACGCTTCCCCACTCGCCCTCATCTTCGGTCGGGGTCAGCGTCTTCACGCGGACCAAGTGAGCTACTGAACACTTCTCTTTTCTGGTCTCCTTTGCTTAATTAGTATTGCATCTTAGTGTTGTCGGCGGTGAGAGAGTGCTCGGTCCCGATCTGTCATCAAATTGAGTGCCACCGCGAGGTGAGTTGTGAGAGAGACCCTACAACCCACGCCCTTGGCGTGTTGGCCGCCTGTGAAATTGGGCATCTGTGAACGTATAAAATTGTATGTCCATATGTCCCGCCAAGCCCCTGCATTAATGTCAAAGTCGAAAGGAGAAGACCCGGGGAGACAGGTCATCCAGGGCTCCAGGAAAATACTACCGTCCGATAAATTCCCGCATTTGCACGGGCACATTAGATGACAAAGAAAGTACATGATATCCTCCTGAATTTATACACTGCTATGGACCCACCCTCGGGTCCTTAACGGTGAAGAAATATCCCAAGGAATGCATAACTTCAAGTTCCTGAAGCAAAAGCAGAGGCCCCTTTCAAAATGGCACACTATATGCCCTTTCAGCGGCACACTACCTGAAAAGCTCCAGCGGCACATCCCTGAGGTGCCTCCAGTGGCACATCATACCATGCCCTTCAACGGCACAGCCTTCAAATGCCTCCAGCGGCACACCCTCAAAGTGCCCCCTCGACGGCACACTTCTCATGCCCTTCCAGCGGCACATCACAAACGGAGCCTTCCAATGGCACAGTGGCTCTGCCCCTCCAGCGGCACACCAAATGTGCCTTCCAGCGGTATGAATCTTTCTGCCCTTCAACGGCACACCTTTGGGAGCCATTCAATGGCACACTTCAGTCAGCTTCCAACGGCACAGCGTTGCAACCGCCAGAACGGTATAGACCGGTAAGAGGCACGATGGTCAATAGGTGGGACCCTTGGCGCGCAGCTTGGCCACCTCGACACCAGCTATCGCCCTGCCATCATGTCGCCCCTTGATTCGGTCATGGCACTTCTACCTGACGAAGATGGGACTCGGGTCAACCTCAGATGGCAGCGCCATCATGAGGTTCCCCCGTCAACGGCACACATATAAAAGGCCCCCCCACGAAGAGAAGAGGAGAGGGAGAGGCTGCATGCGAAAAAGAACAGACACGAAGAGAGCGGCAACAGAGGAAGAAGAAGAAAAGAAGAAGAAGGTAGAGAAGAGTGGGGAGATGGAGAGTGATGGGGGCATCCCTTGTCCCTCCACATTTTTTCGAGGCTCGGATTGTTCGTCGGCATGTGCCATTGTGCTAGTCATGTGTTTTAGGGTCTAGTAATGTAATTTTTATATTTTATTTGAGTCATAAACCATGTAATTTTCCTTTATTTGAGTCTTGTACCTAGGTTAGTAAGTCATTTTGCTAAGTTAGTTGTCATATGGTTGGTTTGATAGGCTTTTGGGCCCAATTCAATGGGCTAGGCCCAAGGGCGCCCCTCCTTGGACTGTGTGGTCAATATGTCAATTGTCCAGGGGCACTTTGGTCCTAGGAAAAGTACGGAGGCTATAAAAAGCCCCCTCCCCTCTCTCATTTGTAACTTTGAAATGAACTATTGCAAGAAGAAATTTTAGCACTCCTTTTCTTCTCCACTCAATTTCTCCTCTCTTCCCCCCCCTCTCTCTCTCATTATCTCTCTTTCTCTCTTTCAACAAAGGGGGCTGCGCCCCCCTCTCTCTCTTCCCCCTCCCACCTACTTCCTAACTCCCCTCCCCTCATTCAATACCCTCCCCAACTACCTCCAACCCCTCTTTACTCCACCCCAACCCCAAGAGAGCCTCCACCACTCCTTGCTCCACCATCCAACCCCCAACTACCCATTTCCCTTCCCCATGCACCCCTCCACTTCCCAAGACTAATATGACACCTCCCTAGGCCCCCAAATTCGAATTTCCCTCCCCAAGAGCATCTATCCACGTTCCCCCCACCTCTCACAACCACCAGCCATCATCCCAATTCCAAACCATCACCCATCTCCACCTTCCACATCCCCTCCACAATCAGTCATGTTCTGGTTCACAGGCAGCATACCACCCAGAGATTGCAGAGGCAGTCACGTCATCATCGCGAGGCTCCGGGTGGCATACCATATACCGCAGGATTCCTTGGCAAGTCAGCTTCTCATCCGAGGTTGTCTTGCGTCGATCCGACATCCCTGCTACCCAGAGGATCCAATCTCCCTCGACTGTGCAAAGCTACTCCGGCAGATAACCTGAGCCTGAGTGGAATCTCAACCCCGGCCACTAATGTTCTATTTTTGGTGCAATTCTTTCACTGAAATCTTCCACTCCAAGTCCTCTTCCATCCCCAAGAAGTAGAGCTAAGTTTGGACATCAGCATCAAAAGTTCACATTTTCCATCCCTAGTGTGTCAGGTCAGTTTTCTTGAGCCAGAACCGACACATCCCTACTGTTCGGGCTTTCACGATCAGCTCCGACATCTGCCGACAACGCCGTTGGTCTCGATAGATGTTGGGTCCCGCGAGGTGTAAACGGATCTAGAAGGGGGGCTTGAATAGATCCTAATAAAAACTTTGGCCTATTTAAAACTCTTAGCTATCGGAAGCATGAACCACTCCTATAAAGTGAATGAATCACTTAGACACAATGCACAGCGGAATTAAGTAGAGTGGCACAGAGCATGCAATAGCATGCAACAACCGTACGTGTGTGTGTGCTATGTTGATCACTCAAAGTTCATATGTGTGTGAATGCAGTGGTGATCAACTATGGTGCATGCGAGTCTAAGCAAGGGAAACACTTAGCAATACTTTCACCTTGGCGCCTGTGTGCAAGGGTGCAGCAGGCCGCCCAAGGGATGCAGTCAAAGTGCTAAGCTCAATTAAACCGTAGATAAAATCGAAGGTACAAATCTGAGGGCTTGAGTGTGTAAACAAGATTACCAAGTATGGAACCACACGAACATGTGAATGGGGGTAGAAGATATAGAGCAATCACACACAATAAACAACCCACAACACAGGGATTTTTAAGGTGGTTCGGTTGCAACGCCGCAACCTACGTCCACCCCTCACCAAAACCAGGTGAAACTTCCTTGCTGACTCATAGCTTGACCGGGGACACGCCCCAAACCATAGAACAGAGAAAACCCACTTTCTATCTTCCTACAAACAAAGCCGGCAGGTACGGCTACACCGCAGATCGGAGAACTCCCGATTGCCTTCCTACTAACCACCGGTAGGGACGATCTTCAGTTTCAATAGATTGAATGAAATGAAGAAAGAAACAAGATGAAAATGCTCAAACAAGATATGACGATATGCTAGAATGAATTAGATCTTGTCTGAGATTGTTGGATCTTGAATTTGTTGAGGATTTGATCTTCCTTTGATCCTTTTCAGTTGATGGAGCAGATATAGGATGTAGCTTGATCTTTCCTTTGAATCTCCTTGAGTTGATGAAGAAGAATATTGAATGTAGCTTGATCTTTTATTGAATCTCCTTGAGTTGATGAAGAGGTGTATGGATGTATCTTTGATCACCTTTGAGAGCCTTGAATGCTTCTTGCTTGCTTGGAGGTTGCTTGGCTTCAGATCTGAGCTTGAATCACCTTGGAAGGATGAAGAACTCCAGCCCAAAGTACTGTTCACGCCGGTGCTATAGTACCCTCGAAATGGCCTCCCTTGAGCTCTCTTTGATTCACTTCATCGACTACATCAACTAGGGTTTATAACCCTCTTGTATTGGTTTTATAGACTTTGAATGGTCTATAGACAAGCCCCATACCAGATCCACAAATCATGGGTGATTAGGTGACTTTTGGATTAAACAAATCCATGTTGAATTGCCCTTTTCGAAGTGGAAATAAAAGTCAACAATTGATGGCTCGGGGCTAGCGGTCGACCTACAGCTTCTGGCGGTCGACCTCTACTGAGAAATACTGTACATTGGTGAGCCCTGGGATTTTCGGTCGACCGCTACTGGCTGGCGGTCGACCTGCAGCTGAAAGAACTGCAGACGGGCAATCCCTGGCTGGGGCGGTCGACCGCCCCTGTGCTGGCGGTCCACCGCCAGCTGGGCAGATCCCGGTCCATCCCGGGTCGGTCCGTTAGCCGCTTCAGCTCCGTCGCTTGTGTCCATTAGCAGCCTGTTCATGTCTGTAACTTCATCCTTGTTGGTCTAGAAAGTACCAACTGAATCTTTGTCTTTGGACTCTCATCTTGTGCAGTGACCTTGGCTATTTGAAAGAAGCTTGTTGAAGAGATTTGCATCAAGGCTTGAACGCGATCATATGGCTTTCACTTTGCCATGAAGCAACCGAATGCACTGACTATGCACAAACTTTGTGTTGGAGCAACTGTGTTGGAGCAACTATACATTGTACAGACTTCAACCAGACAATGTATAAACTTTGAGTTTGTGCTAGCAGCCAACGTACAGACTTTGAGTTTGTGCTAGCAGCCAACGTACAGACTTGAGTTTGTAGGATGTATAGACTTGCTGATGTATAGACTTGCTGACTGTATAGACTTTCTGATGTATAGACGTGCTTATGTATAGACTTGCTGGCGAAGAATGTACAGACTTGCTGCTGTATAGACTTTGTGTGTAGCAGCATAAGAGATGCACCGACTATATGAATGAACCAATGCAAGGGTATGCACTGATGCATTGCTCATGCACACAACCTGTTCGATGAAATGACTAACTGTTTAAACAGATGCACAATGACGTCATATGCAAACACGGTGTGACTTAGTATTTGCTATCAAAACCATGCAATGCTCATGCACACAACATGTTCGATGAAATGACTAATTGTTTAAACAAATGCACCACAGTGTGACGTATAGTAGTTGCTATCATCAAAACCATAACAGTAATCATGGTGCACATGTATTCAACATTCTCCCCCTTTTTGATGATGGCAACACTGTGAGTTATTATATGGCAGAAATAGCCAAGACAGAAAAATTTATGACATATGTAACATGTGCAGCTCAAGATCCATGATAGTGAAGCATGTGAATGCAGATATGTATGTATGGATATACGTATGCATGGAGAAGTAAAGTGTATGAATGCTATGCATAAACCCTCATCATAAATGAAGGTTCTCTCCCCCTTGGATTCTCCCATATCCACAATGCACTCTCCCCCTTTGACAACGCTCAAAGGCAACATTAGTCAACATCTCCCCCTTTCTCCCAAGTCCACAGCAGGGACTCACAACCAGAGATTAATTCTCCCCCTTTGCCAACAACAAAAAGGAGGGATATGGTACAGTGGTTGACAAAAGTCCTAGAGATCAGAGTGGAATGGTAGTGGAAGAGCAAGCCATTATATGAAAATTGGAAACATGCCGGGAGCAATATATATGGTTCAAAGCTAATGAAAACCAAGATCATCAATAGAGTTCAAAAGGCATCGATATCCATGGTTTAATAGAAATGAACCAGAAGCACATATCATGACAGTGTTTAACCTTCCCTTATCTTGTACATCCATATTCAAGAACTACAAAGGAAATAGCACAAAAAACTAGTATTGAAGCTAAACAATCATGATTAGATCATAGAATTTTTTGATCGCAGCAAATGTGATTTTCAGTATCTTTTGCATTTGAAGGCACAAGACTCATATTTTACGAGCAGTCTAGTCTAGTACATGCCTCCAAACCGTAAGAATACACGTTGTTTAGACTCTAGTATTCCTAGGTATTTCGTAAGACTGACTGTTATGCTTCAAAATAAACCGAGATAGCAACATCACGTCATGACATATCCAAACTCATTTCTTTGATGAGAAGATATATTTCTCAGCAATTATGCCATTGCTCTACCTAGAGTCTAAATGAATTAAGACAGAGATAACAGGGGCACATCATGACATATCATCCATCATTTGATTTGATGACGTGACATATTTCTCCGTGCAACAATATCATTATTCTGTCAAATTGATTTTTCATGAATTCCAGCTCATCAAGATGTTTAGAAACAATACTAAGCTCTAGAGTATCACCAAAGTTGTCAAGACGTTTGGATTTTTAGATTTCAGGATAGTTATTCAAGGCACAACATGCAATCTTTAGTTAAGGTCTATTAAAATCATAAAATATAGATGATTTCAAAAGATATATTAGAACTTTAAGGAAATCATTAAATCTAAACCATTCTCATTGAATGGACAATCATCAGTTCATATAATAGAAAGCTCTTACACCGTAGTGATGTCTGTCTCTTGAACTTATTATCACACTGGAGGCCATTGAAGTTCAGATGCAAAAAGGACGAATGAATCAAGAAAAATAACACGACTCCCCCTAAGAATATGCAATGAATGCACTCAAGGAGTTATGTAGGCAGTCAAATAGAATGACGAATGTCAAGGAGAGGTTTACTTGAACCATGCAGGGGTTGACCTGATCAAACATGAAATGCATGAACCAACAGAATGCATGATTTTACACTTATGAAATGCAATATAATGAATATGAAACATATGCACGAATGCCTCAAGAAGACCACTCCCCCTAGCTATATGGCCTATATGCGACAGTGGCACATGATGCTTGGCGGAGGTTGGTCCTCACGCATATTGAGTGCTTCCAGACAAGCATAGCCTGCCTTTTCATACATCAACATTTGATATACCATTGCCGTACAAGAGTGAAATGATGTAAAATGATTCAAGCTAGATTGATGTTGACTCCCCCTGAATACATGCATGGGTTGGCAATGAAATATGCAGCCTAAGACTTATGTGAATGCATAATGCAATGAAGATGCTGCAAAATAATTATGCATTTTTGTGTTTACTAGGCATGATGTGCATTAAGATATGTGTGATCACAATATGATGCAAACACAAATCATTCACAATTGATTTTGAACTGAATGCAACATGATGATGTCAATTGCTAGACTCCCCCTTTTGAATAATGCTAACATGAATAACGAGTTGAAAATACAGCCATGACATGCATCATCAAAACCAAGGTCCAAGAATTTCAAGTGGCTGATATCAGGTAGCAAACAACTCATCATCACATCAACATGACATTAGGCAGACGTATGATGCACTATCTACATGTCAAGACTAAACATGTAAGATGACTAAACCTAAAAGGTCTATGTACATACCTGTGCCTTGAGCTTTTATTTACCTTATGATCCTTTGTTCAGCTCCAAGGCATCCTACACCCAAAATTCTCATTTGGAATTTTTAGGTACCCAAGATTGCTTGGGTCCTTGTAGGTTAGCAGCTTTATCATATTCACCAATGTAGCTCATCTGTTTCAGGGAAATTAGATCATCCTTTCTCATTGTATGACAATCATACATGTCATGACCATTTTTCCCACAGTAAAAACAGCGCACAAAAGATTGAGCATTCTTTTTATGTTCACGTGCGTGTGCATATGCATTTTGTTTTTGTGGATAAGCATGTGATTTACTTTTCATGGCATGAAGGTGATGCTTTCCCTTCAAGTGCCAGCACTCTTGGACAGTATGGCCAGACTTACCACAATGAGAGCAGCAAGGAGGAAGATTTTTGTTTAAAGCCATGGAAAGTGTTGACCTGCTTGTATGGGAGTGTCGACTCTTCTGACTCCCCGTGCAATTCTGTGCAGATATCTGCTGAGTAGGTCCTCTGCCAGTATTGACATATTTCTTTCCTTGCTCTTTCACTTGATCTCCTGCTCTAAGCTCATCATTTCTTAAGATAAAACAATCATGCACAGTGTGACCATGTTTACCACAATAATAACAATTGACATTCATTTTGTGGAAGGCATGGTATTTAGCATTGGACATATTATGGTGTATGTTTGGATAAGCATGCTGAATTTTACTTTTCTTTCGAGCAGTGTGCCCTTTTTGGTGACCACAGGAAGTGGTGGCTTCCGGTGAGCCAGAATCTGGGATTTGGGCAAACATTGACAGGAAATCATTCAAACTTTGAATTTCATTTTCAAGTGAGGAAATGTGCTGTTTAGATTCAACAAGGCCCTCTTCGCATGCTGCCAATTGCTCATTGAGCATGGCATTTACTGCTTTAAGATTTTGTTTTTGTTGTTCTAAAGCATGCAAAGTTTCAAAGTGATCTTCAATGACATATTTGCCTTTTTCATGTGCAGCCAGTTTTTCATGCAATTCTTCTTCAGCTTTTTCATGTTCAATTTTCTTTTCCAACAACTCTCTATTCTCTTCTTTCAGAGAATCAATCAGTTTTTGTTGCCATTCAAGATCATCATGGAGACAAACATTTATGTTTCTCAAGAATGAACATTTTTCACATGCAAAATTAGCAGAGCATGAAACAGAATTTTTATTTCCTTCAATCAACTTCTCATGATAGATTAGCCCATCGGCTATAGTTTGATCATTGGAGATTGACTTAGGTTGGTTTTAGAGTTTTATTACAGTTTCTTCCAACCTAGTGATTTCATCATGAAGATTTTCATTTTCATCCTTTAGACATGCAATGCTTTGTTTATGTGTATCTAGATCAACTTAGAGAGTGTCGTTAAGCTCTTTAAAAACAGAACACTTTTTACAAATCGAGCTTTCATTTTGGTTAATTTTCTTAAGATCCTTTTTCAAATTTTTGTTTTCTGTTTTTACCTTTTTGTATTGTGTGATCATTTCATCATAGGCTTCCATAGACTCTTCAAAAGTGAATTCCTCGGAGTCAGAGTTTACCTGTGATGAGGATGTATTGCTAGACTGTTCTGCACGGTCGGTCATGAAGCATTCTTGTTCTGTTCCTTCCCTTCATGGATTTTCGCCAACTTGTCCAATACTTGCTTGGTTGTGCTGCAAGAGGACACAAGATGAGTTAGTCTTAGATCAACTGCAGCTGTAATTAAGTTATATGCAAGACGATTATCATTGTGGTTGGTCTCATGTTCGGCTAACCAATCAATTGAATTTGATGGCAGCTCATGAGGACCATTGTATATAAAAGTCCACAATTGTGGATCTATGGAGCTAACATAGATGAACATTCTTCCAACCCATGTAGAAAAATCTGAACCATCATAAATGGGTGGAGAAGCCATCGAAGCATGTGTAGCATATGAAGCCATCTAAATAACAAACACCGGGATCTTTCTCTGCAGATCGTTGGATCTGGGAATGACAGAGCCTTGCTCTGATACCACTTGTTGGGTCCCGCGAGGTGTAAACGGATCTAGAAGGGGGGGTTGAATAGATCCTATCAAAAGCTTTGGCCTATTTAAAACTCTTAGCTATCGGAAGCATGAACCACTCCTATAAAGTGAATGAATCACTTAGACATAATGCACAGTGGAATTAAGTAGAGTGGCACAGAGCATGCAATAGCTTGCAACAACCGTACGTGTGTGTGTGCTATGTTGATCACTCATAGTTCATATGTGTGTGAATGCAGTGGTGATCAACTAAAGTGCATGCGAGTCTAAGCAATGGAAACACTTAGCAATACTTTCACCTTGGCGCCTATGTGCAAGGGTGCAGCAGGCCGCCCAAGGGATGCAGTCAAAGTGCTAAGCTCAATTAAACCGTAGATAAAACCGAAGGTACAAATCTGAGTGCTTGAGTGTGTAAACAAGATTACCAAGTATGGAACCACACGAACCTGTGAATGAGGGTAGAAGATATAGAGCAATCACACATAATAAACAACCCACAACACAGGGATTTTTAAGGTGGTTCGGTTGCAACCCCGCAACCTACGTCCACCCCTCACCAAAACCCAGTGAGGCTTCCTTGCTGACTCACAGCTTGACCAGGGAAACGCCCCAAACCACAGAACAGAGAAAACCCTCTTTCTGTCTTCCTACACACAAAGCCGGCAGGGACGGCAACACCGCAGATCGAAGAACTCCCGATTGCCTTCCTACTAACCACCGGTAGGGACGATCTTCAGTTTCAATAGATTGAATGAAATGAAGAAAGAAACAAGATGAAAATTCTCAAACAAGATATGAAGATATGCTAGAATGAATTAGATCTTGTCTGAGATTGTTGGATCTTGAAGCTGTTGAGGATTTGATCTTCCTTTGATCCTTTTGAGTTGATGGAGCAGATATATGATGTAGCTTGATCTTTCATTTGAATCTCCTTGAGTTGATGAAGAAGAATATTGGATGTAGTTTGATCGTTTCTTGAATCTCCTTGAGTTGATGAAGAGGTGTATGGATGTAGCTTTGATCACATTTGAGAGCCTTGAATGCTTCTTGCTTGCTTGGAGGTTGCTTGACTTCAGATCTGAGCTTGAATCACCTTGGAAGGATGAAGAACTCCAGCCCGAAGTACTGTTCATGCAGGTGCTACAGTACCCTCGAAATGGCCTCCCTTGAGCTCTCTTTGATTCACTTCATCAACTACATCAACTAGAGTTTCTAACCCTCTTGTATTAGTTTTATAGACTTTGAATGGTCTATAGACAAGCCCCAGACCAGATCCACAAATCATGGGTGATTAGGTGACATTTGGATTAAACAAATCCATGTTGAATGGCCCTTTTCGAAGTGGAAACAAAAGTCAACAATTGATGGCTCGGGGCTGGCGGTCGACCTACAGCTTCTGGCGGTCGACCTCTACTGAGAAATACTGTAGATTGGTGAGCCCTGGGATTTTCGATCGACCGCTACTGGCTGGCGGTCAACCTGTAGCTGAAAGAACTGCAGACGGGCAATCCCTGGCTGGGGCGGTCGACCGCCCCTTTGCTGGCGGTCGACCGCCAGCTGGGCAGACCCCGGTCCATCCCGGGTCGGTTCGTTAGCCGCTTCAGCTCCGTCGCTTGTGTCCATTAGTAGCCTGTTCATGTCTATAACTTCATCCTTGTTGGTCTAGAAAGTACCAACTGAATCTTTGTCTTTGGACTCTCATCTTGTGCAGTGACCTTGGCTATTTGAATTAAGCTTGTGGAAGAGATTTGCATCAAGGCTTGAACGCGATCATATGGCTTTCACTTTGCCATGAAGCAACCGAATGCACTGACTATGCACAAACTTTGTGTTGGAGCAACTATACATTGTACAGACTTCAACCAGACAACGTATAGACTTTGAGTTTGTGCTAGCAGCCAACGTACAGACTTTGAGTTTGTGCTAGCGGCCAACGTACAGACTTGAGTTTGTAGGATGTATAGACTTGCTGATGTATAGACTTGCTGGCTGTATAGAGTTACTGGCTGTATAGATTTGCTGATGTATAGACTTGCTGGTTGTATAGACTTTCTGATGTATAGACTTGCTGATGTATAGACTTACTGGCAAAGAATGTACATACTTGCTGCTGTATAGACTTTGTGTGTAGCAGCATAAGAGATGCACCGACTATATGAATGAACCAATGCAAGGGTATGCACTGATGCATTGCTCATGCACACAACCTGTTCGATGAAATGACTAACTGTTTAAACAGATGCACAATGACGTCATATGCAAACACAATGTGACTTAGTATTTGCTATCAAAACCATGCACTGCTCTTGCACACAACATGTTCGATGAAATGACTAATTGTTTAAACAGATGCACCACAGTGTGACGTATAGTAGTTGCTATCATCAAAACCATAACAGTAATCATGGTGCACACGTATCATGCTGCTGTAATGACTAACTGTTCGGGCTTTCACGATCTGCTCCTACATCTTCTGACAACGCCGTTGGTCTCGACAGAGAGAAGACTCGGCCACGATCGCAACGGTATCTACCTCGCCTCCAACAGAGTACGGGTCAGTTTGTGACGCTCCCGTCTTCCAGCAGCATCACCCTGAGAGCAACCATAACCAGAGAAGACCAGCCCTGTTCCAGGCTCTGCCCCGGCCAGCGACATCGTCACGAAGCTCCAAGAAAATTCAGGCAACATCTTGGGCTTGTCTGAAAAATTCGACAAATTCTGAGCTCGGCTGAGCCTGTGGCAGCGCCGACATCAACAACCTGTCAAGCTGTTCCTGAAGTTGGCAGAACCGGCGAAGCTCGACAACTTGGTTTCTATCATAGTGTCCCCACCCCGCCTGGCCGACTGACCGCCTCTCCCTACGTAGAGGTAGTTTTGGATGTGATTCAATAAGTCCCCGCCCCGAGATCCCCCTCCTGCAAGAGGTGTAGTGGTGTAACATTTTCAATTTCCGATCAAAGCTACACCGACGTGGCGTGCGGGTGCATACCCACGCCTCCCCGCTCGACCCCATCTCCGGCCGAGATCGGTGTATTCACACCGATCAGGTGAGCTCCTGAGCACTTCTCATTGCTGGGATTTAATTGCTTAGTTTAGTATTGCCTTTGGTTGCTCCGTCGGCGGTGAGAGAGTGCCCGGTCTCAAATTGCCATCAAATTGAGTGACCCCCGCGGAGCGAGTTGTGAAAGAGACCTTATAACCCATACCCTCGGCGTGCTGACCGCCCGTGAAATTGGGCATCCCGGTGATGCGGGACGGAAGTGGGGGGTCGCGGGTGAGCGTTGTGGATCGGATTGGGCCGGCTGGGGGAAGAAGGAGAGACGGCGGGTCGCGGCGGGTCGCGGCGCCGGGGCAGAGTGCCGGAAGGACGTGTCGCGTGTGGACGTCGTCGAGGACTCGCATTTGGGAATCAAGCCAGCTGCCAGGCCGAAGCAAATTGAAAAAACTACCTGGCCCAGAGATGAACGCGCTAGGTGTCCCTAGCACTACCTGAAGAAGGCACTAGGTGTCCCTAGCGCGATCTCAGACAGAAATGGGGCTGCAGACGGTCAAACTTCCCGGGGCCGAAACTCCCCAAAGTCTTCAATGTGTGCTATCTTCCATGGTTGTAAATTGATGTGTTAGCGTCGTTTTGTCTTCCCCTTTCCCTATATATGTATCCCATCTCGTTTAATTACATAATGAAAGAAGGAAGCAATGAATCTATGAGAGTTTGATTGAGTGTAGCCCCATGGCTATCTTCCCCAATCTTTGGAAACCCCCTTCATCCGTCCCTCTCTGGGTGCGAGGCCCAATTCTATCTCCCTGATCCTCTCCCTTTCCCCTTCAATGGAGGATGATTGAAGCCTCGGATGCATCGGCTCTAAGACGGGGTCGAGTGTGAGGCTCCATTCGGAGCTTCGTTCTTCTTCCAACCAACGATTCCACTTCCCCCACCTCCGCCAAAGATGCTGTTACGATCAGGATGGAGCTCGGCTACACCGTACCTGCGAAGGGTTCGGGTGAGAGGCCCCAGCCAAGCTTCCTCACGGCCTAACATCATCTATGTCCACCTTTCTTCCCTTGCCGCTCACCCCACATCCACCTTCCCAAAAGTTATCTTAGATAGTATTAGATTGGTTTGATTTCAATTTCAGCATCCCCCGTGTGTTGTCCATCATCCTGTGTGCTTTCCCCTTGTGTTTTGAACCCCCAGAGTCACCCACGAGGCCCAGAATTGAAGACCCGTCGTCCTGGGTTGCTGTCTGAGAACGCGCGTAAACGATATAGCGCGTTCTTCAGAACGCGCGTAAAGGGTATAGCACGACTATGAGCAGAAGGAAGAAGAAGACCCCCCACTTCCGTCCCGCATCAAATTGGTATCAGAGCTTAGGGAACCAGGCTGTTCTCACAGACTGGGATCTTGAGCTACGAGGTTCGAGGATGAACCTTTCCATGTGGAGGGGTTTTGATGGGAATCAAGCCAGCTGCCAGGCCAAAGCAAATCAAGGAAACTACCTGGCCCAGGGATGAATGCGCTAGGTGTCCCTAGCGCGACCTGAAGAAGGCGCTAGGTGTCCCTAGCGCGATCTCAGACAGAAACGGGGCTGCAGACAGTCCAACTTCCCGGCGTCGAAACTCCCCAAAGTCTTCGATGTGTGCTGTCTTCCATGGGTGTAAATCGACGTGTTAGCGTCGTTTTGTCTTCCCCTTTCCCTATATATGTATCCCATCTCGTTTGATTACATAATGAAAGAAGGAAGCAATGAATCTATGAGAGTTTGATTGAGTGTAGCCCCATGGCTATCTTCCCCAATCTTTGGAAACCCCCTTCATCCGTCCCTCTCTGGGTGCGAGGCCCAATTCTATCTCCCTGATCCTCTCCCTTTCCCCTTCAATGGAGGACGATCGAAGACTCGGATGCATCGGCTCTGAGACGGGGTCGAGTGTGAGGCTCCATTCGGAGCTTCATTCTTCTTCCAACCAACGATTCCACTTCCCCCACCTCCGCCAAAGATGCTGTTACGATCAGGATGGAGCTCGGCTGCACCGTACCTGCGAAGGGTTCGGGTGAGAGGCCCCAGCCAAGCTTCCTCACGGCCTAACATCATCTACGTCCACCTTTCTTCCCTTGCCGCTCACCCCACATCCACCTTCCCAAAAGTTATCCTAGATAGTATTAGATTGGTTTGATTTCAATTTCAGCATCCCCCATGTGTTGTCCATCGTCCTGTGTGCTTTCCCCTTGTGTTTTGAACCCCCAGAGTCACCCACGAGGCCCCGAATTGAAGACCCGTCGTCCTGGGGTGCTGTCTAAGAACGCGCGTAAATGATATAGCGCGTTCTTCAGAACACGCGTAAAGGGTATAGCGCGATGTGGACGCCAAAAAATGACGATGATGATCATGGCGACATTCGCGTGTACACATTCGAGCGCGAGTCGAAGACGGAAATGCCGAATAAACCTCATGCCTCACCCGATCCGGACGAGAACTCGCTTGGTGGTACGCTACCCGCTAAGGAAGCCCCCTAAGCAGAAGATACAGCTACAATGCTCCGACCGGCCACGCCGAGAGCTGAATCAGAGAAAATTTAGGAACTCCGACATAGCCTCGGCATGCACCGAAAGTAACGCAAAGTCTGGGACCGAGTCCCGAAGGCTGCGAATGGAATATTACGGAGGCCATACATTGCAACCGAAACATGCCGGGAATGCCAACATTCATATAAACGGCCTCGACTTTGAAAAGAATCCGTTCGGTGCTTAAACCGACGCGATATGCACTTAAAACGGCGCCACTAAGACCGGCGCGCCCCTTTCCTCTTTATTCCTTGGTTGGTTGTTAAAGCGGTGCCCCCCCCCTGTGCACAACTTACCCGGCATGCCCATTTGAATGAAATGCCCCCTTTTACACCTTAATACGGCGCCACTAAGACCGGCGTGCCATTTCCCATCTCCCCCCTTTGCAAACGGTTAAACCGGTGCGCCTCCCCTGCCACGCCATTTTAACAACACAACTTTGCACATTTTAAAAGCTTCTCCTTCAAATGTTAAAATGGCGTGGCCCTTCAATGCTTAATCCGGCGCACCTTTTTACACCCACTAGTGACGTTTAATCGGCACGACTACCTTCCCTCGCGCCGTTTTAACTCGACGGCCATCCCATCCGCCAGCCGATACTCTGTGCGGCATAAGTGAGATGCACAGAGAACATTCAATGGCCCAAGCTCTGTCTTTGGCTCCGTTCGACAGCACATAAGCAGCGGCAGCAAGGCAAGCTCCGACAAATCTCTGAGCGTCCCATCCTCGGACGAGCAGTAGTGTACGGGATGAATCAACTGTGTCCAGCATAGCCAGTCAACTCCCGACTTCGTTGCGGACGAGGTGGAAGTGGCAGGGACGCTCCCAGGATGGTCGTTATATAAAAGGGGCAGCATTGTGAAGCCGAAGGAAGGGCTCGAAGAAGAAAGGGCTGAGAGAAGAGAGGCTGAAGGGAAGACTGGCTGGTTCGGTTAGGGTCTCCGGCGTCCGAAGAGAAGAAGAAGCTCCATCTATTCCCACCTGCAAGGTGAAGAAAAAAGGAGAGAGAGGGTGAAAAAGAGAGAGGGGAGAGAGGGGGAAGAGCTTGTGCTCTGTTCCTCCTTCTCCCCCACCGATGTATCTTCTTCCCCGACCTCAACACCTACTTTTTCTTTTATCTTCTCCGTTATATTCTTCCCTGTGCTTTGGGGGGGGCAAATCTCCTCTTGTACATCTCTTCCCTCCTTTCCCTTGAGGATGAATAAAAGAGTGACTTTGTAAGCATGCGCAGTATTCTATTGCTCTGATCCCTTCCCCTTTTTCTTCCGTTTTCTTCCTCCCAGTTTTCAACATTACCTGGGGTCCTCAGAAGCTTGCCCTTCTGTGGCATGAACTCTGAGGGAACCCGTTCGAAGGGTGAACATTCATGGCCACCTATGGCCTACATCTGTCCCGTTCCATGAAATCATCACCCGTGAGTTGTGAGAGCTCTTGAAGGCTAGTCCTCGAGCTTTCTAACACTCACATCTGGGTTATTGGACCGCCATGAGGTCTAGATTTGAAGTGCACCCCGGAGTCATCCGTTTGGTGTTCCTTACTTTTCTCTGGCAACTCCCAGTCCAGGGGAGGTGCTGCCCCAATTTCGCCAGGACGAGAACACACAAGAATAGACGAACAGAATAAGCTCTGTGGGTAAAAGAACAGACGAACAACTAAACCCCTAAATCAAGCTGAATTCATGAGTCCCTTCATAACAAACTCTTCCAGTAAAACATTCGATTATACGTACTCATTCACCTTAACAAATGTTAAGAAGCATTCCATTGATTTAAAGTGCCAATTGAACAAACAATCCACCCATTTGATCAATCTGCAAGTTGAAGAAACAAGAACAGAAGCAATAAGAATCAAACAGATTGAAATAAACCCACAGAGGCTATCCCGGCGCGCCCCTAATCCGGCGCGGGCTAATCCGGCGTGCTCACCCCCCGCGCCGATTTAACTCTACACTCAAATCTACTTTAGAATTCTTGGAATGAATAGTGCACCCCCATTCCTATTTGGAGCCCAAAATCGATGCGCCTCCCTTCTTTGCCTTAACCGGCGCGCCCCACTCATTGAGCCTATTCGGCGCGCCCCTCTCCCTCTTTGGCATCCCATTTAACCGGCGCGCCCTTCTTACCCTTGAACATCATTAAACCGGCGCGCCCCTCTTTTGCAACCCATAACTGGCGCGCCCCTTGCATGGCCCTTATACGGCGCGCCCATCTCCATCTTGTTGCCCCATAACTGGCGCGCACTCCATCCTCTTAGACCCTTTAATCCGGCACGCCCCCTTTGCATTCCGTTAATCCGGCGCCCTGCTTAAGTTTCTAAAACGGCGCGATCCCTGTGCACCTAATACCCTTAAAATGGCGTGCCTGCTTAATACAAAAAGGGAATAAACAAGCAAAAATAATGATAAAAGGTCAATCATGCTAATAAAAGAATAAAGGAAACTCTATCACCCGGGCCTTAATTAAAATTTTGTTCCGAGGGCGCTGCCCCCGGAAACCCCCGCAAGGTGCGCTGCCCCCTTGACCCCCGCGACCTGACCGCGCAGGTCGATCCGCGTGCGAGGGTGCACGATGATGAGTTCGGGCTCCACACTTAACAATTCACTCCCCCAGACTCGGTGCAAAGAGAAAATCAATGATGCCTTGTGGTATCGGACGTGGACCTCGGAACCCCCGGCATGGTCATGATCCGAACACAGTCTGGGCCAATAGTTCGTTAACTCGACCCGCTTCTCCCGGGATCTAATCCCGCAACGCCACATTAAACTTGTCGTGTCTACGGCAGACATTTGCACGGTTTTATCATCGTCTTCGATGCTACTCGCGTCCGAACAATGAATGGTCCGACCGTGACCGACATGCACACATACCTTGGAACCTTCGTTTCCCTGGACTGTGTGTGAAGAGAAAAGCAATGACGCCCCATGGCATCGGACTTGGATCTCGGGAGCCCTCGCCCAGACGTGACCATGATCCGAACTTATCACGGGCCGATAGTTCTTTAGCTCGACCTGTCTTTATTGGGATCCGATTCCGCATCCACATTAAACTTGTCGTACCTACGGTAGACATCCGTACGGTTTTATCGTCGTCCTTGATGCTACTAATACGGACTTCCGTCCGAATAATGAATGGTCCATTAGTGACCGACGTATATACCGTGATCCAATCCCGCACCCACAGGAAACGTGCCGTACCTACGGCAGACATCCATATGTCTTTGTCGTGGTCTTCGGTGCTTCGAATATGGACTTTTGTCCGAATACTGAATGGTCTGTTAGTGACCGACATACATATACCGGGATCTGATCCCGCATTTGCATTAAACTTGCCGTACTCACGGTAGGTATTTGTACGATTTGTCACCGTCTCTTACGCTACAAACACGGACCTTTGTCAGAACATAAAGCGGTCCATGCGTGACAACCAAAATCTGAATGGGACGAGAAGGCTCTTGTCATCCCCGGACCCTTTGCATGGGAATATCAATAAGGCTTCCGTGGGCCATGATTAGACCTCGGGTCCAGCCCGATCATGGTCATTGCTTGACCCATATCCTCGGCCTATAGCCCGCTCTCTTCGAACGCACATTGGTTCTCAGATCTGGTCCCAGGACATCCTCCCGTTGCCCCATTGGCACCGGAAATATTGACGATGCCCACGCGAGCCCGACTTCGACCGCGAGGGGGCCCACCGCAGTATGGTCGTAGCTTGATCTTGCACCGGGCCGACAAACTTATCGATTTTCGACCGCTCTAACCCCGTTTTAACAGAACATTTCCCGTCCCATTTAAACAATAAATTTGCCGTACCCCGGCATACATATGCTCCGGTTTTTCCCGCGACGGTCATGATTTTCTGAGGCCGAACGCTCGTCCGAATATCAAAATTGTCCCGTGAGTGACTGACATGATCTCGAATGCTTTCTTCTCACCCTCGTACAGGGATTTCAATGCTTCCTATTAGACTTTTCATGTAACTAATTTTCTGGCCATGAGGCCCTGATTCCTGACGATTAATCAAGGGTGTTCCCCTCTCCGAGGGGATGTAAATAACGTCGTGACCTTTACGGCGTGGCGGGTTCTAGTCCCGACACGAACCACACAATCGTCTGATTAGTCAGATCGAGCGCACAATAAATCGTCACTTTGTGACTGGCACGCCCACGCACTTAATAAACGCCAATAAACAAATAAACAACGATTTTAGATAAAAAGTGCGTCCACACGCGACTATGAGCATAAGGAAGAAGAAGACCCCCCACTTCCGTCCCGCATCACCCGGGCCCTTAGGGATTCAGCCTCAAGCTAGCCAAATCCCCCGGAGCGTCAAGGTTCCACCCCGGACCCTCTCCATCATCACCGGGTTGCCCACGGGAACATGTGTGCGTACGCGGGTGAGTCCGCTTGTGTGACATCACCGTGTCCATTGTGTTGCTTGCGATCTAGATCCTAGGTCATTTCACATCAAGTGGTATCAGTGCAAGTTCACAACTTGTCTCTACAAGTTGGTCCTAGGGCGTGCATATGCATTTAGAGTCACTCGGTGCCTCACCAATGTCACCTAGCATGCTCACCTCATACCGATCATACTCGTCAACCCTCTCCTTGAGTCCCAACCCAAGAGAAACCCACCACCAATGCTCATGACCTCCTTGGCCACGTCAACTACCTCATGGGGGCCTTGACCTATGCCAATGAGCGGCTTGATAACCTATCGGGCCGACTCGATCTACTAGGAGAAAATAGGCCCGCCCCAATTGCCGACGATAGAAGCACACCTCCCCCACCTCCCAACTTTGATGGAACCCATCCTAATGACTATTTATATTGGGAGACTTCAATGGACCAATACTTCACTTTGTATCCCATGTCCGAGGACGAAAAGGCCTGGGTTGCCAAAATACAACTTACCAAACGGGCTCAAACCCATTGGTTGCAAATTGTCAGGTGAAGGATAATTAGAGGGGAAGCTCCGATCACCACATGGGGGGCATGAAAGATCAACTTAGGGCTAGATATGTTTCCCCCTCCTATCTGGGTAGTCATAGCCCAAGGAACACTACCACTCCTCCACTTCAACCTGGCCAACCTAAGGTCACCCCAATGGCCCAAACCCCACCTCTCCATACGAATCCTACCCCAGCCACCTCCCCCACACCCCACCACCTAACCCTCAACACTCAAGCCCAAATGGTCCCGCCCTCCGCCCCTCCATCTACCCCAATGGAGAACGCACCACGCCAACCTAAACCCCCTCACCCAACCTACCTCCCACTTCTTACCCCAACCCGACCTCAACATAAACCTCCACTACTACCATTCCCTACCCCAATTCAATCCTACCCTAGCCCACCACCACAGGTGCACCATGTGTCAGCTATCACCACTCCACCACCAAAAGACCTTCCCATCCCATTGGTAGAGGATACCACGACCCATATGCCCGATCCCATGGGGATAGAAGCCAACCCGGAACCACTCCCCACCTTGGAAGAAACTCACGCCCAAGTTGAGGAAGAAGCCTTGCACTTTGAACTTCACTCCACGCTATCCCCTCTAATTCAGAGTGAGATCATCATAAGTGGGTCCTTGGTGGGATGGCTAAAGGAGAGACCGGTTCACCCTCTCACATCTCATGTCTACCTTCCCATGGAGCGACACCTCCCCATAGTTCCCTTCATCTCCTATCACACCACCATCCAATCATACTACCAAGTGGAGACTTTGAAGCATCTTCTTAAGGGTCTGGCATGGAAAATAGAGTTGACCAGCATATTGACCACATTGGCCGATCGGCCAAGGAGCCTTGACCTCCTACACCTATGTGTCGGGTCTATCACCTGAATTTGCACAATTGGTTACTACACTAGCGACCTTCTTCTATTCCTCCCTACACCCAATGAGCCTGACCTGATCTTTGAAGTGGAGCCCCTTATCTCAGGTAGACGGCCAAACCTTCCCCTCAAAGCCAACACCCCATCCCCAGTCACTCTTGGAGAAGACCCATTACCCGGTGAGAGAATTATGATGTGGGAACCTATTGTGGACAAACTTGTCATTAATCCCTTTGACCCCTTCCTATGGGCGCCTAGTTGCCCATGTGACCCACCTGCCTTACTTACCACCCACTACTCCCTACCCTTACCAACCATAGTAGGACAGGACCACCCCTTCCTAAATGTAGGGTATATCATGGGAGCCATGACCTTGGGCAACATACGCCTAGGGATTGAGGAAGTGCCCCACTCCACCCTCCTAGACCCCTTAGACCCTTTTGAGTGGAAGCTCAAAGGCCATCCCAAAACCCTGTACATGGGAGTCATCTTTGGGATAGGATTGCATAGGTCTTGGCATCTCACAACACTTGGCATGATTAGCAAGTCGGGTCCTTTCATTCATGTCACCCACATGTCAGGTAGGAAGCATGATTGGTCCATATTTAGGTGTAACAGCTCTCCCTCATTCATCATTGGTCTTACACATGTTAGGAGCATTCATGGATGTCCGGGTCCCCCTGTAGTTGTCACCCCCATGCACGATAAATCCACCTATGGGTGTCCTGGCCCCCCTGAGTCCATGAAAGTCTTCATCGCATCAATGCATGATAAGTCTATATATGGTTTCCCAGGTCCACCTTTGCAAACCATACATTTCACTCCCACATTGCATCATAGTACACGACACGAGCAATCAAGCAAGCATCAAGCAACGAGCGCTAAGATTCATGAAGAGCGAACAAAGGCTCGTGAGCGCCACTTAGATTTCCAAGTAGGCAGTCTCGTGATGATGACTTTGGAGTGGCACTACCCTAGGGTCACCTCCAACTTGAGGGCACGAGGACTTGGACCTTGCCAAGTTCCGAGTGGCTTTGGCAGCCCGGCTTACGGGTTGGACTTATCAGTGGGTTTTGGGATTCACCCTTCCCACGTGGCGGAGCCGGCACCCTATATGGACACTGCGGTGGATCCTAGTGAGTGCCTTGAGCCTATACCTTCCTTTGAGAGGGACACCTCCGGAGAGCCACCCCAAATCAGCCATAGAGCCCGACGTGTGCACGCGGAGGCAATACTAGGCAAGCAAGGTATCATCGCCAGCATGAGGGTGTGTCCATGCCACTCTAAGAAGCTGAAGCCCCATCCCTCGGCCTTGGACGCGGGTCGGGTTAGGAGATCGTGGTTCGTCCAGAGCTGCTTTGGTGCACCACTTCCCGGTGGACCCATACTCGACGGGGTCGAGTTCTCCCCACCACGGGGGTATGATGGGGGCATCCCTTGTCCCTCCACATTTTTTCAAGGCTCGGATTATTCGTCAACATGTGGCATTGTGTTAGTCATGTGTTTTAGAGTCTAGTCATGTAATTTTTATATTTTATTTGAGTCATAAACCATGTAATTTTCATTTATTTGAGTCTTGTACCTAGGTTAGTAAGTCATTTTGCTAAGGTAGTTGTCATATGGTTGGTTTGATAGGCTTTTGGGCCCAATTCAATGGGCTAGGCCCAGGCCCCCCCCCCCCTCCTTGGACTGTGTGATCAATATGTCAATTGTCCAGGGGCACTTTGGTCCTAGGAAAAGTATGGAGGCTATAAAAAGCCCCCTCCCCTCTCTCATTTGTAACTTTGGAATGAACTATTGCAATAAGAAATTCTAGCACTCCTTTTCTTCTCCACTCAATTTCCCCTCTCTTCCCCCCCCTCTCTCTCTCATTATGTCTCTTTCTCTCTTTCAACAAAGGGGGCTACGCCCCTCTCTCTCTCTTCCCCCTCCCACCTACTTCCTAACTCCCCTCCCCTCATTCAATACCCTCCCCAACTACCTCCAAACCCTCTTTACTCCACCCCAACCCCAAGAGAGCCTCCACCACTCCTTGCTCCACCATCCAACCCCCAACTACCCATTTCCCTTCCCCATGCACCCCTCCACTTCCCAAGACTGATATGACTCCTCCCTAGGCCCCCAAATTTGAATTTCCCTCCCCAAGAGCATCCATCCACGTTCCCCCCACCTCCCACAACCACCAGCTATCATCCCAATTCCAAACCATCATCCATCTCCACCTTCCACATCCCCTCCACAATCAGTCCTGTTCTGGTTCGCAGGCAGCATACCACCCAGAGATTGCAGAGGTAGTCACGTCGTCATCACGAGGCTCCTGGTGGCATACCATATACCACTGGATTCCTTGGCAAGTCAGCTTCTCAGCCGGGGTGGTCTTGCATCGATCCAACATCTCTGCTACCCAGAGGATCCAATCTCCTCCGACTGTGCAAAGCTACTCCGACAGGGAACCTGAGCCTGAGTGGAATCTCAACCCCGGCCGCTACTGTTCTATTTTTGGCACGATTCTTTCACTGAAATCTTCCCCTCCAAGTTCTCTTTCATCCCCAAGAAGTAAAGGTAAGTTTGGACATCAGCATCAAAAGTTCACATTTTCCATCCCAAGTGTGTCAGGTCAGTTTTCTTGAGCCAGAACCGACACATCCCTACTGCTCGGGCTTTGACGATCAGCTCTGACATCTACTTACAACACCATTGGTCCCAACAGAGAGAAGACTCGACCACGATCACAACGGTATTTTCCTCGCCTCCAAAAGAGTACGGGTCAGTTCGTGGCGCTCACGTCTTCTAGTAGCATCACCCTATGAGCAACCATAACCAGAGAAGACTAGCCATGTTCCAATCTCTGCCCCGGCCAGTGACATCGTCACGAAGCTCCAAGAAAATTCAGGCGATTTCCTGGGCTAGTCTGAACAGTTTTGGCACTAATTTTGACTAATTCTGAGCTCTATTGAGTCCGTGGTAGCTCCGACATCAACAACCTATCAAGCTGTTCCTGAAGTTGGCAGAACCGGCGAAGCTCGGCAACTTGGTTTCTATCATAGTGTCCCCACCCCGCCTAGCCGGCTGACTGCCCCTCCCTATGTGGAGGTAGTTTTGGATGTGATTCAATAAGTCCCCGCCCCGAGATCCCCCTCCTGTGAGAGGTGTAGTGGTGTAACATTTTCAATTTCAGATCAAAGCTACACCGACGCGGCGTGCGGGTGCATACCCACGCCTCCCCGCTCGCCCCTATCTCCGGCCAGGATCAGTGTATTCACGCCGATCAGGTGAGCTCTTGAACACCTCTCATTGTTGGGATTTAATTGCTTAGTTTAGTATTGCTTTTGGTTGCTCCGTCGGTGGTGAGAGAGTGCCTGGTCCCAAATTGCCATCAAATTGAGCGACCCCCGCGGAGCGAGTTGTGAGAGAGACCCTATAACCCACGCCCTCGGCGTGCTGACCGCCCGTGAAATTGGGAATCCTGGGCCCTTAGGGGTTCAGCCTCAAGCTAGACAAATCCCCCGGAGCGTCAAGGTCCCACCCTGGACCCTCTCCATCATCACCGGGTTGCCCACGGGCACATGTGTGCGTACGCGGGTGAGTCCGCTTGTGTGACATCGTCGTGTCCGTTGCGTTGCTTGCGATGTAGGTCCTAGGTCATTTCACATCAGAGAGGGAGTGAGCCACCTGTATAGGGGAGAGAAGTAATGGAGGTGAAGGGAGGCACCCTCCCTCCTTCCAACTCTCCCCCGGCACTATTTTCTTTTTGCTCCTCTTTTTGTTTCTCAGTTTTCTCTGTTCCTTTTACAGTTTTCTGTTCTGCAGTATATTGTAATTGGCCTTCGGATTTTGGCCTTTGTCATTTTGGAGTTCTTATCATGAATGAAAGTGCCCTTGGGCTCTATCTTTTGTTGCATCTGTTGTCTTCTCCTCATCATTAATCGGTGGTTTGCATCTCCCCCCCGATCTTCTAGCTTTGTTCTGATTGCCCCTCGGGCCATCGGTTAGCTTAGCTCAACACGCAGTGTTCTTGGTTTGTCAGTACAAGGCTGGCTTCTCCTCTTTTTGATGGCCCTCCAAGGCGTGAGCGTTACCCCACTTCCTCCATCTATGGGATCGTTAGCACCCACTAACCCTGCCCAGCTCTTGGGATTCATCTACTGTCCAGGAGGCTCCTCGGTCATTCCTCCAAGGTCCAAAGTGCGCATACACCCATTCAAGCCCCTTAGTCATCACACTACTCAGGCCCTTTACGGCACACCTCCTTTTGTTCGCCTAGCAGTACACCTCCCTAGGTTTGCCCAGTGGCACACTCGTCCCATTTGTCTGCCCAGCGGTACACTTCCCTTCGCTCACCCAACGGCACACTCTCTACAGCCGCCAGCAGTACCACCTTGGCCATGCCTCTCTTGGACTGCCAGCCCGGCATACCTTAGCAATCACTTCTCCGGTGCACGCATAGCTTGTATCGATCTACTGGTTTCCCATTCGGCATTTTCTTTGAGTTTTCTGAAATTTCCCGAAAGGTGGCTGCTTAGGCACACACCTTAGTTGTTGGTTCATGTCACTCCCTGTGGGCATGTTCCTTGTATTCCCTTACCATCCGGGTTAAGGGGAGATGCTGCCAAATTTTTGTCAGAAATAACAATAAGTTAAAAGACAAAAGGAAGCAACAAATAAATGGAACCAACAACAATAAAACATTCTAATCAACTAAAGGAACTATTCAAGGCTCAAGGAATTGGACTGAACAAGACTCAAAGAACTGCACTATTGAGTATGACCTGGGACTCAATCACATGACAGGAAGATTGAAAGTTGATCCTTTGAGATTCTCCATCAGAGTTGCATGAGCAAGGGTCCTTCTTTTGAACTTTGCCCCCCACTCATCTGAACTTCACCCTACCTACCTTAATCCTTCATTCTCAACTCAATCCTTCCATAGGTGCACTCTCCCTTGGCCCACCAGCGGTACGCCCCTGCCTCTTTGACCTACTCCTCATCAGCCACATCTCAAGCCCTTTACACTCTCAACATATCTCCCTGGCCGGCACACTTTCGCCTGCCTTCAGCGGCACATTCCTAGACCTTCTATCGGTACACCCTAGCCTACTCTGTTCAGCGGTACACCTTCGCCTGCCTTCAACGGTACACCCCAGCTTCCCTCTTGTGTTCAGCGGTACACTCCTAGACCTTCCAGTGGTACACCCAGCTCCCCTAGTGCATTCAGCGGCACATTCCTAGACCTTCCAGCGGTACACCCTAGCCTACTCCGTTCAGCAGTACACCCCTGTTATGTTGCTAGGCCTGGATACAGAGGGGGGTGAATGTATCCCTCTAGAAAATATGGCCCAATTTAAAACTCTAAAGCTCAGATATGCGGAATAAAAACTAATGAGCTTTCCAAGATGAAATGATAAGGTAACAAATGAACAAACAGTTGGACTGCACCAATGCAGCCACCTGAACAACCAGAAACGAAGCCAGAGCTAAACAACCCAATCACACTTAGCAGAATACAATGCTCAAAAATAACTCTCTAGATAATGCAACTAGCCAAGCATGCACAACCTGTGAATGGGAGGTAGAAGATATGGAGCTAACGCAAGGCAAACCACTACACAAATAATTTTAAGGTGGTTCGGTCCTCTAGACCTACATCCACCCCTCACTCCCAACTGGAGTGAGGCTTCACTAGCCAATGCTAGAACCAAGCAGACTCAGTCTGCAACAGGTGCTGACACACAGCTTGACCAGGGGAACAAACTCCCCTCTTCCTCCCAACCGGAGGGACACCCCAAGTGACTCCCAGCCACTTGGAAACCAGAGACTGAAGTCTCTCTTCCTCCAGACCAGGAGGGAACCAACCAGTGACTTCCAGTCACCAGCAAACCAGAGGTCGAAGACCTCTCTTCCTCCAACCGGAGGGACCCCTGGACTTGCAAGCCACAAGCCCAGAGCCGGAGACAAGTCTCCCTTCTCCTGAATTCATAGGAGGAACCCGATCCCCAGTAGGGCAATCGGAAGAACAAGAATAACCAAATGAAAAAGAAAAAAATAAGAAATGGAAAATACACAGCAATCGGAAGGATGTAAATGAAGAACAAGAATGTAGCTCTCAAACGAGCAGATCTGGCTTGGATTTAATCCAGACACCAGAGGACAGATCTTCAATAGCTTCTTCCCTCTTCTCCACGAACTCTCTCTCTCTCTATCTCTCCTTCTTTCTCCTCTGCTCTCCTTTTCTCTCACGCTATTCTCTCCTCCTTCTCTACAACCCTTTTTTCTTCTGCCGGCTCACTCTTCTTCTATTTCTTCTTCTTCTCTTTTTTTCTTCCTCTTTTCTTTTTCTAGATCGAAGGGCTTTCTGCTCTCCAGGCTTCTTCTTCAATCAGTCTTCTACAGAGGATGAAGACTCGTATATATAGCAGCAGCAGCAGCACACTGGGCGAGTGTGGCTTCCACATTTCCTGCCCTAGAAATTCAGACCACGTGGCAGCATCCTAGTTCACGAGCCAGGCACCTCGGATCACATGCCCTTCATTAGCATGCTCAGCAACTAGAGTCAGGTGGCGTTAACGCACTTGCTTCAAGGGGTTGACGCAGCCTTCAAAGACATTCTACCAGCAAAACACAAGTCTGCTGCGTTGACACTTCCAACCCATGGCGTTGACGCATTGATGCGTTCCAGTGAGCACCCAGCCTAGCCCTATTGACAGTTGCGTCGACGCTGCTCCACTGCTGCGTTGACGCATCGGTGATCTAGCATCTGAACTTAGATGGCTTCAGTGCTCTCACGTTTTGTGTGGAGTGCGTTGACGCATTGTGCAACTGCGTCCACCCTCTTGTTACCTGGTCGATCCATCAACCTGCTGCGTCGACGCCACTTGATGAATGCGTTGACGCACCAGAGTAATCCAGTAACCCATTGGCTCTCCCTTTGTAACTGCTGCGTCGACGCTCTCATCATGCTGCGTTGACGCATGGAGCTACAGCGTCGATGCTGCCAATGTACTCCAGAGGCTGCAATAAGGGATTCTTGAACCACTGCGTCCACGCTACTTACTCACTGCGTTGACGCACCCGAATAATCCAGGAGCTTCTTTCTTGATTGTTTGAACTGCTGTGTCCACGTGTCAGCATTTCAGCCTCTTGGATCACGTGCCAAGTCTTGATGGCCTGAATCATCTGCAGACAGACAGAGGAAAATGAACTTAGTTCAGACGAATGTATATACTTAAGCAGAGCTGCCAGTGTATGGACTTGAACAGTGCAGCGAGTGTACAGACTTGGTAAAACAAGGTCCAGTGTATAGACTTGCAGATACGAAGCCAATGTACAGACTTAGAAGGATTTGAACCAGTGTCCAGACTTCAGGTTTAACTGTGGATGTACAGACTTCAGGTGTGAAGACCATTGTGTAGACTTTGGATAGCAGTGGCCAATGTATAGGTTTTACGGAGCGAAGCCAATGTGTAGACTTCACGCTGTACAAACTTTGCCAATATGAGACACTGTACAGACTTCAGGCTTTGAACGTTGAAGGCACAAGACGATGTATAGACACAGATTCTAGACCAGTGGCTGTACAGACTTTGTTACCAAAACGAATGAATAGACTTTGCCACAGTCTAATGTATAGACTTAAAGAACCTGAATTGAAGCGTCGACGCATCAGCTCAAGGAGTTGACGCACTACTGTGTGGACAGAGACAAATATGACTGAAGGGTCGACGCATCAGCACACTGAGTTAACGCACTGCTGTGGAGACTGTGCAGACAGAGTGTAGATAGAATTAAGGTAGAGCATGTTATCTGACAGCCATATGAACTCCATTCACTTACATGATAAAACATGAATTTATCAAGCATATAAAAGACACAGCTAGATGACTCACAGAGAATAACTCACTTCAAAGACCAATCATCAAAACCATCATCAAAACCACAGGGGCACAACAACCCCAGCTTCCCTATTGTGTTCAGCGGTACACTCCTAGACCTTCCAGCGGTACGCTCCCCAATCCCCCCTAGCGGCACACTCTTCACTCTCCAGCGGTGCACTCCATCCTTCCTCCAACCCCACAAAAAATATATATGCAAAATAATGATAAAAAAAAGAGGGAAATCTACCTGATAATCATGAAAATTGCAAGAATGAAAGAAAGACAAATGAGAAAGAAATAGACAATTAAAAGGGATAAAATAGACTAAGGGAAAAGCTCATGGTTCACGGGTGATAAAAAGGGGTTAACAAATAAATGATGGCAATAATGAATAAATGACGACAATAAATGATAGTGATAATAATGAATAAAATAATACGGCCTTTGTCTCCCTCGGACCCCGGGCCCGGGAATATTAATGACTCCCTCGGAGGCTGGGCTTCACCCTCGGGAGTCATCCCTTCCGTCATGGTTACCGTCTGACCTCATTCCAGGCCGACATCTCACTGAGCCCCCCCCGCTTTGTATTAAAATTGCCATCCCCTGGCAGACATCGGCACGGATTCGTCCCCGTTACCGTCTCACTTTCCGTACGGACTTTTGTCCAAATATGGAATGGTCCACTGGTGACCGACACAGTCCGAGTGTTCATGCCCCCACCACGGGCTTACTGCATAGCCCGACTACCTTTTTCTTCCTGCATTAATTAGTATTTCTTTCGGTCATGGAGCCCTTATTTCTAGCAATTAATCAAGGGTATTCCCCTCTCCGAGGGGATGTAAATGACGTTGTGACCTTCATGGCACGGCGGGTCTCAGTCCTGACCCGAACGACACAATCGCCTGACTGAGTCAGATCGAGCGCACCATGGGCTTCTATGAAGCCCGAACAAATCGTCACTTTGTGACTGGCACGCCCACGCACTTAATAAACCAACAAATAAACAGAAGAGATAAGAGATAATTAATCGATAATAAAAGTGTGTCCACAAGTCTGGCACGCCCGGTGCGACATGATCACCCTTCATCTCTTTGCCGGAATTAAGGGCTCCGCGGCCTCCTTCTTGTAATACTAATTCCTTAATTTGCAAATGCAGGTTGCATTCCGTACGTTAGGATGGTCCTTGCTTTCAGCCAATAGCCCATTGAAAGCCACGTTCGAAACGGCTATTTCGCCGTCCCTCTCACCTTCGGGAGCTTCCCTCCCTCAGTTGCCTTCCTCAACTTTTTGGGAATGGCCTTCACGAACCTGCTGGACGTCGAGGCATCTAACTGGATTGAAAGCAACGCCCCCATCCAGGGGGCCACCAAAGCTGCTGCCAACCAACCAGTGGGCGAATCTCCCAAGACCATCCCCGCAAGGACGCTGAGCTGCAACGTGCACCATGTGCACCAAACTGCCGGCCCGTCCCGACACGGCTCGGCCTCTCACCAGTGGAGGCTCCGGAGGAGCCACGCCACCGCATCACCTTGAGGCCGGTTCTCCAGCACCAGCAACTCTGCTGTTATCGGGACTGTCTAACTGCAGCTCATCGAACCACGCTTCGAGATGATCCCGGAGCAAGTTGTCCCCGCCGTGCCAGTGCGCAACTCTTTCCAGCCACTAGAGAAGATGAAGGGGAGGATGATGCCCGCAGCCCCGGCCACAGCACCACAGCACCAACCGGCCTTTAGGCCTACCAAGGGCAAGTAGGCATGGGTTCCCCAGGCAACCCGAGTTACTTCACCAACCCAAGCAGGTCCCAACACCTTTCTCCCGGCAAGGGCTCAACAAGCAGACCGGGTCAAGACATCGGCCCCCATCTACCAGTCGGCTCTGGCCACACTGGCCCCACCGGAGAACACCCACCGTCGACACCTCCGACGTCACTATCAGGCTGCCCGTGCGGGGCCTGCAACCCACATGCCCGTTGCTATCAACAGGGTAACATCACCGGCTTCTCCTCCTGATCAAGACTAGGAAGGAGTGGAGCAGGCCATGGGAAACTACTTGCGGGGCCCGAGGAGCACTCCCTTGGGTCGCCAGAGCCTACTGGGGGTAGTAGCCTCCGCATTTGAAGAAGAAGAAGCCCGACCCGTGCCTAGTGCCGAGTCAAGGAACTGCTCTGAGGAGCGTTACCAGTCCCCGCTAAGGGAGGAAGCGAGGCCACGGGGGTCGGTCTTTGACAGACTGGTCTTCCCGGGCAAGACATCGAGAAGAGCGACAAGAAGAGAAAAGGACCTAAGGGTCTATACTTGCAATATGGCAGGAGTTTTTGGTCGGTACGGGGCCTTACCGACCGAGCCTGAAGAAATGGACAGACTTGTAGCAAGGCCAGGACCTCTCACCAGAAGAGGAAAGGCAGCAACTGAAAAGGCACAAGCTCACAGCAGAGAAACTGACTATGGGGAACCGTCAATGGCCCTGGCTGCCAATGTCATTATTGAAGGCACCACAGGAGGACCATCCACGTCGTCCAAAGAGACGCCAGCTGAAGAAAGAGGGGGCACCCCTAGCCTCTCCATGAGTGACCCCGCTGTGTTACTTATGATGCAGCAATATCAGAGGGAGATCGAGTTGCTAAGGAAGAAGTTGACCGACAGAGCTGCTCAACCCTCGACATCCGGGTAGACTGAAGCATTACCAGAGACCCCTGGAGGCAACGCTCAGGCCTTGAAATCTTCTCCGCAGGCGATGGTGTCTCCCCTGATGCGTACCTACACCGGGGGCACACCCCCGCATCAGTCATAGCATACAACTCTGGCCCCACCGCAGAACCTGCCATTCCAGGGATCCACCATTACACCTCAGGCGATAGTGTTAACAACGCCGCTGGTGCAACCGGCTCATTTCTACCCGAACCCGATTGAACCGACGACGGTGAACAGATTGATGCTTGAACAGATGATAGACATGAAACTAGCAGAAAGGAGCGATGGTGATCACACGCCCTTCGATGTGTATCGGGTACCCTATCTGACACACTATGCTGCCAGGAGGCTCCCGGCCGGGATCACCAAGCCGCCAAAATTTGAGAAGTTTAATGGGCAAGGGTCTCCCAGGGATCAAATTGCCTACTATGTGAATGTTATGAGGGACCTAGCCGCAGACGAAGCTTACCTCCTCAAATTCTTCGGTTAGAAACTTACCGGGCTTGCTTTTGAGTGGTACTCGAGCTTGCCCACCGGGTCCATTACAGACTGGCCTAACATGCAGAAGAAATTCAAAGAAAGGTTCTACATAGCTAAATGAGAGGTAACCGTGGAAAAACTCTACGCCACGAGGCAAAGAAATGATGAGTCGGCTCTCGACTACATAAAGAGGTGGAGAAATCTCAACATGAGATGCAGACGTCCCCCGCATCAAGAGGACGCAATGCAAATTTGTACACAGAACCTGAAAAAGGATATCCTTGAAATGATGATTGGCGTCGAGGTGCGATCATTTGACCGTCTAAACAACATAGTAGTGGAGATTGAAGCATTCCTTGCTCGATACTCTTCTGCTCTAACTACATCGAGCCAGAGGGCCAGGCAGGCTGAGAAGAGGCCGATACTACTGGAAGTCCACACACTGGACTTTGAAGCTTTTGAGAAACAGAACGAGAAAGCCAAGGAGACGTCCAATCCTTCTCCACCCAGATCTACTGAGCGGCGAGAGGGTCCTTCCCTGCGAGAGAAAATGAGAAATAAGTTGTACTCTTTTCCTCGAGATAAGTCCCGGATCCTATTTGAATGGGCCACCAGATACAATAAAATCACGTTGCCGGAACCTAAGAGGCCTGGTGACATAAAGAAGGAGGATGATCCTCGTTTCTGCCCGTACCACCAGATGCTAGGGCACACTATCGAGGAGTGCTATATCTTCAAGGATGTCATTGAGTCTTTGATCAAGAAGGGAGAACTGGACATGGGGGGGCACAAGATAGATCCTCCGCAGCCACACGAGATGCCGAGCCTCTGTACCAGTATTAACATGGTATCTTTATACCAGCAACTGCCTGGAGAATGGGCGGAGGCCAGCACAAAGGCCACTTATGAAGCCTTCGTCATGGCGCCAGCTCAAGACCAAGGAGGTTGGCAGACTGCGCGGACAAGGAATAGAAGAAGAAGGCAGGCTCCCTGGCCCACACCAGAGGTTCACATAAGGGGTGTCACACCCCGACCAGCACCACCACCAGTGACGCCTATTTGGCATGACACAGCCCCCCGACTAGTCATGAGGCACCCTACTCACAACAAGAAAAAGCACATCCCGATGCGGGTGCACAAAGAGACCAGTCCTGTGGCGGAAAAACTCCAGGCCATTATTGATGGGCTTGAAGATTATGAACAGCCCGAGATCCAGCCTGTGGAGTTGAAGGAGTATGTTCCTTGGAGGGAGTTCGAGTCACTTGAACTAGCTCCAGAGGCAGAAGCCGAGGCGAAGGAAGAACCTCTCTTGTGGGGTGAGCCTCCCCAAGGGCAGTTCCCAACCATTGAAGAGAAGAAGAAGAAGAAAGAGAAGGCCCAGAAATAAGAAGAAGAGCGAGGTTGTCCTTTCTTGCAACACCCTCTCAGCATTATTTGACACCGCCCTCTCCCTAGGGGAAGAAGAGCAAGAGACGTCCGCCGAGCTGTCGGAAGTAAATCAGGTCGAAGCATCCACCTCCCAGCATGCCACCAGGTCGGGAAGGAAGTTGGGATGCCCTCCTCAGGCCAACCATAAGATCCTACTCAGGGGAGAACAACCATATCATATCTCTGAACCTAGGGTCCAAGGCATGGAGATTCCCCCTCCCTCGAGTCTTTACCCCGGAGAGCCGGTCGGCCAGAATATCCCTTCATTTATTGAGTTTCTCACGACTCAAGGGGGAAGGCAGTCAGGCCCCCGCGAGCCTCAGCAGATCAAAGAAGCAAGTAGCCTCTCAGCCCCGCTAGTAGTGATTCCTTCTTGGGCAAGGGAAGAACCTGACAACATCCCGAACCTTGTCGAGTTCATGCAAGAGAAGGATGTGATCCAACAGACTCCGCAAGCTCAAGTGGTACCTAACCCGGTGCAGGAGGCACCCGTTGAGCCGGCTCCTCAGGCCCAGACTGGGGGTAGATGCAGTAGAGCCGAAGAGATGAAGTTGCTCGAGGTCCGAGCTAACAATAGAATAGTCAAGCACCTGAAGAAGATCCCAGCCAAGTTCACCGTCTGGGAGATTTTATCTGTAGATGAAGAGACACGACAAGCCGCCATTGCGGCACTCCAGACGTCAGCATATGTGGAAGCTTGCCTTGCAGAAATGTCACCCGAAGTAGCTGTGGCCTTTATAGAAGAAGGCATGCTCCAATCCACTTGTATTCACAACAGGCCTATCTACATGAAGGGGCAACTGAATGGGCATCCCATCAACAGAATATTGATTGACCCTGGGGCAGCAGTGAACATACTCCCCTATCGGGTGTACCAGAAATATTACTTTAACGTACATTTGGTTGAGGTCAAGAATGTCAAGATTGCTGGTTTCAACTAGAAGTGCGAGGTCCCCATGGGAGTTGCAGAGTTTACCTCTCTCTCGGCGATTTCACAACTAAGGTCTAGTTTCATGTGATCAACTCCAGCACTTCCTACAAGGCATTGCTCGGCCGACCTTGGCTGCACCAAAACAGGGTAGTGCCGTCTACTCTGCATCAATGCATCAAGTACCCCAGCAACGGGAAGGAGTAGAGAATCTTTTCTGACCTCCACCCTTTTGAGGTGTTCGAATGTCATCTCTTAGACGCCAATTTGTATCTAGAGAAGCCGAAGCAAGCACCCCAAGTCACCCTGGACAAGGGAAAGAAGAAGGCGGAGCCCGACAGCTGGTTCCCTCCACCACCTCCAGGCTATGTGGCTTCCCGTCAAGTGTCATTTGTTTCTGAGGTAGAAGGAGTATTCAAAGCCACTCCCCTTTCCATCTACCCTGCACCGGGGATGCCATACCTCGAAGACTTGCTAGAGGACATCAGGGTCCCGCCTGGGATCATCAAGCCTCTCGCAGAAGCTTACTGCCAAGAGGTTGAACCATTAATGACCTTTGAGGTGCCTAACCCCGGAGGACGGTCTACTATCTTCTACGTGGCTAATGAACACCCGGTCAGAGGGGACGATGATTGTAAACTCCCCGACCAATTGCATGACCCATTTGTCCCGATCACGAGACTGCCTGACATAGCCGGCCATGTAGCCAGGATGACCAGAAAACAAGGGATCCCATTTTACTAGCTCTCCAGTCGGAAGGACATGTTCAAGAAAATGTGGAATCCACCAAACCTGGACCGGAGATTGCTACAAATCACACGGCATCCAGGATTGGGCTTTTCATTGGAAGACTCCTACGAAGCCGACATGATATCAGTCTCGGCTCCGAATGGCAGCAGCCTCACAGGCGTCGTAGGCCCACAAGAGGTTGAAGGTCGCCAGCACCTTAAGCCTTCAGCCAACAAAGAGTAGGATGAAGAGGTATTCCTATGGAATCCACCCCCCTGCAGGAACAAGGGGAAAGCCCCATCCTCCTCTAAAGGACCAGTCTCGGATGACTACAGCAAAGGGCCGCCATTGCCTTCATCCGATACTGATGCAAAAGACAGAGAAGCAAGCCGGACCCCGGGCCTCCCTCGGTGCGACTCTGCCCTATTTGCCATGTGCTATCAGCAACAGCAGGAAATTGAGATGCTGAAGGCTCGCTTGGCCGAAGTGACTGCACTTGTGTCTGACTTAATCGGAGGGATCCTCCGCCAGCAGAACATTGGCACGCGCCAGTCCCCGAGCATCTTTCTGAATGCCCCCATGCACCTGAAAAGGGAGGCTAGGGATGTAATTGTTTCCCCAGTCAGACGATCGGCCGAGCGAAACCCTACGCTGCAGGAGAGGATGCAGAGACCCTACTCTTTCCCGAGGAGTAAAACCCGAGGAATTTTTGAGTGGGCTTGCTACTATGGCAAGGTCTCCCTCCCAAGGTCCAAGAGGCCACAAGATGCTCGCAAAAGCGGTGACCACTTGTTCTGCCCTTATCACCAAATACTGGGCCACTCTATTGAAGACTGCTACGTCTTCAAGGATATTGCTCAAGATCTGATTGAGAGAGATGAGCTCAGAATGGGAGATTATGTGGTGGCTCTGCCACGCCCCCATGTGACATGCAGCCACGAAAAGGGTGTCTACACGGTGTGAGTCCAGCACCAGATTTTTGAAGATGCAGCTGAGAACGGGCAACCTCGACCACTGGCAGAGAACCAGCCCCTGGTGTGGCAATCCATCACTTCGGCCCCTACTAGAGTCGTCTATGATAATTACTAAGAAGACCCCGGAGAAGTCCTTTATTTCTCCGCACAGGAGGACCCCTCGAAGCCACGGCCCGCGAGCCCGGAGGCGGGAGATACCAGCAAAGCCTCATTGCCCGATGAGGCTGAGCGGGGTGACACCTATGGTGTCCTTGAAGCAGAAGATGGCAAAGATCAAGATTTCGTCGACCTGTTGCTGGCACCGTCGGAAATTGAAGATGGCTGCCAGGCCACGGTAGATGAAATTATTGAAATTAACTTGGGCACGGAAAGCGACCCCAGGCTGACCTTTCTAAGCGCCCTCCTTCCTCCACAGGAGAGGGAGCAATATATCAAGCTGCTGCAAGAATTTCGAGATTATTTTTCCTAGAATTACAAAGAGATGCCCGACCTAAGTCCCGTTGTGACCCAACATATTCTGGCCATTGATCCCAAGGTGGAACCGGTGAAGCAGTCTCCCCGACGCATGAGGCCGGAGCTGATAAACCAAATTTGCAAAGAAGTTGACAAGCTCATAGATGTCGATTTTGTAGCTGAAAACCAGTATACCACTTGGTTGGCCAACATTGTGCCGGTGAAGAATAAGAATGGACAGATCAGGATTTGTGTGGACTTCCGCGACCTGAATAAAGCTTGCCCAAAAGATTATTTCCCGGTGCCCATCACTAAAGTCATGATTGATGCAACTACTGGCCACGAGGCCTTGTCCTTCATGGACGGATCGTCTGGCTATAACCAAATCTGGATAGCTGAGCACGACCGAATTCATACGGCCTTCCAGTCACCCAAAGGGATATTCCACTACAAAAGAATGCCCTTCGGCCTCAAGAACGCCAGTGCTACTTACCAGTGGGCGATGGCCAAAATATTTGACGAGCTGCTATACAACAAAGTTGAATGTTACATTGATGATTTGGTCGTCAAGTCGAAGAAAAGAGAAGATCACTTGAAGGACCTCAGAGTCATCTTTGAAAGAGTCCGACAGTATGAGCTGAAAATGAACCCGTTGAAGTGCGCCTTCGGCGTCTCCAGTGGGAAGTTCCTCAGCTTCATTGTCCGATATAGAGGGATCGAGATCGACCCTTTTAAAATAAGAGCCATTTAGGAGTTACCTCCTCCGAAGGATCTATGAGAGTTAAGATCCCTGCAAGGCCGGCTGGCTTACATCCAAAGGTTTATCTCCAATCTGTCAGGGCGTTATCAGCCATTCCACAAATGGATGATGAAAAATGCACCTTTTGACTGGAACCAGGAATGCCAGAGGGCCTTCGATCGGTTGAAGGATTACCTGAAGACCCCGCCCGTGCTGGGGGCACCTGTTAAGGGAAGGCCGCTTATTCTATACATAGCTGCCACCGAATGCTCAATGGGTGCAATGCTCACCCAGAACAATGATGAGGGGAAAGAGTAAGCTCTCTATTACCTTAGCCGAAGATTAGTGGGGGCAGAAGCAAAATACACCCCGATTGAGAAGGTTTGTCTCGCGTTGGTCTTCGCAGTCAAGAAGCTGAGGCATTACATGCTCTCCCATGAAGTGAGCCTGATCTCCAACGCCGACCCAGTTAAACACATTCTCTCCCAACCAGTCCTGAAGGGGCATCTCGGCAAGTGGGCCATACTGCTAATGGAATTTGATATCACCTACGTGCCATAGAAGGCCGTTAAGGGTCAAGCTGTGGCCGAATTCTTTGTAGCACATCCTGTGCCTGAAGATTCCCCATTGGCTACAGAGTTGCCTGAAGATGAAACACTAGAGGTGGACCAAGTCCAACAGATCGCCTGGCAGCTGCACTTTGATGGAGCTTCGAGAACAGAAACAACCCCGTCCGAACATACAAAAGTACGGGCAGGGGCCGGCATCGTCCTTAAATCCCCTGAGGGAGAAGTATTGCATACATCCTGTTCTATCAATAAACCATGCACAAATAATGAGGCAGAGTATGTGGCTCTGATCATCGGTCTCCAAGTCGCTTTGCAAATGGAGATTAAAATGCTGCAAACTTTTGGCGATTCGTTACTAGTCGTCAAGCAAGTCCAGGGGCAGTTTGATGTCCGAAAACCTGAGCTGCTCCCTTACCATGCTAAAGCGAAGCGGCTTATGGAGCAATTCTACCTCATTGAGATAGGCCATGTCGCCAGAGGAGAAAATGCACAAGCCGATGCACTGGCAAAATTGACAAGTTCACTGGTAGTCCCGCCTGATGGATCTCTTAGCATCTGGGTGGTGAATCAGCGCCAAGTGCCTAGCATGATAGAAGAGCTAGAAGAAGAAGAGTTGGAGGTCGCCGCAGCAGAAGCCGCCGACCTACCTGACTGGAGGGATCCCCTTATGCAATGGTTCAAATACCAGCAATTGCCTAGGCAAAGAGAAGAAAGGATCAGGCTGATCAGAACAAAGGATTCCTACGAGGTCCGGAACGAGATCCTATTCTGAATCATGGCGGACGCCAAACGGAAGGTGCTCCTCTGATGCTTGTCCACCGAAGAAGCTTGGAGGGTCATGAAAGAGGTCCACATCGGGACAGCAGGCGTACACCAGGCGGGACCGAAGATGAAAATTGAAATAAAAAAGCTTGGCTACTACTGGCCGATAATGTTTGATGACTATTGCAAGTACGCCAAGTCTTGTCAGAAATGCCAGGAGCATGCCACGGTGCCCAGGAGGCCACCCGTTCCGCTGCATCCGACACTACCCAGCTGGCCTTTCGCCCAATGGGGGATAGACGTCGTGGGCCCACTACCCGCCTCATCCACCGGGTGCAAGTATATTTTGGCAACTGATTACTTCTCCCATTAGGCGGAAGTTGTTGCTCTGAAAGAGGTGACTGGGGAGATCGTCGCCAAATTTGTCCAGTGCAATATCATATTCCAGTTTGGCACTTCGCACCGAATTATCTCATATAATGGAAGCCACTTCCGCAACCAAAAAGTCTACTTGCTGGCAGAGAAGTACAAGATCGACTGGAGGACGTCGACCCCCTACAACCCACAAGCCAACGGTTTAGCCGAAGCTTTCAATAAAACTCTTTGTACTCTCCTCTCCAAAATTGTTAATTCTAACAAAAGGGACTGGGAAGAAAGAATGTATGAGGCCCTATGGGCATATCGAACCATTTACAAAACTACGACGGGTTGTTCACCCTTTTCCCTGGTATATGGCTTAGAGGCGATCGTCTCCATCGAGCTGGAGATAACCTCCCTTCGGGTTGCAATCCAACATGGGTTGGTCCGGGAAGATCAAACAAATGTTGAGCGAAGGCTCGAAGAGCTCTCCTACTTGGAGGGGAAGCGACTCCAGGCACAACAGAATATCCAGGTCTACCAGGCCCAGATAGCTCGCGCCTTTGACAAGCTCGTCAAGGAACGCGAATTCAAGAAGGGTGACCTCGTCATGGTGAAGAGAAGAGAAGTCATGGCTTCCAATCCCAAGGGCAAGCTGAAGGAGAATTGGCTTGGACCCTATGTGATCCAAAAGGTCTACGAGGGTGGAGCGTATGTGATAGTCGACCATCGGGGGGAGGTTCAATTTCTACCCCTTAATGGTAGGAATCTGAGGTTGTATCACGCTCCAATTCCTTTATTCAATGAATAATACGTTTCCCCGCCCCACGGCGGGCGAATTTACTTTTCAATTGCTTGAATGGTTTGGCCACTATCTGCTACGCATTACAAGAGAAGCAACGAAAGAGAACAAAAAAAAAACAAGAAGGAAAAGAGGAAAAGAGAGATAAAAAGGAAGAAGAAAAAAAAAGGGAAGAAGAAAAAAAAATAAAAGAAAAAAAAGAAAAAAAAAGGAAGAAAAGGATAAAAGGGGGAGGAGGAACCAGCTCTCCTTTATTAACCATCATTCTCATCTTCGGGAATATTCCAATAAATGAATCAACCCTATCAGCCCTTGACATTCTGTCGGCACTAACGAAGAATACCCCACCCGGACCTTTCATCCAGGATTGGGGAATCAACCCTTCTGCTTGCGTTGGCACCAGCCCGTACCAACGAACATTTCAATAAATGAATCAACCCTGTCAGCCCTTGACATTCTGTCGGCACTAACGAAGAATACCCCACCCGGACCTTTCATCCAGGATCGGGGAATCAACCTTTCTCCTTGCGTTGGCACTAGCCCGTACCAACGAATATTTCAATAAACGAATCAACCCTGTCAACCCTTGACATTCTATCGGCACTGACGAAGAATACCACACCCGTACCTTTCGTCCAGGATCGGGGAATCAACCCTTCTCCTTGCGTTGGCACCGACCGTACCAACGAATATTCCAATAAATGAATCAACCCTGTCATCCCTTGACATTCTGTCGGCACTGATGAAGAACACCTCACCAGAACCTTTCGTCCGGGATTTAGGAATCAAACCTTCGCCTTGCGTTGGCACCAGCCCGTACCAACGAATATCTCAATAAACAAATCAACCATGTCAGCCCTTGACATTCTGTCGGCACTGAAGAAGAATACCCCACCCGGACCTTTCGTCCGAGATTGGGGAATCAACCCTTCTCATTGCATTGGCACCAACCCGCACCAACGAATACATCAAGAGACAAATAAACCACATCTGCCCCCGGCACCCTGTCGGTGTAGATAAACAACCCTCTTTTGACCAAGACCTCCCGTCAAGGTCATTGAATGAACAAATTCTTCTCTCCGTCCCTTCGAGCGACGAACGACCCCTTTTAACCAAGACCTCCTGTCTAGGTCATTGAACGAACAAACTCTTCTCTCCGCCCCTCCAAGGTCGAATCAACCTACTCGGGTCAAACGTACTGGTGATATCATTTGGTTAATCGCACGACGGACATGGTGGAGTGGTCCTTTCATCCCTCCTCTGGAAGGGCGAGCACTCTCCTATGGTCCTACGCGAATCCCACCGGGTTCTCCCCGAATGAGCTATTAGGACGAATCTGCGTCCCACCACATAGCAAAAAAAGAAAAAAAGGAAAAGATTTCTGAATACTATACACACATAAAGAGGCACATAAGATAATTGTACTGTATTCCGTTAGAAAGAAAGGTACATGGGCCTCGGGGCATCCCCCGATGTTAGATGCAAAAAAGGAAAAGATAGGTAACAGAAAAGGATGAAAGGGGGACCGGCAGCTAGTCTAGCCCCCGGAAGATGTCCTCGAAGGGAAGGATCTCGATGCAAGGGAAGCTCATCATCTCACGCAGACGGTCTTCATGCGCATCGAGGCGCTCCAACTCGGTCGCCACAGAGGCCACTACTGCTTCGACGACGCCCATCTCTTCAGTTTCCCTTACCTTGTTCGTCTTGGCCTCGAGCAGGTCAGACTCAGCTTTAGCAAGCCAACCCTGGAGCTTCTCTATCTAGTTCTCCAAGGCGTGGATGTTGGCACTACACCCGTCCAAGGCCTTCCGGTGTTGCTCCATGCTGTCCCTCCGCACCACCAGGGCCTCCAGATATTCGTCCCTCTGAGCGCCAATAGTTGTAAGCTCAGTTAGGGCCCGCATCTCGAGGAATGCACGACGGTTTACATATTTCAATAGTAACAGAACATGTCATGACCACTCTTCCAGTGGACAGCGCATCATTTGTAGTGCTTTGGTCAGCTGCTCCACGATAGCCATTACGCCTTGATACGTGAGCGTCGGGTCAGCAAAGACCATAGAGCGTAGTACCATCAGGGTTTGGCGGACTGGCAGGTCCGAACTTACGTGGCTGATAGAAGGGACGGTTGGTGGGTCAAATTTAACTTCGTTGTCCACGACTGCCCACAGCTCTGCGTCAACTATGGCCGAGGTACCTGGAAGAGTCAGGGCCACAAGAGGGGGCCTCTCAGGCCCCGAGGATGACCCCTGGCCAGCCACCACCAAAGGTGGAGGAGATACGGCAACAGAGACGTCTGGCGCCGCCATGATGCGAGGCTGCTCTAGCTCCATCGACCGGGCGGGTTCCCGAGTCCGACAATGGCGCCCTCTCCATCGAAACGAGAGCCACGACCTTATCGGGAGAGTGAGCGGTCGCAGAGATCAAATCTGATGCTGTAGAAGATGAAGTTGCTTCGGTCTCCACTTCCTTAGCAGGGCCTAAGCCCATGGCCATCCCGCAGACCGGAAGCGCAGAAATGGCGACCTCGGCAGACAGGGTATCAATGGTAGGCAGGTCCGATCTCGTTCCCGAAAAGTCTTCATCTCTTCCCACCTGGAATTCCCCCGAATGTGCATTGAGGATCGTCAATATCCTCCCCATGAGTCGGGCTTCCTCGGGTACAACCGGCAACGGGATTGGTGGCCGTGGGATCACCAGCCGCGGGACAGCCCCCATCCGCAGAAGAGTGGCCAAGAATCCCGTGTCCGGCCCCAGGACTGTCTTCAGTCATTTCGCCGCATGTAAGCGAAAGGATGAGCTCCACCTGGGGACGGCCTTACGAGCCCGAGGTGCGCACGCTCCACGGGGCATTGTTATTATCTGACCATGTGAAGAGAGGTTAGCCGCTTGCCAGGTGGAGTAAATCACTGAATTCTCAAAGAAGCGGAATGGATCCCCATGCTTACCTCGCCCGCTGGTACTATGCTGCTCTCCGGCGTCGTCTCTCCACGGGCGTCAGCTTCAGGCACCATCTCCCTGCGGGTCTCGGTCACTGGCAACACCTCCCCTTCTTCTCGAATCTCAGCTTCGTGTACTACTGGCTCTCGCACCTCGACCTCTGGCGCTATCTCCTCCTCCTCTAGGGCTTCGGTGGCTGGGATGGTGATCTCCATGACTCCTTTGGAGGCATGATCCTGTATGACCTAAAATAAATCAGCAACCCCGAGGGAAGACTTAGGGACGAGAAAGGAGGAGGAAAGAGAAAGGTGTGCACTTACATCCACTACCACTTCTTTCCAGGGCGGGGCCTCGGTTGTCAAGATGGAAGCACCTAAGCTTACAGCGGCCTCTTCTTGCCGCAAGGCTTCGACTATGGACGCCAACCTGTCCAAAGCCGGAGTGGTCTTCTCTTGCCTGGCAATTTCTAAGCCCGGGACATGGATTTCTATATCTTTTCGTGAGGCATGTTCCTATTGGAAGCCGAAGAACAACAATATTAAGGAGGTTAGTTAACGGCCTCAAGAGAGAAACCTGAACAAATAGGTTCGCACTTACAGGTGCCTGCTTCACCAGGCTAAGAGAAACAGGTAGTACCGGGGCTTTCCAGGCAGGAACTTGAAAGTTGGGGTTCTCGGGTACACCCTCAGTTGAAAGTACTTCATCAGAAGAATAGCCGTAATCTACCTTTTCGCCTGACGAAGATTTAGTGCTAGTGGGCACCTCTTTTGTTGTCAAGGGAGCCCCAGCATCCGAGGTCGGCACGTCATCGCGCTGGACGGGCAACCGCGACTTCCCTGACCGCCACCCCTTCCTCTTATATGTCTGCTTGAACCGAGATGTCGCGGGGATCACCTCCGGCTGAGGGACTGCTACATCAGCTCCTACCAAGCGAAGCGGGATCCAGGTTTAGTCAGGCCCGTAAAGCTTCAGGGAATGGAGAAAATTAATCAAAGTGACCAGCAAAGAAAGTGATATACCTCCTTCGACTTCGATGGTGGGAGTTGGGGCAAAGAAGGTCTCCTCAACAGATTCCACGGCCCCATGGGTCACAGCTTCACCCACACCCGGGATATATATAGATGTGGGCCTCTCGACGGCGGCTGAAACAAAAAAAAAAAAAAAACATATGTGTTACAAGAAGCGTCCCTCCTAACGTCTAAATAAACCTCGAAGAGCCTCGAAGATCGGGAAAGACCCAACCTGTAGGCCGACTCGGCTCGGTTCGAGCAGCTTCGAACTCCTCTAATGAAAGATCAAAGGTGCCGGGGGAATGGTCGACGCAGCTTCGGCGGCCTCCATTTTTCGTCGCTTTGCCTCCCGCCGCCTGGAAGCCTTGGCAGCATCTACCGCCTTCTTCACAGGCGATTTCGCCCGGGACCTCTTCGCAGGCGGGGGCAGGGGAGCCATAGTCGGAGCCGCAGGCACCGCCTCGAAATAAGCGGGTTTCCCTGCTTGCTGGAGGAGATTGCGATACGTCGCCATCTGGGTGCTGTCGGGGTGGTCTGTTTAAGAATAGAGGAAGAAGAATGAAAGACCCGTTCAGCGTGCAGTGCCCAAGGAAGGTCAACATTGAAGAACACAAGTAAAAGAAGAAAACACTAAGTACCATGTGGGCCAGTGTACAGCCGCAGCACTATCGGCCAATAGTTAAGGGATGGCTCCTTGTCCCGGCAAGCCTCCTCCCGGACCAGCCAACATACATCTTCGATTTTCTGGCAGCAGTCAGCAAGGGCGGCCAGGTCCACATGCCTCTTGGCGGCCAAGTGACAGAAGAGGTTGAAGTGGTCCATCCTCTATCCCTCGGCATAATGATAGTCAATATGTAGGCGCTTGCCCAAGATCGCCGCCGCCGAATCTTCAATCTTCAACCCATGCACTCGGAGGAGGACGTAGAGCCATGTGGTGTCCTTGTAATTTTCTGGTTTCCATTCCTCCCTCCTCACAAATGTGCAGTATGAATAGATTGGGTCCCTCTCCGGACGCCAACTCCTCGTGGGGGTGCATTCTTCTTCTATGGGAAATGGATAGTTGGTCAGCTCCAGGTGGTCACCCCCGATGCGGCAAAGGTCTCGCAGGGTCTTCTTAAAATCATCCTTCGCCACCAGAGGCAGTTTAGCCTGCGGTGCCGGCTTGGCCTCTCTAGCTCCCTTGCGCGCGACCATGTACGCAGCCACTTCCTGTTCCTTGCCGCGCCTCAACTGGAGGAGGTGCTCCGGGTCGATATCAAGTACTAGCACTGGCTGCCGGCTCAGAAATTTCCTCTCTACCCCATCCCAGGAGTCGGTCCGGCATAATCGATAAAAGGCTATCTGGGCGTTCCACCACTTCACATACTCCGGGATCACCCGCAGAATCCGACCCGGGGCTGGCACCCTGAAGATGGTAGTGTCCGCCCGATGAAGGAAATCCCACCAGGTTCGGGCAGTCTCCGTAGTGGGACTCCCCCGGAGACTTCACATCGGCAGATCGAAGCGAGCGCTGTACGTCGGGATATGTTGATCATACCCGAAATTCCTGCCGAAGAGAAAGGGGTAGTACGGCTCCAGCAATAGACTGTCCCCCTTTCGGAAAGCCAGCACACTTGGACGAATGGATAGTGCCCAGGTTCTGAGCTCCGGCTCCAATAACGGGCGAATCACGTTCTCCTGACTGATCGGGTGCACGTACTTTTCCACCTGATCGTCTCTGCATTCCCAGTTATTGTGCACCAACGGGCTTGAATGAGCGGCCAGGGTCCAGAAGTGGATAGTGCCGGCAGTATCATGGGGCACCTTCGTCAGCCTGCCCCGGATGTCATATAGCCGCATAGACGTCGAGCTCGACTCCACGCTCGCAAACTCCAGCATCCGTGGAACCAACCCCCAGCCTTGAATGGTGCGTTGAGCGAACTCTGGGAATAGGGAACAGACCCATGCATTGAAAAAATGCAGTGGGCACACATACCGCACCTGCCGCGGGAACTGATGAGCGCTGACATCCTCAAGTGTCTTATATATCAGACACAGGGTATCCGGGCACAAAGATAGCTTGATGCCCCAGGCCATCTGGCAGGCCGGGTAGATCACGCCCGGTCGAATGACAGTCTCGTCTCCATATGGCATGGCGAACGAGCACAACCAGTAAGTCAAAAATGCTGCACAATGCGTCAGGGGGTCGACCCATGTCGGATTGGGTCCACTTCGGCATCCTCGAGAAGGAATCTTCACATCAGCCTTCGGCTTAGCACACTTCTTACGGGCGGCGATAGTGCCTATGTGCGGGAAGTACTCATATTTTTTCAGACTATCGTAGAAGTACTGCAGCCACAAGGTCATGCAGACTCTCTTCCGATCTCCATGGGGGGTTGCCTCCCGCCATGCGCCAATTGATACAGGTCCCGGTACGCCTTCATATGATACCGATACGAATAGCCGAGGGAGTAGTAGCCGTCCCCGTTGGTCTCACCTTTGATCAGATTCGAGAGGCAAACTTCTTCATAGGGCTCCCCGTCAATGGGCGAGCCCCTGAGTTGGCTAAGACTCCACAAGTCCAATGAAGTCTCACCCTCTGCCGTATAGAAAGTGTTGGTCTTTGCATTGAACACTTCAATCATCCCGCAGCAGAGGCCCCTGGAAATGGGGTAGCCATACCGGGAGGCATAGACACTGTGACAAATGCCAGCCCGGATAAGGATTGGGGCGTAGTTGAACAACACATATTTCGTGAATTCCACGCCCCCCTCTCGGAAGCTATGCGCGTCCTTAAGCCTTAGCTCCCCGAACCAGCCCAGCGCCAGTTCATGCTTGAATCGGATGGTCAAGCAATCTAACAGAAAGGGCTCTTCTCTGTACCCCCACTTTAATGGAGCCAAGAATAAACCAAATCGAGGCCGCTCATCCTGGACCCGCCCAACAGCTATGTCCCACCGAGCAGGGGTAAACTTAGGCGTCCGCACTAACTTATCCTCTGCCGGCAGCACGGCTTCGAGCCCCAAGATAGGTTTCCATTCTCGAGCCTCTCCCACTAGATACATTGTGATGCTCCTCGGGACACTATATAATAGGCTGTCCCAGGACTACAAAATCACCCACTCGACGTCCTTGACAACTCGGAAATTCTGCCTCTCCCGGTCACTAAGATGCTTCAGAAAGCAGATGAGGTGCCTGTCCTTCGGGTAGTCCTTCCGGTACTCCCCCACAGCCTGGTCAAAAGTCAGGCTACCCTCGACCCGAGTAAGCCTGTGAAAATACATCATCTCAGTATCGGAGCCCGACGATTCGGCCAACACTGCTATCTCAGCATGCTCCCTCTCCAAGTCTTCCACATTGAGCCACGTAACCGCGGCACCGGGGGTGGGGGAACGCGCTCGGCACCGGAAGCAGCTGGAGTGACAGAATCTCTTGGGACAGCCATCTTTCTACAAGTTGCAAGATACCTCAAATCAGAATAAGACATAAACGGAGAAAAAGAAAGGAAATTACGAAGGGGCTACGCTACAATTGAACTAAACAGAGCGCCAATAATTTTTGACGAAATTTTGGCATAGTTTCCCTTAGGCTGAAGGCGTAAGGAGAAAATGCGGGTGCATGTCCACAAGGAGTGACGGCCCCAACAAAGTCACGGTGGGCCCGAGGGCGACACCGGAGATCCTCCGGTTGAAGAAGTCCTCCCCTCCCTTCAACAGCACACCCCGTGCCTCACTTCAGCGGCACACCCGTGCCCCCCCGTCCCAGCGGCACACCCCGTACCCTCGTCAGCGGCACACCCCGTGCCAACCTCATAGCGGCACACCTGTGCCCCCCGTCCCAGCGACACACCCCGTGCCCTCATCAGTGGCACCCCCGTGCCAACCTCCCAGCGGCACACCAGTGCCAACCTCCCAGCGGCACAACCGTGCCCTCCGTCCCAGCGGCACACCCCGTGCCCTCGTCAGCGGCACACCCCGTGCCAACCTCCCAGCGGCACACCCGTGCGCCTCGTCCCAGCGGCACACCCCTTGCCCTCGTCAACGGCACACTCCGACGCGCCGTGACCGCCTCCGCCACATACCAAAGAGAAAAAGAAGAAGTGACGAAGCGGAAGAAGAACAGGAGAAGAAGAAGAAGAGGAAGGGGAAGACGGGAGCCTAGGGCTCCGTCGTCCCCCGAGCGAAGGAAGAATGAGAGGAATGAGAGGAAGAAGAAGAAGAGGAGAATGAAAGAAGAAGAGAATGGAAGAAGAAGAAAAGGGATAGAGGAAGAGAAGGGGAAGAGGAGAAGGAGGGAAAAAAGGGGGGGCTTCTCAGCGCCCTCAACAGATGAGGAAGATGACGGTGAATGGCGGCGGCCTCCGGTGGTGAGAGAAAGGAAAGAGAGAGGAAGAGGGAGTGGGAGTCGAAGAGGCAAGGAGAGAGAAAGGGAGAGAATTCGAAAAGAAAAGGGGGGAGTTTCGAACTCCCCCGCCCCCTTTTATAGCGGTTTCAAAAAAAAGGGGGAAAGAAAAGAGAGGAAAAGGGGGAGAATAATGATAAAAAAAGGGAGACAAAAAAAGAGAAAAGACAAAAAAAAATATAATAAAAAAGAAAAGAAGAAAACGAAGAAAAGAAGAAAAGAAAATATAGAAAAATATAGAAAAGAAAAAAAGAAAAAAAAGGGAAAGGAAGGAAAGAAAAATATATATATATATACATATGTATATGATAAATGATAATAATATAATAAATAGATATAATGATATCTATGTCACATATCTTATGAACGTACGCCCAACAATGTACGCTAATTCCACGGATACACCCGGAAGCACCGTCTGGCTCATCCTTCGCCTGCGCTGCCCGTGGGTGGGGGGCATTTGTGGACGTATAAAATTGTACATCCATATGTCTCGCCAAGCCCCCGCATTAATGTCAAAGTCGAAAGGAGAAGACCCGGGGAGACTGGTCATCCAGGGCTCCGGGAGAATACTACCATCCAGCAAATCCCCGTATTTGCACGGGCGCATTAGATGACAAAGAAAGCACAGGATATCCTCCTAAATTTATACACTGCTATGGACCCACCATCGGGTCCCTAACGGTGAAGAAATATCCCAAGGAATGCACAACTTCAAGTTCCTGAAGCAAAAGCTGTGGCCCCTTTCAAAACGGCACACTCTATGCCCTTTCAGCGGCACACTGCCTGAAAAGCTCCAGCGGCACGTCCCTGAGGTGCCTCCAGCGGCACACCATACCATGCCCTTCAACGGCACAGCCTTTAAACGCCTCCAGTGGCACACCCTCAAAGTGCCCCCTCGAAGGCAAACTTCTCATGCCCTTCCAGCGGCACATCACAAACAGAGCCTTCCAACGGCACAATGGCTCTGCCCCTCCAGCGGCACACCAAATGTGCCTTCCAGCAGCATGAATCTTTCTGCCCTTCAACGGCACACCTTTGGGCGCCAATCAACGGCACACTTCAGTCAGATTCCAACAGCACAACATTGCAACCGCTAGAACGGTACAGACTTGCAAGAGGCACGATGGTCAATAGGTGGGACCCTTGGCGCGCAGCTTGGCCACCTCGATGCCAGCTAACGCCCTGCCATCGTGTCGCCCCTTGATTCGGCCATGGCACTTCTACCTGACGAAGACGGGACTCGGGTCAACCTCAGATGGCAGCGCCATCATGAGGTTCCCCCGTCAATGGCACACATATAAAAGGTCCCCCCGCGAAGAGAAGAGGAGAGGGAGAGGCTGCATGCGAAAAAGAACAGACACGAAGAGAGCGGCAATAGAGGAAGAAGAAGAAAAGAAGAAGAAGGTAGAGAAGAGTGGGGAGATGGAGAGGGAGTGAGCCACCTATATAGGGGAGAGAAGGAATGGGGGTGAAGGGAGGCACCCTCCCTCGTTCCAACTCTCCCCCGGCACTGTTTTCTTTTTGCTCCTTTTTTTGTTTCTCAGTTTCCTCTTCTCCTTTTACAGTTTTCTGTTCTGTAGTATATTGTAGTTGGCCTTCGGATTCTGGCCTTTGTCATTTTGGAGTTCTTATCATGAATGAAAGTGTCCTTGGGCTCTATCTTTTGTTGCATCTGTTGTCTTCTCCTCATCGTTAATCGGTGGTTTGCATCTCCCCCTGGTCTTCTAGCTTTGTTAAGATTGCCCCTCGTGGCAGTGTTCTTGGTTTGTCAGTACAAGGCTGGCTCCTCCCCTTTTCGATGGCCCTCCATGGCGTGAACGTTACCCCACTTCCTCCATCTATGGGTTCGTTAGCACCCACTACCCCTGCCCAGCTCTTGGGATTCATCTACTGGCCGGGAGGATCCTCGGCCTTTCCTCCAAGGTCCACAGTGTGCATACACCCATTCAAGCCCCTTAGTCATCACACTACTCAGGCCCTTTACGGCACACCTCCTTTTGTTCGCCCAGCGGTACACCTCCCTAGGTTTGCCCGGTGGCACACTCTTACCATTTGTCTGCCCAGCGGTACACTTCCCTTCGCTCACCCAATGGCACACTCTCTCCAGCCGCCAGCGGTACCACCTTGGCCATGCCTCCATCGGTACACCCTTGGACTGCCAGCCCGGCATACCTTGGCTCTCACTTCTCCGGTGCACGCATAGCTTGTATCGGTCTACTGGTTTCCCGTTCGGCATTTTCTCCAAGTTTTCCAAAATTTCCCTAAAGGTGGCTGCTTAGGCACACACCTCAGTTGTTGGTTCATGTCACTCCCTGTGGGCATGTTCCTTGTATTCCCTTACCATCTAAGTCAAGGGGAGATGATGCCGAATTTTTGTCAGAAATAACAATAAGTTAAAAGATAAAAGGAAGCAACAAACAAATGGAACCAACAATAATAAAACATTCTAATCAACTGAAGGAACTATTCAAGGCTCAAGGAATTGGACTGAACAAGACTCAAAGAACTGTACTATTGAGTATGACCTGGCACTCAATCACATGATAGGAAGATTGAAAGTTGATCCTTTGAGATTCTCCATTAGAGTTGCATGAGCAAGGGGCCTTCTTCTGAACTTTGCCCCCCACTCATCTGAACTTCACCCTACCTACCTTAATCCTCCATTCTCAACTCAATCCTTCCAGAGGTGCACTCTCCCTTGGCTCGCCAACGGTACGCCCCTGCCTCTTTGACCTACTCCTCATCAGCCCCATCTCAAGCCCTTTGCACTCTCAACATATCTCTCTGGCTGGCACACCTTCGCATACCTTCAGCGGTACACTGAGCTCCCCTAGTGCTTTTAGTGGCACATTCCTAGACCTTCCAGCGGTACACCCTAGCCTACTCCGTTCAGCGGTACACCTTCGCCTGCCTTCAACGGTACACCCCAGCTTCCCTCTTGTGTTCAGCGGTACACTCCTAGACCTTCCAGCAGTACACCTAGCTCCCCTAGTGCTTTCAGCGGCACATTCCTAGACCTTCCAGCGATACACCCTAGCCTACTCCGTTCAGCGGTACACCCCAGCCTGCCTTCAGCGGTACACCCCAGCTTCCCTCTTGTGTTCAGCGGTACACTCCTAGACCTTCCAGCTGTACACTCCCCAATCCCCCCCCTAGCGGCACACTCTTCACTCTCCAGCGGTGCACTCCATCCTTCCTCCAACCCCACAAAAAATATATATACATAATAATGATAAAAAAGAGAGGGAAATCTACCTGATAATCATGAAAATTGCAAGAATGAAAGAAAGACAAATGAGAAAGAGATAGACAATTAAAAGGGATAAAATAGACTAAAAGAAAAGTTCATGGTTCATGAGTGATAAAAAGGGGTTAACAAATAAATGATGACAATAATGAATAAATGACGACAATAAATGATAGCGACAATAATGAATAAAACAATATGGCCTTTGTCTCCCTCGAACCCCGGGCCCGAGAATATTAATGACGCCCTCGGTGGCCAGGCTTCACCCTCGGAAGTCATCCCTTCCGTCATGGTTACCGCCCGACCTCGTTCCACGCCGACATCTCATCGAGGTCCCCTCTCTCGCCGGGATCCGAGCCCCCCCCCCCCCCGCTTTGTATTAAAATTGCCATCCCCTTGCAGACATCGGCACGGATTCGTCCCCGTTACCGTCTCGCTTTCCGTACGGACTTTTGTCCAAATATGGAATGGTCCACTGGTGACCGACACAGTCCGAGTGTTCATGCCCCCACCACGGGCTTACTGCATAGCCCGACTACCTTTTTCTTCCTGCATTAATTAGTACTATATTTGGTCGTGGAGCCCTTATTTTTGGCAATTAATCAAGGGTATTCCCCTCTCCGAGGGGATGGAAATGACGCTGTGACCTTCATGGCATGGCGGGTCTCAGTCCCAACCCGAACCACACAATCGCCTGACTGAGTCAGATCGAGCGCACCATGGGCTTCTATGAAGCCCGAACAAATCGTCACTTTGTGACTGGCACGCCCATGCACTAAATAAACCAACAAATAAACGGAAGAGATAAGAGATAATTAATCGATAATAAAAGTGCATCCACAGCATCCTGAGCCCTTAGGGCTTCAGCCTCAAGCTAGCCAAATCCCCCGGAGCATCAAGGTCCCGCCCCGGACCCTCTCCATCATCTTTTTTTAAACTAAACTCATACTTGTAAGGGACAAGGGGAGAAGCTCGACCCTGGCCACCTTACAAGGAAATTTTATATATAGTAAGCAAAGAGGATAGAAGAAGGTAGGGGAGTACAGGGAACAACGAAGGTCCATGGGGAGGGGGGCATCCTACTAAGGAAGGGAGGAGCCCGAAGAACAACATGTGGACAAGGCCCAATAAAGCCCAATAGAGGAAGAACTGTAATGAAGCCCAAGACATGGGGCAAGGTAACACTGAAGTAGAACGAAGGACGTGGTCGCCGGAGGCAACAAGTGTGGCCGGCGGTCGGGAGTGTGCCTGGGATGGGCCACCCACCCTCTAGACGTGTGCGCATCAACATGCGAGAGCTCGAACGGGGGCAGGAGACGATGGTGGTGGGGGGACCACGCCGGAGTAACGACGTTGAGCCCACCAGGGTGGCAGGCAAGCTAGGAGGGCCGCAGGGCGCTGGGAAGCCGCAGCAGGCACGTGGCCCACTGGTGACTCCTCTTCTGAAGCCGAAGGAGCCGCCCGCATGAAGAGTGAATCACAAATGGGGCAGGGCTAACTGGAATGGCTGGAGCAAGCTCCAGAACGGGAGCAACAACAGCTACAAGGGGGAGTAAATGTGCAGACAACAGCGCACGGGTCACCAAGACAGAGGGCACCACGGTAGGCGAGGTAGAAGCAAGAGGCCCAGCAGGCGAGACTAGTAGCAGCCGCGGGCACCAAGGCACCAGCAGCACCAACCTAACGGGGGCCGAATCATCAGACGGATGGGGAGCATCGGACGATGCTAGAGGGCGGCCGGCCAGGGGGTGCCAAGAAAACTCCCAGCACGCTGGCCCAACGCCTGAGACGCAGGCACGACAGAGGCCGCAGAGGGGCCACCAAGGGCACCACCAACAGATGTTGAGCATCCCAACACCTGAGACGCAGGCGCGGCCGGTGGAGCAGCACCTACCAGCAAGGGGGCACCAACCGGTGGCAAGCAGGGGAGCCGGAGGAGGCTCGAACGGAGGCAAGACCACAGCGGGGCGTGTGAGCGAGGATGAGAAACACGGCCCGAAGGCTAGACCGCCCGCCGCACCGCATGAGCGAAGGACAGGCGGGCCTCTGCCGGCAATGAAGGGAGGGGCACAACCAGCGGTGGGGACCACGCCAGAGCAGGCTCGCCGGAGACGGCGGGGCATCAGCACACCGCAGGGGTCAGAAGAAGGCAGCAGAGCCATAGAGGCAGGATCCACACCAGTAGGAGGGGGAACAATAGCACCAGGGTGGCAAAGGGCAAGCACGAAGGAGCTGGATGAGACGCTGGAGGGGGTACCACCAGCAAGAGAGACACCACTGGCCGGGGAGGGGGTGACCGCAGCAAAGGGAGGGGCCAAAACAAGAGGAGGAGGGCAGGCCGAGGCTGGCGGGGCAAAGAAGGTGGAGGGAGGGGCCAAGAGAGGCAGGCCAGCGAGGGGGGGGGCAGGAGTGGGGGGAGGAGGATAAGATGGTGGAAGGCAGACGGGGGGAGAGGGAGGAAAGACCGAGGGGGCTAACAAAGGACGAGGGGCTAGAGGGAGAGGAGAGGAGGCGGTGGCCAACGAAAGGGTAGGGAGGAAGCAGAGAGGGGGGTGGGCTGGACCAGGGGGAGGGTAGCAGGAGGAAGGGCAGGAGGGAATGGACGGGTAGGCGAAGAGGGGAAGGCTGGCGACGGAAGGGGGGGTAGGGGAGGACACAAGAAGACGGGGGCACCAAAGGGAGGGCAAAAGGGGCGACGCCCACAGAAGGGGGGAGGCCGAGGGAACAGTTGACAAACTAGCAGAGGACGTAACACCGCCCCAGGAGGAGGAGGCAACGGGGAATGCGGCCGGCACGCCAGAGGCGGTGGAAGCAGGGCCGAGGGCAAAGAGGGGGCAGGCCAGGGGAGAGAGAGAGCGCAGCCAGACAAGGGCAAAGGAGGGGGGAGGAGGGGCAGCGGAGGGAGGCACGGTGGGGGCAAGAGAAGGAGGCAGGGAGGAGGGGAGAGGAAGAGCAGTGCAAGAAGGGGAGATGGGGAGGGTAGCAGAGTCGAAAGGGAAGAAGCAGAGGGCAGGGGAGGAGGACGAGCCAGCGTAACCCAGGAGAGGACCCCTCCAGGAGAGGGGGAGCAACAGCTAGAGGAGAGAGGGGGAGGCTAGCGGTCGGGGGGACACCACTAGCAAGGAGGGAAGGCAAGACAAGCAGTGGAGGAAGGTCGGAGGGTGACGAGGGAGGGGCCAAGGTAGAAGTAGGGGGCGACGGAGGAGGCAGGAGCCCACCTAGCAGGGACGTGGGCCAAAATAGGGGATCGCAATGAAGGGCCGTCCCATTGAGGGCATGGGAGGGCGGGACGGAGGACGATGAAGGCGGGAAGGAGATAACAGGTGCGTGGCCTACCGAGGGAGGTTGTGTGGGCAGTGACGAGGGGATGAGCGGCCCAGATGGCGAGACAGGCGATGGCGTTTAGAATGGAGAAGCGACGTGGCGACCACCAAACGGTGGGGAACCGCCTAGGGAGGCAAAGGAGACACCAGTGGGGACCCCAGGGGGGGAACAAACCCACCGGAGGGACCTTTAGAGAGCGACGGGGGAGAAGGGGGCAGCGTGAGGGCAGATGAGGGCCCTGCACTATCGCCACCCGTGGAAGAAGACGGAGGAGGGCTGTCCATAAGACGGAGCCTACTCTTAGAGGAGCATGGCACCACAGAGGCAACGGAGAGAACACTAGCGACTGGGGCGGTTGGCAAACCAGTTGAGCAAGACGGTGGAGGGACAGAAGCACCACGAAGGGGATTCACCACCCAAAGCAGCAAGACGAGGAACCCCATTCGAGCGAATAAGCCCGCCCACAGGCCAAGTAGCGGCGACAGAGACACCACCGGCAACGGGACTATTGGGAGACCAGCAGAGGAGGATGGAGGAGACAAAGCAGGTTAGGGAAGGGGATGGAAGGGCTGGAGCGCCCCCCCCCCCCCCCCCCCACCACGCCGGCCATGGCCGGAGGGGGGGGGAGGACGCGAACGAGGGCGGGAGACACAAGCGGGGTTCGTGTCCTTATTTTAGGGATGGTGTTGTGATTGATTTCGGAGTTAACTAAAAGCCCGGACCCTCTCCATCATCACCGAGTTGCCCATGGGCACATGTGTACGTTATGCGGGTGAGTCCGCTAGAGTGGGTTCCCCAATCCGTTGCTTGCTTGCGAGTATAGGTCCAAGGTGCATCAGTTGAGTGGATGCCACCCCAAGACCGTGTCACATCAATTGGTATCAGAGCAAGTTCTCAACTTGTCTCTACAAGTTGGTCCTAGGGCACACATATGCATTTAGAGTCTCCCAGTGTATCGCTTTTGTCCACTAGCATGGCCGCCTCATACCGACCTTACCCATCAGCCCTCTCCATGAGTCCAAACCCCCAAGAGAAACCCACCACCAACAGACATGGCCTCCACGTCTGTGTCAACTACCTAATGGGAGCCTTGACATATGCCAATGTGCGGCTTGATAGCCTATCGAGTTGACTCGACCAACTAGGAGACAATAGGCCCGCCCCAAGGGCGGACGATAGAAGGACATCTCTCCCACCTCCCACCTTTGATGGAACTAATCCTAATGACTTTTTATATTGGGAGGCTTCAATGGATCATTACTTCAAGTGGAATCCCATGTCCGAGGATAGGAAGGTTCGATTTGCCAAAATGTAACTAACCAAAAGGGCTCAAACCCATTGGTTGAAAATTGAGGGCTTAAGGATAATTAGAAGGGAAGCCCCCCTCACCACATGGGGGGACATGAAGGATCAACTTAGGGCTAGATATATTTTCTGCTTCTACTAGGATCGCCATAGCCCAAGGAGCCCTTCAACTCCTCCATCCCCACCCGGCCAACCCAAGACCCCAATCACCCAATCCCCACCACTTCCCACCTCTCCCACCACTACATCTACACCCTACCTCCAAGTCCTCACCACAACCATAACTCCACAAGCCCAAGTGGACTTCGTGTCCACCCCTCCACCAAGGCCCATGATGGCCACCACCCCCCAACCCAAAACCCCTCACCAAACCCATACCCCACAAGCCCCCCTGGTCTCCACCACTACCCCTCCATCATCTCCCAAAAGAGACACACCTCCCAAGACCAACCAAGCCAAGACTCCTCACCCAACCCATCCCCCACTCCCTACCCCAACTCTACCAATTCCTAGGCTCCCACTACTTCCCCTCCCCATCCTAGCACAAGTCCCCCTTTACCCACCACCCCGGGTGCACCATGTGCCGCCCATCATCACCCCACCTATAAAGGACCTTCTCACTTCCTTGGTAGAGGAACCCATGATCCCCACACCTGACCCTATAGTGGTAAACACCCCGGATCCACTCCCCACCTTGGAAGAAACTCATGTCCAAACCGAGGAAGAAACCTCACCTTTTACGCCATCCGCTCTAATTGGGAGTGAACTTATCATAAGTGGGCCCTTGGTTAGATGGCTAGAGGAGAACCCGGCTCACCCTATACTGCTCCATGCCTACCCTCCTATGGAGCAACACCTCCCCATAATGCCCTTCAACTCCTATCGCACCACCATCCAATCATACTACCAAGTGGAGACTTTGGAGGATCTCATTAAGGGCTTAGCTTGGCAAATGAAGTTGACCGACATGTTGACCACAGTGGCCAACCAACCTAGGAGCCTTGACCTCCTACACTTATGTGTCGGGTCTATCACCTCGGTTTACATTATGGGTTGCAACACTAGCGACCTCTTGTTATTCCTCCCCACACCCGATGAGCCCGACCATATCCTCAAATTGGAGTTCCTTATATCGGGTAGAAAGTCAAACCATCCCCTCATGGCCGACCGACCCACCCACCAAAGACTCCGGCCCAAATGTTTCATGGGAGAAGAATGACCCACCCCTTTTTAATGACCTAGAAGACATGGAGTCCCCCTCTCTAGGTGACCCCTTCCATGATCCCTTTAACCCCTTCCTTTGGGAGCTCGGGTACCCATGTGACCCACAAGCATCACCCACCACCCACCCTATCCTACCCACACCCACCATGTTGGGCCAAGCCCACCTCAACCATGACCAAGGTTACACCATAGGAACCATGACCTTAGGCAACACCCGCCCAGAGATCGAGGAAGTGCCCCACCACATATCCACTTTCCTAGATCCCTTCGACCCTTTCACATGGAAGTTCAAAGGTCGTCCCACACCTATGCACATGGAAGTCACCTTTGGGATAAGCATGCATGTGTCTAGGCTTACCACACCACTTGGCATGAAGACTATGTTGGGTCCATTCATTCACATCACCCACATGTCAAGTAGGAAACATGAGTGGTCCATATTTGGGTGCAATGGTCCTCCATCATTTGTCATTAGTCTTATACATGTTAGGGGCATGCACGGATGTCCGGATCCCCCGGCATTTGCTACCACCATCCACGATAGATTCACCAATGGATGCCCCGGTCCTCCAACCTTTGCTATAAAGTCCATGCATTATAGGGCCACCTTTGGCTGCCCCGGCACACCTAGGCACATCACAATCTTCATAGCATCAAAGCATAATTGGTCTACATATGGTTGTCCTGATCCACCTTTGCATCCCACACATTTCACCCCCACACCGCATCGTAGTGCATGGCATGAGCGTCTAAACAAGCACCAAGCAACGGAGGTGAGATTTACAAAAGGCGGGCAAAAGCTCATGAGCACCACTTGGTACTCCAAGAAGGCAAAATTGGTGATGATGATATTGGAGTTGCTCTACCTTTGGGTCATATCCAAATCGAGGGCATGAGGACTTAGACCTTCCCAAGTTCCTAGTGGCTTTGGCAACTCGGCTTACGGGTTGGACTTACCGATGGGTTTTGGGATTCATCCCACTTCCCACGTGGCGGATCCGGCACCCTATATGGGCACCACGGTGGAACCTAGTGAGTGCCTTGAGCCTATACCTTCCTTTGAGAGGGACACCCCCGGAGAGCCACAACAAATCAGCTTGAGAGCCCGACGTGTGCACACGGAGGCAATTCTAGGCAAGCAAGGTATCATCGCCAGCATGAGGGTGTGTCCGTGCCACTTTGAGAAGCTGAAGCGCCATCCCCCGGCCATGGACGCGGGACGAGTCAGGAGATCATTGTTCGCCCGAAGCTGCCTTGGTGCACCACCTCCCCGGTGGACCCATACTCGACGGGGTCGAGTTTTTCACACCCCGGGGGTATGATGGGGGCATCACTTACCCCTCCACATTTTTCGAAGCTCTGATGGATTGTTGGCATGCGCCATTATGTTCTTCACACTTTTTTGAGTCAATCCATGTAATTTTCATATTTTATTTGAGTCATAAACCATATAATTTTCTTTTTATTTGAGTCCAGTGCCTAGGTATAAGGGTCATTTACCTAAGTCTTGAGTCATGTGGTTAATTAAGTAGGTTAATGGGCCCAATTCAATGGGCTAGGCCCAGGGGCGCCCCTCCCTGGTCTGTCTGGTCATTGTGTCAATTGTCCAAGGTCAGTATGGTCATATGAAAAGTCTGGAGTCTATAAATAGCCCCCTCCCTTCTCTCATTTGTAACCATTGATGATCAATTTAATAGATAATTCCTTTGCGGAGTTTTCTTCTCTCTCTTGATATTTCTCTCTCTCTCTCTCTCTCTCTCTCTCTCTCTCTTATCTCTCTCTCTCAAAGTGGGGCGCCCCAATTCTCTCTCCTCCCCCTCCCACCAACCTTTTAACTCCCCTCCCCTCATTCAAGAGCCTTCCCAACTCCCCACAACCCCTCTTCACTCCTTCCCAACCCCAAGGTAGCCTCCACCTATCCCCACTCCACCCTCCAACCACCAACCACCCACTCCCCTTCCCCAAGCACCTCTCTCATCTCCCAAGGGAGAATTGCCCACTCCCCAAGCACCATTTCCCTTCCCCAGACACCTCTTCTCATCCCCAAGACCAGAAATTAATCCCACCCTTAAACCCATTTTCAAATACTCTTTCCCTATCTCCCTCCCAACACCAAATTCGTAGCTTCCCCTCCCTCCACCTGCTAGACCTCCCTCCATCCCCCATTCTGCCATTCTCTCACCTTGGATCACCCCCTCCCAGACCCCCTCACAGCCAGGGTTCGCCCCACACTCATCCACCCCCATTTTGCCCCCTCCTACCCCATTTACCATCACCAAGCTGCAGATCCTATAGCAGCACGCAGGCAACAGAGAAGCTGCTGATTATAGAGGCTGTCCCGTCGTCTCCACAAGGAACATGGTGGAAAATCTTTTATTTTTGGAAAGATCATCAAGTCAGCTTCACAACAGAGGTGGTCCCGCTGTCAACCGACTTCGGGGCTACCCAGAGGAGCCGATCTCCCCAGACTGCGCATTCCCTCCCAGGGAGACAACCATCAACCACTTGCAGAGGCTTCCATGACCAGCATCTTGGGCTTCTTGAGGTGCCATTTGGCTGAGGACTCCTCATGCAAGTCCCCTGCCATCCCCAAGAAGCAGAACGATTTTTGGAGCTCGGAGTCAAGAATTCCAGTTTTTCTCCCCGAGGTGCGCAAGGTCAGCTCCCCAGAACCTGGTCCGATGTCCTTTCACTTATCAAGTCATCGCGGTCAGCTCCGACCTCCAATGATGGTCCCGTTGGTCTCCGTTCGAAGAAGACTCGACCACGATCGCAGAGGTTCTAGTCCCCCATTATTTGGACCCCGTTAGTATTCGTGGCACCCTCACCTTCCCGTAGTAGCAGTCTGGGAACAACCAGAACCAGAGTAGATCAGTCATGTTCCAGACCCTACCCCAGCCAGCGACGTCATCAGAAAATTCTCCAAAAATTCAGACATCCTCTTGGGTCAACTTAGAAAGTTTCGGCACTGGCCTCGACCTCTTCTGAGCTCGGCAAAGCCCATGGAGGCACCATCATCGACTGTCTATCAAGCTGTTCCTAAAGCTGGCAGAACCGGCGGAGCTCGGCAATTCGATTTCTAACTTAGCTCCCCCACCCCGCCTGGCCGGCTTACAGCCCCTCCCAGCGTAGAGGTAGTGTTTGGTTGTAATTGGACTTCCCCAACCCTAGTCCAACCCCTCTGAGAGGGAGTAGGGCATGTACTAGTAGGTCTTCGGCTGAAGAGTCATCGGCCCGACGTGCTGGTAGCCCACGCTTCCCCGCTCGCCCTCATCTTCGGTCGGGGTTGGCATCTTCACGCCGATGAGGTGAGCTACTAAACACTTCTCTTTGCTGGTCTCCTTTGCTTAATTAGTAATTCATCTTAGTGACGTTGGCGGTGAGAGAGTGCCCGGTCCCAATTTGTCATCAAATTGAGTGCCACCGCGGGGCGAGTTGTGAGAGAGACCCTACAACCCACGCCCTTGGCATGCTGGCCGCCCATGAAATTGGGCATCCCGGGCCCTTAGGGCTTTAGCCTGAAGCTAGCCAAATCCCATGGAGCGTCAAGGTCCCTCCCCGGACCCTCTCCATCATCACCAAGTTACCCACGGGCACATGTGTGCATTACGCGGGTGAGTCCGCTAGAGTGGGTTCGCCGATCCGTTGCTTGCTTGCGAGTATAGGTCCAAGGTGCATCATTCGAGTGGCTGCGACCCCAAGGCCGTGTCACATCATTAGGGCAATGGATGTAATAGCCCATTTTATGTTCTTTCTTATGGTTTTTGGAGTCCTTCCGGTGTGTGGAAGGCACAGGAAGTTGTTTAACATGTTTTGCCCTTCGTTTGACATGAACAGGGTGTGGAATGGACAATTTCACACTGGTTCACAGAAGTTTGGATCTGTGACACTATCGCTGTCACCTTGTCAACTGCGTTAATCTTCTGGATTGTGAATGGGGTGAAACCAGAGACTGTGTTTAGACTTGTGTAGGACCTAGAGAGGCGGTTAGAGACGCGATCGTCTCCCCCACCGCATCTAAGGAGACCGCATCTAGCCTTAATACGGTAGGACCCCAAACTGCGATGATCCTTGACGCGGCTAACCCTAAACCGCGTTCGAGTCTGTTGATGGTCTATGTTGGCCATTCTGTGGGTGTTTCGACTGACCCCTTACGGGTGTCTCGAACTAATGTGGTCGCGGCCCCAGACCCAACTGCGACTAGCAGAAGGCGGTCGCCCCCTGAATAATGTTTAAGCCTATTGGCCAGCCCTTGTAGGTAGGTCGACCCACTCTAAAGGTGTGCCGACCCACCATTGAGATGAGTCGACCCAATCTAGCATCTATTTTAGCCTCCGGTTGACCCAGTTGTGACCCATTGGTCAACCTTTGACCCGTGAGTGTCCCCGATACCATATGGGGACCGAGACCTTGATTTTGGGATAGCGTTGGCAAGGCCTCCTGGTTGTGAGGTAGAGTTGACATGGCGGCGAGGTCGTGGCTCCCTCCTAGGTTGAGACCGAGGTTTCTGATTTAAGGTTTCTGACTTGAGTTCAAGGTACTCTTGTGAAAGAGGTTATGCTATGACTGTGTAGTCCTAGCTCTAATCATCCATCAGTGTGGATGGATGTGCACGACTGAGTTGTCATGGGTTTTTCTTTAGTGTAGCTGTGTTGTTCCAGTGTTCGAGGGTTTGACCTCAGTTCGTAGCATTCACGGAGTCGTTGTGGAAATTGTAATTCCACTGTAGGCTTTGTTGTGTTCACCCTCACTATGTTTTACCGGCTACGTAGACTACTGTGGCTTTTGTTGTAGCTAGCTGCTAGTCTTGTTACATTTTATATTAATTGTGGTTATTGTGCCTTTTGTTACTGCGTTTGTGTTGAGGTAGGGCTCCGTGGGATCCCTACTGAGCCAATGAGATGAGGCTCACCGCTTTTCTGTTTAGGTCTGGTGCTTTGCCACGTGGACCAAGGCGAGAGAGTTGCGCCTGTGTTGTTGTAGCTGCTAGTTGCCAGGGCCAATGTAGGCTCATTACAATGTACGTACTTCTTTTTGTTACCTATACTATGTGGACTTGGACTTGATATTAAAATGTTAAATTCCTATAAAATATTTATTCATTTTTTTAATTAAATGTTCAAATCATGTGAATTTAATTTATGCATTTATTTCAAATTGTCATGCACCCCCACAACACCAAAACATTTTTCCCTTACGAGTTTTCCATTCGTGGGTAGCGGTTCGAGGTTCGGTTTACCGGTGCTCGGATCCCGAGTCGTGACAACACTGACCTCTAAATTCCCTTGTCCTCTCGGACCAACATCGAGCTCACAGGAGAGGGCATCATCGAGATATAGACATATAGTGTTTCTCCTGGAATGGTCTTCGAGAGTATAGGTGGAGCTACCAGGAACTGCTTTAGCTCGGTAAATGCTTTTTCGCATTCATCGTCCCCGGTGAAGGTCGGGGCAGCCGCCTTTGGACCTCTCAGTAACTTGAAGAAAGGTAGGCAATGCTCTATAGCTCGGGACATGAAGCGATTGAGCACAACGATCCTCCCAGTTAGTCATTAGATGTCCTTGACATTTTGCAGCCGCCGCATATCCAAGATAGCTTGGATCTTCTCAGGATTCGCTTCGATCCCCCGATGGGAAACCAAGAAGCCCAGAAACTTCTCGGACTTAACTCCGAAAGCACATTTAGCGGGGTTAAGTCTCATGTTGTATTTTTGGAGTGCTTAGAACGTCTCTGCCAGATCGGTAAAGTGGTCTTCAACTTCTGGCCACTTGACAATAAAGTCATTGATGTAGACCTCCATGTTCCGGCTGATCTGGTCTTCAAATATTTGATTTACTAGCCTTTGATATGTCGCATCAGCATTCTTTAACCAGAAAGGCATTTGGGTATAGTAGTATATGCCAAAGTTGGAGGTAAAGGCTGTCTTCTCCACATCTTTGAGATGCATTCAAATCTGGTGGTATCCAGAGTAGATGTCGAGGAAGCTGAGTAGCTCGTTACCTGAAGTCGAATCAACCAATTGATCAATGCTCAGGAGAGGATAGTAGTCCTTCGGAGTAGCCTTGTTAAGGTCGGTGAAGTCGATGCACATCCATCATTTGCCTAAGGCTTTGGATACCAGGACGACATTGGCTAACCAGGTCGGGTAAAGGACTAGGTAAAATAGCCTAGTTTTCTTTCTCTTGTCGATTTGCTCTTTAATGATCACCTATTTAGTAAGTGTGTGGTTTCTTTTCCGCTACTGGACAGGTTTGACGGAAGGATCGAGACTAAGTCTATGCGTCACGGTCTCCTCGGGAATCCCGGGGAGGTCATCATCGGACCAAGCAAAGATATGGACATACTCTGAATAAAATCCTTATATTGTGCTTGAATTTCAGGTGGTAGATTTGCCTCAATTTTGACTTCGAGGGTTGGGTCATCTCGCAGGTAGATCAAAAATAGCTCCCCTCTGGGTTTGCTTGTTACCCCATTTTCCTCGATGATCCCCTTCCACTGATTCGCCTCTTCGGGTCTTACAGCTTCCACAGAGATCACGTAGCACCTCCTAGCCACTGCCTGGCTATCCTGGACCTCCCCCACGCTAAAGTTAGTGGGAAACTTCATTTTTTGGTGGAAAGTGGAGGACACCACCTTTATTCGGCCAATGATACCTCGACCGAAAATGGTGTTATAAGCCGTTATCTCCTTTACCACAATAAAGTTTGCCACAAATGTTACGGCTCTAGGGGGAGTCCCGAGAGTAACGGGCAAACTCAGGTCTCCTTCCGGATAGGTGGCTTAACCATTGAACCTATAGAGAGGGGTTTGGACTGGAAGCAACTTCGATGGACTTTTACCCATCTTTAAGAAGTAGTCATAGGATAATGCATCATGTGCACTACAATTATCTACATGTATCCTATCTATGTTATAATGATTTATTAGTAGAAATTGCAAGGGCATCATCATGTGGGGTAACCACCCCTTCTAAGTCCTAGTCGGAGAAGGCCAAGATCTACTACTCGTGTGCTGGGGTCGTTGGCTTTGCGGGCTCGATCATCGGTTAGCTTGCTCGGCATGCCGCTTCATTCCCTGGCCGGTGTCTCCTCCAGAGGCCAACCCTCCCGAGATGACATTGATGTGAATTCCTCAGGGGTAGTTATCTATTTCCTTCGAGAAATTGGGTGGGGCATCCTGACGCTCAGCCATGAACTAGGCCAGGTGCCCATGATGGATGAGACTCTCGAACTCCTCCTTGAGCTCCTTGCAGTCACCAGTATGATGGCCATGGTCATCATGAAACTGGTAGTGCTTTCGGTGATTGTAGTGCCTAGGGTCGGCCTTCATTGGCTCAGGTCGGTGAAATAGTCTTGAGTCTCTAATCTCCAAGTAGATCTCGTAGATTGGAGTGGTTAGAATGTAGCGCTCAAACTTTTTTGGCGGCTCTCTCCTGTCGCCCTCGCGGTTCCTCATCTTTCCTTGGCTGGATGGCTAATCAGACGGGTGCTTCTTCTCCCCCTCCTTCCCTTGGCTGGCGCTATCCTGACAGGCAATTAAGACTTCCTCACACTCTGCGTGGCCCAAAGCTAAGGTTACAAGGTCGATAAAGGAGGAGGGAGGATGGAGCACCAATTCTCACTGAAGTCCTTCCTCACGAGTTCCTCCTATCATGGCGGTGATTGCGGATGCCATGTCTAGATGGATGGTGTGTAGGGCCTCCGTCTTGAAGGGCTTGATATAGACCTGCAGCTTTTCCCCCATAGCTTGCTTGAGTGCCATAAGTCCCACAATCGACCTTCAGGGACCACTCCCAGCGAAGCTTTCCTTAAACAACCGACCAAACTGTCGAAAGCCGGTGATGCTTCCCGGCGCGAGGGCTCGGAACCAAGCTTGGGCACCTTGCAACAGAGCAGTGGCAAAGGCTCGCCATTTCATTGGGTCCGACGCTCCATGTAGGGTCATCAAAGGATCGAAGCGGTCAAAATAATCGGTCGAGTCACCCAGGCCATCGTATGACTTGAAGGCTAGGAGCTGGACCCTTGGCGATATTCGACCTTCCAGAATTTTGAGGGCTCCTCATCCTCTTTATTCAAGGAGCTCCGCCGCATAGCTCGGAGTGCATGTTCCTATTCAGTGAAACGTCATTCAAACTCCCGGAGCTAGAGGGTGAGCTTCGGATGGGTATGAGAGGGAGCTAGGGGGCTCCCAAAGTGCTCTCCCCCTCCTCCACGTCACCGTGCAGTGGGAATAGTGGTCGCCACCGATAGAGTAGGCTGTCGTGCATCACTCTTCCCCCTTCGTGGGTTGGAGGAGGACTATTATTCTATGCCTAACGGCAGGGGGTGAGAAGGTTCACCCATCGTGCTAGGGATGATGCAGCCATCTTGTATAATAAAACAGCCTCCCGCTGTTCGCCGAGAGGCTTCAACTCGAGGGGGGCCCGAGTGAGATTGCTGAGAGCTTCCTCCCTAGTCACTTGGGCCCTCATCAGATCGAAAAGGGTATCTAGTTTGGTGTTGAGAGAACGGAAGGCCTCAGGATCCACCACGGTAGGCTGTCCTCCCATGGGTGGCGGTGGGAGAGGGGCATTGGTTTGAGCATTCGGAGCATGGCTAGTTAACGAGTAGGATGGCGCGGGCTCCTAGTTTACGGCCACTGATGCCTTCCCCCTATCTCCAGTCAACCTCCTACTACTACTCCTATGCACCATGTTGGCTTCGTGTTCAGTTTCCCACAAGGGTGCCCGATGAAGATGCGAGATCTCATACCGAATCGTAAACCGTCGGATCTGGGGCAAAGTGGCTCCCAGATCAGTTGTTCAATGCCACCCTAAGAAAGATCACTGCAAAAAGTAAGAAAAGTGATCAAGGGGCCTGGGATTGCCATCTCAGGGAAAGCCTTCGAATGCTTATGTCAGCATGGGGAAGAGCAAGGTGCAAAGGGAGGTAAAAGAGGTGCATGGTACGACATTAGAGCTTACCTTTCCAGAGGAGATCCCTAAGATTAAATAGTTTAAGACTCCCTCTCTAGAGTTGTGAAAATCTCGAGGGGCTATGGGGCGAGGGCGTTACATCCACGGTGTAAACTCTTACCGTTGTAGGACTCTTGTTCTCCCCTTATCCCCCCATGGACTTCCCACTCTCAGACGTTAGCGTGGAATTCACTTTCAGTTATAAAGGATAAGTGCTCGATCGCGGGGGATCCGCTCTAAACCATAAGAAAGGTAGGGGGTGCCGATGATGGACTGACCTATCTGTGGATAAGGGACATTCTCCTCCTAAGCCCGAGCATATAACATAATGTTCCGGTCCCGAGCATCCCTGCGGGACCGACTTAGCGGCCTTCTACTGGCTCGATTGATAGTGCGTTGAAGTTCCTCCCGAGCGTAAGGGAGTCCTTCACATGGGCGAGACTAGATGGCTCTCTTTTGGGCCTTTGACCTTCGGTCCTATAGTAAATGGGCCTTTGATGTGAAGTTGAGCTGTCACTTATTGGGCCGTATAGGTCCTTATGGGCCTTTGGGCTGTTAAACAGTGGGCCATGAATTTCCCCCTCTCCACTATCTATTCTTATGGCTCTATCAAATAGTAGGTATGATACACCACTTACCTACGACATTGAGCGTAGCTAATATATAAACGCACAGAATTATATATATAGTCCTGTCTATTCCTACAACTAACAGAACTGTAGGCAAGTGTAGTAGGTATAAATCCTTTTGGGTGTAGTGATTTTAGTTGTTCTATTCCTCATATGGATTTATTGGTTATTATGTTATATTGTAATATACATAGATGAACCCTTTGACTTTGATAAGATGATTTTAAAGGAACTGAAAAGGAAACACCCATGGGCCTGCACCGATTGCAGCTGCAGGCTGTGTTTGTTTGTTTGTTTGTTTTTACAACGATTTCAATACACGGAAGTACTCACTTGTGCAGTTCAAGGAAAACAGCTATAAGACGATACTTTATGGTTCTTGGCATCATCTTTTAATACACCAAACAAACCCTAATTCTCCTGCGCTGGTATTATTCAAAGAGGTAGAAAAGAAAAAATATATATTAGAATATCGAAGAAGTTAATGAGAGACTATTATCTTTGAAGGATACTTAGAGGCTAACGAGAAGGATGGATCGATGACCATTAGATTAGATCGCATTGTATGGCCTTTTGCAACCCCTATGGTAGTGTAGCATAGGGGGATGCACCAGCGCAGGGGTGGTGGCAGTATTCAAAATTATTTGCTCTTTGTCTGGTTTGACCGCACACCACATATCTTTGACCTGTTCAAGAACCAGAAGATTCCCATGTTGGAACGTGTGTTGGCCCTGCTAGGGTTTTAAGAACCCCTAGCGGCCTCAGCAGGGAGAGGATGGGACATGCAGCTTGGGTCTTGTGTTTGGGGCGTTGGAAATGGGAAGGAAACTGGAGGTCAGAATGGAAACTCTGATGGTCATGTTGATGTTGGCGAGCCTCTCTCTCCTCCAGCAGCAACAAATGGCGGGTAAGTATGATGGTCGTCTTTGGGTCTTCTCTGCATGTCTGATTTGCTTTGTGACTTGGGTTATCTTTGTCGACATGGAGAAAATCTACTCTGTTTTTTGCAGAAGGTGCCTGGGAGATGCGGCCGAGTAATCATCATCGCCGGCATCGTCGTCATCATTATCTTCATCATCAAAAGCCGGTGATGGGGAAGGTTCCTGATCAGGGAGACAGCTGGGAGGAAGAGATGGAGTACTGGTTGGCTCGAGATTACGGACAGCCGATGAAAAGGCGGCCGATTCACAACAGGTCTAATCCTTGATGATCAGCTACATACATATCTATACAGAGAGGATCCGGCTTTCGTTCCCCCCCTCCCCTGTGTGTGTGTGTGTGGTAGACGTACGAAAGAAGCTGACTGTTTTTAACTTGGTTAAGGTCATACTCCAGTTTTGTTATGTAATATATGAGGATGACCGATCCCCATCATCAGATATACTTACATCAGATATGTTCGTTAGCATTAAGAGATCCCTTTTGTTCACTTTTTTTTTCTTCCTTTCTATTTTACCTTCTTAATAAGTGGAGGTTTCCAGAAGACAATGTAAACTGAAATACATTTGGATTAATTCAAACGTCTTCCTTCATCACTAGTTTGTCTTCCATATATACGCGGGTCTCTCCAGTCTCCCCCTACCCCTCCATATGGATTGATCAGTTACTCACATATAGGGATACTTTGGTTGACATGCTTTGACGAACCAGATATGTTCAAACGGTACTCCCAGCAAGAACTCCTCCTGCATCGCTATCTAACTTTCATTTTGGTTGGCAACAGTTTCACAAGGAAGAATAATATTCCCAAGGAGTATAAAACGCCATGACAAGATACTGCAGCAAGTCGGCAACCACGTTTTCTCCGTTTCTTTTTAACTGCCTCTACTTCCTTGGATTCCTTCAGTGCCCTAGTGGAATCTTTTATTTACCATGTCGGTGCAATCACAAATGAGCACCATCTAAAAGTAAAAGAATTATTAACCTCCAGCATGTGACTCTCTCTCTCTCTCTCACACACACACACACTGCGCACACACACACACACGCGCACGCGCACGCATTTTCTCCGTTTCTTTTTAACTGCCTCTACTTCCTTGAATTCCTTCAGTGCCCTAGTGGAATCTTTTATTTACCATGTCAGTGCAATCACAAATGAGCACCATTTAAAAGTAAAAGAATTATTAACCTCCAGCATGTGGCTCTCTCTCTCTCTCTCTCTCTCTCTCTCTCTCTCTCTCTCTCTCTCACACACACACACACACACACACACACACACACACACACGCGCGCGCGCGCATGCTCAATCTCAAATTACTCTCTACTACACGCAAGCACATGCAAAGCCACACATTCATGCACCTATTCCATCCATGTCCATTCATTCACACATGGTAAATAGTTTAAATTTGAGAAAATTACTTATATACCCCTAGAATCTTCATTAATTACCCCTATATCCTTATCTTTATAGTATATACCCTAAAACCCATGAAATCTCTTAGCCTGCATTGTCATAACCCTAGGGTTACATCCCGTGATAAAGACAATAACCCCCTAACGTGAGATTACCATTTTATCTCCAATTAAAAGGAGAGATAGGGACAAAAAGAGAGAGGGAGAGAGAGATGACTGGAGTCGACATCAGCCCCATCAACTGTGCACCAACCACGATGAGCCGCAGTTGGTGTTCCACCCCTAACCCATCTCGATCATGCTTCTCTTTGAATCCCTCCGCAACTCCTTACGAGATGCACGCCACCATGGTACTCCTCCCCTTCCATCATATCATCCCCGCTTCCCCCTCTCGTCTGCCCCTCTTCACTCCCCAGCCTAGCTCGTCGCCACCTTCTCTGCTCTCATCCAAGGGCCTTCTTCAGGTGTACTATCTAATCTAAGGTCCAAAAGATCCAATTTTTTCAAAGAATGACCTTCGTCCCACTTGCATCAGTTGAAATCCTTTGAAGAAATCTTGGTTATTTTTTCTGTTGATGTCCAAACTCAGTTTTAATGATGTTGTGCTCTTCTGTCCACCTCTCTTCTTCTTCTTCATCTTCTTAGGTGGAAGGATTGAGTGTAATAATTCTGTCAAGTCCTAGGGCATCCTATAGAGTCATCATGTGATGGTGAAGGACAATAGCATATCGGTAATCCTCTTGGTAGGGGGCAAAGGGAAGCAGATGGGTGTACTACTTCTGCTTCCCATTGATCTCCTCTCAAAGTCCTCCACCTCCCCTCCTCAACAATTTTCTATGTTTTTGAATAGCTTTAGCTGTCAACCAATGTGGGGTGCATAGGATTCTTTACGGAGGAGACTGGGCGAGCAATTTTATGCATTGAATAATTACGAGGACTTGTGTATGCATCAAACTTTGGTAATCCTACAGGCAAAGAATGTGGAGCCCTCCTCTGAGGCCTCATTTTTGGAGGTCCAGCAAAACACACATCATACCTGGCCATCACCGGTAGGGATCCAAAGTGGATGAGGTAGGAGGCTTCCTAAGAGAGAGTCGCCAGGAGACTAGCAAAACACACAATAAACATGCAGCATACCCCTGCAGTAGGGTTGTAACCAAAAGCTCTCTTCCACCTCATTGATGAGGTCCTGGCAGTCACGTCCCGTACTCTATACCGTCGAGGTATTGTCCTCTTTGGCCTACCGGCCTCACGGTTTTATCCCTTTTCTAACAGTGATCGGCTCCAGAATGGGGGACTTCCCGGGCAGGTCACCCATCCCAGTACTGCTCCCCATTAAGCACGCTTAACTTCGGAGTTCTTTTGAAGAACTGAGCCGATACTTCAAAAGGCGCCTCGGTGATATAGAGTACAACTTAGCTATATTTGAGGGTGTTACAATCTACCCCTCTTATATAGGCGACGTCCTCGTCGCTGGGCACATATAGCACGCAATCACGCAATCAAGCCCCCAGGCAGGTAGGACTCTAGAGGTGGCCCCTACAGGCTCAAGAGGTGGCTCCCACTATGTAGCACTTTGCTCCATTACGGACTCAAGAGGTGGCTCCCATAGCGTAGCACTTTGCCCTGCATGGCACTTAGTTCCCACACTTCCGGCTGGGGTATAGCTCTGATACCATTCAGTCACGCCCCGTACTCTATACCGTCGAGGTATTATCCACTTTGGCCTACCGGCCTCACGGGTTTATCCCTTTTCTAACAGTGATCGGCTCCAGAATGGGGGACTTCCCGGGCAGGTCACCCATCCCAATACTGCTCCCCATTAAGCACGCTTAACTTCGGAGTTCTTTTGAAGAACTGAGCCGATACTTCAAAAGGCGTCTCGGTGATATAGAGTACAACTTAGCTATATTTGAGGGTGTTACACTGGCCGACCTTCTCTAGCCCATCCTTAATGCCACTGCCTGGCCAAACAACAACAAAAGTGGCTAGAAGCGGGAGTGCCCATTGCAGTAGTATGGTATCCTCAATGGGGAAGCCCTCATGCAACACGTGTGGTTACAGATACAGAGAAACCTATCCGCTAACTACCAAGTCATCTAGGACATTGACGCCCTAGTGCAGGTCAACCTCCTAGCGTCCAGCGTCTACCAGCTACTGCTTCACCAGGCCATGGCAAATGAATCCGACTCCATCGCCTCTAGACTAGCGGCAATGATCCTAGAGTCCCTACTCGGTAGCACTATAGCTGACCTGCTGAAAACACCGTGGGACCGAGAAGCCATCCATACCAAGATGAGGTTGACTCATCCTCACCCTCGTCATCACCTACACGGCTGAGCACAACCACCCACTCCCTACCCACCATAACTGCCTCTGGCTACTTACGCACCACTCCTACCCTCTAGCCAACCCTGCAGCACCCCTACCTCTGCCCACCAAATAGTATGCCCCCTTCCTACTAGCCTCCCCCCCCCCACATACACAGAAAGAGAGAGAGAGAGAGAGAGAGTGTGTGTAATGCCCCGGATTTTTTGGATCCTTGTTCATGGGTCCCGGATCTGGTTTCTTGGAGTGTTCGACTCCGTTGTGTCCGAAATTTCATTTCGGACATCTTTCGTGTTCGGATCGGCGCGATCCGGAGTTGTTTCGGAGGCCCGGAAGCGTTCCGCGGCTTTTCTGCGTGTGTTTTCCGATTCCCGGTGTGTTTCGGTAATTCCTTCGGAACCTCGTTACGGGTGAACCAGGCTGTTCACCAGAGCGCGAGTGGTACCGTTGTGATCGGTGTGTTCCGAGGATCGCAGAAACGTGATTTTCTATTTTTGGGTATTTTTGAGAATTTCTGGATTTTCTATATATAACCTTTTCTCTCTCTCCCCATCTCATTTCTCTCTTCCCTCCCTCTCTCTTCTCTCACGTTCTCTCCTCTCCCCCTCTCACTCCGGGCGGCCGACGGAGGCGGCGAGGGCGGGGCGGCGTGGTTCGTGGGATGTGGGGCGACGGGCTCGGGACGAGGATCGTGATGGTGGAGGCGGTTTGTGGGATCATGAACCGGTGAGGGTTTAAACGGCGTTTTCTTCGTGGATCGGCGTCCACGGTGCGTCGAATCTTCGGTGGAGGTAGGGAGATGGACCCTCAACCCACGTACTTCATTTCCCGCGAGTTTTGTAGGCCGTGGCGAGCCGAGCGGGCTAAACGGGGCGATTTGGGGAAAATGCATGTTTTTGAGGTGTGAGCCAGATCTCTCGTTTTACCGTGTTTTTGGGTGATCCAGGGGTTTAGATGCATGACTAGGGGCTTGGGGAAGGTTTCCCCTTTTGTTTCCCCTTCACCTGGGGGTGAACGAGGCGTGGAATGGTTTTTCCCGTGGTTTCCACCATTTTCGTGCGCGGACTGAGAACGCGCTATGCTCCAGTAGCGCGTTCTTGATGGTCGCGCTACCCCGATGGGGCGCGTTCATCGGAGAAGATGAACAGTAGGGCGGTTCCGGTCACACTATGGGGTCCTAGCGCGATCTGCCTTATCGCGCTAGGGGTTCCTAGCGTGATCTTCCTTGTCGCGCTAGGGGTCCCTAGCGCGACCTGTCTTGTCGCGCTAGGGGGTCCTAGCGCGTTCTTCCTTGTCGCGCTAGGGGTCCCTAGCGCGATCTGTCCTGTCGTCTGGTGTTCCTCTTGGGCCGTGTGTGTCCCGGACACCCCGTGGAGTTTCGTGACCGTGTCTTTGGGTGTCCGGAGGTTCCGTTCACCTTGATTAGCGTGCCCGTGGGCTTGGTGGGTCCGGGTGACCCCAGGCGTTTCGGGTTTCCGTGTTCTCACTCGATCGAGTCACAGTGTATCGGTGTGTGTGCGATGGAGTTCCCCCGCATGTCGTGAGTCTTCCTGGAAGATGATCCCCGAGTGGGTCATGTGTTTGGCCGTGGGCGGTGCGTCCATTTCTTCTCCGACCGTGGTCACCGTGCGATGGTGCTGATACGTGGGACGGTCCCCGTACTTCGTCAGGTTTGGACGTTGTTTTCCGTTGTCTTGAGAGTCTACTCTCTCAGTGATCCTCCACTAGTCGTACCTTCCTGCGCACGCATGTGCAGACCCACCTGGGAGTGGTGGAGAGCGCGACCCGGTGAGACGCGATTTTTAGGCTGGTTTCCGTCGGCCCCTTGCCTTTGCCACCAGAGTCCGGTCGGGGGGGAAAACCAGCTAGAGGACCCGACCTAGAGCAAATGGTATGTGTGTGCACACGTAGTTGGGGGCTTAGGACACGCGTTGACGAGCGTGACCCCAGCTAGTCCTTGTTGTGGTACTGGTTACTGTGTATGTCTGAGTCTCACGCCTAGGGTGTCATAGCTAGACACTTGTGACGCGGTGTAAGACGTCAGGGGACGCATCCGGTCGTTCTTCTAGTGGGTGGTACTCCTGTTCTGGGCAGAGAGTGACAGACTGTCAGTTGCGTGACTTTGACCTTCGGGTTTTTGGTCGCGTTGACTGCTGAGTTCCAGGTGTTCCACCGTGGCACGTGTGTCGGCTCTCGCGCCGTGAGACTAGTGCTAGTGGCTTTACCGAGGTTGCGTCTTGTTGTGTGGTACCCGCGACCGGATGGTCGGGGTTGCACTTTGAACTATGTGTCCAGGTCGGCCGTGTTCGGGGAGACAGGCCTCTACGGCGTGGTTGCCATGGTTTTTTACTTCGGTAAGCGGTACTAGTGCAGTTCGGTAGCCTCGACTGCGAGATCGGGGTGTGTTTCTGGTACAATATGAGTAGTTGTAGCGCCGGGCTTCGACCGGCCACCGGGTTTACTGTTCCTGCTGTTGCGGTTGCTCTTGTAGCCTTCCTTTCCGCTACCGCCGTTGTTTCCGGTTGGGGTTCCACGGATCCCTGCTGAGTCTCTATTTTGAAGACTCATTCCCTGCTTTTCAGGTGAGGTAGTTCTTCTTCCTCGAGGTTCGAGGGTGCGATGCGGAGGTTCTTAGTTGCCAGCTTGCCGGGCCGAGTGTTCACTTGGCATGTGGTATGTTTTACCGCTTTAGACTATACTTTCTGTTGGACTGGACTCTGTTGTAGTTGTTTATTTAATTCTGTTAATTATTTAATTGTTGTCCTGCTTTATTTCCTATTTCTTTGTGCCTCCACACTCCTTTTAGCCCATCCGAGCCCTCCCAGCTCGTGGGCGGCGGTTCGAGTCTCGGGTTATCGGGCCTTCCCGGTAATCGGATTCTCGGGTCGTTACAGCTGGTATCAGAGCAGTGGTTGTGGACGTACATAGGAATTTGAAATATTGCAGTGATCAGAGTCCGTAAGGTCCAGTACAGTCGACAGTTGGCATAGGGTTTCGTGCATATTTTTCGCTTTGTTTCTCGCTCGAGAGCTTGATTGCGTTGTGTGGCGCGGTGAGGGTGGTTGCATGTTTTCGTTGGAGTGCCGGCGTGGGGTCTGCGGATCGAGGTCAAGAGCTTTCTGCCGTGGTTGGTGGCCCTGGTTATGTTGCGTTGGGCAGAGGTTGCCGGAGGGCGCGTTGCAGTTCGGGGGATTGTAGCGGTGGTGCATCGAGAGATGTTGTGATCATGGTCCGACGGGACACTTGGTAAGTGTTGTCGGAGGAGCTGACCTGACGGAAGTGATAGTTTTCTTGGTGCTGGAAGGTGCTATTCCCAGCATGCACGAGGCTCGAGGTCAGGTCGAGTGTGGAGTTTTCCTTCCGTTGGTCGGAGGTGCGATTGGTCTCTCCTCTGGTTGGAGAGATTGCATTTGGCCAAGGTTCGTCGTCTTGCACTGTGCGTCCGGATTGGTTGGCCTTTGTGCGCCGTGAAATCCATGCGAGACACGTCCCGCGTTTTGGCAAGGTGGTTGCCTGTGAGAAGTGTTGCCCGTTCCCTGGAGTGTAAGGGTGTTGGCGCTGTTCCGGAAGGACGGGTGTCGGCTGGGCGGTGTTCGTGAGAATTGCGGTTGGTGTTGTGGTTTCTGATGTGCGGAGGATCGGAGTCTGCGGGGTTGTAGATAGTTGTCGAGTTGGTGGATCCCGAGTTGGCGTTGTGGTGACTGTGCGTTTGGATCAGAGTGCGCGGATCGTAGCATTGGTTGCTGCGGGTGGATTTTTGAGGAAGTGTAGAGTAGTGAAGAATTGGTTCATCGATGTGCGTTGTCTCCGGCGATGTGAGACGTGTTGGTTGGCGTGCCGTTGCTTGAGATATTGTGGTTCATGGCATTGCCAGGTGTCTATTTGGATTGATCGAAGGATTTGATGAGACCAGATGGAAGAGTGACGCCTGTGGGCGGACGCCTTTTTCGTGAGATTGGCGTCGGAGAGTGGTCTCTGATGAGACGTTGGCGTTGGATATTGATCCTCAGTCCGCGGCCAGCAAGGGAGGATTCCCCGTAAGTCTGAGTCGAGTGACGTGAAGATTGAGAGGAGATGGAGTCATTGGATCCCATCGTGCTCCCCTGAAGGGTAGAGTTGGCGCAGGGGTCCATCTGGATGTAGTGGTGGTCTGTGCGAAGAGTCAACGGATGGCCTGTCATGAGTTGGATCGTGCCTGCTGGGCCGGTGGAGGTTTCCCGTTGACGAATGTCTGGTGACCAGTGGATGGTCTTTTCACAGACAGAAGATGATGGCTGTAGGGGCTCGAGAATGGAGAGAGCCGAGTGCCAGCGAGGCCTTTGCTGGCCGTTTATGAGATGCGTTTTTCCAGATGGGATCTGAGCTTTGTCGAAGTTTGAGTTCTGAGAGAGTTGGTCCTGTGCTGTCCTTGGTATTTGGCTTGCCTAGGGTGAGCTGGTGGAAGCTCAGTGATTGGGTGCCCCTGGTGCAGGGTGTGAGATCGATCAGCGGTTGTGAAGCTGGCGTTTGGTTGGTCCGCCGAGCGTGGGCGTTGACCGGTGGATTGGTCCTTGTGGCGAGGATTGCGTTCCCTCGGTGAGAGAGAAGGTGGCAGCGATGCCGTGAGTGGTTTCCGTTGTGTCTGAGGTGATACCAGACTTGTGCCCTTGTGTTATGCCTGCTCTGGTGGCCGGTGTGTGCGCGGTGTGCGGAGCATGGCATTGTTCGTGATTATGGTCTGGCTATATCCCTCATGATCTGTGCTTTTGCAAGAATTGAGGTTTTTCTGTGTTGGGGCCCTGGCAGCGTTGTCAGTTAGTGGAGGCGTTCTTCCCCTGTGACTTGGTGCTAGTCCTGAATTTCGAGGATGAAATTTCTTTAACGGGGGAGGGCTCTAATGCTCCGGATTTTTTAGATCCTTGTTCATGGGTCCCGGATCTGGTTTCTTGGAGTGTTCGACTCCGTTGTGTCCAAAATTTTGTTTCGGACATCTTTCGTGTTCGGATCGGCGCGATCCGGAGTTGTTTCGGAGGCCCGGAAGCGTTCCGCGGCTTTTCCGCGTATGTTTTCCGATTCCCGGTGTGTGTTTCGGTAATTCCTTCGGAACCTCGTTACGGGTGAACCGGGTGTTCACCAGGGCGCGAGTGGTACCGTTGCGATCGGTGTGTTCCGAGGATCGCAGAAACGTGATTTTCTATTTTTTGGTATTTTTGAGAATTTTCGGATTTTCTCTATATAACCTTTTCTCTCTCCCCCCATCTCATTTCTCTCTTCCCTCCCTCTCTCTTCTCTCACGTTCTCTCCTCTCCCCCTCTCACTCCGGGCGGCCGATGGAGGCGGCGAGGGTGGGGCGGTGTGGTTCGTGGGATGTGGGGCGACGGGCTCGGGACGAGGATCGTGTTGGTGGAGGTGATTTGTGGGATCGTGAACCGGCGAGGGTTTAAACGGCATTTTCTTCGTGGATCGGCGTCCACGTAGTGTTAGCGTAGCAAGAGTGATATAGAAGGGGGGATGAATAGATCACTCCGAATTTGTAAAAACTTAGGCGAAAAATTAATTCTACTGCTTACGCCCCTCCTGAACCCGCACACAGAGAAATGTAAATGCAGTTACCAAACAAGACAGTATAAGTAAATGAGAATGAAGAACTGATCACATGGAAGCAAAGAGACAAGCAGATGGAGAGCGCAGATAATAAACGGCAAACCACAGAAGAGGCACTCAGTTTTTAGGTGGTTCGATTGCAGTCCGCAATCTACATCCACCCCTCACTCCAACTAGAGTGAGGATTCCACTAGACAATGCTAGAACACTGCAGACTCAGTCTGCGAACAACATGCTGCCACACAGCTTGAACAACCAAGGGAAACAAATCCCTCAACCAAGCTCTGCTACCCACATAACTTGAAACCTGTTCCAGCTACCAGCTAGAACAGAACCGGAGACACCTCTCCCTTCCTCCACACACCGGAGGGAACCTGCTAATGACAACCTGTCACTAGCAACACCAGAGATCACCGATCTCTCTTCCTCTGCAACCCAGAGGGAAACCGGAGTAACACTCCCTTCCTCCACACACCGGAGGGGAACCAATTCGAATCAGAAGAATGAACAAAATAAAAGGAAAACAAAGTAGAAACAAAGACCAACGAAGAGGCAGTCGGTTCTGAAAACCAATACAAATGTAGCTTCAAAGGAAGCAATTCATCAAACCACAGACACTGCTCTCTCTCTCTCGAACATGCTTCTCTCGGATCTGGACACTATGGAACTCTCTGCACTTTCTCCTTTCTGGATCGTGCAGCCTCACACAAATGCCCTCTGCTTTTTCTTTTCACGATCACTCTTCTACTGAAGGATGAAGCTCCATATTTATAGCAGATATTGGGCGTGTGGCTGCCAGGTTCCCGCCCATGAACTTTTTACCAGATCATTTGAATTTCGACCACATGGCAGCATCCTGACTAGGTTGCCATCCACGTGTCATGTTCCTGGTTTCTTGGATCACGTGCCAGGTGCCAACCTCGGTTCACGTGCCCAATCATCAGTCTGAATCGCTTGCAGACAGAGACAGAAGGAATGTATATACTTAGTTAGTTCAGGCTATTAACACAAGTGTATATACTTCAGAAACAGCAACTGAGTAAGTGTGTACAACGTGAGAGAGTGTATAGACTTGAAACAATAGTTAACCAAGTGTGTATCATGTGAGAGTGTATACACTTGGAGGTCTTCAGCGTCTTCAGTGTATAGACTCAACCAATGTACATAGTTGAAGGTCTAACAATCGAGTGTATAGACTTAGGCCTTTTGTTCAAGACAAAACCAATGTACAGACTTCATGCTGTACAGACTTGATGTTGATCAAAAGACCTTTGGACATCAGCCCAAGGCGTCAACGCTTCCATTGTGCAGCGTCGCCTCAGCTCCTCAAGCGAGATGCTCACGCCCTTGGCAACTGGCCAATGCGTCAACGCATCCAGTGTCAGTGTCGACGCAGTGAACAAGACAGATGATGAACAATGCATGAACTAGCCTTACCAATGTGTAGACTTTACAAAGCTTCAGCCACTGTATAGACTTCACGAAGCCTAACCAGTGTACAGACTTGGAACGAGTGTGCTGTGAGCACTGTATAGACTCAAGTTATAACAACCGAATGTATAGAGTTGTGGTCAGACAACCCAATGTATAGACTTGAAGCAAGAGGCCAGTGTTTAGACTTTGAGGAAGAGATGCACTGTTCGCAATGTACAGACTTGATAGTGTAAGACTCTTAATAAGACGGTGAACAGTGTATTGACTTGATGCCCAACGGTGATGTATAGACTTCAAATATCAAGACGCTAAGGAAGACGGACAATGTTCAGACTTTGCTCGAATGCATGAGACGCTAACTGAGACGCTGGACTCTGTACAAACTTTGCCTAAGTCATGAATGAGACGATCGGCTGTAGGACCGATGTACAGACTCTGAATGTGAAGGCAGTGTATAGACTTAATGCATAAGCTCATGAATGGCAGTGTATAGACATGTGATGCGGAGACAATGTACAGACTTAGAACATTAAGACCAATGTATAGACTTCAGTTAGAAGTTGCCTGATGCATAGAGTTGAAGATGATATGCCAATGTACAGACTTAATCAATCAAGCTGGTGTATAGACTTTGGTACCCAGACACTCAATGTTCTGATGGGTCGACGCATCAGCAAGGGTGGGTCGACCCACTCCTGTTCATTCTAACTAAGCAGAGTGTAGACAGAATCAAGATAGCATGCTTATCTGACAACCATATGAACTGTACTCATTCACATGATGAAATAGCATAAATCTAGAGATAGAAGATTGATTTATAGTGTGAGACATCATCAAAACCATAGGGATGCAACAATCTCCCCCTTTTTGATGATGGCAACACTATGAATCAAGCAATATCAAAGTTCAACAAGAAATTAATATCAGCTGCAACAAACAGAGTAAATTCAAGGCATGCTCATGCAAATGAATTAAACATTCCCTACCACACACTCTCATCTCCCCCACAACTCATAAACATATCTTCCCCGAAGCAACAAGACTCCCCCAAAGCTCAAGATAAATCCAAGACTCACTGATATTGCTGAACTTCTCTCCCCCTTTGACATCAGCAAAAAGAAATACAGAATGTATGACAGTGCTGGAAACATGAAGAAGAAGGGCAGTAACTTCTTAGTGCAGAAAGTCACGAGTAGGTCTTAAGAGAATAAGTGAGTTTCTAATCTCAAGAGAGGATTCTTTTAACTCCAGTACATAATAGAGAAGTAGAATGATAGAAAAGTTTATCAGCATACATAGTGTATGATTTAGAGCAGGAGTTAACAAGTATGGCCAGATATAGCTGATCATTCAACTATCCCACAAGACAGCAAGAGACGAAATCAGAGAGGTGTTCTCAAGGTATTGAGGACAAGCAATCCATTAGTTGCATAACAGTAAGGAATTTTTTCTTTTTGAGATGATTTTCAAGAAGATCAATGAGTAAGTTGGTAGTTCACTCCTTTGACATTAGGGAGACACCTTGATTAGAGGCCTGAATCCCCAGTTACTCAGAGTGAGTACCTTATTACTTCCTTCTTTTTTTTATTAAGGAACATAGTTAGTAACTGTGGCTTTTGACATGAGGAAACACCTTGATTAGAGGCCAGAGTCCCCAGTTACTCACCAGCAAGCCACCATTGCTCTGTCATGTCTTTTCATTCATTTTAAGCATTTGACACCTCATGACATGGGAGAAATATTCATTTCATTGATGAAGCTCCCAGTTTCTCAGTGATCAAAACAGAACATGTTTGTTTAGTTAAGCTCTTGAGTTAAAGATATAGAATGATTGAAAACAATACCAAAATGACTATTTCTTGAATTGAGTCTTGAAGTCTAGATTTCAAGCTGATTGGGTCAGATATCAAGACATACAGGTTTTGGCCTGAACCAGAATCAATGATAATGTAGGAAGATACACTTTATGCAATTAGTCCAGATCTCTGAAGGAGTACCAAAGAAAAGATTCTAACTGGATTTTAGAGTCACTGACTTATAGACTTAAGAGATAAGTGACACTCTACTGTCTGAGAGAACCACACTAGATCAGTCATGCAAGACCAGCAAAGTTACACATCTGGACAATCCTTTTGAGTCTGTCAAAGAACTTCTCTTCTCACATTTCAACTCAGCTCCCCCTAAGACATAGCATTCCTCAATAAAACAAATCAGCATAATCTCAAAGCTTCCCTTTACTTAAAGCATTCCTGAAAGCTAACCAGTAAGCATTCTGAACTCCCCCTTAAACCAGCATGAAAGAAGGCTAAACATCAGACAAACACAACTCCCCCTCACAACAAGAACAAGCTTCATAATTAAGACAATTTGTATAAGCCTAATTCTCTTCTCAATGTGGTGAATTTTTCATTATCCAGAGGTTTTGTGAATATGTCAGCAATCTGATTATCTGTGCCTACATGAATCAGTTCAAAATTATTCTTAGACACCTCATCTCTTATAAAATGATGTCTTATCTCTATGTGTTTGGTTCGTGAATGCAAAACATGATTTTTAGCAATATTGATGGCACTTGTATTATCATAGTAGATTGGAGTGCACCCCAGGTCTACTTGGTAGTCCTGAAGTTGGTGTTTAATCCATATGACTTGTGTTCCACAACTCCCTGCAGCCACATATTCAGCTTCTGCAGTGGAGAGGGCCACAGAATGTTGTTTCTTGGAGCCCCAAGACACTAAACACCCACCCAAAAATTCACAATGGCCACTAGTGCTTTTCCTGTCTAGTTTACAGCCTGCATAATCAGCATCTGTGTATGCAACTAAGTTAAATATGTGTGATGCAGGAAACCATAATCCAAGAGAGTGAGTAGCTGACAAATATCTGAAAATTCTTTTAACTGCAGCTAAGTGTAATTCAGTAGGTCTAGACTGATACTTTGCACATATTCCTACACTGAATTGTATATCTGGTCTAGAGGCTGTCAAGTAAAGAAGTGATCCAATCATACCTCGATAAAGTTTGGCATTTACTTCTTTACCTGTCTCATCTACATCCAATGAGGTATTGGTGCCCATGGGTGTTGTCATGTGCTTTAAGTTTTCCATACCAAACCTCTTGAACAGTTCCATTGTGTATTTGGTTTGGTTGATGAAGCACCCATCCTCTAGCTGCTGTACCTGCAATCCAAGAAAGTATTTTAGTTCACCAACCAAGCTCATTTCGAATTCAACAGACATCATGGTAGAAAATTCATCACATAGTTCATGCTTAGTTGATCCAAATACAATGTCATCTACGTATACCTGAACTATGATGAGATCTCTATTTATGCCCTTGGTAAATAAAGTTTGATCAACTTTACCTCTTTTGTAGCCCTTGCTGATCAGAAATTCAGACAATCTTTCATACCATGCTCTTGGAGCCTGCTTTAGACCATACAAGACTTTGTTTAACCTGAAAACTTGGTTAGGTTGAGGAGAATATTGAAATCCAGGAGGTTGTTTAACAAAAACTTCTTCTTTAATGACTCCATTTAAAAAGGCACTTTTAACATCCATTTGTTGGAGTTTTATATTCTTTGAGCAAGCAAAGGCAAGCAACAATCTTATAGCTTCCATCCTAGCAACAGGTGCATAGGATTCATCAAAGTCTACACCGAATTCCTGACAGTAGCCTTTGGCTATTAATCTGGCCTTATTCCTCGAGATGATTCCATCTTCATTCATCTTATTTTTGAACACCCACTTGGTTCCTATGATATTAATACCATCTGGTCTTGGGACAAGCTCCCAAACATTATTCCTTTCAAACTGACCTAATTCCTCACACATAGCATTGACCCAAGCTTGATCAGCTAAGGCCTCTTCTACTGTTTTGGGTTCAATTTGTGAGACTAAAGCAATTAAGTCATCATTATTCACATTTCTAAAATGAGACCTAGTCCGAAGAGGATCTTCAGGATGGCCTATGACATTATCTAATGGATGGTCTTTAAGAAATCTAATATTTGTTGAAGACTCACCTGTTTCTCTTGGCCCTTCCTGATTGGGGGAATTTATTTCTCCACTCGGCTGAGTCTTTTCTTCTTCTTGTTGGTCTTCTAGAAAATCCTCATCATGATTGGAATCCCTGTCAAGATTTTCAACATTAGAAACATCTTTCTTTTCACTAAAAAGGATGTGTGGAGACTCTTCCACTTTCTGATCTGATATGTTAAATACCCTATATGCCCTTGACACTTCAGAGTAACCCAAGAATATTCCTGGGGAGCTTTTAGCTTCAAACTTGTCTAAATCTTTCTTATCATTGTTATGAATAAAATATTTTGCTCCAAAAATTCTGAAATAAAACAAGTTTGGTTTATTACCTTTTAGAAGCTCATAGGGTGTTTTCTTGTGTATGGGTCTTACCATGGCCCTGTTGATTATGTAAGTTCCTGTATTGGCCGCTTCTGCCCAAAACCTTCTAGGTAATTTACTTTCAATCAACATGGTTCGGGCCATCTCCACCACAGTTCTATTTATTCTCTCCACAATCTCATTCTGTTCAGGTGTCCTAGGAGAAGAAAACCTGTGAGTTAGTCCCTCTTTTTCACAAAGATCAGTAAACATGGAGTTTTCAAACTCACCTCTATGGTCAGATTGAATAGAACAGACCTTGTATTTCCCTTCTTGTTTGACCTTATTGAAAAACAGATTAAACTTTTGAAATGCATCACTCTTATTTGCTAAGAAAAATATCCATGAATATCTAGAGAAGTCATCTATGATGACATAGCCAAACCTGTTTCCATTAAGACTCTGAGTTCTAGTGGGGCCGAAATGGTCCATATGAAGAAATTCCATTGGTCTAGAAGACAATGGCTCAGATCTTAATTTAAAGGAATTTCTGGTCTGTTTGCCTAGAGCACAGGCATCACATGCTTTTGATATCGAGTTGAATTTAATTCTAGGCATGCCTCTAACTAAATCATGCTTGACCAATTTATTTAAAGTTGTAAAGCTAGCATGACCTAGACGTCTATGCCATTCAAAAGCATCATTTTCAGAGTTGGCAGATAAGCAAATAGTAGATTCAGATTCCTCATCTAAGTCTACTATGTAGACATTATTAATCCTGTTGGCTACAAATTTAACCACATCAGAATTTGTTTCAAGGATTTTGCATGAACTATCATCAAATACAACCCTGTGACCCCTATCACATAACTGACTAATGCTAATCAGGTTGTGTTGAAGCCCTTCCACAAGTAAGACTTTTTCAATGGAGTATGTGGAAGACTTACCTACTGTATCAACTCCAATTATTTTACCTTTGTTCTTTCCTCCAAACTTGACCAGACCCCCTGGTTTCATCTCTATCTTGCTAAACTTGGATCGGTCTCCTGTCATATGCCTCGAGCAGCCACTGTCGAGGTACCACTTGTTGTCTTCAGCTGCCAGGCCGACCTACATAAATACATCAAGCAGAGTGATTTGGAACCCAAGATGAGTTGGGTCCAAAGACATTGTTCAAATCTCTGATCAAGTGTTTAGGTATCCAGATTTGCTTCAGCATGGTTTTCTCTGGCACCTTCCTTTCTGGTTTATTAAAGTTGAATCCAGCTGGACTGGAGAAGTGAGTTCTATTCCATTCATTAGTCTTCCTATTCCTAGGAAATTTTCTGTAAGCTTGTTGATTAACATATTTTTGACCATGAAAATTATTTCTCCAGTAGGTCCTGTTTGGACCCATCTGATTGTTGTAATTCCAGCTCTTATTCTGATTCACTTCCTTGATCCATCTACCATTTGTGTTCTGGTGAGTGGGCTTAGTGATACTCTTCATAAAATTCATTCCCATCTTAAATGGTTGTCCAGCACTGATTTTTGTGTTTTCTTTAGGACTTTGAATTCCCTTAGTGCTGTTTGAGCTGGATGGTGTGTCCAGCTTCTCTTTTCCCTTCTCTGGGCAGAAGGTGATGGTCTTGAATTGTAAGGGTCTCTTGTTGGTTGGGTCATAGCCTAGACCCTCCTTATTGAAGTTGACCCTAGTCCCTAGTATAGCATCTAAACTAGTTTTTCCTTGGACAAACTTTTCTAAGACTTTCTGTTTGTCTTCCAGCTCCTTTTGAAGGGACTCAGAATTTTTTAGGAGTTCAGCATTTACTTTCTTCACAGCTTCATATTTCTCTGAGTTGACTCTAATTTCATTCATGCTTTCATCAATTTTAGTTTTGAATTCATTGAGCTGATTTTGACTTTCTTGAATTTCTCCCTTGAGCTTATCATTTTCTTTCCTTAGTGAGGTCATTTCTTCTAGTTGTTCTTTTAGCTTCTCATTTTCCTCACAGACCTGAGTTTGTTCTTCAACATTTATGTTAAATTTTCTTTTCAGAACTCTATGCTCTTTACTAAGAGAATTAAATTTATCTAACAATTCACCATAAGCATCCTCCCAGTCATCAATTGAGAAATTTTCAAAAATATTTATTACCTCCTCTTCACTGTTTGCCATAAGGCAAATTCCATCTTCATATTCTTCTGAGGAAGTGTCTTCGGGATCTTCTTCTTCCTCGCTCCATGTGCAGACCATCGCCTGTGGCTTCTTCATCTTCTGCACCTTTGTGTTTTTCTTATGAAGATAGGGACCCTTCTTCTGGAGGTCTGGGCATTCGCCTTTCATATGTCCCTGTTTGTTACAATTAAAACAGGTCAGTCTCTTAGGATTTCTATCCCTGTAACTAGTAAATTCAGCATTCTTGTTGAAAAAGTGTGGCTTCTTCTTCCTAAAGGTCTTTCCCTTTTTCTTCAAAAATTTTCTGAACTGTCTAGTGAGCATTGCCTGCTCCTCCTGGTCGAGATTTGAAAACCCTTCAAGCTCAGACTCGGACTCGGGGCTACTGCTGCTGCTCCCGCTGTTGCTACCCTTGTTGCGGGATGCCCTTAGAGCCACATTCTTACCCTTTCTCTCACTTCCTTCTCCACCTCCTTGGAAATTCATCTCATAGGTCATAAGGGATCCTATGAGTTCATTCACAGTCAAGATAGTCAGATCTTTTGACTCCTCAATCACAATGGCCTTAGTGTGCCATGCCGGGGATAAAGATCTAAGAATTTTCCTGACTATATCTGCCTCAGCAAGATCCTTCCCTAGCCCTTTAAGTGTGTTTGTGATCAAGGACAACCTGGCATACATTTCAGTTATATTCTCATCTGCATTCATCTTAAACATTTCATACTTAGAAGTGTAGAGGTTTACCTTCGAGGCTTTCACTTGAGCTGTACCTTCATAGATCAATTGCAGCTCATCCCACATTCGCTTGGCAGTCTTGTAGGCAGATATACGGGCATACTCCTCGGGATGAACAACACACTGGATGATGTTCAGCGCCGTCCAGTTGAGTGAAGAGAGCTTGACATGGTCATCTGTCCAAGCATCCTCATTTGGTGGCAGATCATATGGCCCCACAGTAATTACTCTCCACAGTTTATGGCTCTGAGCCCTGATAAACACTTCCATCCTGTTCTTCCATAACAGATAGTTACTACCATCAAAATACGGAGGGCGACTAATGGATTGACCATCGGCCATGAAGGTTCTAGGACCACTAGCATTTCCTTGACCGTTCGTCCACATGGCGTAAACCTGCTCTGATACCAAGTGTTAGCGCAGCAAGAGTGATATAGAAGGGGGGATGAATAGATCACTCCCAATTTGTAAAAACTTAGGTGGAAAATTAATTCTACTGCTTATGCCCCTCCTGAACCCGCACACAGAGAAATGCAAATGCAGTTACCAAACAAGACAGTATAAGTAAATGAGAATGAAGAACTGATCACATGGACGCAAAGAGACAAGCAAATGGAGAGCGCATATAATAAACGGCAAACCACAGAAGAGGCACTCGGTTTTTAGGTGGTTCGATTGCAGTCCGCAATCTACATCCACCCCTCACTCCAACTAGAGTGAGGATTCCACTAGACAATGCTAGAACACTGCAGACTTAGTCTGCGAACAACATGCTGCCACACAGCTTGAACAACCAAGGGAAACAAATCCCTCAACCAAGCTCTGCTACCCACAGAACTTGAAACCTGTTCCAGCTACCAGCTAGAACAGAACCGGAGACACCTCTCCCTTCCTCCACACACCGGAGGGAACCTGCTAATGACAACCTATCACTAGCAACACCAGAGATCACCGATCTCTCTTCCTCTGCAACCTAGAGGGAAACCGGAGTAACACTCCCTTCCTCCACACACCGGAGGGGAACCAATTCGAATCAGAAGAATGAACAAAATAAAAGGAAAACAAAGTAGAAACAAAGACCAACGAAGAGGCAGTCGGTTCTGAAAACCAATACAAATGTAGCTTCAAAGGAAGTAATTCATCAAACCACAGACACTGCTCTCTCTCTCTCGAACATGCTTCTCTTGGATCTGGACACTATTGAACTCTCTGCTCTTTCTCCTTTCGGGATCGTGCAGCCTCACACAAATGCCTTCTGCTTTTTCTTTTCACGATCACTCTTCTACTGAAGGACGAAGCTCCATATTTATAGCAGATATTGGGCGTGTGGCTGCCAGGTTCCCGCCCTTGAACTTTTTGCCAGATCATTTGAATTTCGACCACATGGCAGCATCCTGACTAGGTTGCCATCCACGTGTCATGTTCCTGGTTTCTTGGATCACGTGCCAGGTGCCAACCTCGGTTCACGTGCCCAATCATCAGCCTGAATCGCCTGCAGACAGAGACAGAAGGAATGTATATACTTAGTTAGTTCAGGCTATTAACACAAGTGTATATACTTTAGCAACAGCAACTGAGTAAGTGTGTACAACGTGAGAGAGTGTATAGACTTGAAACAATAGTTAACCAAGTGTGTATCATGTGAGAGTGTATACACTTGGAGGTCTTCAGCGTCTTCAGTGTATAGACTCAACCAATGTACATAGTTGAAGGTCTAACAATCGAGTGTATAGACTTAGGCCTTTTGTTCAAGACAAAACCAATGTACAGACTTCATGCTGTACAGACTTGATGTTGATCAAAAGACCTTTGGACTTCAACCCAAGGCGTCAAAGCTTCCATTGTGCAGCGTCGCCTCAGCTCCTCAAGCGAGATGCTCACGCCCTTGGCAACTGGCCAATGCGTCAACGCATCCAGTGTCAGCGTCGACGCAGTGAACAAGATAGATGATGAACAATGCATGAACTAGCCTTACCAATGTGTAGACTTTACAAAGCTTCAGCCACTGTATAGACTTCACGAAGCCTAACCAGTGTACAGACTTGGAACGAGTGTGCTGTGAGCACTGTATAGACTCAAGTTATAACAACCGAATGTATAGAGTTGCGGTCAGACAACCCAATGTATAGACTTGAAGCAAGAGGCCAGTGTTCAGACTTTGAGGAAGAGATGCACTGTTCGCAATGTACAGACTTGAGAGTGTAAGACTCTTAATAAGACGGTGAATAGTGTATTGACTTGATGCCCAACGGTGATGTATAGACTTCAAATATCAAGACGCTAAGGAAGACGGACAATGTTCAGACTTTGCTTGAATGCATGAGAGGCTAACTGAGACGCTGGACACTGTACAGACTTTGCCTAAGTCATGAATGAGACGATCGGCTGTAGGACTGATGTACAGACTCTGAATGTGAAGGCAGTGTATAGACTTAATGCATAAGCTCATGAATGGCAGTGTATAGACATGTGATGCGGAGACGATGTACAGACTTAGAATATTAAGACCAATGTATAGACTTAAGTTAGAAGTTGCCCGATGCATAGAGTTGAAGATGATATGCCAATGTACAGACTTAATCAATCAAGCTGGTGTATAGACTTTGGTACCCAGACACTCAATGTTCTGATGGGTCGACGCATCAGCAAGGGTGGGTCGACCCACTCCTGTTCATTCTAACTAAGCAGAGTGTAGACAGAATCAAGATAGCATGCTTATCTGACAACCATATGAACTGTACTCATTCACATGATGAAACAGCATAAATCTAGATATAGAAGATTGATTTATAGTGTGAGACATCATCAAAACCATAGGGATGCAACACACGGTGCGTCGAATCTTCGGTGGAGGTAGGGAGATGGACCCTCAACCCACGTACTTCATTTCCCGCGAGTTTTGTAGGCCGTGGCGAGCCGAGCGGGCTAAACGGGGCGATTTGGGAAAAATGCATGTTTTTGAGGTGTGAGCCAGATCTCTCATTTTACCGTGTTTTTGGGCGATCCAGGGGTTTAGATGCATGACTAGGGGCTTGGGGAAGGTTTCCCCTTTTGTTTCCCCTTCACCTGGGGGTGAACGGGGCATGGAATGGTTTTTCCCGCGATTTCCACCGTTTTCGGGCGCGGACTGAGAACGCGCTATGCTCCAGTAGCGCGTTCTTGATGGTCGCGCTGCCCCGATGGGGTGCGTTCATTGGAGAAGATGAACAGTAGGGCAGTTCCGGTCACGCTATGGGGTCCTAGCGCAATCTGCCTTCTCGCGCTAGGGGTTCCTAGCGCGATCTTCCTTGTCGCGTTAGGGGTCCCTAGCGCGACCTGTCTTCTCACGCTAGGAGGCCCTAGCGTGATCTTCCCTGTCGCGCTAGGGGGTCCTAGCGCGTTCTTCCTTGTCGCGCTAGGGGTCCCTAGCGCGATCTGTCCTATCGTATGGTGTTCCTCTTGGGCCGTGTGTGTCCCGGACACCCCGTGGAGTTCCGTGACCGTGTCTTTGGGTGTCCAGAGGTTCCGTTCAACTTGATTAGCGTGCCCGTGGGCTTGGTGGGTCCGGGTGACCCCAGGCGTTTCGGGTTTCCGTGTTCTCGCTTGATCGAGTCACCGTGTATCGGTGTGTGTGCGGTGGAGTTCCCCCGCATGTCGTGAGTCTTCCTGGAAGATGATCCCCGAGTGGGTCATGTGTTTGGCCGTGGGCGGTGCATCCGTTTCTTCTCTGACCGTGGTCACCGTGCGATGGTGCTGGTACGTGGGACGGTCCCCGTACTTCGTCAGGTTCGGACGTTGTTTTCCGTTGTCTTGAGAGTCTACTCTCTCAGTGATCCTCCACTAGTCGTAGCTTCCTGCGCACGCGTGTGCGAACCCACCTGGGAGTGGTGGAGAGCGCGACCAGGTGAGACGCGGCTTTTAGGCTGGTTTCCGTCGGCCCCTTGCCTTTGCCACCAGAGTCCGGTGGGGGGGAAAACCAGCTAGAGGACCTGACCTAGAGCAGATGGTCTGTGTGTGCACACGTAGTTGGGGGCTTAGGACACGCGCTGACGAGCGTGACCCCAGCTAGTCCTTGTTGTGGTACTGGTTACTATGTGTGTCTGAGTCTCACGCCTAGGGCGTCGTAGCTAGACACTTGTGACGTGGTGTAAGACGTCAGGTGACGCATCCGGTCATTCTTATAGTGGGAGGTACTCCTGTTCTGGGCAGAGAGGGACAGACTGTCAGTCGCGTGACTTCGACCTTCGGGTTTTTGATCGCGTTGACTGTTGAGTTCCAGGTGTTCCACCGTGGCACGTGTGTCGGCTCTCGCGTCGTGAGACTAGTGCTAGTGGCTTTACCAAGGTTGCATCTTGTTGTGTGGTACCCGCGACCGGATGGTCGGGGTTGCACTTTAGACTATGTGTCCAGGTCGGCCGTGTCCGGGGAGACAGGCCTGTATGGCGTGGTTGCCGTGGGTTTTTACTTCGGTAAGCGGTACTAGTGCAGTTCGGTAGCCTCGACTGCGAGATCGGGGTGTGTTTCTGGTACAGTAGTAGTTGTAGCGCCGGGCTTCGACCGGCCACCGGGTTTACTGTTCCTACTGTTGTGGTTGCTCTTGTAGCCTTCCCTTCCGCTACCGCCGTTGTTTCCGGTTGGGATTCTGTGGGATCCCTGCTGAGTCTCTGTTTTGGAGACTCATTCCCTGCTTTTCAGGTGAGGCAGTTCTTCCTCGAGGTTCGAGGGCGCGATGCGGAGGTTCTTAGTTGCCAGCTTGCCGGGCCGAGTGTTCACTTGGCATGTGGTACGTGTTACTGCTTTAGACTGTACTTTCTGTTGGACTGGACTCTGTTGTAGTTGTTTATTTAATTCTGTTAATTGTTTAATTGTTGTCCTGCTTTATTTCCTATTTCTTTGTGCCTCCACACTCCTTTTAGCCCTTTCGAGCCCTCCCAGCTCGTGGGCGGCGGTTCGAGTCTCGGGTTATCGGGCCTTCCCGGTAATCGGATTCTCGGGTCGTTACATAGAGAGAGAAGGTAGGTTAGTCATTATTCTCTTCTAACTCACCTTGGCTTATCCATCATGAAGGATCGTTGACGATAGGGGCATGATGTAGCTTTTATGAAGATTTCAACAATTTAGGGGTAAATATTATAAAGGTAGGGGTATAAGGGTAACTTTGTAAAGATTTCAGGTGTATATAAGTAATTCTTTCTTTAAATTTTTATTCAAATTACATGAATATGATAATCAACTTGCTATTGGACCCAAGACCAGTAATAAGCATTGATAAGCTTGGACACAATTTTTAGGGTCATGATAGACCAAATTTGACAACATTAACTGTGTGGCAGCAAACATATTAAAGAATGGTAGATGTACCTAATTCGTCCACCAATTAACTGTTTATATGAAGGTATTACGAATGTAATATCTGTTTATGTTTCTTAATTATGCTTTTGAATTAGGATGGATAATTTGATCTCTGATTATTCTCACTCAAACTATAAACATTATGCAAACAATCTAGTTATCTTAATTATCCAAATATTAAATCATCTAAAAATCAATGAGTTGCTGCTATTGAAACTTAGCCAAAACAATGAGATCTTAATTAAGACTTAGACTCGTTCTTGACAAAACTGAATTGACCTCCTGTCTCCCTCTATTTGGGCCATTGGATGGATCATGTGTTAGTCAGCGAACCAACCACCAGATGAAGATGGAGACCATGGGGGCAAGAACTCCTATGATTCCATTAATCTTTCTCTTTTTATTCCATGCGACGGAGCCTTGCACAACCTGGATGGATGAGGGTTACAAAGCTTGTGAGAGGGGGGAGGAGCTCATGTGCACAGCTCGATAAAGGGAAGGAGGAAGACCATATGAGGTCACTGGTGGAGCGTTGGAAGCACACCGCTAGGTGCAAGTGAATTGTCATGTGGGGCAAGCCAGAGGCGCGGTCATTATCTACCATAGTTGCTAGGCAGTGGAGTCTGAGTTCAAGGTAGCCCAAATAGGTAGGTGGCAGAGGCGAATAGGCATGAAGAGGCGGTGGCATGCCAAGAGCGGCCATACTGGAGATGGGAACTAGGGGGGGGGGGAGAATCCCATATCCCATGTCACTATCATGACTTTGAGGAGCAAGCGTGATAGGAGCTGCATCCTGGACAACCATGGCACAAAGGCAATGGATGGAATTGGGTTGTGCGGAAGCCCTCTAGGAAGAGAGTGTAGGGTGATACGGTGGCGGAGGCACTATGCGACAAAGAAGATCACTGGATGGCAGTGCGGCAATTAGTGTGCTTTGCCTCATCTTCCAAGTCTTTCAGTCGATAGTGGTGCACTGCGGTCAATGGGTGGCCACGACGGCAAGCGCAAGCTGTAGCACCCCGAGAATCCGATTACCGGGAGAGACCCAATAACTCGAGACTCGAACCGCCGCCCACGAGCCGGGAGGGCTCGGAAGGGCTAAAAAGGAGTGTGGAGTCACAAAGAAATAGGAAATAAAGCAGGACAATTCAACAATTAACAGAAATAAATAAACAACTACAGCTACAACAGAGTCTAGTCCAACAGAAAGTACAATCTAAAGCAGTAAAGCGTACCACATGCCGAGTGAACACTCGGCCCGGCGAGCTGGCAACTGAGAACCTCCGAACCGCACCCTCGAACCACGAGGAAGAACCGCTACACCTGAAAAGCAGGGAATTAGTCTCCAAAACAGAGACTCAGCAGGGATCCCACGGAACCCCAACCGGAAACAACGGCGGTAGCGGAAGGAAGAGCTACAACTACAGCAGGAACGGCGAACCGGTGGCCGGTCAAAACTCGGCACTACAGCTACTCCTACTGTACCGGAAACACACCCCGATCACACGGTCGGGGCTACCGAACTACACTAGTACCACTTACCGAAGTAAAACCTACGGCACCACACCGTAGAGGCCTGTCTCCCAGGACACGGCCAACCTGGACACGCTGTCCAAGGTGCAACCCTGACACCTGGTCACGGGTACTGCACGACAAGACGCAACCTCGGTAAAGCCACTAACACTAATCTCATGACGTGGAAACCAACACACGCGCCACGGCGAAACAACCGAAAACTCAACGGTCAACCCGACCGAAAACCCGAAGGTCAAAGTCACGGAAAGTGACAGTCTGACACTCCCGACTCGACATGAGTACCTCCCACTAGAAGAATGACCGGAAGCGTCCCTTGACGTCTTACACCGCGTCACAAGTGTCTAGGTACAACGCCTCAGGCCTGAGACTTAGACACGCAACAAGTACCACAACAAGGACTACCTGGGGTCACGCTCGTCAGCGCGTGTCCTAAGCCCCCAACTACGTGTGCACACACAGACCATCTGCTCTAGGACGAGTCCTCTAGCTGGTTTTCCCCCCCACCGGACTCTGGTGGCAAAGGCAAGGGGCCCTACGGTAACCAGCCTAAATGCTGCCTCTCACCGGGTCTTGCTCTCCACCACTCCCAGGGGGGTCCACACCCGCGTGCGCAGGAAGCTACGACTAGTGGAGGGTCACTGAAGTAGTAGACTCTCAAGTCAACAAAAATCAACATCTGAACCCGACGAAGTACGGGAACCGTACCACACACTAGCACCATCACACGGTGACCACGGTCGGAGAAGAAATGAGACTCACAGTCCATGGGCCGCACGCCCGGCCACACAGAAACGTGGAAACACGGCTCCCAAGGTAGCTCACAGGCCGCCAAACCGAATCCCGCTCTCAGGGAAAGGTGGGAACCCTCCAGCTCTAGGCTGGACAACTAGACTCGCGGTCCAAGGCCACACACACATGGCCCACTCGGAAGCCACCTTCCCAAGAAGCAAGGACCCGCGGCAAAACCTCACCGCACTCACATCGATACGCGGTGACTCGATCTAGCAAGAACACGGAAGCCCGGAACACCTGGGGTCACCCGGACCCGCCAAGCCCACGGGCACGCTAATCGAGATAACACGGTACCTCCAGACACCAAAAGACATGGTCATGGAACTCCACGGGGTGTCCGGGCCACTCACGAGACCTAAAGTCGACCACTGGGTCACAACCGGGTCGACCGGGGGTCCACACATCGCGAAACGATCGCGGAGAACACAAAAACTCACCTCGACGCAACATAGGACTGACGGTCTATGTGACGACCTGGGATCCGAGTACCGGAAAGGAACCGGCGCGTCTCGAATCTCGGCTCGCCAACCCATGAGCCCGAAGACTCGAAAGGGTAAAAAGGGATGGTGTGGGAGTACAAGAGAAGCTGAAGCAACTACAGAGATAGCACAATAATCTAAAATAAAATGCACGGCATAATATAAATAGATAAACTGCTACAAGGTCCACTGAGTCTCATGTCCAAATCAAGTAGAGTCAACAGAAGGAAAAGTACAACTACACGGGGCATCCCCCGGCGTACAACTACACGGGGCATCCCCCGGCTCTGGCAGGCTGGCGACTAACCCAGACTAGAAGGACCACGCTGAAACTCGGCCGCGCCTCCCGACGACCCCGCCTCACCTGAAAAGCAGGGGTGAGCCACATTTCATTGGCCCAGTAGGGATCCCCCGGACCCCCACCGCACGACGAGAAAATGAAAGCAAGGCGCAAACAACCACGGGAGGTAACCCTACCTAGCAGAAGTACGGCAGGAACGACAAGCAGCAATAAATAAACGGAAAAGCTGTCTAACAACCACACCGTATATCCGAACCTCAGTCCGACAAAACTCGAGTCCGAACCAGCCAGCAGATAGGAGCACCACCAACTAGAAGAACGACTGGATGTGCCCCCTGACATCTTATATCGCATCACAAGTGTCTAGCTACAGCGCCCCGGGCGTGAGACTCAAACACACACAGTAACCAGTACCATAAACAAGGACTAGCTGAGGTCGCGCTCGTCTACGCGAGTCCGAACCGTCAGCCCCGTGTGCACACTCAGACCATACGCCCTAGGCCTGTCCTCTAGCTAGTAATTCCCCCTAAGCCCGGACTCGGTCGTACTTGGGGGCCCTACTGTAACTAGCCTACTCACCGTCTCTCTCGGGTCAGCCGCTCCACCACTCCCGGGTGGGTCAACACCGCGTGCCGTAAGAAGGCTCCGACTAGTGGACGTGTCACCGGAGGTGAGACTCGACTCACGGAAACCACCGACCACTCACTAACACAGACTCTCGTAACCCAGATGGTAGGTGCGGAAGCCGGGGACACGCACGAGGTCCGATCGTCCCTCAAGTCACGCGGAACCCCTACCAAGGTAACTGATTCTCCGGGGACCCCCAGGCGCCCCTGTGGCTTTCACTGGGTGCCCACGGCAACCCTCGGGCCACACGCCACAACCGGATCCGAGACTTGCTCCACCGGAGGTACAACCACCAAAAGGAAGCGCGGTTGGGGGGGGGGGGTTACGCAGTAGGGACCCAAGGCGCGACACTGTCGCGCTATGGTCCCCTAGCGCGACCAAAGAAGAACGCGCTAGCAGAAGCTAGCGCGTTCTTCAAGAAGGTGCTAGCCTAAGCTAGCGCGTTCAACAAGAATGCGCTAGGAAAGGCTAGCGCGTTCTCCAAGAACACGCTACCTTCCCCAGGCGTGACACGAACCGCCAAACTGTTCGTCTTCTCAGACGAACACGCTCGGACGACACAGCGCGTTCAAACAGAACGCGCCACTGGACTATAGCGCGATAACGGGCCGAGCCCGGTTCGCGTAAAACGCCCGAAAAATTCAAAACCACGCCCATTCACCACCCTTGGTGAAGGGAAAACAATGTGGAATCACCCCCAGACATCCTAGCATGCATCTAGAGCCCCAAATCGATCAAAAACACTCCAAAAATGATGGATCCGGCACTCAAACCCCAAGCATTGAAAATAGCCCTCCCGGCATGAATCAAGCCACTCTCGGCCTCTCCACGGCCTAGAAATCACGAGGAATGCTGTAAAGAGGTCAAGGATCCGTCCCCCTACCTCAATGAAGCTCAAAATCCATCGGGAAGTTGCCGATCTCCGAATCTAGCTCGAACACAAACTCCACCCACGCGCCACGAAAAGGGCATCGCCGGGATCCTCTCGCCGCCGCCGCCGCCGCCGCCGTCACCGCACCGTCACCGTCGTCCACCACCCGTGGCCGGAGGAGGAAGGGGCGCCGCGAAGTCCAACGGGCAAGAGGGGGGGGGGAAGTGGCCGTTGCGCTCACGGGAGGAAGAAAGGAGAAGAAGAAAAGAAGAAAAAGGGAAAAAGAAAAGGGAAAATATGGGGGTATTTATGGGAAATCCAAAAATGCCAAAAATATCAAAAAATAGAAAATTACATATTCTCGATCATCGGGACGTACCGATCGCAACGGTACTACCCTCGCCTAGGTGAACGACCCGGTTCACCTGCCACAAGGTTCCGAAGGAATTGCCGAAACACACACCGGAAATGGGAAAACACAAGCGGAAAAGCCGCGGACACACTCCGGGCCTCTGAAATAACCCCGGATCGCACCGATCCGAACACGAAAGATGTCTGAAACAAAATTTCAGACACAACGGAGCCAGACGCTCCGAGAAACCAGATCTGGGACCCGAAAAAGAATGATCCGAAAAACTCGGGGCATCACAGCCCTCCCCCCTTAAATGAAATTCGTCCTAGAAATTAAGGATAGGGCACTGGGACAGGGGAGGAGACTCACCCGAAAAAATAAGGATACAGCTACCGCATCTCATCCTCACGCTCCCACGATGCCTCACCACCAGAGTGACGCTGCCAGACCACCTTAACCAGAGGAATAACCTTGTTCCGTAGGCGCTGCTCACGCCGATCCTCAATATGGATGGAGTATTCTGGAAGGGACAAGTCTGGGGACACCTCAGGCCAAACGGCATCCTCCAGGACATGGGAATCATCGGGCATATACCTCCGAAGCATAGACACGTGAAACACATCATGCACAGAAGATAGCTCCGGGGGCAACTACAACCGATATGCAACCTCACCGACACGCTCGACAATGAGGAAAGTACCAATGTAGCGGGGACTCAGCTTCCCACGCCTGCCGAAGCGCATCACACCCTTCATGGGAGAAACTCGCAAAAACACCCGATCAAAAACACTCCAAAAATGATGGATCCGGCGCTCAAACCCCAAGCATGGAAAATAGCCCTCCCGGCATGAATCAAGCCACTCTCGACCTCTCCACGGCCTAGAAATCACGAGGAATGCTGTAAAGAGGTCAAGGATCCATCACCCTACCTCAATGAAGCTCGAAATCCATCGGGAAGTTGTCGATCTCCGAATCTAGCTCGAACACAAACTCCACCCACGCGCCACGAAAAGGGCACCGCCGCGATCCTCTCGCCGCCGCCGCCGTCACTGCGCCGTCACCGTCGTCCACCACCCGTCGCCGGAGGAGGAAGGGGCGCCACGAAGTCCAACGGGCAAGAGGGGGGGGGGGAAGTGGCCGTTGCGCTCACGGGTGATGACCCGGGATCCGAGTACCGGAAAGGAACCGGCGCGTCTCGAATCTTGGCCCGCCAACCCACGAGCCCGAAGACTAGAAAGGGTAAAAAGGGATGGTGTGGGAGTACAAGAGAAGCTGAAGCAACTACAGAGATAGCACAATAATCTAAAATAAAATGCACAGCATAATATAAATAAATAAACTGCTACAAGGTCCACTGAGTCTCATGTCCAAATCAAGTACAGTCAACAGAAGGAAAAGTACAACTACACGGGGCATCCCCCGGCATACAACTACACGGGGCATCCCCCGGCTCTGGCAGACTGGCGACTAACCCAGACTAGAAGGACCACGCTGAAACTCGGACGCGCCTCCCGACGACCCCGCCTCACCTGAAAAGCAAGGGTGAGCCTCATTTCATTGGCCCGGTAGGGATCCCCCGGACCCCCACCACACGACGAGAAAACGACAGCAAGGCGCAAACAACCACTGGAGGTAACCCTACCTAGCAGAAGTACGGCAGGAATGACAAGCAGCAATAAATAAATGGAAAAGCTGTCTAACAACCACACCGTATATCTGAACCTCAGTCTGACAAAACTCGAGTCCGAACCTGCCAGCAGACAGGAGCACCACCCACTAGAAGAACGACCGAATGCGTCCCCTGACGTCTTATGCCGCGTCACAAGTGTCTAGCTACAGCGCCCCGGGCGCGAGACTCAAACACACACGGTAACCAGTACCACAAACAAGAACTAGCTGAGGTCACGCTCGTCAGCACGGGTCTGAACCCTCATCCCCGTGTGCACACTCAGACCATACGCCCTAGGCATGTCCTCTAGCTGGTAATTCCCCCTAAGCCCGGACTCGGCCGTACGTGGGGGCCCTACGGTAACCAACCTACTCACCGTCTCTCTCAGGTCAGCCGCTCCACCACTCCCGGGTGGGTCAACACCGCATGCCGTAAGAAGGCTCCGACTAGCGGACGTGTCACCGGAGGTGAGACTCGACTCACGGAAACCACCGACCATTCACTAACACAGACTCTTGGTAACCCAGATGGTTGGTACGGAAGCCGGGGACACGCACGAGGTCCGATCGTCCCTTAAGTCACACGGCACCCCTACCATGGTAACTGATTCTCCGGGGACCCCCGGGCGCCCCTGTGGCTTTCACTGGGTGCCCACGGCAACCCTCGGGCCACACGCCACAACCGGATCCGAGACTTGCTCCACCGGAGGTACAGCCACCAAAAGGAAACGCGGTTGGGGGGGGGGGGGGGTTAACGCGCTAGGGACCCAGGGAGTGACACTGTCGCGCTATGGTCCCCTAGCGCGACCAAAGAAGAACGCGCTAGCAAAAGCTAGCGCGTTCTTCAAGAAGGCGCTAGCCTAAGCTAGCGCGTTCAACAAGAACGCGCTAGGAAAGGCTAGCACGTTCTCCAAGAACGTGCTACCTTCCCCAGGTGCGACACGAACCGCCAAACTGTTCATCTTCTCAGATGAACACGCTCGGACGACACATCACGTTCAAACAGAACGCGCCACTGGACTATAGCGCGATAACGGGCCGAGCCCGGTTCGCGTAAAACGCCCGGAAAATTCAAAACCACACCCATTCACCACCCTTGGTGAAGGGAAAACAACGGGGAATCACCCCCAGACATTCTAGCATGCATCTAGAGCCCCAAATCGATCAAAAACACTCCAAAAATGATGGATCCGGCACTCAAACCCCAAGCATGGAAAATAGCCTCCCGGCATGAATCAAGCCACTCTCGGCCTCTCCACGGCCTAGAAATCACGAGGAATTCTGTAAAGAGGTCAAGGATCCGTCCCCCTACCTTAATGAAGCTCGAAATCCACCAGGAAGTTGCCGATCTCTAAATCTAGCTCGAACACAAACTCCACCCACTCGCCACGAAAAGGGCACCTCCGCGATCCTCTCGCTGCCGCCGCCGTCACCGCGCCGTCACCGTCGTCCACCACCCGTCGCCGGAGGAGGAAGGGGCACCGCGAAGTCCAACGGGCAAGAGGGGGGGGCAGAAAGTGGCCGTTGCGCTCACGGGAGGAAGAAAGGAGAAGAAGAAAAGAAGAAAAAGGGAAAAAGAAAAGGGAAAATAGGGGGGTATTTATGGAAAATCTGAAAAATGCCAAAAATACCGAAAAATAGAAAAATACATATTCTCGATCCTCGGGACGTACCGATCGTAACGGTACTACCCTCGCCTAGGTGAACGACCCAGTTCACCCGCCACGAGGTTCCGAAAGAATTGCCGAAACACACACCGGAAATTGGAAAACACAAGCAAAAAAGCCACGGACACACTCCGGGCCTCTGAAATAACTCCGGATCGCACCAATCCAAACACGAAAGATGTCCGAAATAAAATTTCGGACACAACGGAGCCAGACGCTCCGAGAAACCAGATCCGGGACCCGAAAAAGAAGGATCCAAAAAACTCGGGGCATCACAGTCTAGCCTTGGGCGGTCACAGCATGTAATGGTCCAGGCCCCGACCGTTACAGCCCTCTAACAGTCCAACACAGGCGCGTTACGTGAAAGAAGCCAAACTGGCTGTGACGCGCCCGCCCCGGGGCGTCACGCCCTCTAACGGGTCCAGCCAGGCGCGTTAGAGGACAGGTTGTGACGCACACCCCTCGGGGCGTCACAACCACTAACGGACCTGCCCAGGCGCGTTAGAAGAGGGGATACGTCAACTCTGACGCACCCCAGCAAGGGTGTCACAGCGCTCTGACGGACCAGGCCTGGTGTGTCAGAGGCTCATGACCCCAACGGTCCGAAACCTCGGAGACGAACGTAACGGTCGGACCCAGGCGGGTTACAGCGCTCTGACGGCCTATCGTGAAACCATCAGGCCCACGAACGCTAACATTCAAAACAAAGGGAACGTAACGCACCTGCCCAGGCACGTTACACACTGTGACGGTCGCTGGAACGACCGTCACATCGTCCCGAGAATGCTACGGCGGGAAACGACCCAAAACTCATCCCACGCCCCCATGCCTCCACGGGAGAGGGGGAAAACAAAGGGGAAGCCCCCAAATAGCCCCTAGCATGCATCTACAGTCTCGGATCGGCCAAAAATGCAATGGATCGGCGGATCAACTCACAACCCCAAAAACATGGATTTTCCCCAAATCACCCTGATTGACCCGCTCGGCTCACCACGGCATATGAAACTTGCGGGAAAGGAAGAGCACGAGCTGGGGGTCCGTCTCCCTACCTCCACCGAAGAAATGATGCGCCGTGGACGCCGATCCATGAAGAAAACGTGGTTGAAGCCTCGCCGTTCCACGAACCCACGGCCGAGGTTCACCATGCCTCCACCGCCTTGATCCTCATCCATCCTCGCCCGTGCCTCGCCCGCGCCGTCCCCACCTCGCCCACGCTCCACCCGTCGGCCGCCGGAGAGAGAGGGAGAGAGGAGAGAGCGTGAGAAGAGAGAGGGAGAGAAGAGAGAAATGAGAGGAGAGAGAGTGAAAAAGGAGGTTAATATAAGAAAATCCAAAAATTTCAGAAAATACCGAAAAATAGATAATTACATTTTCGGGATCCTCGGAGGGCACCGATCGCAACGGTACCACTCGTGCCTAGGTGAACGACCCGGTTCACCCGCGACGAGGTTCCGAAGGGATTACCGAAACACACATCGAAAATCGGAAAACACACGCGAAAAAGTAGCGGAACGCCTCCGGGACTCCGAAACAACTCCGGATCGCGCCGATCCGAACACGAAAGATGTCCGAAATAAAATTTCGAACACAACGGAGTCGAACACTCTGAAAAACCAGATCCGGGACCCACGAACAAGGATCCAAAAAATCCGGGGCATTACACAAGCCAAGAATCTTGCCCAGAGGGCATTGGACCCCGGCGCCTTTGATGGTCTGTGGTGGCGACGCTTCACCGGTGGTGGTGCCGAGCCTTGGCTGTCTGAGATCTACTGACCATGATTTTAAGAGGACCTTGCAGGCTCCTAAACTGGGATGTCAAAGGTGGCCACCACCCTAAGAGGAACTTTTCGAGCTCCTTCCTGCAAGAGACGTTCTCATCAGGGTGAGTCTTACCTAGGAAAACCCTCCTATGCTCAAGTCAGTAGATGCTTTGGTAGGTGGAAAGGTGGCTCTCTCCAATGCAGGGTGCTCAGGGGCTGCCAAATTGGCCGAGTGGTGGCAAAGAAGAGGGGGGAGGGATTTTGCCAAAGACGGCGTGGCTCCAGGGTTGGCTCATGGGAATAGGGCATTAAGCTTGCAGACCACTCTTGATTTTATTCTTCACTATGTGGGTACGTTGCTTTTACAAAGTGGGGTCTTTTTTGTCCCTTCAGTGTACCATGAAGAGGGCATAAAGACCTCTATATATAGATGCTAGGGTGCTTCAGAGGTAGTGAAGCTTTCCCATTGTCAAGGTCGAAGAGACATTTCAAGGTGGTCTGTAAGAACAGGGTAGTTTATGGGATACGCAACATATTACATCCCTTGGGTAGAGATGTTGATCTACTCGAGTTTTGATTATGCTTGAGTTCCTCAAGATTATGCCCCTATCGTGAGTTTAGCAAGGAGTTAACCACGTGGCATGGACTCAGTATAGCATTTGCTTTCCCTTGCACCTTGGGACATGGTGCAAATATGCTAGGCAGCCATGACACTTATGACTAGGCTCCTATTTTCGATTTGCTGCCTGACGGTCCCCCATGGTAGGTTGTACCGTGCCTGTTAACTTGCTACAGTTACTTTGCTATGGAACTTGCACGACCAAGGGCAATGCTTGGACCATCTACAGATGGTGGTTGTGGAGATCCCGTCGGACATCCTTTGATTGTGTCTTGCAAGTGAAGCTTAATGCTTGGTGTCGTGCTTAAGGTGGCTCAGAGCTTTGGGGCGGAACTAAAGCTCTTGGCATTCTGAGGCTTGGCATTGAGCTATCTCTCGAGGCCTCCTAATGTCTCGAGGCTAAGTTGGAGCTCTATGTGATGGGGACATCACCTCCCATGCCCACCTTCACAGCTCGTCTCCTCGCCCCGGTTGCACCCGGCATGGTTTAGTCATTTAATTTTGAGTCCTATGTAATTTTACTTGAGTCATTTGATGTAATTTGCATTTTATTTGAGTCATGTCCCTAGGTCTTGCATTTATTTTCCTATGTTTGAGTGTCATTAGAGTGTGTAATGTGCTAATTGGGCTCATTTCTTCGGGCTTGGCCCAATGAGCTCCCCTACCCCTTCGGTTATTTGTCAATGAGTCTTTTGTCAGGGTCTTATTGTAAAATGTGGGTTTCCTATATATAGGGCCTCATTTCCTTCATTTGGAGGTAATGAATGAATTAATGAAAAATGCCATTTGAGTATCCAAAGCTTAGTTTAGTGGAGTGATTCCAACATTTTTTGGGTGAGAAACCCTAGGGGAGAGATTCCCCACCCTTCCCTCTCCTAATCCCTCTTTTTCACTCCACTTTCTCTCTCCTCAACACCCAATTTCGAATTTTCTTCTCTCTCCTCCTTTCCCAACCACCTCAACCCCCACCTATCATCATTAAAGCCCTCCACTTCCCCATGGCCTCCATTACTCCACCCCCCTAGTCCCAAGGAGATCCCTCACCATTCCAACACCATCCTCCACATTCCAATACCACTTTCCCCATTCCAACACAATCAACCCCTTCCCCACACAACCCCACAACTTCCAAAGCATATTTGAATTTGAAATCCACCCTTCCCTCCACTCACTTGTGCCCCCCCTCACCTTCTCCTCTCACCCACCTTCCCAAATTCGTAGCTCCTCCTCCCACCACCTGTTAGACCCCCTTCCAGACCCCATTCTTCCCTTCCCCCACCTTAGAACACCCCCTCCTAGACCCCCTCACAGCCCGGGCTTTCCCCACACTCATCCACCCCCATTTCTCCTCCCCTATACCCCATTTCCCCCATCATCATCAACCTACAGCTCTCAACTGAAGATCTACAGCAGAGCAGCAGCTTGCGGCGGCCACCACGATCACCTCCGGACGAGTTTGAAGACCCAAGAGCCATCGTCGGAAGCGTCTGCCAGTCGCCTTCGCAACTGAAGTGGTTTCGTCTTCTTCCGATCTCTGAGCCATCCTGGAGGTCCATTCTTCCACAGCTGCGCAGTTCTGCCTCGGCTAAGGACCTGAACCAGTTTAGAAGCTCTGCCACGACGGACCCTGAAGGAGGACCCTGAAGGAATCAGTCTTCAAGTTCTTCTTCAAAGTTCCTCTTTGGCCTGTCTAGTTTCAGATTCAAGAAGCGAAAGTTCATTCAGCATCCGGGAGCAGAAGTTACCAATTTTCTCCCCCGAACGCGCGGTTCTACCTTCTATAGTCTGCACCGACCCCTCCTCACTCTTCGGATTCCACAGATTGTCTCTGACCTCTTCTGGTGTCCCCATTTCTTTTTCTGCAAAGAGGACTCACCCACGGTTCTAACGGCGCTGACGGCATCAAATTTGGAGTTCGGGAGCGGCCAGGACAGCCTCTGCATCCTACTGTTGGTGACCTGCCCCTGCTAGTCCGAGAAACAGAGGCCCTGTTCAAGCTCCTGCCCCGACCAGTAGAGACTCCAGAAGAAATTAAGAAAATTCTGAGGCATTCCCCTTCCAGCTACGAAGGTTTTCCCTCTAGTTTCATCATCAACAAAATTCCTGATCAAGATCTACAGTAGCAACACCGACTCTCTGTCCCGGCTCGCAGATAGCAAGCAGATTCGGCGTCCACCCTTATTCCTCGTTCTTTGCTTTAGTTTCCCCACCCCGCTTGACCAGCTGAAGGTCCCTCCCTGTGTGGAGGTAGTATTGATTGTAATTTCTATTAACCCCCACCCCAAGATCCCCCTCCTACGTGAGGTGTAGTGTTGTAACTTGTGTGGGCAGGTCAAGCGACACCGCCGCGGCGTGTGGGGATCCACTCGCCTCCCCGCTCGCCCTCGTCTCCGACCGGGACCGGTTTCTTCAATCCGGTCGAGTAAGTGCTCAAACCTTCACTCCACTTAGTACTTGTCTTTCAATATTAGTTCTAATTCCGCTGGTTATGCGAGTGAGAGCCCGATCCTCAAGCCCCATAAACTTGAGTGATCACCATGGGAATATTGCAACCGATGCCTTTGGCACTTTGTCGGCCCCCTTGATTTGGGCATCCCCACCCTTTGGGAATCAAGTCTTGGCCTTGCTGGCCCTCTACCAGCAAGGGCCCAACCCCACATCCTCCCCTTGGCATTGCCAAGTCACCCCGGGCTTGGGTGAGTGACGATAGAGCGGTGGCCCAATTTGGCCCGTTTTGAATGCGATTGTGCTTGCTTGCATTAGGTCCGAGGTCGTGTCACATCAAGTGGTATCAGAGCAAGTCTTTGATTTGTTCTCACAAGTCAAGTCCATGGGCACGCTTGCATTAGAGTTCTCATCGGATCGTTCTATGCATTATCCACCTCCCATTGTCATTGAGTCTACCGACCAAAAGGCCCCAATTCCCATCATATCCCAAGCATACCTACCTAATGGGAGCCCCACAGAAATTGACTTCATCGACATGGAAGAAGATAATTGGGTATCCCCCGAAATTGTAGCCACCCTCTCTACGACTGGACAAATTGTGCACAACGGAGACCTAGTCTTCGTTGAATTCCATAAATGGTTCGGGAAGACTAAGTATTTGGATGGGGCTTGGTGTCAAAAGGGAACATTGGCGGGTCCATGTATAATCCTAGGTAAGAAATGGTTAGATGAAAGGAATGCCGACATCGACCCAACACGTCGGACTTGCCTAGTGCATCCGCCACACCTTTCGGGAACCTTTAAATTCAACAACCTTTTATTCTCCCACCCGCGGGAATCCCACCCTTGTTCACCACCCCGGGTGCACCATACTCCGGCCATCATCACCCCACCATCAAAGAACCTTCCCACTCCATTAGTTTTGGAAGAAGTAGTCCACCCACTTTGCCACATGAAGACAAATATCCATCGGGAACCTATCCCCTCCATAGAGAGCTCCCATGTCCCAATTGAAGAGGAAGCCTCGCACAAGGATCTTCACCCTACACCACCCCCTCTAGATAAGGCTGAATTCATCTTAGAAGAGTCCCTTGTTTGGTGGCTAAGGGAGAGCCTAATTAGAGAGACCTCGACCCATGTTTGCCCTCCCATAGAACAAAATTTTCCCCTAGTACCCCTCTTCTCCTATCACACCACAATCCAAGCATCCTATCAAGTGGAGACCTTAGAGGATTTTCTTAGGGGCTTAGCATGGCAAATTGAGTTCACTAGCATGTTGACCCCTATGGCCGAACAACCTAGGAGCCTTAGCCTCCTACACCTATGCATAGGGTCTATCACCTCGGTTTGCACCAATGGTTGCTACACTAGCGACCTCCTTCTATTCCTCCCTACACCGGATGAGCCCAACCTTCTCTTCGATTTAGAGCTTCTTATCTCGGGTAGAAAGCCAAGCCCTCCACTCATGGCCGACCCACTTGTCAAGAACATTGGCCCAACTATCATAGGGAAGGATGACTTAGCACCTTTTAAGGATCTTGAGGACATGGAGTTCCTCCCCCTAAGTGACCTATTTTATGATCCATATGATCCCTTTCAATGGGAGTCAAGGGGCTCATATGACCCAACCATCTTACCAACCACCCACCCTTTCCTACCCTCACCCACCATATTGGGCCAAACCCAACTCATCCATGACCCGGGTTGCACCTTGGGAGCCATAATCTTGGACCATATATCCCTAGGTAATAAGGTGGTGCCCCACCCCATGATGACCACCTTCTTAGATCCATTCGATCCTTTCCAATGGGAGTTCAAAGGTTGTCCCACACCTATACACATGGAAATCACTTTTGGGAAAATTATGCATGTGTCTAGGCTTTCCACCCCCTTTGGAATGAACACTATGTTGGGTCCATTCATTCATATCACCCACATGTCTAGTAGAAGGCATGAGTGGGCCACATTCGGATGTCATGGTCCTCCTTCATTCATCATGGATCGTAAGCATGTCAAAAACATCTACGGATGTCCGGGCCTCCCCACATTCATCACCACTTTGCATGATAGGTTCACCTACGGGTGCCCCGGCCCACCCAGGCCCACCAAAGTCTACATGACAATATTGCATGATAAGTCCACATATGGTTACCCCGGCCCTCCAAAATCCATCAAAGTCTTCTTGGCATCAAAGCATGATCGGTCTACTTTTGGTTACCCAGGTCCACCCATCACCCCTAGAATGTCAACGTTCACGAAATTGCATGAAAGCCTTTGCAAGCACATAAACAAAAAGAATGAGGCTTATAAGAGGCGGGCCGACTCTCATCGGCGTCACCAAGACTTCCATGAGGGTAACTTTGTGATGGTAAGGACTGAGAGGCTCTCCCCGGGAGCCATCTCCAAATTGAGGCCACGTGGGGCTGGTCCCTTCCAGGTCCTGAGGCGCATTGGTGCAAATGCCTATGAGTTAGATCTCCCCGAGGAGTATGGAATAAGTCCCACATTCAATGTTGCCGACCTAGTGTCATATAAGGGACCCACGGTGGTACCTAGTGAGGAGATTGAGCCTACGTCTTCCCTTGAGAGAGCACCCACCCGTGAGGAGAGACCACCAGCCAAGAGAGCCCAACGTGAACAAATTGAACAAATATTGGATAAACAAGTCACTACCACTCGGAGCAAGGTATACGAGCGCTATCTCGGCAGGTGGATGGATCGGTCTCGTTCGGAAGGCTTGAGGGCAGTACCACTTCTACACCCTCCAAGGAGGGAAGGACACTTACTCGACAGAGTCGAGTTCTCCGCACCCCGGGAGTATGATGGGGACATCACCTCCCATGCCCACCTTCACAGCTCGTCTCCTCGCCCCGGTTGCATCCGGCATGATTTAGTCATTTAATTTTGAGTCCTATGTAATTTTACTTGAGTCATTTGATGTAATTTGCATTTTATTTGAGTCATGTCCCTAGGTCTTGCATTTATTTTCCTATGTTTGAGTGTCATTAGAGTGTGTAATGTGCTAAGTGGGCCCATTTCTTCGGGCTTGGCCCAATGAGCTCCCCTACCCCTTCGGTTATTTGTCAATGAGTCTTTTGTCAGGGTCTTATTGTAAAATGTGGGTTTCCTATATATAGGGCCCCATTTCCTTCATTTGGAGGTAATGAATGAATCAATGAAAAATGCCATTTGAGTATCCAAAGCTTAGTTTAGTGGAGTGATTCCAACATTTTTTGGGTGAGAAACCCTAGGGGAGAGATTCCCCACCCTTCCCTCTCCTAATCCCTCTTTTTCACTCCACTTTCTCTCTCCTCAACACCCAATTTCGAATTTTCTTCTCTCTCCTCCTTTCCCAACCACCTCAACCCCCACCTATCATCATTAAAGCCCTCCACTTCCCCATGGCCTCCATTACTCCACCCCCCTAGTCCCAAGGAGATCCCTCACCATTCCAACACCATCCTCCACATTCCAATACCACTTTCCCCATTCCAACACAATCAACCCCTTCCCCACACAACCCCACAACTTCCAAAGCATATTTGAATTTGAAATCCACCCTTCCCTCCACTCACTTGTGCCCCCCTCACCTTCTCCTCTCACCCACCTTCCCAAATTCGTAGCTCCTCCTCCCACCACCTGTTAGACCCCCTTCCAGACCCCATTCTTCCCTTGCCCCACCTTAGAACACCCCCTCCTAGACCCCCTCACAGCCCGGGCTTTCCCCACACTCATCCACCCCCATTTCTCCTCCCCTATACCCCATTTCCCCCCATCATCATCAACCTACAGCTCTCAACTGAAGATCTACAGCAGAGCAGCAGATTTCAGCGGCCACCACGATCACCTCCGGATGAGTTTGAAGACCCAAGAGCCATCGTCGAAGCGTCTGCCAGTCGCCTTCGCAACCGAAGTGGTTTCGTCTTCTTCCTATCTTTGAGCCATCCTAGAGGTCCATTCTTACACAGTTGCACGGTTCTGCCTCGGCTAAGGACCTGAACCAGTTTAGAAGCTCTGCCACGACGGACCCTGAAGGAATCAGTCTTCAAGTTCTTCTTCAAAGTTCCTCTTTGGCCTGTCTAGTTTCAGATTCAAGAAGCAGAAGTTCATTCAGCATCCGGGAGCAGAAGTTACCAATTTTCTCCCCCGAACGCGCGGTTCTGCCTTCTATAGTCTAGACCGACCCCTCCTCACTCTTCTGATTCCACAGATTGTCTCCGACCTCTTCTGGTGTTCCCGTTTCTTTTGCTGGAAAGAAGACTCACCCACGGTTCTAACGGCGCTGACGGCATCAAATTTGGAGTTCGGGAGCGGCAAGGACAGCCTCTGCATCCTACTGTTGGTGACCTGCCCCTGCTAGTCCGAGAAACAGAGGCCCTGTTCAAGCTCCTGCCCCGACCAGCAGAGACTCCAGAAGAAATTAAGAAAATTCTGAGGCATTCCCCTTCCAGATACGAAGGTTTTCCCTCTAGTTTTGTCATCAAAAAAATTCTTGATCAAGATCTACAGCAGCAACACCGACTCTCTATCCCGGCTCGCAGACAGCAAGCAGATTCGGCGTCCACCCTTATTCCTCGTTCTTTGCTTTAGTTTCCCCACCCCGCTTGACCGGCTAAAGGTCCCTCCCTGTGTAGAGGTAGTATTGATTGTAATTTCTATTAACCCCCACCCCAAGATCCCCCTCCTACGTGAGGTGTAGTGTTGTAACTTATGTGGGCAGGTCAAGCGACACCGCCGCGGCGTGTGGGGATCCACTCGCCTCCCCGCTCGCCCTCGTCTCCGACCGGGACCGGTTTCTTCAATCCGGTCGAGTAAGTGCTCAAACCTTCACTCCACTTAGTGCTTGTCTTTCAATATTAGTTCTAATTCCGCTGGTTATGCGAGTGAGAGCCCGATCCTCAAGCCCCATAAACTTGAGTGATCACCGTGGGAATATTGCAACCGATGGCTTTGGCACTTTGTCGGCCCCCTTGATTTGGGCATCCCCACCCTTTGGGAATCAAGTCTTGGCCTTGCTGGCCCTCTACCAGTAAGGGCCCAACCCCACATCCTCCCCTTGGCATTGCCAAGTCACCCCGGGCTTGGGTGAGTGACGATAGAGCGGTGGCCCAATTTGGCCCGTTTTGAATGCGATTGTGCTTGCTTGCATTAGGCCCGAGGTCGTGTCACATCACTATGCCTCCTGAGAGTTGAGGCAGAGTTATCACTCATGGCCTGTTTGGGGGCCGAGTTAAAGCTCCAGGCCTCCTGAGGGCTAGGCCAAAGTTATCTCTTGAGGCCTCCTAATGTCTCAAGACTGAGGTAAAGCTCTAGGCCTCCTGAGGGTTGGGGTTGAGTTACTTCTTGAGGCCTCTTAACGTCTCAAGGCCGAGTTGAAACTCTAACCCTCCTGAAAGAGTCGAGTTATCTCTTGAGGCTTCCTAATGCCTAAGGGCTGAGTTAAAGCTCTATGCCTCTTGAGGGTTGGGGCTGAGTTATCTCTCAAGATCTCCTAATGTCCTAGGGACAAGTTAAAGTTCTAGGCCTTTCAGAGCTAATACTTGGGTGCTTTCCTTCCATTTTCTAGCTGGCGAAGGGGCACCCGAGCTTACCTTCTAGCATTACGACTGTCGATGGGGCACCCAGGCTTTCGTGTCTTTTAGAGAAAATAGGACAACTTCAGTGGGCCGTACAATGCTAATCGGCCACACAATATTGTTGGGCTATGTGGAAGGTGTATATATAACATGTTGGGAAAATACCTATTCCCACAAAATTAAATATTTTAGATTCTGATAAAATAAATATGGAGAGTGGGATTTCTGTAGCCCATCTAAGAGCAGCTGAACTAGGTCCGTCAGGACCAAACGAGGCCCAGCTCATCCAAGTGACAGCCCCGCAGGACCCACTTTGGATAAAAAGCCCAATAAGATTACTCGGGATCAAACCCTTCCTCAGCGGCCCTTAGGCTCGGAAGGCCCAAACGTCGGTCAGAACGGAGGAAGACCCATGCCCGAGTTATCCCCTCACCGGGATAGAGGCAAGCGCTCAGCGCCTACTCGGACCTATCTTCATCCGAGCTATGCCTATCGTCCGGATAGGGTTGGCACCCTTCATGCTTGGGTTTAACCGATGATTGCTTATCCACGCTGTCGTTGAGAGCCCTTTATGAGCAGGAGTTTATGAGGATAAGGGACCTATGACCCCTCAAGGCTATAAAGACCCCATGATGACGATGTAAAGAGTCAATATTGAGGACGTAACTCCCTCCTGAAACTCCTCAGCTTACGGGACTCATGAGGCTAGCGCACTATTTAAACCTGGGACTCCCTCCCGTGGAAGGTAAGGGCGAACATACGCCTAAAACTCCCTGAGCAGGAACCACTTCACCACCTTGGTGTAGAGGGATCTCGTGCCTCTCTTTCCTCCTCCCTTCATAGCTTCCACCATTGCTCTACTGACTTAGGCATCGGAGGTTTTACCCCAGGGAACCATCCCTGGGCCCCCAGATCCGTTTCCCTTCCTTGCAGTTCACTGATCGATGATCATCTCCCCAGCTCAGGTCCAACGCGAGATCACGCCTCTTCATCTGGCGCCATCTTTGGGAAACGACCAAAGAGTCAACATGGTGCGAAGAAGTTTAGGTAGGAGGTCCGCCGACGACAGGGGGATGGCCATGGTGGCGGCAGGAGAAGGCCCCTCTTAGGCCTCATAAAACCCTCTCTCTAACGCCAACACCCCAGCCGACGGACCACCCCCGCCTCCGGTGGCGGTGGGACTACCACTCAACGGTGGCGCTGAGGCTTTCCAAGCCCTCAACGTAAAACTGGACATCCTCGTAGAACTCATGAGGACCCAGGCGGCCAGAGAAGGAAGGTCACGCGCCCCTCCGGAGAGCCCTCCCCACGCGGACGCGTCTCAGCACACTGTCGGAGGCCTCTTCACCCTCCGAGGCCGACAGATTATCCGTAACAGGTCAGGAGGACCATCACAAGCCCCTCCCCCGGAGCAAGAGGCCTCCTTCACGCCGAAAAGGGGAAGACCTGTGGCACACCATCCAAACCCAGAGATCGACACCCCCGGGGAGCGCCCAGGAAGTCCCCCCAGCCCCACAACGCGGCGACAACCGGAGTTATCCCTCCGACAGCGAGAATTCAAGAGACGTTTCGTAGAGCAGGAGGGCACCCTACGCGCCTTGCAAAATGTCTCTCCAGCGGAGGACGAGGAGGAATCCCCGTTCTCCGATCACATCTTGAAGGTAGAGGTATCTCCCAGAACCTCCATTCCGACCTTCAAGTCCTACGACGGCCAAGGCGACCCGGCCGACCACTTCGACAGCTTCGACGCCCTGATGACCCTTCACGGAGCGCCCGACGCCATCAAGTGCCGAGCCTTTGTGACCACCTTGGTCCAAGGTGCCCAAGCATGGTTCCGGGCCCTTGCCCCTGGATCCATCCGGGATTTCAAGCAATTCGGGCGAGTATTTAAGGAGAGTTTTGCCGGTAGCGGCCCCCCGAGGTCGGTAGCGGGACGATTGGCTCTCAAACAGACGCAAGGGGAGAAACTCCGGGCTTACATCAACCGATTCAAGTAGGAAGCCTTGAGAATCCCCCGCCTGGATGTAGCCTCGGCCATAACCGCGCTGACCGGGGGCACCCGGGACGAGAACCTCCGCCGCGAACTTGTCCTCCACCCTCCCTTGACCCTTGCCGAGCTAGTGACTTTGACTTTGCACCACGCTGAGTGTGAAGAAGTACTCAGCGCATGCCGAGGCACAACCGGCTCGGGTTGGGAGGGGGACAAGAAGCGGGCATTCGAGTCAAGCTCGGGCCAAGGAAAAAGGCGGAACCGAGACGGAGAGCACAAGGAGCCATCCCGGAAGTACGAGTGATACACTGCCTTAACCGCTCCGGTGTACGAGATATATGAAGACATCAAAGTCTCGGGCCTTCTCCATCAACCCGAGCCAATGAGGTCGAAAAATCACAATCGCAGCAAGCATTGTCTGTTCCACATCGACCACGGGCATCATACCGGTGATTGCCACCAGCTCTAGGATGAGATCGAGCGCCTCGTCCGCCAGGGACACCTATCTCGGTTCGTGGCTGGGCGTGAGGAGGACTGAGGCGCCCCAGAGGAAATCGACAACGCCCCTCATGGGGTCCACATCAACATCATCGCTGGAGGAGCTCCATCAGGAGGGGACAGTAGTCGAGGAAGGAAGCGTCATGCTGAGCGGGCGAGCCAAGCCATCGAGCCTCCTAAGGCCCCGCCAAGTGAGCCCCAGGTCATAATCTTCTCCGACCAAGATATGGAAGGGCTGACCACCCAGCATGACGACGCCCTAGTCATATCGGCCACAATAAACCATTGTAACGTAGACATAATTCTAGTTGACAATGGAAGTGCCCCTGATGTATTATCTTACAATTGTTTGTTTAAGATGGGGGAGAATCCGTCTAAACTCTACCCGATCCGAACCCCCCTTTGCGGGTTCAATGGCCAGGTCACTTATCTGAGGGAGCCCTAATCCTACTGGTTACTCTCGGCACCCCACCCAAAACCGTTACGGTCATGGTGGACTTCATAGTGATCAAGGGTATGATAGCATACAATGTAATCTTCGACCGAGGAATCCTTAGCCGAACGAAAGCGGTGCCCTCTGCCTATCACCAAAAGATGAAGTTCCCCACCAAAAATGGGATGGGGGAAGTTCGAGGTGACCAGGCGACGGCCAGAACGTGCTATAATATCTCGGATGAAGCCACAAGGCCAGACGGGAAGTACAAGGGTCCCCGAGAAGTCGAGGAAAAACCAGCAACCTCCGAGCCTGGAGGCGAGCTGCTAACGGTTTTCCTAAACGATGACCCGACCCTAGGAGTAAAGATTGGAGTCGACCTACCGTCTGAGGTTCAACAGTAATACAAAGAATTTCTTTCTGTGTTTACCCGAGTCTTTGCATGGTCTGATGATCAACTCCCCGGAATACCGGAAGAGACGGTAATGCATAAGCTCAACCTCGACCCGACCATGAAGCCCGTACAACAACGTAGAAGGAAGCACGCGCTAGAGAAGCAGGCGATCATCAAGGAGCAGGTCACCAAGGGGCAAAAGATTGGTCTTTTTAGATCCGTCCTGTACCCGACGTGGCTGGCTAACGTCGTCCTGGTGCCAAAAACTTCGGGAAAGTGGCGAATGTACGTGGACTTCACCGACTTGAACAAGGCCACACCGAAGGACTGCTATCCATTACCGAGCATCGACCAACTGGTTGATTCAACCTCGGGTAAAGAAATACTCAGTTTCCTGGGCGCCTATTCAGGTTACCACCAGATCAGATTGGATCCAGAAGACATCGAGAAGACCGCCTTCATCACCGACTTCGGCGTATACTGCTGCACCCGGATGCCTTTCGCGTTGAAGAACGCTGGAGCCACGTACCAGAGGCTAGTCAATCATATGTTCAAAGGACAGCTCAGCCAGAACGTCGAGGCCTATATTGATGACATGCTCGTCAAGACTCCCAAGGCCAAGGATCACTTCGCCGACCTAGCTGAGACCTTCAACACCCTCCTGAGGTACAATATGAAGCTCAATCCCGCCAAGTGCGCCTTCGGAGTAAGATCCGGGAAGTTCCTGGGTTTCTTAGTCACCCAACGTGGGATTGAGGCCAACCCCGACAAGGTCCAGGCCATCCTGGACATGCGCCCACCCACCTGCATCAAAGACGTTCAATGCCTTACTGGGCGCATTGCCGCGCTCAGCAGATTCCTGTCCCGTGCGGCCGAACGATGCCTACCCTTCTTCAAGCTATTGAGGGGACCCAAAATGGCATCTGCTACGTTCGCATGGGACAAGGAATGCCAAAGGGCGTTCACCAAGCTTAAGGAGTTCCTGGCTTCGCCCCTGGTGCTTTCCAAGCCTGTCCTAGGTGAAGCCTTGTATCTCTATCTCTAGGCAACTCCATCTATAGTTAGCTCGGCCCTGGTCAGAAATGACTCGGGAGTCGAGAGGCTGGTCTACTACACCAGCAAGGTGCTCAGTGAGGCCGAAAGAAGGTACCCTGCAACTGAGAAACTTGTGCTAGCGTTGGTTACCTCGACCAGGTGCCTCCGACCCTATTTCCAAGGGCACTCCATCACCGTGCTGACCGGCGAACCTTTGAAGCCTCGGGACGCCTCCTCAAGTGGGCCATCATGCTCGGGGCCTACGATATATCATACCAGCCTCGCTCGGCTATCAAAGGACAGGCGCTCACTGACTTCATCACCGAGAGCACTATCCCGACCGAAGAAAAATCTCCGTCTGCGCCCGGGCCAACCTGGGAATTGTTCATCGACGGTTCTTCCAACTCGACCGGAAGCGGCGCTGGAATCCTCCTAAAGTCCCCCGAAGGAGCGTAGCTACAATATGCCTTGAAGTTTAACTTCCAGGCATCCAACAACGCCTCCGAGTACGAAGCCCTTATCTCGGGAGCCCGCATGGCCCGGCGGCTGGGGGCTGAGCGAGTCAGAATTCACACTGACTCCCAACTAGTCGCTAGCCAGGTCAACGGCGATTACGAAGCTCGAGAAGCACCAATGGTCAAATACCTCTAGCTGGTCAGAGCCGTGGCACAACAGTTCGAGAGTTTTGAGGTAGTCTGAATAGCTCGGGAAGAAAACTCCCGAGCGGATGCCCTCTCTCGGCTGGCCTCCTCTCTTGACCCCGAGGGTAATCGATCGGTCCTTCTCGAAGAGCTAGAGCGACCAAGCATCAATTCGGAGCTCCTGGCTGTTGACCAGGCCTCCCCAAGCGACTGGCGCACCCCCAACTTGTTGTGGCTCCAAGGCTCTCAAGAGTCTCCTGACCCCCGGGAAGCCCGGAGATTAAAGTACCAAGCTCGGTGATTCGTCGTTCTGGACAGCGCTCTCTACCGAAGATCCTTCTCCGGTCCTCTCCTAAAGTGCCTCAGTAGTGACGAAGCCAACCGAGTGATTCAAGAAGTTCACGAAGGCTTGTGCGGAGCGCATTTGGGAGGAAGGTCACTCGCCAGGATCTTGCTTTGGTAAGGTTATTGGTGGCCCACTCTACAGCGCAATTGCTCGACCTACGTACAGCACTACGACTGATGCCAGTGATTTGACCACTTGGTCCATCAGCCGGCAGCAGAGCTCGTTACCCTAGTCGAGCCATATCCTTTCGCTCGTTAGGGAATCGACATCCTCGGGCCGTTCCCTACGGCTCAAGCCCAGAAGAAGTTTGTCATCATCGCCATCGACTACTTCACCAAATGGATCGAGGCCGAAGCCACAGCAAGAATCACCGAGATAGTCGTCTGGAGTTTCATCTGGAAGTCGATCATATGTCGCTACGGCATCCCCCGAGTGATACTGAGCGATAATGGTCGGTAATTTGATTCTCGTTATTTTCGAGATAGATGCGCCAACCTAAGCATTCGCAATCACTTCACCTCGGTCGCCCACCCTCAGGCTAATGGGCTGGTCGAAAATGCCAACAAGATTATCTTAAAAGGCATCAAGAACAGGCTCGACAAAGCCAAGGGCAGCTGGCTTGAGGAATTTTTGAATGTACTTTGGTCACACAGAACGACTCCCAGAATGGCAACCGGTGAGAGTCCCTTTCAGTTGGTGTACGGCGTCGAGGCCGTTATCCCATTGGAGATTGTCAATCCCTCCCTCCAAGTCATCTGTTTCTCGCACGAGGCAAACGACCAGAAATTGCTCGAAAACCTCGACCTAGTAGATGAGCTCGAGATATTTCCAGCATCTAAGCAACTGAATATCAACGCCGCCTCACTCGATACTACAACACCAAAGTCCGAGATAGACACTTTCAACCGGAGATTTCATCCTCAGGAAAGTCGAAGCCTCTCGACCACTTAAGGCAGCGGGCAAGCTATCCCCTAATTGGGAAGGCCCCTACCGAGTGGTCGAGACGCTCGGGAAAGGAGCATGCCGGCTATCCATGATGGAAGGAGAGCCCATCCCTCGGACCTGGAACGCGACTACACGATGCAAGTTCTACTTCTGAATACTGAGCATTGTGTAGACGACATAAAATAAAACAAAAGCCTCCTTTCCTTTATTCAAACAACTCGCTTGTACATCAGAAAGGCTGAAGCCAAGAAAATACATGTCAAAAAAGCAAAAAATCCATCTGGCGCCGCCGTATGAGCCCATCGCTCGGCTGACTCGGTTAACCTTCCTGCGTCCAGCCACTGACTCTACCCTGTGCAGAAACTAGCTCGGATAAAGGGTAGTCGACCCTGTTAGCTCGAGTAGCTCGAAACAAAGGTGACGAAAGGATTAGGAAGGAGAAGGCTACCTTCCAAGTTGAACTTGGAAGAGGACGTCAAGAGGCATTCTCCGAAGAGTGAAAGAAATGGCGGGGAAAGCAGAAGAGGGAGAAAGAGGCTGCAGGAGAAAGGGGGAAAAGTAGGAAATGGAGAGGGAGGGGTAGAGAAGGGGATGCCTGATTCCCCCATCCGTCCGCTGACACACCCCTCCCCGCAAGCGCCGTCGGAACTGATAAAAAGAAGGCGACGTGCTTCCGCAAGTCAAACCCTCTTTAAACCTATCCGCCGGCCGTCGAACCCCCATTAAACCCGAAGCAGCAAGGACTCTCTGCCCCACGTCATCGGCAGCCTCATCTTTTGGAGCGTCTTCATGCTTCAAATATAATGGCACAACGTTACGTGAAGAGAGAATGAGGAAAGACTGTCAGGAAAAACCTAAGCGGTGGAGAGGAAGGGATGCCCTTCAGACCTTTTATAGGTGAAGGGAGGCTAGTTTTGCCTTAAATGATTCTCCCCTCGAAAACATGCCAAAGGGATGACGGGGGCATCCCTTGCCCCTCCACTTTTTTTTCGAAGCTCAGTTGGATCGTCGGCATGCGCCATTATGTTCTTCATATGTTCCTGAGTCTAGTCATGTAATTTTCATACTTTCTTTGAGTCATAAACTATGTAATTTTCCCTTTATTTGAGTCATGTACCTAGGTTAGTAAGTCATTTTCCTAAGTCTTGAGTCATTATGTTGGTTTGATAGGTTAGTGGGCCCAATTCATTGGGCTAGGCCCAGGGGCGCCCTCCCTTGGGATAGGCTAGTCAATTAAGAGTTTGTCAGGGGCACTTTGGTCCTAGGAAGAATATGTAGTCTATAAATAGCCCCTCTCCTCTCTCATTTGTAACAACTTTTATGATCAATTTAAAATCAAGAGTGTTTAGTGTCATTGGAGAGGATTCTCCACTTCTCTCTCTCTCTCTAAGGGGTGGATTCCCCTCTCTCCTCTCTCTTCTCTCTCTCTTCTCTCTCTCTCAAGGAGGAGGGCGCCCCCCTCTCTCTCTCCTCCCCTCCCCCTCTCTCCTCCACATCATCAACTCTCTCTCTCCCCCCTCATTACTCATCCTCCCAACTACCCCAATCCTCATTACTCCACCCTAGTTCCAAGAGACCCCCACCCAATCCCTAATCCCCACTCCACCACCCAACCACCACCTACCCAATCCCATTCCCTAAGCACCCTCTCATCTCCCAAGGGAGAATTCCCCACTCCCTAAGCACCCCTTCCCCTTCCCAACACAACTCTTCTCATCCCCAAAGCCCCATTAACCACATTAATCCATTTTCAAATTTTGGAGAAAGATCTCTCTTTCTCTCTTCCCCACCCATCCCAAATTCGTAGCTCCTCTCTCACCCACTGCAAACACCCCATTCCAGCCTCCATTCTCCCCTTCCCACACCTTGTAACACCCCCTCCCAGGCCCCCTCACAGCTAGGCTTCGCCCCACACTCTTCCGCCCCCATTTTGCCCCCCTCCAACTCCATTCCCCATCCCCTATCTCCACCCTCTCATTTCAGGTTGCAGGCAGCTGGGTAGCAGTGATTTGCAGAGGTCACCACAACCACCCCTCAAAGTTTCAGGGGGAGAATGATATATTTCCGGAATCCTCTTCGAGTCAGCTTTCCAACGGTGGTGGTACCGCAACCGTCCGAGCTTGGAGCTGTTCGGAGGAGCAGATCTACTACGACTGCGCATTCCCCCCTGAAGATCAACCAGAGGCTGCTTCCAGAAGCTTCCCCGACCACTCTCGTAAAGATCTGGAGGCGCCATTTGACCGGGAGCTTCTTGACAAGTCTTCTTCCAGAATCAAGAAACGGATCCTCTTTTGGAATCTGGAGCTAGGTTTTCTCAATTTCTTCCCCCGGGCACGCAGCTCTGTCTCCTGTCAGTCTGCTCCGACCCCCTTTCACTGTTCGAGGTCTGCTGGTCTGCTCCGACATCTGCTGATGTTCCCGTGACCCGTGTTTCGAAGAGGGCTCGTCAACGATTTCGTCGGTACCAGCTACGCTCAAATTGGAGTTCCAGAGTGTTCGTGGTAGCTTCTTCTTCCCACTGTTGTGAGCCTAGAGCAGCCAGGGCAGCAGACCTGCATCCCTGTTCGAGCTCCTGCCAAGGCCAGCACCGGCGACCAGGGAAATCGGAAAAATTCTGGCATCATCCCGTCCAAACTACGAAGAATTAACCACTGGTTTTGACTTCAACAAAAATCTGTAGTGGTCACAACGTCAAGAACAGTAGGCAACTGTCCAGAAGCGCAGAAGGTGGCAGATTCGGCACCACCTTCCGCTCTTTGCATTTAGCTTGGTTTATCCCCTCCCCGCTTGGCCGCTGAAGGCTCCTCTTTGCGTGGAGGTAGTATTGGTTGTATTCACATAATCCCCACCCCGAGATCCCCCCCCTTGCATGGGATGTAGTTCATGTAATTACTAAGTCACAGGTTTGAAGCTTCATCGACGCGGCGTACGGGTGCATACCCTCGCCTCCCCGCTCGCCCCCGTCTCCGGCCGGAGTCGGCGTCTTCACGCCGGCTAGGTGAGTCTCGGTCCCCCTTCTTGGCTGGTTTACATCAGTTGCTTAGCCTAGTATTATTGCTGTTGCTTCGTCGGACGGAGAGTGAGAGCTCGGCCCAAAATTGCCGTTCACGTGAGTGATCACCGCGGGTGAGTTGTGAGTGATCCACTACATCCCACACCCTTGGTGTGCTGGCCGCCTATGAGTTAGGCATCCCTGGCCCATTAGGGGTCCTCCCCAAGCTCGCCAACCTTTGGAGCATCAAGGTCCCACTTTGGACCCTCTCCACCATCGCTAAGTCACCTACGGGCACTAGTGTGTGCTTCACGGTTGAGTTCGCTAGTGTGAATCCGCTGCCCAAGTTGATTGCTTGCAATTGTAGGTCCAAGGTCATTCGGTCTTGTGACTATCACCCCAAGGTGGTGTCACATCAAGTGATATCAGAGCAAGTTCACAACTTATCTCTATCAAGTTGGTCCTAGGGCATGTTTATGCATTTAGAGTCCTCGGTTGCATCTCTTTGTCCACTAGCATGGCCACCTCTTACCGACCTTACCAATCGGCCCTCTCCATATGTCCAAACCACCAAAGGATGCCTACTCCTAACACACATGACCTCCCTGGCCATGTCAACTACCTTATGAAGGCCTTAACTTATGCCAATGAGCGGCTTGATAACATATCGGGTCGACTCAACCAACTTGGAGAAAATGGGCCCGCCCTAAGGACGGATGATAGAAGGACATGTCCCCCACTTTCCACTTTTGATAGAACTCATCTTAATGACTATTTAGATTGGGAGGCATCAATGGACCATTACTTTGAGAGGAATTGCATGTCCGAGGATAGGAAGGTTCGATGTGCGAAAATGCAACTAACCAAAAGGGCTCAAACTCATTGGTTGAAAATTGAAGGCTTAAGGGTAGTTAGAAGGGAAGCTCCCCTCACAACATGGGGGGATATGAAGGAACAACTTAGGGCTAGATATATTTTCCCCTCCCATTCCAAACACCGAGTCCCAAAGAGCATTTCAACTCCTTCATTTCCCCTTGGCCAACCCAAGACCCTAATCTCGTATTCCCCACCATTTCCCACCTCTCCTACTCCAACCACAACATCTACACCCTACCTACAAGTCCTCACCACAACCATAGCTCCACAAACCCAATTGGGCCCCATGACCACCCCTCCACCTAGGCCCATGACGACCACCACCCCCCAACCCAAATTTCCCCACCAAACCCATATCCCACAAGCCCCTTTGAACCCCACCACTATCCCTCCATCACCCCCAAAGAAAGATGCACCTCCCAAGGCCAACCAACCTAAACCCCCTCACCCAACCCACCTCCCGCTTCCTACACCAATCTTTCCCCAACCTAGGCCTCCACTACTTCCCCTTCCTATCCCAACCCAAGTCCACCCTTGCCCACCACCCCGAGTGCGTCATGCGCCAGCTTTCACAAAACCACCCACCATAGATCCTCATACCCCATTAGCATTAGAAGTTGTGGCCCACACACACACTCAAGTAGAGAAGGATGTCAATCCGGATCTACCTCCCACCATTGTGGAAATTCAAGAGCCCCCAATCCCACCATTCTTCCCTAGTCCAACTCCTCAAGAGACACACATCCACACACTTGGCACCTCCACCGTGAATGAGGCCATACTGCAATGGCTCAAACAAGGACCCACCCTTCCTAGCTCACCCCCATCTCTCTCACCTTTGGGATATCCATCCCAAATTGTCCCCCTCCACTCCTACCACACCACAATCCAATCCCACTATGAGGTAGAAGGTTGGGATGATCTCCTCAAAGGTCTAGAGTGACAATTAGACTTGACTTCTTTGTTGACCCTAGGGGCAGACCGACCCAAGAGCCTTGACCTCATCCATCCATGCATTGGGTCTATCACCTCGGTTTGCACTATTGGTTGCTACACTAGTGACCTCCTTTTCCTTCTCCCCATAGTGGAAGAGCCCATCCCGGTCCACTCCCCTACCATTGTGATTCCTAGAACCTTGACCAACCAACCCACCCCATACACCGGCCCAACCATTTCACTAGAAGAGGGCGACTCACCACCATATGAGGATCTTGAGGACATGGAGTACCCCAATCTAGGTGACCCTTACCATGATCCCTTCGACCCTTTCCTATGGGAACCTAGATCTCCATGTAACCCACTCACCTTATTCACCACCCACCTTACCCTACCCTTACTGCCCATGTTAACCCAAACCCCTCCCTTCCTAGAATCGGGTTACACCAAGGGAGCCTTGACCATAGGCAACATATACCTTGGGATTGATGAATTACCCCACTCCATGATGACCCCCTTCTTAGATCCCTTTGATCCATACGAGTGGAAGCTCAAGGGCCATCCCACACCCATGCACATGGAAGTCCTCTCTAGGATAGAAATGTATAAGTCTTGGCACAACACACCACTTGGCATGATTAGAAAGTCGGGTCCATTCATTCACGTCATCCACATGTCAAGTAGGAAGCATGAGTGGTCCCTATTTGGGTGTAACGGTCCTCCCCAACTCACCATTGGTCTTATGTATGCTAGGAGCCTGCATGGGTGTCCGGGTCCTCCAACATTCATCACACTCACTCATAAGAGGGACACCTATGGATGCCCCGGTCCTCCCAAATCATTCAAAGTCTTCATAACATCAATGCACGATAGGTCTATATGTGGTTGCCCTGGACCACCTTTGCATACCACACCTTGTCCACTCACACCGCATCATAGTACATGGCATATGCATCCAAGCAAGTATCAAACAAAAGGCGGTGAGATTCACAAGAAGCGGACAAAAACTCATAAGCGCCACTTGAAATTCCAAGTTGGAAACTTGGCGATGATGACTTTGGAGTGGCTCTACCCTGGGGTCACCTCCAATTTGAGGGCACGAGAACTTGGACCTTGCCAAGTTCCGAGTGACTTTGGCAACCCGGCTTACGGGTTGGACTTACTTATGGGTTTTGAGATTCACCCCACTTCCCATGTGACGGATCCGGCACCCTCTAAGGGCACCGCGGTGGATCCTAGTGAGTGTCTTGAGCTTACACCTATCCTTGTGAGAGACACCCTCGGAGTGCCACAACAAAATAGCCTGAGAGCCCGACGTGAGCACATGGCGGCAATACTAGGCAAGCAAGATCTCATCGCCAGCATGAAGGTGTGTCCGAGCCACCTTGACAAGCGGAAGCGCCATTCCCCGGCTATGGACGTAGGTTGAGTTTGGAGACCGTGGCTCACCCGGAGCTGCCTTTGGTGTTCTACTGCCCCAGTGGACCAATACTCGACGGGGTCGAGTTCTCCCCACCCCGGGGGTATGATGGGGGCATCCCTTGCCCCTCCACTTTTTTTTCGAAGCTCAGTTGGATCGTCGGCATGCGCCATTATGTTCTTCATATGTTCCTGAGTCTAGTCATGTAATTTTCAAACTTTCTTTGAGTCATAAACTATATAATTTTCCCTTTATTTGAGTCATGTACCTAGGTTAGTAAGTCATTTTCCTAAGTCTTGAGTCATTATGTTGGTTTGATAGGTTAGTGGGCCCAATTCATTGGGCTAGGCCCAGGGGCGCCCTCCCTTGGGATAGGCTAGTCAATTAAGAGTTTGTCAGGGGCACTTTGGTCCTAGGAAGAATATGTAGTCTATAAATAGCCCCTCTCCTCTCTCATTTGTAACAACTTTTATGATCAATTTAAAATCAAGAGTGTTTAGTGTCATTGGAGAGGATTCTCCACTTCTCTCTCTCTCTCTCTCTAAGGGGTGGATTCCCCTCTCTCCTCTCTCTTCTCTCTCTCTTCTCTCTCTCTCAAGGAGGAGGGCGCCCCCCTCTCTCTCTCCTCCCCTCCCCCTCTCTCCTCCACATCATCAACTCTCTCTCTCCCCCCTCATTACTCATCCTCCCAACTACCCCAATCCTCATTACTCCACCCTAGTTCCAAGAGACCCCCACCCAATCCCCAATCCCCACTCCACCACCCAACCACCACCTACCCAATCCCATTCCCTAAGCACCCTCTCATCTCCCAAGGGAGAATTCCCCACTCCCTAAGCACCCCTTCCCCTTCCCAACACAACTCTTCTCATCCCCAAAGCCCCATTAACCACATTAATCCATTTTCAAATTTTGGAGAAAGATCTCTCTTTCTCTCTTCCCCACCCATCCCAAATTCGTAGCTCCTCTCTCACCCACTGCAAACACCCCATTCCAGCCTCCATTCTCCCCTTCCCACACCTTGTAACACCCCCTCCCAGGCCCCCTCACAGCTAGGCTTCGCCCCACACTCTTCCGCCCCCATTTTGCCCCCCTCCAACTCCATTCCCCATCCCCTATCTCCACCCTCTCATTTCAGGTTGCAGGCAGCTAGGTAGCAGTGACTTGCAGAGGTCACCACAACCACCCCTCAAAGTTTCAGGGGGAGAATGATATATTTCCGGAATCCTCTTCGAGTCAGCTTTCCAACGGTGGTGGTCCCGCAACCGTCCGAGCTTGGAGCTGTTCGGAGGAGCAGATCTACTACGACTGCGCATCCCCCCCTGAAGATCAACCAGAGGCTGCCTCCAGAAGCTTCCCCGACCACTCTCCTAAAGATCTGGAGGTGCCGTTTGACCGGGAGCTTCCTCGACAAGTCTTCTTCCAGAGTCAAGAAACGGATCTTCTTTTGGAATCCGGAGCTAGGTTTTCTCAATTTCTTCCCCCGGGCACGCAGCTCTGTCTCCTGTCAGTCTGCTCTGACCCCCTTTCACTGTTCGAGGTCTGCTGGTCTGCTCCGACATCTGCTGATGTTCCCGTGACCCGCGTTTCGAAGAGGGCTCGTCAACGATTCCGTCTGTACCAGCTACGCTCAAATTGGAGTTCCAGAGCGTTCGTGGTAGCTTCTTCTTCCCACTGTTGTGAGCCTAGAGCAGCCAGGGCAGCAGACCTGCATCCCTGTTCGAGCTCTTGCCAAGGCCAGCACCGGCGACCAGGGAAATCGGCAAAATTCTGGCATCATCCCGTCCAAACTATGAAGAATTAACCACTGGTTTTGACTTCAACAAAAATCTGGAGTGGTCACAGCGTCAAGAACAGTAGGCAACTGTCCAGAAGCGCAGAAGGTGGCAGATTCGGCATCGCCTTCCATTCTTTGCATTTAGCTTGGTTTATCCACTCCCCGCTTGGCGGGCTGAAGGCTCCTCCCTGCGTGGAGGTAGTATTGGTTGTATTTACATAATCCCCACCCCGAGATCCCCCCCCCCTTGCATGGGGTGTAGTTCATGTAATTACTAAGTCGCAGGTTTGAAGCTTCATCGACGCGGCGTGCGGGTGCATACCCTCGCCTCCCCGCTCGCCCCCGTCTCCGGCCGGAGTCGGCATCTTCACGCCGGCTAGGTGAGTCTCGGTCCCCCTTCTTGGCTGGTTTACATCAGTTGCTTATCCTAGTATTATTGTTGTTGCTTCGTCGGACGGAGAGTGAGAGCTCGGCCCAAAATTGCCGTTCACGTGAGTGATCACCGCGGGTGAGTTGTGAGTGATCCACTACATCCCACACCCTTGGTGTGCTGGCCACCCGTGAGATGGGCATCACTGGCCCATTAGGGGTCCTCCCCAAGCTCGCCAACCTTTGGAGCATCAAGGTCCCACTTCGGACCCTCTCCACCATCGCTAAGTCGCCTACGGGCACAAGTGTGTGCTTCGCGGTTGAGTTCGCTAGTGTGAATCCGCTACCCAAGTTGATTGCTTTCAATTGTAGGTCCAAGCTCATTTGGTCTTGTGATTATCACCCCAAGGTGGTGTCACATCAAGGGACCTCTCCCTACGAACGGTCACCTCAAACTTCTCGTTTCCGCCCCAGCGAGACACACGAAGCGGCCAAACATTCAAAGCATGAGAGAACGGAAGGACACCCTATCAGATGCTCACCCAACCATCAGGCGAGATCCATGCAGAAAGTATTAGCACTTTCCAACTACTGCAGATACGCTGAACAAAATACGGCAATGGCGATACGAAACAATTAAGTCTTAATCACAATGCTACTTCCTTACTTTTTCTTACACAACAAGGAAAGTCCTCCTTCAAAAAAGGAAAGACATACAAAAATGAGAAAGCAAAGCAGATACATTAGGCCTCTGGCCCACCCTGAAGCTCGGAAGTGGAAGGCTCAGACGGTCTACCCCTAGCACCCTCGGCGACGGCCGACCATAACACTGACCCCACCAGAGTGGGAACTGCCTCTGTTGCGTGCCCTCCCGAGACATCCAGAGTTGGCGACCCCTCGGACGAAGACCTCCCTGATCTTCTTCCTACGATGCCGAAGTAGAGGAACCGAAGGATGACAAATCTGAGTCATAGCATTGCCCGGATGGGAAATCGATTGCCCCGGATGCCTGATCCTCGGCATAAGAGATGGCCCGGTCATAGCCCTACTTGAACCCCTTGCGGATGCCTCGGCGAAGTGCTGACTCGTAGTAGGGGAGGGCAGCCTCCTTCAGGTCGACCCGGTAAGCCTCCGAGCATTTGTACTGCTCGAGCACCTCCGCCCCAGCCGATCCCACCCTACCAGTGAGCTCGGCCTTCTCCCGCTCCGCCTCGGGTAACCTCCGCTCAGCCTCAGCCGTCTACTTCTCGGCCTCCGCCGCTTGCTTCTCCACCTAGGCCCGATCAGCCTCGGCCTCTCGCCGAAGGCGCTCGGCTTCCTCCGCCCGGTCCACCAGCTCGGCACGCTCGGCCTCCCACCGGCCATCTAGCTCGACGTGAACGATGTGCTCCTCTCCAAGTAGCCTGCTCTTCCTCTCGAGCGATTCGCGGGCCCTAGCTAGCTACTCGGCTAGTGTCCACGCCTCCACCTGGCTCGTCCGCACTAGCTCCCTGACTGAGGAAAGCCCTCGCCTAAGCCCATCACGCTCCTCAGCGAGTCGAGCCATCTTCCTGTCAGACCCACCAAGGGTCCAGGCCAGGTTCGCCCGCTCTGACTCCGACCGAGCATAAGCTTTTGTCAGAGTGGCCCCCATCTGGGCCAGGACCAAGCCCCCTCCATAACCGTCTCAAGGGCCATGGACGGGGAGTGTTGCCTATCTCCCCCCTTCACCTTAGCGGCTATACCGTGACATATCTAATACAGAGGGCCCTGAATGCCGAGCCTCTCCAAGGCCACCGGAATAAAGACCCCCTCTTCGGTCGGCGTCCCGTCGGACGGCCCTGATCGAGCCGCGGCTTCGTTCAACCCTCATGCCTCGGTCGACGAGGGCTACGTGGCCTTTTCTTGCGACCCCCCAGCCTGGACCGGTTCGGCACCTGCATCGCCACCTGGAGCGTCACCCGCCTCAACCAACGCCCCAATCTCGGCCGTGGTCCCCGCGTCACCTGCCTCATCCACGGCCCCCTCGGCTCCTACCGAGGGGAGAGCCGGGACAGCACCACTGCCAATCATAGAAGCAGCCTCAGCCCCCTCGGCTCTGGCTGAGGGGGGTGCCGAGCCCGCATCATCGCCGACTGCAGGAGCAGCCCCAACCTCCTCGCCCCCCTCTTGCTCGACGAGTGGGAGCGCTCGCCCAGTAGGGTCGGCCCCACCACGCTCAGCGGAGGGGTGAGCCGCGGCAAGGTCGCCTTTGACTGCTGGGGCGGCCCCAACCTTCTTGGCCCGTTTCCTGGCCTTCACAGCGTCCCGGATCATACCCTCCACGGGATCCTTGCACTTGGACCCCCGTGACTCGGAAGACCCCTCCCGGGCCATTCCCTTGCCCCTATCTCAGGCTCGGGAGTGACCCGTGGGACCAGTCGACTCATCAGCGGCCGAGTCATCGCCGAGATCAATCACCTCTGCGGCCTCCTCCAAAGCCGGCCGCCTGGCGTCTGCATAGAAGAAAGATATGATCAAGAAAAGGAGATGGTCTCAACATCCGAAGAAGAAACTGATTCGTGGCGACCGAACCTGTCGGCTGTAGCCGCGCAAGAAGACATCGCTCGATGTTCTCCAGAGTAACCAGCTCCTCCGTGGACTGACGACGCTTCAGCAAAATGATCGCGTACTCCTCCACGTCCGGAGAAAACTCATCCTGCCTCGGAGGAATGTTCGGATGAAAATTGGGGATTACAGGACATCTCCAAGTCTCCTCCACCGAGAGAATCCCCACCCAGAAGAACTGAGTTTTCCACCCCTTGTGTGAAGAATCTTCGTGGCCAAGGAAATACGGCTCCTATTCCACCTCACCTGGATGAAATAGAAGCCCTTCTCGGCCGAGGGATGTGCCTTCAACTCAAAAAAATAGTGAAAGAGGTCCAAGGAAGGAGGAACTCCGCATTGACGGCAGAGGATATGAAAGGCGGAAAGAAGAAGATAAGAGTTGGCTACCAACTGTACGGGTGCCAACTTAAAGAATTTGAGAAGTTTAAGAACAAAGGGCTCGAAGGGGAGGCGGAACCCACCCTTCCACGATAGTAGCAAGGTACAGATGTGGCCCGTATGCGAATCCAAGCTCGACTCGTGCGGGGCAGCCGTGGTGAAGAAAAACTTGTGGGGCAGACGAAACTGGTTCTCCAGCCGTTTCACCTCTGCCTCCCCCAGTTCGCTGCAGTTTGGAGCCGACGGCCTCACCGTAGGCTCGCCCTCCCACTCTTCAACATCCGGACGCTGATCCACCATGGAATCCGGAGAGGAACTTGAGGAAAGATACTCTTGGGACCTCGAAGACTCTGGAGGAAGAGGAAGCTGTGGGACTGCCTCTGCAGTTATCTCCGCCAACTCTGTAAACACCGCTGCAAGCCTCTGCTCTTCCGTCGTGTCTTCACGACGCATCAAAAGGCCCCAAAAGCAAGCACGAAGAAGAGCCAAACCCTAAAAATGGAGGGAGTCTGGAGCAACGGCAAGCGCACAACGCCTATATTCCCACGCGGAAGGCGGCACGTCGTTCCGACCTCCGAGAAAAGGGGGCCCCTTCAGTTCAAATCCGTCAGGATCATCATTATTAAAGGCCCATGTGACCACGACACGTGGCTTACTAACACCGCCAGTTCTCCACCCACCTGAGCCACGCTGGTCCAAAACCCTAAACAGCTACTCTTCTGAGCTTACTAAAGCTCGGGAGTAGGAGGGGGATAAGTGGAGAGGGGGATTTCTGTAGCCCATCTAAGAGCAGCCGAATTAGGTCCGTCAGGACCAAACGAGGCCCAGCTCATCCAAGTGACAACCCCGTAGGGCCCACTTTGGATAAAAAGCCCAATAAGATTACTCGGGATCAAACCCTTCCTTGGCGGCCCTTAGGCTCGGAAGGCCCAAACGTCAGTTAGAACGGAGGAAGACCCATGCCTGAGTTATCCCCTCACCGGGATAGAGGCAAGCACTCAGCGCCCACTTCGACCTATCTTCATCCGAGCTATGCCTATCGCCAGGACAGGGTTGGCACCCTTCATGCTTGGGTTTAACCGACGATTGCTTATCCACGCTGCCGTTGAGAGCCCTTTATGAGCAGAAGTTTATGAGGATAAGGGACCCATGACCCCTCAAGGCTATAAAGACCCCACGATGAGGATGTAAAGAGCCCAGATTGAGGACGTAACTCCCGCCTGAAACTCCTCAGCTTACGGGACTCATGAGGCTGGCGCACTATTTAAACCTGGGACTCCCTCCCGCGGAAGGTAAGGGCGAACACACGCCTAAAACTCCTTGAGCAGGAACTACTTCACCATCTTGGTGTAGAGTGATCTCATGCATCTCTTTCCTCCTCCCTTCATAGCTTCCACCATTACTCTACTGACTTAGGCATCGGAGGGTTTACCCCAGAGAACCATCTCTGGGTCCCCTGATCTGTTTCCCTTCCTTACAGTTCACTGTTCGGTGATCATCTCCCCAGCTCAGGTCCAGCGCGAGATCACACCTCTTCAAAATATATTTTAAATATGTCAGTTTATATATTATCCTAGATGGCTAAGTAAAGTTTTATGCTTAAAATAATTTAGGCCACCCAATTACTTAGCCTAAAATCAGGTTGGTCTTATATATCGGAAAACTAGGCACTACTGCGTCTAAGTCTCTAACATAGATGGAACATCATCTCAGTATTCCTCTCAAGACATAAGTTAGATGATATATAGATCATCCACAAACTTAACTAAGATGATAAGATGCCTTCTGCTTAAGAGCATAGATAATGCACCATCTACTAAGGCTAAACCATTCCACCTAAGTGCATGAACAATGCACCATTTACCAAGGCTAAAAGGTTTCGCTTAAGTACACAAACGATGCACCATCTAAAGGCAAAAATATTCAATCTATGTGCATGAATGATGCGTTGTCTAGAGGCCAAAACATTCCATCCAAGTGCATAAACGAGCATCGTGTACCTTAAAAGTTAAACGATGCTCTGCCTACTTTCAAAGACCAACACATTCCATCTACGCCGTTCCATGTAAGAGTAAAAGTGAGATGATACTTCATCCAAATCTCATATGTAGACGGAACACTGCCTTTTCTCAAACAGTGTATGAAACAATCAAAAAGTTAGACATTGCATCATCTTAATTAGTTGAGTACTTAAACGATGCAACACCTAATAGTGAAACCTTATATCGAACTTCAAATAGGCGATACAAGTTTGATGACACATCGTCCAAGTACCAATTAGATAGAAGATCTCATAAATCACAAACAAGTAGACGATAGAACACCTGAATGAAAAGGTTGGACTGTACATCATTCAAGACCACTCAATGACAAAGCCTATCATCCAACCATACTCTTTTCATCTAAAATCTATACAGGTGATGCATCGCCCAAGTGTAAATATAAATGATAGCTACATCTTTACACGATGCAACACCTAAAGCCAGACTTGGTCAAATAAAATAACCTTTGGACTATGCATCATTTAAAAACACTAAACAACAAATCTATTTTGAAGCACTTTAATCCTTATATAGATGTGAACAGCACCAAGCAAACTAGACGAACCCTTCTTTATAATACACATGATCTAAGTAAAACTTGGACGATGTATATTGTCTAATATCTAAAGGTTAGTGCTGACCATTTTACTGACAAATATGTCTATATTTAATGCCAGGTATAAAAGAAGTGTATGTATTGCAAATCAATCACTTGTGAAGTGATGATTTCTTATATATTCTCATTCATTTTAATTATATTTATGACATTTTCTTCATTATTCATTATTTATTTATGCCTATTATCGCTTGATGTGATGAAATCCTTGAATACATGCTATGAAGGTTAGAGCATGATGAGATTATGATATTGAGACCAACCCTCCAGATGCATGTGTTTTAAATGTTCCTAGTAAAAGGATCTTTGAGACAAGACATCAAAGAATCTGGATAGACCAGGGCACATGATATCCTCTCAGATGATGAGAGTGATTGATCTCATAGTCACTGGTGTAAAGATACTATGATATATATACAAGTTCCCATTACAAGAGTAGGGTTCACTAAACTAATCTGATCATGAATCTCTGAATGGTAATTATATCTAACTGTCAACTAAGAGATTCTTCAATCACAGTAGCACAGTTGGTCCTTGACCATGAGTCACCAATGGTACCTTGCATGAGGACTTCTATATTTTGATTTCTGGCAAAGGGACTTTAGTCATATGTTCTAGATGCTCAAGTATTTGGATACAATGGAATACATGCGAAGGTGATTGAGTGATAACGGTGGATCATTAACTTTCACATACAGTATGAGAGAGAATGCCCTATGAATTTTACTTGGTTAAATCCTTGGCCAAGGTGGATAGTTCCATGAAAAAAGAGTTTTCCATTAGGACATACAGTACGAAGTTCATCAGGTCATAACTAAGAAGGGTTCGATACTATGACCATGTAGACGTCGGATTTTTCAACCTCAGGGAAGTACATGGGCTTCCGCCTTTCTCTTCCATGGTATGCCTCTAAAGCTGATCCAACTGTACAGAGTGAGTGGTGAGGAGAAAAATAAAAGGGTGATCATCAGAGGCAATTTAGCTGTGTCCCACGGGGAGAAAATGATCACGAGATGCCTCCTAGAATGAGAGATTATGAGGTTCTGCATTCCTCGTTCTCAACTGGCCAAGAACAAGGAGCTCCTTCTCTGTGAGTCTACTTTGAAATCCCTACAAGATAGACACAAAATGAAACGAAATCACCCATTAGAATTGAAGAAGTGTGGCAGATGTTCTACAATTTGAATGCTAAGCAAAATTGAGGGCTATGCTCACCAGGTGGGGGGTTGGGAAGGGGGGATGGCTGAGTCTTTCGACCATCCACCATCCCTCTTTTTTTGATTAAAAACCTCTTAGAAAAGGGATCTTGGACACCCTATCATGCATTTCATGTAGTGTGGGTGAGGATAAATGTAGTATAATGAAAGAAAGTGCAAAATAAAATGAAGGAAAGGTGAGAAAATGGGGGTGGCCCATCGAGTAGCAAGAGGCAGCCAGATATCTAGCCATCCAAAAGGGTACGCGGGCAAGTCTTTAGCCACCTTCTATAGAGTCTGCCTACTCTAACACTGGATATAGAACTCCCTCCACGTACAATGTGAGACTTCCTTTTATCCCTCAAACTCACGTCCTAGGTGAAAGAAAGGAAGATTGGTTTTTTTCTCTCCTAGCTCATGTTCCTAAAAAACCACTCGAGATCTTCCGACCCCTAAAAATTATAAGCCTTTAGCCTAGTCCCTAGGGGTCTCTTTTATAGAGAGGCATTTCCCTCCGTTGAAGATTAGTTTAAAAATCACCCCTGATCCTCGTGAGGGGGTCTACGACCAATCCGAGCACTCCAAAGTGGCCCCTCCATACCCCCACCATGTAATCATCGGTTCGCTGGAGTGGGAGGCATCACAAGAGTGGCTCTCGGAGTAGACTGAGATCGTAGGACGTGGTGTTGATGGGTAGTTGTTGGAACCACCAAAAGGCGGCCAGACCTCTTTCCATTTTGTGTTGGGTAGGTGGCCAGATATCTAGCAACCCTCAGAGCAAGGTGACCAGATCTCTAGCCACCTTCATCCTTGTGGGTGGCCATCGACTTGGCCACCCAGCCAGTGGCCTTTGCACAATTTTCTACATGGTTCAAATTGAAGTTTGATTATTAGGCTTGACATGAACACTCAGGATTCCAAGCATCAGGGAAAAGCATCACTCTTATGAAGGCTGATGTAACGACTCAGAATTCGGATACCGGGCGAACTCGATACCACATGGATCCTGAGACGCCACCAAAGAGCTATGAAGCTCTGAAGGGTTGATGGATTGGTATGGGTTTGTACAAGAATCTAAAATTACACACACAATATAGAATTAACTAGAGAACTGAACTAGAAATGCTACATTATCAAAGTAAACATATTACATTGCTACAATATTACATTAGAACATTAGTACATTAGTCCAGAAGTTTACATGTCCAAGTTGCCATAACCACATAGGCATTAAAAGCACATAGTCACGGGGCATACCCCGGCTCTGCCAATGACACTGGCTACTAAGGTTGCTCACTAAAACCACGCGGTACTTCAGAAGCCTGCCACGCCTCACCTGAAAAACAAGGGGTGAGCCTCGTCTCATCGGCTCAGTTTATGTCCCACAGAACCCCACCTCACAACAAGCAAATGTGATAACAACAAGAAATAATCACAATAATAACAACAATGGCATAAAGTAAAAGTAGTAAGAATAAGAGCTGTGCAAGAATAACAACTACGTAGACAACTTAATAACACAGCCAATCATGATTATCGCACAATCTATTTTATGCCAAATCACAAAGTTAACCACGATGTAACCGTACAAACTAATAGAGAGGAAGTTCTACCTTTCTAGTGACAAGAGAAAATCACACTAGAAGTAAGGCCAGACATGTCCACTGACGTATTATACTACACCACGGATGTCTCCCAGTCGCCTTGAACATGGTAACTGTGACACTGTAACAAGAACCAAGGAACGAGGACTAGTCAGGGTCACGCTCGTCAGCGCAGGCCCACTACCCCCGACCACGTGTGCACGCATAGACTCACTGCTCTAAGTCAGGTCGTCTAGAAGGTTTTCCCCCCAGTCAGACTCGAACTACAAAAGGAAAGGGGCCCTACGGCAACCAGCCTAAAAACCATCACTCCAGGACAGCCTTGCCACCACTCCCAGGTGGGTCGACACCGTGTGTCGTAGAGAAGGCTACGACTAGTGGATAGTCACTGAAGAAAGAGAGAAGACCCACTCCCTATAGCCATAAACACACACCACGGCTTATAGAACCTCGTGAAATCATGGGAACACCTAGAAAATCCTAGGGGAAGCACGGTTGAGCATAGCGCCGTGATAGCCATGGTCGCAGTTTGCAGTGTGCCATGATGATCATAGTCACGGTTTGCGGTGTGCCACGATCTTCATTGACCACGGTCGGATGGCAGGCCACGTTCATAAGAACGAAGTCTCCCTGACAACAACGATCTTGAACCGACTTTCTACCCCCATGCAACTTCGGTCCCGGTCTCTGGGTCAAACGCGACCTCCATCCAAAGGCTAGTCACGGTCTAGGGCATGACTGCGATCACGCCCTCATTCCGGACAATTGTGAAATGCACTAAAAGCCATCCCACTCGGCTCAAAGTAAGGGAAAACCAATTACACAACCTGTTTCATGATTTCATACGATGAAATACATCCATTTGGACCTCAAAAACACATGAAATACTTGGATATTAAAGATCAAACCCAAGAACATTTAATAGAACTCAAACCACCATCATTTCCTATCGATTTAACCAATCTAACAAGCGATTAATGACATGAAACGAAAGGGAATCATGATAGGAAGAGGTAGAAATCCATCTCCCTACCTAAAATGTTAAATCCTCACTGTTTAAACTCGAATATTCTTCGCGCCAAACGCTATCCCACTCGCGAGATGCAACTATTTCAACAAATCCACTACCGTCTCGGCCTCACGATCGCATCTTCGCCACTCTGTAGCTCGGCAGGGTCTCCTCTACGCTCCGTCTATAGTCGGGGAAGAGAGAGAGCCTTGGAGAACGAAAGAGAAAGAGTGTGTCGAGAGTGAGAGGGTGGAATAAGGGGGGTCACCCTCCATCGTGGGTGAAACTAGGTTTTTAACCCATTTTCCCTTTTTTTGTTTTTATTTTCTCCCATGCTAGAAACCCTTAAGAGAACTTAAATTAGAGTTATACCCTCATAGTTAACACATTTAGCCCAATAAGTGCTATTTCACATATATTTCTCTATAAAATCGAAATCAATGTTAGAGAAAATCAATTCCGAACCTGATTAAGGAACCAAAACTCACAGGTCTTATAGTACCTCCCCCCTAATAAAAATTTCATCCTTGAAATTTCTAGGGAAGTCATAAGGAACAAAAAGGAGAACTCACTCAAATAAATACGAGAACTGATGGTGCATTACATCCTCACACTCCCATGTTGCTTCATGGCTTGAATGGCATTCCCAAACTACTTTTACCAAAGGAACAATCTTATTCCTTAACCGCTGCTCTCTACGATCTTCTATCCAAATTGGATATTCTAGCATAGATAAATCTGCTGCCACTTCGGGCCACACTGAATCTTCCAGAATGTGTGACACATCTGGCACATATTTCCTCAACATGGAGACTTGGAACACATTATGAATTTCTTCCATCTCCGGTGGCAACTCCAACCAATAAGCCACTTGGCCCACACGCTCTAAAATAATAAACGGACCAATATACGGGCGACTAAGCATCCCACATCTGCCAAAACACATAACACCGTTCATAGGAGATATTATAATGCCTGAGAATTTTCTAGGAATTTTCTGAGACAAAATCTAGTTACTAAGCAATTAAAAGGCTTAATGGGCTATTAAAAAGGAATTATGGATTTATTTAAGTCCATTTAAAGGCCCTGTATTAAACAAAGGGTTAAGCCCAACTCAAATAGGCCCAAAGACACAATTCTAAGACCTTTATACCCAAGCCCATTAATAGAAACGTAAATTGAGTAATTTACAGATTTAAAATGGGATATATACACCAAATAAGGGATAAATAGAGGATAAAATGAAAAAATTAAAAAAAATTGAAAAAAGGCCAATTGGCGGTCTATCGCGCGACCGCCAATCAATCCTAGTGGTCCCTCTATGACCACCAAACCCTGTAGATTTCGTGAATGGAAAAAAAGTGAAAAGCTTTGATCTTTGGCATCCAAATCCTCATGGATCGAAGTGGGTAGACATGTAAACATGTCTAGGACCCTTGAGGATCGATCCTACACACAATTAGGACTCTAAGCTTGACCAAATCCTCAGCCCTAATTCAAAACCCTATAAATAGACCCTAACTTCCACCCATGCGAACCCTAATGTTGGATCACATTTTTCAAAGGTAAGGAAGCTCTGACTCAGGTTAGACCTTTTAAGGATTTTGTTCCTCTTACTATGGTATGACTTTCCTCAAATTTTTGTGCTTGGAGGTCGAGTCTTTGAGGAGATAGAAGCCCCCAAAGTTGCGTTTTTGCTGCAAGCTGTGCAGGAACCAGTGTACCAGCCCAGTGAAGAACATGGGAGTAGAAGCCCTAAACGAGGTTAGTTTATGTTATGGCTTTAGAACTTTTTGTTCCCCTTTCTATCTTCTACATACTCTACAATTTTCACGTATTTAGGTCAAGCGAATCAAAAGATAGAGGGGTGGAAAGTTGCTAGTTTGGCACAGGACGTGTAGAAACTAGGGTCTACTTCTAGTCAGAAATCCGAAGTCTAGGGATTAAATCAAATGTAGGTTATCTCATGAAAAGGCTAAAGCAACATGTCCTATGGTTTCATTCCATTTCATGCTTTCTACTTGTAGTATTTCATATTTTTCTATGACTATGCATGCATGATCCTTACAGGATGTTATCCTTATACCCCTTAACCAAAGATGATAATTCTTGTTTAATTCATGTCCAATCATGCATCATAGTCGTTAAAAACATGTTACCATGCTTTACACTTCTAGTCCTCATAAGTTTCATGCATAAATTCTATTCGAAAGTAGCCATGTAACTCGGTTTTACTTCTGTCTGCTATACGTAATAAACGGTCTCCCTAAGACCGCCATAATCCGTGAGCGGCCATGCGATAGACCGCTAAACACCTGCATGCAGTCCTCACCTGACCGCTACACTCTGCAACCTGTTAACTCCAAATAGATTGCAGGTTGACCCTATTCAACATAAGTGAAACCTAGTTAATTAGGTCTTATTCCTAGTTTTGACTTCATATTCGTAATAATGGTTATATTGTGCCTCATCCCTGACAAATTGCATGTCTTACATGGTTTATATGCTTATTTTAAACTTATGTTAATTTCATGTCAAAACTTATATTCTTGTACTAACGATCATATTTTACATACTTCATGGACTTGTTTAAGTTTGATTTGATCGCTGTTTTATCATGATCCTTCTCATCTATAGTGTTTTCTTAAGTACATGGTGCGTACCCCGGTGCGTGGCCATTAGATACACTTTGGACTTATAAGCATATAATTTTAGACTTATGATCCTCTCCGTTGGATATTCCTTCCACCATACTAGGTGGTCTTATTTTAAGGCCTCCATAAGTCTCCGTGAGCCTGGGATTACCACTAGGACGCCGAGCTGGTTGTACCCTTAAGTCCCAATTGTCTAGAAAGCACTTTTATCGGTGTTTCTTGTGTTCTGGTCACTAGTGGCCCTCTGGAGACTATAAGAGTCTAGTAGCGGCCATTTACATGACCGCCAATGACACCTAGTGGCCCTGCCATGATCGCATGGTTCCAATTCGTTCATTGAGTCAATAAACGGTCCATATATGACCGCTATTTCGAGAAACGGTCCTGGCATGACCATTTCTATCTCAGTTGTTCTTAACTCGGGGTTTGACCCAAGGGTTGACTTTTCTATGATCCTAGATGATCTATTGATTGTCTAGAACTTAACACCTTATTCTGAAGCTCTCTAGTGAATTATGAAAATTAAAGAATATACCGTTATGCTGCTAAATTCTTTTCGTGACATGACCTTGTTTTAAATCAGTCCTTGAATTATCATGTTCATAATTGAACCATTCATACCTTGGTATTGAGTATCATAAGCTAATTGTTGAATTCTACATTATTGGCCTACTTTATTGATATTTCTCGTGAAAGTAGCTTGATTTATAACTTGAAGATGCAGTTCGGACACTGATTGTGTCCAAGGGCTCCATGCTAGCCCCCTCGGCTAAATGTCGGAAATGTGCTGGAGACCATAGGGTACGATGATACCGGCGTCGCATTGTGCCGGGAGTACTTTTTTTATAGACGAGTGAAAACCACGAGGCTCTACATGAAATATACATTCTTGATTAAATGACTTTCTAGTGCATGAACTTCATAATTATGAATAGTATATTCTCGATACATGCTAGTACATTTTTGTTACATGAAAGGCCACTATACATTCTTGAGTGATGATCCTCTAAATCTATCTCATGTCTTCATAGTGATATCTTGTTACTTATGTTGTTACTTTGATTTTGTTCGCATGCATTTATTCTTCTTTTCTAGAGCTAAAATGCTAATTACTTAAAAATTACCTTCATGTTGATACGAAGATACCTACTGGGCAAGTGTGCTCATTCCCTACTTTGTCAATCTTTTCAGGATATTTTAGCGGGGATTCGGACTACTCAAGTGATGAGTCTGAGAGTGATTAAAGATCGAGAGAAGACCTAGTAGAGTCATGAGTCAAGTCGAGTCTATGTAATTTTCTATTTATTTGAGTCTAGTAAAAAGAGTCAATTATTGATGTACTATGGATATTATTCATTAAAGTGAAGTTTTGAGTATATTATCTTGTGCATTACCTTTTTGTGTGAATGTGGTAGCACTCTGATTTTATTGCTCCCTTGTGGCATACTAGCTAGCTGTTCATATTCCCGATTATCTTCGGCTATATTTATATCTCGGGACGTGACAGTTAAAGTGGTATCAGAGTCTAGGCATAAGTACGTCCTATGAAAATGTCATGTCATAGGTAAGTCCAAGGATTTAAGGACTCACACCTATGAACTAAGGAAAAAGAAATTCCAAACCCACGCGAGATTGGGTAGAGCCCGGGATGAGCTATTTGATCAAAATTTTGGGACAGAATATTTTTCCAAGATTGACCTCCGGTCGGGCTACCATCAGCTAAGGATCAAAGATGTAGACATCTACAAGTCTACTTTCCGAAGCAGATATGGGCATTATGAGTTCGTGGTAATGCCGTTTGCGTTAACAAACGCCCCTGTAGCATTTATGCAACTCGTGAACAATGTTTTTAGGCCGTATCTCTACCGATTTGTGGTTGTATTTTTTGATGATATTCTCATCTATTCCAAAACAAAGGAAGAATATGAAGAACATTTAAGAATAGCTCTGCAATTTTAAGAGAGCATCAATTCTATGCAAAGCTCAGCAAGTGCGAGTTATGGCTAAAGGAGGTCTCTTTCCTTGGCCATGTTATCTCAAAAGAAGGTATCACTATGGATCCTTGAAAGGTAGAAGCTATCAGGAATTGGAGCCGACCAACGACCGTAACCGAAGTTAGGAGTTTTATCAGTTTGGTTGGTTACTATCGGCGGTTCATTAAGGATTTCTCCAAAATTGCTGTTCCGTTAACTAGGCTCACAAGAATGGAAAATCCCCTCATATGATCAAAAGACTGCGAGGAGAGTTTCTTAACTCTTAAAGAACATCTCACCACTGCTCCTGTCTTGGCACTACCTATTGAAGGTAGTGGATTTGAAGTCTACATGGATGCATCTGCCATTGACCTCGGGTGCATCCTTATGCAACATGGCAAGGTGACCTGTTATGTTTCGAGGCAATTGAAAGGTCATGAAGAAAACTACCCTGTCCATGATTAGAACTAGCTACTGTTATTTTCGCCTTAAAGATCTGGCGACACTACCTTTATGGGGAGAAGCTCACTATATTTTCGCACCATAAAAGTCTGAAATACCTTTTCACCCAGAAGGAACTTAACATGATCAAAGAAGATGGCAGGAACACCTTAAGGACTTCGATTTCTTTATTCAGTACCATCCGGGCAAAGCGAATGCCATAGCTGATTCTCTTAGCAGAAGACCAATGGCTACTCTAGCAAGCCTCCGCAAAGGTATGACTTGTCTTATCGAGGATTTTACTCATTTGAATCTAGATGTGGGTGCAGAAGAAGAAAAGGGTATTATTGCCAATATCCGGTCACAACCTACATTGATTGAAGATCTAGTTAAATTACAAGAAAATGACCCCACACTAATGGAAATCAAGGCTAATATTGATCAAAGGCCAAAATTCTCTATCTCAGACGATGGAAGGATATTGTTCAAAGATTGAATCTGTGTGCCGGATCATGCCGACACTAAGTGTTGGACTTTTGTGACTTCCCTAGTGTTTTGATGATGAGCATCACTATGTTAAATATTGTTATTTTAATCAGATATCTTGAGTAATGTTATGCATTTGAAATTTCCATGATTAACAGGAAAACTGCCATGAGATAATACCTTGCATGTCCGTAATGTTCCCTTCATACTTCGTGTTGTTTGTGTTCACTACACTCCGTGTTGTCCCTTTGTTCGTCGTGTTTTTCCAACTATGTTTGTTGGTTGTCTTCGTGTCGCTCCATCTGTGTCACCCCTATGTCTTCGTGTCTTATGTTCTGGCCAAGTCTATACAGCCTCATCTTTACCTTCGTTCCAAGCCAAAGTCTACACATTGGCTTAGCGTCATGCATCAGTCTTCAAAGTCCATACAATGCACTGTAGCATGTTCGAAGCTAAGTCCATACATTGGTTTAAGCTTCCAAGTCTGTACATTGGCCTTCAAGCTTTCCAAGTCTATTCATTGGCAGCTGAACTTTGAAGTCTATACATTGGTCTTCACTTCAAGTATGTACAGCCATTGTCTTGCCAAAGTATATACGTTGTGAACCCTCAAGTCTGTACAGACTTTGCCTTGTTCAAGTCTATACATCGTCCAGTTCTTTGGCTAGTCTATACCTTGTGAAAGTCCATACATTCGATTGCGTTGCCTTGAAGCCGTTCCAAGTCTATACATCCTGTTGAACGCAAAGTCTTCACATCGCCTCATCATATGAAGGCTGTACGTTGCAAGTGTCCTTCTTGTTTTTGTGACCACACTTCGTGTCAGCTTCTATTTTCATCTTCGAGTTGGTTTCAGTCCATGTTGTTTTCTTGTCGTCCTCGTCTTCGAGTCGTTCGTACGATTCGAGCAACTTCGTACTCGAGTTGTTTTCGTGTGTATTCAAGTCTTTTTAGTAAAGTGTCGTTTCACCTCGTGCCGTTCTCTTTGCTGTTTGTTTTGTCGTGTTGTTTTTGTATTCGTGTCTTCGTGTTACTTTTGTATTCGTGTCTTCGTGTTATTCTTATGTTTATGTCCTCATGTTGTTTCTTTCTATCTTCGTCCAGGTTCCCTCTGATCGCGTGTTTGTCTACCGTTTCACTCCGTGAGACTTCCTTCTCACCTCGTGCTGTTCTCTTCTGACTTCGTGTCGTTTTCTTTGTAGTGTTAGCGTTATTAGTGTGTATCTCGTGTCGTTCTCTTCATAGTGTTTATTTTGTTACAGTGATACTTCGTGTCGTTCTCTTTGTAGTGTTAGCCTTATTAGTATGTATCTCGTGTCGTTCTCTTTTTACCTCGTGCTGTTTTAATCTGACCTCGTGTCATTCTCTCTTTATTTCATACTGTAATAATCTTGTGTATCTCGTGTCATTCTCAGTATAGTGCATCTCGTATTGCTATCACATACCTCATGCAGTTTTAGTTTTTGTGGCCCTGAGTTCTAATGGTTTAATTTCTTTACAAGAGAAGAAGAAGGTGGTCCGAGGAAGAACATTCACCAGTGACTGGGTTGCACGTGATCCAATGCTAAAGAAACCAATGCTATAAAGGCACGTGGCAAGAAGGTTCTGGATGAAGTGTGGGAGGCACACGCATTCTGCACCTTATCCACCTGCTGCTGCTGCTATATATTGAAGCATTCGTCCATAGATGAAGGTTGATCGAAAGGGAAAAGCAAAAAGTAGAAGTGCAGAGAGTTCGATCCAGAAAAAAGAAGAGAAGAAATTTGAGTGAGAGCTGAAGAGAAAGAGCCTCCCTGAGAAACTAGAGTGTTCCAGTTGAGAGAGAAGAGAGAGCAGAAGAGTGATCAGAAGATGGGTATTGACTTACGGATCAAATCCGAAGTCTGCTGCTCAGTTTGAGCTACATTGTTTCCAGTTTCTGAGTTTTGGATTCCTTCTTTCTTGTTTTCATTTTTGTCTGTTTTTCTTTCTTGATTGAGAGTTCTCTGTGTTTCCTCCTGGTGTTTAGGGGAAGAGAGAGACGTGTTCTCTCTGGTTCACTTGCAACAGAGGTTGCAGTATTGTTCCCTCTCGAAGAAGAGGTGTTCCCTCTAGGCTTCAGAGGAAGAGAGACCTTGGTCTCTGGTTCTAGTGACTGCAGATCACTAGTATTCCCTCCGGTTGGAGGAAGAGGAAATTGTTTCCTGTTTCTAGGGACTTGGCATCCTTAGGGTTCCCTCCGGGTGTGAAGGAAGAGGGGAGAGTGTTCCCCTGTGAAGCTGTGAATCAGCCGTTGTTGCAGACTGAGTCTGCTTTGCTAGCAGGTGCTAGTGGAAGCCTCACTTCGATTTGAAGTGAGGGGTGGACGTAGGCAGACTGGAGGTCTGACCGAACCACCTTAAAAACCTCTGAGTACTCGTGTGATTATCTGTGGTGATTGTGGGGTGTGCCTTCTATCCACTCGAGCTATTGTCCGCACTGCGTGTTTGTGGGTTCAACTCCGAGATTGCTTGTTTTAAGTGAACCATTCTTCAGTAAGTTTTTAATCGGTTGAAAACAGTGATCTATTCATCCCCTCCCCTTCTAGATCACTTCATATTTCTTGTATCACTTGGTATCAGAGCAGGTATTTCCCAATATGTGGTCCAACGGCCAGGGAAACGGATCTGCTAGTCCTCGCAGCTACATTGCTGAAGGGCAGTCAATCACCCGTCCCCCTTTCTTCGATGGTAATAACTATTTCTTTTGGAAGAACAGGATGGAAGTCTTCATCAGGGCTCAAAGCCACAAGCTCTGGAGAGTAATTACAGATGGTCCGTACCAACTTCCACCGAACGAAGACATATGGACAGAGGAACAGGTTAAACTCTCTGCACTGAATTGGACGGCTCTTAGCATCATACAGTGCACCGTCCACCCGGAAGAGTACTTGAGGATTTCAGCGTGCAAGACTGCAAAGAAAATGTGGGATGAATTGCAGTTAATTTATGAGGGCACATCTCAAGTGAAAGCTACCAAGATCAATATGCTTACAACTCAGTATGAGTTATTTAAGATGAAGCCAGAGGAGTCGATCACAGAAATGTATGCTAGATTGTCTGTGATCATCAATAGTCTGAGAGGATTTGGAAATGAGATTCAGCAAGAAGACATTGTCAAGAAGATCCTTAGGTCCCTAACTCCCATCTGGGATACTAAGGTGACCGTCATAGAGGAATCAAGAGATTTATCCACCATGTCAGTAACCCAGCTGATTGGGTCTCTCATGACCCACGAAATGAACTTCAGACAAGGGAATGATGGACATGATAGAAAGGGAAAGAATGTTGCTCCGAAAGTCTCACGACATACTAAGAAGAGCAGCAGCAGCAACAACAGTGGTGGTAGCAGCGAAGACTCTGACGGATTCTCAGACCTGGACAAGGGCGAGCAGGCCATGCTCACCAGGCAATTCAGAAAGTTCTTGAGAACTAAAGGGAAATTCTACAGGAGAAAGAGATTTAATGGTACAAGGAAGTCTCCTAAACGAGAACTTGAGAAGAACCAGTTTTTTAAAAAAGTTACATGCTACCATTGTCAGAAACCTGGCCACATGAAAAGTGAATGTCCAGAGCTGCAAGCTAAGGCTCCAGGATACCAGAAGAAGATGGTGCACAAGAAGAAGAAAGCCATGCTGTGCACATGGAGCGACGAGGAGGAGGATCCAGAAGCCACCTCGTCCAGTGAAGGTGAAGAAAAGACTTGCCTCATGGCCAAGCATGAGGAAGAGGTAACGAACTTATTTGAGAATTTTACTTTGAATGATTGGGAGGACGCCTATGGTGACCTGTTAGCTAAATATAATTTTCTAACCAAGGAGCACAGAATGCTTAAACGAAAGTTTCACTCAGTTTTTGAGGAACACTCTATTGCTGTTACGGACAACATGAAAAACAAGGAGATGGCCATTGAGCTAGATCAGGCTAGAAGTGAGATCGAGAAGTTTAGAATGGAAAGAGAGGAAAATCTAGCTAGGATGAATGAGCTGAAGAGTAAAACTGAAGAGAGTAAAAAGGAGTTTAGACTGATTGCAGAAAAATATGAGGCAGTTAGAAAAGTTAATCAGGAACTCCAGGACCAATGTAATGAACTTCAGAAGGAGATTGAGGACAAAGGAAAAATGCTAGAAAAATTTACAGAGGGGAGAAACAATCTGGATGCCCTTCTGGGGTCGAGGGTAAACTTCAATAGGGAAGGATTATGATACAATCCCACAAGTAAAAAATCCTTTGAATTCAAAACTGTCACGTTCTGCCCTGCCAAGGGCAAAGAAAAACTGGAAACCCCATCTAGCTCCAAATCTGTCTCTACATTGAAGGTTTCGACCAGCAAATCTATTCAATCCACTGATCAGCAGACTAAGTCAGGAAATCCTGAGACTAGAACTGTTCCTGTGCAACAGGTGTAGAACAAGGGTTTTCACACGACCATTCCTATTGATGTCAATAGAAAGGTGAACAGTTTCGCTAAGAAAATTCAGCATGATAGTTATCAAGGAAAGCATGCGAACATGCATCACCTTCAGCACAATTTTCATTTGAATAAAAATTGTTACATGAATTATGCTCAGCACACACGTGTCTCCTCTAAGAGGCCAAACAAAAATTTCTCTGCTCGAAAACAGCATAATTTTAATAGGAATAGGCTCATTCAACACCCACTGAGAAATACCAAGAAGGAAGAATCAATCTACATGAAATCACTGAAAAGAACAGTAAAACAAATGTGGGTTCCTAAGTGTGATTTGAATAAATTGAAAACTGTCTTTGGACCCAATTTGAATTGGGTCCCACATTACTTTGTCTGAACTCTCGCAGGTTAGCCTGGCAGCCGAGCATAACAAGTGGTATCTTGACAGCGGCTGTAGCAGGCACATGACAGGAGACCAGTCCAAATTTAGCAAACTGAAAATGAAGTTTGGGGGCCTGGTCAAATTCGGTGGAAATAACAGAGGAAGAATAATTGGAACTGGTACAGTTGGTAAGTCCTCTACTAACTCCATTGAAGATGTGTATCTTGTAGAAGGACTTCAGCACAACTTGATAAGTATAAGTCAACTCTGCGACAAAGGACACAAGGTACTCTTTGACCACAATTCCTGTACTATTTTTGAGCTGAATTCTGATAACGTCATGTTCAAAGGTCATAGAGTAAATAATGTATACATCGTAGACCTGGATGATAATCCTGAAACTCACTTGTGTATGTCTGCTAATTCTGAACAGGTTGCGTTTGACTGGCATAGGCGTCTAGGCCATGCTAGTTTGTCTACAATGAATAAACTGTCTAAGCATAACCTAGTTAGAGGTTTGCCCCGAATAAGATTTCAGTTAGGGTCCAAGCTATGTGATGCTTGTGCACTAGGTAAACAGACTCGTGCAGTTTTTAAGTTGAGAACTGCGAATCTTTCATCTAAACCGTTGCAGCACTTGCACATGGATCTCTTTGGTCCTACCCGCATACAAAGTTTGTCAGGTAAGAGATATGGATTAGTCATAGTTGATGACTTCACTAGATTTTCTTGGTTGTTTTGTTTAGCAAATAAAAATGATGCCTTTGTTCACTTTGAAGAACTTTTCAATAAAATCAAATTGCAAGGTGAAGATAACATCATTACAATTCAGTCTGACCATGGAGGAGAGTTTGAGAACTCTTCATTTTCTGAATTTTGCTCAAGAGAGGGAGTGACTCACAAATTCTCTTCTCCCAGGACACCGGAGCAGAACGGAATTGTTGAGAGAAGAAACAGGTCAATAATTGAAATGGCCAGGACTATGCTGATTGAGAGTTGACTTCCAAGGAGATTTTGGGCTGAAGCTGCGAATACTGCATGCTACATTCTAAACCGAGCCTTGGTAAGACCTACTCATAGGAAAACTCCTTATGAACTTCTCAAGGGTAAGCAGCCAAACATTTCTTACTTTAAAGTTTTTGGCTCCAAATGTTTTATCCATAATAATGGTAAGAATGGTTTGGACAAATTTGAAGCTAGAAGCTCTCCTGGAATTTTTCTCGGATATTCAGAAACCTCAAGGGCTTACAGAGTTTTCAATAAAGCTGATCAAACTGTTGAAGAAACACTGCATGTAGTGTTTGATGAAAATGATTTCTCTAACAAAGTGATGGATGATGACAGGGAGCCATCTAATGAGGGAGATTTCTTGGAGAGAATTGAAGAAGAAGAGATGCAGCCAGCTGCTCAACCAGAAAACTCACAGCAAGAAGGAGCAGCTGAGGTAGGTGAACCCTCAGGTGAGATAATATTTCACAAAGACCACCCTAGTGAAAATGTCATAGGCAATGTGCATGATCCTCCTAGGACAAGGTCTCATTTTAGAATTGTCCAAGAACAGGACTTAGCTGCATTGGTATCTCAGGTGGAACCCAAATCTGTGGAAGAAGCCTTAAGACATGATTCTTGGGTATCCGCCATGTGTGAGGAATTAAATCAATTTGAGAAAAATATTGTATGGGAACTAGTTCCCAGACCTGATAACACTCATGTCATTGGCACTAAATGGATTTTCAAGAATAAAGTTGATGAGAATGGAGCTATTTCTAGAAACAAAGCAAGACTTGTAGCTCAAGGCTACAGTCAGGAATTTGGTGTGGATTTTGATGAATCCTATGCCCCAGTGGCTAGGATGGAAGCTATACGAATTCTGCTTGCATTTGCATGCTCTAGGAACATTCGGCTGCAGCAGATGGATGTCAAAAGCGCATTCTTAAATGGGGTATTGAAGGAAGAGGTATATGTTGAACAACCTCCAGGGTTTAATTTCTCTGTTCAGCCTAACATAGTTTTTAGGTTGAATAAAGCCCTCTATGGATTGAAGCAGGCTCCCCGAGCCTGGTATGAGAGACTTTCTGAATTCCTCTTGAGCAAGGGCTACACTCGAGGTCAAACAAATGGAGGATGGTTGTTTCATAAATCAAACCAAGTATACTCTGGAGATGCTGAAAAGGTTTGGAATGACCAACCTCAAGACTATCTCAACACCCATGGGCACCAACTCCTCACTAGATTCAGACGAAAAAGGTAAAGAGGTGGATGCTAAATTATATAGAGGTATGATTGCTTCACTCCTCTACTTAACATCATCCAGGCCTGACATTCAATTTAGTGTAGGGATGTGTGCCAGATACCAGTCTAGGCCTACTGAATTGTATTTAGCAGCTGTAAAAAGAATCTTTAGATACTTATCTGCTACCCATGATCTAGGTCTTTGGTATCCTGTATCATGTAGTTTAGATCTCATTGCATATACATATGCAGATTATGCAGAATGTAAATTGGACAGGAAAAGTACTAGTGGTCACTGCGAATTTTTAGGAGGGTGCCTAGTCTCTTGGGGATCCAAGAAGCAACACTCTGTGGCTCTTTCTACTGCTGAAGCTGAGTATGTGGCAGCAGGGAGCTGTGGCACACAGGTTATATGGATAAAACACCAGCTTCTGGATTACTCAGTTGAGCTAGGTTGCACTTCCATCTTTTGTGACAATACTAGTGCAATAAACATTGCAAAGAATCCTGTACTTCATTCTCGAACTAAACACATCAAAATCAGGCATCATTTTATTCGAGATGAAGTAGCTAGGAAGACCTTTGAGTTGATCCATGTTGGCACTAACTCACAAATTGCAGATATTTTCACTAAGCCACTGGATACTGAAAAATTTAGCACATTGCGCAGAGAATTAGGTATTTACAGAATTTCATAATTGAATAATTGATCTCTGAATAATCTGTCATGTGCTCTTGTGCTTACCTATACTCATTGTCTGTTGCTGAAAATAACCTCATTATGAGTGTTTGCTGATTCACTCATATTGATTGATATCACTTTGTTTTTCCTTGAGTTGTTTTGAGGTATGTCTTGGTTAAGTCTGAGTTGGTGTCAAGGTCTCAGGGGGAGCTAGATTAATAATTGATGTCATGCTCTTTTGGCCAAATCTGAACATACTTTGAACGGACTTTTGCTGACCTTATAAGAGAATCAGTTTGAGTAGGTGGATAAAAGAAATTTTTGAATGTTTTATCCGTTAAGACTGTTCATCTAATTTCTTGTTGGAATTTCAGCTGTTAGTCCCACTGAGATCAAAATCTGAATTCAAGACTATCTTCCTACACTGTAACTGACTTCTGATCTAGCCAGTACAGCATACCTGCTTAGTCTAGTTAAGTCCGAATTGAGGTATATAGTGCTTCTGTCTGAAAAACTTTCGAGCTGGTGTATTATTCTCAAACTGAATCAAGACTAATTTACAAGGTTTCAAGTGTAGTTTAATGAAAAATTCATGAAAGAAGTTTTAACAACCTTGTTAACTGTTCATTGAGAAACTGGGACTTTCATCAATGAAGTGAAAGTATCCCATGTCATGAGATGGCAGTATAAATCAGGCTTAATTAGCTGTCTTGATCATACAGAGCAATGGTACATATCTGGTTAGTAACTGGGGTGTCTGGCCTCTGGTAAAGGTGTCACCTTAATGTCAACACCAGTTAGAATACTATCTCTATCCTCTTGTCAGAAGGGGTAATGTGGTCTTGCCACCAAGTAACTGGGGATTCCTGCCTCTAAACAAGGTGTCTCCCTAATGTCAAAGGTGTACGTGACAGATTTATCTTTGATCTTGACCATCTTTGAAAAAAAATTTCTCCCTCTTGGTATCCAAATTCTGTTCAATTGGCATTTAGGTCTTGGTTTGTTTGTTTTCAATACCACATGTCTTTGTTTTTCTTGACGTCCTTGCTCTATACTCTCTTAGTAAAGACTTACTCTGACCATACTGGTATCTTGTACCTTACTTGCTTAGAATCTGGTTCTGTGTATGGAGCAAATCTTCATTCACCATTTTGCACGCAGTCTGACTAACTGATCCTCAAAATCCTCACATAAAATTAATGGCTTTCTTAATTGCTTAAACATCTCAATAACTCTCCTTTATCAGCCATACTCTCTATTGTTTTCTCTCCACTGTCAGCAATTTTCTTTTCGTGATATCTTCAGACCTGCCCCTAGTTTTTGATGATGTCAAAGGGGGAGAGTGTCTTGCTAGTGTCTTGCTTGTGCTTTGCTGAGGGGGAGCGAAAGATAAGTGCCCTGAGTTATCTAGTCAGAGGAAAGTAGATGTTGTGTTCAGGGGGAGCTCTTGGGAGTCGTCAGAGGAGGCGAGTGTGTTGTGTGTCTGCATTGCTTATTTTCACAGCTTATCTTCATGCACTTCATCTCTGTTATTTAATATAGTGTTGCCATCATCAAAAAGGGGGAGATTGTTGTACTTTTGTGACTTCCCTAGTGTTTTGATGATGAGCATCACTATGTTAAATATTGTTATTTTAATCAGATATCTTGAGTAATGTTATGCATTTGAAATTTTCATGATTAACAGGAAAACTGCCATGAGATAATACCTTGCACGTCCGTAATGTTCCCTTCATACTTCGTGTTGTTTGTGTTCACTACACTCCGTGTTGTCCCTTTGTTCGTCGTGTTTTTCCAACTGTGTTTGTTGGTTGTCTTCGTGTCGCTCCATCTGTGTCACCCCTATGTCTTCGTGTCTTATGTTCTAGCCAAGTCTATACATCCTCATCTTTACCTTCGTTCCAAGCCAAAGTCTACACATTGGCTTAGCGTCATGCATCAGTCTTCAAAGTCCATACAATGCACTGTAGCATGTTCGAAGCTAAGTCCATACATTGGTTTAAGCTTCCAAGTCTGTACATTGGCCTTCAAGCTTTCCAAGTCTATTCATTGGCAGCTGAACTTTGAAGCTTATACATTGGTCTTCATTTCAAGTATGTACAGCCATTGTCTTGCCAAAGTATATACGTTGTGAACCCTCAAGTCTGTACAGACTTTGCCTTGTTCAAGTCTATACATCGTCTAGTTCTTTGGCAAGTCTATACCTTGTGAAAGTCCATACATTCGATTGCGTTGCCTTGAAGCCGTTCCAAGTCTATACATCCTGTTGAACGCAAAGTCTTCACATCGCCTCATCATATGAAGGCTGTACGTTGCAAGTGTCCTTCTTGTTTTTGTGACCACACTTCGTGTCAGTTTCTATTTTCATCTTCGAGTTGGTTTCAGTCCATGTTGTTTTCGTGTCATCCTCGTCTTCGAGTCGTTCGTACGATTCGAGCAACTTCATACTCGAGTTGTTTTCGTGTGTATTCAAGTCTTTTTAGTAAAGTGTCGTTTCACCTCGTGCCGTTCTCTTTGCTGTTTGTTTTGTCGTGTTGTTTTTGTATTCGTGTCTTCGTGTTGCTTTTGTATTCGTGTCTTCGTGTTATTCTTGTGTTTATGTCCTCGTGTTGTTTCTTTCTATCTTCGTCCAGGTTCCCTCTGATCGCGTGTTTGTCTACCGTTTCACTCCATGAGACTTCCTTCTCACCTCGTGCTGTTCTCTTCTGACTTCGTGTCGTTTTCTTTGTAGTGTTAGCGTTATTAGTGTGTATCTCGTGTCGTTCTCTTCGTAGTGTTTGTTTTGTTACAGTGATACTTCGTGTCGTTCTCTTTGTAGTGTTAGCCTTATTAGTATGTATCTCGTGTCGTTCTCTTTTTACCTCGTGCTGTTTTAATCTGACCTCGTGTCATTCTCTCTTTATTTCATACTGTAATAATCTTGTGTATCTCGTGTCGTTCTCAGTATAGTGCATCTCGTATTGCTATCACATACCTCATGCAGTTTTAGTTTTTATGGCCCTGAGTTCTAATGGTTTAATTTCTTTACAGGAGAAGAAGAAGGTGGTCCGAGGAAGAACATTCACCAGTGACTGGGCTGCACGTGATCCAATGCTAAAGAAACCAATGCTATAAAGGCACGTGGCAAGAAGGTTCTGGATGAAGTGTGGGAGGCACACGCATTCTACACCTTATCCACCTGCTGCTGCTGCTATATATTGAAGCCTTCGTCAACAGATGAAGGTTGATCGAAAGGGAAAAGCAAAAAGCAGAAGTGCAGAGAGTTCGATCCAGAAAAAAGAAGAGAAGAAATTTGAGTGAGAGCTGAAGAGAAAGAGCCTCCCTGAGAAACTAGAGTGTTCCAGTTGAGAGAGAAGAGAGAGCAGAAGAGTGATCAGAAGATGGGTATTGACTTACGGATCAAATCCGAAGTCTGCTGCTCAGTTTGAGCTACATTGTTTCCAGTTTCTGAGTTTTGGATTCCTTCTTTCTTATTTTCATTTTTGTCTGTTTTTATTTCTTGATTGAGAGTTCTCTGTGTTTCCTCCTGGTGTTCAGGGGAAGAGAGAGACGTGTTCTCTCTGGTTCACTTGTAACAGAGGTTGCAGTATTGTTCCCTCTCGAAGAAGAGGTGTTCCCTCTAGGCTTCAGAGGAAGAGAGACCTTGGTCTCTGGTTCTAGTGACTGCAGATCACTAGTATTCCCTCCGGTTGGAGGAAGAGGAAATTATTTTCTGTTTCTAGGGACTTGGCGTCCTTAGGGTTCCCTCCGGGTGTGAAGGAAGAGGGGAGAGTGTTCCCCTGTGAAGCTGTGAATCAGCCATTGTTGCAGACTGAGTCTGCTTTGCTAGCAGGTGCTAGTGGAAGCCTCACTTCAATTTGAAGTGAGGGGTGGACGTAGGCAGACTGGAGGTCTGACCGAACCACCTTAAAAACCTCTGAGTACTCGTGTGATTATCTATGGTGATTGTGGGGTGTGCCTTCTATCCACTCGAGCTATTGTCCGCACTGCGTGTTTGTGGGTTCAACTCCGAGATTGCTTGTTTTAAGTGAACCATTCTTCAGTAAGTTTTTAATCAGTTGAAAACAGTGATCTATTCATCCCCTCCCCTTCTAGATCACTTCATATTTCTTGTATCACTAAGAAGTTGATCATAGCGGAAGCTCATAAAATAAAATACACTATTCACCCTGGCGCTACCAAAATGTACCAAGACCTGAAAAGGATTTTTTGGTGGCCCAACATAAAAAGAGAGATAGTATATTTTGTATCTCGCTGCCTCACTTGTCAACAAGTTAAGGCAGAACATCAAAAACCCACTAGTAAGCTACGTCCCTTAGATATTCCCGAGTGGAAATGGGAAAGTGTAGGGATGGATTTCATCATGGGTCTACCGAAGATAAGAGGTGGACATGATGGTATATGGGTGATTATTGACCGTTTGACAAAATCGGTTCATTTTCTACCTATTAAAAGTCGATGGTCCATAGATATCTTGGCTGCCTTATACATGAAGGAGATCGTCAAGCTATACGGTGTCCCTATAACCATTATCTTTAATCGAGACCCTCGATTCACATCTGAATTCTGGAAGGGTCTACAACATTCTTTGGGACCCGACTCAATTTTAGCACTACTTTCCATCCACAAAATGATGGTCAAACTGAAAGGATAAATTAGGTAGTGGAAGATATGCTCAGGACATGTGTCATCGATTTCGGTGGGAGTTGGCACGATCATCTACCTCTAGTGGAATTTACCTACAATAATAGCTACGAAGCTAGCATTCAAATGGCGCCATTCGAGGCACTATATGGAAGAAGCTGCCGCTCACCAATATGCTAGAATGAAGATGGAGAAAGGCAACTGCTAGGCCCAGAAATCATTCGAGATACTACCGAAAAAATAAAGCTCATTCAAGAAAGACTCCATATGGCACAAGATAGACAAAAATCATATGCTGATAATCGAAGGCGTGATCTGGAGTTCCAAGTAGGAGGCCATATGTTTCTCAAGGTTTCTCCAGGTCAAGGAATTCGAAGGTTCGGCATAAAAGGTAAGCTCACTCCAAGATTTATCGGCCCCTTCGAAATTCTTGAAAGGGTGGGCGAGGTCGCTTATCGACTAGATTTGCCTCCACAATTGTCTAGCGTCCATGACGTATTTTATGTATCCATGCTCAAAAGGTATGTTTATGACCCATTCCATGTTATAAGTCATGACAACATGGAGGTTCAAAAGGATTTGATGTACGAGCAAAAGCCAATCAAAATAACTGAGCAAGAAGTATGTCAACTTCGGAATAAAACTATTCCTATGGTGAAAGTCCAATGGAACAAATCTTGACCACACGAAGTGACATGGGAAACAGAATAAGTAATGCAGAAACAATTCCCAAAACTATTCAATTGTAAGTACACTCTCCTTAACAATCACACGTATTGAATTTGGGGACCAAATTCTTTTAAGTGACGGAGGGTGTAACGCCTAAAAATTTTCTAGGAATTTTCTAAGACAAAATCTAGTTACTAAGCAATTAAAAGACTTAATGGGTTATTAAGAAGGAATTGGGGATTTATTTAAGTCTATTTAAAGGTCCTATATTAAACAAAGGGTTAAGCCCAACTCAAATAGACCCAAAGACCCAATTCCAAGATCTTTAGACCCAAGCCCATTAATAGAAACATAAATTGAGTAATTTACATATTTAAAATGGGATATATACAGCAAATAAGGGATAAATAGGGGATAAAATGTGAAAATTCAAAAACTTTAGAAAAAGGCCAATTGGCGGTCTATCGCGCGACTGCCAATCAATCCTAGCGGTCCCTCTATGATCGCCAAACCCTGCAGATTTTGTGAATGGAAGAAACGTGAAAAGCTTGGATCTTTGGCATCCAAATACTCATGGATCGAAGTGGGTAGACATGTAAACATGTCTAGAACTCTTGAGGATAGATCCTACACATAATTAGGACTCTAAGCTCGACAAAATCCTCAGCCCTAATTCAAAACCCTATAAATAGCCCCTAACATCGACCCATGCGAACCCTAATGTTGGATTGCATTTTTCAAAGGTAAGGAGGCTCTGACTCAGGTTAGACCTTTTAAGGATTTTGTTCCTCTTACTATGGTCTGACTTTCCTCAAATTTTCATGCTTGGAGGTCGAGTCTTTGAGGAGATAAAAGCCCCCAAAGTTGCTATTTCGCTGCAAGCTATGCAGGAACCAGTGTACCGGCCCAGTGAAGAACAGGAACGTAGAAGCCATAAATGAGGTTAGTTTACATTGTGGTTTTAGATCTTTTTGTTCCCCTTTCTATCTTCTACGTATGCTCCAATTTTCACGTATTTAGGTCAAGCGAATCAAAACATAGAGGGGCGGGAAGTTGCTGGTTTGGCACAGGACGTGCAGGAACTAGGGTCTACTTCCAGTTAGAAATCCAAAGTCTAGGGATTAAATCAAAGGTAGGTTATCTCATGAAAAGGTTAAAGTAACATGTTAGGAATAAAAGCCCTATGGTTTTATTCCGTTTCATGCTTTCTACTGGTAGTATTTCAGGTTTTTCTATGACTGCGCATGCATGATCCTTACAGCATGTTATCCTTATACCTCTTAACCAAAGATGATAATTCTTGTTTAATTCATGTCCAATCATGCATCCTAGTCATTAAAAACATGTTATCATGCTTTACCCTTCTAGTCCTCATAAGTTTCATGCATAAATTCTCCTAGAAATTAGCCATGTATCTCAGTTTTACTTCTATCTGCTATAGGTAATAAACGGACTCCCTAAGATCGTCATAATCCTTTAGCGGCCATGCGATAGACCGTTAAATATCTACATGCGGTCTTCACCTGACTGCTGAACTCCGCAACCGATTAACTCCAAACAGATTATAGATTGACCCTATTAAACATATGTTAAGCCTAGTTAATTAGGCCTTATTCCTAGTTTTGACTTCATATTCGTAATATTGGTTATATTGTGCCTCATCCCTAACAGATTGCATGTCTTACATGGTTTATATACTTATTATTAACTTATGTTAATTTCATGCCAAAACTTATATTCTTGTACTAACGATCATATTTTACATACTTCATGGAATTGTTTAAGTTTGATTTGATCGTTGTTTTATTACGATCATTCTCATCTATAGTCTTTTCTTAAGTACATGGTGCGTATCCCGGTGCATGGCCATTAGATACACTTTACACTTATAAGCACAAAATCTTAGACTTGTGATCCTCTCCATTGGATATTCCTTCCACCGGACTAGGTGATCTTGTTTCAAGGCCTCCGTAAGTCTCCGTGAGCCTGGGATTGCCACTAGGACGCCAAGCTGGTTATACCCTTGAGACCCAATTGTCTAGAAAGTACTTTTACCGTTGTTTCTTGTGTTCTGGTCACTAGCGGCCCTCTGGAGATCGCAAGAGTCTAGAGGCAGCTATTTACTTGACCGCCAATGACACCTAGCGGCCCTGCCATGACCGCATGGTTCCAGTTCGTTCATTGAGTCAATAAACGATCCATATATGACCGCTATTTCAAGAAACGGTCCTGGCATGACCATTTCTATCTCAGTTGTTCTTAACCCGGGGTTTCACCCAAGGGTTGATTTTTCTATGATCCTAGATGATCTATTGATTGTCTAGAGCTTAACACATTATTCTGAAGCTATCTAATGAATTATGAAAATTAAGGAATATACCGTTATGTTGTCGAATTCTTTCCGTGGCATGACCTTGTTTTAAATCAGTCCTTGAATTATCATGTTCATAATTGAAGCATTCATACCTTGGTATTGACTATCATAAGCTTATTGTTGAATTATACATTATTGACCTACTTTATTGATATTTCTCATGGAAGTAGCTTGATTTATAACTTGAAGATGTAGTTCGAGCACTGATTGTGTCCAAGGACTCCATGCTAGCCCCCTCGGCTGATTGTCAGAAACGTGGTGGAGACCATGGGGTACGATGATTCCGGCGTCGCATTGTGTCGGGAGTACTTTTTTCATAGACGAGTGAAAATCACGAGGCTCTACATGAAATATACATTGTTGATTACATGACTTTCTAGTGCATGACCTTCATGGTAATGAATAGTACATTCTCGATACATGCTAGTACATTCTTGTTACATGAAAGTCCACTATATATTCTTGAGTGATGGTCCTCTAAATCTATCTCATGTCTTTATAGTGATATCTTGTTACTTGTGTTGTTACTTTAGTTTGTTCGCATGCATTTATTCTTCTTTTTCTAGAGCTAAAATGCTAATTACTTAAACGTTACCTTCATGTTGATACGAAGGTACCTACTGGGCAAGTGTGCTCATTCCCTACTTTTTCAATCTTTTCAGGAAATTCTAGAGGGGAATCGGACTACTCAAGTGATGAGCTTGTGAGTGATTAAAGATCGAGAGAGGACCTAGTAGAGTCATGAGTCAAGTCGAGTCTATGTAATTTTCTCCTTATTTGAGTCTAGTAGAAAGAGTCAATTGTCTATGTACTTTGGATATTATTCAGTAAGGTGAAGTTTTGAGTATATTATCTTGTGTATTCCCTTTTTTTTGTGAATGTGTTAGCACTCTGATTTTATTGCTCGTTTGTGACGTACTAGTCTGCTGTTCACGTTCCCGATTATCTTCCGCTGTACTTATATCTCGGGGCATGATAGATATTCTCACAAACGCCTGATCTCCAGGTTCAAACTGAAGTGGCCGCCTTCGCTGATCTGCATAACTCTTTTGTCGACTCTGGGTTGTTAACATTCTTTGCCTGACAAGTCGAACAATTTCCACACAATGCTGTACCAATTCTGGTCCTGTTATAAGCCATTCACTAACTGCAAACCAATCCAATGGCGTACGAAAAGGTCGACCATATAAAGCTTCATAAGGTGCCATACCAATACTAGAATGATAATTGTTATTATATGCAAATTCCACCAACGACAAGTGTTGAATCCACGGACCTTGCCGATCCAAACAACACGACCTCAACATGTCTTCCAACGTCTGAATTGTCCTTTCAGATTGACCATTAGACTATGGGTGATATGCTGAGCTAAATGCCAATCATCCAACGTCTGAACACCCCAAGTCACCTTAATGGGTAACATTCTTGCTGTCTTTGTCAGCTTATCAATCAGCCAAATGCCATCATAACCACCATGCATTCTAGGCAAACCCACAACAAAATCAGTGGCCACATGATCCCATTTTACTAGAATTTCTAAAGGTTGGAGCATAACTCCGGGACGTTGATGTTCAGCCTTCACTTGTTGACAAGTCAAACATATGGCCACAAAATCCTCCGCATCCCTTTTCATACCTGGCAACCAAAATTGCCATTTCAAATTATTATACATTTTTGTTGTTCCAAGGTGCACAGTATAGCGGGACCCATGTGCCTCACGCAATATGGTCTGCCTCAATAACTCCTCAGCATGAACATATAATCAGCCTTTGAATCTTATCACCTCATCATCACAAAATTCTACTATAGGCATTGTTAAATGCGAGACAACTCCGAATCTGCATGTTGTGCTTCTTTTATTTGCCTATAAATAGCTGGAGTCATCACCAGACTAGCAAGAATAGCTATCTTTGGGTCTCGTAGAATTTTTAGCTTGAATATTTCACATGATATCTGCTCCCATAATTTCCATTCCTACACCATCAAATGGCTAATTCGCACCTTTCTGCTCAGTGCATTTGCCACTACATTCATTTTGTCAGGTTTGTAAGATAGAGTAAAATCATAGTCTTTCATGTACTCCATCCACCTATGCTATCTAAGATTAAGATCTTTTTGTGTAAACACATATTTTAAGTTTTGATGGTTAGTCAAAATTTCAAACTTTTCTCCATATAAATAATGCCTCCAAATTTTTAATGCAAAGATTACCGCTGCCAACTCTAAATCATGGGTGGGATAAATTGCTTCAGGTGGCTTCAACTGTCGGGATGCATATGCAACCACTCTACCATGCTGTATCAACACTGCACCCAAGCCCACCCTAGAAGCATCTGTACACACAACTAATCCACCAGAACCAGAAGGTAACATAAGCACTGGGGCAGTTGTAAGTGCTCTCTTCAACTCCTTGAAGCTTTGCTCACATCCTTCAGACAACACGAAAGGCATATTCTTCCGCGTCAATTTAGACATCAGAGCCGAAATTCGTGCAAAGTCTTGAATAAATCGCCTATAATAACCTACAAGCCCCAAGAAACTTCTAATTTCTGTCACCATTCTTGGCCTTTCCCATTGAAGTATAGCATCAATTTTAGCTAGATCCACTAAGATTCCTTCACTAGGAATCACATGTCCCAGAAAATGAATTTCTTGAAGCCAGAATTCACACTTACTGTACTTGGCATACAATCGATGATCTCTCAATGTTTGCAACACAATTCTCAAATGTTGTGCATGCTCCTCTTCTAAGGTAGAATAAATCAAAATATCATCTACAAACATGACCACAAACTGGTCCAAATAAGGATGAAACACTTGTTGCATCAAGTCCAAAAAAGCAGCTGGTGCATTCGTCAATCCAAATGCCATAACAAGAAACTCGTAATTCCCATACCTCGTACTAAAAGCAGTCTTCTCCACATCGGATTCCTTGATCAGCAATTGATAATAGCCATATCTCAGATCAATCCAGGAAAAGACACGAGCTGATTGGAGCAGATCAAACCAATCATCAATTCAGGGTAAATGATATTTATTTTTAATGGTAACCTGATTCAACTATCTATAATCAATACACAACCTTAGGCTTCCATCTTTCTTCTTCACAAATAACACAGGTGCGCCCCATAGAGAAAAACTAGGATGTATATAGCCCTTCTCCAATAACTCTTGAAGTTGTGCCCTCGGTTCCTTCAATTCTGTAGGAGCCATCCGGTATGGTGCTTTAGACAAAGGCACCATACCCGGAATCACTTCGATCAAAAATTCAATCTCTTGCTGTAGAGGTGAGCCTGACAACTCGTCCGGGAAAATATCAGGAAACTCACATATCACAGGAATATTCTCTATATCTTGTTGTTGTTGTTCAGTGATTACAACTGAGGCAAGAAATCCCTGACACCCTGCATCAAGTAATCTACGGGCTCGAATAGCTGAAATAAGTAAGTGAGATGGAAGAGATCGAATACCTTGAAAATAAAATGTTGCTCCTTGAGGTGACTAGAAATAGATCCTCTTGGACTTACAATCTACCACAACCCCGAAAGCTTCTAACCAATGCATGCCCAATATAACATCATAGTCCTTCAGTTGTAAGGCATAAAGTCTAGCTGGCATATGATGATCTCCTATTACCACAGGAACGCCCTCCAGACAATAAGGAGTAAACATAATCTGACCTGTGGGTAGTTCTACAATCAGTTCACAAGACAACTCTGTGGTTGGCTCTTCAACACATGCAATAAAATCTTCAGAAATTAATGAATGAGAAGCACCAGAATCAAACAAAATATGTGCAGCATGACCAAGTATCATAAAAGTACCTTCAACCAAATGAGATGTCTTGGCCTCAACATGAGTCATATGCATTACCCTTCCCCGTGATTTCGACCTTCCTCCTGCGGTAGACTATTGAGATGGTACTTGTGTCTGTGGTGGCTGCTACAACTGCTATGGTGGTTGATGGGAATCAACACCAGACACTAACATTTTTATTTTACATTTATGTCCTTTTGTTTGTATTTATACCCTTGGCTAATTGGGTTTACAATTGTAAGGCATTATAAGCAAAAGGGTTAGTCTTAAAAGTCTTTGGGTTTCTATGTAAATTACTAGTGGGTCCAGCAGGGTCCCCCACCGTCTTTCCCATTGGTCCACCTAGGTTCTAGGGCCCATGTAGGGCTGGTTCAAAGTCCAATATTAGACTTGAACCAAGGGGGGGGGGGGACAAGGTGGAAGAAAATTTAAACTTGGACCAAGCAAAGTCCAAGATGCTTCCCCCTTATAATATAGTTTATTTCATGTTGTATTTTTATTTAATTTGGTCATTTGACCACACGGGGGAAGAAAATGCTATCCCTAGTTTACCCCTCCCCTCTCTCCCACGAAATTCCCAGCCCCCCACCCCTTGCCATTCTCTATATAAGCCTATGTATATTGTCATTAGAGATTTTAATGAAGAATTAAGCATTTTTGCCAAGAGCAAGCCCAAGGGCACTCCTTTCTCTCTCCCACCCCCCTTGCAGATGGAGTTCTACGAATTTCTTGAGGTGTGAAGCCTCCTTCCCTCCCCCTCTCTGAGTGAGAAGCTCAGCACCGCCGCCGCCGCCGCCATCGAGCCGCCGTCGCCGCCATCGAGCCGTCGTCACACCGCCTCTGCCACCGCGTCGAAGTTCTATCAACATCAAGATAGAAGGTTGAAGCCCGATTTTTATCTCCCAATCAGGAGATCTGATCGAGCTAAAATTTTGAGTGTTAGTTCTTCTTGTTATCCCCAGTCTCCATTTTAAATTTAGTGTCAGTCAGAGGTCATTTGATATTTTTTTCTCCATTTTTAGTTCCACCCCTGACAGTCTACCAGTTTACATATCTGCAGGATAGGAGTCTGTTCTTCTATTTTTCCCGCCCCCTTATACATATCCAGAAAATCCTCAAAACTTCATGCGTGTTCCTCACTTTCCTACCTTCCACCCAAAATTTTTCTAGGGTCTAGATCTATCGTTTCCCAGTCAGTGAAAATTTGTTTTCAGGGAAAACTCAGTCAGTCCTGTGTGTCTGTCAGTCCGAGCCAGTAGAAACCTTTGAGGGACAGTCATTTTCATTTTCAATCCATTCATTTGATGGATCTGATAAAATTATATGTTTTACCCCTCTGAGTCCTCTATCCATCGGTACCAAGTTTACGTCGATCTGACACCGGATCTGGCCGCAAGAAATCTTTTTGTGTAGCTGCACAGAGTAGATCCGAGCCCAGCCAGCACAATAAGTCCGGGAATTAATTCCTCGGAAAATATGCCGGCACACACTCGGTCACCGCCGCTCCCGGGGATCGATCAACAACCTTCCAACAACACCCCAGGAAGCCACATCAGTAGGAAGACGCCCGGGTACCGCCGTCCCAGCAGCTGGACCCACCTGCTCTCCCGCGGGTCCCGCAGAACTGTTCCGAGCAGCAGCCCGTCTTCGGCCCGAGAACCGTCCAAATTACTGCCCGTCAACCCGAGTTCGCTACTCCCAGGTCCCACATTGTTGCCCTTTACCTCCCTGCGTGGAGTGGGCCTTAAAACCATTTCTGTAATTATTGTTAATATTTGTACACCCGGAGTACGAGTTTCAACTGGGGTCATCTTCCCCACACCCGGAGCGTGGAGGTACACTCGCCACCCTCATACTTTGGCATTTTGCTCAATTCATATATTTTCACATGCCGCTGCTAAAGTGATAGGATAACTAGCTCGATATATTTTATCACCGCTGCGAGAGAGAGTGAGCATGACCCATCCCGTGACTCAATCTGAGTACACGCAGAAAAGCCGATACCCTCGACTCATTGCCGATTTCTCAACCGTGCACGTCCCACATTTTCCTCGCTTAGGGACGTCCACGAGCTAGAGTCCCAGGTTCGCTGGTCCGTCCCGCATCAAATTGGTATCGGAGCGAAGGTTGAGTCTATGGTAGTTGTTGTTTAAAAAGAGAAAAAACGTGTCTAAGTCTAGGTGTTACATTTGCATTCCTCTATTCAGTATATCAAAAGGTGTTCCTGGAATGATATGTTACGCCTATCGGGAAGGTTGCACACTTGCGTGAGTGGATCTTTGGGATCAATTAGCTCCGCCAAGTACCGTCTATTGGTTAAGTCTAGGTTTGTAGCCGAGTCTTCATTCCAACTTTGCATTGTTGTAGCAACACTGGTAAATTGAAGGAATGAAATTCTAAATGAATTAAAAACTAAACCAATGTTCAAGGCCCAACTCATACATACTTAAAACCATATATATATATATATATATATATATATATATATATATATATATATATATATATTTATACCAAATGGGCCTTACACTTAAAATATATAACAAATGGGCCAAAGATGAATAGCGCCTCCTCTTAAGGCACCATTTCATTAATTGAAGACCCCTCATGGGGGCGCCAATTACCTGAAGGGCGCCCCTTTCTTGGGCGCTAATTACATGAAGGGAGCCCCTCCTCTGGGCGATGTTTCCCTGCAGGATGAAAAATGGAAACCTGATGTAGTGTCTTGTTCGAACTAGGAAGCAGTGGCTGATCAGGAAGGTATTGATCTGGAAGGATTAATATGTAGGGAAACCATGCTTCTAATAGGAGTCTTACGGGGGAAGTTTTAAACCTAATCAAACTCTAACCCACAATCGAACCCCTTCTCTATAAATACCGAGCCCCCTTCATCGAACCCCATGTTGGCACTATTTTTTCAAAAACGTCCTGCTGCTGGTCGTTTCCGTCGTCTACCTACGTGATGCTTCAAAGGAGAAGGAAGCCTTCTGCTTCCTATACTTCTACTGTTGTTTGTGTGTTGTTCGTGGAGAGGCTATAAGCTTCTTCTTCTGAAGATTTTCTCTGAAGATGTGAAGAAAGTAGGAAGCTTTCCACCCTCTTCTTCATCCCCCGGGCTGCCGAAAGATCTTCTTCATCCTATTAAGGAGTTGTTGCTTCTTTCTCTGGTGCTGTCAAGGGATTGTTCTGCAACAGCTGTCGAGTTCATCTTCTTCCTACTGTTGTTCTCCTTCTATCCAGTTTCTCTGTTGCAAACAGAGTATCGTTTCTGGGGTTATAATTCTTGCTGCTGTTCAATCTTCTCATGTTTCCATCATTCAAATCAACTACAAGGTAGGTGTTCTCAAGTACAAGCCCAATCTAATAGCTATGAGATCATGAGCATGCATATAGGTCTGATAGAATGTTCTCAGTAGGTTTTGTAATGTTTTTGGAAGTTTCAGTAGAAGGTGCCTCCCTCTAGAACACTATTTGATATAACGACCGTGCAAACAATAGTCAGTTAGTTGGTTAATTAATAAATACACATGTTCAAAATTTTAATAACTGTGAACCATGACATTTAATCTAATGCATGAGTATACTGCTAGATTCTTGCTATTTTTCTCTACATGTCCATGTACTTGTTCCTACAAAATTATTTTTATTAAAAAAAGTGCTATTGTTCATGACCATATTACACTGATATTGAAAATCACGACATGCATCCTGCCATTATTTTGAAAAATGGCGCCCCTGAATATGCCGCTACTTACTGAATTGAAGAGTTAAGCCAAGGCGCCATTTACATAATTTTTGGAATTTGAGAATTTTACAGATCTTAATATATGTAAAACATGGATACAACGACTGAATGAGCAGTCGTTATATATTGAACTAGTGACCCTGCCCAGGGTGTTAATTCATAAAATGAAGACTTGATCTCAGGCGCCATTTACCTGAGTTTCTGATTTCTGAATGTTTTCTATAACCCTTGACAGTGGGTTATGTATATAGGCACTATATTCCATTCCGTGAGTATAGTCCTACATTTTACTATGTTTTATCGATTACCCCTCAAACTCTTGGTGACATACGAGCCCTCCGTTGGACATTTCGTTCCTTCGGACTGGCAAGTTAGTCATTGGGACCTCCATAAGACTCCTCGTACTCTTAGATTCCCTTAAGGCCGATTGAGCATGTTGTACCACTAAAACCTATGACACTTTTTGATTACCATGTCACTCTAGAGAAACATGATAACCCGGCCCTCGTGGTACGCTATCTAGCCGTCGTGAGAATAATTCTTGAACTAATGGAATGGGGAAACCATACCATTGCTATCTATCCTGGATTGTGTGTCCTTATAGAGATACAAATTCTTCTGCTTTATCATGTTTAAAGAACAAGCACCCATGTACATATGGACGCTTATTCTTAATGTCATGGCACCCACTAGGGAGCCAAATCCACCTAGTTTCTATGAGTATCGCGATGGTACCACCTCGACTGTAGTATGCCCTTACATGTAATTTCTATCCTTGTGATTCTATTCCACAAGATCTACCTTATATTCCTACAAAGGTTCATTCCGTTGAAATTCTATATTGGCTATAACTAAAGTGGATGTCAAAATAATGATTCAATGCTGGCGCATGTAGGGCCCGATCTGGTCCTGGGAGGAGCACCCGAAAGTACTTGTGTCCATGGGAGTTATTATTGATCACGGTGTGGCATTGCACCGAAGTGCATGACTTGCTTGATTGGACATTTTCACAAACTCTTGTACTTGTACTTGACTTGACGTGACTTGACATGTGTGGCCCGGAAGGGTATTTATTTGCTTGCTTGATAACATGATAGCCAATTCTTGAAATAACTTGTGAAAAGTACTTGCTCGCTTATCTGGATATAATTACATGAAATCTTAGAAATTCTTGCTAGTCCATGCTAGTGTCTTTTGCTATACACTCTCTGATGTGAAACCACCTATGGACCTATATTGCAAGCAATCAAATTGAGCAGCGGACTCACACTAGTGAACACGATCGCGAAGCACACACTAGTGCCCATAGGCGACTTAGCGATGACGGAGAGGGTCCGAGTCGAGACCTTGATACTCCAATGGTTGACTAGCTTATGGAGGACCCCAAATGGGCCAGGGATGCCCAATTCACGGGCGGCCGGCACGCCAAGGGCGTGGGTTAAGTGGTTGCTCTCACAACTCGCCCCGCGGTGGTCACTCAATTTGATGACAATTTGAGACTGGTCACTCTCTCACCGCCGACGGAGTAACTAAAAGCAATACTAAACTAAGCAATTAAATCTCAGCAATGAAAGGTGTTCAGGAGCTCACCTGATCAACGTGAATACGCCAATCCCGGCCGGAGACGATGTCGAGCAGGGAGGCGTGGGCACGCACCCGCACGCCGCGTCGATGATGCTTCAAACCTGCAACTTAATAATTACATGAACTACACCCCATGCAAGGGGGGGATCTCGGGGTGGGGATTATGAGATTACAACCAATACTACCTCCACGCAGAGAGGGGCCTTCAGCCGGCCAAGCGGGGAGGGAAAAATAGGAAATGGATGTCGAATCGTGACCGAGGCCGGTTCTGTCAGCTCTCTGCGAATGGAGGTAGTTAGTCAAAGTTGTAGACGCAGAAGCCGCTCCAGAATTTTGCTGAAGACGGGACCAGTGGGGATTTCTTTGTAACAGGAGCGGGATGTTGCCAGAATTTTCCTGATTTCTGTGGTCACTGGTTCTGGCCAGGGCAGAGGGTTGAACAGGGAAGTAGGTTGCTGTTCTTGACTGTTGCATAACCTCAGCAGCTGAAAGATAAGGATACCACAGGCGCTTCAGAACTCCAATTTGAGCATGGCTAGTACCGATGGATTCGTTGTCGAGTCCTCTTCGAAATGCAAATAACGGCGACTCCAGATGATGTCGGAGTGGACCGGTAGAACTCGAACAAGGAGGGAAGGTCGGAGCATACTAACAAGAAACAGAAGCAAGCACCAGGAGGAAGAAATTGATAACTCTTTATTCCGAGTGCCAATCAGAGTTCTGCTTCTTGATCCTGAAGTTGATAGGTCGAGGAAGAAGTTTGTAGAAGAACTCTCGCCCAGATTCATGCTAGAATGGCTGTGGAAGAGCTTCCACTCAGGTTTTGGTCCTCTGCCAGAGAAGTTTTGCATAGTCGTAGTAGATCGCCTCTTCCGAGCAGCTCCAATCTTGGAAGTCGACGGGACCACCACCGTTGGAAAGCTAACTCGAAGAAGATTCCAACGGTACCAGTTGTGCCTCTAGAGTCGCCGAGATGGAGCCGGGGTCGCCGCTGCAAGTTGATGGTACACTGCAGGTTGCCAGCTGCAACAAGGCTCGCCGAAGAAGCTTCCAATTGACCTAGAAAGGGGAGAGAAATGTGGAGAATGGTGAAGGGAATTGATTTAGTGATAGGAGGGGAATGTGGGAAGGTGTGGGAGGGTGGTTAGGGTATGGTGGAAGAACTGGGGAAGGGGGAGGGCGCAGGTAGCTTGGGGTTCTCTTCAAAGGTGGAGGGAGGGATGAAGGAGAATAGCAAGGAAGAATGGAGGAGATGAGAGAGAGGGGGGGGGGCGGCCCTAGTCAAGGGGGAGGGGATGAGGGCGCCCTAGGGCTGTGGAGGGAAGGGGGATTTTGAATTCAAATGGCCTAAGGAGGTGGTGGGTTGCATGGGGGAGAAGGAAGGGTGCTTGGGAAAGGGATGAGGTGGTTGGAGGGTGGAGTGGGGATTGGAGGGATCTCCTTGGGACTAGGGGGTGGAGTAAAGAGGGCTATGGGGAAGGGGAGTGGCTTTAAATGGGGTAGGTGGGAGAGGGGTGGTTGGGAAGGGGAGGAGAGAGAGGGTAGGGCGCAGCCCTCCCTTGGGTGGTGAGAGAGAGAGAGAGAGAGAGGAAGAGATAGAAAGAGAGAGGGGAATCCACCCCTTTGAGAGAGAGAGAGAGAGAAGTGGAGAATCCTCTCCAATAAGACTCTAATTCACTCAATTTAAATTGATCATCAAAAGTTGTTTCATGTGAGAGGAGTGGGGGCCTATTTATAGGCTTACATAATTCCTAAGACCAAAATGACCTTGACAAACAAGTAAATGACCAATAACTCCAAGAGAGGGGCGCCCTTGGGCCTAGCCCACTAGTTGGGCCCAATTGACTAACAAATTGACCCATCAACCTATTAACTGACTCAAATAAAGAAAGATTATACATACAAGACCCAAATGAAATAAAAATTACATGCTATGACTCAAGATTAATGGCCGAAAATGATGACGTGCTGATGGCAAGCAACAAGAGTATCCAAAAAAGTGAAGTGGCTGGGGATGTCCCCATCATACCCCCAGGGTGGGGAAAACTCGACCCCGTCGAGTATGGGTCCACCAGGGAAGTAGTACACCAAATGCATCTCCAGGCGCGCCACGATCTCCAAACTCAAATCGCGTCCATAGCCGGGGAATGGCACTTCAGCTTTTCAAAGTGGCTTGGACACACTCTCATGCTGGCGATGAGATCTTGCTTGCCTAGTACTGCCGCTGTGTGCTCACGTCGGGCTCTCAGGCTAATTTGTGGTGGCACTCCGAGGGTGTCTCTCGCAAGGATAAGTGTAAGCTCAAGGCACTCACTAGGATCCACCGCGGTGCCCTTAGATGGTGCCGGATCCACCACGTGGGAAGTGGGGTGAATCCCAAAACCCATAGGTAAGTCCAACCCATAAGCCGGGTTGCCAAAGCCACTCGGAACTTGGCAAGGTCCAAGTCCTCGTGCCCTCGAATTGGAGGTGACCCTAGGGTAGAGCCACTCCAAAGTCATCATCGCCAAGTTGCCAACTTGGAATTTCAAGTGGCGCTCATGAGTTTTTGCCCGCTTCTTGTGAATCTCACCGCTTGTTGCTTGATACTTGCTTAGATGCCTATGCCATGCACAATGATGCGGTCGGTGTGTGAAAATGTGTTTGGATAAAGGTGGACTAGGACATCCATAGATGGACCTATAATGCCATGATGTCATATGGATATTGATGAGCCTTGGTGGGCCGGGGCAATCAAATGTGGCCCTATCATGCATGGACTTCCTAACAAAGGTTGGAGGGCCGGGGCATCCGTAGGTGATTCGGTCATGCATGGGGGTCACAAATGTCGGGGGACCTGGACATCCAAGAATGCACCTATCATGCTTAAGACTCATGATGAATGAAGGAGGGCCATTACATCCGAATATAGACCATTCATGCTTCCTACTTGACATGTGGGTGATATGAATAAATGGACCCGACTTTCTGTTCATGCTAAGTGGTGGGTTGTGCCAAGACTTATGCACTCCGATCCTAGAGATGACCTCCATGTGCATGGGTGTTGGGTGGCCCTTGAGCTTCCATGTGAAAGGGTCGAAAGGATCTAGGAAGGTGGGCATTATGGAGTGGGGCTCTTCCTTGCTTCCTAGGCATATGTTGCCTACGGCGATGGTTCCCTTTGTATGGCCCGAGTCTTGGAAGAGGTGAACTTGGTCCCACATGGTTGGTTGGGGTAGGGAAAGGTGAGTTGTGAGTAAGGTGGGTGGGTCACATGGGTAACTAGGCTCCCATTGGAAGGGATCAAAGGGGTCATGGACTGAGCTTCCTAGAGGAAGAAACTCTATGTCCACATGGTCTATGCATGGTGGGTCATCCTCCCCCAAGGTAATTGGACCAAGGCCGTTAGTGGGCTAGTCGATCAAGGTACTTGGGATGTTAATGGAAGTGGAGTGGACCATGATGGGTTCTTCATCCATAGGGAGAATGAGAAGGAGGTCACTAATGTAGCAACCAATGGTGAAGACCGAGGTGATAGAACCATCACATGGGTGGATGAGACTAAGGCTTCTTGGGTGGGCCGTTCCTAAGGTCAATAAGCAAGTCAACTTTAGTTGCCATTCTAAACCCTTGAGGAGATCATCCCAACCCTCTACCTCGTAGTAGGATTGGATCGTGGTGTGAAAGGTGGGGAGGGCCACAATTTGGGATTGATGTCTCATGGGTGAGAGGTGTGGGGGTGAACTAAGGATGGTGGGGCCTTGCTTGAGCCATTGGAGTATGTACTCATTCACGGTGAAGGTGTGTGGCTCTTGAGGATCCGGACTAGGAGAGGTGGGTGGAAGTGGAGGTTCTTGGATTTCCTTTATGGTAGGTTGTTGATCGGGACTAGCATCCATTTCCATGTGGATGGGTGTGTGGGTTTCAACTCCTAATGATAATGGGTTGGGTAGGTCTAATGCGGGGGAATTGGTGATAGCCGAAGCATGGCGCACCCGAGGTGGTGAACAAGCATGGGCTTGGGTTGGGATTGGTAAGGGAAGTAGTGGAGGTCTAGGTTGTGGTTGGGTTGGGGTAGGAAGAGGAAGATGGGTGGGTTGAGGGGTTTTGGAAAGATTGTTCTTGGGAGGAGTGTCCTTGTTGGGGAATGATGGAGGGGTAATGGTGGCCGGGGTGGGAGATGTTTCAACCACTAGGGGCATGGGAAAATGCTTCTTGTGGGGCATTGCCCGGCGATGTGCCCCAATTGGTGGCACCTATAACATTCCGGCTCGCACTTACCCGAGGTTATTTCACTCACTTCTATCTCCATTGGGCTCTTTCCCTTTTGAGAAGGGGAGAGGTGAGGGGTGGTCAAAGGGGCTTGGGTAATCTAGGTTGTGGAATGGGGTTTTGGTTGCATTGTGGGGAATTGGGGAGTTGGAGTCTTGGGTTGGTCGGGTGGGGATGGTGGAATTGAAATCCTTGTGCTTTGGTGATCCGGGTAGGAGGGGAAAACATATCTAGCCCTAAGTTGATTCTTCATGTCCTCCCATGTGGTGAGGGGAGCTTCCCTTCTAATTATCCTTAAGCCTTCAATTTTTAACCAATGAGTTTGAGCCCTTTTGGTTAGTTGCATTTTGGCACATCGAACCTTCCTATCCTCGGACATGGGATTCCTCTCAAAGTAATGGTCCATTGATGCCTCCCAATCTAAATAGTCATTAAGATGAGTTCCATCAAAAGTGGGAGGTGGGGGACATGTCCTTCTATCGTCCGTCCTTGGGACGGGCCCATTTTCTCCAAGTTGGTTGAGTCGACCCGATATGTTATCAAGCCACTCATTGGCATAGGTCAAGGCCTTCATGAGGTAGTTGACATGGCCAGGGAGGTTATGTGTGTTAGTGGTAGGCATCCCTTGGTGGTTTGGACTTATGGAGAGGGCCGATTGGTAAGGTTGGTATGAGGTGGCCTTACTAGTGGACAAGAGCGATGCACTGGAAGACTCTAAATGCATATGCGCATCCTAGGACCAACTTGATAGAGACAAGTTGTGAACTTGCTCTAATACCACTTGATGTGAAACCACCTATGGACCTATATTACAAGCAATCAAATTGAGCAGTGGAGTCACACTAGTGCACACGATCGTGAAGGACACACTAGTGCCCGTAGGCGACTTAGCGATGATGGAGAGGGTCCGAGTCGGGACCTTGATACTCCAATGGTTGACTAGCTTATGGAGGACCCCAAATAGGCTAGGGATGCCCAATTCACGGGCGGCCGGCACGCCAAGGGTGTGGGTTAAGTGGTTGCTCTCACAACTCACCCCGCGGTGGTCACTCAATTTGATGGCAATTTGAGACCGGTCACTCTCTCACCACCGACGGAGTAACTAAAAGCAATACTAAACTAAGCAATTAAATCTCAGCAATGAAGGGTGTTCAAGAGCTCACCTGATCAGCGTGAATACGCCGATCCCGGCCGGAGACGATGTCGAGCGGGGAGGCGTGGGCACGCACCCGCACGCCACGTCGATGACGCTTCAAACCTGCGACTTAAAAATTACATGAACTACACCCCATGCAAGGGGGGGGGATCTCAGGGTGGGGATTATGAGATTACAACCAATACTACCTCCATGCAGAGAGGGGCCTTCAGCCGGCCAAGCGGGGAGGGGAAAATAGGAAATGGACGCCGAATGGTGACCGAGGCCGGTTCTGTCAGCTCTCTACGAATGGAGGTAGTCAGTCAAAGTTGTAGATGCAGAAGCCGCTCCGGAATTTTTCTGAAGACAGGACCATTGGGGATTTCTTCGTAACTGGAGCGGCATGATGCCAAATTTTTTTTTGATTTCTGTGGTCGCCAGTTCTGGTCGGGGTAGAGGGTTGAACAGGGAAGCAGGTTGATGTTCTTGACTGTTGCAGAACCTCAGCAGCTGAAAGATAAGGATACCACGGGCGCTTCAGAACTCCAATTTGAGCATGGCTGGTACCGATGGATTCGTTTTCGAGCCCTCTTTGAAACGCAAGGAACGGGGATGCCAGATGATGTCGGAGTGGACCAGTAGAACTCAAACAAGGAGGGGAGGTCAGAGCAGACTGATAAGAAACAGAACCAAGCACCAAGAGGAAGAAATTGATAACTCTTGATTCTGGGCGCCAATCGGAGTTCCGTTTCTTGATCCTGGAAGTCGGTAGGTCGAGGAAGATGTTTGTAGAAGAACTCTCACCCAGATTCAGGCTAGAATGGCCGTGGAAGAGCTTCCACTCAGGTTCTGGTCCTCTGCCTGAGAAGTTTTGAGCAGTCGTAGTAGATCGCCTCCTCCGAGCAGCTATGATCTTGGAAGTCGGCGGGACCACCACCGTTGGAAAGCTGACTCGAAGAAGATACCAACGGTACCAGTTGTGCCTCCAGAGTCTCCGAGATGGAGCCGGGGTCGCCACTGCAAGTTGATGGTACACTGTAGGTCGCCAGCTGCAACTAGGCTCGTCGAAGAAGCTTCCAATTGACCTAGAAAGGGGAGAGAAAGGTGGAGAATGGTGAAGGGGATTGATTTAGTGATAGGAGGGGAATGTGGGAAGGTGTGGGAGGGTGGTTAAGGTATGGTGGAAGAATTGGGGAAGGGGGAGGGTGTAGGTAGCTTGGGGTTCTCTTCAAAGGTGGAGGGAGGGATGAAGGAGAATAGCAAGGAAGAATGGAGGAGATGAGAGAGAGGGGGGGTGACCCTAGTCAAGGGGGAGGGGATGAGGGCGCCCTAGGGCTGTGGAGGAAAGTGGGATTTTGAATTCAAATGGCCTAGGGAGGTGGTGGGTTGCATGGGGGAGAGGGAAGGGTGCTTGGGAAAGGGATGAGGTGGTTGGAGGGTGGAGTGGGGATTGGAGGGATCTCCTTGGGATTAGGGGGTGGAGTAAAGAGGGCTATGGGGAAGGGGAGTGGCTTTAAATGGGGTAGGTGGGAGAGGGGTGGTTGGGAAGGGGAGGAGAGAGAGGGTAGGGCGTAGCCCTCCCTTGGGTGGTGAGAGAGAGAGAGAGAGAGAGGAAGAGAGAGGGGAATCCACCCCTTTGAGAGAGAGAGAGAGAAGTGGAGAATCCTCTCCAATAAGACTCTAATTCACTCAATTTAAATTGATCATCAAAAGTTGTTTCATGTGAGAGGAGTGGGGGCCTATTTATAGGCTTACATAATTCCTAAGACCAAAATGACCTTGACAAACAAGTAAATGACCAATAACTCCAAGGGAGGGGCGCCCTTGGGCCTAGCCCACTAGTTGGGCCCAATTGACTAACAAACTGACCCATTAACCTATTAACTGACTCAAATAAAGAAAGATTACACATACAAGACCCAAATGAAATAAAAATTACATGCTATGACTCAAGATTAATGGCCGAAAATGATGACGTGCTGATGGCAAGCAACAAGAGTATCCAAAAAAGTGAAGTGGATGGGGATGTCCCCATCACTCTCTCTCTAATGTCGTTTCACGCGAACAGGCATAGCCATACTTGCATTCATGTAACATGTAATTTACATAAAGCAAGCTAGCACTTGAGATATAATTCCTACTGAGCGTTCGCTCACCCAGTGTTTTCCCCTATTTTTTAGGTAATTCCGATGACGAGACTCATTCGGATGTGGATGGACAAGAGTGAAGAGTTTAGAGCCATTCCAACCGTCAAGTGTTATCTAGTCCTATCTTTTCTATTTTCTTGAGTCATCCATTGTACTTTTATTTTATTGAGTCCTAGTACTTTCGTTGTGAGTTGTAATATGAATATTTGAAGGTTTATGATTATAAAGGACTTGGTTCTCATTACTTATGTGCGCTCTGTCTTTGTATGTCGAATACACTTACGCTCTGATTGACATGACTGATATAAACTCATCACGCATCTCCGGGTTCCTTCCGCGCTCGGGACATGATAATTTTTGTGGTGTCAGAGCCTAGGATATTCAATTCCTAGGAAACCCAAGTCCAAGGATAGACGTAAACCTTTAACCAGTGAGATTTGGGTAGAACCATGGGTTGAAGTAACTTAGGTACTCAAACTTTTTGTCAATCTCATATTGATTAGTTAATTAAAATTTTGTAGGAAGATGGCTGTCGAACATGCTTAGTGGCGTAACATGCAACGCACTATTCAAGGCATGACACAGGCGCTGCAACAAGTGGCGCTAGGGGCGGGGAACCGTGGAGCTGGTGATCTCCACCGTAGTTTCAGAAATATGAACCCACCAAGGTTCAATGGCTCATCAGATCCTGATGATGCCGAGCACTGGCTCTGAGAAGTGGAAAGGATATTCCGTTTTTTGTAATGCACGGACGAAGAGAAGGTATTGCTAGCTACATTCCAATTAGAAAGAGACGCCCGTTCCTGGTGGGAGTCCGTAGAAGCCACCCTAGGTGAAGAACCCATTACATGGGCTGAGTTCACCGAGTACTACAATGACAAATACTTTTTCGACCGAGTGCAAGAGAAGAAAGCCGCAGAATTCGCCTCACTCAAACAGAGAACTCTGTCAGTGGCCGAATATAAGGCCCAATTCTCTAGGCTGTCAAGGTACGCGAAACATTTAGTAAGTACTAAGAAGATGAAAGCAATAAGATTTTTCAATGGGCTTCGACCCCAATATATCACACAACTGGCACCGATGGACATTCTGGTCTATTCGGATATGGTTCGAAGAGCTCAACTATTAGAAGATGCCACAGAGCTATCCGACAAGATCCATGGGAAGAACAAGAAAGAGCCTATTATAAGCCCTGGAAGTTTCAAGCCCTCCTTCAACAAGAAGAGAGCCAATGATGGAGGTACTCCCTCCCAAGAGAAAAAGTTCAAGAAGGCTAAACCTTTCTCCATTACTAACACACCTTCTAAAGAGGTGTGTAAACATTGTGACAAGACCGACCATAGGGACGAGGAATGTTGGAGAAGACTCAGAGCTTGCCTCCGTTGTGGGAGCCGTGAACATCGGATTCCCGATTGTCCTCTACTCAATGATCAAACCGAAGATGAAAAGCGCCCGGTGAAGAAGAATGCACGCCTGCAAGCTCTTCAGGAGGCAGTACAAGAGGAAGGCAGACTAGTGGAAGGTACACTCGAGATTTATTCCAAGTATGCTCATGTCTTATTTGATACTGGTGCATCACACTCTTTTGTTTCAAAGAAGTTCGCTGATCCATTACCTATGGAACCAGAGTGGATAGATCTAGTAATTGCAACACCACTCGGAAATGAATCAGAGATCTCACACCACTACTCCAATTGTATAGTTATGGTAAATGGGAAAAATCTGCCAGTAGACTTAATATGTCTAGACTTAAAGGGATACGATGTTATCTTAGGAGCCGATTGGCTATCTACACATAAGGCCGTTGTCGATTGCCGTGAAGGTGAGGTAACTTTTAAGGAGTTCACGAAACTTGTCTACACTAGCCCTAAGAGTCAAAACAAGTCACCTCTTATTTCGGCTCTCCGAGCTAGCAAGCTTATAAAGAAAGGATGTGTTTCCTTCCTTACTTTTGTCACCATAAAGGAGACTAAGGAGACCAAGATAGAAGACATCTCGGTAGTTCAGGAGTTTCTAGATGTATTTCCAGAAGATTTGCCTGGATTACGCCCACAAAGAGAAGTGGCCTTCACCATAGACCTGGTCCCTGGTGCTGGTCCAGTTTCTAAGGCACCTTATAGGATGTCCCCTGCTGAGCTCAAGGAGTTAAAGGAACAACTGATGGAGCTTCTGAAGAAATGATTTATCATACCAAGCACTTCCCCATGGGGAGTGTCTGTATTATTTTTAAAGAAGAAGGATGGATCCATGAGGTTATGCATCGACTATCGATAGTTGAATCATCTCACTATCAAGAACAAATATCCACTATCGAGAATCGATGAATTGTTTGATCAGATATCTGCGTCTAAGTATTTCTCAAAGATTGATCTCAGGTCAGGGTATCACCAATTGAGAATCAAAGATGAGGATATTCATAAGACCGCGTTCAAGAGCAGGTATAGGCACTATGAATTTGTTGTTATGCCTTTCAGACTAACAAATGCCCCTGCCGCTTTTATGCAGTTGATGAATAGCATATTCAGGCCTCATCTAGATCAGTTCGTGGTGGTCTTTATTGATGACATATTAATCTATTCGAAGACCAAGGAAGAGCATGAAGAGCATTTGAGGATGGCATTACAGATATTGAGGACAAATCAGTATTATGCAAAGCTTAGCAAATGAGAATTCTGGCTAGAAGAAGTATCCTTCCTAGGACATGTAATCTCCAAGGATGGGTTATCAGTAGATCCATCTAAGGTTGAAGCTGTGAAGAATTGGGAGAGACCAACCAACGCTAGCGAGATCTGAAGTTTCTTGGGTCTTGCCGGCTATTACAGGCGATTCATTAAGGACTTCTCCAAGATCGCCGTGCCGCTTACTAGGCTAACCCGTAAAGAGATTCGTTATGAATGGAGCGAAGATTGTGAAAGAAGCTTCCAAGTTCTAAAGGATCACTTGACTACTGCCCCGATCTTGGCCTTATAAATTGAAGAAGAACAATTCGAGGTTTATATTGATGCATCTGGCATTGGCCTCGGATATGTATTAATGCAGCAAGGAAGAGTCATAGCTTACTCTTCTCGACAACTGAAGAAGCATGAAGAGAACTACCCATTCCATGACCTAGAATTGGATGCGGTAGTGTTTGCATTAAAGATCCGGAGACATTACCTGTACGGAGTGCGATTCATTATATACTCCGATCATAAGAGTCTCAAGTATCTCTTCTCTCAAAAGGAATTGAATATGAGACAGAGACGTTGGCTGGAATATCTCAAAGACTTCGACTTCACAATCCAATATCATCCTGGAAAGGGTAATCCTGTAGCCGATGCCCTCAGTCGAAAGTCAAGAGCGTTATTAGCCAATTGTATGATTCAGGAGTGGAAGTTGCTGGAACAGTTCTCTAGACTTAGCATAAGTATGGACGAAGCAAATGGGTGTATTACTCTATCACATATGAGGATACAACCCGATCTGCTCTCTGAAATACAAGGTCTTCAAGACAACGACCCAATATTAGTGGAAGTCAAGGGAAAGATAAAAGAGCGATCTGATTTCAAACTAGCAGCAGATGGAAGATTATTATTCAAAGAAAGAACTTGTGTACCAAGTTGTGTAGAACTGAAGAAGAAGATATTAGAAGAAGCTCACAGATCAAGGTACACGATTCATCCTGGATCTACCAAGATGTACCAAGACTTGAAGCGGACATTTTGTGGCCTAACATGAAAAGAGAGGTAGCGGATTTCGTGTCTCGTTGTCTCACTTGTCAGCAAGTTAAGGTGAAACACTAAAAACCTGTCGGTAAGCTTCATCCTCTTGATATTCCCAAGTGGAAGTGGGAGGATATCGGTATGGATTTTATAATGGGACTGTCTAAATCTAAAGGAGGACATGATGGAATTTGGGTCATCATAGATCGATTGATCAAGTCGGCACGTTTCTTGCCGATCAAGAGACGATGGTCAATTGACGTTCTTGCTGCACTATACATCAAGGACGCAATCAGACTTCATGGAGTTCCTATTTCAATCGTGTCTGACCGAGACCCTCTATTTACTTCTCATTTTTGGAAGGGTCTACAACATTCGTTGGGGACAAGACTCAACTTTAGTACAGCCTTTCATCCTCAGACGGATGGTCATACCAAGAGAACAAATCAGGTAGTAGAGGATATGCTCAGAGCTTGTATCATTGATTTTGGTAGAAGCTGGCATGATCACTTGCCTTTGGTCGAGTTTGCTTACAACAACAGCTACCAAGTAGGTTTACAGATGGAACCTTTCGAAGCCTTATACGGAAGGAGTTGCCGATCACCCTTATGCTGGGATGAAGTTGGCGAGAAACAACTACTAGGCCCAGGAATGGTTAGAGATACTTATGAGAAGATCCAACTGATTAGAGAAAGACTTCAAGTAGCACAATCTAGACAAAAGGCTTAAGCCGATAACCGAAGAAGAGATCTCGAATTCCAAGTTAGAGATCATGTATTCCTCAAAATTTCTCCAGGCCGAGGAATCAGGTGATTTGGTGTTAAAGGCAAGCTTACACCAAGGTATATCGGACCTTTTGAGGTATTAGAGAGAGTTGGCGAGGTTGCCTACCGTATTGCCGTGCCTCCTCAATTGTCCGACGTCCATAATGTTTTCCACATATCTATGTTGAAGAAATATGTGCACGATCCGTCACATGTCGTAGATCATGGAGTCCTAGTGATACAAAAGGATCTCACTTATGAACAAAAGCCCATGAAGATCCTTGATCACGAGACGTGTGCGTTAAGGAACAAGACGATTCCCATGGTCAAGGTGCAATGGAGTAATTGCTCGGAACAAGAAGCCACATGGGAGACCGAGGAGTTCATGAAGAAAAGGTTTCCCGACTTATTTATGAACGGTATGTGCTCTGCACCCTCCACGTCTATATACGAATGAATTTGGGGACCAAATTCTTTTTAACTGGGGGAGGGTGTAGCAACCTTGGTAAATTGAAGGAATGAAATTCTAAATGAATTAAAAACTAAACCAATGTTCAAGGCCCAACTCATATATACTCAAAACCACATATATATATATTTATACCAAATGGGCCTTACACTTAAAACATATAACAAATGGGCCAAAGATGAATAGCGCCTCCTCTTAAGGTGCCGTTTCATTAATTGAAGACCCCTCATGGGGGTGCCAATTACCTGAAGGGCGCCCCTATCTTGGGCGCCAATTACATGAAGGGAGCCCCTCCTCTAGGCGCTATTTCCCTGTAGGATGAAAAATGGAAACCCGCTGTAGTGTCTTGTTCAAACTAGGAAGCAATGGCCGATTAGGAAGGTATTGATCGGGAAGGATTAATACGTAGTGAAACCTTGCTTCTAATCGGAGTCTTACGTGGGAAGTTTTAAACCTAATCAAACTCTAACCCACAATCGAACCCCTTCTCTATAAATACCGAGCCCCCTTCATCGAACCCCCTGTTGGCACTATTTTTCAAAAACGTCCTGCTGCTGGTTGTTTCCATCGTCTACCTACGTGCTGCTTCAAAGGAGAAGGAAGCCTTCTACTTCCTATTCTTCTACTACTGTTCGTGTGTTGTTCGTGGAGAGGCTATAAGCTTCTTCTGAAGATTTTCTCTGAAGACGTGAAGAAAGCAGGAAGCTTTCCTCCCACTTCTTCATCCCCCAGGCTGCCGAAAGATCTTCTTCATCCTATTAAGGAGTTGTTGCTTCTTTCTCTGGTGCTGTCAAGGGATTGTTCTGCTACAGCTGTCGAGTTCATCTTCTTCGTACTGCTATACTCTTTCTATCCACTTTCTCTATTGCAAACAGAGTATCGTTTCTAGGGTTATAATTCTTGCTGCTATTCAATCTTCTCATGTTTCCATCATTCAAATCAACTACAAGGTGGGATTTCTTAAGTACAAGCCCAATCTAATAGCTATGAGATCATGATCATGCATATAGGTCTGATAGAATGTTCTCAGTAGGTTTTGTAATTTTTCTGGAAGTTTCAATAGAAGGCGCCTACCTCTAGGGCGCTATTTAATATAACGACCGTGCAAACAGTCGTCAGTTAGTTGGTTAATTAATAAATACACATGTTCAAAATTTTAATAACTGTGAACCATGACATTTAATCTAATGCATGACTATACTGCTAGATTCCTACTATTTTTCTTTACATGTCCATGTATTTGTTCCTACAAAATTATTTTTACTAAAAAAGTGCTACTGTTCATGACCATATTACACTGATATTGAAAATCACAACATGCATCCTGCCATTATCTTGAAAAATGGCGCTCCTGACTAGGGCGCTACTTACTGAATTCAAGACTTAATCCAAGGTGCCATTTACATAATTTCTGGAATTTGAGAATTTTACAGATCTTAATATATTGAGAACCTGGATACAACGACTGAATGAACAGTCGTTATATATTGAACTAGTGACCCTGCCCAAGGGGCTAATTCATAAAATGAAGACTTGATCTCAGGCGCCATTTACCTGAGTTTCTGATTTCTGAATGTTTTCTGTAACCCTTGATAGTGGGTTATGTATATAGGCGCTATATTCCATTCCGTGAGTATAGTCTCACGTTTCACAATATTTTATCGATTACCCCTCAAACTCTTGGTGACAAACGAGCCCTCTGTTAGACATTCCGTTCCTTCGGACTGGCAAGTTAGTCATTGGGACCTCCATAAGACTCCTCGTAGCCTTGGATTCCCTCAAGGCCGATTGAGCAGGTTGTACCACTAAAACCTATGACACTTTTTGATTGCCATGTCACTCTATAGGAACATGGTAACCCGGCCCTCATGGTACGCTATCTAGCCGTTGTGAGAATAATTCTTGAACTAATGGAATGGGGAAACCATACCATTGCTATCTATCTTAGATTGTGTGCCCTCATAGAGATACAAATTCTTCTGCTTTATCATGTTCAAAGAACAAGCACCCATGTACATATGGATGCTTATTCTTAATGTCATGGCACCCACTAGGGAGCCAAATCCACCCAGTTTCTATGAGTATCACGATGGTACCGACTCGACTGTAGTATGTCCTTACATGTAATTTCTATCCTTGTGATTCTATTCCAAAAGATCTACCTTATATTCCTACAAAGGTTCATTCCGTTGAAATTCTATATTGGCTATAACTAAAGTGGATGTCGAAATACATGATTCAATGTTGGCGCATATAAGGGCCCGATCTGTGTTGCATCCCTATGGTTTTGATGATGTCTCACACTATAAATCAATCTTCTATCTCTAGATTAATGCTGTTTCATCATGTGAGTGAGTACAGTTCAATGGCTGTCAGATAACATGCTCTACCTTAATTCTGCCTACACTCTGTCTGCACAGTCTTCACACCAGTGCGTCAACTCAGTGTGCTGATGCGTCGACCCTTCAGTCATTGCATGTCTCTGTTTTCACACCAGTGCGTCAACTCAGCGTGCTGATGTGTCAACCCTTCAGTCATTGCATGTCTCTGTTCTCACACCAGTGCGTCAACTCAGTGTACTGATGCGTAGACTCTTCTGTTCAGGTTCTTCATTTGATTAAGTCTATACATCATCAGTTGAACGTAAAAGCAATACGTTGCAGCGTCAACTCATTGGGCTGCAGCGTCAACTCAGCATGTTTGCACTTCACCTTGAGACTTTCAAGTCTATACACCCTACACTCTTTGCAAGTCTGTACAGCCTACCGTCTCATGCAGCGTCTAATGTTAAAGTCTCCACATCGCATTGCATCGTCTCTATCAGTGTCTCACTGGTCTAGTCTGTATAGACTTTAGCGTCTCATGAAAGTCTATACAACGCATCAGTTTTTAGAAGTCTGCACACTGGCCTTTGCATTAAGCCTCAAAGTCTGTATAGTCGTGTACAGTGGATTCCAAATCTATACATCCTTCAGCTGGATCTGTTCAAGTCTGTACATCGCCCAACTGATTTGGCAAGTCTATACAACGTGAAGTCTTCACCTCGTCATGGTTCAAGTCTATACAGTCTGTAGTCTACATTGCTTTACATCCACAGAGTCTGTATAGCCTATCTGACTTCATGGGTAGCATGCCTTTAGTGCGTTGACGCACTTGGCTGACTGCGTAGACGCAATGGTGCGTCTTTCGCTTTCTTCTTGTTCACTGCGTCGACGCTGACACTGGATGCGTTGACGCATTGGTCAGCTTGCCTAGGGAGTGAGCATTTTTCTTGAGGAGCTGAGGCGACGCTGCACGCTGGAAGCGTTGACGCCTTGGCTGTTGACCAAGGGTCTTTTGTTCAGCATCATAGTCTGACAATTGTCCACTCTGTACTAGTCTACACATTGGGTTGTACGACCACAATCCTATACATTATGTTATTACAACTTGAGTCTTCAGAGCTCACAGCACACTCATTACAAGTCTGTACACTGGTTAGGCTTTGTGAAGTCTACACAGTGGCTGAGCAATGTGAAGTCTACACATTTGTCTCCTCTAGAGGTCTATACATTGGCTAAGGGCCTTCAAGTCCATACAGAGTCATCTGATGCATGCTGTCTGAAGTCTGTACAGCATGCCTTGCTGTTTACAGCTTTCAAAGACACTTTGCACTGTGTCAACGCAGTGCATAGGCACGTAGTGTAGCGTCAACGCATTGCATTGTGCATACCCTGGTAAAGTCTATACATGCGTTTATTCATTAAGTCTATACATTCTCTCACGATGTACACACTTACTCTGTTGATGTTTCTGAAGTATATACATCCTTGTTAATAGCCTGAACTGACTAAGTATATACATTACTTCTGTCTGTCTGCAGGTGATTCAGGCTGATGATTGGGCACGTGAATCGAGGTTGGCGCCTGACACGTGATCCAAGACAACAGGTGCATGACACGTGGATAGCAACCTTGTCAGGATGCTGCCATGTGGTCGAAATTCAAATGATCTGGCCAAAAGTGCATGGGCGGGAACCTGGCAGCCACACGCCATTATCTGCTATAAATATACATCCTTCAGTAGAAGTTCGATCGTGAAAAGAAAAAGCAGAAGCCATTGGTGAGAGTTTGCACGATCCAAAAAAGAAAAAGAGCAGAGAGTTCCAGATCTGAGAGGAGATTGCTCGAGAGAGAGAGAGAGTGTGTGGATTGATGAATTGCTTCATTTGAAGCTACATTTGTATTGGGTTTTCATAACCGATTTCTTCTTCATTGGTTTTTCTTTCTATTCTGTTTTCGTTTATTTTGTTCTTCCATTCTGATTTGAATTGGTTTCCCTCCGGTGTGTGGAGGAAGGGAGTACTACTCCAGTTTCCCTCTGAGTTGCAGAGGAAGAGAGATCGGTGATCTCTGGTGTTGTTAGTGACAGGTTGTCATTAACAGTTTCCCTCCGTGTGTGGAGGAAGGGAGAGGATTCTCCGGTTGTGTTCTAGCTGGGAGCTAGAACAGGTTTCAAGTTCTGTGGGTAGCAGAGCTTGGTCGAGGGATTTGTTTCCCTTGAGTGTTCAAGCTGTGTGGCAGCATGTTGTACGCAGAGTGAGTCTGCTGTGTTCTAGCTTTGCCTAGTGGAATCCTCACTCTAGTTGGAGTGAGGGGTGGACGTAGATTGCGGACTGCAATCGAACCACCTAAAAAACCGAGTGCCTCCTCTGTGGTTTGCTATTGATTTCTGTGCTCTTCATCTGCTTGTCCCTTTGCCTTCAAGTGATCAGTTCTTCACTCTCATCTATATTTCTCTGTGTACGGGTTAAGGAGGTGCGTTAGCAGTAGAATCTATTTTCCGCCTGAGTTTCTGCAAATTGGGAGTGATCTATTCATCCCCCCCTTCTATATCACTCTTGCTGCGCTAACAATTGGTATCAGAGCAGGTTTACGCCATGTGGACGAACGGTCAAGGAAATGCTGGTGGTCCTAGAACCTTCATGGCTGAAGGTCAATCCATTAGTCGCCCTCCTTATTTCGATGGTAGTAACTATCTGTTTTGGAAGAACAGGATGGATGTGTTCATCAGGGCTCAGAGTCATAAACTGTGGAGAGTAATCACGGTGGGGCCATATGAGCTGCCACCAAACGAGGATGCTTGGACAGATGACCATGTCAAGCTCTCTTCACTCAACTGGACGGCGCTGAAAATAATCCAGTGTGCTGTTCATCTAGAGGAATATGCTCGTATATCTGCATACAGAACTGCCAAGCGAATGTGGGATGAGCTGCAATTGATCTATGAAGGTACAGCTCAAGTGAAAGCCTCGAAGGTAAACCTCTACACTTCTAAGTATGAAATGTTTAAGATGAATGCAGATGAGAATATAACCGAAATGTATGCCAGGTTATCCTTGATCACTAACACTCTTAAAGGGCTAGGGAAGGATCTTGCTGAGGCAGATATAGTCAGGAAAATCCTTAGATCTTTATCCCCGGCATGGCACACTAAGGCCATTGTGATTGAGGAATCAAAAGATCTGACTGTCTTGACTGTGAATGAACTCATAGGATCCCTTATGACATATGAGATGAATTTTCAAGGAGGTGGAGAAGGAAGTGAGAGGAAGGGTAAAAATGTAGCTCTAAGAGCTTCCCGCAACAAGGATAGTAACAGTGGGAGCAGTAGCAGTAGCCCCGAGTCTGAGTTCGAGCTTGAAGGTTTATCAAATCTCGACCAGGAGGAGCAGGCAATGCTCACTAGACAGTTCAAGAAATTTTTGAAGAAAAAGGGAAAGACCTTTAGGAAGAAGAAGTCACAACCCTTTAACAAGAATGCTGAATTTACCAGTTACAGGGATAGAAATCCTAAGAAACTGACTTATTTTAATTGTAACAAATAGGGACACATGAGAGGCGAATGCCCAGACCTCCAGAAGAAGGGTCCCTATCTTCAGAAGAAAAACATAAAGGTGCAGAAGAAGAAGAAGCCACAGGCGATGGTCTGCACATGGAGAGAGGAAGAAGAAGACCCCGAAGATGCTTCCTCTGAAGAATATGACGATGGAATTTGCCTTATGGCAAACAGTGAAGAGGAGGTAATAAACGTTTTTGAAATTTTCTCAATTGATGACTGGGAGGATGCTTATGGTGACTTGCTAGATAAATTTAATTCTCTTAGCAAAGAGCACAGAGTTCTGAAAAGAAAATTTAACACAAATATTGAAGAACAAACTCTGGTCTGTGAGGAAAATGAAAAGCTAAAAGAACAACTAGAAGAAATGACCTCACTAAGGAAAGAGAATGATAAGCTTAAGGGAGAAATTCAAGAAAGTCAAAAATAGCTCAATGAATTCAAAACTAAAATTGAAGAAAGCATGAATGAAATTAGAGTGAATTCAGAGAAATATGAAGCTGTGAAGAAAGTAAATGCTGAACTCCTAAAGAATTTTGAGTCTCTTCAAAAGGAGCTGGAAGACAAACAGAAAATCTTAGAAAAGTTTATCCAAGGAAAGACTAGCCTAAATTCTATACTAGGGACTAGGGTCAATTTCAATAAGGAAGGTCTAGGCTATGACCCAACCAACAAGAGACCCTTGCAATTCAAGACCATCACCTTCTGTCCAGAGAAGGGAAAAGAAAAGCTGGACACACCATCCAGCTCAAACAGCTCTAAGGGAACTCAAAGTCCCAAAGAAAACACAAAAATCAGTACTGGACAACCATCTAAGATGGGAATGAATTTTATGAAGAATAACACTAAGCCCACTTTCCAGAACACAAATGGTAGATGGACCAAGGAAATAAATCAGAATAAGAGCTGGAATTACAACAATCAGATGGGTCCAAACAGGACCTACTGGAGAAATAACTTTCATAGTCAAAGATATGCTAATCAACAAGCCTACAGGAAATTTCCTAGGAATAGGAAGACTAATGAATGGAATAGAACTCACTTCTCCAGTTCAGCTGGATTCAACTTTAATAAACCAGAAAGGAAGGTGCCAGAGAAAACCATGGTGAAACAAATCTGGATACCTAAACACTTGATCAGAGATTTGAACAATGTCCTTGGACCCAACTCATCTTGGGTTCCAAATCACTCTGCTTGATATATTTGTGTAGGTCGGCCTGGCAGCTGAAGACAACAAGTGGTACCTCGACAGTGGCTGCTCCAGGCATATGACAGGAGACCGATCCAAGTTCAGCAAGATAGAGATGAAGACAGGGGGTCTGGTCAAGTTTGGAGGAAAGAACAAAGGTAAAATAATTGGAGTTGGCACAGTAGGTAAGTCTTCCACAAACTCCATTGAAAAAGTATTACTTGTGGAAGGGCTTCAACACAACCTGATTAGCATTAGCCAATTATGTGACAGGGGTCACAAGGTTGTATTTGATGATAGTTCATGTAAAATCCTTGAAACAAATTCTGACATGGTTAAATTTGTAGCTAACAGGATTAATAATGTCTACATTGTAGACTTAGATGAGAATTCTGAATCTACTATTTGCTTATCTGCCAATTCTGAAAATGATGCCTTTGAATGGCATAGACGTCTAGGTCATGCTAGCTTTTCAACTTCAAATAAATTGGTCAAGCATGATTTAGTCAGAGGCATGCCTAGAATTAAATTCAACTCAATATCAAAAGCATGTGATGCCTGTGCTCTAGGCAAACAGACCAGAAATTCTTTCAAATTAAGATCTGAGCCATTGTCTTCTAGACCAATGGAACTTCTTCATATGGATCTTTTCGGTCCAACTAGAACTCAGAGTCTTAATGGAAACAGGTTTGGCTATGTCATCATAGATGACTTCTCTAGGTACTCATGGATATTTTTCTTAGCAAATAAGAGTGATGCATTTCAAAAGTTTAATATGTTCTTCAATAAGGTCAAACAAGAAGGAAAGTACAAGGTTAGTTCTATTCAATCTGACCATGGAGGTGAGTTTGAAAATTCCATGTTTACTGATCTTTGTGACAAAGAAGGACTAACTCATAGGTTTTCTTCTCCCAGGACACCTGAACAAAATGGGATTGTGGAGAGAAGAAATAGAACAGTGGTGGAAATGGCCCGAACCATGTTGATTGAAAGCAAATTACCTAGAAGGTTTTGGGCAGAAGCGGCCAATACAGCAACCTACATAATCAACAGGGCCATGGTAAGACCCATACACAAGAAAACACCCTATGAGCTTCTAAAAGGTAAGAAACCAAACTTATTTCATTTCAGAATTTTTGGAGCAAAATGTTTTATTCATAACAATGATAAGAAAGATTTAGACAAGTTTGAAGCCAAGAGTTCACCTGGAATATTCTTGGGTTACTCTGAAGTGTCAAGGGCATATAGGGTATTTAACATATCAGATCAGAAAGTGGAAGAATCTCCACACATCCTTTTTAGTGAAAAGAAAGATGTCTCTAATGTTGAAAATCTTGACAGGGATTCCAATCATGGTGGAGACTTTCTAGAAGACCAACAGGAAGAAGAGAAGACTCAGCCAAATGGAGAAACAAATTCCCCCAATCAGGAAGGGCCAAGAGAAACAGGTGAGTCTTCAACAAATATCAGATTTCTTAAAGACCATCCTTTAGATAAAGTCATAGGCAATCCTGAAGATCCTCTTCGGACTAGGTCTCATTTTAGAAATGTTAATAATGATGACTTAATTGCTTTAGTCTCACAAATTGAACCCAAAACAGTAGAAGAGGCCTTAGCTGATCAAGCTTGGGTCAATGCTATGAGTGAGGAATTAGGTCAGTTTGAAAGGAATAATGTCTGGGAGTTTGTCCCAAGACCAGATGGTATAAATGTCATAGGAACCAAGTGGGTGTTCAAAAATAAGATGAATGAAGATGGAATTATCTCGAGGAATAAAGCCAGACTAGTAGCCAAAGGCTACTGTCAAGAATTTGGTGTAGACTTTGATGAATCCTATGCACCTGTTGCTAGGATGGAAGCTATAAGACTGTTGCTTACCTTTGCATGCTCAAAGAACATAAAACTCCAACAAATGGATGTTAAAAGTGCCTTTTTAAATGGAGTCATTAAAGAAGAAGTTTTTGTTGAACAACCTCCTGGATTTCAATATTCTCATCAACCTAACCAAGTTTTCAGGTTAAACAAAGCCTTGTATGGTCTAAAGCAGGCTCCAAGAGCTTGGTATGAAAGATTATCTGAATTTCTGATCAGCAAGGGCTACAAAAGAGGTAAAGTTGATCAGACTTTATTTACCAAGGGCATGAATAAAGATCTCATCATAGTTCAGGTATATGTAGATGACATTGTATTTGGATCAACTAAGCATGAACTATGTGATGAATTTTCTACCATGATGTCTGCTGAATTTGAAATGAGCTTGGTTGGTGAACTAAAATATTTTCTTGGATTGCAGGTACAGCAGCTAGAAGATGGGTGCTTCATCAACCAAACCAAATACACAATGGAACTGTTCAAAAGGTTTGGCATGGAAAACTTAAAGCACATTACTACACCCATGGGCACCAATACTTCATTGGATGCAGATGAGACAGGTAAAGAAGTAAATGCCAAACTTTATAGAGGTATGATTGGATCACTACTTTACTTGATAGCCTCTAGACCTGATATACAATTCAGTATAGGAATGTGTGCAAGGTATCAGTCTAGACCAACTGAACTACACTTAGCTGCAGTTAAAAGAATCTTCAGATATTTGTCAGCTAGTCACTCTCTTGGTTTATGGTTTCCTGCATCTCACACACTTAACCTAGTAGCATACACAGATGCTGACTATGCAGGCTGTAAACTAGACAGGAAAAGCACAAGTGGCCATTGTGAATTCTTGGGTGGGTGTTTAGTGTCTTGGGGCTCCAAGAAACAACATTCTGTGGCCCTCTCCACTGCAGAAGCTGAATATGTGGCTGCAGGGAGTTATGGAACACAAGTCATATGGATTAAACACCAGCTTCAGGACTACCAAGTAGACCTGGGGTGCACACCTATTTACTGTGATAATACTAGTGCCATCAATCTTGCTAAAAATCCTGTTTTGCATTCACGAACCAAACACATAGAGATAAGACATCATTTTATAAGAGATGAGGTGTCTAAGAATAATTTTGAACTGATTCATGTACGCACAGATAATCAGATTGCTGACATATTCATAAAACCTCTGGATAATGAAAAAATTTTCACATTGAGAAGAGAATTAGGCTTATACAAATTGTCTTAATTATGAAGCATGTTCTTGTTGTGAGGGGGAGTTGTGTCTATCTGATGTTTAGCCTTCTTGCATGCTGGTTTAAGGGGGAGTTCAGAATGCTTACTGGTTAGTTTTCAGGAATGCTCTAAATAAGGGGAAGCCTTGAGACTTTGCTGGAATGTTTTATTGAGGAATGCTATGTCTTAGGGGGAGCTGAGTTGTGATGTAAGAAGAGAAGTTCTTTGACAGATTCAAAAGGGCTGTCCAGATGTGTACCTTTGCTGGTCTTGCGTGACTGATTTAGTATGGTTCTCTTAGGAAGTAGAGTGTCACTTATCTCTTAAGTCTATAAGTCAGTGACTCTAATCTCCAAGTTAGAATCTTTCCTTTGGTACTCTTTCAGAGATCTGGACTAATTGCATAAAGTATATCTTCCTACATTGTCATTGATTATGGTTCAGGCCAAAAACTTGTATGTCTTGATATCTGACCCAATCAACTTGAAATCTAGACTTCAAGACTCAATTCAAGAAAAGTCCTTTTTGGTATTGTCTTCAATCATTCTATCTCTTTAACTCAAGGGCTTAACTGAACAAACAAGTTCTGTTTTGATCACTGAGAAACTGAGAGCTTCATCAATGAAATGAATATTTCTCCCAAGTCATGAGGTGTCAAATGCTTAAAATGAATGAAAAGTCATGACAGAGCAATTGTGGCTTGCTGGTGAGTAACTGGGGACTCTGGCCTCTAATCAAGGTGTTTCCTCATGTCAAAAGCCACAGTTACTAACTCTGTTTCTTAATAAAAAAAGGAAGGAAATAATGAGGTACTCACTCTGAGTAACTGGGGATTCAGGCCTCTAATCAAGGTGTCTCCCTAATGTCAAAGGAAGTGAACTACCAACTTACTCATTGATCTTCTTGAAAATCATCTCCAACAAAAATTCCTTGTTGTTATGCAACTAATGGATTGCTTGTCTTCAATACCTTGAGAACACCTCTCTGATTTAGTCTCTTGCTGTCTTGTGGAATAGTTGAATTATCAGCTATATCTGGCCATACTTGTGAACTCCTGCTCTAAATCATCCACTATGTATGCTGATAAACTTGTCTATCATTCTACCTCTCTATTGTGTACTGAAGTCTAAAGAATCCTCTCTTGAGATTAGAAACTCACTTATTCTCTTAAGACCTACTCGTGACTTTCTACACTAAGAAGTTACTGCCCTTAGTCCTCATGTTTCCAGCACTGTCACACATTCTGTAGTTCTTTTTGCTGATGTCAAAGGGGGAGAGAAGTTTACAATGTCTGCAATTTCAGTGAGAAGTTCTGCAATATCAGTGAGTCTTAGATTTCAGTGAGAAGTTCTGCAATATCAGTGAGTTTTCGAATTCAGTGAGAAGTTCTGCAATATCAGTGAGTCTTGGATTTGTTTTGAGCTTTGGGGGAGTCATGTTGCTTCATGCTGATATGTTTATGAGTTGTGGGGAAGATGAGAGTGTGTTATAGGGAATGTTTAATTCATTTGCATGAGCATGCCTTGAATTTAATCTGTTTGTTGCAGCTGATATAAATTTCCTGTTGAATCTTGATATTGCTTGATTCATAGTGTTGTCATCATCAAAAAGGGGGAGATTGTTGCATCCCTATGGTTTTGATGATGTCTCACACTATAAATCAATCTTCTATCTCTAGATTAATGTTGTTTCATCATGTGAGTGAGTACAGTTCAATGGCTGTCAGATAACATGCTCTACCTTAATTCTGCCTACACTCTGTCTGCACAGTCTTCACACCAGTGCGTCAACTCAGCGTGCTGATGCGCCGACCCTTCAGTCATTGCATGTCTCTATTTTCACACCAGTGCGTCAACTCAGCGTGCTGATGCGTCGACCCTTCAGTCATTGCATGTTTCTGTTCTCACACCAGTGCGTCAACTCAGTGCACTGATGCGTAGACTCTTCTGTTCAGGTTCTTCATTTGATTAAGTCTATACATCATCAGTTGAATGTAAAAGCAATACGTTGTAGCGTCAACTCATTGGGCTGCAGCGTCAACTCAGCATGTTTGCACTTCGCCTTGAGACTTTCAAGTCTATACACCCTACACTCTTTGCAAGTCTGTACAGCCTACCGTCTCATGCAGTGTCTAATGTTAAAGTCTCCACATCGCATTGCATCGTCTCTATCAGTGTCTCACTGGTCTAGTCTGTATAGACTTCAGCGTCTCATGAAAGTCTATACAACGCATCAGTTTTTAGAAGTCTGTACACTGGCCTTTGCATTAAGCCTCAAAGTCTGTATAGTCGTGTACAGTGGATTCCAAGTCTATACATCCTTCAGCTGGATCTGTTCAAGTCTGTACATCGCCCAACTGATTTGGCAAGTCTATACAACGTGAAGTCTTCACCTCGTCTTGGTTCAAGTCTATACAGTCTGTAGTCTACATTGCTTTACATCCACAGAGTCTGTACAGCCTATCTGACTTCATGGGTAGCATGCCTTTAGTGCATTGACGCACTTGGCTGACTGCGTAGACGCAATGGTGCGTCTTTTGCTTTCTTCTTGTTCACTGCGTCGACACTGACACTAGATGCGTTGACGCATTGGTCAGCTTGCCTAGGGAGTGAGCATTTTTCTTGAGGAGCTGAGGCGACGCTGCACGCTGGAAGCGTTGACGCCTTGGCTATTGACCAAGGGTCTTTTGTTTAGCATCATAGTCTGACAATTGTCCACTCTGTACTAGTCTACACATTGGGTTGTACGACCACAATCCTATACATTCTGTTATTACAACTTGAGTCTTCAGAGCTCACAGCACACTCATTACAAGTCTGTACACTGGTTAGGCTTTGTGAAGTCTACACAGTGGCTGAGCAATGTGAAGTCTACACATTTATCTCCTCTAGAGGTCTATACATTGGCTAAGGGCCTTCAAGTCCATACAGAGTCATCTGATGCATGCTGTCTGAAGTCTGTACAGCATGCCTTGCTGTTTACAGCTTTCAAAGACACTTTGCACTGCGTCAACGCAGTGCATAGGCACGTAGTGTAGCGTCAACGCATTGCATTGTGCATACCCTGGTAAAGTCTATACATGCGTTTATTCATTAAGTCTATACATTCTCTCACGATGTACACACTTACTCTGTTGATGTTTCTGAAGTATATACATCCTTGTTAATAGCCTGAACTATCTAAGTATATACATTACTTCTGTCTGTCTGCAGGCGATTCAGGCTGATGATTGGGCACGTGAATCGAGGTTGGCAGCTGACACGTGATCCAAGACAATAGGCGCATGACACGTGGATAGCAACCTTGTCAGGATGCTGCCATGTGGTCGAAATTCAAATGATCTGGCCAAAAGTGCATGGGCGGGAACCTGGCAGCCACACGCCATTATCTGCTATAAATATACATCCTTCAGTAGAAGTTCGATCGTGAAAAGAAAAAGCAGAAGCCATTGGTGAGAGTTTGCACGATCCAGAAAAGAAAAAGAGCAGAGAGTTCCAGATCTGAGAGGAGATTGCTCGAGAGAGAGAGAGTGTGTGTGGATTGATGAATTGCTTCATTTGAAGCTACATTTGTATTGGGTTTTCAGAACCGATTTTTTCTTCATTGGTTTTTCTTTCTATTCTATTTTCGTTTATTTTGTTCTTCCATTCTGATTTGAATTGGTTTCCCTCCGGTGTGTGGAGGAAGGGAGTACTACTCCAGTTTCCCTCTGAGTTGCAGAGGAAGAGAGATCGGTGATCTCTGGTGTTGTTAGTGACAGGTTGTCATTAACAGTTTCCCTCCGTGTGTGGAGGAAGGGAGAGGATTCTCCGGTTGTGTTCTAGCTGGGAGCTAGAACAGGTTTCAAGTTCTGTGGGTAGCAGAGCTTGGTCGAGGGATTTGTTTCCCTTAAGTGTTCAAGCTGTGTGGCAGCATGTTGTACGCAGACTGAGTCTGCTGTGTTCTAGCTTTGCCTAGTGGAATCCTCACTCTAGTTGGAGTGAGGGGTGGACGTAGATTGCGGACTGCAATCGAACCACCTAAAAAACCAAGTGCCTCCTCTGTGGTTTGCTATTGATTTCTGTGCTCTTCATCTGCTTGTCCCTTTGCCTTCAAGTGATCAGTTCTTCACTCTCATCTATATTTCTCTGTGTACGGGTTAAGGAGGTGCGTTAGCAGTAGAATCTATTTTACGCCTGAGTTTCTGCAAATTGGGAGTGATCTATTCATCCCCCCCCTTCTGTATCACTCTTGCTGCGCTAACAATCTGGTCCTGGGAGGAGCACCCGAAAGTACTTGTGCGCATGGGAGCCATTATTGATCACGCTGTGGCGTTGCATCGAAGTGCATGACTTGCTTGATTGGACATTTCCACAAACTCCTATACTTGTACTTGACTTAACGTGACTTGACATGTGTGGCCCGGAAGGGTATTTACTTGCTTGCTTGATAACATGATAGCCAATTCTAGAAATGACTTGTGAAAAGTACTTGCTCACTTATCTGGATATAATTACATGAAATCTTGGAAATTCTTGCTAGTCCATGCTAGTGTCCTTTGCTATACACTCTCTCTCTAATGTCGTTTCACACGAACATGCATAGCAATACTTGCATTCATGTAACATGTAATTTACTTAAAGCAAGCTAGCACTTGAGATATAATTCCTACTGAGCATTCGCTCACCTAATATTTCCCCCTTGTTTTCAGGTAATTCCGATGACGAGGCTCATTCGGATGGGGATGGACAAGAGTGAAGAGTTTAGAGCCGTTCCTATCGTCAAGCATTATCTAGTCCTGTCTTTTCTATTTTCTTGAGTCATCCATTGTACTTTTATTTTATTGAGTCCTAGTACTTTCGTTGTGAGTTGTAATATGAATATTTGAAGGTTTATGATTAATAAAGGACTTGGTTATCATTACTTATGCATGCTATTTCTTTGTATGTCAAATACACTTACGCTCTGATTGACATGATTGATATAAACTCGTCATGCTCTGTATGTCGAATACACTTACGTGTCTAGTCCATTGTCTAGTCCATTAGAGAGTCAGTATGTCTTGTCTCCCTGTGTCTCCATGTCCAACATGTAGTCTCCCCTTCCCCCAGTTTTCAATGGATTCCCGGTCGCCCAGGCGATATAACCGTTGGCACACCGATGGGCTTGGGAACCATCCTATCTCCTTCATTAGGCCCGAGGTCTCGAACTTTTATGGCTCCAAGGTCCCTAGCGACTACATACATTGGGAAGCCGCTATGGATAAATACTTTGATTATTACCCCATGCCCGAGGCCGTGGAATTCACTTTTGCCAAGAAGCGGCTTTCTCATGAAGTCGTCGAAAAATGGGACGACATTGAACACTTGAGAGAAGTTAGGAGGCAATGGCCCATCGAGTCATGGTGGGACATGAAGTGGGAGCTTAGGAGGGTCTACCTTCCCCACCTGGTCCTCCCCAAATAGTCCCACCCAACCACCTCCAACCTTCCTCACCCAGTCATCTCCAACCAGTCCCACCCAGTCACCTCCCACCAAGATTGTCATGGTCGGAGGCAAAGAGCCCCACATGCAGACGAGCCTAAGCCTAATCCTAGGCCGAGTGATTATGGGTGAGTCTATCACGATACCCTTACTCCAAACCCGACCATTGATGAACTTTTCAAAACCATTTCGAATCGGTTGGATAGGATGTGTACTCAAATTGACGGATTCCTGCCCGAGCCTCCCAACCCGGTGCCACCCCAAGGACCTCTTCCCCTCGAGGATGACATTCCTTCCCCACCCATGAGAGCTCCATTGCCACCACCCTTACCTTCCGATCTTTATTCGGAGCCACCTCATTTGGGGCCACCCGTGTTTCTAACGGGAAATCTCTTCATCGCCGAGCCACTACTTAGTTGGCTCAAGATAGGCTTGGTCCCTAGATCGCCTTGCTATCCACCCATGGACCCAACACTCCCAATAGTCCCTAAAAACTCCTTTCACACCACTTTTCGATCCTTTTGTTTCTTAGAAAGTGTGAAGGATCTAATAAGGAGTTTAGAGTGTCAATGGGAGCTGACCTATATGTTGGCCTTAGGGTCTGACCAACCCTATAGTCATAGCTTCATGCTCCTAGCTTTGGGGTCTATTACCTCGGTCTACACTTTGGGTCATATCACCACCGAGGTGCTTTTGTTCTTCCCCGTTCCCGATGAGCTTGACCTTGCCCCCTCTTACGGTATTGTCGTCCCGAGGGAGGACCCATATGTACTCTATGAAAACACCGTCCCTCTTACCATAATGGATGAAGGTGACCACCTACACCTTCAAGAACTCCAGACATGGGACCGTGATCTGTGGGAACCCATATCGAGAGGTCACACATTCTTTGATCCCTTCAATCCCTTTCCTAGGGAACCTTATGACCCACCATATCTACTCCTCTTCATCCCAGGAGTCGACTACCACACCCCTTCCCCACGGGCCAGTCCACCTACACTCAGCCAGGGGACCCTTCCACGGTCATCATATAGGGGTGATGAAGAAGGAGCATTCGACTCTTCTAGCCCTCCCAAGTCTCCCAAATCCGATCGGTAGCCGCATGCTAGGGACAGATTAGGATGTCTAGGAGTCCCCTTTTCTGTCAACCACCGATTGCATCTAGTGTATGCATTGCACACATTCGGATGTCCTAGTCCGCCATTGCATAAGAATGGGTCGGACTAACAGTAGGTTTGTTTAGGGTCATGTGTGCGTCCGTGTGTTTCTTTATTTGTCCAGTTTGTCTAGATTGTCGAGTGCATAGTGAGTCCACAAGTGTCGAGTATATTTGGAGTTGCATAGTCGGTCTATTGTATGCTCGCGTTGTCAGTCCCTTTCGAGTGTGAGGCAAGTCGGATCTAATGCGTACGTTGTACACTTGTCAGAATTGGGGATCGGCTCTACCTCAACATATCGGATCTAGTCACATAAAGGGACCCCGCGGTGATTCCTAGTGAGCCTTCGAGCCGCCCCTCCTCCCTTTGAGAGTGACCCCACCCCGGAGTGTCCACCACTAGCCTCATTCCCATAGCAGCGTGAGCATATAGAATATATACGGGATGAGCAGGTGACGATTACATGGAGTGGAGCATACCCCATGCTACTAGGTCGGTGACGGATCCGCCGGAGCCATACAAGCAGCCGCACCCCTTACTCGATGGGGTCGAGTTCTTCCCACCCGGGAAGAATTGATGGGAATCAACACCGGGCATGATGCGGGACAGATGATGCGACCGAGCTAAGACTTATGACAGACTTGGATTACAGCCAGCACTAGCACGCTAAAGGCAAGCATGGCGGCTGACCACCGTGGCATTCTCCGGGTGGAGACGTCTCTCAACAGCAACACTAGGTAGCCTGACGATCGTCCCTTGCGAGGGAAACGTGGGGAACGCAGCGGTTAAGGAACCACTGTCGCCTAGGGTGGTGTAGTCCGAGCTCGATGCTCCACTGGAGCTAAGGAACGGCTCTCACACACACAATCGCGGTAATTGTAGCTAGCTAACGGCCCTAATCTCACAAACGCAGCATATATGACAATATATTAAACCCGCAATGTGAGAGAGGAACGAGCACGTACCTCTACGACTAGGCGTGGGAATGAATTCCCGGCTGAATCCCAACAACCCCAGTACACACAATTGTTAAAATTTCTAATTTTAGAACTTAATGCCCACTGCACGTAGGGAGGTAAAGGGCTACAAAGACCACTTTTGGGGTTGCTGGAACTCGGGTTGATGGGCCGCACTCGCAGGAGGCGAGGGAAGCGAGTCGGAGCCAATCGGGTGAACCGAATGGAAGTCGTCTCGGTTCTGCCCGCGCTGATCACCCTATGCAGCGAACTTGCGAAGGCCGGTGCGGCAAGATCCGATGCCCGATCGGAGTTTCGTTCATTGAAGAACGTCGGTGACGGGACGTAGTTCATCTAATCCGAAGGACGTGATCAGATCCTTTCAGATCTGGGAGCAGCAGTGACTGATCTGAGCTTCTGGTTTTGTGCACTCAGAACTGCACAGGAAGTCAAATAATTATCAAAAAATTGGCTCCCGATGTCGGATCGAGGCGCCGTTTGTGGGAGCGCGTCGGCGAAGTCCAGAGGAAGACTCAGAGCAAAGCGCTGGCACAGATCTACAAGGGATGAGGTGGGGCAGACTCGGGAAGTCGGCTCTGGTGCTGAGTTGGGTCTGCACAGATCAGCTTGCGCGATCCCACAAAAATCATCGCCACGATCGGCACAGAACTCGGATCGAGACAATATTGGCAGCAGAGCGAATGGGACTCAAAATCCTACGATCAATCTAGAAATCAGATCCAGAAAGCTTGTGAGGCGATCTGGAGAATTTTAGGATCAGGAAACTTAGGATCAGGAAACTACAGATCTGGACAGCAAGCTCGGGCAGATCTGCGCACCGTCATGAGATGAATTGTCTCCGACCATCCAGAACTCCGATCGATGCGAAACCACCTCTGAAATCTTCCTGAATCGTAGAAGCTTCTCTAAGAATTTTGGTGGAGCTAGATACGAAGGGGATGGGGAGGATAGAGGGACGAGTCACACACACAAGGTAAATCCCGTCACAAGATTTGGCAGGGCATCACACTCAAGGGGAAAAGAAGAGAATCACTCTCTTAATGCAAATTTCTCTCACAAATCTTTCATTAACTTCTTCCCTAACACTATACACATGTTTATATAGGAATTGGCAAGGGGTAGGGGGTGATACATTCGTGGGATCAAGGGGAGGGAGAGGGGGCTGCGCCCCTTTGACAATGAGAGGGGGAGAGGGGGACAAGGGAACACTAGACTTGCCTAACTTTGAAATTCAAAGGGGTGGGGGACAAGAATGGTAGGTGGCAGCCCCTTCCTTGGACCAAGAGAAGGGGGCGCCCCCTTCTAAGCCACCAAGCCTCCATTCTTTGATCCCATTCACACCTTAGCACACCTAGCCCTTGGCCTTGTTCACATGAATCCCTTTTCACACATAGCCACTAGACTCATGGACCTTTTCACACTTTGGCCCATTCACATTGGTTAACCCATTTGACCCATTCATACCTAGCCCATGGGCTTGGCCCATTTAAAGGCCCATTAGTCAAGCCCAATACTATTCTAACCCATTATAAGACCATAGAGTCAAGTCCAATACTATTCTAGCCCATTACAAGACCATAGGCCCATTAGCCTTATTACAACCCATTAATCATCCATAAGCTCCAAATAGGGCCTAGCACGGCCAAACAATTGTGAAATAAAGGTGAAGGCTCGGCCGATGCGTCCACGTCCTCCTCGAGCTATCCGGGTCCCGCCATATCCTCATCCACTGGCGTGTATAGTGGTGTGTGTCTGCACCAATTCTCCCCGGGTGGGAGGAACTCGACCCCGTCAAGTAAGGGTCCCGAGGCTTGAGCTCTCCGCATGTGATCAAGGCGTTGTTCATCATGGGTCATCCTCGCCAACGCACTATGAAGTGTTGGTAGGCTCCGTTCCTAGTGGTGATCACCTGCTCATCCAGTATATAATCTATATGCGTGCGTTGGGGCTGAAAGAGGTGAACTCTCGGGTGGTGTGTCACTCACAACAGGAAAAGAAAGCCCGAAACTCACTAGGGATCACCGCAGGTTCCGATATGCTACCAGATCAGAAACATTGAACGTTGAACTGACACCATTGTCGCCTGGTAGTTCAATAACATACGCATTCGAACCCACTTGTTTCTTGACCCGGAAGGGCGGGTATCGCGGACCTAGAGTTGCTTTACGGCCCCGAAGAGGAAACCGTTCAGGTATGACCCTAATCTTGACGTACTCTCCCTTTTGAACTCACGGACATGTATCAGCTAACTCTTTATACGTGCATGGCTGGCCTTTTATTGGGACACGACTTAATGCAAACCATATGCATGAAAGAAAACAAACTGTAGAAACAAACAGACACACACATGACCTAAGACAAACCTAGACACCAAACAAACAATGTAACCCAAAGTTGGGGACTCTTAGATATCTAACATGAACATACTGACTTCTAAATGGGGATTCAGAGGTTTGGGAGGATCACACCCAAGTGCACATCGCCCTGGGATTGAGTAGCAGGCTCTTCTAAAAGCTCATCAAAGAACTCCTTCTCGAGTTCGGGATCCGCCTCATAGTGGACCATTACTAGCTCCGGTGTGAGGTCGCGGACTGGAGTGTCCGAGATAGCCAATGATTCCCGAGTGGGACACTTGGCCGCAAAGTGGCCAATTCCACCACACCTATAGCACTGGTCATGTGGCCCCGTGCTAGAAGAGGTTCCACCAATCATCGGCCCCTTTCCCTTGTCTTCTCAACGGGCCGGGGGTGGTGGGAGCTGGGGTCGGGCAGGCAATGTGGGCTGCTGGGGGTGTGGGGTGGGGATTAGTGCCTGTGGGCGAGGGAGAGGTTCCCGTGGAGGGAGAGGGCGAGGCCCGAGGGTAGTGGGGTCCTGGCAAGGGGGTTCCGGAGGACGTACCATCGAAAATCGGCTATAGGAACTAGGTGTGGTCCGAGAGTCAGACCCACGGTGATAGATGGTACCCGGTCGCTGGACGGGAGCGAACTCCAACTCAAACTGCTCTAACTCGAGGGCAACCTGATATGCGGTCTCTAGGGTGGTTACATTGCGACGAAGGAGTTCATACTGATAGTGGGGCCATAGACCACGATGGAAGCGGGAAACACGCATCGTGCTCTCTTCCGAGATGTCACATCGCAAAAAATATTCATCAAACTCTGCGATGTACTCGGACACAGACCTATCACTTTGGGTGAGATTCTGCCACTGATCAATGAGCCGTTGACGGTACGAGGTAGGAAGATACTTGGTTCTAAGTCTATCTTTCATCTCATCCCAAGACTCAACCGGGGGCTCTCGACACTGATAGAGCAAGCTCTCCACATTGCGCCAATAGATTTGCGCTTGCCCTAACAACTTCATTTTTTTGCAAACCTGACTCTCCGGTGGTCCGTCATTTCAAACCACTCGAAGTACCGGTCCATGCCGGCCTCCCAATCAAGACAGACTTTTGGGTCCAAAGACCCGTTGAAAGTGGGAGGGTCTGCTCGCACTATCCTAAGGACTCTATCGTCCTCCTCATCTCTTGGCTTATGAAAGCCATGACGGCGTCGGCCGTACCCCCCATACGCATTATCAAACCCATAGTCCTCTAGACCAAGGTCATGATGTGGTGGTTCGATGGCTCGGTGAGGGTCGGCTGAGGAGCGGGTGCGGGCTGGTTTTGGGCCGCAGGAGCAGGATGCACTTGGGCTACTGGAGCGGGTTGGACTTGGACCACCGCGGGAGGTGGTGCGAGTGGGCCTTGGGCCGCTCCAGGAGGGTCCCCATGTGACATTCTATCTAACCGTCCAACTAGATCTTGGACAGGCCTATCGGAGGTCTCCATTCATCCCTCCATGGCCCTAAGGCGACCATCCATATTATCGGAGAAATTCCGAAAGGTAGCCTCGGATTGGCCCAATCGAGCCATAATGGCCATCATTGCCTCAGGTAAGGAGTGGAAGTCTCCCGGGGGGGGATCCCGTGGGTTAGCCATAGATGCGGGGCGATGGTATTGGGTACCACATAGGGTGGGCATGCAAAGACACAAAGGTTGGAATGCACTAACTAGGAACCTAGACTTAAATCGATATCCGGTACCTGGCGGAGTCCGAGGATCCAAAGATCCTCTCACGCGAGTGAATCACCTCCCCGATAGGCGTAACCAAACGGTCGGGCGACACCTTTTGATATACCGAATATTGGAATGCAATGCAACCTTGGACTTAGATGACCCTAGACTTAAATCGATGCTTTGATACCAATTTGATGCGGGACGGATGACGCGACCGGGCTAAGATGTACGACAGACTTGGATTGCGGCCAGCACTATCACACTAAAGGCAAGCTGGGCGGCTGACCACCGTGGCGTTCTCCGGGTGGAGACGTCTCTCAACAGCAACACTAGGTAGCCCGACGATCGTCCCATGTGAGGGAAACGTGGGGATCGCAGCGGTTAAGGAACCACTGTCACCTAGGGTGATGTAGTCCGGGCTCGGTGCTCGACTGGAGCTAAGGAACGGCTCTCACACACACAATCACGGTAATTGTAGCTAGTTAACGGCCCTAATCTCATAAACGCAGCATATATGACAAGACACTAAACCAGCAATGTGAGAGAGGAACGAGCACGTACCTCCACGACTAGGCGTGGGGAAGAATTCCCTGCCGAATGCAAACAACCCCAATACACACAATTGTTAAATTTACAATTTTAGAACTTAATGCCCACTCCACGTAGGGAGGTAAATGGCTACAAAGACAACTTTTGGGGTTGCTGGAACCCGGGTTGATGGGCCGTACTCGCAGGAGGCGAGGGAAGCGAGTCTGAGCCGATCGGGTGAGCCAAATGGAAGTCGACTCGATTCTGCCCGCGCTGATCACCCTGCGCAGTGAACTTACGAAGGCCGGTGCGCCAAGATCCGATGCCCGATCGAAGTTCTGTTTTTTGGAGAACGTCGGTGACGGGACGTAGTTCGTCTACTCCAAAGGGCGTGATCAGATCCTTTCAGATCTGGGTGCAGCAGCCATTGATCTGAGCTTTTATCATGCGGGACGGACACGGGAGATGACACTATTAGGTGCCACCCTCAGACTCTAGATGAAGACGCGACCAGCAGCACACACCAGGGAGACACTAAGCCCGACACTACGAGCTCCTAGTGGCAAAACGTCGCTAACAGAAGTGGAAGCTCACTCGTCGTCCCAAGCGAGGGAAAGCGCGGACCGTGCGCGGTTAAGGAACCGGCGGAGGTCAAGGGTAGTCCGACTCAACTTTCGGACTCGGATCGAGTCACGGGACGGGTAACACTCACTCTCACAGCGGTGACATGGACACACGGGCTAGTACCTATGCTCTCGGCAGCGGCAAAAGATCGTATACTACCTAAGCAAATGAACGCCAAGAGGTTCGGACCATTACCTCCACGCACCCGGCGTGGCGAAGACAACTCCGGCCGAATCACGGACTCCCGGTTAAACAATATTACAGCAATACAATAATTTGACTCACTCCACGCAGGGAGGTAAAAGGTCACATGTGGAGCCCGGGAATCACGCAACTCGAGTTGACGGGCAGCATCTTGATGTCGCCCGACGGTGCCGAACTCCGCGTTTTCGTGCTTTCCGAACGGCGGGTTCTGCGGGCCCGCGGGGCCCACGGATGGCGCGGTCCTCCGGATCTGCGGGGGTGGGACCCACTGTGATGGGGACCCCTGGTGGCGCGCCTCCACTGACGGCGGTCGGCCGGGAACACCGATCGGGGGTCGATCGGCCCCGATTCCCAATTGTTGAACTAGCTGCCCACGGATTTTGATTTCTGTTTTCCGGCGCGCGCTCCGACGAAAACGGCCGTTGCGAGCAATCCCGACGTCGGATCGGGACGCATGAGCTATCGTTGGAAAGCTCTCTTCAAAGGCTTCGATCTAGACCCAGAGAGATCTACTGGATCTGGTCGGATCAGAACTTTATTGAATTTACAAGTCCCTGTTGTACAGTAACTGAAATCTCAGATCTGTAGGGTACTTATCTGAGAACCACCGTTGACCGCCTAGTAAACCTCCGATTCAGCTCTTGAGCTCTTCTTCAAAGTTGTAGGGGATCAAACCACGGAATTGGGACTAGTTTTGGATTTTGATTTGGAGGTGGTGGTGATTTACAATGATTTGTGGGGTGGCTGGTGGTCGGATCTGGGATCAGGGGAACAGAACTGTAGCCGGGACTGAGAATGATTTTTAGAAAATATGAAATGGACGAAACAAAAATTGAGAAAAATTGTGGATAAAGGGGTGGATGGGTGGAACCTCAAGTAAAATTGGGAGAACCAAAATAAATCAAAAGGTTGACCTAAGACATGAAACTCAGGGCGGGGATGAATCTGGACAGAACTCTGGCAGAACCAAAATGGAAGGGTGGACGAAAATCAAAAAATATGAAACGAGATCTGAATGGCAAACCAAAATTTGTGGGATGTCCTTGACACCTCTGGAACACCCAATAAAATCCCCAGATCTATCTGAGCTCGGGGCTGAGACAGGAAATTCGTGGAAGCTCTTGTGGTACTGCGCGGGCAGAACTCCGTTGATGGCGAAGGCGGTGCGGTGGCGGCTCGTTGCGGCGGCGGCGATCGTCAGAACTGATACACGAGGCGTCACACCTCAGAATGGAAGCCTTCACAGCTTCAAGGGGGAGAGGGAGGAGAGAGGGGGGGGGGGCGCACCAGCCCTTGCTCTTGAATTTCTTTGAATCAAATGGCATTAATTTCTCCAAAATGGAAAATACAAGTTTAAATATGTTACATCTCACATCCATCCACAACCATTGGATCTAGGGGATAGGAATGAAGGGATGGGATGGCATGTGACACACACACAAAAAATAATAAAAAAACTAAGGGGAGGGGGGCGGCCCTTGGACCAAGGAGAGAGGGTGGACTAGGTGGTGGGGGTAGGTGGCCTCCCATGTGGACTTTTCTAGTCCATTGTCTCCCATGTGTCCATTTAGCATTCAAACTTCTAGATGCCCCCATGTGGCATGTTGACTGACCCCACGTGGGACCCTAGGCTGAGGTGGCCCAATGGGGTGGGGCCCGTGGGGCCCACGGGATCCGAATTACACATAAGCCCCTATTACAATCAAAATGGCAAACCGAATGCAATGAAATAAATACAAATTAAACACACATAAAGTCTAACTAAATATAATAAATGGGAGACTCAGGGCGGTGTCTCCAGGCTGTCTCCGAGCCAGATGGACGCCGAGGTGGCTCGTGTCGTACTCCGCGTGCGGTACCGGTGGCTCGGCGTATCGTGCCGATCAACTGCTCGGGTGTCCGCACCAATTCTCCCCGGGTGGGACAAACTCGACCCTATCGAGTAAGGGTCTGCATCGCTCCTGTATCGCTCCAAAAGGTCTGGATCAATCCGCTGCAACTCGCCATGTGTGATCCATGTGTCCTCAGTAGCGGGCCATCCTCTCCATCGCACTCGGTAGCACGGGTAAGATCCACTCCTGGTAACTGTCACTTGCTCGTCCAGTATACGATCTATATGCTCACGCTGCCGTGAAAAAGGGGCTGGAGGTGGAAGTGGACACTCAGGGGTGGGATCACTCTCAAGGGGAGGAGATGGCTCAAAAGGCTCACTAGGGATCACCGCTGGGTCCCTATATGCAACAAGATCCGATACATTGAAGGTAGAGCTTATACCATATTCCTCGGGCAGGTCCACAACATACGCATTGGATCCAACGCGTTTCAACACTCTAAAGGGATCGGCTCCGCGAGCTTGCAACTTCTTAACGGTTCCAGAGGGAAACCGTTCAGGTCTTACCCTGATCATGACGTACTCACCCTCATGGAACTCTCGGTGGTGTCAGTGGGCATCGGCTAACTCCTTGTACCGTGCATTGCTGGCCTCAATGTGACGACGGATGTCGTCATGCAAACTCCTAACATGCCTAGCAAACGACTCGGCCGACTCCGACACTCTAGCATGGATAGGCATGGGGACAAGGTCAACGGGTTTTCTAGGCCTACGACCTGTGACAATCTCAAATGGACTCATGCCGGTAGACCTATTCACCGAATCATTGTATGCAAACTCAGCCATAGGTAAAATGAGATCCCAATTCCCAATACGGTCCTTAACTAGACACCTCAAAAGATCTCCCAGACTCCTATTGACCACCTCGGTCTGACCATCTGTCTGGGGATGATATGCAGTGGAAAACTTGAGGTGAGTACCCATCATATGCCATAGTGTCTTCCAAAAGTAGGAAGTGAATCTAACATCACGGTCAGACACTATAGTGTGAGGCAACCCGAACTTGCACACCACATGCGTAAGAAAAAGGCGGGCTACCCTCGAAGCATCCGAAGTCTTCGAGCAAGGAATAAAGAGGGCCATCTTCGAGAAACGGTCAACCACCACATAGACCGAATCATGCTTCCTGGAGGTACGTGGCAATCCCAAAACAAAGTCCATACTAACATCCTGCCACGGGGCATCAGGCACGAGGAGAGGCGTATAAAGGCCCGAGCTTTGCTTCTTCGTCTTGACCGTAGCACATGTACGGCACTGAGCCACGATGTTAGCAACATCGCGCTTCAAGCTCGGCCAATAAAAGCGATGCTCCACTGCCTCAATAGTCTTGTTCCGACCAAAGTGGCCGGCTAGACCTCCCGCATGTAGTTCCCCCACTAAGAAATCTCGAACCGAAGTTCGGGGAACACATAGCCTGCTACCTCGAAAGAGGTAACCCTCCTGAAGCATATACTCATCAAGGTCTCTCGAGGGTCCGGCCTAGAGGGTGGTAAAAATCTGACCAAAGTCAGGACAATCAACATAGGCCTCCTTCATCTTCTCTAACCCTATGACCTCGACACTCATGGTGGTAAGCAAACATGCTCGCCGACTCAAGGCATCAGCCACCTTGTTCTCCACTCCAGCCTTATGTTTCAGCACAAAGGTGAACTGCTGGAGATACTCGACCCAACGACTATGACGCGAGTTAAGCTTCTTTTGGGAATGGAGGTACCTCAATGCTTCATGATCGGAGTATAGAACAAACTCCTGATGTAAAAGATAGTGCCTCCAGTGCCTAAGAGCCTGAACAACTGCGTAGAATTCTTTATCATACGTGGAATATTGCAGTTTCGCGTCATTCAGCTTCTCGCTGAAATATGCAATCGGGTGGGACTCCTGACTCAAAACTCCTCCGATCCCAACACCCGATGCATCACAAGAGACCTCAAACACCTTCGAGAAATCAGGCAATCGAAGGATAGGTGTCTGGGTCATGCGCTCCTTGATGTCCTTGAAGGCGGCAGATGCGGCCTTCGTCCATACAAACGTGCCCTTCCGGATGCAATCCGTGATCGGGGCGGTGACGGAGCTAAATCCGTGGATGAAGCGACGGTAGAACGTCGCAAGGCCATGAAAGCTGCGGACATCATGAACTGTACGGGGTTCCGGCCACTCAACAATGGCCCGGACCTTCTCCGGATCGGCGGAGACCCCAGTACTAGACACAATGAAACCCAAGAAGGTAAGCTGAGGTGTCATAAAGGCACACTTCTGTGGGTTAGCAAACAACTGCTCTCGCGGAAGAAGTAGACAGACCTGCCGAAGGTGGTGCAAGTGGTCCCCTGTGGTGCGGCTATAGATAAGGATATCATCAAAATACACCACTACAAAGACTCCAATGAAAGGTCGAAGGACCTGAGTCATGAGCCGCATGAAAGTGCTAGGGGCATTGGTCAACCCAAAAGGCATGACCAACCACTCATATAGACCGTCCTTGGTCTTAAATGCGGTCTTCCACTCATCACCTGGCCTAATCCTCACCTGATGGTAGCCACTCTTAAGATCGATCTTCGAAAAGATAGTGGCATCTGCCATCATGTCCAGCATGTCATCAAGGCGGGGAATAGGGAACCTGTACTTCACGGTGATTTTGTTGATGGCACGACTATCAATGCACATTCTCCACGTGCCATCCTTCTTCGGGGCGAGTAATGCGGGCACAGCACATGGACTCATGCTGTCCCGAACAGACCCTCTCTGCACTAACTCATCGACCTGCCGTTTAAGCTCGGCATGCTCCGTGGGACTCATGCGATAATGAGGAAGGTTGGGCAAAGAAGAGCCCGGAACGAGGTCGATGGCATGCTGAATATCCCGCATAGGTGGGAGTGCCTCGGAAAGCTCATCGGGAAAGACATCAGCATACTCCTGCAGAATGGGAACAACCTCGGGTGGGAGCTCACCCTCGGAGTCCCGCTCCACCTCTCGGACCGTAATGGCAAACACCGGACAGCCCTGACTAAGCTCCTGCTCCATCTCCCGGGAGCTAATCATCATCAATCTCCTCGTCGAGGGCTCTCCTGGGCCAGAGGTAACGGTCATAGCCCGAGCTGGGGATGGGGTACTAGGCCCGGGGACGGAAGGCTTCGGAGTACTAGGGCCAGTAGGACCCCTGACTGGTGGGCTCCTGGGCCGAACGGGTTGGAGGGTGACCTGCTGGCCAGCGTGGTCGAAGGTACAGGTGTTCGACCGGCCATGGAGCGTGGCATCCCGGTCAAATAACCATGGCCTACCAAGAATGATACTGCCCACTTCCATGGGTAGGACATCACACCAGATCTCGTCACGGTAGGAGTGGAGCTGCAGCGGGACCAAGCACCGCAGCCTGACCGAAATGGAAGTGGTGTCCACCCATGATACCTGATAGGGATAAGGATGGTCTACGGGTGTGAGACCAAGACGAGCGACAGCGTTCGTGGAGATTGCATTGATACAACTCCCGCTATCGATGACCACCTTGCAAATTTACTTTCCCAGCCTACAGAATACCTGAAGGATAGTGGTCCGACGCCAGTCATCACTGACCTGTGGCTGGGTGAGGATACATCTGACGACCCCCACGTGGGTACCGTCCGACTGCTGGACATCCTGGGCCTCACCTCCCATCTCATAGTACTCGTCAGCTAACTCTTCATCTGCCTCATAGCTGACTAACTCGAGGCCCGTAGGGGTGGTATCCTCGGCCTGTGTGTCCCCAATGTGAAGAGATGGGCGGGTGGGACACTGGTTGACGAAATGGCCATACCCATTGCAGCGATAACACTGCTGCCGTGATCCACTAGGCTCCCCAATCATAGGTCCTTTACCTTTATCCTCCCGACGGATAGGAGGCGTAGGCAACAAAGGACGTGCAGGAGGTGCGGGTGCCGGTGGACGGGCTATGGGTGAGGCCGTAAGATGCTGGGGACGAGGAAGGTCCCTCGGGGGTGGAGGACGAGGCCTAGGAGCAAAGGGCTCGGGGCGAGCGGGCTTCTGAGGTTGTGCCATGGGGGCCCTCGGATACGTGCCAGATGAGCCATGGGACTCGACACTACGAAGGGGAAAGGAGCCCAACCGATGGGGTGACTCAAACTCGGCCTCGAACTGCTCCAATTCGAGAGCAATCTGATATGCCTGCTCCAAAGTGGTGGCATTGCGGCGAAAGAGTTCATATTGATAATTAGGCCGCAAACCTCTCCGAAAGTGGGATATCGTCATGGTGCTCTCTTCCGTGACCCCGCACCGCAAATAATACTCATAGAACTCGGCGGTGTACTCGGTCACGGATCGGTTCCCTTGGGAGATGCTTTTCCACTTGTCTATGAGACGTTGGCGATATGAGGCGGGAAGGTACTTCTCCCTCAACTTGGTTTTCATATCATCCCAAGTACCGATCTGGGGTTGACGTCGCTGGTTGAGCAGGCTCTCCACATTGATCCAATAAGTTTGGGCATGCCCTTGCAGCTTCATCTTTACGTATCGGACTCTTCGATGGTCCGTCATCTCAAACCACTCGAAGTACCGGTCCATGCCGGCCCCCCAATCTAAATACACCCTAGGGTCCAAGGACCCGCTAAAAGTGGGAGGGTCTGCACGCACACCCCTAAGAATGCGGTCGTCATCCTCTCATCACGATTCCGTCGTTGATGATGACGACCGTTACCCCCGTGATCATTGTCGGAGGCATAATCATCCACTATAGGCGCATGTTGCCTCCCGACATCCTCCACCTGAGCCCTTGGCACAGCGGGTTGCTGCACCGGCTCTTGTTGGCCGTTCGTCGGCGCGGGTTGCGCCGCTACTGGGCCCCTCTCTAGGATGGCAATCCTCCCAACAAGGCCTTGAATGGACTGCTCCGAAACCCCGGCCCAATCCTCGAGGACCTTCATCCGCCCTTCTAGACGCGTCCCTATGCCATCCATATGCGTACTAAGACCATCCATACGCGTGTCTAAACTATCCATGATGGCCCGAAACATCTCGGCCGTGGAAGACTCATCGGAACTACGGGCTCGGGACTCCGCCATAGGTGGTGGTGGCGAGTACTGGGTACCTCGATGGGTGGGCATGCAACTGACACACGACCTAGAAGACTCCGACTAATGCAAACACACACTAAATGATGCACTTAGACCTAAACCAATATCCGGTACGGGGCGGAGTTAATCGATCCGAAGATCACTCCCGCAAGTGTGTGACCTCCCGGTAGGCGTAGCCTAACGTTCGGACAACACCTTTTAAGATACCGAATAAAGGGTGCAAACGTAATTTAAAACACACCTTTTTTTTTTGAAAATAATGATGATCCTAGACTTGACTTAGACCATGATGCATGCAAGACTTATGCAATGACTACCCTAGACTCGACTTGCTCTGATACGAAACTGATGTGGGACGACACGGGAGACGACACTATTAGGTGCCACCCTCGGACTCTAGATGAAGACGCGACCAGCAGCACACACCAGGGAGACACTAAGCCCGACACTACGAGCTCCTAGTGGCAAAACGTCGCTAACAGAAGTGGAAGCTCACTCGTCGTCCCAAGCGAGGGAAAGCGCGGACCGTGCGCGGTTAAGGAACCGGCGGAGGTCAAGGGTAGTTCGACTCAACTTCCGGACTCGGATCGAGTCACGGGACGGGTCACACTCCTTCTCACAGCGGTGACATGGACACACGGGCTAGTACCTACGCTCTCGGCAGCGGCAAAAGACCGTATACTACCTAAGCAAATGAACGCCAAGAGGTTCGGACCATTACCTCCACGCACCCGGCGTGGCGAAGATAACCCCGGCCGAATCACGGACTCCCGGTTAAACAATATTACAGCAATACAATAATTTGACCCACTCCACGCAGGGAGGTAAAAGGTCACATGTGGAGCCCGGGAATCATGCAACTCGGGTTGACGGGCAGCATCTTGATGTCGCCCGGCGGTGCCGAACTCCGCGTTTTCGTGCTTTCCGAACGGCGGGTTCTGCGGGCCCGCGGGGCCCACGGATGGCGCGGTCCTCCGGATCTGCGGGGGTGGGACCCACTGTGATGGGGACCCCTAGTGGCGCGCCTCCACGGACAGCGGTCGGCCGGGAACACCGATCGGGGGTTGATCGGCCCCGATTCCCAATTGTTGAACTAGCTGCCCACGGATTTTGATTTCTGTTTTCCGGCGCGCGCTCCGGCGAAAACGGCCGTTGCGAGCAATCCCGACGTCGGATCGGTACGCATGAGCTATCGTTGGAAAGCTCTCTTCAAATGCTTCGATCTAGACCCAGAGAGATCTGCTGGATCGGGTCAGATCAGAACTTTATTGAATTTACAAGTCCCTGTTGTACAGTAACTGAAATCTCAGATATGTAGGGTACTTGTCTGAGAACCACCATTGACCGCTTAGTAAACCTCCGATTCAGCTCTTGAGCTCTTCTTCAAAGTTGTAGGGGAGCAAACCACGGAACTGGGACTATTTTAGGAATTTGATTTGGAGGTGGTGGTGATTTACTATGATTTTTGGGGTGGCTGGTGGTCGGATCTGGGATTAGGGGGACAGAACTATGGCTGGGACTGAGAACGATTTTTAGAAAATATGAAATGGACGAAAAAAAATTGAGAAAAATTGTGGATGAAGGGGTGGATGGGTGGAACCTCCAGTAAAATTGGGAGAACCAAAATAAATCAAAAGGTTGACCTAAGACATGAAACTCAGGGCGGGGATGAATCTGGACAGAACTCTGGCAGAACCAAAATGGAAGGGTGGACGAAAATCAAAAAATATGAAACGAGATCTGAATGGCAAACCAAAATTTTTGGGATGTCCTTGACATCTCTGGAACACCCAATAAAATCCCCAGATCTATCTGAGCTCGGGGCTGAGACAGGAAATTCATGGAAGCTCCTGTGGTACTGCACGGGCAGAACTCCGTTGATGGCGAAGGCGGTGCGGTGGCGGCTCGTGGCGGCGGCGACGATCGTCGGAACTGATACACGAGGCGTCACACCTCAGAATGGAAGCCTTCACAGCTTCAAGGGGGAGAGGGAGGAGAGAGGGGGGGTGCACCAGCCCTTGCTCTTGAATTTCTTTGAATCAAATGGCATTAATTTCTCCAAAATGGAAAATACAAGTTTAAATATGTTACATCTCACATCCATCCACAACCATTGGATCTAGGGGATAGGAATGAAGGGATGGGATGGCATGTGACACACACACAAAAAATAATAAAAAAACTAAGGGGAGGGGGGCGGCCCTTGGACCAAGGAGAGAGGGTGGACTAGGTGGTGGGGGTAGGTGGCCTCCCATGTGGACTTTTCTAGTCCATTGTCTCCCATGTGTCCATTTAGCATTCAAACTTCTAGATGCCCCCATGTGGCATGTTGACTGACCCCACGTGGGAACCTAGGCTGAGGTGGCCCAATGGGGTGGGGCCTGGGGGGCCCACGGGGTCCGAATTACACATAAGCCCCTATTACAATCAAAATGGCAAACCGAATGCAACGAAATAAATACAAATTAAACACACATAAAGTCTAACTAAATATAATAAATGGGAGACTCAGGGCGGTGTCTCCAGGCTGTCTCCGAGCCAGATGGACGCCGAGGTGGCTCGTGTCGTACTCCGCGTGCGGTACCGGTGGCTCGGCGTATCGTGCCGATCAACTGCTCGGGTGTCCGCACCAATTTAATTTTGTGCACTTAGAACTCCACATGAAGACAAATAATTATCGAAAAATTGGCTCCCGATGTCGGATCGAGGCGCCGTTTGTGGGAGCTCATCGGCGACGTCCAGAGGGAGACGCAGACCGAAGGGCTAGCACAGATCTGCAAGGGATGAGGTGAGGCAGACTCTGGAAGTCAGCTCTGGTGCTGAGTCGGGTCTGCACAGATCAGCTTGCACGATCCCACGAAAATCGTGTCCACGATCAGCACAAATCTCGGATCGAGACGAGATTCGCGGCAGCACGAAGAGGACTCAAAATCCTACGATCACTATGGAAATCAGATCCAAAAGGCTTGTGAGGCGATCTGGAGAAGTTTGGGATGAGGAAACTCTAGATCTGGACAGCAAGCTCGGGCAGATCTACGCGCCGTCACGAGATGAATTGTCTCCGGCCATCCAGAACTCCGATCGATGCGAAACCACCTCTGAAATCTTCCTGACTCGTAGAAGCTTATCTGAGAATTTTGGTGGAGCTAGATGCAAAGGGGATGTGGAGGATAGATGGACGAGTCACACGCCCAATGTAAATCCCGTCACAGGATTTGGCAGGGCATCACACCCAAGGGGAAAAGAAGAGAATCACTCTCTTAATACAAATTTCTCTCACAAATCTTTCATTAACTTCTTCCCTAACACTATACACATGTTTATATACGAATTGGCAAGGGGTAGGGGGTGATACATTCGTGGGATCAGGGGGAGGGAGAGGGGGCTGCGACCCTTTGACAATGAGAGGGGGAGAGGGGGACAACGGAACATTAGACTTGCCTAACTTTGAAATTCAAAGGGGAGGGGGACAAGAATGGTAGGTGGCAGCCCCTTCCTTGGACCAAGAGAAGGGGGCGCCCCCTTCCAGGCCACCAAGCCTCCATTCTTTGATCCCATTCACACCTTAGCACACCTAGCCCTTGGCCTTGTTCACATGAACCCCTTTTCACACATAGCCACTAGACTCATGGACCTTTTCACACTTTGGCCCATTCACATTGGTTAACCCATTTGACCCATTCATACCTAGCCCATGGGCTTGGCCCATTTAAAGGCCCATTAGTCAAGCCCAATACTATTCTAGCCCATTACAAGACCATAGGCCCATTAGTCAAGCCCAGTACTATTCTAGCCCATTACAAGACCATAGGCCCATTAGCCTTATTATAACCCATTAATCATCCATAAGCTCCAAATAGGGCCTAGCAAGGCCAAACAATTGTGAAATAAAGGTGAAGGCTCGGCCGATGCGTCCACGTCCTCCTCGAGCTATCCGGGTCCCGCCATGTCCTAGTCCACTGGCGTGTTTAGTGGCGTGTGTCTGCACCAGGGCACTAACATTTTTATTTTGCATTTGTGTCCTTTCGTTTGTATTTATACCCTTGGCTAATTGGGTTTACAATTGTAAGGCATTATAAGCCAAAGGGTTAGTCTTTAAAGTCTTTGGGTTTCTCTGTAAATTGCCAGTGGGTCCAGCAGGTGTTGGGACGCTAAAGGGTGATCTAGAGGGGGGTGAATAGATCAAACACCCGATAAAAAATTACTGCAGCAGAAACAAATGCGGAATGAAAACTTCTACTGAACAGATAGTGGGCACAATGCGAATACCAGCTACAATAGATAAAGAACAGTCCTAAGCAAACATCTACTGCGCAAGGACAGAAATGTAGAAGCTATGCAAACCATAAAACAATCACACAGTAGACAAAGGTTTTTAGGTGGTTCGGTCTTCCAGACCTACATCCACCCCACACTCAACCCGAGTGTGGATTACTGCTGACTCACAGCTTGAACCGCTGGGCCTCACAACTTGCCTACAATCCGCTGAGCCTCACAGCTTGCTGTCCAGTGGAATCCTCCATTGCAACCGCTGGGGATTATAGCTTGACCCGTCCAGAGGCAGCACCTCTGCAAACGCTGACCAACAGCTTGAACACAAGAGTTTCGAAAACAAAACAAAAAGGTAAACAAACGAAAAGGAAATGTATCCCTGCAGGGAATGTAGCTCAAACAAGTGAGCAAACTCAGATCGGGTTTTGAACCAACGATCTGAGGAACAAATCTCTCAACTCTTCACTCTCTCAACTCTCTTTCTTTTCTCTCTTTCTTTTTCTCTTCTACTGGATCGAAGGGCTCTCTGCTCTCTGCTTTTCCTTCAAGGCTTCTGCATTCGATCAGTCTTCATCTGTGGACGAAGGCTTCCTTTTATAAGCAGTCACAGCAGGAGCAACACTGGGTGCGTGTCTTCCATAATTCCCGCCTAAGTGTTTTGGCCACGTGTCATCCTGTCAGCCCTTCCAGCCTCGGATCACGTGCCCTTCATTAGCTTCACGAATAGCACCTGTCAGATAGAGAATTATCAGTTTAATGTCGACACCATGTATAGACTTCGTTCGATGCATCAAGCAGTGTATAGACTTTGTAATGCGAAGACAATGTATAGACTTTGCAGTGTGTAGAAAACTAAGGCATTGTACAGACTTTGTGAAAGCAACGCTGAAGCAAGGTATAGACTTCACGTTTATGTGCATGACAAAGCAATGTACAGACTTGACCGCTGCGAACACATGATGTACATACTTTGATTGCATGCAAGAGAAAGCAGTGTACACACTTGCTTTGAAGAACAATGCCCAAATGCAGTGTATGGACTTAGCGTGAATGTAATGCAGACACAAGAGTGTATAGACTTGATGAATGCGATGCAGACACATAGAGTGTATAGACTTGATGAACAATGCATTCTAGGCAGACCCTGTACAGACTTGAGAGACGATGCATGCATGATGTATAGACTTGTCCAATGTACAGACTTAGCATGAGACGCTAAGTGAGACGGAGGACGATGTACAGACTTGAAGGGTAATGCATGCCGACGGTTGTACAGACTTCATGTTATGAATGAGACTCTAAGGAAGGCGGACGATGTATAGACTTAGCCAGCCTTCAGCTCGATGTACAGACTTGCTCATTGTACATACTTCATGAACGATGTAGAGACTTGTCAAAGACAACTGGATGATGTATAGACTTGAGCAAGGCAAAGTCTGTACAGACTTGAAAGTTCACAATGTATAGACCTTGGCAAAACAATGATGTATAGACTTGCACAGTTCTAGGATGTATAGACTTTATGTGAAAGCCCAATGTACAGACTTGTAGAACTGAACGTAGGTAAAGATCCCAATGTATAGACTTCGAAGTTCACTGATGGATGTACAGACTTCACCTCGAGCAAGCTACAGTGCAATGTATGGACTTGGAAGCATATGAACATGGCGTTGTACATACTTAGATGAATGAACAAGCCAATGTATAGACTTCAAGCTCATGCAAGCAAAGCCAGTGTATACACTTGGCGTTTGTGTGAGCATGCGATGCACAGACTTTGTGTTGTGAACACAGACTGTACAGACTTGCTAACATGCATGAACAAATGGCATTGTATAGACTTTATGAGCGCTAGGCCAATGTACAAGGCAACCGATGTATAGACTTTTCCAGACGGATGCACTGATGCAGTATATGCACAGAAGAAGCAATGCACCGATGCAATGTATGCACAAAGTAGATATTGAACTGAAGCAATGGATGTATAGACTATATGGCATGCAACGCAGCAAGGCAGCAATGCAATGTATAGACTTCAGAACAAACGTTGCACAAATGCCATGAATATATAGACATGCGAGTCTGGGGGGGTCGACCCATCTAAGAGGGGGGTTGACCCATCTAAGTGCACTGATGCAATGTATGGACATAGCAGATATTGAACTGAAGCTATCTAACAGAATGCAGTGCATCTATACAGAGAGCAAATGCAATGCATGCTAAACACAATGACTGACTCACTGTAATGAATGCACCTGTGATACTCTCACTGTGTTGCTATCATCAAAACAACATAGCATATGCTTGTCCCTAAGGGGCACAACATTCTCCCCCTTTTTGATGATGGCAACAAAGTGACAGTGAGTCACCAACCAAATATTCATTGTTCATCAAGTCTATACACTCTGTGTGTTTGCATCGCATTCATCAAGTCTATACACTCTTGTGTCTGCATTACATTCACGCTAAGTCCATACACTGCATTTGGGCATTGTTCTTCAAAGCAAGTGTGCACACTACTTCCTCTTGCATGCAATCAAAGTATGTGCAGCATGTGTTCACAGCGGTCAAGTCTGTACATTGCTTTGTCATGCACATAAACGTGAAGTCTATACCTTGCTTCAGCGTTACTTTCACAAAGTCTGTACAATGCCTTAGTCTTCTACACACTGCAAAGTCTATACATTGTCTTCGCATTACAAAGTCTATACACTGCTTGATGCATCGAACGAAGTCTATACAAGGTGCCGACATTAAACTGATAATTCTCTGTCTGACAGGTGCTGTTCGTGAAGCTAATGAAGGGCACGTGATCCGAGGCTGGAAGGGCTGACAGGATGACACGTGGCCAAAACACTTGGGCGGGAACTGTGGAAGACACGCGCCCGGTGCTGCTCCTGCTGTGACTACTTATAAAAGGAAGCCTTCGTCCACAGATGAAGACTGATCGAATGCAGAAGCCTCGAAGGAAAAGCAGAGAGCAGAGAGCCCTTCGATCCAGCAGAAGAGAAAAAGAAAGAGAGAAAAGAAAGAGAGTTGAGAGAGTGAAGAGTTGAGAGATTTGTTCCTCAGATCGTTGGTTCAAAACCCGATCTGAGTTTGCTCACTTGTTTGAGCTACATTCCCTGCAGGGATACATTTCCTTTTCGTTTGTTTGCCTTTTTGTTTTGTTTTCGAAACTCTTGTGTTCAAGCTGTTGGTCAGTGTTTGTAGAGGTGCTGCCTCTGGACGGGTCAAGCTGTAATCCCCAACGGTTGCAGTGGAGGATTCCACTAGACAGCAAGCTGTGAGGCTCAGCGGATTGTAGGCAAGCTGTGAGGCCCAGCGGTTCAAGCTGTGAGTCAGCAGTAATCCACACTCGGGTTGATTGTGGGGTGGATGTAGGTCTGGAGGACCGAACCACCTAAAAACCTTTGTCTACTGTGTGATTGTTTTGTGGTTTACATAGCTTCTATATTTCTGTCCTTGCATAGTAGATGTTTGCTTAGGACTGTTCTTTATCTATTCTAGCTGGTATTCACATTGTACCCACTATCTGTTCAGTAGAAGTTTTCATTCCGCATTTGTTTCTGCTGTAGTAATTTTTTATCGGGTGTTTGATCTATTCACCCCCCTCTAGATCACCCTTAGCGTCCCAACAGCAGGGTCCCCCACCCTCTTTCCCATTGGTCCACCTAGGTTCTAGGGCCCATGTAGGGCTGGTTGAAAGTCCAAGATTGGACTTGGTCCAAGGGGGGGACAAGGTGGAAGAAAATTTAAACTTGGACCAAGTACAGTCCAAGATACTTCCCCCTTATAATATAATTTATTCCATGTTGTATTTTTATTTAATTTGGTAATTTGATCACATGGGGGAAGAAAATGATATCTCTAGTTTACCCCTCCCCTCTCTCCCACGAAATTTCCAGTCCCCACCCCTTGCCATTCTCTATATAAGCCTATGTATAGTGTCATTAGAGATTTTAATGAAGAATTAAGCATTTTTGCCAAGAGCAAGCCCAAGGGCACTCCTTTCTCTCTCCCATCCCCCTTGTAGATGGAGTTCTGTGAACTTCTTGAGGTGTGAAGCCTCCTCCCGTCCCCCTCTCTGAGTGAGAAGCTCAGCACCGCCGTGGCCGCCGCCATCGAGCCGCCGTCACACCGCCACCGCCACCGCGTCGAAGTTCTATCTACATCAGGATAGAAGGTTGAAGCCTGATTTTTATCTCCACATCAGGAGATCTGATCTAGCTGAAATTTTGAGTGTTAGTTCTTCTTGTTATCTTCAATCTGTATTTTAAATTTCGTGTTAATCAAAGGTCATTTGATATTTTTCCCTGATTTTTAGTTCCACCCCTGATAGTCTACCAGTTTACAGATCTATAGGATAGGAGTATGTTCATCTATTTTTCCCGTCCTGTTATACATGCCCAAAAAATCCCCAAAAATTCATGCGTGTTCTTCACTTTCCTACCTTCCACCCATTATTTTTCTAGGGTCTAGATATATCATTTCCCTATCGGTCAAAATTCATTTTCAGGGAAAACTCAGTCTGTCCTGTGTGTCTGTCAGTTCGAGCCAGTAGAAACCTTTGAAGGAGAGTCATTTTCATTTTCAATCCATTCACTTTATGGATCTGAGAAAATTATATGTTGTAGCCCTTTGAGTCCTCTATCCATCGGTACCAAGTTTGCATCAACCCGACATCGGATCTGGCCGCAAGAAATCATTTTGTGAAGGCGCGAAGAGCCGATCCGAGCCTAGCCAGCACAATCAATTCGGGAATTAATTCCTCGAAAAACATGCCGGTTCACACTTGGTCACCGCCGCTCCCGGGGATCGATCAGCAACCTTCCAGCAGCGCCCCAGCAAGACGCAGCAGCAGGGAGATTCCCGAGTACCGCCGTCCCAGCAGTCGGACCCACGTGCTGTCCCGCGGGCCCCGCAAAACCGTTCTGAGCAGCAGCCCATCTTCGGCCCGAGAACCGTCCAAATTGCTTCCCGTCAACCCGAGTTCGCTACTCCCGGGAACCACATTGTTGCCCTTTACCTCCCTACGTGGAGTGGGCCTTAAAACCATTTCTGTAAATATTGTTAATACTTGTACACCAGGAGTACGAGTTTCGGCCAGGGTCATCTTCCCCACGCTCGGAGCGTGAAGGTACACTCGCCACCCTCCTACTTTGGTATTTTGCTCAATTCGTATATTTTCATATGCCACTGCTAGAGTGATAGGATAACTAGCTCGATATATTTTATCACCGCTATGAGAGAGAGCGAGTGTGACCCGTCCCGTGACTCAATCCGAGTACACGCGGAAAAGCCGATACCAAAGGACAATCACGAGCCACATGTCCCACTTGGTCGCATCGGTAACGTGTCACAGGCATTGTACACTGTCTACCCGGATTACTATCGCCGCACCTAGGGCAAGATCTTGGTTGACTTCCTATTGTCCCCTGACATTGAGAAGGTGAAGGTTGTTGTACACTACCTGCCAATGGCTACCTATCTTGTCAACTTCTTGAACCAGACTTCCTGAACATCCGCTTTAATTTCAACCTCAAGGATGAGGGACCACTGCCAGAAGAAACAGAGGATGCTGATCTTGGCCAATTTTGTAGACCACCAGACTACTGTTGTTGCTGCACCATTGGCTGCAATTGTCTAGTCTGTGTCCGTCCTTGAGTCCTGGCCAAATCCAACTCTAGTGCCGTCGCTGCCTGATATGCGACATCCATATCAGTAACACAGGTTGCAATTAAAGGCTACCTCAATTCTGGCCTCAACCCACGTAGAAACTATTGAGTCTTTAGCCCTTCATCTGCCATAATATGTGGTGCATATCGGCCTAATTCCACAAACTTGGATTGATATTGCATGACAGTCATCTCCCCATAGGCCAATTCCATGAACTGATACATCCGGTCCATTCTGATATATGCAGGACTAAAAGTTCGTTCAAAGGAAGCAATAAACTCTCACCAAGATATATGCCGAAGAGTATGAGATTGAAATGTCACCTCCCATTCTATGGTCCACCAAGTTGAGGTTGCTACCTGCAATTGATAACTTGCCAACAATACTTTTTCATCTTTGGCACATTCCCTCGAACAGAAAACATGTTCTGTAGCATCAAGCCAAGCCCTAGCTGCATCTGGGTTAGGTTGCCCTTCAAACTAGGGTGGGTGGAATTGTAGAAACTCTTTGAGAGCTCGACCATGACCATCTTTAGATGATGAACCATCACTAGTTTCTTGATCTACATGACCTTGATCTCTTGCAACTGCCGGTGGAGGCAATGTACCACTCTCCTCAGCTTGAACTTCTGCCAGCATTTTGGCCTAAAAATGAGTTCTCAGCCTTGGCACCATTGCCCTCTAACATAGAACAAAGAACACCCAAAAAGAAACACAAGTAATTACACTCAATAGCCTATGCCAGTTGTCAGATGTACTTAGTGGACTTCTTCTGGACTACCATAATTCTAGATTCTTATACATCCCCACACCTAATTGCTCTGACACCAACTGTAACGACCTAGAATCTGGATACCGGGCGAACACGATACCACTTGGACCCTGAGACACCACCCAATAGCTGTGAAGCTCCGAAGGGTTGATGGATTGGTATGGGTTTGGAAAAGAATCTAAAATTACACGCATAATATAGAATTAACTAGAGAACCGTACTAGAAATGCTACATTATCACAGTAAACATATTACATTGCTAAAATATTACATTAGCACATTCGTACATTAGTCTAGAAGTTTACATGTACAAGTCCACATAACCACATAAGTATTAAAAGTACATAGTCACGGGACATACCCCGACTCTGACAACGACACTGGCTGTTAAGGATGCTCACCAAAACCACGCGGTACTACAGAAGCCTGCCGTGCCTCACCTAAAAAATAAGGGGTAAGCCTCGTCTCATCGGCTCAGTATGGGTCCCGCAGAACACTACCTCACAATAAGCAAATGCGATAACAACAAGAAATCATCGCAATAATAACGACAATGGCATAAAGTAAAAGCAGTAACAATAAGAGCTGTGCAAGAATAACAACTACGTAAACAATGAAATAACACAGCCAATCACGATTATCGCACAATCTATTTTATGCCAAATCACAAAGTTAACCACGATGTAACCGTACAAACTAATAGAGAGGAAGTTCTACCTTTCTAGTGACAAGAGAAAATCACACTAGAAGTAAGGCTAGACATGTCCACTGACGTCTTATACTACACCTCGGATGTCTCCTAGTCGCCTTGAACATGGTAACTAAGACACTGTAACAAGAACCATGGAACAAGGACTAGTCAGGGTCATGCTCATTAGTGCGGATCCACTGCCCCCGACCATGTGTGCACAAACTGACTCACTATTCTAAGTCAGGTCCTCTAGTTGGTTTTCCCCCCTGTCGGACTCGGACTGCAAAGGCAAGGGGCCCTACGGCAACTATCCTAAAACCATCACTCCGGGATTGCCTCGCCACTACTCCCAGGTGGGTTGACACCGTGTGTCGTATAGAAGGTTACGACTAGTGGATAGTCACTGAAGAAAGAGAGAAGACCCACTCCCTATAGGCATAAGCACACACCAAGGCTTATAGAACCTTGTGAAATCAAGGGAACAAATAGAAAATCCCACGGTAAATGCGATTGAACATTGCACCGCGATGGGCATGGTCGCGGTTTTGAGTGTGCCGCAATGATCATAGTCACGGTTTGGGGTGTGCCACGATCTTCATTGATCGTGGTCTAGTGGCAGGTCGCGTTCACAAGAACGTGGTCTCCCTGACAATTGTGATCTTGAACCGACTTTCTACCCCCATGCAACTTCGGTCGCGGTCTCTGGGTCAAACACGACCTTCATCCAGAGGCTAGTCGCGGTCTAGGGCATGACCGCAATCACGCCCTCGTTCTGGACAAGTGTGAAATGCACTAAAACCCATCCCACTCTGCTCAAAACGAGGGGAAAACAATTACACAACCTGTTTCATGATTTAATACGCTGAAATACATCCATTTGGACCTCAAAAACACATGAAACGCATGGATATTAAAGATCAAACCCAAGAACATTTAATAGAACTCAAACCACTATCATTTCCTTGGTGATTTAACCAATCTAACAAGCGATTAATGGCATGAAACGAAAGGGAATCGCGATAGGAAGAGGTAGAAATCCATCCCCGTACCTAAAATGTGAAATCCTTGCCATTTAAACTCGATTCTTTGCGCCAAACGCTATCCCACTCGTGGGATGCAACCCTTTCAACAAATCCACTGCCGTCTCGGCCTCACGATCGCATCTCTGCCACTCCATAGCTCAACATGGTCTTCTCTATGCTCTATCTGTAGCAGGAGAAGACAGAGAGCCTTGGAGAACAAGAGAGAAAGAGTGTGTCGAGAGTGAGAGGGTGGAATGAGGGGGGTCGCCCTCCATCGTGGGTGAAACTAGGGTTTTAACCCATTTTCGTTTTTTTGTTTTTCATTTCACGCATGCTAGAAGCCCTTAAGAGAACTAAAATTAGAGTTATACCCTCATAATTAACACATTTAGCACAATAAGTGCTATTTCACATATAATTCTCTATAAAATTGAAATCAATGTGAGAGAAAATCAATTCCGAACCTGATTAAGGAACCAAAACTCGCGGGTCTTATAGCTGAATTGCAGTATGCGAGATGTATAAAATTTGTTATCTATAAATCCCCCTTTTGAATGCCCGTTTTGCAAGGGAGTTCACTGATTGATAAATTGGTGTTTCGAAAAACATGACCCCAATTTGGATGTCACGTCCCGAACTGATAGCAGCGAAAATTTGTTCAGAATGTGACCGTGAGACAATCATGACAAATAGAGTAAACCACCAGAGACACAAAGAGACTAGAAATAACAAAAATAGATAATTTTATTGATATCGAAATCTATTATTACAATTTTATTGACTCACTTTATGACTATTAGAAAAGGGGAAAGAGAAAAGACATAATACGGGACTTTATGACCCTATCTAGACTCAAGAAAATAAAAAGACATGGGTCTTCAGAACTCTAGGAGAACTTTTCACTCTTGCCCTTCCCCATCTGATGGAATATCATCAACATTATTACTTGAAAAATTTTAAGAGAAATTGGGTGAGCAAAAATACTTAGTAGGAATTACATCTCTATCATCAGGTAAAATATAAGTGATTAACAGTTTAACAATATATGAAAAAATGCTTTATGATGCATGGTGAAAAAACTCAAAGACAATCATGATAGTGGTGAGATCAAATGAATAATCGAGGTAAGAAAAGAGATACTTACAAGTGCAAAATTCAACTATAAGGAATGACGATATCCAAGCAAGTCAGTAATAACTTTAGATTGGCCATTCATAGGAGTTCCAATAACATTACCCATTCCGTGGCGGAATATCAAGAACATGCCAAGTAACATATGCAAATCATATCAATGTATGAAATTATCTAGAACAAATCTTGCGTATAGTTGGTGCAATGCCACACCTGATCATTTATAATATCGGTACTTTTTTGGGCTATGCCTCACCCCTAGGACCAGATCTAGGCCCTTATTGAATTGTGTAGCATTAAGTGTCATGTTAGACCCAAAGTCCCATATATATATTTCTAGACAAATTTCCAAATTAATAATGGCCAAAGAATTCCAATAATAAGCTCACGTAAACAAGGAAATCAAGAGCTAGAAATAATGTTTTTTTTCAAGGATCTCCAATAGTGCAAGCTCTTAAGATTAAGTTGTAAGTCATTAGAAAATTGACATTGTAAATAGAAGTCAAAGAAAATAGACTTGTCAATAAGGAGTATAACCCCATGAAAAAAGGTCGAAATAGTCATAAAGACATGAATCTGAGATAAGGTCCGAAATTCCATATATTAAACATCGAAATAATAAATCCAAAAAGAGTGGGATGAATGCTGTTTGGTTGAGGACCATGACCTGGATGCGTCCACCAAGGATGCCGCAATCAAGGTCAAATCTGGAAAGGTCAACGAGGTCAAGAATGGACGCATTGTATCGGGAAGACGCGTTTATAATAAGGCGGCCGGTCAACCCGACACATCTAAAATTGGTCGAAAAGGTTCGAAGATGGCAGACCAGAATGTGGTCCCTATACCTGCCACCTTCAGGAAATAAAACCTGAACATAATTGTGAGGCATGCCGCGTTCAGTATGAATTGAGCTGAACTCTGGCAGAACTTCATTTTGCCCTTCCAAAGGCCAGTTGAGCCCTATCCTACACAGTAGGATGTGGATTCCATGGATTTTTAGGGTTTTAGGGTACAATCTGCTCGATATCCTAGTGGGAATCCCAGACTCGTGGTGACTTATGGAGGCCTCGATGAAGAAAGTCCCAGTCTGATGGAAGAAATATCCGACGAAGGGTTCTAACTTCACCAAGAATTAGGGTTCCTATCACACTACTAGAATGAAACAACCAGCGGTAGGTTACTATCACTGGAGTGACAAAACCTTCAAACATATAAACAAGATATATCACAAGATGTATTCTTCAACAAAAATCATTCATGTAGAAGTGTGAAACCATTCTATGTTGAACAAATTTTAGATTACCAGAATTTTATTTACTCTTTTAACATGCTAAGAACAATAAAGGTAAGATGAGTTCATGGAATCAAAAGAAAGGATGAACATGGATCATAAAGACTTTAAGGGATTTAAGGTTCATACATGTTCCCTAGTTACATTTGTTAGTTCAGATGACATGCAGACGTAAAATCATCTATCTATACTCAATATCACTAACATAACATGATGGAAAGATAATAGAGTTTTGGGGAACACGTGCTAGAATGCAGTCTACAAGGGGGCCGCGTTCTGATGAACGCGGTCAAGCTGGGCGCCGCAATCAATAAAATACAAATTTTATTAAAATCTCAGTTCATTATGAACGCGTCCTAGGGGGCAGACTTGTTTACAAGAATGTGTCCTTTAGGCATGACGCGTTAAGAATTATTTAACGAAAACTAAAAAATAATAAGATACGGACATGGTCTATTGGCCTACCATGTTCAGAACGGGGTGCCTGTGAAGGCCGCGACTACGAATAGAGACTTGTTTCCGATCAGAAAACCCTAAAATAATGATATCTAGTTCCTAATCCTTGAAATATGTGCAATATAATAGATAGAATTTAGGGAAAATGATGCAGAACTAGACTAGACATGCATATGAACATGTCTGATGCATTAATTAGAGATTTAGCGTAAGAGAACACCAACCTTGAATCGTTTAAGGAAGAAGAGGAAGAAGAATGAAGAACGCCCATGAATGCCCCGAAGAACTCTCGATTCCTCCTTCTAGATCAATCCTCCCACACCTTGAAGCCTTCTCCTACGAGCTAAGGTTGACCAGGGATGCTATGGGATCCTATGTATAGGATTTCTTGCCTCTAGGAGTGCTAATTAGGTCAAGGAACCATATATAGGATTATACTCTAAAAAAATCATTTTTTATCTTTATCTAGGCTGCCCCCACCCTATCTAAGATGAATTAGGGTTAGGGTTTAGGTTAGATTTTGACCTCCCTTAGTGGATTAGGGTTTGGTTGCAGTTATTAGCCCATTAGGGTTAGGTTAAAACCAAACTAGTCCATTCAGAAACAATGGTTTTAGAAGTTCCAAATTGAGGAATTAGTATATCCTTTTAAGCCCTTTAGACCTTAATTATTAACCCACTAAAATGTTAAAACCCATTACAATTTCTTTTATCTAATTCCATTATAATTATTTAAAAATTTCTCTTTTCTAATTTCCACTCATTTAATTAATTCAATAAAATTGGGTTGCTACATTGGACGTCTTGCTCATGGAAATTCTCGAGCCAAAGGTGATCCTCACACGGTAACAGATGAATGGAATGGGTAAAAGGTCAAGAGAATTAGAGGGAAAGGAGGCCGACAAGGGCTTGTAGCAGTAGTCCAGGGGACCCCCAAAAATCACCGCAAGACTTCGGCACACTAAGACATGCATAGAAATTCGGCTCAAAAGAGCTTCAAGAGACCTAAAAGAACTAACAAGGGCTTAGAGTAGCAGTACAAGGGATCCCTCGACAATCGTCATCAGACTTTGGCACACTAAGGGATGCAGAGCAATCTGGCTCAAATTAAGGAACTACAAGGCACCTAAAGAAATGAAAAAGAAAATGACCTCTAACTCGCACGTACATGACGTACGTGCATGGGACACGCTCTCAATTATCAGAATTGGAGCAGAATAGACAGACAACACAGGAGCTAAGTGAAGTGTAAAGCTAGTAGGGAATCCATTGGCAAACCCTTCGGTAACAACTCGAGAATCTGATTACCGGGAGAGACCCGATAACTCGAGACTCGAACCGCCGCCCACGAGCCGGGAGGGCTTGGAAGGGCTAAAAGGAGTGTGGAGGCACAAAGAAATAAGAAATAAAACAGGATAATTCAACAATTAATAGAAATAAAAAAACAACTACAGCTACAACAGAGTCCAGTCCAATAGAAAGTACAGTCCAAAGCTGTAAATATGTACCACATGCCAAGTGAACACTCGGCTCGACGAGTTGGCAACTGAGAACCTCCGCACTGCGCCCTCGAACCTCGAGGAAGAACCGCCATACCTGAAAAGCAGGGAATGAGTCTCCAAAACAGAGACTCAGCAGGGATCCCACGGAACCCCAACCAGAAACAACGGCAGTAGCGGAAAGGAAGGCTACAACGACAGTAGGAACAGCGAACCGGTGGTCGGTCAAAACTCGGCACAACAGCTACTCCTACTGTACCAGAACCACACCCCGGACTCACGGTCGGGGGCTACCGAACTACACTAGTACCGCTTACCGAAGTAAAAACCCACGACAACCATGCCGTAGAGGCCTGTCTCCCAGGACACAGCCAACCTGGACACGATGTCCAAAGTGCAACCCTGACCATTCGGTTGCGGGTACTGCACAACAAGACGCAACCTTAGTGAAGCCACTAGCACTAGTCTCACGGCGTGAAAATCGACACACGCGTCACGGTGGAAACAACCGAAACTCGACGGTCAACACGACCGAGAACCCGAAGCTTGAAGTCATGAAAACTGACAGTCTGTCACTCCCGACTCGACAGGAGTACCTCCCACTAGAAGCACAGTCGGTAGCGTCCCCTGACGTTTTACACCGCACCGCAGGTGAACTGCCTGACATGGTAGCTCCTACCAAAGGCACGAACACCGCACAAGTAACCACAAACGAGTGACTAGCTGGGTTACGCCCATCGATGTGGGTCCAACTGCCCCCAACCACGTGTGCACACACAGACCGCGCGTCCCTGGTCTGGCCCTCTGGCCAGTTTTCCCCTCAGCCGGACTCTGGCTGCAAGACGTGGGGGCCGACGAAAATCGGTCCACAAACCGTCTCTAAGGGTAGCCTCTCCACCACTCCATGGTGGGACCATACGCGTGTAAGCAGGCTACGACTAGTGGAGGGTCACTGAGAGAGTAGACTCTCAACTCAACGAAAAACAACGTCCGAACCCAAAGAAGTACGGGGACTGCCCCACGTACCAGCACCATCGCACGGTGACCACAGTCGGAGAAGAAACGGGACTCACAGTCCACGGGCCACACGCTCGCCACGCAGAAATGCCAAAACACGGTTCCCAGAGTAGCTCACAGGCTGCCGAACCAAATCCCACTGTCAGAGAAAGGCGGGAACTCTCCAGCCCCAGGCTGGCAACTGGACTCGCAGTCCAAGGCCACAAGCATGGCCCACGCGGAAAGCACAGAAGCATGATTCCCGAAGCAACGCACAAGCTGCCACGCCGATAACTGGACTCACAGTCCAAGGCCAAACACATGGAACCATCTTCAAGGAAAACTCACGTCATGCGGGGGAGACCCCACCGCACCCCCACCGACACACGGTGACTCGGTCTAGCGTAACACGAAAGCCCGACACGTGAGAAGTCACCTGGACTCTCAAACCCATGGGCACGCTAAACGAGGTAGCACCGTCCTCTCGACACCCTCAAAACACGGACACAGAATCCCACGGGTGTCTGGGGCACTCACAAGATCGCAAGTCGACCACTGGGTCACGTCCGGGTCGAATAGGGACCGACACAACGCGAAACGATCGCGGAGAACACAAAAACTCATCTCGGCACTAGACAGAGCCTGATGGTCTAAGCTTGGGCCGTCACAGTCCGTAACGGTCCAAGCCTCGACTGTCACAACCACTCTGACGCACCAACAAAGGGCCGTCAGATGCTCGGTGCGAAGTTGTATGTGATGCACCTACCCTGGTGCGTCACAGTCTCTAACGTGTCAGCCCTGGTGCGTCACAGTCTCTAACGTGTCAGCCCTGGTGCGTCACAAGATAAGATGAAACCAACTGTGACGCGTCCCCCTCGGTGCGTCACAGGCTGTAACAGACCAACTCTGGTGCATTACAAGGTGGGTACACGTCCGCTCTGACACACCCACACAGGGGCGTTACAAGGCTGTGACGTGCCAGCCTTGGTGCGTCACAGGCCTTGACCCCGAACGGTCAAAACCAACGAACGAAAGCCAACGGTCAGATCGTCCCTGACGGTCCAACCCAGGCGTGTCATAGTGCCGTGGCAGTCTATCGTGGGACCATCACACCCACAGACCACCAAAAGGTTAAACGAGCCCTGTGACGCACCCACCCTGGGGCGTCACAGGTTGTGACGGTCTCTGGAAGGACCGTCACGCCCGTCCGAGAGCGAAACGGTGGAAAACAACCCAAAAATCTGATCCACTCCCCGATCACCCCCGAGTGATGAGGAAACAAAGGGGCATTGTTGCATCCCTACGGTTTTGATGATGTCTCACACTATAAATCAATCGGTTTCTATCAATAGATTAATTCATGCTTCATGTAGGACAGTGCAGTTCATGTGGTTGTCATATAGACATGCATTACTTGTTCAAGTCCATACTCTATCAGCTCAGTCTGGACAGTAGTGGGTCGACCCCCATCCAGATGGGTCGACCCCCCAGATTTGCAAGTCAGTTCATTGGCGTTGGGTGTCCAAGTCTATACATTGATTCACTGTTCATGCCTTTCTTCAAAGTCTGTATAGCCATTCCTTGAGATCAAGTCTATACATCGGTTTTTTTGATCAAGTCTGTACAGCGGTTGCATTCATTGGAAGTCTATACATTCCCAGCCTTTACCACAGTTGAACCCCAAGTCTGTACATCGCCTCATATCTTCCAAGTCTATACATCCTCAGTTGAACCCCAAGTCTGTACATCGCTTGCATCTTCAAAGTCCATACATCCATAGCAAGTCTGTACACTAACACTTTACCTACGTTCAGAACTTCAAGTCTATACAGTGGTAAACTCTACACATCGGCTTCCAAGTCTGAACATCGCTGTTGCATTCACGCAAGCCATTACATTGCACTGTTCATGCACGGTACACCAAGTCTGTACAGAGTTCGCGTCTCATGCATCATCTACATAAAGTCCATACATTCATTGTAGCTTGCTTAGCTGAAGTGTGTACATCCATCGTCTCATGAAGTGTGTACATTGCGTCACATTGTTAAACTCTGCACATTGTGCTTTAAAGATCACCAAGTCTATACATTGCTCACAGCACACACGTTCAAAGCCTGAAGTCTGTATAGCCTTGACATATGCTCCTAAGTCTATACATCACAAGGTCTACACATCACAGTGTTCAAGCCTTTCAAGTCGATACACTGGTTCAGGGTTCCCAAGTCTATACATCGGTCCTCAAGCGTTACAAGTCTGTACAGCCTGCTTATCGTTCAGAGTCTGTACATTCCTCAAGGGCCAAGTGTATACATTGTCCACGTGTTCACATTTACAAAGTCTATACATCGTGGGGCTTCGAATCTTCAAGTCTGTACATCCTTCAAGGGCCAAGTCTATACACTGTCTCGCTCACATCTTCAAGGGATAAGTCTATACATCGTTCGCTCAACTTCAGCTTTTACATTAAAGTCTATACAATGGATTGAGCATCGTAAAGTATATACAGTGGATTGAGCATCGTGAAGTCTATACAGTGATTGAGCATCGTGAAGTCTATATAGTGGCTGAGCATCGTGAAGTCTATACAGTGGCTGAGCATCGTAAAGTCTATACATTGGTTAGGCTCAATCATGCAGCGTTCATCTCAAGTATGTACACTGCCTTTCACATGCACTCATTCATCAAGTCTGTATAGTCCCTTGGTTGCAAGTCTATACACTCGATTGCTTCATACATTACCAGAAGTCTACACACCCCCCTCTGCTATGTAATGCATCAGTTTTCAAGTCTATACACTGAGGATGCTGAAGGCCCTCAAGTGTATACATTCTCACTTTGTACACACTTATTCATTTGCTGCTTCTTAAGTATATACACTCGTTGTTATAAGCCTGAACTAACTAATTCGATTCATTTCTTTTGTCTCTACCTGCAGATGACTCAGGTTAATGATTGGGCACGTGAACCGAGGATGATGCTTGACACGTGATCCGAGGATGCTCTGGAAAAGGAGGGAACGAGACCCACTCGTGTGAAGTCCTGGAATGCAGGTCGGAAGCCATATAAAAGGTGTCTTCTGCGAACAGGAGAAGTGAACGAAAAGAAAAAAGAGGCTGAAGTGAAGAATCCCTAAGCAAAAGAAGAAAAGAGAGAGCCTCCACGTTCTAGAGAAAAGACAGAGAGAAGAATTTGAGACATGAACTGAGAGAAATGTCCTTGAGAGATAGAAGAAATCGTGCTGTGAATATTTGCTTCTTCGGAAGCTACATTTGTTTTTGGTTTTCAGAAACGATTGTCGTTCATCGTTGGTCTTGTTTTCCTTTCTATTTTTCATTTCTTCATTTCTGATTTCGAATTGTTACCCTCTAGTGTTTGGAGGAAGGGAGAGTTACTCCAGTTCCCCTCTAGGCTGCAGAGGAAGAGAGATCTGTGATCTCTGGTTTTGCCAGTGACGGGCTGTCACTAGCAGGTTCCCTCCGGGTTGGAGGAAGGGAGAGCCATCTCCAATTCTGGTCTTGCTGGTTGCAGGTCCAGGTGTCAAGCTCTGTGGGTAGCAGAGTTTGGTTGAGGGATTTGTTTCCCTTGGTTGGTCAAGTTGTGTGGCAGCATCTTCTTCGCAGACTGAGTCTGCAGTTTTCTAGCAGTGGCTAGTGGAATCCTCACTCTAGTTGGAGTGAGGGGTAGATGTAGATTGTGGACTACAATTGAACCACCTTAAAATTTCTTGTCTCCTCTGTGGTTTGCTGTTATCGGTTGTGCTCTCCATCTGCTTGGCATTGCGTTTGACTGTGGACAGCCTTTTTCAATCACACCTTCTTATTCTGTCTTAGTTATTCACTGCGTTAGCTATATTGTTTTGCTATATCTGAAGGGTCGAAATTCGAAGTAGTGATTTTCCGCTGAAGTTTTCTAAATCGGGAGTGATCTATTCATCCCCCCCTTCTATATCACTCTTCGCTGCGCTAACACTTGGTATCAGAGCAGGTTTGCATCATGTGGGCAAACGGTCAAGGAAATGCTAATGGTCCTCGAAGTTTCATGCCTGAAGGTCAATCCATTAGTCGCCCTCCATACTTTGATGGTAATAACTATCTCTTTTAGAAGAACAGGATGGAAGTGTTTATCAGGGCACAGAGCCACAAGCTGTGGAGGGTAATTACTGTTGGGTCGTATGATCTGCCACCGAACGAGGACGCGTGGACAGATGATAATGTCAAGCTATCTTCACTCAACTGGACGGCGCTGAACATCATCCAGTGTTCTGTTCACCAAGAGGAATATGCCCGCATATCTGCCTACAAGACTGCCAAGCGAATGTGGGATGAGCTGCAATTAATCTACGAAGGTACAGCTCAAGTGAAAGCCTCGAAGGTAAATCTCTACACCTCTAAGTATGAATTGTTTAGGATGAATGTAGAAGAGAATATTACTGAAATGTATGCCAGGTTGTCCTTGATCACAAACACTCTTAAGGGGCTAGGGAAGGATCTAGCTGAGGCAGACATATTCAGGAAAATTCTTAGATCTTTATCCCCAGCATGGCACACTAAGGCCATAGTGATAGAGGAGTCAAAAGATCTGACGACCTTGACAGTGAATGAACTCATAGGATCCCTCATGACCTATGAGATGAATTTCAAAGAAGGTGGTGAAGGAAGTGACAGGAAGGGTAAGAATGTAGCTCTCAAGGCATCCCGCAACAAGAGTAGCAGTAGCAGCAGTAGCAGCAGTAGCGGTGAGTCCGATGGTTTTTCTGATCTCGACCAGAAGGAGCAGGCAATGCTCACTCGACAGTTCAGTAAATTTTTAAGGAGAAAGGGGAAGACCTTTAGGAGGAAGAAGCCATACTCCTTTAACAAGAATGTTGAATCTACCAATCATAAGGACAGAAATTCTAAGAGACTGACTTGTTTTCATTGTAACAAACAGGGACACATGAAAGGCGAATGCCCAGATCTCCAAAAGAAGGGTCCCTACTTTCAGAAGAAGAGCTCAAAGGTGCAGAAAAAGAAGAAGCCACAGGCGATGGTCTGCACGTGGAGCGAGGAGGAAGAAGATCCCGAAGACACTTCCTCAGAGGAGTATGAAGAAGGAATTTGCCTTATGGCAAATAGCGAAGAGGAGGTAATAAATGTCTTTGAAAATTTCTCTATTGATGACTGGGAAGATGCTTATGGTGAATTGTTAGACAAGTTTAATTCTCTCAGTAAAGAGCATAGGGTCCTCAAAAGAAAATTTAATACTAATGTTGAAGAACAAACCCAGGTCCGTGAGGAAAATCAGAAACTAAAAGAGCAACTAGAAGAAATGACCTCACTAAGAAAAGAAAATGATAAGCTCAAGGGAGAAAACCAGGAGAGTCACACCCAGCTCAATGAACTGAAAACTAAAATTGAAGAAAGCCTGAATGAAATTAGAGTGAACTTAGAGAAATATGAAGCTATTAAGATAGTGAATGTTGAACTGTTAAAAAACTCTGAGTCACTGCAAAAAGAGCTGGAAGACAAACAAAAGGTTTTGGAAGGATTTGTTCAGGGAAAAACTAGTCTGGATGCTATTCTAGGGACAAGGGTTAACTTCAATAAGGAGGGTCTAGGCTATGACCCAACTAACAAGAGACCCCTACAATTCAAGACCATCACCTTCTGCCCAGAGAAGGGAAAAGAGAAGCTGGACACACCATCCAGCTCAAACAGTAGTAAAGGAGCTCAATGTCCGAAAGAAACTTTAAAGAACAGTGCTGGTCAACCATTTAAAATGGGAATGAATTTTGTGAAGAACTTCACTAAGCCCACTCATCAGAACATAAATGGTAAATGGACCAAGCAAGTGGATCAGAAGAAAAGCTGGAATTACTACAATCAGATGGGTCCAAACAGGACCTACTGGAGAAATAATTATCATCTTCAAAAATCTGTTAATCAACAAGCTCACAGGAGATTTCCTAGGAATGGGAAGCCTAATGAATGGAATAGAGCTTACTTCTCCAGACCAGCTGGACTTAATTTCAATAAACCAGAAGTAAAGGTGCCAGAGAAAACCATGCTGAAGCAAATCTGATACCTAAACATTTGATCAGAGATTTGAACAATGTCTTTGGACCCAACTCATCTTGGGTTCAAATCACTTTGCTTGATTTTGTTTGTGTAGGTCGGCCTGGCAGCTGAAGACAACAAGTGGTACCTCGACAGTGGCTGCTCCAGGCACATGACAGGAGACCGATCCAAGTTCAGCAAGATAGAGATGAAGGTAGGGGGTCTGGTCAAGTTTGGAGGAAAGAACAAAGGTAAGATAATTGGAGTTGGCACAGTAGGTAAGACTTCCACAAACTCCATTGAAAAAGTTCTACTTGTGGAAGGTCTTCAACACAACCTGATTAGCATTAGTCAGTTATGTGACAAGGGTCACAGGGTTGTGTTTGATGATAATTCATGCAAAATCTTTGAAATAAATTCTGATGTGGTTAAATTTGTAGCCAACAGGATTAATAATGTTTACATGGTAGACTTAGATGAGGAATCTGAATCTAATATTTGTTTATCTGCCAATTCTGAAAATGATGCTTTTGAATGGCATAGACGTTTAGGCCATGCTAGCTTTACTACTTTAAATAAATTGGTCAAGCATGATTTAGTTAGAGGCATGCCTAGAATTAAATTCAATTCTATTTCAAAATCATGTGATGCCTGTGCTCTAGGCAAACAGTCCAGGAATTCTTTCAAGCTAAGATCTGAGCCATTGTCCTCTAGACCAATGGAACTTCTCCATATGGACCTTTTCGGTCCTACTAGAACTCAGAGTCTTAATGGGAACAGGTTTGGCTATGTCATCATAGATGACTTCTCTAGATATTCATGGATCTTTTTCTTAGCAAATAAAAGTGATGCATTTCAAAAGTTTAATCAATTTTTTAATAAGGTCAAACAAGAAGGAAAACACAATATCTGTTCTATTCAATCTGACCATGGAGGTGAGTTTGAAAACTCCATGTTTTCTGATCTTTGTGAAAGAGAGGGACTAACACACAAATTTTCTTCTCCCAGGACACCTGAATAGAATGGAATTGTAGAGAGAAGAAATAGAACTGTTGTGAAGATGGCCCGAACCATGCTAATTGAAAGTCAATTACCAAGGAGGTTTTGGGCAGAGGCGGCCAATACATCAACTTACATAATCAACAGGGCCATGGTAAGACCCATTCACAAGAAAACACCCTATGAGCTTCTAAAAGGTCAGAAACCAAACTTGTTTCATTTCAGAATTTTTGGAGCTAAATGCTTTATTCATAACAATGACAAGAAAGATTTAGATAAGTTTGAAGCTAAAAGCTCCCCTGGAATATTTTTAGGATACTCTGAAGTGTCTAGGGCATATAGGGTCTTTAACATATCAGACCAGAAAGTTGAAGAGTCTCCACACATCATTTTTAGTGATAAGAAATGTGTCACTAACATTGAAAATGTTGACAGGGGTTCCAATCATGATTGGGAATTCCTAGAAGACCAAGAAGAAGAGAAGACTCAGCCGAGTGGAACAGCAAATCCTCCCAACCAGGAAGAGCCAAGAGAAACATGTGAGTCTTCAATAAATGTTAGATTTCTTAAAGATCATCCGATAGATAATGTCATAGACAATCCTGAAGATCCTCTTCGGACTAGGTCTCATTTTAGGAATGTGAATAATGAAGACTTAATTGCCTCAGTCTCACAAATTGAACCCAAATCAGTAGAAGAGGCCTTAGCTGATCAAGCTTGGGTCAATGCTGTGTGTGAGGAATTGGGCCAGTTCGAAAGAAATAATGTTTGGGAACTTGTTCCAAGACCAGATAATGTTAATATCATAGGAACTAAGTGGGTGTTCAAAAATAAAATGAATGAAGATGGAATCATTTCTAGGAATAAGGCCAGATTAGTAGCCAAGGGCTACTGTCAGGAATTTGATGTAGATTTTGATGAATCCTATGCACCTGTTGCTAGGATGGAAGCTATAAGATTGTTGCTTGCTTTTGCATGTTCAAAGAATATAAAACTCTAACAAATGGATGTTAAAAGTGCCTTATTGAATGGAGTCATTAAAGAAGAGATTTTTGTTGAACAACCCCCCGGATTTCAATTCTCTCCTCAACCTAACCAAGTTTTTAGGTTAAACAAAGTCTTGTATGGTCTAAAGCATGCTCCTCGAGCATGGTATGAAAGATTGACTGAATTTCTGATCAGCAAGGGCTACAAAAGAGGTAAATTTAATCAAACCTTATTTACCAAGGGTACAAATAAAGATCTCATCATAGTTCAGGTATATGTAGATGACATTGTATTTGGATCAACTAAGCATGAACTATGTGATGAATTCTCTAAAATGATGTCTGCTGAATTTGAGATGAGTTTGGTTGGTGAACTAAAGTACTTTCTTGGCTTGCAGGTACAACAGTCAGAGGATGGATGCTTTATCAACCAGACCAAATACACAATGGAACTATTCAAGAGGTTTGGTATGGAAAACCTGAAGCACATTACAACACCCATGGGTACCAATACCTCACTGGATACAGATGAGATAGGTAAAAAAGTAAATGCCAAGCTCTATCGAGGTATGATTGGATCTCTTCTTTACTTGACAGCTTCTAGACCTGATATACAGTTCAGTGTAGGAATGTGTGCAAGGTATCAGTCTAGACCTACTGAATTACATTTAGCTGCAGTGAAAAGAATTTTCAGATATTTGTCAGCTACTCATTCTCTTGGTTTATGGTTTCCTGCATTACACACATTTAACTTAGTTGCATACACAGATGCTGATTATGCAGGATGTAAACTAGACAGGAAAAGCACTAGTGGTCATTGTGAATTTTTGGGTGGGTGTTTAGTGTCTTGGGGTTCCAAGAAACAACATTATGTGGCCCTCTCCACTGTAGAAGCTGAATATGTGGCTGCAGAGAGTTCTGGTACACAAGTCATCTGGATTAAACACCAGCTTCAGGACTACCAAGTAGACCTGGGGTGCACACCTATCTATTGTGATAATACTAGTGCCATTAATCTTGCCAAAAATCCTATTTTGCATTCACGCACCAAACACATTGAGATAAGGCATCATTTCATAAGAGATGAGGTTTCTAAAAATAACTTTGAACTGATTCATGTAGGCACTGATAATCAGATTGCTGACATTTTCACTAAACCTCTGGATAATGAAAAATTCACATCACTGAGAAGAGAATTAGGCTTATACAAATTGTCTTAAATGTGAAGTCTGTTCTTTTTGTGAGGGGGAGTTCTGTATGTCTGTTGGTTAGCTTTCAGGAATGCTTTGAGTGAGGGGGAGCTGGTTGAGCTGTGAGAGGAAGAGTTCTTTGACAGATTCAAAAAGATTGACCAGATGTGTGTCATTGTTGGTTTTCAAGACAGATCTAGTGTGGTTCTCTCAGACAGTAGAATGTCACTTATTTCTTAAGTCTATAAGTTAGTGATACTAAAGTCTAGTTAGAATCTTTCCTCTGGTATTCCTTCATAGATCTGGATTAATTGTATAAAGTATATCTTCCTACATTGTCAATGATTCTGGTTCAGGCCAAAACCTGTATGTCTTGATATCTGACCCAATCAGCTTGAAATCTAGACTTCAAGATTCACTTCAAGAAATAGTCCTTTTGGTATTATTTTCAATCATTCCATCTCTTCAACACAAGGGCTTAACTGAACAAACATGTCTTGTTTTGGTCACTGAGAAACCGGGAGCTTCATCAATGAAATGAAGTTTTCTCCTATGTCATGAGGTGTCAAATGCTTAAAATGAATGAAAAGTCATGACAGAACAATGGTGGCTAGCTGGTGAGTAACTGGGGACTCAGGCCTCTAATCAAGGTGTTTCCTCATGTCAAAAGCCACAGTTACTAACTCTGTTCCTTTAATAAAAAAAAGGAGGAAGTAATGAGGTACTCACACTTAGTAACTGAGGATTCAGTCCTCTAATCAAGGTGTCTCCCTAATGTCAACAGAGTGAATTACCAACTTACTCATTGATCTTCTTGAAAATCATCTCAAAAATCTCCTTGTTGTTATGCAACTAATGGATTGCTTGTCCTCAATACCTTGAGAACACCTCTCTGACTTTGTCTCTTGTTGTCATGTGGGATAGTTGACTGTTCAGCTATATCTGGCCATACTTGTTAACTCCTACTCTAAATCATACATTATGTATGCTGATAAACTTTTCTATCATTCTATTTCTCTATTGTTTACTAGAGTTCAAGAACCTTCACTTGAGTTTAGCACCTCACTTATTCTCTTAAGACTTGCTCGTGCCTTTCTGCACTAAGAAGTTACTGTACTTCTTCTTCATGTCTCCAGCACCTTCATATATTCTGCATTTCCTTTTGTTGATGTCAAAGGGGGAGAGAGGTTCTGCAATATCTGTAAGTCATGAATTGTCATGAGTTTTGGGGGAGTTTTGTTTATGAGCTGTGGGGGAGAATTCATGTCATGGAAATTTCTGAGAATGAGTTATGAGGGAGCTGAGAGTGTGTTGTAGGGAGTGTTTAAATCGTCTGCATGAGCATGCCTTGAATTTGCTTTGATTGTTGGAACTGCAGTTAATTTCCTGTTAAGCTTTGATATTGCTTGATTCATAGTGTTGTCATCATCAAAAATGGGGAGATTGTTGCATCCCTATGGTTTTGATGATGTCTCACACTATAAATCAATCGGTTTCTATCAATAGATTAATTCATGCTTCATGTAGGACAGTGAGTTCATGTGGTTGTCATATAGACATGCATTACTTGTTCAAGTCCATACTCTGTCAGCAAAGTCTAGACAGTAGTGGGTCGACCCCCCTTCCAGATGGGTCGACCCCCCAGATTCGCAAGTCAGTTCATTGGCGTTGGGCATCCAAGTCTATACATTGATTCACTGTTCATGCCTTCCTTCAAAGTCTATACAGCCATTCCTTGAGATCAAGTCTATACATCGGTTTGTTTGATCAAGTCTGTATAGCGGTTGAATTCATTGGAAGTCTATACATTCCCAGCCTTTACCACAGTTGAACCCCAAGTCTGTACATCGCCTCATATCTTCCAAGTCTATACATCCTCAGTTGAACCCCAAGTCTGTACATCGCTTGCATCTTCAAAGTCCATACATCCATAGCAAGTCTGTACACTGACACTTTACCTACGTTCAGAACTTCAAGTCTATACAGTGGTAAACTCTACACATCGGCTTCCAAGTCTGAACATCGCTGTTGCATTCACGCAAGCCGTTACATTGCACTGTTCATGCACAACACACCAAGTCTGTACAGAGTTCGCGTCTCATGCATCGTCTACATAAAGTCCATACATTCACTGTAGCTTGCTTAGCTGAAGTGTGTACATCTATCGTCTCATGAAGTGTGTACATTGCGTCACATTGTTAAACTCTGCACATTGTGCTTTAAAGATCACCAAGTCTATACATTGCTCACAGCACACACGTTCAAAGCCTGAAGTCTGTACAGCCTTGACATATGCTCCTAAGTCTATACATCACAAGGTCTGCACATCGCAGTGTTCAAGCCTTTCAAGTCGATACACTGGTTCTGGGTTCCCAAGTCTATACATCGGTCCTCAAGCGTTACAAGTCTGTACAGCCTGCTTCATCGTTCAGAGTCTGTACATTCCTCAAGGGCCAAGTGTATACATTGTCCACGTGTTCACATTTACAAAGTCTATACATCGTGGGGCTTCGAATCTTCAAGTCTGTACATCCTTCAAGGGCCAAGTCTATACACTGTCTCGCTCACATCTTCAAGGGGTAAGTCTATACATCGTTCGCTCAACTTCAGCTTTTGCATTAAAGTCTATACAGTGGATTGAGCATCGTAAAGTCTATACAGTGGATTGAGCATCGTGAATTCTATACAGTGATTGAGCATCGTGAAGTCTATATAGTGGCTGAGCATCGTGAAGTCTATACAGTGGCTGAGCATCGTAAAGTCTATACATTGGTTAGGCTCGTTCATGCAGCGTTCATCTCAAGTCTGTACATTGCCTTTCACATGCACTCATTCATCAAGTCTGTACAGTCCCTTGGTTGCAAGTCTATACACTCGATTGCTTCATACATTATTAGAAGTCTACACATCCCCCTATGCTATGTAATGCATCAGTTTTCAAGTCTATACACTGAGGACGCTGAAGGCCCTCAAGTGTATACATTCTCACATTGTACACACTTATTCATTTGCTGCTTCTAAAGTATATACACTCGTTGTTATAAGCCTGAACTAACTAATTCGATTCATTTCTTTTGTCTCTACCTGCAGATGACTCAGGTTAATGATTGGGCACGTGAACCGAGGATGATGCCTGGCATGTGATCCGAGGATGCTCTGGAAAAGGAGGGAATGAGACCCACTCGTGTGAAGTCCTGGAATGCAGGTCAGAAGCCATATAAAAGGTGTCTTCTGCGAACAGGAGAAGTGAACGAAAAGAAAAAAGAGGCTGAAGTGAAGAATCCCTGAGCAGAAGAAGAAAAGAGAGAGCCTCCACGTTCCAGAGAAAAGACAGAGAGAAGAATTTGAGAGATATGAACTGAGAGAACTGTCCTTGAGAGATAGAAGAAATCATGCTGTGAAGATTTGCTTCTTCGGAAGCTACATTTGTTTTTGGTTTTCAGAAACGATTGTCATTCATCGTTGGTCTTGTTTTCCTTTCTGTTTTTCATTTCTTCATTTCTGATTCTGAATTGTTACCCTCTAGTGTTTGGAGGAAGGGAGAGTTACTCCAGTTCCCCTCTGGGCTGCAGAGGAAGAGAGATCTGTGATCTCTGGTTTTGCCAGTGACGGGCTGTCACTAGTAGGTTCCCTCCGGGTTGGAGGAAGGGAGAGCCATCTCCGATTCTGGTCTTGCTGGTTGCAGGTGCAGGTGTCAAGCTCTGTGGGTAGTAGAGTTTGGTTGAGGGATTTGTTTCCCTTGGTTGTTCAAGCTGTGTGGCAGCATCTTGTACGCAGACTGAGTCTGCAGTTTTCTAGCAGTGGCTAGTGGAATCCTCACTCTAGTTGGAGTGAGGGGTGGATGTAGATTGTGGACTACAATCGAACCACCTTAAAATTTCTTGTCTCCTCTGTGGTTTGCTGTTATCGGTTGTGCTCTCCATCTGCTTGGCATTGCGTTTGACTGTGGACAGCCTTTTTTAATCGCACCTTCTTATTCTGTCTTAGTTATTCACTGCATTAGCTATATTGTTTTGCTGTATCTGAAGGGTCGAAATTCGAAGTAGTGATTTTCCACTGAAGTTTTCTAAATCGGGAGTGATCTATTCATCCCCCCTTCTATATCACTCTTCGCTGTGCTAACAGGAATCCATCCCCAAGCCCCTAGGCATGCATCTAAACCCCTGGATCGGCCAAAAATATCATAAAACGAGAGATCGGCTCATAACCCCAAAACATGGAGTTTTCCCCAAATCGCCCCGATTAGCCCGCTCGGCTCACCATGGCCTACGAAACTCGTCGAAAGGAAAGAGCATGAGCTGGGGGTCCATATCCCTACCTCCATAGAAGATTTCGCGCCCCGAGCTCGCCGATCCGCGAAGAAAACGCCGTTGAAGCCTCGCCGTTCCACGAACCCATAGCCGAGCTTCACCGCGCCTCCACCACCTCGATCCTTATCCATCCTCGCCCGCACCTCACCCGCGCCGTCCCCAACTCGCCCACGCTCCACCCTGTCGGCCGCCGGAGAGAGAGGGTGTAATACCCCGATTTATTTATTGAGTTTTATTAATTAAAAATTGAAATAAAATGGTTTAATGCATGAATTTTGGAATTTAAAATTTAATTCCTTAGTAAATAAAACTAGTGAAATTTCGACTACCTTATCAAAATCTGGAAAAATGCTAATTGGGTCAAGGACCATTTATTTAACAACTTTGTCTTCTGTGGTCGACCTAGCAAAAATCCATAATTGGGTCTAATCAGTGGATTAAGCCCAAAAGTGCACACTTATCTAACCCTTACCTAACCTTAACTTAAACCGTCGAATTAGAGCTTAATACTCCACCAAATGACCCCAAATCGGTGGCAAATGAAAGGCCACGACCTAAGGATCATTTCCCCTCTATCAATTAATCGAAAACCAAACCCTAAAATATGCAGTCGGCCGAGTTTGGTTGGGTCAAACATTTCGGCGCCGTTTCAAACACTCACCTTGCATCGTCGATTTCTCCCAGCTCCAAAGGCGCCAGAAGGTGTATGAGCTATAAAAATGAAGCTCTTCAACTCTAGTTTCCTTTGGTAGCAGCGGCAGCCACAGTGGAGTTTGATCTAGGAAGATCTTGGTCAATTAGTGGAGGTGGGTCGGCATCCCGTCGTTCTCCTTTTTTCATCTTTGTTCATTCGATTGAGGTAGGCATTCTCAACCAAAATCTGCACATGAGTATATCATTTTGTTCCTCTCGACGAGATCTTTCCATTGGTAGTAAAAGCCCTAAATTTTATTTGGTATCTAGAGAGATCTCGGGTTTTTTCTGAAGTGTTGTCAAGTTCGTTCTTCAATCTAGGTTCATAAGTTCTCTCTTCGATTGAGGTAGGTTATAACAGCCCAAACTCTAATTAACATATATGGATGTAATCAGCAGCATGTTAGCTTTCATTTGACGTAGAAAGCCCTAAATTTTATTGAGCATGTTTAGAGAATTTCTGATTTGAGTAAGAGCATGTCTAGACTTGGTTTATGATGTGTTCTTTCAAATTACTTTCAAGTTAAATCATGATTTCAAGTTGTTAATCTTGATCCCCATATAGCATGTCATATATGGTTGGAATCAGCATCAAGCCCTCTTTCTTGTGATATATAAAGCCCCAATTTTCATAGACCATGCTTAGAGTATTTCGTGTTTGAGTAGAAGCATGCTAACAATTAGGTTTTCTAGTGTTCTTCCTAGATAGGTTGTGATTCGATTGATTTTTTGGTAAATTTTGTGTTCCAAACTCTTGTATTATGACCCTAGTATGTCTATCAAGAACCCAGGAGCATGGGGTTAAGATCCCAGCCCAATTAGACCCCAATTGGGTGAGCTTTCATTGATTTCCGAAGTCACGTTCGGTTCTGTGAAGGCAGGGGTCGACCCATGGGGTCGACCCATGCTCAAGCAGATTTTGACTGCCCGAGGGTCGACCCATGGGGTCGACCCATCCTGCACCGTGCGGGGGTCGACCCATGGGGTTGACCCATACAGCGGGCAGGTGGGGGTTGACCCATGGGGTCGACCCACACGGCAGAAATTGTGGGGGTCGACCCATTCCGCAGACATAAGTCTGTCTTGCAGGGGTCGACCCTCCCAGGGGTCGACCCATCACACCGGCAGACCCTGGTTTTTCCAAGGGTCGACCCAATGGGGTGACCCATATGCCAGCAGACCCGTTTTAGTTGTTTTTCGACCTGAGGATCGATCCGGACCGTTAGGGGATCGACCCATTCAACCTAGTCCAATTGAAAACTATATTTTTGGGGAACCAGTGACCCATGCATGTAACCATATGATCTCAAGTTACAATGGTCCCTGCATTCAATCATAGTGTAAAAACATTCCGATTACTATCTTCACTTCAACGCACACAATGGTTAATTAGAAACCCACATGATTAGTGGTTAATTATGTAACTGAATTTTTGTTAATTGCATGTTGTTCATTCCTACGCGATCTTGTTCATTCTCTTTATCATCTTGAATCATCTTTTTGGCAATTTGAGTTCATGAAAAACTTAATCCTTGGTAAATTGACATGAAATTAGGATTCATATGATTATTAGGTTGCTGGTCAGCCACTTTACTCCTGTAGAACAGCGGCCAACTTATGACCGCATATCCGTAATACGGCCCAATATGGACCGTATGTCTTGTTAATGGGTCTTAATGTCTTCTGGACATGAGCGGCCCATAATGCACCATTCATACCTTAGAGCGGCCCACTGTCCGCCGTTCTTTCTTGACCTCGTGGACTGAGTTTTGGTCCAGTTCTTGTAATGCGGCCAGTAGTAGCCGTATGTCCTGTCACACGGCACAGAAGTGACCGTATACCGAATTTTTGATTTGATGAATCCAAGGACAAGTTAGTCTATAAATCTCATACTTATGGACAGTAATTCCTCTGATTAATTGACCACGAATTTGACTAAATGTCTAGACGGATCTTGGAATCTTGTATCCAATAAATCAATGCCAACGCATCATAAGGGCCCGGTCTGGTCCTGGGGAGAGCGCCCGAAAAATTAGTGAGCCCATGGGATGTTATAATGACATGGTGAGGCATTGCACCTAGTGCATGACTAGCTTGTTGTCTACGACAGAAAAACTCTTGTTACTCTTGTTACTTGATCGTGCTTGACTTGTTATCTCTTGTTACTTCCTAGTGGCCATTCCTCGTTACAGTTCTTGTTACACTTGTACATGTTATTCTTGTTAAATTCTAGTTATCTTATATCTCTTGACCTTGCAAGATCTTTTATTACGTTGTTTCATTGTATCGTCATTATTTCTTTTTTTAGCATGGCATATGAAAATGTTATTAAATTATTAATCACGTAAACTTGTCTGTTATTTCCTACTGAGCGTCAGCTCATAGTTGTTGTTTCCCCCCTTTCCAGGCTGTTCAGGTGATGATGCGCATACCGATGGGGAGGGGCAGGAGTGATACTTTTGAGAGTACTTGTTAGTAGATGCCGAGTTGGCATAGTTGTTTACACTAGTTATTCCTTAGAGTTGTGTTAGTACTTTATTACTTTTGGAATCAGTTATTGTATTAGAGTCAGTTTGGAAGTTATGTTTGATCGTGTTTAAACAATTGTTGGTTATTGTAATAAATTTGGAATCTTCTTGATCAATAGATTTACTTCTTTCCATAGCACTTGTGTAATTGTTTAGTTTAGAATATTTATTTGATTTCTAGCTAGTTTCTAACTGTACGACCCAATATTCCGCGTCGGGGCTTGACAGTTTAGTTGGTATCAGAGCACTAGGTTTCACATTCCTAGATGTTCCTAAGTTCTAGGTTTTCCAAGTTCTAGGGTTCTAAGTGTTATCAGAGGACCCCTAACCTTGTTAAGTCTAAGAACCTGACCTGGTGAGATTTGGGTAGAAACTCGGGTTAAGTTCGTATCTTAATCGTGTTATTATCTATCTTATTGAACCTAAGTAATCTATTCCTCGTGTAGGCCATTGAATTGGCAGTAGATCATGCGGAATGGAGGAACTTGCAGCGTATGGTTCAAGGCCTTACACAGGCTTTACAGCAAGTGGCTCAAGCAGGAGCGGCACACCATGGCACTGGTGACTTATATCTAAACTTCCGAAGGATGAATCCGCCGAGATTTGGAGGCTCGACTGACCTTGATGAAGCCGAGCACTGGCTAGATGAGATGGGAAGGATATTCGTAGTAATGCAGTGCAGCAATCAAGAGCGTGTCCTTCTTTCAACCTTTCAACTTGAACGTGATGCAAGAACATGGTGGGATTCTGTGAAGGCTACCCTTGGTGACCAGCAAGTCACATGGGAGGAGTTCGAGGAATTCTTTAACAGCAAGTATTTTTCTGATAGAGTGCAAGAGAAGAAGGCAGCAGAGTTCGCGGCTTTGAAGCAGCACAATCTATCTGTGGTAGAATATGAAGCTCAATTTTCTCGGTTATCCTGATATTGTAACCACTTGATATCTACCGAGAAGATGAAGGCCAAGCGCTTTCTCAATGGACTGAGGCTGAATTATATCAACTAATTGGCACCAATGGAAATCTCCACTTATTCTGAGATGGTGAGGAAAGCTCAAGTCTTAGAAGATACTCTAGAAATGACAGAGAGAATCCGTGGAAAAGGTGCAAGAAAGGAACAACCTACGGGTTCTGGGAATATCAAACCCGGGTATGGCAAGAAGAGGCCCATTAGTGGACTTGGTTCGTGGAGTGGTTCTAGATCGTGGAAGGGCAAGATGCCAAAGCATGAAGACAAGAAGCCTAGCCCTATTGTCTCATTCAAGGGCGTGTGCAAGTTTTGTGATCGTCCTGGCCACAAGATGGAGTATTGCTGACGCAAGCTAGGCGCCTGTCTGCGATGTGGAAGTAGGGAGCACCGTATTCCTGACTGTCCCCTTCTTACGGAGCATGCTACCCCTTCAAAACCACAAGGCATCAGAAAGCCACAAGGCAAGCTTCAAGCTTTACATGCAGATGAAGTAGGAACCGCCGATGATGGTGGACTCGTCGAAGGTACTCTTATTATACTCGACAAGCCAGCAATTGTTCTTTTTAATACTGGTGCCACACATTCATTTATTTCTCTGAGATTTGCTAAGTCTTTAGCTGTGGAACCTGTTTTGATGAATTCTCCGTTAGAAATATCAACCCCTATTGGTTCTAGATCTGCAATACAGTATTTCTATCCTTCTAGTACGGTTATGATTGGTGAATAAAATTTACCAGCTGATTTAGTTTGCATGAACATGAAGGATTATGATGTAATCCTAGGAGCAGATTGGTTGGCTAGATATGAGGCTAATGTTCACTGCAGTTCTAGCTCCGTGTCTTTTACTAGGCACCCGAGGCTTTCTTTTGTGGGAGTTAAGCACCATAACTCCGTATCACTTATCTCGACTCTTCGAGCTGATAAGCTGATGAGACGAGGATGCGAGGCTTTTCTGGCCTTTGTCTGTGCAACCCCTGAGCAGCAGATTGAGATTAAAGACATTTCTATTGTCCGAGATTTTCCTGAGGTCTTTCCAGAGGAACTACCAGGACTTCGGCCTGAGCGGGAAGTTATCTTCTCTATTGATCTCATTCCTGGCACATCTCCTATTTCCAAGGCTCCTTATCGTATGTCTCCTGCGGAACTGAGAGAATTAAAGCAACAGTTGATGGAATTGCTCGAGAGGGGTGTCATTCGTCCTAGTACTTCTCATTGGGGAGCCCATGTATTATTCGTCAGGAAGAAAGATGGTTCGATGAGGTTGTGGATCGATTATCGGCAATTGAACCAGCAGACTATCAAGAACAAATATCCATTGCCGAGGATTGATGAACTATTTGACCAGATAGCGGGAGCTCAGTATTTTTCTAAGATCGATCTTCGATCTGGATATCATCAGTTGCGGATTAAGGAAGAGGATATCTATAAAACAGCTTTCCGCAGCAGGTATGGTCATTTTGAATTTGTCATTATGCCGTTTGGTCTAACGAATGCACCAGCAGCTTTCATGCAGTTGATGAACAATGTATTTCGGCCCTATCTTGATCAATGGGTCGTGGTGTTCATTGATGACATCTTGATTTATTCTAAGAATGAAGAGGAGCATGCTGAGCATCTGAGGATGACATTGCAACTGTTGAGAGATCATCAGCTATATGCCAAGTTCAATAAGTGTGAATTTTGGCTGCAAGAAGTGTCCTTTCTCGGACATATCATCACCAAAGAAGGTATTTCTGTTGATCCTTCAAAGGTAGAGGCGGTGAAGAATTGGGATCAGCCTACCAGTGTGACTGAAGTTAGAAGTTTCCTAGGCCTGGCAGGCTACTACAGAAGATTCATTCAAGATTTCTCCAAGATTGCGGTACCTATGACAAGATTAACCCGCAAGGAGAACAAGTTTGATTGGTCAGATGATTGTCAGCGAAGCTTTCAGACTTTGAAGGAATGTTTAACTACTGCACCTGTATTGGCTTTACCTTCTGGTAAAGGAGGTTTTGTGGTATACACTGATGCTTCAGGTATTGGCTTAGGCTGTGTACTCATGCAGCATGGGAAGGTGATTGCCTATTCTTCTAGGCAGTTGAGGAAGCATGAAGAGAATTACACTGTTCATGATTTGGAACTAGCAGCAGTCGTGTTTGCTTTGAAGATATGGAGGCACTACTTGTATGGAGAAACATTCACAGTGTTTTTAGATCATAAGAGTCTGAAATATTTGTTTTCTCAGAAGTAACTCAACATGAGGCAGAGAAGATGGTTGGAGTACTTGAAAGACTTCGACTTCTCGATTGAATATCATCCTGGAAAAGGTAATGTTGTGGCATATGCATTAAGATGAAAGCCTGTAGCTAGATTATCAAGTCTCATGTTACAAGAGTGGAAGCTACTGGAACAATTAGCTAGCCTGGATCTGAATGTTGATAATGATCGGGTTATGATTGCACAGATTCAACTTAAGCCCGAATTATTTGTGGAAATCAAGTCCTTGTAAGTGAATGATCCCGAGCTAGTAGAGATCAAGAGAAGCTTGAGCAGCAGACCTGACTTCATGATGGCTGACGATGGAAGATTGTTATTCCAGGGTAGAACTTGTGTACCTGATGAAGCTGGAATAAAGAACAAGATTCTGGAGGAAGCACATAGATCCAGATATACCATTCATCCTGGAGGCACTAAAATGTTTAAGGATTTCAAGAGATCTTTTTGGTGGCCGAACATGAAAAGGGAAGTTACAGACTTCGTGAGTAGATGCTTGGTTTGTCAGCAAGTTAAGGCTGAACATTTCAGACAGGCAGGAAAGTTGAAACCACTTGACATACCCCAATGGAAGTGGGAAACCATTGGCATGGATTTCATTATGGGTCTACCTAGGACTTGTGGTGGATTTGACGCAATATGGGTGATTGTCGATCGATTGACAAAGTCAGCTCATTTTTTACCCATTAAGTCCAAGTGGACAGTTGATGTATTGGCTGCTTTGTATTTGAAGGAAGTGGTAAGGCTCCATGGTATACCAGTCAGCATTGTGTCTGATAGAGACCCCAGATTTACTTCACATTTCTGGAAGGGACTACAAGAGTCTTTGGGTACTCGTCTGAATTTCAGTACTGCTTTTCATCCGCAGGCAGATGGACAGACTGAAAGAACCAATCAGATAGTGGAAGATATGCTTAGAGTATGCATGATTGATTTCGGAGGTAGTTGGAGTGATCACTTGGCATTAATTGAATTCGCCTACAACAACAGTTATCAATCCAGCATACAGATGGCTCCTTTTGAAGCATTGTATGGAAGAAGTTGTCGTTCCCCGTTATGTTGGGAGGAGATAGGTGAGAAGCAATGGCTTGGACCGGATCTTATTTTAGAATCATCACAGAACATCCGTATTATCCGAGACCGGTTACAAGTAGCCCAATCAAGATAGAAGAGTTATGCCGACAACAGAAGAAGAGAATTGGAGTTTCAGGTTGGCGAGCATGTATTCTTGAAGGTCTCTCCTACGAGATGGATTCGGAGATTTGGCATTCAGGGCAAGCTCAGTCCGAGATATATTGGTCCATTCGAGATCCTGGATAGAGTGGGAGAGGTTGCTTACAGACTGGCTTTGCCGCCTCAGTTGTCTGGCGTACACAATGTTTTCCATGTGTCCATGTTACGGAAATATGTGTATGACCCCACTCACATCATTCAGTATGTGGATTTTGAATTGAAGGAATATTTGACCTATGAAGAAAGACCTATCAAGATTCTAGATCGGAAGCAACAGCAACTCCGGAATCGTTCTATACCTATGGTCATGATTCAGTGGAGTCGGCGTGGAACCGAAGAAGCTACTTGGGAGTCTGAAAATACTATGCGAAAGTGGTATCCCGACTTATTCTAGGTGAGCTATCTCATTCCCTATCCTTCGTATTTAGTGCGGTGAATTTGGAGGACCAAATTCCTTAAGTAGGGGAGGGTGTAATACCCCGATTTATTTATTGAGTTTTATTAATTAAAAATTGAAATAAAATGGTTTAATACATGAATTTCGGAATTTAATATTTAATTCATTAGTAAATAGAACTAGTGAAATTTTGACGAATCTGGAAAAAATGCTAATTGGGTCAAGGACCATTTATTTAACAACTTTGTCTTCTGTGGTCGACCCAACAGAAATCCGTAATTGGGTCTAATCAGTGGATTAAGCCCAAAAGTGCACACTTATCTAACCCTTACCTAACCTTAACTTAAACCATCGAATTAGAGCTTAATACTCCACCAAATGACCCCAAATCGGTGGCAAATAAAAGGCCACGATCTAAGGATCATTTCCCCTCTATCAATTAATCGAAAACCAAACCCTAAAACGTGCAGTCGGTCGAGTTTGGTTGGGTCAAACATTTCGGCGCCGTTTCAAACACTCACCTTGCATCGTCGATTTCTCCCAGCTCCGAAGGCTCCAGAAGGTGTATGAGCTATACAAATGAAGCTCTTCAACACTAGTTTCCTTTGGTAGCAGCGGTAGCCACAGTGGAGTTCGATCTAGGTAGAACTTGGTCGATTAGTGGTGGTGGGTCGGCATCCCATCGTCCTCCTTTCTTCGTCTTTGTTCCTTCGATTGAGGTAGGCATTCTCAACCAAAATCTGCACATGAGTACATCATTTTGTTCCTCTCGACGAGATCTTTCCTTTGGTAGTAAAAGCCCTAAATTTTTTTAGGTATCCAGAGAGATCTCGGGGTTTTTATGAAGTGCTATCAAGTTCATTCTTCAATCTAGGTTCATAAGTTCTCTCTTCGATTGAGGTAGGTTATAACAGCCCAAACTCTAATTAACATATATGGATGTAATCAGCAGCATGTTAGCTTTTATTTGACGTAGAAAGCCCTAAATTTTATTGAGCATGTTTAGAGAATTTCTGATTTGAGTAAGAGCATGTCTAGACTTGGCTTATGATGTGTTCTTTCAAGTTACTTTCAAGTTAAATCATGATTTCAAGTTGTTAATCTTGATCCCCATATAGCATGTCATATATGGTTGGAATAAACATCAAGCCCTCGTTCTTTTGATATATAAAGCCCCGATTTTCATAGACCATGCTTAGAGTATTTCATATTTGAGTAGAAGCATGCTAACAATTAGGTTTTCTAGTGTTCTTTCTAGATAGGTTGTGATTCGATTGATTTTTCGATAAATTTCGTGTTCCAAACTCTTGTATTATGACCCTAGTATGTCTATCAAGAACCCAGGAGCATGGGGTTAAGATCCCAGCCCAATTAGACCCCAATTGGGTGAGCTTTCATTGATTTCCGAAGTCACGTTCGGTTCTGTGAAGGCAGGGGTCGACCCATGCTCAAGCAGATTTTGACTGCCCGAGGGTCGACCCATGGGGTCGACCCAACCTGCACCATGCGGGGGTCGACCCATACAGCGGGCAGGTGGGGGTCGACCCATGGGGTCGACCCACACGGTAGAAATTGTGGGGGTCGACCCATGGGGTTGACCCATTCTGCAGACAGAAGTCTGTCTTGCAGGGGTCGACCCCAGGGGTCGACCCATCACACCGGCAGACCCTGGTTTTTCCAAGGGTCGACCCATATGCCAGCAGACCCGTTTTAGTTGTTTTTCGACCCGAGGATCGATCTGGACCGTTAGGGGATCGACCCATTCAACCTAGTCCAATTGAAAACTATATTTTTGGGGAACCAGTGACCCATGCATGTAACCCTATGATCTCAAGTTACAATGGTCCATGCATTCAATCATAGTGTAAAAACATTCTGATTACTATCTTCACTTCAACGTACACAATGGTTAATTAGAAACCCACATGATTAGTGGTTAATTATGTAACTAAATTTCTATTAATTGCATGTTGTTCATTCCTACGTGATCTTGTTCATTCTCTTTATCATCTTGAATCATCTTTTTGGCAATTTGAGTTAACGAAAAACTTAATCCTTGGTAAATTGACATGAAATTAGGATTCATATGATTATTAGGTTGCTGGTCAGCCACTTTACTCCTGTAGAACAGCGGCAAACTTATGACCGCATATCCGTAATACGGCCCAGTATGGACCGTATGTCTTGTTCATGGGTCTTAATGTCTTCTGGACATGAGCGGCCCGTAATGCACCATTCATACCGTAGAGCGGCCCACTGTCAGCCGTTCTTTCTTGACCTCGTGGACTGAGTTTTGGTCGAGTTCTTGTAATGCGGCCAGTAGTAGCTGTATGTCCTGTCACATGGCACAGAAGTGACCGTATACCAAATTTTTGATTTGATGAATCCAAGGACAAGTTAGTCCTTAAATCTCATACTTATGGACAATAATTCCTCTGATGAATTGGCCACGAATTTGACTAAATATCTAGATGGATCTTGGGATCTTGTATCCAATAAATCAATGCCAACGCATCATAAGGGCCCAGTTTGGTCCTGGGGAGAGCGCCCGAAAAATTAGTGAGCCCATGGGATGTTATAATGACATGGTGAGGTATTGCACCGAGTGCATGACTAGCTTGTTGTCTATGACAGAAAAACTCTTGTTACTCTTGTTACTTGATCGTGCTTGACTTGTTATCTCTTGTTACTTGCTAGTGGCCATTCCTCGTTACTATTCTTGTTACACTTGTACATGTTATTCTTGTTAGATTCTAGTTATCTTATATCTCTTGACCTTGCAAGATCTTTTCATTATGTTGTTTCATTATATCGTCATTCATTTCTTTTGTTAGCATGGCATATGAAAATGTTATTAAATTATTAATCACGTAAACTTGTCTGTTATTTCCTACTGAGCGTCAGCTTATAGTTGTTGTTTCCCCCCTTTCCAGGCTGTTCAGGTGATGATGCGCATACCGATGGGGAGGGGCAGGAGCGATACTTTTGAGAGTACTTGTTAGTAGATGCCGAGTTGGCATAGTTGTTTACACCAGTTATTCCTTAGAGTTGTGTTAGTACTTTATTACTTTTGGAATCAGTTATTGTATTAGAGTCAGTTTGGAAGTTACGTTTGATCGTGTTTAAACAGTTGTTGGTTATTGTAATAAATTTGGAATCTTCTTGATCAATAGATTTACTTCTTTCCATAGCACTTGTGTAATTGTTTAGTTTAGAATATTTATTTGATTTCTAGCTAGTTTCTAACTGTACGGCCCGATATTCCGCGTCGGGGCGTGACAGAGTCAGAGAGGAGAGAGCGTGAGAAGAGAGAGGGAGAGAAGAAAGAAATGAGAGGGGAGAGAGAGAAAAAAGGGAGGGGGTTTATATAGGAAAATCCGGAAATTTTGGAAAATACCAAAAAATAGAAAATCACACCCTCGCGATCCTCGGAACGCACCGATCGCGATGGTACCACCCGTGCCCAAGTGAATGACCCGGTTCACCCGCAACGAGGTTCTGAAGAAATTACCGAAACACACACCGGGAATCGGAAAATACACGCGGAAAAGCCACGGACGCGCTCCGAGCCTCTGAAACAGCTTCGGATCACGCCGATCCGAACACGAAAGATGTCCGAAACATCATTTCGGACACAACAGAGCCAGATTCATCGGAAACATAGATCTGGGACCCGAGAAGAAGGTTCGGCAGAACCCGGGGCATTACAGCCCTCCCCCCTTAAAGGAATTTCGTCCTCGAAATTCAGGACCTAGCACGAAGTCACAGAGGAAGAACACTGAACCAATTGACAACGCTGTCAGAGCCCCAACATAAAAACCTCGATTCTCACAAAAAGCTCTAGACCTGAGGGACACAGCCAGACTATAAACACAACAACACCTCGCTCTACGTGCCGAGCACACAGGCCATCAGACCAGGCACACACAAAGAATACAGTCCAGCGTCACCTCAGACATGACGAGAACCAATCACGACACCGCTGCCACCATCTCGCTCACCGAGGAGACACAGTCTTCGACACGAGAAACAACTACCAATCCATCCAATGGTCAGCAGACAAATTACACGTCAGTATCACAACCAGCTGACAGGTCGCACACCCTCCTCAAGGGAACAACCAAAACAGAGCCTCCACCAGCTCAAGCAGCCATCTCAACAGACCGCAACCAGAACATCGGCTCAGCACCAAGAAACACCCCACACATGGAAAGCTGAAAGCCAGACATATCACTGTGCCAACTCTGTCAGAGGATAAACTTCGACAAAGCCCAGATCCCGTCCGAAAAGGCACACCACAGAAACAGCCACCCAAGGCCTCGCTGGCACACGGCTCTCGCCACGCTCGAGCCCCGACAACCAGCACTTCTGTCTATGAAAAGACCATCCACTAGTCGCCAGATACACGTCAACTGGAAACCTCCATCGGCTCAACAGGCACGATCCAACTTACAACAGGCCATCCGCTGACTCACACACAGATAATTACCACCCTCGGCTGAACTCCTCTCGGACTCCGCATCCGAGCTCGAACATCACGCCAACTCGACCATCTCGGGGAGCACGATGAAACCAAATGACAAGATCCTGGTGTCTTCAGTCATTACCTCACTCGACTCAGACTCACAGGGGAACCATCCCACGCTAGTCACCAAACAAGGGATAACCATTGCAACACCAACATCCCATCAAGGACTACCACTCCGTCGCCAATCTCACTAAAAGGCCTCCGCCCACAGGCGTCACTCTTCCGTCTGGTCTCATCACATCCCTCGACTCAATTCATCCAAGTGGACACCTACCAATCCCGATTTCACCCTTACCGCAGAGCCACGGGACCACACTTGAACAATGCTCATGGGTCCCAAAGCAACATACATCTCACTGTGGTCGGCTACGAGACTAGTGTTACCAGTCACCCGTAGCTACCAACAGGAACCCATAGCCTGCCAGAGATCACTTCTCCAAAAATGATTTCATCCGAGGACACGACTGGGAACACAAGTCGGGCACCAAGCCACCGACTCTGACCAACATGTCCTCGACCTCCGTCAGGCGACATCCTCAACAACCCCATCCAGGTCTAACACCGACGCCTGACATGGCTTCCATCACAGGAACATGGTACTCATGCGGCACACTTGCCAACATATTCCCCAACACTCTATCCTGCCAGTGCCAAGAACCATGATATCTCGGGCAACGGCACGGCAACAACATGTTTCACACAGAGGAACCAATCCTCAAATGCTCAACGCAAAGTCAGGAATCCGCCCGTAGCAACTAACGCTACGATCCTCAACCAGTGGGTCACAAGCCCACCAGGCTTCCGCTGCGCACTCTGATCCACACGCATAGCTACAAATTCTTGAAAACACTGCCTAACCGGCACTCGTCCTTCTGGAAAAGCGCCAACACCCTTACACGACAAGGGAATGGGCACAACTTCTCATAGGCAACCACCTAGCCAAGATAAGGGGCACGTCTCACATGGACTTCATGGCACACAAGGCCAACCAATCCGAACACACAATGCAAGACGACGAGACTTAGCCCAACACAATCTCTCCAACCAAAGGGGAGACCAACGCACTTCCGACTAACGGAAGAACCCCACGCTCGACCCGACGTTAAACCTCGCGCACGTCGGAAACGGCACCATCCAGCACCAAGAAAACCATCGCCACGTCAGGTCAGCGCCTCCGACACACTCGGCGAGTGTCACGTCGGACCACGATCACATCATCTTTTGATGCACCACCACTGCAATTCCTTGAACTGTAGCGCGGCATCCCAAGAGCCGCAACACGAGCCATAACTGACAATCGTCGATGCTCATCCTCGAGTCTTGAAACTCACTGCAAAGCCTTCACATCTCAAGCCAACGCCAGGGCGAACACAACCTATCCACTGACAGAAGCGTAGGAGCAAAGACTCACCGGGACATCTCTACCAAATCCTGCCTCGAAATCCGCAGAACAATCGGGACCGACACGTCATTTCTGACGCCACAGAGCACGACAAGAACATCATGCTCGACGAAACAGTAGCTCACCGAGAAGATCCTCCGCTCACCCGAGCACACTTCTCGATCAGAACACCTCAGGGGCTGGACAACCTCAAGCTGGAGTGGCCAAAACCGATAGCAGCTCCCTCGAAGCATGCTCACGGCCACTTAACAACGAACAATCCTCTCCAGCCACCTGACCACGCTGCAGATTCCTCGAATGCAGCACCGCGAGCTCACGCCTACCAGCAACCTCTGCCCAACGCATCACAACTAGGGCCACCACTAATGAGGGAGAAGGCTCTCGGCCTCGATCCTTAGACCCCATGCTGGCACGAAAGCCGTGGACAGCAACCACCTTCACAGCACCACGCAGCGCACTCAAGCTCTCAAGCGAGAAACTAGGCGGAAAGCGAACACAAAACCCTAAGCCAGCTGTCGACTATACTGGACCTCACGGACTCTGATCACTGTAATATTTCGAATTCTTATGTACGTCCACAACCACCGATCTGATACCAGCTGTAACAACCCTAGAATCTGATTACCGGGAGAGACCCGATAACCCGATACTCGAACTGCCACCCACGAGCTGGGAGGGCTCGGAAGGGCTAAAAGGAGTGTGGAGGCACAAAGAAATAGGAAATAAAGCAGGATAATTCAACAATTAATAGAAATAAATAAACAACTACAGCTACAACAGAGTCCAGTCCAACAGAAAGTACAGTCTAAAACAGTAAAAACGTACCACATGTCAAGTGAACACTCGGTCCAACGAGCTGGCAACTGAGAACCTCCGCACCGCACCCTCGAACCTCGAGGAAGAACCACCACACCTGAAAAGCAGGGAATGAGTCTCCAAAATAGAGACTCAGCAGGGATCCCACGAAACTCCAATCGGAAACAACGGCGGTAGCAGAAAGGAAGGCTACAACGACAGTAGGAACAACGAACCGGTGGCCGGTCAAAACTTGGCACTATAACTACTCCTACTGTACCAGAACAACACCCCGGACTCACGGTCGGGGGCTATCGAACTACACTAGTACCGCTTACCAAAGTAAAAACCCACGGCAACCATGCCGTATAGGCCTATCTCCCAGGACACGGCCAACCTGGACACGCTGTCCAAAGTGCAATGCCGACCATTCGATCGCGGGTACTGCACAACAAGACGTAACCTCGGTAAAGCCACTAGCACTAGTCTCACGATGTGAAAACCGACACACGCGTCACGGTGAAAACAACCGAAACTTGACGGTCAACACGACCGAGAACCCGAAGGTCAAAGTCACGGAAACTGATAGTCTGTCACTCCCGACTTGACAGGAGTACATCCCACTAGAAGCACAGTCGGTAGTGTCCCCTGACGTCTTACACTGCCCCGCAGGTGAACTGCCTGATGTGGTAGCTCCTACCAAAGGCACGAACACCGCACAAGTAACCACAAATGAGTGACTAGCTGGGGTCACACCCGTCGACGTGGGTCCAACCGCCCCCAACCACATGTGCACACATAGACCGCGCGTCCCTGGTCTGGCCCTCTGATCAGTTTTCCCCTCAGTCGGACTCTGGCTGCAAGACGTGGGGCCCGACAGAAATTGGTCCACAAACCATCTCTAAGGGTAGCCTCTCCACCACTCCCTGGTGGGACCACACGCGTGTAAGCAGGCTACAACTAGTGGAGGGTCACTGAGAGAGTAGACTCTCAACTCAACAGAAAACAACGTCCGAACCCAATGAAGGACGGGGACCGCCCCATGTACCAGCACCGTCGCACGGTGACCACAGTCGGAGAAGAAACGAGACTCACAGTCCACGGGCCGCACGCTCAGCCACGCAGAAACGTCGAAACATGGTTCCCAAGGTAGCTCACAGGCCGCCGAACCAAATCCCACTCTCAAGGAAAGGCGGGAACTCTCCAGCCCCAGGCTGGAAACTGGACTCGCAGTCCAAGGCCACAAGCATGGCCCACGCGGAAAGCACAGAAGCATGATTCCCGGGGCAACGCACAAGCTGCCACGCCGATAACTGGACTCACAGTCCAAGGCCAAACACATGGCCCACTCGGGAATCATCTTCCAGGAAAACTCATGGCATGCATAGGAGACCCCACCGCACCCCCACCGACACACGGTGACTCGATCTAGCGTAACACAAAAGCCCGACACGCGAGAAGTCACCCAGACTCTCAAACCCACGGGCACGCTAAACGATGTAGCACGGTCCTCCCGACACCCTCAAAACATGGACACATAATCTCACGGGTGTCTGGGGCACTCACAAGACCGCAAGTCGACCACTAGGTCACGACCGGGTTGACTAGTGTAACACCCCGATTTATTAACGAATAAAAATTTCTTGAAAAGTATAAGAAATTAATTAGAAAATCCTTAATAAATAGAATAAGTTAAATTTTGACTATTTTATAAAAATCTGGAAAATTTATAATCTTGTAGAGGACAAAATGTTTAATAATAGTACCTTCTGTGACCGACCCAAATAAAATCTGTAACCAGGCCAAATCAACTGATTAAGGCCCAAATCCACACTTAATCTAGTTGGACCTTAAAACGCGAAATTTGAGCCCAATACCCAATCATTTAGGCTGAGACCGGATCCAAATCGAAGGCTAGGATGAGAGGATCGTTTCTCCTCTTAGTTCTCCTCGAAACCCTAACTCTGGAAAGCGAATTTTGGATTAGAAGGCGGCGGCCAACCCTATCCCTGTGGTTCGCGCACGTCCAACTTGATTAGTCCCCCACGTTTAGGAGGTTCAACTGATCCCGATGAGGTCGAGCACTGGCTTAAGGAGATGGAGAGAATTTTTGAAGTTATGCAATGTAGCGACCAGGAGCGTGTGCTTTTAACAACCTTCCAGTTGGAACGGGATGCTAGGACTTGGTGGGAGTCAGTAAAGGCGACCCTCGGTGACAGACAAATTTCGTGGAAGGAATTTGAAGAAATCTTCAATAGCAAGTACTTTTCTGACAGAATCCAAGAGAAGAAAGCCGTTGAGTTTGCTACTCTGAAACAGCGGAGTTTATCTGTGGTGGAATATGAAGCTCAATTTTCTAGACTCTCTCGTTATGCTACACATTTGATTTTTATAGAGAAGATGAAGGCGAAACGTTTTCTAAATAGGCTGAAGTTGCATTATATTAACCTGTTGGCGCCAATGGAGATTCAAACCTATGAAGAGATGGTAAGAAAAGCCCAAGTTTTAGAAGATACCTTGGAAATGACGGAGAAAATCCGTGGGAAGAATGTTAAAAAGGAGCAACCTACTGGTTCTGGGAGTGCTAAACCCGGGAATAACAAGAAGAGGACCAATGGCGGGTCTGGTTCATGGAAGGGGAAAATGCCAAAGAATGAAGACAAAAAGCCTGGCCCGATTGTTCCATTTAAGGGCGTATGCAAGTATTGTGACCGCCCCAGTCACAAGATGGAAGAGTGCTGGCGCAAGTTGGGCACCTGTTTGCGTTGCGGGAGTAGGGATCACCGCATTCCAGAATGTCCTCTCTTATCCGAGCAAGCTACCCAGACTAAACCTCAAGGCGGAAAGAAGCAACAGGGCAAACTCCAGGCCCTACAAGAGGAGGATGCAGGCACCACCGAGGAGGGTGGACTTGTAGAAGGTACTCTCATTGTTCATGGAAAGCCAGCTTTTGTTCTTTTCGATACCGGTGCTACTCATTCATTTGTTTCTCGTAGTTTTGCTAAGGCGTTAGCTGTGAAGCCGATTTTGATGAATTCCCCCTTAGAGATATCAACTCCTATTGGCTCTAGATCAGCTATTAAATATTTTTATCCTTCTAACAAGATTATGGTTAATGAACAGAATTTGTCGGCTGATTTAGTATGCATGGATATGAAAGATTATGATGTAATTCTAAGAGCGGATTGGTTGGCTAGGCATGAGGCCAATGTTCATTGTAGTTCCAGCTCTATGTCTTTTTCTAGACACCCTGGACTTTCTTTTATAGGGGTTAGGCACCATAGATCGGTGCCACTTATCTCGACCATCCGAGCTGATAAGTTGATGAGGAGAGGATGTCAGGCATTTTTAGCCCTTGTTTATGTGACCCCTGAGAAGAAGATTAAGATTAAGAACATTCCTGTTGTTCGAGATTTTTCGGATATTTTTCCTGAGGAATTGCCAGGTCTTCCACCAGAGAGGGAACTTGTGTTTTCTATTGATCTAATTCCTGGCGCGACCCCTGTTTCTAAGGCTCCTTATCATATATCTCCTACGGAGCTGAGGGAATTAAAACAGCAGTTAATGGAATTACTTGAGAAGGGAAATTGTAGAATTTGTGAATAGATGCTTGGTGTGTCGGCAAGTTAAGGCCGAGCATTTCAGACTGGCAGGGAAGTTGAAACCACTGGACATACCTCAATGGAAGTGGGAGAGTATTGGCATGGATTTCATTATGGGTCTACCAAGGACTCGTAGCGGATTTGATGCAATTTGGGTTATCGTAGACAGATTGACAAAGTCCGCTCATTTCGTATCCATTAAATCTAAGTGGACTGTTGATGTTCTAGCAGCTCTATATATGAAGGAAGTGGTGCGACTCCATGATATTCCAGTTAGTATTCTGTCTGATAGAGACCCCAGATTCACTTCACATTTTTGGAAAGGATTGCAAGAATCTTTGGGAACCCGTCTGAATTTTAGTACTACTTTTCATCCACAAACAGACGGACAGACGGAAAGAACCAACCAGATAGTGGAAGATATGTTAAGAGCATGTATGATTGATTTCGAGGTAGTTGGAGTGATCACTTGGCCTTGATTGAATTTGCTTATAACAATAGTTATCAGTCCAGCAGTCAGATGGCTCCGTTTGAAGCTCTATATGGAAGAAGATGTCGATCTCCATTATGTTGGAACGAGGTTGGTGAGAAGCAATGGCTGGAGCCAGATCTTATTTCTGAATCATCAAAAAATATTCATATTATTAGAGACCGATTGCAAGTAGCACAATCGAGACAGAAGAGTTATGCAGACCACAGAAGGAGGGACTTGGAATTTCAAGTTGGTGAACATGTGTTTTTGAAAGTTTCTCCTACAAGAGGAATCCGAAGATTTGGCATTCAAGGCAAGCTAAGTCCCAGATATGTCGGTCCATTCGAGATTTTGGAAAGAGTGGGGGAAGTTGCGTACCGTCTGGCACTACCACCTCAATTATCCGGAGTACACAATGTCTTCCATGTGTCGATGTTGAGAAAATATGTATATTACCCTACTCATGTCATTCAGCATGCGGATCTTGAGTTAAAGAAGATTTGACTTATGAAGAGAGACATGTTAAGATTCTGGATCGTAAGCAGCAGCAACTCAGAAACAGGTCCATACCTATGGTCAAGGTGCAATGGAGTCGGTGTGGAACTGAAGAAGCTACTTGGGAGTCAGAAGATACCATGCGAAAGCAATACCCCGATTTGTTCTAGGTGAGTTGTTCCACTCCCCATCGTGTTAAGTGCAGTGAATTTGGAGGACCAAATTCTTTGAAGTGGGGGAGGGTGTAATACCCCGATTTATTAACGAATAAAAATTTCTAGAAAATTATAAGAAATTAATTAGAAAATCCTTAATAAATAGAATAAGTTAAATTTTGACTATTTTATAAAAATCTAGAAAATTTATAATCATGTAGAGGATAAAATGTTTAAAAATAGTACTTTATGTGATCGAGCCAAATAAAATCCGTAACTAGGCCAAATGAACTGATTAAGGCCCAAATCCACACTTAATCTAATTGGACCTTAAAACGTGAAATTTGAGCCTAATACCCGATCATTTAGGCTGAGACTGGATCCAAATCGAAGGTTAGGATGAGAGGATCATTTCCCTCTTAGTTCTCCTCGAAACCCTAACCCTAGAAAGCGAATTTTGGATTAGAAGGCGGCGGCCAACCCTATTCGCGCGGTTCGCGCACGTCCAACTTGATTGTACTCTATCTCCTCGAATAGAAAACTCTGGACCTTGTGTGACCTATAAAAATGACCCTCATGAACCCTATTTTCGTTTGGGTGCTATGGCAACTGACGAGGATCGTGGACGAGGGTGGATTCCGGCGATCACCGGCGAGGTGTTCTTAGCGTGTCGTCGTCCCTCTTCTTCCTCCGTTTAAGGTAGGTTATAGCAAGCCACATCGAGTGCCCTTTCTATTGAACGCAAAAGCCCTAAAAGTTACTGAGTATCATGCGAGAATTTTAGGGTTTAGTAGAAACATGTCATATCTAGGGTTATACATGTTCCATCTCGTTTAAGTAGGGATTTCAGGCACTAAAGATTAAATTGAGCATGCTTTATTGTAAAACTTGTCGTGCTCTTTCTTTTGAATCCAAAAGCCCTAATTATTATGCTCTGTGTGATGCGTATTTAGCAACTCTTGAAACCCTAGCCAACTCGCCGAAGGCGGGCAGGGCGAAAGGGGGACTTGAGCGATTTTGACTTGTACGGTCTCGCGATAGACCGCCCAACCTAGTTAGGCGGCATATTTCTGACCGTTTATGTTCTTTGGTTCGTGTTATATTTTTGGGAAGAGCGGCTTCACCTAGACCGCCCTTCTATCAGGTGGCCAGTTATTGACCGTTCGTCTTCTCCAGCGGCTCATTACAGACCGTTCATCTCTAGAAGGTCTTCTGACCTGAGGGGGAGAAACGGCCTGTGGCGCACCACTGAGGAGGATGAAAGGTCCAAACTGGACCGTCCATCTTTAGAAAATTTATTAATTTACCTTTTGCATGATTTATGATAGTAGATTAATGGTTAAAAGTAAGTTAGCAACATGCATAAAAACTCTGGAAAATTATAAGAGTAATGATTTTAAATCTTGCTGATTTATTCATCTTGACCTTGGATCATCTTTTTCAATGTTAATATTAATTGTGATTCATTATGAAATTGAAAATTTTATTAGGGTTGTATGACAGTCGTTCTACTCCGGTAGGATTGACTGACCGTCTCACTGGTTTCCAATGTTTTGTTAACCCTATTTCCTTGTAATCGTTGGGACTCTCCACCGGATATTCCTTCCGTCAGACTAGGACCTTCATTACGGGACCTCCATAAGCCCCCGCGAGCCTGGGATTCCCACTAGGACGCCGGGCAGGTTGTACAATCAAGACCTGAACCTGTGTACGTGATCAAATCGATTGAACTATCGTATTGTGAGTCACGGCTCGACTTGGGCCCTCTGAGAGTTGCGCGGCCCGGAAGGGACCGTTCATCTTATTGGGCGGCCCATAATGAACCGTGCATCCCTGGCCAAGTGCCACTTACATTGGTCGTTTAACCTTGATCTATCTTCGACCAATTTGTGTTTGGATCGACCCAATAAGCCCTAGGTTGACCAGTGGAGAGTGGGCTGGACCCTAGTTCAGTTCTGCCCCACTTATGGTAGCCCGGAGCCTGTTTGGGTAGCCTTCTAGTTGATTAAGTTGAACGGACCTACTGGAACCACCCATGTTATAGCGCGGATCTTGTTGGACCGTTTGTCTGTTGGACGGCCCTATATGGACCGTTTATCTTATTCTTGGGCTTCCTGCTCTACTAGTCTTGAGCGGCCCATTTTCAACCATCCAATTACTAGTGCGGCCCTACATGGACCGTGTATCCTTGATTTCGTGTTGCTAGTCCTAAGCCCATCTCTATCTTGAATGGCCCACTATAGACCGTGTATTGCTTGAGCGGCCCCGTTCCGACCGCTTATCATCCAGAAGTGATTTCCATGATTTTTCGTGTTGAATCCAAGGACCTGATTGGTTCTTGATAACTTGAACTTTCCAGACATGATGTCCACTTCAACTTACCCTTGAAAGTTTGGTAAGTTCCATATCTTGGAGTATTGGCCATTTAACTTGATTAATGTCAAGACATAACTTGGGATCTTGGATCCGACAAATCAATGCCAACGCATAATAAGGGCCCGGTCTGTTCTTTGGAGGAGCGCCCAAAAAGTACTTGTGCCCCGGGGAGTTTGAATGACATGGTGAGGCATTGCACCGAGTGCACGACTAGCATGATGTCTTTGACAATAATCTCTTACTTGAATTTCTCTTGACTTGGTTAAATCTTGCTTGTTGGCCAAATTCTCGGTTATATCATGTTCTTGCCTTCTTTCCATTATTTTTAGTTATTTTCTTTCGTTCTTTATTTACGCGCTCAAGCATGCAATTCAATTGGTTAATTACTTAAACTTGCCTGTTATTACCTACTGAGCGTTCGCTCACCTAGTTTCCCCCCCTTTTCAGGTAGCCCAGGTGAGGACTCGCAATCTGATGCGAACGGGCGAGAGTGACGACCGTGGAGTGAACCTGATAGAAGCCTGTGAAACTAGTTCTACTTGTGGAGTTTATTTGTGGTTAAGAGTATTTGGAAGAGTTGTAATTTGAAGTTAGTCAATGTAATAATGTTAAGAGGATGTTGTTAAGATTATGTTAAGTGAGATCTTTGTAGTTTGGAACATGGTTTGATTATGTGCTATTTAAGGAATGGAATAATTTCTATTTATGATGTCGTACGATCTTTTATCTTTGACATATCATGTCTAGAAATAAACATTTTTATTATAATTACTTATTTCTACTGCCAGTCCTGATATTCCGCATCGGGGTGTGACAACTAGGGACCGACACAACGCGAAATGATCGCGGAGAACACAAAAACTCATCTCGGCACTAGACAGAGCCTGACAGTCTAAGCTTGGGCCGTCACAGTCTGTAACGATCCAAACCTCAACCGTTACAACCACTCTGACGCACCAACAAAGGGCCGTCAGACGCTCGGTGTGAAGTTGTGTGTGACGCGCCTACCCTGGTGTGTCACAGTCTCTAACGCATCAGCCCTGTTGCATCACAGTCTGTGACGCGCCAGCCCTGATGCGTCACAAGACAAGATGAAACCAACTGTGACACATCTCGCTCAGTGCGTCACAGGGTGTAACGGACCAACTCTGGTGCGTTACAAGGTGGGTACGTGTCCGCTCTGACGCACCCACACAGGGGCGTTACAAGGCTGTGACGCGCCAGCCTTGGTGCGTCACAGGCCTTGACCCCGAACGGTCAAAACCAACGAACGAAAGCCAATGGTAAGATCGTCCCTAACGGTCCAACCCAGGCATGTCATAGCGCCGTGGCGTTCTATCGTGGGACCGTCACACCCACAGACCACCAAAAGGCTAAACGGGCCCTGTGACGGTCTCTGGAAGGTGCGTCACACCCGTCTGAGAGCAAAACGGCGGGAAACAACCCAAAAATCTGATCCACTCCCCGATCACCCCCAAGTGATGGGGAAACAAAGGGAAATCCATCCCCAAGCCCCTAGGCATGCATCTAAACCCCTGGATCGGCCAAAAATGCCGTAAAACGAGAGATCGGCTCACAACCCCAAAACATGGAGTTTTCCCCAAATCGCCTCGATTAGCCCGCTCGGCTCACCACGGCCTACGAAACTCGCAGAAAGGAAAGAGCATGAGCTGGGGGTCCATCTCCCTACATCCACCGAAGATTTCCCGCCCCGAGCTCGCCGATCCACGAAGAAAATGCTGTTGAAGCCTCGCCGTTCCACGAACCCACGGCCGAGCTTCACCGCACCTCCACCACCTCGATCCTCATCCATCCTCGCCCGTGCCTCGCCCGCGCTGTCCCCACCTCGCCCGCGCTCCACCCCATCGTCCGCTGGAGAGAGAGGGAGAGAGGGAGAGAGGAGAGAGCGTGAGAAGAGAGAGGGAGAGAAGAGAGAAATGAGAGGGGAGAGAGAGAAAAAGGGGAGGGGGTTTATATAGGAAAATCTGGAAATTTCAAAAAATACCAAAAAATAGAAAATCACACCATCGCGTTTCTCAGAACGCACCGATCGCGATGGTACCACCCATGCCCAGGTGAACGACCCGGTTCACCCGCAACGAGGTTCCGAAGGAATTACCGAAACACATACCAGGAATCGGAAAACACACGCGAAAATGCCGCAGACACGCTCCGGGCCTCCGAAACAGCTTCGGATCGCGTCGATCCGAACACGAAAGATGTCTGAAACATCATTTCGGACAGAACGAAGCTAGATTCATCGGAAACGTAGATCCGGGACCCGAGAAGGATCCGCACAACCCGGGGCATTACACTTTCTCTTCATCTCTTTCTTTTTTTTCTGCTGTCCATGCAATGCCATACTTTTCCAAATACATTTTTGATGCATGAAAGTCCTATAGTATTCATGTTGGGTGTAGAAGAAAAAGATTATATGATGCATATCCAGAGCTATTATTTATCTAACTCCATAAATAACTTTGGTCTAGGGTTTGGAGAAGTTCATCATCCCGAGGTTATTCAAGGAACTAGATGGCCATTGAATAACTTAGAGAACACAAACTCCTCTTTGTTTTTTTAAAGAGTGATGCGGGACGGACCACAGACACGACAAGCTCATGATTGTCCCTTAACGAGGGAAGCGCCGGACGTGCGCGGTTGAGAAACCGGCAGTGAGCTAGGGTGGTCGGCTCTCTCTTGTGCCCGGATCGGGTCACGGGACAGTAATGCTCTCTCTCACAGTAGCGGTGATATAAATATAAAGCGAGCTAATTACTCTATCATGCTCTCTAGCAGCGGCATAAAGATATATATACGAAAGAAAGCAAATGCCGAGAAGGGAGCGAAAACGATTCCTCCACGCGCTCGGCGTGGGGAAGACGGACCCGGCCGAAACTCGTACTCCCGGAACAATAATACATGATTGTTACAGCAACGAATCACTGCCCACTCCACGCAGGTTGGTAAAGGGCTACACAAGTGGGTCCGGGAGTGACATGCGGCTTCTCGCGACTCTTCGGCAGCACCCGAACTAGTGACTGTGGGGCCCACGTGCTGGCCGGAGGCGCCGTGTGGGACCCAGTGGCACCGCTGTAGTGGGGACACTTGGGGAAGCGCTCCCTGGGATGGCGTCATGCTGGTTCACCGTCCGGAGGCCGGACGGCTCCGATCGGCACCGGTCGGAATAACCGGCCTCGGATCTGCCGGTTCTGTTATCAGGCACGCGCTCCGACGAGAACGGACACTGCGATCAGCCCCGATGTCGGATCGACACGAAACTAGCGCCATTGGAAAGCTAACTCGAAATACTTCGATATAGAACCAGAGAAAAAAAAATGGAGTGCTCCAGATCTGGCCTTGACCGAATTTATAAGCTGTTGTTGTACAGTGGCCGAAATCTCAAATCAGCAGGGAACTTTCCTGAGAGTTGGCATTGACTGATAGGTAGTCCTCCGAATCTGAAGTTGGGTTCTTCAGAAAAGTTGTGGAGGATCAAGAGGGGAAACCGGGGATATTTTTTATGAAAGGTTTTGTGGAGAATTGAATGTTCTAGGAATTTTATACTGGCGGTGGGTCGGATCTGGACTGATGCAGACAGAACAGATTTTGAAACTTAGACGAATTTTATAAAATATGTAGGGGGAAAAAATCAATAAAATTCTTGGAGATAGGGGAAGGTAGATAGAAGCTCCAATAAAATTGGGGGTTCCTGGGAAAATCAAAAGAGGGGTCGAATATGGGAAACTCAGGCGGACTGTCACAGTGAACAGACAATTGACAGATCTAGGAAGAGGTTGAAAACCAAAAATGGGAAAATAGGAAAAGAAGGAATTTGGGCGTGAAATTATTTGTGGAGATGGGGACACAAGATAGGAACACACCCTAAAAGTTTCAGATCAAGAAGATGTCAGGGTGGAGTGCAGTAATTCTCTAAGTGGTCTTCTATCTAGCAGGACAGAATCTGGACAGAACTTCCGACGGTGGCTCGATGGGGGCACGAACGGCGACAGTGGCACCGGAGATGAACTCAGAGATTGAGGGGGAGGAGATAGAGGGGTTCCACTCTAGAATTGAGGGTTGGGGATGAAGAAAACCAGAGGGAGAGAGAGGGGAGGTCGAAATTCTCACAAGGGGGGCTCTTGCACAATGCTTTTTTCACTTTCATTCTTCATAATTTTCAAATGGAAAATACAAGTTTTTATATGCTACACATCAAATCCAATCTCCACCATTGGATCTAGGGATGGGGAAGAGATGGCCTGGATTAAATGTGACCAACACACAAAAATAATAAAAAAAATTCAAGGGGAACAAGCTTGACATGGTAGGTAGCCTACCTTGGACTTTGAAGTCCAATTGTCTCCCATGTGTTCTTTTACCATTATACTCTTCTAGATGCCACCCAGGCAGGTTTGACCAGCCCCACATGGGTGACATGGACCAATGGAAAAGGGGTGAGGGCCCCCTTGCTTGGACCTACTGGAATTTTACATATAAACCCACTAAGACTTACAATTGCGTACCCATTTAATACAAGGGTATACATACAAATATAAAAGGACATAGATGCAAACAAAATGTGGACGGTCTTGCTTTGATGTCCCCATCATTCTCCCCGGGTGGGAGGAACTCGACCCCGTCGAGTAGGGGTATGGATGCTCGAGTACTCCGGCGGATCCGTCACCGTGCCAAGTAGCGCGGGTATTCTCCACTCCAAGTGATCGTCACCTGCTCATTCCGTATATACTCGATATGCACAAGCTGCTGTGGGCTAGAGGTGGACACTTCGGGTGGGGCACTCTCAAAATGGGAGGAGGCGGCTCGAAGACTCACTAGGAATCACCGCTGGGTCCCTGTAGGTGACTGATCCGGGTATAGATGTAGAACCGATCCCAAACTCCTCGAGTGAGTCTACTCGCTTCACACTCATAAGGGACTGACATCGATGAGCTTGCACAAGACACATGCAGACAAACCACACACAAAGAAACAGACTGACTCATGCATGACTTTAGACAAACCTATTGTTAGTCGGACCCATACATGGGTGACGGCGGACCAGGACACCCGAATGTGTGCCATACATGCATGTTATGTAACCGGAGATGGGTGGCATGGGGAACACCTAAATGTCCAAGTATGACCCAGTCATGCATGGACGGCCCTTTGGATTTGGGAGATTTGAGATGACTAGAAGAGCCGGGTGTGGAAGGGCCGGATGTGGGTGTATCGGAGATGGGTTTAGGTGGGTCGGGGAAACCAAAATCTTCGTTACCCCCAAATGATGGTTCGGACCTATGGCTATGTAGAGGTTGCTTGGCCCGAGTGGAAAAGGCATGATAGTGAACTCCACGGAGGAAGTGGAGTGAAGATGGAGGCTCGGGAGATTCACTAGTGAAGGGGTCAAAAGGGTCGAAGAAGGTATGACCCCGTGAGATGGATTCCAATATGACATGGTCCCAATCGTGAAATTCTTGAAGGTGCGGGTGGTCACCTTCATCCGTCATGGTGAATGGAACGGTGGTCATGTGAAAAAAATAGGATTCCTCCCTTGGGCAAAAGAGTATGGAGTCAAACTCGGCCGGCATCGGGAGGAGTAGAAGAATCTCCGTGGTGACACACCCCATGGTGCACTCGGAGGTAATGGACCCTATGGCCGGGTGGGTGAAGCTAAGACTAGTGGGTTGGTCAAAGCCTCGGGCCAATAGATGCGTCAACTTCCATTGTGAATCTAATCCCATGACAAGATCGTCCAACGTGTCAACATGGTGACTAGATCGAAATGTGGTATGGAAGGAGTTGACCGGCACTAAAGGTAGGATGGGGTCCATGGATGGGAAGGGAGGTGGGACCGAGCCTTCCTTGAGCCATCTAAGAAGTGGCTTGGCTATATAAAGAGTACCCGTTAGAAATACGGGTGGCTCGGGCTTTGGTAATTCCAAATGAGGTGGTTCTGAATCAAGTTCGGAAATCGAGAGTGATGACATTGGAGCTCTCATGGGTGAGGAAAGAATGTCCTTCTCGTGCAGAAGGGGTCCTTGGGGTGGTTCCGGGAACAACCAATCTACCCGATAGTAAACCGATCTAGGCTAGTACTAAACCGATCTAGGCTTGTACTAAACCTTTGCACTTGTCCCATCATGGCTTGGAACATTACGCCCACTTCATCGGGACTATATGCTCGGGATACGGCCATGGTTGCAAAGATGGGGTTGGGTCCCCTAGGTATGGAGATGCAAGACCATTTTTTTTACGGTAAAATGTTATGCTAACTAATGCACCTAGACATAACCAAAACTCGGCACGTGGCGGAGTTAACCGATCCGAAGATCACTCGCGCAAGTGCACGGCCTTCCCGATAGGCATAGCCTAACGTTCGGAAAACACCTTTTGATATACCGGGTTATTGGGATGCAATGCAAAGACACACTTTTTTTTTATTTTAAAACAATGATGACCCTAAACACGACTTAGACAATGACTAATGGCTAGACGTAAATGACACTTTTTTTGACACCCTAGACTCAAACTCGCTCTGATACCAAATTGATGCGGGACGGACCACGGACACGACAAGCTCGTGATTGTCCCTTAACGAGGGAAGCGTCGGATGTGCGCGGTTGAGAAACCGGTAGTGAGCTAGGGTGGTCGGCTCTCTCTTGTGCCCGGATCGGGTCACGGGACGGTAACGCTCTCTCTCGCAGCAGCGGTGATATAAATATAAAGCGAGCTAATTACCCTATCATGCTCTCTAGCAGCGGCATAAAGATATATATACGAAAGAAAGCAAATGTCGAGAAGGGAGCGAAAACGATTCCTCCACGCGCTCGGCGTGGGGAAGACGGACCCGGCCGAAACTCGTACTCCCAGAACAATAATACATGATTGTTACAGCAATGAATCACTGCCCACTCCACGTAGGTTGGTAAAGGGCTACACAAGTGGGTCCGGGAGGACCGAATTAATTCGGGTTGACATGCGGCTTCTCGCGTCTCTTCGGCAGCACCCGAACTAGTGACTGTGGGGCCCACGTGCTGGCCTGTAATATCCCGGACCTTTCGGATCCTTCTTCGTGGGTCCCAGATCTAGTTTTCAGAGCTTCCAACTCTGTTGTGTCCGAAATTTTGTTTCGGACATCTTTCGTGTTCGGATCGGCGCGATCCGGAGTCGTTTCGGAGGCCCGGAGGCGTTCCGCGGCTTTTCCGCGCGTGTTTTCCGATTCCCGGTGTGTGTTTCGGCTTTTTCTTCGGAAGCTCGCTGCGGGCGAACCGGGCGGTTCACCTGGGCACGAGTGGTACCGTTGCGATCGGTGCGTTCCGAGGATTCCGAAAATGTATTTTTCTATTTTTTGATATTTTTCCGAAAAATTAGATTTTCTATATAATCCCATTTCCTTTTCTTTTTCTTTTCCTTTTCTCTTTCTTCTTCTTCTTCTTCCTCCTTCCTTCCCCAACCGTGACCTCCCTCTCTCCCTCTCTTCCTCCCGTTCGAGCGCGGCTAGCTCCTCTCCGGCTGCTGACAGCGGCGGGGCGACGGCGCGGCGACGTGGGCGGCGGTGAGGCGAACGTGGGGACGTGCGGTGCTCGTGGGAAGCTTGAGGAACGAGGGTTTTCTAAGGTGTTCTTCGTGGTTTGTGGGCGATTCGGCAGAGCATTCGCTCCATTGAGGTAGGGTGACGTTCCTTAGCCTCATGTTGTTCATTTCCGTGGTTTGTAGGCCGCGGGGAGGCCGAGAGGGGCGTTATTGAGCATTTTGGGGTTTTTCCATGATTTGGGGAGAGCTCGCCCGATCTATGGTTTTATCCCGCCATTTCACGTTTGGATGGCTTAGATGCATGCTAGGGGTCCCCAGGGGTCTTCCCCTTTGATTTCCCCCTCTCCGGTGGAGGTACGGGGGCGTGGTCGAAGTTTTTGGGGTTTTCCCACCGTAGCGTGCTCGGGGGTGAGTGACGGTCACTCTAGTGACCGTCACATGCTTGCAACGCCCCTAGAGGGGTGCGTTACTTCCCTCGGGTTGGCCGGGACAGCGACGGTCCCACGACTGGCCGCCATTTGCTAGTGACGCGCCTGGGCCAGGCCGTCGCTTGGTTTTCGACCGTTGGTTTTTCTATTGGGGTCTGCGCGAGTAACGCGCCTTGGCCAGCGCGTTACATCCGTGTAACGTGCTGGGGTGAGCGCGTTACCTCCCGGGTTATACCAGGTGCGAGGGCGCGTGTGACGCGCCAGGGTAGGCACGTCACATCGTTGCAACGCGTCGAGCCCGACGCGTTACATTCATGTAACGCGCGGGGGCAAGCGCGTTGTTTCTGGGCGCGAGTAGCGCGCCAGGGCAGGCGCGTCGTTTGCGTGTGACGCCCTGGGCCAGGCGCGTTGCTTTCGAGCGACGCGCTGGACCAGGCGCGTTACTTCCCTTGCTCCTCTGGCCGTGTGACGGCCTGCGTTAGATCGCCATTTGCTTGTGACGGCCCAGGGGTGGACCGCCACTTGCCTGGCTGCCAATGAGGTTGGCAACCTCGTTTTTACTCCGACTGTGGTCGCCGTGCGACGGGGCTGTTCGTGGGGTGATTCCCACACGTCGTCGGATGCGGACGTTGTTTTCCGTTACCTTGAGAGTCTACTCCTTCAGTGACCCTCCACTAATCGTAGCCCACCAGTACGAGGTGCTGGTCTCACCTGGGAGTGGTGTACGGGCACCCACCTTTCGAGACGGTTTGTGGACCGGTTACCGTAGGCCTCTCGTCTTAGCCAGAGTCCGGCTGTGGGGGAAAACCGGTCAGAGGGCCAGACCTAGGATGCGTGGTCTGTGTGTGCACACGTGGTTGGGGGCGGTTGGACCCACGTCGACGGGCGTGACCCCGGCTAGTCACTTGTTGTGGTTACTTGTACGGTGTTTGCGCCTCGGGTAGGACCTACAACGTCAGGCGATTCACCTGCGGTGCGGTGTCAGACGTCAGGGGACGCTACCGGCTGTGCTTCTAGTGGGTGGTACTCCTGTCGAGTACGGAGTGTCAGACTGTGAGTCGTGTGTTTCCGACCTTCGGGTTTGTCGGTTTGGCCGTTAAGCTTTGGTCTTCTTACCGTGGTACGGGTGTCGGTGTGCGTGCCATGGGACCTTTGTCTTGTAGAGTACAGGGCTTTCTTTTCCGAGGTACTCTCCTACAGCTAGTGTAGTGGTTTCTCATTTTACGAGGTAGGGTTCGAGTGATCCCTACTGAGTCTTGTTCCGAGACTCATTCCCTGCGTGTTTTCACCGTGTTTCAGGTGAGGCGCCACCTTCGGGGAGCGCGTCAGGAGCGCAGCGTGGTGCGGGTGCCCAGAGGTAGTGCCAGATGTCAGAGCCGGGGGATGCCCCGTGTAGCTGTACTTTTCTTCCTTGTCACTGTACTGGTCGTGGACTGTTGTTATTGCTATTTTGTCATTGTGGACCATGTAAATTGTTAATTTATTTCCTGCTTAATATTAACTATTTAATTTCTGCAATTATTTATGATACTTGTGTAGTCTCCACACCATCCTTTTTAACCCTTCCGAGCCTTCGGGTTCGTGGGTTGCGGTGCGAGTCTCGGGTTATCGGGCCTTCCCGGTAATCAGATTCTCGGATCGTTACAGTTGGTATCAGAGCGTGGTTGTGGAATTACATGAGAATCATAGGTAATTGTAGTGGTCCACTAGTCCACAACGATGATGTACAGGTGACGCTGCCATTGGGCATCGTGTGTTTATTTTGACCTTGCCGTTTTCGTGTTTTCTGTCTTGTGCTTCAGGAGCGAGTATGGCGCAGAGGAGGAGTTCTCGCTCTCAGTAGGGGCAGTCGGCTGGAGGTCAGGAGATCCAGCAGGGGGTCCAGAGGGACCAGGAGGAGCATAGCAGAGCGCCACCGGGGGCTACCGAGGCCGCGGATGCTGCGAGGGTTCCGGGGGCCGAGGGTTTCTTCCGTGGCATGTACCAGCTTATGTCTCAGCAGTTCGGCGGAGAGGCTGGTGAGGGCTCGTCAGCTAGGGGTGGGCCAGGCCGAGCAGTGAGGGACTTCATGCAGTTCCATCCACCTTATTTCAGCGGCCAGGCAGACCCTGATGCGGCTCGTGATTGACTTGATGAGATGGAGCGGGTGTTCAGTTCCACGAGGAGTACTGCCGAGGATAGAGTGGTGTTGGCCTACAACCAGTTGCAGGGTACGGCTCGGAGGTGGTGGTCTTCCGAGTGGAAGACGTCCTTTCAGCTTCGTCCACTTGAGCAGATCAAGTGGGATGACTTTGTCGGTGCTTTCGAGCGTACGTACTGTCCAGATATTGTTGCCACGCAGCGGATGCGGGAGTTTCTGGAGCTGGTGTAGGGTGACATGTCCGTGTTGCAGTACAGGGCCCGATTTGTCGAGCTGGGTTGGTATGCACCTCACATCATGGAGCATGAGAGGGTGAGGACCGCGCAGTTTGTGCAGGGCTTGAGGCTGGAGCTGAGGCACCATTTGATCGCGAATGGGGCCACTGATCTAGAGACAACGTCTCGTGTTGCGATTTCTTTGGAGATGGATATGCAGAGGACTCGAGGACCGGTCAGCCAGGGGCAGTCCTTGTCAGGTCGCAGCCAGCAGTCGGCTACCCAGCAGCAGGGTTTCTTCCAACATGCGTCAGGTGGTTCAGGAGTACCGGCATCGGCAGCTTCGGTGACAGGATCTGCGTCCTTTGGCTCGAAGGTCAAGAAGTTCTTGAAGAAGAATTTCCGTAAGAAGCACAAGGATCAGGGGCAGGCTTCATCGGGCAGTGTACAGCAGCCGATTCCTTTGCAGCGTCAGGGATCAGCGGGTGGAGCGCGTGGACCTTGTCCACGGTGTGGTGGGACCCACCCAGGCAGGCAGTGCACGGCGCCGATCATCTGTTTTCGGTGTGACCAGCCAGGGCACATGGCACGTGACTGTCCTCAGAGACCGCCGCAGCAGCAGTTTCCTCAGCAGCAGCAGGTTCTCCAGCAGTAGAGGCAGCAGCAGCAGCAGGGAAAGTATCCGCCGCTACCCAGGTCAGCCAGCGTGGAAGGCAGGCAGAGGGCTCGAGGCCAGATCACGCACTTGACCAGGGCAGAGGCAGTGGCGTCGCAGCTCGTGGAAGGTACCGTTCAGATTTTGGGTTGTGTGGCTCGGGTTTTGTTCGATTCTGGCGCATCTCATTCGTTTATTTCGGAGTATTTCGCGTCGAACGTCGAGGAGTCGGTGACCCAGTTGTCCTGTGATTTGGCAGTGGAGTTGCCTTCGGGTGATTTTATGATCACTCCGTATTGCTTCGATCAGGTTCCGGTTTGGATCGATGGGCGGAGTATGCCAGGCAGGTTGTATGCGTTGCAGCTTCGGGATTACGATGTGATTTTAGGCATGGATTGGCTCGAGACTCATGGAGCGGTGGTGGATTGTGGGATGAAGAGGGTCTACTTCCAGCATCCGAGCAAGAGGACCTTCTATTTCCAAGGTATCCGTTCCGCCTCTTCTCGATTCCTTATCTCTGCTATTAGAGCCCGTCGATTGCTTGATTCAGGTTGTCAGGATTTTCTCGCGTCAGTGGTTGTGTCTGACCGGATGGAGCCGGATGTCGAGGACATTGCGGTGGTATGCGAGTTTCCCGACGTTTTTCCCGAGGAGTTGCCTGGATTACCTCCCCAGCGGGAGATCGATTTCGTGATCGAGGTTGTGCCTGGTACGGGACCTTTGGCGAAGGCTCCCTACCGTATGGCCCCCGCTGAGCTGAGGGAGTTGAGGGCGCAGTTGCAGGAACTGTTGGCCAAGGGGTATATTCGTCCGAGCTTTTCCCCTTGGGGTGCGCCCGTGTTATTTGTGAAGAAGAAGGACGGTAGTCTGCGCTTGTGCATTGACTATCGGCAGCTGAATGAAGTGACCATTAAGAACAAGTATCCGTTGCCGCGGATTGATGATTTATTCGACCAACTTCAGTCTGCGCGAGTGTTCTCGCGGATTGATTTACGATCCGGTTACTATCAGTTGAGAATTCGCGAGTCCGATGTGGAGAAGACTGCATTCAGTATGAGGTACGAGCATTATGAGTTCTTGGTGATGCCGTTTGGGCTCACCAATGCCCCAGCAGCCTTCATGGACTTGATGTAGAGGGTGTTTCATCCGTATTTGGACCAGTTCGTGGTCATCTTCGTGGACGACATCCTTGTTTATTCGCAGTCTGCTGAGGAGCATGTGTACCATTTGGGTGTGGTGCTGCAGACGTTGCGAGGTCACCAGTTGTATGCGAAGCTCAGCAAGTGCGAGTTTTGGCTCAGCGAGGTGCACTTTCTGGGGCATGTGATTTCCGGTGATGGCATTTCCGTGGATCCCGCCAAGGTCGAGGCTGTGATGCACTGGCTGAGGCCGAGGTCGGTGACGGAGATCCAGAGTTTCTTGGGGCTTGTGGGTTATTATCGTCGGTTTATCCAGGATTTTTCCCGCATTGCGACCCTGATGACTAGGCTCACGCGGAAGGATATACCTTTCTTCTGGTCCGAGGAGTGTGAGCAGAGCTTCAGGGAACTGAAGAGATTGCTCACCTCAGCTCCGGTGTTGGTCTTGCCTTCTGGATCGGGAGGTTTCGTGGTGTGTACAGATGCTTCCGGCGTTGGACTGGGTGCTGTTTTAATGCAGCATGGTAGTGTGGTGGCTTATGCATCTCGGCAGCTAAAGCCCCACGAGGAGAACTACCTCACCCATGACCTTGAGTTGGCGGCGGTGATCTTCGCGCTGAAGATCTGGAGGCATTATCTGTATGGTGAGAAGTTCGAGGTGTTCACTGACCATCAGAGTTTGAGGTATGTGTTCTCGCAGAGAGATCTGAACCTTAGGCAAAGGTGTTGGATGGAGTTCATGAAGGACTATGACTTCACCCTGTCTTATCAGCCGGGCAGGATGAATGTCGTTGCCGATGCTTTGAGTCGGAAGGTTGCAGTCAGTGCCATGATGTTGAGGAGGTGGAGGCTCTGGGAACAAGTGCCCGAAGTTTCTTTCAGGCTCAAGATTCCCCAGGAGCCAGGGTTGGCGGTACTTGCGAGTCTGACTGTCACTCCTGCTATCCATCGTCAGGTGACAGAGGCTCAGCATGCGGACCCTGAGTTGCCCCGGATTCTGGCTATGGCTGATGTAGAGCTTGGCGAGGACGGTGCTGCGAGGTTTCGTGGCAGGCTGTACGTCCCAGCCGAGGAGCAGGTTTGTCGTGCGGTGCTGTGCGAGGCTCATGGGAGCAGGTACACCGTACACCCGAGTGCGACGAAGATGTATCGGAACTTGCGGAGGCAGTTCTGGTGGCCTGGCATGAAGAGAGATGTTGCCGAATTTGTGGCCAGGTGCCTGATCTGTCAGCAGGTGAAGGCGGAGCATCAGCGACCAGGAGGTACTCTTCAGCCCTTGGATGTTCCTGCTTGGAAGTTGGACCATGTGATCACGGATTTTGTGGTGGGGTTGCCGAGGACCCCGAGTGGGCAGGACAGTATTTGGTTGCTGGTGGATCGGTTGACGAAGGTGACTCGGTTGCTATCGGTCAAGGTCAGCTGGAGCGTGCCTAAGTTGGCTCGTCTTTATGTGGAGCGGATCGTGCCGTTGCATGGGATTCCCATTTCGATCGTGTCGGATCGGGATCCGCGCTTCACTTCTGGATTCTGGAGGAGTTTCCAGCGAGCTCTTGGCACGGAGATGGCGTTTAGCTCAGCGTATCATCCTCAGTCAGATGGTCAGTCTGAGAGGACCATTCAGACTTTGGAGGACATGCTGAGATCCTGCTGCCTGGAGTGGCAGGGGAGTTGGATTCATCACCTACCATTGGTGGAGTTTGCCTATAACAACAGCTATCATTCGAGCATCGGCATGGCTCCTTATGAGGCTTTGTACGGGCGTCCTTGTCGGACTCCACTTGATTGGTTTGAGGCGGGTGAGCGTGTTTTGACGGGACCGGAATTGGTGCAGCAATGTGTGGATGTTGTGCACCTGGTTCGTCAGAACATGTTGGCGGCCCAGAGTTGGCAGAAGAGCTATGCTGACCGTAGGAGGTAGCCTCTCGAGTTCGCCGTGGGCGATCATGTGTTCTTGAGAGTTTCTCCGATGAAGGGGGTGATGCGTTTTGGACGGCGTGGGAAGCTGAGTCCCCGCTATATTGGTCCTTTCGCGATTGTGGAGCGCATCGGTGAGGTTGCTTACCGGTTGCAGTTACCTCCTGAGTTGGCGTCGGTGCATGACGTGTTCCATGTCTCGATGTTGCGGAAGTATATGCCCGATGACTCTCATGTGCTCGAGTTTTCGGTTTGGTCTGAGGTGACTCCAGATCTTTCTCTCCCAGAGAGTCCGATCCGCGTGGAGGATAGGCGAGAGCAGCGCCTGCGGAACAAGGTCATTCCCTTGGTAAAGGTCGTGTGGCAGCGACACTCTGGTGGTGAGGCTTCTTGGGAACGTGAGGACGAGATGCGTCAGCAGTTCCCGTATCTGTTTGAGTAAGTCCTCCTCTTCTTTCCCCTTTGGTTGTTCTCAATTTCGAGGACGAAATTCCTTAAGGGGGGAGGGTTGTAATATCCCAGACCTTTCGGATCCTTCTTCGTGGGTCTCAGATCTAGTTTTCGGAGCGTCCGGCTCTGTTGTGTCCGAAATTTCATTTCGGACATCTTTCGTGTTCGGATCGACGCGATCCGGAGTCGTTTCGGAGGCCCGGAGGCGTTCCGCGACTTTTCCGCACGTGTTTTCCGATTCCCGGTGTGTGTTTCGGTTTTTTCTTCGGAAGCTCGCTGCGGGCGAACCGGGCGGTTCACCCGGGCACGAGTGGTACCGTTGCGATCGGTGCGTTCCGAGGATTCCGGAAATGTATTTTTCTATTTTTCGGTATTTTTCCGAAAAATCAGATTTTCTATATAATCCCATTTCCTTTTCTTTTTCTTTTCCTTTTCTCTTTCTTCTTCTTCTTCTTCTTCCTCCTTCCTTCCCCAACCGTGACCTCCCTCTCTCCCTCTCTTCCTCCCGTTCGAGCGCGGCTAGCTCCTCTCCGGCTGTTGACAGCGGCGGGGCGACGGCGCGGCGACGTGGGCGACGGTAAGGCGAACGTGGGGACGTGCGGTGCTCGTGGGAAGCTTGAGGAACGAGGGTTTTCTAAGGTGTTCTTCGTGGTTTGTGGGCGATTCGGTGGAGCATTCGCTCCATTGAGGTAGGGTGACGTTCCTTAGTCTCATGCCGTTCATTTCCGTGGTTTGTAGGCCGCGGGGAGGCCGAGAGGGGCGTTATTGAGCATTTTGGGGTTTTTCCATGATTTGGGGAGAGCTCGCCCGATCTATGGTTTTATCCCGTGATTTCGCGTTTGGATGGCTTAGATACATGCTAGGGGTCCCCAGGGGTCTTCCCCTTTGATTTCCCCCTCTCCGGTGGAGGTACGGGGGCGTGGTCGAAGTTTTTGGGGTTTTCCCGCCGTAACGTGCTCGGGGGTGAGTGGCGGTCACTCCAGTGACCGTCACATGCTTGCAACGCCCCTAGAGGGGTGCGTTACTTCCCCGGGGGTTGGCCGGGACAGCGACGGTCCACGACTGGCCGCCATTTGCTAGTGACGCGCTTGGGCCAGGCCGTCGCTTGGTTTTCGACTGTTGGTTTTTCTGTTGGGGTCTGCGCAAGTAACGTGCCTTGGCCAGCGCGTTACATCCGTGTAACGCGCTGGGGCGAGCGCGTTACTTCCCGGGTTATACCAGGTGCGAGGGCGCGTGTGACGCGCCAGGGCAGGCGCGTCACATCCTTGCGACGCGTCGAGCCCGACGCGTTACATTCGTGTAACGCGCGGGGGCAAGCGCGTTGTTTCTGGGCGCGAGTAGCGCGCCAGGGCAGGCGCGTCGTTTGCGTGTGACGCCCTGGGCCAGGCGCGTTGCTTTCGAGCGACGCGCTGGACCAGGCGCGTTACTTCCCTTGCTCCTCTGGCCGTGTGACGGCCTGCGTTAGACCGCCATTTACTTGTGACGGCCCAGGGGTGGACCGCCACTTGCCTGGCTGCCAATGAGGTTGGCAACCTCGTTTTTACTCCGACTGTGGTCGCCGTGCGACGGGGCTGTTCGTGGGGTGATTCCCACACGTCGTCGGATGCGGACGTTATTTTCCGTTACCTTGAGAGTCTACTCCTTCAGTGACCCTCCACTAGTCGTAGCCCACCAGTACGAGGTGCTGGTCTCACCTGGGAGTGGTGTACGGGCACCCACCTTTCGAGACGGTTTGTGGACCGGTTACCGTAGGCCTCTCGTCTTAGCCAGAGTCCGGCTGGGGGGGAAAACCGGTCAGAGGGCCAGACCTAGGACGCGTGGTCTGTGTGTGCACACGTGGTTGGGGGCGGTTGGACCCACGTCGACGGGCGTGACTCCAGCTAGTCACTTGTTGTGGTTACTTGTACGGTGTTTGCGTCTCGGGTAGGACCTACCACGTCAGGCGGTTCACCTGCGGTGCGGTGTCAGACGTCAGGGGACGCTACCGGCTGTGCTTCTAGTGGGTGGTACTCCTGTCGAGTACGGAGTGTCAGACTGTCAGTCGTGTGTTTCCGACCTTCGGGTTTGTCGGTTTGGCCGTTGAGCTTTGGTCTTCTTACCGTGGTACGGGTGTCGGTGTGCATGCCATGGGACCTTTGTCTTGTAGAGTACAGGGCTTTCTTTTCCGAGGTACTCTCCTACCGCTAGTGTAGTGGTTTCTCATTTTACGAGGTAGGGTTCGAGTGATCCCTACTGAGTCTTGTTCCGAGACTCATTCCCTGCGTGTTTTCACCGTGTTTCAGGTGAGGCGCCACCTTCGGGGAGCGCGTCAGGAGCGTAGCGTGGTGCGGGTGCCCAGAGGTAGTGCCAGAGGTCAGAGCCGGGGGATGCCCCGTGTAGCTGTACTTTTCTTCTTGTCACTGTAGTGGTCGTGGACTGTTGTTATTGCTATTTTGTCATTGTGGACCATGTAAATTGTTAATTTATTTCCTGCTTAATATTAACTGTTTAATTTCTGCAATTATTTGTGATACTTGTGTAGTCTCCACACCATCCTTTTTAACCCTTCCGACCCTTCGGGTTCATGGGTGGCGGTGCGAGTCTCGGGTTATCAGGCCATCCCGGTAATCGGATTCTCGGGTCGTTACATGGCCGGAGGGGCCGTGTGGGACCCGGTGGCACCGCTATAGTTGGGACACTTGGGGAAGCACTCCCTGGGATGGCGGCACGCTGGTTCACCGGTCGGAGGCCGGACGGCTCAGATCGGCACCGGTCGGAATAACCGGCCACGGATCTGCCGGTTCTGTATCAGGCGCGCGCTCTGGCGAGAACGGATGCTGCGATCAGGCCCGATGTCGGATCGACAGCGCCGTTGGAAAGCTAACTCGAAATACTTTGATCTACGACTAGAGAGAAAAAATGGTGTGCTCCAGATCTGGCCTTGACCGAATTTCCAAGCTGCTATTGTACAGTGGCCGAAATCTCAGATCAGCAGGGAACTTTCGTGAGAGTTGGCATTGACTGATAGGTAGTCCTCCGAATCTGAAGTTGGGTTCTTCAGTAAAGTTGTGGAGGATCAAGAGAGGAAATCGGGGATATTTTTTATGAAAGGTTTTGTGGAGAATTGAATGTTCTAGGAATTTTGTACTGGCGGTGGGTCGGATCTGGACTGATGCAGACAAAACAGATTTTGAAACTTGGACGAATTTTAGAAAATATGTAGGGGGAAAACCAAAAATAAAAAAATTCTTGGAGATAGGGGAAGGTGGACAGAATCTCAAATAAAATTGGGGGTTCCTGGTAAAATCAAAAGAGGGTCGAATATGGGAAACTCAGGCGGACTTTCACAGTGAACAGACAGCTGACAGATCTGGGAAGAGGTTGAAAATCGAAAATGGGAAAATAGGAAAAGAAGGAATTTGGGTGTGAAATTATTTTTGGAGATGGAGATACAAGATATGAACACACCCTGAAAGTTTCAGATCAAGAAGATGTCGGGGTGGAGAGCAATAATTCTCGAAGTTGCCTTCTATCTAGCAGGACAAAACCTGGACAGAACTTCCGACGGTGGCTCGATGGCGGCACGAACGGCGGCGACGGCACCGGAGATGAACTCAGAGATTGAGGGGGAGGAGATAGAGGGGTTCCACTCTAGAATTGGGGGTTGAGGATGAAGAAAACCAGAGGGAGAGAGAGGGGAGGTCAAAATTCTCACAAGGGGGGCTCTTGCACAATGCTTTTTTGACTTTCATTCTTCATAATTTTCAAATGGAAAATACAAGTTTTTATATGCTACACATCAAATCCAATCTCCACCATTGGATCTAGGGATGGGGAAGGGATGGCCTGGATTAAATGTGACCAACACACAAAATAATAAAAAAAAGTCAAGGGGGACAAGCTTGACATGGTAGGTAGCCTACCTTGGACTTTGAAGTCCAATTGTCTCCCATGTGTTCTTTTACCATTCAACTCTTCTAGATGCCACCTAGGTAGGTTTGACCAGCCCCACATGGGTGACATGGACCAATGAAAAAGGGGTGAGGGCCCCATTGCTTGGACCTACTGAAATTTTACATATAAACCTACTAAGACTTACAATTGCGTACCCATTTAACACAAGGGTATACATACAAATATAAAAGGACATAAATACAAACAAAATGTGGACGGTCTTGCTTTGATGTCCCCATCAAAGAGGAACTTAGAGTTTTTGTGCCCAAAGTTGTTAACCTTCAGCCTCCGTATAACATCTAGTACATTATAATAGAAGAATGGCGATGTCAAACCAATCCCCTAATTGCCATTTGTCCAGCATTCATAACACTGCAGGAAAAAGGTTAGTGCAAATTTGTTTTAGCCCCTTGCCTAGAAATCATATACCTTGCTTGAAGCAAGGTCAAGTGGCTATGTCTTTTTTAAAGAGACTAACATAAAAAGGAATCACCATGTGCATACAAGCATACACGAATGAAAACAAGAAATAAAGAGATGTAGATGCACATACAAACATGTAGAATGTTAATGTTTTTGTTGGATTTTTTGAATTTTTTTCTTTTGGATTTTAGACTTTTTACATATGTTTTTATGTTTTTTCTTTTTCATTTTTTCATTTTTTGCTTCTTTTTTCTTTTCTTAGACCAACGTCTGGTTATGCCACCAAACAAGGATAGAAGGAAAGGGTTCTCCTACGATTTCCCAGGCATCCTAAGTACACATCTAGGTTGATTTGGGCCCTAAGACTCCTCAAACATGCCTAGTCGGTTAAGAGTTACCTTGATGGCAATATTGTCATGTCATGCTTAGGCTCCCAATTACTTCTTACCATTGAGATGTATCCAAAAAGCTTTCAAGGTACAAGGTTTGTTCGACCGGGGTCTATTTCCTCCCTACCTAGATGACATCAGATGGAGCAGCTTGGAACCCTAATGGTCAACGGCAGGACGCTGACCCAGAATTAGATGCTGTCGTACTAGTTGATGACGCACTTGCATTGACCTAAGCCCAAGGTCGATGAAGAAGACTAAAGGGGGATGAAGAGATTGGCATACCAGAAATGCCGAGATCTCTTCGTGGCAACAGCCTTGATTCTTTAGGTAGACAACCATATGGTGTTTAGCAACTCAAAAATATAGATACATATATATATATAAAGAAATGATGAAAGATAAGAATAAATAAATCCTTACAATACTCCTCTTCAGGTCTATAAAGTATTGAACACATTAATACAGAACCTAATCTCACATGATAGCGTGAACGACGCGATGCATGGCTCAATTCTCAGAAGGCAAAGTCATCAGCACTATAGCGATACTATAGAAGCACTATAGTAGCACTGTAGAAATTAGGTTAAGGAGATATGATTAGCCCTAATATAATCTTGACTAAGTCACAATTGTCACTGCATACATCATTGAGGTGGAAAATCAAAATTACTACACTGCATTTTTGTTCTTCGTCAAACGAGGGTTGATGAAATAGGAATTCTTAATTAAACCCATTATAATTTAATTGGAGGTTCTAGCCTATAAATAGGGCATGGTTTCACCCGAGCCAAACCCAAATCAAGGCTGCTGGGCATAAGCAAAGGGAGAATTCAAGCTTGTAGAGTTTTTGATGTGAAACAACCCCTCGGACCTAGAATTGCAAGCAACACAATGATTTTGGCAACGTGACACAAGCGGATTTACTCGCGTTGGCACACTCGGGTCCGTAGGAGGACCAGCGATGACAGTGAGGGTCCGAGGTTGGACCTCAATGTTCCAAGGGTATGGCCAGCTAAGGATGGACCCCAATGGGCCAGGGATGCCCCAATTCCGTGGGCGGCCAGCACGCCAAGGGCGTGGGATGTAGTGGTTCTCTCTCAACTCGCTCCGCGGTGGCACTCAAATCGATGATATTTTGAGATCGGGCGCTCACTCACCGACCGACGGCACTAAGCAGCAATACTAAACAAGCAAAGCAATTCCAGTAGAGTAGGGCAACCCGAGGCTCACCTGATCGGTGTGAAGACACCGATCCCGGTCGGAGACGAGGGCGAGCGGGGAAGTGTGGATTCCCCGCACACTGCGCCGATGAAGCTTGACCTGTTTAAAGATTACAATCACTACACCTCACACAGGAGGGTGGACTTGGGGTGGGGAATTTTTTATTACAAGTCAAACACTACCTCCGCACAGGGAGGGGCGCTAAGCCGGTCAGGCGGGGAGGGGAGATAAGCTCGATCGCGCCGATGGAGCACCCGGCCGAATCTGTCTGGGTCTGGGACAGCAAGATAGGGGGTCGATGTAGTCGCCGCTGTGAGCTCCCCTAGACTCAGAACTTGATGAGACTTGCGCCAAAATGTCGCTGACGTACCCAGGTACGACTGTGATTTTTAGTGGGCTGTCCCGAGGTCGCCGCCGGCGGGGACGGGCTCTGGAACAGGTCCCTTGCGTGCAGAAGCAGACTGTTCCCAGGGACAGCAGCGGATGGCCGAAGTCACCATGGCAGCTCCCGAGTCCGAATGAGGCAGGACCAAGTCGAGGACGTCCGTGGATGAGTCTTCTTCGAGCAGCAACCAATAACAGCACCAGTGGATGTCGGGGCGGTGAGGAGGAGTCCGTTGAGTGAGGCACTGTCGGGGCAGGACCTAAATGGACTGTCTGCGTGCCCAGGGGGAAAAAAAAGGGAAAGGCACTTCCTGATGCCGAACGGGACGCCGCTTGTTGGTGGTGGTGGAAGACTCGTGGTTGCAGCTCTCGGCCAAGTGGCGCCTCCAGAAGTTGAAGGATGTGGCCATGGTGGAGGTTAGAACAGGGGGGCAGAATCTGGGAAAGGCAGCTTCTGATCTCATGTGGCAGGTTGCAGAGAGTGCCCCGACCGCTCCTGGACTCCGAATCATGAACCGCCAGAGTTTCTGGAACTGTGGACGAGCCCTCTTCACAGAAAAGCTGACGGGGAAGCCGTCTGATGTCGGAGAGGACTGGGGGACTCAGAAGAGCGGAGGCAGGTCGTTGCAGACTGTGGAGGGCAGACCCGCGCAGCCGAGGGAGAAAAATAAGAACTTTGTCCCACGGAGGCCGATCACAGTTCCGCTTCCTGATCCTGAAAGAGGACTGGACGAGTAAGAATTTCGTAGAAGATCTCTCGGCCTGATTCTGCTGTGGTTCATCGTGGTACAGGTACCCTTCTGGTTCAGGCACTCTGCAGGGGGAGATCTGCGCAGTCGAGGGAGAATGCGCACCACGAACTGTAGCGACGTCGGAATGGGATGATTCCACCTTGCTGTCAATGTAGGCCACGCTCCCAGGAGCTCTGGGATGAGATCGTGGGCGGCGCTGCAACAGGGGGGGCGGTTCTGCAGAACTGCAGCTGCTCACTAGTATATAGAAAATGGGGTAGATGGGGTGGGAGATGGGGTGGATGTGTGGGGGGGCGACCCAGGGCTGTGTGGGGGTCTGGTATAGGGTGATCTAAGGTGTGGGAGGGGTAGAATGGGGGCTGGAAGATGGTCTAGCAGGTGGAGGAGGGGGAGCTACGAATTTGGGTTGGGATAGAGAGAGAGGTAGATCTCTCTCCTTTGGTTTGAATGAGAGGTTAATGGGGTTTAATGTTGCTTTGGGAAGGGGAAGGGTTGTGTTGGGGAGAGGAAGGGGTGCTTGGGAGAAGGGATGTACCAGAGCCAGGTTTGATAAAAAAAGTTGCCACAAGATTTGTGCTTCTCTCTCTCTCTAGCTCTCTCTCTCTCTCTCTAGCTCTCTCTCTCTCTTCTTCTCTCTCTCTCTCTAAAGGGGGTGAACCCCATTCTCTCTCCTCCCCACCCCAAATTCGAAATTCACTCTCTCTCCTCCCTATTCACCTCTAATTAAGACCCCTCCCCCTTCCCCATAGCTCCCATTTAAGTCCCCTCCAACCCCTAGGTGGAATCCCTTTCTCCTAGGCACCTCTCCCTCCTCCCAAGCAACCTTTCCTCTTCCCCATACAACCTTTCATTTTCCCAAGGGAGAATCTCTTCTCCCAAGCACCCCTTCCTCTCCCCAACACAACCCTTCCCCTTCCCAAAGCAACATTAAACCCCATTAACCTCTCATTCAAACCAAAGGAGAGAGATCTCCCTCTCTCTCTATCCCAACCCAAATTCGCAGCTCCCCCTTCCTCCACCTGCTAGACCATCTTCCAGCCCCCATTCTACCCCTCCCACACCTTAGATCACCCTATACCAGACCCCCACACAGCCCTGGGTCGCCCCCCCCACACATCCACCCCATCTCCCACCCCATCTACCCCATTTTCTATATACTAGTGAGCAGCTGCAGTTCTGCAGAACCGCCCCCCCCTATTGCAGCGCCGCCCACGACCTCATCCCAGAGCTCCTGGGGGCGAGGCCTACATCGATGGAAAGGTCTGCGAGTCTTCTTTCCAAGCAAGGTGGAATCATCCCATTCTTACGTCGCTACAGTTCGTGGTGCCCATTCTCCCTCGACTGCGCAGATCTCCCCCTGCAGAGTGCCTGAACCAGAAGGGTACCTGTACCATGACGAACCACAGCAGAATCAGGCCGAGAGCTCTTCTACGAAATTATTCCTCGTCCAGTCCTCTTTCAGGATCAGGAAGCGGAACTGCGATCGGCCTCCGTGGGCCAAAGTTCTTATTTTTCTCCCTCGGCTGCGCGGGTCTGCCCTCCACAGTCTGCAATGACCTGCCTCTGCTCTTCTGAGTCCCCCAGTCCTCTCCGACATCAGACGGCTTCCCCGTCAGTTTTTCTATGAAGAGGGCTCGTCCACAGTTCCAGAAACTCTGGCGGTTCATGATTCGGAGTCCAGGAGCGCTCGGGGCACTCTCTGTAACCTTCCGCATGAGATCAGAAGCTGCCTTTCCCAGATTCTGCCCCCCTGTTCGAACCTCCACCACGGCCACATCCTTCAACTTCTGGAGGCGCCACTTGGCCGAGAGCTGCAACCACGAGTCTTCCACCACCACCAACAAGCGGCGTCCCGTTCGGCATCAGGAAGTGCCTTTCCCATTTTTTTCCCCCGGGCGCGCAGATAGTTCATTTAGGTCCTGCCCCGATAGTGCCTCACTCAACGGACTCCTCCTCACTGCCCCGACATGCTCTGGTGCTGTTCTTGGTTGCTGCTCGAAGAAGACTCATCCACGGACGTCCTCGACTTGGTCCCGCCTCATTCGGACTTCGGGAGCTGCCGTGGTGACTTCGGCCATCCGCTGCTGTCCCGGGGAATAGTCTGCTTCTGCACGCAAGGGACCTGTTCCAGAGCCCGTCCCAACCGGCGACGACCTCGGGACCGCCCACTAAAACTCACAGTCATACCTGGGTACGTCAGCGACATTTTGGCGCAAGTCTCATCAAGTTCTGAGTCCAGAGGAGCTCACAGCGGCGACTACATCGACCCCCTGTCTTGCTGTCCCAGACCCGGGCAGATTCGGCCGGGTGCTCCGTCGACGCGATCGAGCTTATCTCCCCTCCCCGCCTGACCGACTTAGCGCCCCTCCCTGTGCGGAGGTAGTGTTTGACTTGTAATACAAAATTCCCCACCCCAAGTCCACCCTCCTGTGTGAGGTGTAGTGATTGTAATCTTTAAACATGTCAAGCTTTATCGGCGCAGTGTGCGGGGAATCCACACTTCCCCGCTCGCCCTCGTCTCCGACCGGGATCGGTGTCTTCACACCGATCAGGTGAGCCTCGGGTTGCCCTACTCTACTGGAATTACTTTGCTTGTTTAGTATTGCTGCTTAGTGCCGTCGGTCGGTGAGTGAGCGCCCGATCTCAAAATATCATCGATTTGAGTGCCACCGCGGAGCGAGTTGAGAGAGAACCACTACATCCCACGCCCTTGGCGTGCTGGCCGCCCATGGAATTGGGGCATCCCTGGCCCATTGGGGTCCATCCTTACCTGGCCATACCCTTGGAACATTGAGGTCCAACCTCGGACCCTCACCGTCATCGCTGGTCCTCCTACGGACCCGAGTGTGCCAACGCGAGTAAATCCGCTTGTGTCACGTTGCCAAAATCGTTGTGTTGCTTGCAATTCTAGGTCCGAGGGGTTGTTTCACATCAGTGTTCATCCCTATTTTTCTTTTTATTTCTTTGATCTTTAAATAGGTAGGTTTTCTCTTAGCTAAACTAATTAGGTCTTCATGCATGTTCATTTGCATGAGTACTTTGATTTTATGTATGTTTTGTGCATCATGATCTTGTATTTAATGTCAATTTTACTTTATAAAGTCAAGAGATCATCTTTTCATCATTTTCTAGTTCGGACTGAGACTGCAACTCTCACAAAGATCGCATTCAAAATGCGGCAGCCTAACTAACCACGTTCATTGAAATTTTTTATTATTTTTTAAAACGTGTCCGGACACCTAGACACGATTTACACCACTCCTATTGAAACACGTCGAACATCACTACCGTGATTTACTACTATTACCCTTGAACGCGTCACTCTACTAAGACGCGATTTTCTAGAAATTCACCTTGAACGTGTCGCTATGATCAGATGCGATTTAATCGCTATAGCATGGAACGCGTCTCACACGTAGGATGCGATTTGACTTTTTAACTATGAATGCATCACCCTGGTAGGATGCGATTTACCTTGAACGTGTCACCCATGACGACCGCGTTCTGACTAAAATGTTAAGAGGGCGTCCCTTATCCTAGACGAGATTTGACACTTTTGACCCAATTTTATTGCAATATTTTAAAATGATATTTTTTTTCAAAATCATGTTTCTGCATTAATCATGTTGTCTGGACTAAAATTTACAAAGGAATGAACACATAAAATTATATTAATTTCTTTAATCTTGTGAATAATCGATGACCCTGATTCTACGCTACAGCTTGGTTCCTATTCCATCTATTCCTTTACATTTAAATGAATTAGAACTTAACATGCAAATACTAGTCTTCATCTTTACTATTTCACGTGCTTTTGGAACACTTTTGAATTCGTGTCTTAGACCCTAGACCTAGACGCAATTTTGCATGAACGCGCCATCATTATAGACCGCAACCCTCTTGAATGCGGCACCTGCATACACCGTATTCTTCGTTTGATTTCTATTAAGCACCTGACCATGAAAACCTTGATTTTATCCATTTTTATGCATAGTTTAATGTGAAATCAGATTGTTACCATATTTATAACTAGAAACTCATTCTCTTTCTTAATTGGACCTTTAGGACATTCGAATCTGATTTCGTTGAATTACCTTATTATTCTTGCACCTTCTTGTACATTACTTGATCTACTTCGTATTACATGAAGTTTAATTTTCCTTGAAATTTCTCATACCATAGCTATATACACCATTTGGAGACGTATGAGTTAAGTGCTATGTAGGGCAAAGTGCTATGCCATGGGAGCCACCTCTCGAGTTTAGAATGGAGCAAAGTGCTATATAGTGGGTGCCACCTCTTGCTGTAAGGGCAACCTCTACAGTCCTACTAACCCGAGTGGTTGGTTATGTGTTATGTCTCATTTCATGAACGTAATTCTTAAATTTTATTGACCATTATTACTGGAATTTATTTAGAAATTAGTTGGGACTTTGGGTCCACCTAGCACTCAACGCTGGCAATTTTGGGTCCCTAAAGTAGTCCTAGATGGGATGTCTGAAGGTACTTGTGCCCATGGTAGTTGAATGATTAGGTGCCTACATGTTATAGGATTAATTGATATTCTTGTTATATAAAGGATTGATTGACCTGTTAATTGATTTTTTTAGCCCAAAAGGGTATATGTTTTTGTGAAATTTGAATGATATATAGCCAAATCTACAATATGTTCATTTGTTATCTATTCATCCTTTGATAAACGTCATCTCTTGTTATTGACTCATTGGGAACTATGTGCTATATGGGATAAGTTATTACGCTATGAGAATCACCTCTTGAGTCTGAAAGGAACATTGCTACATAGTGAGAGTCACCTTTTGAGCTTGGATTCGTTACCTCAAGGATCCCTTGTAGCAACTCGATAAAATAAATAGATAAGTATATGAATAAAGATGTGTATTTTAATCAAAACTTAATAAAATAAATCAATAAACTCAATGGCGATAACTAAAGAATCAATTAAAAATGTTAATGTTAATAAGTGTCGAATTAATCGAGATAATGTCTAAGAATTAGTTAATGGGCCTCGATATGTTGCTTTAGCTTATGGGCTTTACCATAAATAAATGTATTAGATCCATAACTAAACAAGCTTAACCTAATTGTAACACTAAACCCTAAACGCTGAACTCATTAAAATCGGTGGTGACGCTATTTTGAGAAGATAATAACAAATAAAAGAAACATAAATCTTGTGGTGCATCAATGGTGGAATAGGATTCTTAGAAGGACTCTTAAGGTTGATGCCCTATAAAAAAGACCCTTGAGCCCCGTTAGAAACCTTAACTGCTATGTGGACCCAAGGAGGATTGATTGACGTAGTGGAGTACATGCTATTCGTGGGAGTACGTGCGGTCCGTGGGGAAGGACATGTTGTTCATAGGAAGTTTGTGGGGAGTTCGTGTTTAGAGTCTTCATTGATCTTTGTCTAAGGTAGGTATTCTCTAGGGTCAAAATTGTAATCAAATATCATGATAGGTTAGTCGTACTCTGCACATGTAGCTCATCTCTTTTGATCGCATAGCATCGTCAAATTTTGAGTTTTCATCATGCATATTATTTTTGTAGAAATTGTTAATAAATGTCATGTGTAGATGACGTTACTGATGCAACGGTAAGTCCGCCTGACGTGTACTCGGTTATATTGAGAATCGTTAAAAGGGCTCGACGTCTTCATCTTATTTAACGTTAAAGAGACTGATGAGCACAAAATTCGTCGTTCAAAACAGTGCCATAATTTCACTAATAATCGTACTTACTCACTAAAAAGATATTAAATATAAGTATAGTGGTAAGAATGGGTCGATCGCATAGAGAAGAAATATTTTTCAATTAAACAAGTTGGAAAATTCTTATATTTTGAAAACCGAATTTGAGTGAGTCTTTGAAAACTAAACTAAAATTGCATGAACTTGCGACTAAAAATAAACCTATTAAAAGAATTTGAGAGGGTATAGAAGAGAATTTGGAAGGAGATAGAAAGAGAAATTAAAGAACAATTGTACAAAATCAACTTTTATTGCTAAGAAAAGAGTACAATTCTATGAGAACTAAAAATTACAACTTGAGTTAACTAAAGAAAAAAGGAAGAAATAGAGCCAAGAAATTTGAAGAATAGCATTGCCGTCTCCTTGCCGAGTCTTGGAGGAAGACCGACCCGCCTTGGAAGTAGACGCCGCCTTTAGAGCACCGAAAGAAGAATCTCCACCAAAGGGGTGCGTGAAGAAAATAGAGGAGGGAAAGATAGATAGAAGAGGAAGAAGATTTTAAAACTAATTAAAAGACGTGTGTGTGGGTATGTTTTCGAGGAGGGTGAATGAAGAGATGAAGAGAGGGTACAGTGAGATTGAAAACATAGTAAAAATTAATTTAAAAACTGAACGTGAGAAGAAGAGGAATAGTTTTAAATCTAAGAAGAATTAGAAGATGTGGAAGACGAGAAAGTTATAAATATAGACGAGAGGAAGAAAGTTGATGAATAGTGTAGAGAGAGAAAATGTGAGAAAGAGGGTGAAAATGAGGAGGAACAGAGGTGGTTTGCGCGGATGAACAGTGAAAAGCACAGGATAGAACCTTGGAAGATTAAGAATAACTAAAACACGGGACATAAGTAGAGGAAGAAGAAGAAGAAGAAATTGAAGATCACTTAAAAACAAAGACCATTGTAGAAGAAAGTAAATTAAAAAGATGAGCAGAAGGGCATGGAAAATAGGCCTAGAAAAAGGTTAAGATGGCTAACACTACCAGAAAAAGCGGGATTTCAGACGGCCCATATCCGTCTGAAATCCGTCTGAAAATCCGTCACAAACCACGTTTGTGACGGATTTGCGACATATTTAAGACTGAAACCGACCGTCTGAAATGGTTTGTGACGGATTTGTGACATATTTAAGACTGAAACCGACCGTCTGAAATTCTTAGTCACAAATTTGTGACATTTATGTTTCCGTCGGAAATTCCGTCTGAAAATAAGACAGAATTTAATCAGTCACAAATTCCGTCTGCCTTTCATACGAGACATTTCCATCTGAAATTTGAAATTTTCAGTCTGAAATTTACGACGGATATATTTTCCGTTTGAAATTCCGTCTGAAATTTCAGACGGCTATTACGACGGAATATAGTTACCGTCTTAAAATGAAGCCCAACTCTTAGTCTGAAATCATGTTACCGTATGAAAATTCGTCCGAAATCCGTCGCTATTTCAAACGGATATTACGACGGATAAAATAACCGTCTGAAATTCAACTCAACTCCTGTCCGAAATGTGGTTTGAAATCCGTCTATATTCCAAACGAATTTTACGACGGATAATAGACGGACAATATTCGTCGCACATCCCGTCTGAAAATCCGTCTGAAATCTACGTTTTTTTTATAAATCTTAAATTATTTTACAAAACCTGTTTAATCATAAATAAACATCAAGAAATTCTACATGTTGAAAAAAAAATATTGGGAACCTGCTAATCAAATAAACACCACCGAAAAGTAAAATTCTGATCAAATAAATACCACAAAAAAAAGACATTAACCCTGCTGATCCGTCTGAATATCAAGAAATATCCGGTACATCGTCCATATCCTCATCGTCCGTATCCTCACCGCCCTGCTCATCTCCTCTGTCGCCGCCCGCAGAAGGATCCCCCTACATTAAAAAAATAATAACATTCATTCATAGATAAAAAAATTAGTGCGAAGAAATTAGCATAAATTGAAAGCAAACATATCAAATTGATAACTGTATATTTTATAAATCAACCACTAGCCTGAAACAGTATTTAAACTAAGTGTATTTTAGAAATGAATTTTGATTCCGTCAATTCTGACAAGTCACTTTCATCTCCCCGGTCGTGTTGGAACGATCGGCACGACCATCCGGCCGGTATTTCAAGTTTTAGACCCCCGGCCCCGACCTGGCAGTTCATTTGAACCAAGTGTATTTTAGAAATGAACTTTGAGCGCCGAGCTCAAACCGGGCATCCGATTTGGATTCCGTCAGTTCTGACAAGTCACTTTCATCTCCCCGGTCGTGTTGGAACGATCGGCACGGACATCCGGCCGGTATTTCAAGTTTTAGACCCCCGGCCCCGACCTGGCAGTTCATTTGAACCAAGTGTATTTTAGAAATGAACTTTGAGCGCTGAGCTCAAACCGGGCATCCGATTTGGATTCCGTCAATTCTGACAAGTCACTTTCATCTCCCCGGTCGTGTTGGAACGATCGGCACGGCCATCCGACCGGTATTTCAAGTTTTAGACCCCCAGCCCCGACCTGGCAGTTCATTTGAACTAAGTGTATTTTAGAAATGAGGTTTGAGCGCCGAGCTCAAACCGGACATCCGATTTGGATTCCGTCAGTTCTGACAAGTCACTTTCATCTCCCTGGTTGTGTTCGAACGATTGGCATGGCCATCCGACTGGTATTTCAAGTTTTAGACCCCCGGCCGCGACCTGGCAGTTCATTTGAACCAAGTGCATTTTATAAATGAACTTTGAGCGCTGAGCTCAAACCGGGCATCCGATTTGGATTCCGTCAGTTCTGACAAGTCACTTTCATCTCCCCGGTCGTGTTGGAACGATCGGCACGGACATCCGGCCGGTATTTCAAGTTTTAGACCCCCGGCCCCGACCTGGCAGTTCATTTGAACTAAGTGTATTTTAGAAATGAACTTTGAGCGCCTATCTCAAACCGGGCATCCGATTTGGATTCCGTCAGGTCTGACAAGTCACTCTCATCTCCCCGGTCGTGTTCGAACGATCGGCACGGCCATCCGGCCGGTATTTCAAGTTTTAGACCCCCGGCCCCGACCTGGCAGTTCATTTGAACCAAGTGTATTTTAGAAATGAACTTTCAGCGCCGAGCTCAAACCGGGCATCCGATTTGGATTCTGTCAGTTCTGACAAGTCACTTTCATCTCCCCGGTCGTGTTGGAATGATCGGCACGGGCATCCGGCCGGTATTTAAAGTTTTAGACCCCCGGCCCCGACCTGGCAGTTCATTTGAACTAAGTGTATTTTAGATATGAACTTTGAGCGCCGATCTCAAACCGGGCATCCGATTTGGATTCCGTCAAGTCTGATAAGTCACTTTCATCTCCCCGGTCATGTTGGAACGATCGGCATGGCCATCCGGCCGGTATTTCAAGTTTTAGACCCCCGGCCCCGACCTGGCAGTTCATTTGAACCAAGTGTATTTTATAAATTAACTTTGAGCGCCGAGCTCAAACCGGGCATCCGATTTGGATTCCGTCAGTTCTGACAAGTCACTTTCATCTCCCCGATCGTGTTGGAATGATCGGCACGACCATCCGGCCGGTATTTCAAGTTTTAGACCCCCGGCCCCGACCTGGCAGTTCATTTGAACCAAGTGTATTTTAGAAATGAACTTTGAGCGCCAAGCTCAAACCGGGCATCCGATTTGGATTCCGTCAGGTCTGACAAGTCACTTTCATCTCCCCGGTCGTGTTGGAACGATCGGCACGGGCATCCGGCCGGTATTTCAAGTTTTAGACTCCCGGCCCCGACCTGCCAGTTCATTTGAACTAAGTGTATTTTAGAAATGAACTTTGAGCGCCGAGCTCAAACCGGGCATCCGATTTGGATTCCGTTAGTTCTGACAAGTCACTTTCATCTCCCCGGTCGTGTTGGAACAATCGGCATGGGCATCCGGCCAGTATTTCAAGTTTTAGACCCCTGGCCCTGACCTGGCAGTTCATTTGAACTAAGTGTATTTTAGAAATGAACTTTGAGCGCCGAGCTCAAACCGGGCATCCGATTTGGATTCCGTAAGTTCTGACAAGTCACTTTCATCTCCTCGGTCGTGTTGGAATGATCGGCACGGGCATCCGGCCAGTATTTCAAGTTTTAGACCCCCGGCCCCGACCTGGTAGTTCATTTGAACCAAGTGTATTTTAGAAATGAACTTTGAGCGCCGAGCTCAAACCGGACATCCGATTTGGATTCCGTCAGTTCTGACAAGTCACTTTCATCTCCCCGGTCATGTTGGAACGATCGGCACGGCCATCCGGCCGGTATTTCAAGTTTTAGACCCCCGGCCCCGACCTGGCCGTTCATTTGAACCAAGTGTATTTTATAAATGAACTTTGAGCGCCGAGCTCAAACCGGGCATCCGATTTGGATTCCGTCAGTTCTGACAAGTCACTTTCATCTCCCCGGTCGTGTTGGAATGATCGGCATGGCCATCCGGCTGGTATTTCAAGTTTTAGACCCCCGGTCCCGACCTGGCAGTTCATTTGAACTAAGTGTATTTTAGAAATGAACTTTGAGCGCCGAGCTCAAACCGGGCATCCGATTTGGATTCCGTCAGTTCTGACAAGTCACTTTCATCTCCCCGGTCGTGTTGGAATGATCGGCACGGGCATTCGACCGGTATTTCAAGTTTTAGACCCCCGGCCCCGACCTGGCAGTTCATTTGAACCAAGTATATTTTAGAAATGAACTTTGAGCGCCGAGCTCAAACCGGGCATCCGATTTAGATTCTGTCAGTTCTGACAAGTCACTTTCATCTCCCCGGTCGTGTTGGAATGATCGGCATGGCCATCCGGCCGGTATTTCAAGTTTTAGACCTCCGGCCCCGACCTGGCAGTTCATTTGAACCAAATGTATTTTATAAATGAACTTTGAGCGCCGAGATCAAACCGGGCATCCGATTTGGATTCCGTCAGTTCTAACAAGTCACTTTCATCTCCCCGGTCGTGTTGGAACGATCAGCATGGGCATCCGGCCGGTATTTCAAGTTTTAGACCCCCGGCCCCCGGATTTTCTCAATTCTTCTAAAGTAAATGAGTTTTAAAATTAATAATGAACATAATTGAGTAATTCCATCAAAATAAAAACATAGTAAACACTCACCTGTGCGGCCTGTGCTGTGGTGGTGGTGGATTACTGAGGGACCATTCCGCTCTGGGAGAGGAGGCCACTGATTGCCTGCAAGAATACTGACACTTGGCTAGAGATCTCTTACTGGAAATGCTGCTGTTGCCGCTGCATATCAGAAATCTGCGATCGGACCATGTCCATCATGTCGCTGGCAGAAGCGCTGGGGGCAACGGATGGTATAGTGAAGGCACTGCCACTAGAAGAAGTATAGCTAGAACTCGCACACGCTGATGTCACCGCGCTTGCATCTAGGCTCTCCCCAAAACCATATAGTCGGCCTTTCTTCGGTACGCCAGCTGCTGCCACCCACTCCACCGGATCGAACTCCGGCTACTGCGTGTCTCCCTCCCCGTACTTCTCTGTCACTGCTTTACTATATGTTTCCTACAAATTGAATAAAATAACTAGTCAATTTCATATGAATTACATGCCGATTTAAATGAACGGTACAAGTTACATATGTAGATAAACTTACCGCTGCTGACTTAGCTCTGTCACTTACAAAATCATTAGTCCCCTTCTTTTTGTGTGTTCTGTCGAACACCTCGAGGAACGACGGAGGTCGATTAAGCTCCACAGCCTGTTATACAATTCATAGTAAAAAAAGGTCAAATATTGGGATAAATTGTAAGAAGATAAATTGGTATATTACTTACCAATTTTTATTTATGAGTCGCATAAGAGATGGACCCACTCGTATGTAAATTTGAACCTGGTTTTGACGCCCTGTTTGCTTTGGCTTTTTCAGACTTTTCTATCCACTTGGGGTCGGTAAAATGGTCACAAGATATCTCCCAATCCTCCTGCCTCATCCATAGAGGGCGATGCGCCTTCCACAATTGTCGGTCTTCACTCCCCCCACTCAATTTTTTAGCGTGTGCTCGGGCCTCATGTATTTTCCTCTTGTAACTTGAGAGCATAGTAGACTCCCAGGCACGACGACATCTCGCCGCGTCATGTCCACATGTGAATTGAAAAGACCGCTGTAAATCAATTGCTTTTCACACTTAGTATAAAGTTGTAAATTGACTTTGGGAAATACTTGAATTAAATGACGTAATTACTTACTAAGAACATGTTGTACAATGAATCGCGGACGGACATCGGAAAATCTCTGAAAGTGGAAGCTGCCCCGGGCACATGTGCCAACATGAGTTCGGTGGAATGATGGACAGCGCTGTGGGGTTCAAATTTCATACTGCAATTGCAAATGTCAAAATATTCATATTAGACAGTTAAGGGCTAATTAATGTAATATAACCTTATAGATTTACCCGGATACCCAACACGGGCGACGTCTATCATGGGTCGTGCCTCCCTCGTGACAACTGCCGGCATCGTCAAGGGGCTGACTGGTGGGGGTGGGCCCTGTACAAGTGGGAGGTGGTGGGAGGGCACTGAGACCTGCAAGAATTTATTGTCATGTGGAGTGATACATATACTGCGAACATATAATTAAAATATACATACCTGCAGCGGGAGGTGGTGGGGGTGGCGTCTGCACAAAAGGTGGGAGGGCACTGAGACCTGCAAGAATTTATTGTCATGTGGAGTGATACATATACTGCGAACATATAATTAAAATATACATACCTGCAGCGGGAGGTGGTGGGGGTGGCGTATGCACAACAGGTGGGAGGCCACTGAGACCTGCAAGAAGTAATTTTCATAAGTAGAACAAATATTGAAGAATTTAAATTAAAATATACATACATGATCCTCGAGGTGGGAGGCCACTGAGACCTGCAAGAATTTATTGTCATGTGGAGTGATACATATACTGCGAACATATAATTAAAATATACATACCTACAGCGGGAGGTGGTGGGGGTGGCGTATGCACAACAGGTGGGAGGCCACTGAGACCTGCAAGAATTTATTGTCATAAGTAGAATAAATATTGAAGAATTTAAATTAAAATATACATACATGATCCTCGAGGTGGGAGGCCACTGAGACCTGCAAGAATTTATTGTCATGTGGAGTGATACAAATATTGCGAACATATAATTAAAATATACATACCTGCAGCGGGAGGTGGTGGGAGTGGCGTATGCACAACAGGTGGGAGGCCACTGAGACCTGCAAGAACTTATTTTCATAAGTAGAACAAATGTTCAAGAATTTAAATTAAAATATACATACCTGTAGCGGGAGGTGGTGGCGTATGTACAAGTGGTGGTGAGCCGACACTTGCACCTATAAATAAATTCTTTTAAGTTTGTAAATAATTAAAATATTTATATAGCTAACTTATTGATCAAATATACCTGTGTCTGAAGAAGGTGGTAGCGAGGAGGGAGTAGCGCCCCTCTCACTGCTAGATCTCCTCCGACCCCTAGTACGACCTCCTCGCACCATTTCCTTATTAATAACAAAACAATTAATACATATTAATCCACAATTATATAAGGCTAGACAAATGTTATTTAAAATTATGCTTAAAAGTAAGAATCTTCTTACTAAATTATCAAAACATGCCTCCCTCATGTTGATATATCTAGCTCAACTTCATCATCTTCGTCATCCATAGTAGTCTCATGAGATTCAAAATCTTCGTCTTCATCTGATTCTTCCTCCCCTCTAACATCAACATTTAGCTCCGTCGGATCGACTTCTTCCACTCTATCTCACGTACGTAATGACAGTGGCTCATCAGATTCGTCCAGATTAAACCTAGAGGAACCGACAACGCCAACTTCGTCTGATTGATAATATTCAGCACGAGCAACCTCTGAGACCTCCACTCATAGTTAACTCATAAGTGGGAAAGAGTTTTGAATTAACCCTGCAAACTGCCCACCAATCTCTATTCTTGGATGATAGATAGCTTGAATAGTACACTTGCTGGGCTTGTGCGGCTAAAATGAACGGTTCATAGGTCTTAAGTTTAGACCTATGCTTGACATTGACAATCCCATAATTTGTGTCATGTAGAACAGAATTAGGATCAAACCATTGACACTTAAATATGTATACATGATTGTCTTGTCCCAAATACTGAAGTTCTAAGACTTCTTCAAGAATACCATAGTAGTCCAATTCCATTTCATTGTATAAACTTCCCTTCACACATACGCCGCTGTTCATCGTAGACTTATTTCGCCCATAATCCCTTGTATGAAATTTGTATCCATTCACAATATATCCCGGATAGGCACGTGTCTGGTTCGAGGGGCCATAACTTATCTGTTGTACTCTTTGATCAGTAATGAGACCTTGTTCAACCTATATTTAAATTAGAGTAGTTAAAATAATAACAATTACCTCAACATACGTAAATACAAATATATATATTCAGAGTTCACACTAACTCGATTTCTTAGCCATTTGGAAAAAAACTTCTCGCGTTCTTTTTCAATCTCCACATCCTGGATATTTGGACATTTTTCAGCTAATTCTGAATCAAATTGTCTGCAATATAAATGTAGCACCCCGTAAAAAAAATGATTAAAAAAATTTGATAAAGCCAATGTATAGACTTTGTGAAGTCAATGTTGTATAGACTTTGAGGAAGCCAATGTATAGACTTTGAGGAAGCCAATGTATAGACTTTGAGGATGTATAGACTTTGAGGAAGCCAATGTATAGACTTTGTGAAGTCAATGTTGTATAGACTTTGAGGAAGCCAATGTATAGACTTTGAGGAAGTCAATGTATAGACTTTGAGGAAGCCAATGTATAGACTTTGAGGAAGTATAGACTTTGAGGAAGTCAATGTATAGACTTTGAGGAAGCCAATGTATAGATTTTGAGGATGTATAGACTTTGAGGAAGCCAATGTATAGACTTTGAGGAAGTCAATGTATAGACTTTGAGGAAGCTAATGTATAGACTTTGAGGATGTATAGACTTTGAGGAAGCCAATGTATAGACTTTGAGTAAGCCAATGTATAGACTTTGTGAAGTCAATGTTGTATAGACTTTGAGGATGTATATACTTATGGAGTTGCTGGAAATGTGAATTAAGATCTTACTCAACATAAGGTTCAATCTCGAGGCAATTCAAAAGAATATATATCTCAGCGGCGTGCAACTCTCTATCTTCGAGCGTGCGAGTCAAGCAACGTCCGAACGCACGTCCAGGATGTTTAAATATGGAGAGCCGATCGGACGATTCATCCACTCCCCCATCATCATTACGTGGAGGTCGAGTACGACGAGTTTGAATCTCTGGCTCAAAGTACATAGAACAGAAGTTCAAAATTTCTTCAAGAATGTATGCCTCAGCAATCGAACCCTCCACCTGTGCCTTGTTGCGAATTTTTAATTCATGCTTGCACCTACAACAACAAGTCAGATGGCAACAATATGTAGCGGCTATGGACGACTTATAAGTTAAAAAAAATTGTCACATACCTCTCAAATGGATACATCCATCGAAATTGTACTGGCCCTCCGACGATAGCCTCATATGGCAAATGAACGACCAGGTGCTCCATCGAATCAAAGAATGCCGGAGGAAATATCTTCTCTAGCTTGCAAATGGTTGTGACAACTTCTTGTTCGATAGTTTGTACATCCCGAAGTCTGAGTTCAGATGCACATAAAATCTTGAAAAATTGACTCATCTCAGCTAGTGCTCTCCATATCTGCTTTGGCAACAAATCATGAAATGCAATGGGCAGTAGCCTCTCCATGAACACATGACAGTCGTGACTTTTCATACCATATAGTTTCCCCTCATTAACATTCACACAACGGGCTATGTTGGATGCATATCCATCTGGGAATCTCAACTGTTTCAACCACTGGCATACTTCCTTGATCTGTGTATCATGAAGCACATAAGTTACTTTAGGCTGCACAGTTTTGCCATTGACACTTTGTAGTTCCAGTTCTGGACGTCTACAAAGCATCTTTAAATCCATACGTGCTTTGGCGTTGTCCTTTGTTTTCCCTTTAACATTCATGATCGTATTGAACACATTATCAAAAAAATTCTTCTCAGTATGCATGACATCCAGATTGTGTCGTACAAGAAGAGTTGACCAATAAGGTAATTCTCAAAAAATGCTTTTCTTGACCCAGTTGTGATCCTTTCCAAAATTAGGGAGTTTCGTGTGCTACCAGACAATTGAACTACATCTGGTAAATTGTGCACCCGTGACGCCATATGTAGACCCGACACCCGTTGCAAGTCAGCTTCATCCATTTCAACAGTATTTTTTTTAAACGAGTCTTTTTGCCTTCGAAAAGGATGGTCACTTGGTAGCAACCGCCGATGGCAATCAAACCAGCAGCTTTTCCCCCCATGTTTTAATACAAATGATTTGGTATCTTCCATACAGTAAGGACATGCTAGCCTCCCATGTGTGCTCCAACCAGATAGCATTCCATATGCAGGGAAGTCACTTATTGTCCACATCAGTGTAGCCTTCATAATAAAATTTTTCTTCCTATATGCATCATAAGTAACAACTCCATCAGTCCATAAAAATTTGAGCTCATCAATCAACGGCCTGAGATATATGTCCAAATTTTTTCCGGGACTTTTTGGACCAGGAATTACTAGGGACAAAAACAGATTTTCTCGCTTCATGCACATGTGCGGCGGAAGGTTGTACGGTGTCATGAACACTGGCCAACAAGAATAAGCTGCCACTGAACCACCGAATGGATTAAAGCCATCTGTGCATAAACCCAATCGAACATTACGTGACTCCCTTGAAAAGGCAAGATGAGTACGACTAAAGTGAGTCCAAGCTTCACCATCGGCAGGATGACTGATTATATCATCGGCACGACGTACTCTTTCGGTGTGCCATGTCATATGTCGAGCCGTCTTTGAGGACATATACAGTCGCTGCAGCCTAGGCACAAGAGGGAAGTATCGCAACGCCTTGTAAGGTACATCTTTTGCCTTTGAATTGACCCCCCCCCTTAGGTTTGAATCTGTCATGGCCACAAATGGAACATGATATCTTATCTGCATCATCTTTGTAATATAACATACAATGATTCGGACATGCATCTATTTTCACATGTCCAAGTCCTAAGTCATTGACCATCGTTTTTGCACGGTAAACAGTTTCTGGCAACTTCTCGTCTCGAGGCAACATACTCTTGATCAAGAGGAGGAGACGGTCAAAACAAGTCTCACTGATGTGAAATTCAGATTTCAAGTTCAACAACTGTGACACTGCAGACAATCGAGTGTGATTTTCACAACCATCCCACAGCGGCTCATCAGCATCCCTAAGTAGTTCATAAAATCTTCCGGCTGTCTTATTCGGCGCTTCATCGTGAATATTAAAACTAGGACCAGCAGCATCTACAACCATATCCACGTACCCACTTGTGCCTGCAATATTGTCGGGCTCATACCTCAAGAATTGCTCACCATGACACGTCCAATTCGTATAACCATCCACGAACCCTTTCGTGTACAAATGATGTTGCACATCCCATGTTGAACACCACCTCAAGTTTCTACAACTTGAACAAGGGCATCGAATGTGACCGTCGCGATTTATTGCTGCATTTGGATTCCCCAATGCAAATTGAATGAAACTCTCAACCCCAAGCTTAAAGTCATCTGACACCACCCGGTCAACTATTCTACGATACATCCATGAACGATCTGTCGACATTTTACCTGCACCCAATAAATGACAATACACATCTTAACTTTCAAATCATTACTCATAATATTACACCCGACCCTTTCCTCACATCGTTCATCATAGACCATTTGCAGTTGGAAGAGGAATATTGATTAGATTATCACCTTTTAACCCATCCATGAAGGTTTGATCGCACAATCACTTACTATATGTGCTGCACGATTTGCTAAAAATTTTGGCATCATCTCCCCACACTTCTCCGATATACCAAATATATTTATTAATTTTATAATTTTCTTAAACACTTACAAGTAAGTGGTTAAGAAAACACTCAAAATCAATAATGGTATATCAGAGAAGAGTGAGGAGACGCAACCGAAATTCTCAACAAACCATACAAACATATATAGTAAATGACTGCCTAAGTGCGATCAAACATTCACAGACTGTCCAAACGGGACAATTCAAGACTTTGAGGTAGATATATACATTCTCATAAACAAATGAGAACATACACATCAATCCCAAAGTCTTGAACGGGAAGGCACATTGACACGGTTTTAACACGCTCTCCTGAGGTGCGTGTAATGTTAGGTCGCACCCACGCACCTCAACTCACAGGGAATACCCCATGCATTTATATAACATAAAATTAAATAACAACGCAATTATCATTATGCACATATCAAATTAAATAACACCCAAATTACAAAAATTTTCAAATGAAGAACATCGAAGCTAAACAATCTACATTTTTGAGTCAAATTAACATCAAATTTCTATTAAAATCAGATTTAAAAATATATTTACATGCAATTAAAAATAACTGCCAAAAGAGTTACTATGGTGCACAGCCCTCGGTACCTCCCCACCCACCTCTTTGCCCCCACCGTCCACTCGACATTCATAGCTTCTCCCTTGCTCATCCATGCTCCTTTATTACCTCCCTTAAAAACCCCCCATTGGTTGGGCATTCATGTCGCCCACCCATAAGATGAGTGTCTTATTGGTGCACGCACGACTGGGGATCTTAACCAGCCATGCTAGAAGGCGATGCAGCAAAACATTATTGGTGCAGTAAAGGGATCTCCTACAAGCCAATGGAGATCTACGTCCATTGTTGATAAATGTAGAAGCTTTACTTAATCCGAGGCATAAAAGTGATGCTCGACCATGTTTAAGAAATATAACCCTTGAGTCTCATCAATTAACCAGGGAAAATTATCAGGTTTTGTGATATGGCGGCACCACGTGTATTGGCTATCTCCCCCTTCAAATGTGAGGGCACGTTTGGTATCGGAATAAGTTTTGAGAAAAATAGACGTAAGTCATTCTGTATTAATTTACCCTTATTCTTATTCTTAAGTACGATTGGTGTACGAGATGTAAACTTACCTTTGATGTAGTTTTTACTCTGCCTTTCTTTCTGATCAGAGGCCCTCAAACCCATGTGCTGGGCCGAGCCCCTGCAGAACAGGTAAAATGTTCGACGCAGTCTAGAAGTCTAGAGCCCATATGGCTGCGCCGCTGTTAACGACTCCCCAAGTCAAGGGTATCAGGTCAACCGCATTAATGTGGCACCTTTTTTTATTGTCAGGTGCATTGCATACAGAGGGAAAATAGCATTTAAATAATACAAATTTTGAATAAAAATATTATCATTTGATTGTAACTAGGTCAGTATTTGAACTTTAAATATAGTGTCATTTTCGACTTTCTATACTGATTAACCTCATAAATTTAAAAATGTCTGGAAACAACCTCTTGGTAGTGGTGCGGGAACGCTTTTGAAGTGGGAGGAATGCAATAATTTGATGTTGTTGCCAAATGCCCAGTCCAAGATACAGAACATCTGGAGGCTGCCCCATGTCACATCTTCATGTCACATCAAGTTGGGTGACAGGTGGATCATAATGTAGGTCGCAATTAAGCTTTGACTTGTAAGCTTCAAGCTTAATTGACGTCAAATACCATCGGCGTCATCAAGACATTTTGTTTTTACCCAGAAAGTTTGATTAATCTTTTTTTAATAATAGATGGTGACCCGTTTTTATTGTTGCGTAGTGGACATCGGATCTAGAGGGGAGGGGTGAATAGATCAGCCCCACTTTTCGCAATGTGGCCCTCTATATAGCTAGTTAAAATGAATTGCAGCGGAATAGAAACTAGCTTCCAAGAATGCTATGATTCACTTAGCAAGATAAGTAAGATATATAATAATTCGATCCTAAGCATGCATCTAGAACGAATCAATCACACAAGCAAACCACACTAGACAGGATTTTTAAGGTGGTTCGGACTGAATCCTCAGCCCTACGTCCACCCCTCACCAAAACCCGGTGAGGCTTCACTTGTGCAGCACACAGAACCGCAAATCGGAAACCACTGATTGCCTTCCTACTCACCACCTGGTAGGGACGTCAACCGCAAATTGGAACACCCTCCAATTGCCTTCCTACTAACCACCGGTAGGGATGAATCACACTTTCAATGTTTAAACAATAATGAAAATGAAACAAATGTGAATGAACTAAAGCAAGAGATTGAGTTATGAGTGAAAATGAATTGGGCCTTGTATGGAATGTTGATCAGCAACAAGGCTCCTCTTGGCTTCAACTCAATCTTCTTGATTCACCCTTGATTGGATGAATGTTCTTCACGGAGTACTGTTCACGTGAACAGTACCTCTTCCTTCAATTCTTCTCTCTTGATCTTTTCTTTGAACTTCTTTGAATGAATGAAGGAGATGATGAAGCTACCTTGAATCTTGATTGCTTCTTTAGCTTCTAGGAGTTTGAATGCTTGAAATATCACCTTGAATGAGGTGGAAAGAACTTGAATGGATGAAGATGATTTCCTTTGAAGAACTTGAATCAAACCAGCTTCCTTGGATCACTTTGATAGCCTTGCTTTGATGTAATCTTCCTTGAGGTTTGCTGGCTTTGATTTGAGCTTGATTCCCCTTTGATTGGATGAAGAACACCTTCACGAACTACTGTTCACGTGAACAGTAGCTCATCTCCAAGCTCTCTTGCAGCCACCCTAGATCTCACAAGAAGCCCCTTGAAGCATTAGGGTTTCTAACCCCTCATGTGTTAGTTTTATAACCCTTGAATGGTCCATAGATGCCCCCTAGACCAGATCCACAAATCATGGAAGATTAGGTAAGGTTTGATTAAACAAATCCATGGAAAGGGGCTAGCCACGAGGTTGATTTCGAAGTCAAACAAGGCTGCATCGGGGCTGGCGGTCGACCGGAATTCATGGGCCGGTCGACCGGAACCTGTTGCAGCCAGAACTTTTCGGCTCTGGCAAAACCGGTCGACCGGACGCCTGGGGGCGGTCGACCGAAACCTGTAACAACGCCATCATTTCGGTTCTGGGAAAACCGGTCGACCGGCCAAGGTGTATAGGTCGACCGAAATCTGTAAACGTTGACATTCTGAGGCTCTGGCAAATCAGGTTGACCGGCCAAGGTGTGTAGGTCGACCGGAAACACCTATACCTGCAAAAATGAAGTGTTAGACCAATGAAACATGTTCATAAGTCAAGATATTCATGTCCTCATCAATTTCATGTATTTTGGGATTGAAATCAACATAGAATATGCTTTGAGCATTTCTAAATTTTGTTCCGGGCAGAGCCCCCGGAAACCCCCGCAAGGGGCGCTGCCCCCTTGACCCCCCTCGATCCCCGCGACCTGACCGCGCAGGTCGATCCACGTGCGAGGGCGCAAGATTCAGCGTTCACGTTCACCATTTCCACTTGATTCCTTGTCCATTCATTGGCGCACCTGTCATGAACAAAAACATCACGTATGTCAATCACATGAAGGTGAAAAACATCAATGACTAATAGTGTTTAGCCATTATCAAAACCAAGAATACATTAGAACTCATATGACCATAGAATGATGCTGAATGACCCAAGTGACCATATGAACTCAAGTGACCATAGGGGCACAACATTTATCACCCACTTGGAACCTCAAACACTTGATTTCTAGCTTCAGATTTATAAGGAAAGATTTCCTTTTATTTTCTATAAATTCAACAATAATAGCGATAACGTTTCTTTTCTGTACGGAACATGCCATGTCGATTGGATGTCGAAGGAACTCAGGTGCTGAGGTAAAGTGAGATGAATGATCATTCTAATCACCAAACTTTTCAACTAATTTCAGTTTACGAGTTGTTTGTTTCATCATAAAGTACTGTGAAATACCACACCTGTATGACACAAAAGATACAGTATTTTAGGATATTTTCCGTCAAACCAAACAACCCCTTCGTAAAACCCTCACCAAACGGCAAAAAATGGGCTGTTTATCTATATCTCATCGGCCAACAGAGTGCGCAATTAAAGAGGTCGTCCACGCGCCTCTCCGGGGTGAAACAGCCTTCTGGGTTGGACCCTCCCCTCACAGAAGGCAAGTGCCAGGAAATGGAGCGGTAATAAGAAAGTGGAAAGGCCAAACCCGCCCAGGGAATTAGGATCCGATGTACACATATCATAGACATGCACTGTTAATGGCATCACAAACACAAGCATGCCACCCCAACTGAGAGGAACCTTCCATTCTGGACAACCTGGCAACAGAGACCCCAAGGGCCACCCTTGTCGGCAGTTGGCGTACTTGCCATTGCTGGCCACATGATCCAGTGGCCCCTGCCTAAGGAGAAGAGTCCGGAAAGCTTCCCCCCCACCTACCACACACACACACACACACACAAGACATCTGAACAAAGGCAGAATCTTTTAGGAGCGAAATGAAGAGAGAACACAAACACAAGACTGCCACGGGAACCCCCCTCCCCTCCCTTGCCCTCCCCAACTGACCCCCCCGTTCCCTCGCTGCCGGCCGCCGCAGGAACCCCCTCCCCTTCCAAAACACCCGTCCCCTCACCGCCGGCCCGCCTCCCCTTCCCAAACCCCCATCCCCTCACCCCCGGCCACCACGGGAACCCCCATCCCCTTCCCAACTGCCCTCCCCAACTGACCCCCCCGTCCCCTCGCTGCCGGCCGCCGCAGGAACCCCCTCCCCTTCCAAAACACCCGTCCCCTCACCGCCGGCCCCCCTCCCCTTCCCAAACCCCCATCCCCTCACCCCCGGCTGCCACGGGAACCCCCATCCCCTTCCCAACTGCCCTCCCCAACCGACCCCCCCGTCCCCTCGCTGCCGGCCGCCGCAGGAACCCCCTCCCCTTCCAAAACACCCGTCCCCTCACCGCCGCCCCCCCTCCCCTTCCCAAACCCCCATCCCCTCACCCCCAGCCACCACGGGAACCCCCATCCCCTTCCCAACTGCCCTCCCCAACCGACCCCCCCGTCCCCTCGCTGCCGGCCGCCGCAGGAACCCCCTCCCCTTCCAAAACACCCATCCCCTCACCGCCGGCCCCCCTCCCCTTCCCAAACCCCCATCCCCTCACCCCCAGCCGCCACGGGAACCCCCATCCCCTTCCCAACTGCCCTCCCCAACCGACCCCCCCTCCCCTCGCCGCCAGCCGCCGCCACGGGAACGACGCCCCTCCTCTCCCCTTCCCCATCGACACCCCTCCCACACCCCCAGCGAGAACAAATGCAGGTTAAAAAAAAGACAGAGGGTGAGGGGGGACATACCGGCGGTGATCGTCTGAGCTTCGGTGAGTAAGGTGGGCACGGCTGCGAGCTAACACGAATGGCGGTGGGCACGATAGCGAGGACGTCGACGTTGAGGACGGCGAGGATGGCGACGGCGGCTTCTGACGGCTTTGCGGCTCCGGTGGCTCCGGCGGCGACGACCGGAAGCAGAGGGCAGAGGAGAAGGAGAGAGTGAGAGGGAGAGTGGGGGGGGTGGAAATGGGGTCGGGTGGAAGGGGTGGGAGGGAGGGGCCGACGGTGGCGGGAAAGGGGGAATTTTGAGACGGAAATTCGGACGGAACTTATTTCCGTCTGAAATTTCAGACGGATTACTTCCGTCTGAATATCCGTCCTAAATTTATGACGGATATAAAGATGAAATATATTCCATCTATAATTATAGACGGATCTTCAGAGCGAATGTAGTCAGTCGTTAATAGAGATGGAATTTGTGACAGAAACTAATCCGTCACAAATACAGACGGATATTAAGACGGAAAATATCAGTCTGAAATATCCGTCTGAAATCTTGCTTTTTTTGGTAGTGTAAGATTCTCGCTCGGTCTGCTCTGGGCATCTATTTATAGTGCACAATAACTTCCCACGATCATGACCTTCTGGATTAGGCTTAAATCCGATTTCCCAGCATCAAGGCTTGATTAAAGTAGGTATCTTGCCATGATTAGAGTCCTCCTTTTCTCAAACAAGAGGAGATAAGTCTGAATATTGGAAGATAACTACGATCGGGGAGTTCCATTTCCATTTCTACCTCTCGCGAAAATGGCAACTGGGTCGGTGGGCGCACATTCCTTTGTGCGACTGAACAGGCGGCCGCCCATTCTTTATTTCCCCTTTTTGATAATTTCCTTTTTTATAAATCAAGGAATTGGCGACTCATCAAACAGGTACTCATTCTTTTTCTATTTTTCTTGATTTTTCTTCTCATTTTTCGTACAATAGAATGAGCGCCTACTTGGTCGGCCGCTCATTCTTCTCCAATGACTTAGCGCCCGAGTGGATGGTTGTTCATTCCTCTCCTTTTTTCAACTCTTTTCCTTTTTTCTATTTTCATCAAATGAATGGGTGCATGTTTACTCGGTCGCACATTTTAATGAGCGCCCTTCCTTCTGCCGTAAATTCTTCTTTTTCATAAAAATGCTCTAGAAATGACGTCTGCTATAGTTTCCGTTCATTATTAAATGGGCGCCCTTCTGCTTCGACGCAAATTCTTGAGATTTTTAGAAATTTTAAAATATTCAATATTCTTCATTATAACAATTGTGCATTTTCTTGAATATTTCTCACATTTCTATTTTAACTCAAAATAATGATAAAATCATGCGAACTCAAATTAATGGTGAGAATGAGATTTTTGCCATATTAATGCACAACTATACTCGTTAAATGCTCAACGTGATGAATGTGATGCAAATTATAACATGAAATATGATACTCATCACACCCCCCAACTTACTCATTGTTAGTCCCTTAGTAATGCAAATAAATTAAACTTTAGGACCAACAAGAGTATGCAAAGTCCATATTTTTATATCCAGCTCTTCCTTCATAGAATCAACCAAAGATTAGGAATCTGGAATCATTAATACATACTAGCCTTATATTTGGAAATTAAGGTATATGCTCAGGAATTCAAATCAAAGTTCAATAGCACTTGTGCATGTGTAACTGCCAAATTCACAGCATAGACAATTGCATCCCCCATTTGCTATTCCAATCATGTGCCTTTCAACCCTGCACCTCTTAGATCAGAGCATTAAGCATACTAGCTTTTTGCTTGCCTTATTGTTTTGTCTCTTTTGGGATCTTTTTATTCTTCTGCACACACATGATGCTGCACTACCCTTCACTGTTTAACACAAATCTCGACTCTTGCCTTAGGAGAAGCAGGCCCAGTTATACAGATCAAGATTCCCTTTTTCTTTTGACGCGAACCTCAACACGTCTTAGGTGAAGTAGGCCCGGTTACTAAGACCCGGGACATTTTTCATGGTGTTATTTTTCCTTCTTTCCTTCTTTTTTTTTTTTCATTTTTTTCATTGTTCCATTTGCACTAATTTACTAGATAACTTGGTAGAAATATTTATAAAAAGATGACGCAGAATATCAGACAACATATTCAAAATAGCAGAAGGCTTGTCCTACTTATTTCATTAGCGTGCAAAGTGATTTCTTTTCTAAAGTATACATGAACTTTAAAGAGATTCTTAAATAAGTTTTCCATGACTAGATTGAAATAAATTTTCATTCATATTTTTCTCTAGTCTTTTCTATTTCAGAATTACTTTCAATAAAAGTATGAATCAAGAAAACTTAGTCGGGGATTTCGTCTTTCTACTTTTAATGCAAAAATACAGGACAAAGTGACATGTAGGGCATCATGCAAAAATTCATATCAGGTTGTACTATATGCATCATGAAATTTTCCATCATCTCCCCCAACTTGAATGACATTATCGTCAATGACATATGCAATAGAAAGCAATAAGATAGAAGGATACAACCTGGTGTGCGGGGTGCATTGCTCCATCATTAATATGTGACGGCTCCTTTCTCCACTTGACCTGACTACTGAAAACAGACTAAAATAAAACATCAAATAACAAAACTATTGGGTTGCCTCCCAGATGCGCTAAGTTTTTCATCTTCAGCCAGATGCATGAAAGCTCACGAAGATTTTATTCCAAATCACTCAAAGCAATGGATTCTTTTGACAACTTTTCATCTTCCAAGTAAGGCTTCAATCGTTGACCGTTAACAATGAATATGTGACCATTATTAGGGTTCAAAATTTTGACAGTGCCATGGTCAAAAGTCTTAACAACCATAAATGGTCCATCCCATCTAGATTTTAACTTTCTGGGGAACAAGCATAGCCTAGAGTTAAAAAGCCAAACCTTTTGATTCACATAAAAAGTTTTCTTGTGAATATGCTTATTGTGAAATGCCTTGGTTTTAGCATTATAAGTCTTGGAATTTTTGTATGCTTTATTACGCAGTTCCTCCAGTTCATTGAGTTGCAGAGCTCTTTGAGACCCAGCTTGAGTGAGATCAAAATTGACTTGTTTAATGGCCCAATATGCTCTATGTTCTAGCTCTACAGGTAAGTGGTAGACTTTTCAAAAAATGAGGTGGTATGGGGACATGCCAATGAGAGTCTTAAATGCAGTTCTATAGGCCCATAATGCATCGTCTAGACTCTCGGACTAGTCTTTCCTATCCGACCTAACTGTCTTATGTAAAATATTCTTGATCTCCCTATTGGACACTTCTATCTGGCCACTGGTTTGGGGATGATAGGGGGTGGGGAGCTTATGAGTGATGCCATATTTGCGAAGCAAAGCTCGAAATTGAGAGTGCATGAAGTGAGAGCCCACATCACTGGTGATAGCCCTCGGACACCCAAATCTAGAGAAAATATTCTTCTTTAAAAACTTAATCACGACCTTATGATCATTGGTCCTTGTGGCTATAGCTTCAATCCATTTGGAAACATAATCGATTGCCACCAAGATGTATTCATTCCTAAAAGAAGGTGGAAATGGTCCCATAAAATCAATACCCAAAACATCAAAGATTTCTACTACCAGAATGGGATTAAGTGCCATCATATCTTTCTTAGAATTGTTGCCCACTACTTCACACCTTAAACATGTTTTAGCTAATTCATAGGCATCCTTAAATAAAGTGGGCCAATAGAATCCACTTTGTAACACCTTAGCCATAGTCTTCTTTCCAGAAAAGTGTCCCCCACATGCAAGACTATGACAAAAATTTAGGACAGATTGCTGCTCCTCTTCGGGGGCACATCTTCTTAAAATCTGATCAAGACCCATATGAAACAGCTCTGGGTCCTCCCAAAAATAGTGTTTGACCTTTGAAAAGAACCGATCATTTTTCTGCTTAGTCCACCCTCCCGGAATCTATCCTACTACTAGGTAATTGACAATGTGAGCGTACCAGGGGGTTGAAGTATGAGAGATAAAGATAATTTGTTCATCGGGAAAAGAATCAGACATCAGAGCACTCTCAGGTATCACTATCCTTGACAGATGATCAGCTACAACGTTCTCTAACCCCTTCTTGTCTCTTATTTCTAAATCAAACTCTTGCAGCAATAAAATCCAACGAATGAAATGGGGTTTGGCACCCTTCTTGGAACACAAGTATCTCAAAGCAGAGTGATCAGAATAAACAATGACCTTAGCCCCTAACAGATATGAGCGAAATTTCTCCAGGGTGAAAACAACAGCAAGCAATTCTTTCTCAATGGTGGTGTAATTCAATTGTGTATCAGTCAGGTTACGGCTCACATAGTAGATTACCATGGGCTTCTTATCAATTCTCTGACCCAAGATTGCTCCAACAGCATAGTCTGAGACATCACACATAATTTCAAAAGGGTGCGACCAATTTGGAGATTGAAGAATCGGAGCTTGAGTTGGGGCCACCTTTAAAGAATTGAATGCCTCAAGAAAGGAATCATCTAATTGAAAGGGAGTGTCTTTGGCAAGCAACTGAGTGAGCGGACGAGCAATGGTAGAGAACTTTTGAATGAATCTTCTATACAAATCTGAATGGCCTAGTAAGGAAAGGATTTGCTTGACAGATGTGGGAGGAGGAAGATTAGAAATAAAATCAACCTTAGCTTTGTCGACTTCTATTCCCCTTTCTCATACAACATGTCCTAACACTATCCTTTCTCTTACCATGAAATGGCTCTTCTCCTAGCTTAACACCAGATTCGATGCAATGCACCTCTACAGCACTTGAGTCAGATTTTTCAAGCAACTTTCAAAAGAAGTACCAAACACTGAGAAATCATCCATAAAGACTTCCAAAAATTAACCCACCATTTCAGAAAAGATAGACATCATGCACCGCTGAAAGGTGGCTGGGGCATTGCACAGTCCAAACGGCATTCGTCTAAACGCAAATGTGCCATAGGGGCACGTGAACGTCGTCTTTTCCTGATCTTCCGGGTAAATTGCAACCTGATTATACCCGGAGTAGCCATCAAAAAAGCAAAAATACTTTTGCCCGGCTAGTCTCTCCAAAATCTGATCTACAAACAAAAGTGGGAAGTTATCTTTCTTTGTTACTGAATTCAATTTTATGTAATCTATGTAAACTCTCCACCCCGTCTATAGTCGCATGGGCACTTCCTCTCCTTTTTCATTTTTCACAACGGTCAGCCTTGATTTCTTCGGCACAACTTGCATCGGGCTGACCCACTTACTATTTGAAATGGGATATATAATCATGGCATCTAGCCACTTCACCACTTCCTTCTTGACAACCTCCTTCATGTTGGGATTCAGCCGACGCTGCATCTCTCTGCTTAGCTTGGCATTGTCCTCTAAATAGATATAATGCATGCAAACATCTGAACTAATGCCTTTTAAATCTGCCACTGACCAACCTATCGCCCCCTGTGCTCCTTAAGGACATCTAAAAGTTGAGATTCCTGAGCAGAAGTGAGATTAGAAGCAATAATCACGGGCAGAGTATGGTCAGGCCCTATATAAGCGTGCTTAAGAGAATCCGACAGAGGTTTCAATTCAAGAGCAGGTGGATGATCCAGAGATGGAAGAACAAGTTTAGCTTGTAATGGAGGGAGTGGCTCTATCCAAGCGTAGGGCGCACAAGAAAGAGGGGAATCCTGAAGCATGCAACCTCTTCTAGCAGATCCTTCCTAACATCCAGACTTTCATCAATTAGTTCTTCAAAAACATCAATGACATTGCATTCCTCTTCATGGTCTGGGTACTAGGATGCCTTAAACACATTCAAAGAAACTTTTTCGCCTCCAAAAGAGATATCCATCATTCCCGTGACATAGTTTATGTTGGCCTTTGATTAGCTAAAAATGGACGTCCCAAAATAATTGGTGTGTGATTTAGATCCTGGGATGAGGCCATATTCAGAATGAGAAAATCCGTTGGGAAATAACATTCATGTACTTTTACAATCACATCCTCCAACATACCCCTTAGAGTTTTCACTGACCGATCTGCCAGTTGAAGGATTATAGAAGTGGGTTTTAACTCCCCCAGATCAAATTGCTTGTATATGAAGGTGGGCAACAAGTTCATACTTGCTCCTAGATCCAACAATGCTCTATCAAACGTGACTCCACCTATAACGCAAAAAATTAACGGAGCTCCGGGGTACTTCAATTTCTTCAGCAAATGATTTATTACAACAATACTAACATCCTCAGATAAGCGGATCTTTTGAGCTATCACCTTCGGCTCCCTCTTTGGAGTACAAAGCTCTTTCAAAAACTTCGCATATGCCGGCACATGCTTGATTGCATCCAAGAGTGGAATATTGATATTCACATGTTTAAATAATTCCACTAATTACTCATGTTGAACCGACATCTTCTTATGAGCCTTCGACTTTAGAGCATCAAGAAAAGAGGCCTTTGGCATATATTCTTGGGGTCCTTCATCAACCTTTACTTTACCTTTGTCAAGTTTCTTCTTGTTGCTCCTGGGTAGGCGAGTGGACAAGAAGGGGGGGGGGGTTGAATTATCCCCTAATAAAGATGGTAAATTAAAAACTAACTAAGCAGAATTAACAAGTTTGACGAGATTGAAAAAAATAGACTAACAAAGTAGTTTAAGTTCACTCAATCTCTCCGATCTCACACGATCGACTAAACAGAGTAAGCAAGGAACACACAATCACACAATGCAAACCATAAGACACAGGGGTTTTTAAGGTGGTTCGGGACCACGACGGGCTCCCTACATCCACCCCTTACCAAACCGGTAAGGATTCACTCGCTGGATAAACCAGCACATGGAAGACTCCCGAACACGGAGCAAGGCTCCAACACACACGGGGATAAATCCCCAACACGAAGGCGATGCTCCAACAACACATGGGGACGTGCCCCAATGCACACACGTAGAGTAAACCCTACAAACACAGGGTACAACCCCAAACACACATGGAGATGGAGTCTCCAACTCAATCCAAAGATGGGATCACAAACACACACGAGCTGCAACACTGCAGCATAATAATCCATAACCGTACGCAGACGGTTCACACACACTCTCTCTTAGTTCAAAAAAAATTGAAACAAATATTCAAACATGCTCAACCCAGAATATAAATCATGAAACACATCACAAACAACAGATAGAAGATGTGGAAATGATCCCCCTTTATTTTCCAAGGCCGAATGATGATGTTCTTTGATGCTCAGGTCGGAGGTAAGCCAGATGCCGTCGCTTTGAACGTCAACACGTTCCTCTCTTCAATCCGCTTCACTTTCTCTTCATGCACGATCTCCAAATCTTCCTGGATGTAGATCAAATCCCCTTGGCTTGAGCTCTTCCTTCCTTTCTCCCCTTTCTTCACCTGCAAGATAGAAAACAATGAACACTTAGGGTTCTAGATCTTGAAATTCGTAGCTCTCATATTTATGCATATAGGAGACATCAAAAGACAAGTATAACCCTTCTAGAATCCTCTAAAAAGACCCCCAATAGGTCTCCCACCAACCCAAGGGCAAAGGGGTAAGAGTTGGGCACAAGTTGACTTGGTTTAAATGGGTTTTAGAACCACATTTTTTGGATTTCGTCGGTGCCGGTCAAGCAACATGGGATGGGCGGTCGACCAGAAATTTACAGGACTAAAAATCCCCTCTCTGGGGATTTCGGTCGATAGAGCCCCCAAGGGTGGTCGACCAAAATCTGGGAAATTTCCAGATTTGCAACGGTCAGCCCTTTATCCCCATTGGTCAGCCCATTCAAGTTTGAGGCTTCAAACTCCTTGATCTTGGGGAATATATACTGAGTGTTGTGACTTGCAAAACCATAAAAAAAAGGATTAGAGCATTAGCTTGATAATCCATATGATAAATACATTAAATACATATATGAAGCCCTATGAACAAGGTGCATGTACCATCTTGGCCAAACTATCAAGCTTCACATCAAATGGGTAAATAACTTGCAAGCACAGTACTTCAAGAGAGTTATACATGAAGGATCATCAAGTTTTCAACAAGCAAGCTTTTGAAGAAACCAAATAGTCAAGAGTTTTCATGTAAATCCTCCATACAGAGTCCAAGGCCAAAACCATGAAGTATAGACATCAAAACCATGAGGTAAAATGATCATGATATCACTAGCATGAAGTATATAAAGACTTTGAACACATTATCAAATTCATCTATAGATCAAGTTTAAATTGTTATGCACTTAGAAACATGTGAGTATCATGAAATCTACATGAGTGATATGGACGATATGAGCACTTGTTATCTTTACAAAACCAAGGGTGAACAACATTTAGACCACATGTACAATTTGATCATTCTCCTCAAACTTTACAATCCATCCATGCAACAGTTTAGAGCATCACTGAACCCAAGAGTGAAAACCATGTAACCAAGTTCCACCAAGGTTTGTATGAAAAACCTTGAACATGTTTCAAGCCTTATATGCATAGAATGCAATCAAAGCCATAAGAGATGTACATGTATGCCCAAGCACACATCAGTTTTTCTCAGTCATAAAACATGAAAAGAGTCAACGTAAAGTAATAAGAGAGTTAACTCGCTTGGTGAAGAATAACTTCATTGATGGACTCTTTTGTGTTCCAAGCATGAACTATGGATTTCGATCCTGCAAGCCAAGATAAACATAGTATGAGTTCTTTAAACAATAATCATTTATGTGACTTCCAAGTGAGAATCTTATGGTTAATGTTAACTCATCAACCAAGATGCATACATGTTACTCAATGAAACACACACAGGCATGCTCAATGATGCACATCACCACGCACACAATCATTTTGTTATCATTAAAACCAAACACCAAACATCAACTAGGAGATGCAACAATCTCCTACAACAATCTCCCCCTTTTTGATGATGACACAATAATGTGTGCGAGAGTTCTTAAGATAGCGTAGAAGTATTTTTACATTCAAGCACATGTTCCCTCAAACCTACTCTCTCTTCATTGAGCTAAAGGCATTGAGCACACAACCAACATTCTTCTCCCCCTTTTTATCATTTACAAAAAGACAAGGTGTTATTGGCCATGATATGAACATATTAGGCAGGAAGAGATGATACCAATGTGGATACCAATTGTTGGTAAATGTTGACCTCAAAGATATGAAACATTGTTATAAGAGTTATGCAACATGAGGTGTTCAAGGATGATAGCATTCAAGGTCTAAAGCTCATTTCAGATTTTCACAAGATGCAAGAGCAAAGCAACGGCAAGATGTCATATCAAATGAGTTTCTTTGATTTTTAAATTTTTAGATTTTTAAATTTTATTTTGAAATACATAAAAACTCAATGCAAACATATGATGACACTATGAGTGCAGGCAATGCAACTAAACAGATATGCCTATGAAAAGTAATGGAGCCAATTGTTGAACCCAAAAATAATGTTGATTATTTCTATGTGAGGGTCACAAATTTTTATTTTCATGGTTTTCAGATTTTTGAATTTTATTTAGGAGTGCATGAGGCTAAATACATACAAATTATGAGATATGAAATGCACCATGTAACCAAGCAGATATGTATATGTATATATATGCAACACAGCTCCCCCTTACTTATTTAAGAGGAGAATAGATATAAGACAAGTGCATGAGAGTCAAACTATCTAGGATGCTTATGTATAACACCTAGGGGATTTTGTAATCACACAGAGGAGTTATGCAATAGACAATGCAGTCAATCAATTTTTTGAATACATATTAAGTCAAATTTCTATATGTGTAGGTGAATAACATAAAAATAGATTGTAGCCATATGGATATTTAGATTTTCAGACCAACACAATGAAAGATTATACAAGCTTTATTTCATTTTAAGAGAACAACGTATTGAAGGCTATGCTCTGCTACAATGAATTTTCACTATAATTTTTCAACTCAACCAATATCACATGATAGTCAGAATTTTTCAAGAGTGATCGGGTTCATATAATTCCTTTTTACACGAGGAGACACATGGAGCTCATGCCAGACTCCCTGGTTACTCAGAATATTGAACCATTTCACCTCATTTTGAGCAGAGATACTATAGTACAACACCTTTCTGAAGTGAACCACATCACATCTCAGGTGACATGTGCCCAATTTACTCAGTGAGACTAAACATTGCTCTGCCATTCTTTTTAGATTCTATCTACAAAAATAGGCAGGCAGCTTTTTCCTCAACTGCTTCTTTATCATTCATGCAGCAAGTTTAATATCTCTAGAGTGTTGAAAGGAAATTCCTACATCCTTATCTCTAACACTCATTTTCACATTTTATGTATGAAGTGTGTGAATTTGATTCAGTATGTATACCGAAAATTTCATGAACACATAACAGTGCAGCTCCCCCTATCTAAATGCACTTATCAGAAGATTACTCACCCTAAGTGTATGACATGTAGCACTCTAGTGATGACTCAATTTGTAACATTATTTAGCAAGAAATGTGGGGTCTTAGAAATTTCAAGGGAGGGGTGATTAGCATATAATAACATTCAAGTACACAACGAGAGTATATGCAATATGCAGTGCAACAATATTTTGGCACACGGTGAGCTTCATCTTACAAATGCACTATGTGAATGATATGTAGATATTATATGTAAATATACAATGTGATACAGAATGTCAGATTTTTATTCTAAAAGTATTGTAAAATTTAACATGGGTGCAAGATGCATGTTTTCAATTTTTCATGTGAATGATCTAAATGCACCTTATGAATTTTCTAATGCATGCAACGCATAAACATGAGAATGCAATGCAGGATGTAAAAATAAGATGCAATAGTTTATTTTTCAGAACATCATGATAGATTTACACAAAGAGGCATACACATTCAAATGATGACAACAACCATTTTTCAAGACTTGGCCTTTTTGAACAAGGGTGCACAAATGATCAAAATTGAGCAGTGCAACCCAATTATTTTTCAGAAATGCTAAACAACATATTTTCAATGACATTTCAAAAGTTTATTGTATCGTCCACAAGCCAAACAGATTTTTCAAGTTTCGGTACGAGGTGGAGGTGAAGGTCCGAAAACCCAACTCATACATAGTGAGAGCTTCTAGGTGGACGTAATCCACCCTTCCACTACACAACATTTGATATACTAGAAACTCAATTAAGTTCAGATGCTCATGCATTTCAGATTGAAAAGTATTCAATTTGCCTAGACATCATACTTACTCCTCAACATTTTTAATTTTATTCAACCAATGAGACATGTTCATCATAGCAGAATAAATGAATAACAGATCAAGTTTTCAAAATCAATATCTGTCAAATGAACAATTCTGTATTTCATAAGTTTTGCCTTCTTGAAGCAAGAAAGAATTTTAAATTTAATTTGAGAGCACATGGTGTTTCAGAATTTCAAGGCAAGTTGATTTCCTTCTAAAGACATGTTTCCTCATTAGCCAGACAATTCAGTTTCTGAATTTTTGTACAAGGCGGAGAGCTTTGATCCGAGGATCACCTTACGCATGATGTTAGCTTCCTAACAGACTTAATCTTTCATTTCACATAACAACATTTGATATACTAAATATTCATTCAACAAGAGCATGAATAGCTTGTACAAAGTAGCAGAAGGAAAACATCAAGAATATCAATTTTGACAAAGAGGAAGGAAAGTTGAGGTTTTACCATTTGAGTGTGCCTTGTTCCTTTTTGTTAGAACCCCTTTCATTCTTTATTTACCTCAAGACATACGTCCATCAAAACCAACTCATCTGACATATTTTGGCACCCAAGCCTTTTTGGGTCCCTGGAGATTAGAAGTATTTCTCCCAAAATCTTTCTTTGACATTCTCATAGCCATCATATCATCATTCTTCATGATCCTATAATCTTCAACAATATGTTCATGGTTTCCACAATAAAGGCATTGAGGAGAAGCAATTTTATCAAAAGATTTTCTTGTAGGAGCAAAGGAATTTTCAAATCCATCTCATCTTCTATTTTCAAAAGATCTAGATTTAACAAAATTAAACCTAGCGTTCATTCTTGAAACATGAAAATTTTATGTTTTTAAGAACCAACACTCTTTCATAACATGTTCATACTTCCCACAATGAAAGTAACAAGGAGATGTGGGTCTATGGAATGACTTTCCATTATTTGCATGATTTTTTGTAAACCAGTTTTTCTTATTGGATGCAAACCTTTGAGCATGAAAGACATGTTCATTCCTAAATTTTCTTTGAAAATTTGATTGTACATTCATGGCATGAAAATTATCATTTTGCTTCATAAAGTAATTTTCCATCACATGGCCTAATTTATGACAATAGAAGCAAGAAATATTTATCTTTGTTTTGAAATCAGTTTTATTTTTGCATACTTTTTCATCATCCATTTTCATGACAACACAATCATTCATTTCCTGGCCTTGCATGCCACAATAAAAGTATTCAACATCTGAATTCATTTTCTGCCCACCTTGAGCTTTTTGAGATCGATTTTGCATGGTGAGTTTTGTGTTGAGATTTTTCTTTTTCTCAAGGCCATTTTCAGAAATTTTCATTTGAGAAGTGGAAGGAGGTGCTTTGGAAGTGTTGGGAGTATCAGATGCTTGAACAAAAGAGGTTATCATTTTATGTTCAAAAACTTTTTTGTTGAACGGGATGTATCCAAGACCTTCCTTTTAAAAATTTACTTTAACACCCAACATCTTATCCAGATTTTCTTCCCCTTTGACAAATCTAGATAAATCATCTTTTAACCTTTTCATCTCTTCTTCCAGACCAGAAATATGTAATTCAGCATTTGTGATTTCTTCTTCGCATGTAAGAATTTTATCACCATACAAACAGTTCTTTGTTGTGAGTTTCTCATTTTCTTATATGATATCTTTATTTTCATCATTTATAGCATGTAATTTTTTAGTCACTTTTTCAAGAACTATCTCAGTTTCAGCAAACTTTGAGATCTTAGCAAGCAGCTGTTCATTCTCAGATTTCAACATTGAAATTTCTTTTTCAAGTTTTTCAAGACCTTTCAATCTATCTTCAAGCAAAGAGTTCTGGATTAGCATGGCACCATTTTTCTTTTTAAGATCTTCATCATCCATGATGCTCTTGCTATCAATTTCAGAATCAAGTAATTTCTCAAACAACATATCATCATCAGACAAAGAAGCTAACTTGTTTCTAAGAGATTTTTCTGCGTCTTCAAGCAATAAAATCTTAGACAACAAGTGTTTGTTCTGATCAAGTAAATCATGACAGTTATTTTCAATTTCAAATGATGTATTAGTTTTCTTAGCCATTTCAAGCTCTTCAGTCATATAAGAAATCTCATCTGAAAATAATTCAACTTTTGATTCAAGAGATTCATTTTATTCTTGTAGAGTTTCAATTTTTGATTCCAAAATTTTACAATTCTCACAGGAGGAATTAGCATGCCTATTCTCATCATTTTTATTTTTCAATCTCTTGATTTCAGATTTGTATTTTTTGCATATGTCATGCAGATCGGCATATGCTAATTGCTAGTCTTTAATTGAAAGTTCTTCGGAGTTAGAATTTACTTGACCTTCACTTTCTCCATGAGCCATCATGCATGTATCCTTTGTATCTTCTTCATACTTACATGCCAGCTCATCCCAAAGCTCCCTTGCTGATCTGCACATTAGAAATCCTGAAATCATATCAGATTCTATGCTATTCTTCAAAATATTTAATGTAGTAACATTTATAGTATTTTTCTTGATGTGTTTTTCATTCCACTTGGTTTCATTTGCAGGGAGTTTGTGTGGACCATTACATATCACTTTCCACATTTCAGGTTCATAAACTCTGAGATAAGCACACATGTTATTTCTCCAAGAAATTAAATTATGACCATCAAAACGAGGAGGAAGAGCAGGCAAGCAATATATAGACATGATGTTCAATGAAACTCGTCGAGGGATCACTCTAAAGGTCGTTAGACCGAAGAAATTAGAGCCGTGCTCTGATACCAATTGTTGGTCTCGGGTAGACGAGTGGACAAGAATGGGGGGTTGAATTGTCCCCTAATAAAGATGGTAAAATAAAAACTAACTAAGCGAAATTAACAAGTTTGACGAGATTGAAGGAAATAGACTAACAAAGTAATTTAAGTTCGCTCAATCTCTCCGATCTCACACGATCGACTAAATGGAGTAAGCAAGGAACACACAATCACACAATGCAAACCATAAGACACAGGGGTTTTTAAGGTAGTTCGGGACCATGACGGGCTCCCTACGTCCACCCCTTACCAAACCGGTAAGGATTCACTCGCTGGATAAACCAGCATGGGGAAGACTCCCCAACACGGAGCAAGGCTCCAACACACATGTGGATAAATCACCAACACAGAGGCGACGCTCCAACACCACGCAGGACGACGCCTGCACACACACGGGGACACGCCCCAACACACACACACGCAGAGTAAACCCTACAAACACGAGGTACAACCCCAAACACACACGGAGACGGAGTCTCTAACTCGATCCAACGATGGGATAACAAACACACACATGAGCTGCAACACCACAGAACAATAATCCACAACCGTACGCAGACGGTTCACACACACTCTCTCTTAGTTCAAAAAAAATCGAAACAAATATTCAAATATGCTCAACCCAGAATATAAATCATGAAACACATCACAAACAACAGATAGAAGATGTGGAAATGATGCCCCTTTGTTTTCCAAGGCCGAATGATGATGTTATTTGATGCTCGGGTTGGAGGTAAGACGAATGCCGTCGATTTGAATGTCAACGCGTTCCTCTCTTCAAATTTTGAAAAACTTCATGAAGCATATAAACACTTTGAACACATTATCAAATTCATCAATAGATCAAGTTAAAATTGTTATGCACTTAGCAACATGTGAGTATCATGAAATCTACATGAGTGATATGGACAATATGAGCACTTGTTATCTTTACAAAACCAAGGGTGAACATCATTTAGACCAGATGAACAATTTGATCATTCTCCTCAAACTTTACAATCCATCCATGCAACAATTTAGAGCATCACTGAACCCAAGAGTGAAAACCATGCAACCAAGTTCCACCAAGGTTTGTATGAAAAACCTTGAACATCTTTCAAGCCTTATATGAATGGAATGCAATCAAAGACATATGTGATGTACATGTATGCCCAAGCACACATCAGTTTTCCTCAGTCATAAAACATGAAAAGAGTCAACGTAAAGTAATAAGAGAGTTAACTCCCTTGGTGAAGAAGAACTTCATCGATGGACTCCTTTGAATTCCAAACATGAACAATGGATTTCGATCCTGCAAGTCAAGATAAACATAGCGTGAGTTCTTTAAACAACAATCATTTATGTGACTTCCAAGTGAGAATCTTATGGTTAATGTTAACTCATCAACCAAAATGCATACATGTTGCTCAATGAAACACACACATGCATGCTCAATGATGCACATCGCCACGCACACAATCATTTTGTTATCATTAAAACTAAACACCAAACATCAACTAGGAGATGCAACAATCTCCCGCAACCCTTCTCCCCCCCTCTGGCTTCTTTTTCTCTTGCACAATCATCGGCTCCTCGTCCTCACTATCACTTTCCACATGGGCTTCTTGGCTCGAACTGTTACCAACTCTTCTAGCCTGATAAGGGTCATCTAAAATCTTCTCGCTCCTAAGGATAGATATAGCCTTGGCGTTCTCAAATTAAGGGCCCATATGAGGAGGAGACTAAGGTTGGGTTGGTTGAGGAAGAAGAGGGGCTCTTTGGTAAAAGTCCGGAAGTTGATTCTTAGGATTAGCCACAAGTTGGCTAGGAAGTTGACCTACATCTCTCATCATATTGCTAGCAGCCAATTGTCCTATTTGACCCTCTAACTTAGTAATGGATTGTTGTTGAGAAAGAATGAGTTGTTGAAGTTGGTCAAATTTATCATCGAAATTGGGCTGAGGGGGTTGAGGAGGAGGTTGGAGGGGAACTTGAGGTTGAAAGTGGTTTGGAGGATACTGATGATATTGGCCCTGAAACGACTGGGCTTGGTGATACGGGGCCCGAGAATGCTGATAAGGAGGTTGTTGATGTTGAGCTTGTTGAAAAGGAGATGAATAAGTGAAGTTTTGGTGAGACTGAACTAGAGCTTGAAAGGATTACTTTTGAACGGATTGATTTGAGGGATTTGATTGCATTGGGGGTCTTGTTGTGTTTTCCAAGAAAAATTCGGGTGATTTCTCTAGCTTAGATTGTAGGTATTGGAATAAGGATCATAAGGAGGCTTAGAGACACTCTGAGCAGTGAAGATTTGTTCTTGGATGAATGGGGGAAGGTGGGCCGCAGTGGGGCAATCAGTAACAGCATGATTTGGGCTTGAACAAAGATCACAAAGTTCTTGAAGGTTAGAATCTGAGAAAGGTTGAGATTGCTGAGCAGAAGAAAAAGAAGGTTCATGTCTATTCATGGACAACAATTGATCTAGCTTTTGAGCTACTAAATCCACCTTCTCCATCTTTTACGCCAACAAGTCCACTTTATTTAACTTTTGCACTAGCGTAGTAATGTCCATCCTATTCTCAAATTCTCCTTGATTCTTAACTTCATAAAGCCCACCCTTCTTAGACGACCCAATCATTCTCTCACAGGATGAAAGCGAGGCATGACTAATGGAATTTTCACTTAACATCTCAAATAATTCATAAGCTTCATCCTCGCTTTTACTCAAAAAGCTCCCCCACCTGACGTATCCACCATTTGACGATATTTTTTAGTTAATCCCGCATAGAAAATTTGAACTATTTGTCATCTTGATAATTCATGATGTGGCCATTTTCTATGCAAATCTTTCAATCTATCCCAATCTTCGTGGATTTGTTTCCCAGGATTTTGAGTAAATTCAGTAATCGCTCTCCTCATGATATTGGCTCATCCTATGGGATAGAATTTCTTCAAAAATTCTTTTTGCATCTCTGCCCATGTGTCAATTGATCTACCCAAGGCTCCTAACCAATATTTGGCTTTGTCTTTGAGAGAGAATGGAAAAAGAGTCAGCCTGAGAGCGTCATTAGAAAAGTTTTAAATTTTAACAGTTGAGCAAATCTGGAGGAACTCATCAAGATGTTTGTAAGGATCCTCATTGGTATTGTCATAGAAAGATGGCAACATTTGAATGGTACTTGACTTGATTTCATATTGGGCTGCTTGATTTTGGGGTGCTTGAACATAGAATGAAGGTTGGTATTGATTTGGTAAGAAATATTCCTTCATTTGCTTGAGAGCTACTTGTTGTTGTTGGTTTTGGTCCGCCATGAGGTTAGGTTGATGGTGATTTCTAAGATGCACTAACCTCTCAATCTCTCCTATGGGTCCTAGCAAAGGTGAGTGTAAGGATCTCCTACCTTACATGCAATGCAAAAGGGGCCCAAAGGGAATGTTCTTTTTTTTTCTTCAAAATAATGCAAATGCAACAATAACTATATGAGTTATGTATGCAAAAATGATAGTTTTTTTATTTTTATTTTTTATTTTTTTTTGTAAAAGAAGAATTTTCACTCACTACCAAATTGGTCCACCAGCTAGGTAAGAGGTGGGGTTGTGGGAGGCTCCCCCTACTTTCGTAGGGACCTAATTAAATAACCACAAGCCCGCTTAGACGTTTGCCACTTAACGTCTAACGTGGGCACCGATTTTCCAAAATAATATAAATTCAAAAACTCCTATTTTTTGTGTGACCTTCCAAGGGTAATCTAACTTCAAGGTGCTTCTTGGTACAACCGGCCCGGCATCCGTGAGGGAATCCATAGATACGAGGACTTATGGAGGTCTTGGAAAAGGAGATTCCAATCCAAAGAGACGGAGTGCTCATCAGAGGGTCCTTCCAATTCCAAGAGGGGTGTTCCTATATTGCCCTCAAGAAGGGAGAAAGAGAAGAAGATAATGATGATTTTTTTTCAAATGATGCAAATAAATGAAGAAATAATTAACTAGATGCAACAATGTATGCAAGAGACATAACTAACATGAAGGCATGATGTCATGATATGAACTTTTTTTTTTCTGTTTTCTGATTTTTTATAGAATTATTTTTCTATTTTTTTTCCAAAAAGAGAGATGGATAAAAGATACATATCAACTAAAAACACTAATCAACATGTAACCTATTGAAGAATAAAACCAAAAATCATATTCCTATAATTATCTAGTTTTCTGATTTTTTTAGATTTTTTAAGAATTATTCTGATTTTTTGAGATTTTTAAGAAATTAGAAAAACAGAACCTGTATCAACGCTTACTGACCTTTAACGACGCTTGATTTTTTAGGATTTTCAGAATTCCATATTTTTTGCTCCCTATAGTGACAAATACAAACTTTCAGCGACGTTTTTTGGCTTTCTGCAATAGTTGATTTTCTGTGAAGTTCATGTCCAAATTTTTATTTTCTTTGATTTTCTGATTTTTTTCTTTTTTCTGTAAAATAAAAATAAAAAAATCAATATACAAATATACACACCCAACACAAGAATATCTAACCATAAAAAAATATTTTCTTCCCCGGTAATGGCGTCAAAAATTGATGAGCATAAAATTCATCGTTAAAAATCGTGCCACAATTTTAATAATAACCGCACTCACTCACTAAAAAGATATTAAATATAAGTAGAGTGATAAGAACGGGTCGATCTCACGGAGAAGAAATATTTTTCCATTAAGCAAGTTGAAAAATCCTTATGTTTTGAAACCTGAATTTGACTGAGCCTTTGAAAACTAAACTAAAATTGCATGAACTTGCGACTAAAAATAAACCTATTTAAAGAATTTGAAAGGGTTTAGAATAGAATTTGGAAGGAGATAGAAAGAGAAAATTAAAGAATAATTGTACAAAATCAACTTTTATTGCTAAAGAAAGAGTACAATTCTATGAAAACTAAAAATTACAACTTGAGTTAACTAAAGGAAAAAGGAAGAAATAGAGCCAAGAAATTTGAAGAATAGCGCCGACGTCTCCTTGTCGAGCCTTGGAGGAAGACCGCCCCGCCTTGGAAGTAGAAGCCGCCTTTAGAGCACCGAAAGAAGAATCTCCGCCAAAGGGGTGTGTGAAGAAAATAGAGGAGGGAAAGATAGATAGAAGAGGAAGAAGATTTTAAAAATAATTAAAAGACGTGTGTGCGTGGGTATGTTTTGAAGGAGGGTGAACGAAGAGATGAAGAGAGGGTACGGTGGGATTGAAAACACAGTATAAATTAAATTAAAAATAGAACGTGAGAAGAAGAGGAATAGTTTTAAATCTAAGAAGAATTAGAAGATGTGAAAGAAGAGAAAGTTGTAAATCTAGACGAGAGAAAGAAAGTTGATGAAGAGTACAGAGAGAGAAAACGTGAGGAAGAGGGTGAAAAATGAGGAGGAACAGAGGTGGTTTGCGCGGATGTACAGTGAAAAACATAGGACAGAACCTTGGAAAATTGAGAATAACTAAAAAATAGGAGAGAATTAGAGGAAGTGTAAGAAGAAGCAATTGAAGAACACTTAAAAATAAAGAACTTTGTAGAAGAAAGCAAATTAAAAAGATGAACAGAAGAGCATAGAAAATAGGCTAAGATGGCTAAGATTCTCGCTCGGTCTTCTCTAGGCATCTATTTATAGTGCACAGTAACTTCCCACGATCATAACCTTCTGGATTAGGCTTTAATCCGATTTCCCTACATCAAGGCTTGATTAAAGTAGGTATCTTGCCACGATTAGAGTCCTCCTTTTCTCAAACTAGAGGAGAAAAGTCTGAATATTGGAAGATAACTGCGATCGGGGCGTTCCGTTTCCATTTCTGTCTCTCGCGAAAATGGCGACTAGGGCGGTGGGTGCACATTCCTTTGTGCGACTGAACAGGCGGCTGCCCATTCTTCATTTCCTCTTTTTGATATTTTTTTTTTCATAAATCAAGGAATTGGCGACTCATCAAACAAGCACTCATTCTTTTTCCATTTTTCTTGATTTTTCTTATGATTTTCCTTACAATAGAATCAGCACCTGCTTGGTCGACCGCTCATTCTTCTCCAATGAATTAGCGCCCAAATGGACGGTCGTTCATTCCTCTCCTTTTTTTAGCTATTTTCCTTTTTCCAATTTTCATCAAATGAATGGGTGCTTGTTTACTCGGTCACACATTTTAAGGAGCACCCTTCCTTCAGTCACAAATTCTTCTTTTTCATAAAAATGCTTCAGAAATGGCATCTGCTACAGTCATCGTTCATTATTAAATAGGCGCCCTTCTGCTTCGACGCAAATTCCTGAGATTTTTAAAAAATTCAAAATATTCAATATTCTTCATTATAACAATTATGAATTTTCTTGAATATTTCTAACATTTCTAATTTAACTCAAAATAATGATAAAATCATGTGAACTCAAATTAATGGTGAGAATGAGATTTTTGCCATATTAATGTACAACTATGCTCGTTAAATGCTCAAAAGTGTTGAATGTGATGCAAATTATAACATGAAATATGATACTCATCAGAGACCTCATGCCATTTACTATACATGTCAGAAACCTTTGACGCGTCTCAGAGTGTTTTACTGATCAAATTAATCAGTTAACTACTTACTAATAATAGTATTTTATGTCATAAAATGTTTGCAGCATGAACGGTTAATTAAGTACCCAAATCTTAAAATTTTCTTTCTATCAATATTCCTGTTAATTTTTACCTTTTTATCAATGTAGGATTTTAACTTAAATCCCTCCATTTAACTTGTGATAGTCGGCTATTTCACTTTATAAACTGTGATAGTCGGCTATATCATATGCCGGTTCTGATATTCGATTATCGTACTTTCTGATAGTCGACTATCGCATTATTAACCTTCTGAAAATCGACTATCATAAACTTGTGATAGTCTACTATCTCATTATAAACTGCCTGATAGTTGGATATTGTGTTTATTCTGTGCCTTTGCAGAAGCATGCAATATTAAAAATAACGACTTTACAATGAGGCTTTATTTTCACTTTAAAGTGGGGATGTTGCTGAATTCACGTATGTGTAGAAGGGCGCCATTTTTGAATTGGCGACATCTATTCCATATGCCATTTTCCTGAGTTTCTTGTCACTGTGTTTTGATCCAATAATATGAAAATCTTGGAACTCTTTTCACACTCCCGTGACATGGTTTCTGTTTCTCGAAGGTTTCTACGAAAACCCCTATTCTTTAAGAAAGGAGAACCCTCCATCGGATATTCCTCTCGCCGGATTAGAATCTATTTCAACGAGACCTCTATAAGACCTGAACATCGAATAATTCCCTCTTCGATCACTGGACAAGTTGCACCCTAAAAATTAACCCTAAACACCCGCTAAATCAAGTCTCCATGACTTACTTAACTGGCCTGATCTGCGTCATTTGCACTTGATGCCTTTCCAAAAATGTGATGCAGGGCTCCTACGCATTCTGGCTTAACACGGCAGCGGCCCTGGCATGTGTTACTCATTTCCCTAATATGGGCTGAAGGGGTCTAACATGTTCTGTTAAATGTAGCATGTTAACCTGGCACGTCTTTCCTTATATCACTAGAACGTGACATGTTGCTCTGACACATTCTAGTTGAACATGGTAGGTAGACCTGACATGTTTTACTGGAACGTGGCAGAAGTATCTGACGTATTCTAATCCTACCATTTCTTGAACGCGACATTAGGAGGTGATGCGTTTCAACCAACACACGACAAGCCATCCTGACGCGTTATGTACTTTTCTCTGGATCACGATATTGCGCTTTGACGCATTCTGGTTGATCATTCAACCCAGATATCCTGTGTTTTGTGTGATCTGTTATCATTCTATCCTTCTTAGATTAAATCCTTGGTTCTAGAGTGATTGATCCTTGGAACTTTCCTTGACTCGTGAGATCTTTCATGTTCTGAAACCTTGACTACCGAAATTCTATTCCCTTGATGTGTGATCTCATTAACTTGTTCTAAAGTCTTATACTTGGTCTCCATTTGATATTTTTCATATCATAGTCCTGGTGCATTAAATATATTATTTGTTATTTTGGGAACATAACTCCTTTGTTTCCACTTGGCCATTTATTTTTATGAAAATTATCTAATGATTATTGAGGGCTTTGGGTCCACTTGACAATCAGTGCTATTTCAGACGAAATGTCCAATTCTGTACCAATGAGAAAATTGTAGGTGTGGAATTGAACCAAATTCTAATATCAAGTTTAACTCGACATATCACCTTTGTTCTGATATAATTGATCTGATTATGGTATACTTGGCCCCAAGGGGGTGAATATGTTCATGAAATTCTGATATTATTGGCCAAATCTTATGGTTATGTTCACTTTCCCAATTTATTCATCTGATATATATAGTTATCTTGTTATCACTTCATTTACTCTCATTATTCTGATTTCTCATGCTTTTCATTGAAATTGAAATCTATAATTGTCCTATAATTATTGATCATATATTCTGTATTTGACTATTGTCTATCAGAATGTTTTGTGATTTACATTGTTTCATATAGCATGCCTGCACATAGTTGAGATGTTAATTAGCTATATTCAGTCTGGTTAAAGAGATGTAATTCCTACTGAGCTTTTCGCTTACCAAGTTTTATTTTAATATTTTTCATATATTAATGAAGTGGAAATTCACACTGATGAAGATGGGCAAGAGTGACCAAGTGCTCCTGGAGAATTAGAAGACTAGAGCCTTTTGTATTCTTCTTGAGTCTAGATTAGACGTTTGAAATCTTGTAATTTGTGTTTTTTTCCTTTTAGAAATTGTAATTTGAAGTCGAGAGTTGTAATAATGAGTTATAATATTAATAAAATTATATTTTTGTCCAAATCTAGTCCTACCTTTTGTGGTTGTTGTCTTCTAGTGCTTTGATTGACATGATTGTTCACTATCACATTCCATGTTTTCTTCTGCTACTGGATCGGGACATGACATAAGTGGTATCAGAGCCTATGTAACGACCCAGGGTCCGGATATCGGGTAAACCCGATAACACTTGGATCCTGCGAGGCCTCCCAAGAGTGGAAAAGCTCCGAAGGGATATAAGGAGTGTGTGTAGTACATTGAAGTCCCAGATAAAGTAGTAAGCAATTAATATTTCATTGACCAGGTTTGCTAAAGTAGCAGAAATAAAAATTACATTTTCAATTAACAATTTAAAATAACAGAATCCAATCCAAATAAAAATAAGTATAGCTCAACAGAAAGGAAAACGTACACTGAAGTCAGGGGAAGCCCGACGCAGAGAACGCTGGCAACACTAGCAACTACGAACTGACGTACCGTGTCATGAACCACGAGGAAGAAGAAGTCCACACCTAAAAAGCAGGGGTGAGCCTCGTGTCACTGGCTCAGTAGGGGTCATGCGGATCCCCACTGGAAACAACACAGTAACACGCTAAATAGCGCTAAACAATAAAGTAGGAAAGAGTAGGAGCAACAGCAGTAACTACAACAGTAAAGCTGTAAAAAGTAGGAGTAAGCAAACGTAAGAACAGCTAAAGGAAAGAGTAAAGCCGTACTAACCAGAACCACGGTCGCCGACCAAACCACGGTTCCCTAAGCTACTCCAAACGGCAACAGAAAGGTGAACCCTGATCTCACAAAGTCAGGCGTTACCGATCCGTCGACCAAGCACAAGCTCCATGGCTGAAGCCTACCAAAACAGGTAAAAGTCCTATTAAAAGACCTACACAGTCAAAGCCACGAACATACACAACTAGATCGTCATGTACACTACACAAGGCTAGACCTCGAGTGAAGCCACGACTGGCTAGTCGAAATCCAATGATGAAAACACACGCCACGAGACACGAGAATCACTAAATTCATGCGTCAAGTGACATAGCACCTCCTCAGTTGAAGAACAGCCAGATGCGTCCACTAACATCTTACACTGCGCCACAAGCATCTCCCACATGTCTAGAACGACGGTAACTGTGATACTCACAGAACCAAGTACGAGGAACTACCGTACCAAGTACAAGGAGCAACGGTACCACAGAACTAGGAACCTGGTACCTCAACAACGAGTGACTAGTCAGGGTCACGCTCTTCAGCGCTCGTCTAACTACCCCTAACCACGTGTGCACACACAAGCTTAATGCCTTGAGCCAGGCCTCTAGCTAGCTTTCTTCCCCAGTAGGACACTACTGTAAGGCAAGGGAGCCCACGGAAACTAGCTTATGAACCATCTATCGGGAACTACCCCGCCACCACTCCTAGGTGGGCTGACACACTGGAACATGTGAGTCGAGAGGTTACGACTAGGTGAGGCTCACAAGACACGCAGAGACTCTAAAACACCAGTGCAGAAGTACGGACAGGCTAAGCACGCACTATCGCACGTACTACGAAGCACCAGACACAAGGTAGCATACCAGACTGCCACCCAACTCAGGATAGACAACTAGAACTGCTAATACAATGATCCTTGAGTCAGGAGACTCGGGGTCAGGATCATCGTACATAGTGGTAATAAGCCGCCAATCGGTCTAATCCCTAAGCCACATCACGATAAAACACCGATAAAGGAAACAACATAGGATCACCTAATCCCTACCTCCGCACAACACAAGCCACGAAGAGCTGAGGGATCACCAAGACCCTCAAAATGCATGGACACGTAAATTGAGGTAAGACGATATCTCAAGGCATCCAACACCATGTCTCGATCCATATAGGACAGGCGAGACAACAACAATATGTCAACCACTGGATTACACCGGGTTGACTAGACACCAATAATGACTCTGAAACAGCACGAAACACCACGGAATACAATGGCACTCCCCGGCCACCTCTCAACATGGTCACAGCCCTCATAGGACATCTAAGATATCCACGGGACTACGGGCAAACCACAAGGTAAAGTCAAGACAAATGGAGGCCAAGTTCAGGAAAACAAAGCTCTGGGAAGTAAATGATCATATGCCAGGCCGCTAGGTAAACCAGGCAGTCAGCTAATGAACCGTTACCCTCACATAGAGAACACAGACGCTGACGGTCATAAGAAGGACCACGAGGTGACTATAGCAGTCATACACTAGGCCTACAGACCTAGTCAACCCCGAACTGACTTACTCGGTCAAACCATAAAAATGGTCTATACTAAGACCGCTTGAAGACATACACGGTTTACGAATGGACCGCGACACTAATCGCCTTAAAATGTTGACTTCGGTCAACCAAACATTAGCGGTCATGAAATGGGTCGCTAAAACACATAGACGGTGAAAGCTTGGGCCGCCAGCCCAAACCGACCTAACCCGTTGACTAGGGTCAACTACTCTTCGCGGTTGAAGAATGGGCCACTAGTGCAAGCTTCGCGGTCTATCGTACGACCGCTCAGCCAACCCGACATATAGATGCAGTCTAACGGTCGCCTAATGGGCCGCTGGACAAGGCATAACGGTCCAAGATTGGGCCGCTAGCTACAAGAGACGGTCTATCGCGAGACCGTGATGACCCAAACCAACCTAACGGTAAACCGACATACTTCACAGCTTAGTGTTCGACTGATGGACCGTGAGAGGTAAGAAACGGCCTCTGAAATGACCGCGAAGGCAATACGGCGGAAGAAACAGGGGAATGGTCAATCCCGGCTGCTCCATGCCCCAATCGCTTCTAAATGACGGGGATACAACCCTAGACACCACACAAACCTTCCACAGACCGGAAGGGGTCATTTTGACACAAAAAATGCAAGAAACTGGCGATTCTACCGAATCGACCTTAAATGAGTCATGGGAAGAGTCGGGCTCATATCGACTCCGATTATTGGCCAAATACAATAAAACTAGCGGGAATGGATTCCCAACATGCCAGGGGTTCGAATGAAACTAACTAGATTGAAAACTGTCGCCTGAAATGGTGAACTCATCTCACACCGCCCGAACATGCTTTCGCCCAAAACAAGACTTAACCCGCTCGTTCTCGCACTGGATAACACGAAATCACGGGAGAACGTAGAATAAGAGTAGGGCATCCATCTCTCTCCCTCCACCGAAGTTCTAGCGCACCGAAGTGAGTAAACCACTCCGAAAACCGTCTCACGAGCCCGACCGTCGGCTTCGAATCCACCGAACGGGATCGCGCCAACCACGCTCCGATCCTCGCACCAGCACGCTCCGGATTACCTCCACGGCATCTCCACAGCATTCCCGGACCTCCTCCGTCTGCAGCTGGAGCAGAGGGGGAACAAGGAGAGAGAACGGGAGAGAGAGAGACGTGCGCACAAATGAGGAGAGAGGAAGGAGAGAACATGAATAAAAAGAAAAGAAATTAGGAATTTTCCTAATTTCCGTAAAATCTGATTTCTGATCCGAAAATACACTAATTCAGAAAAATATAGAAAAATAATCTAAACGATCCTCGGAAAGAATGCAACGCAACTGTAGTGTCCTCGAGTCGATGAATTGAACAATAAAATCACCACGGGGTTCCGTATCCGAAGGGATAAAAGGAGTGTGTGTTCGTGGCTTTGACTGTGTAGGTCTTTTAATAGGGCTTTTACCTGTTTTGGTAGGCTTCAGCCATGGATCTTGTTCTTGGTCGATGGATCAGTAACGCCTGACTTTGTGAGATCAAGGTTCGCCTTTCTGTTGCCGTTTGGAGTAACTTAGGGAGCCATGGTTTGGTCAGCGGCCGTGGTTCTGGTTAGTACGACTTTACTCTTTCCTTTAGCTGTTCTTACTCTTGCTTAATCCTACTTTTTACAGCTTTACTGTTGTAGTTACTGCTGTTGCTCCTGCTCTTTCTTGCTTTACTGTTTAGGGCTATTTAGCGTGTTACTGCGTTGTTTCCAGTGGGGATCCGCGTGACCCCAACTGAGCCAGTGACACGAGGCTCACCCCTACTTTTCAGGTGTAGACTTCTTCTTCCTCGTGGTTCATGACGCGATGCGTCAGTTCGTAGTTGCCAGCGCTGCCAGCGTTCTCTGCGTCGGGCTTCACTCGACTTCAGTGTATGTTTTCCTTTCTATTGGGATGTACTTGTTTTTCTTTGGACTAGACTCTGTTAATTTAAATTTTTAATTGAAAATGTAATTTTTATTTCTGCTACTTTAGCAAACCTGATCAATGAAATATTAATTACTTACTGCTTTATCTGGGACTTGAATGTACTACACACACTCCTTATATCCCTTCGGAGCTTTTTCGCTCTTGGGAGGCCTCGCAGGATCCAAGTGTTATCGGGTTTACCCGGTATCCGGACCCTGGGTCGTCACAACCTAGGTTTTGTTAAACTCTAAGTTTTTAGCCATAAGTGTAGGTCATCATGAGTACTATGTTCTATAACCTATGTCGTTCCTTCTTGTTACCCGATGTGATTGGGTAGAGCCTTGGGTTAAGTGCTTGTAGTACCCATACATTTTCCCAGCAAAATAATAAGAAATGAGGGCTCGGGGATTTCCTCGAACACCTTTAAGATGTTGTTCACCCAACCCTTTCTACGACACACCAGGCCCAATCAAGGGTCCTAATTAGCTCGCCGTGACCAACGGCATCAACAACAATTGATTGGGGACACACCAGATCACCCAGCTTACAAGTTTACGCGTGTTCAACCAAGCCACCCATTCCAACCCGGGGTCGCCTAGACCACAAGCCACGACACGTGGCTGTTGGTTTTAATGTGTCCCTTCTTTTGCAAGATGGGCTATAATGCCAACTATGAGCAAATAATGAGCCAAGTAATGAAATCAATCAACCTATGAACATGCGAATCATGAGCCTAGGCAACCAACACAAGCTCTAGCATGGGCATGCTATCTCACTCAAGATTAAGCTAAGGAAATAAAGAAAAACACACGCTGGGGCGTGGAATAAGGAATAAGAAAAACACACCGTATAGGTGGAACAAGCAAAGTAAAGAGAAGGTATGATGAAAGAGAAAGCTAATGCCCAAACTAAGGAAAGATGTGATTGCCACCAAGGTAGAAACAAGTCAAAGACCTGATAAATACCTTAGAATAGGAGGATGATGCACCCGCCCACGGGAGAGAGAACAACCAGGAAACTGCAGCTCCGTCAGATGTAACGGTCGAAAGAAGATGCACCACAGTAAGTGTGACGGTCATACGATATACCGCTACAACACTCTAACGCGCCTGTGCCAGATCGTCAGAGCTTCTGCAGAATAAGAAGTTGGGAATCTTTTGATCTCCAAGCTTTCCAGCAGGCCAGAGAGCTTGGGCCTCGTGATATGGACTCTGCAAACCTGGAAGAAAGTGTAGAACAGAAAAAAAACAACCCAGATTAGCCCTTAGACAAAGTAGTATCAATAAATCCAAGAAACTTAAGAACATGCAAAAGGAAAGGGAAATACCGGGAAGGTTGGTTTTTTAAACCCCTCTGGGGCGTTTTAAAAGATAGGAGGATGTTTTAAATGGATGCAGCAAGTGCAAGAACGTGGGAGATGGAGAGGGACAATGCTATGATGTTTAGAAGAGGGAAAAACACTAAGAACAATGACTTGACTGAATTAAACCCTTGGAAATGATACTCCCTCGACTTTGGAAGTAGATGGATGTGGGAAGTAGTTCTCCTTGGTTGGTTATGGCTCCAGGATGCGGCAGCACTTTGACATAAACTCCAGATGTCTCCTCTTCAAGCCATGAAGTCAAGGGTTCTATTTATAGACCCTCAAAGTCTAGGTTCGAATTGAGGATAATCCAGCTAGAAAGTAGGACGTTTCTTAGCAAACTCTTGAAGATAATACTCCCAAGAGTCCACAGAATCAAACAGAAGGTTTTGAGGATCAGATTTGAGAGAGAAATCATCAGATCAAACTCTTAATTCGGCCACGGAATAGCAGAGAAAAGGCCAGGCTTGTCAGGACTCTCTGTTTGATGTAACGGCTGCTCTATAGACCGCCACATGGATGTAACGCTCCCGGAAGAGACCGTCACACAACCTTATCCACCAAGAAGATAAGATCAACAGGAGAAGTTGACGTGCTCAGGACTCTAGATGAATGTAACGGTCAAGGGTAGATGTGTCACACTCAATGTAACGGCCGCACGATAAACCGTCACACTCAACGGATAAACAAAAAGATAAGCTTGAAAGGAAGCCTTAAGCTTAAGGACTCTGCAAGGATGTAACGCACCATGGTGGATGCGTTAAAGGACTGTAACGCCCCATCAAAGAACCGTTAGAGATAATAGAATTCAAAATGAAATGAGAGCTTGCTAAGCTTCATCCATCGGAAAGGGATAAGGATCCAGATCCAACCAAGGAGACACGACTCAAGAAATGGACCTCAACTTGACCAAGAAGGCTCAACAAAGGTGAACAACTCGGAGCATCATATAGAATGAACAAGGAGATGACCCGACTTATTGGTCATAAAACGGGTGTCAACAGATGCCCATCCTTAACGTCCTCTTTGCAGGGGAGTGAGCGGAGGTGAAGCGAAAGCGAAAATGGAACATGGAGATGAAGCGGAGATGAAGCGGAGCGGACTGAAAAGCGGGCGTTAAGGCAAACGACACCCGTTCCCAACCAACAAGCAACAGGAATCTTCCGGAAAACCTCAAACTAATCACAAGGAAAAGCAACCAAAGGACACATGTCTGGAGGAACTAATAACTAAGTAAAGGAAAACACGGCCAGCGGCCGGAGCAACGGAAAGGAAAGAGATGATTAACTAAACTCCAGACATGAGAGCCAAGAAGATATCTGTGAGGGTTTCTGGCAGGGGTGGGTATTGTGCTCTTTTAGGAGCCGGGCGCTTGTTGTTGTTGTTGTAGCCGTTGGGTGGGGGGACATTATGGTATTGCGAAGGCTGTGGAAATTATTGTGGAGCGGTAAAGGTATTTTATGGAGTGGCAAAGGTAGGCGGAGGGTTTTGTGGAATGGTTGGGAAGTTTTGTGGAGCGGGGTTTTGAGGAGTGCGGGGGTTTTGCGGAAAGCGGAAAGGTACGGCTTGGAAAGTGAAGGTAACGGCTTGAACTTGTTCGTTGGTCTGAACCCCCTTGGTGACGGGCCCTTGAAGTTTCTTGTGGTATTTTGGCTTTTGGTTCTCAAAGAGCGAGTGGATGGGGGAGTCTTTGAACTGTGTTTGAATGAACCACGCCCGGCTATAAAGTTGGTGCATGTTTTGTGACGACCCAGAGTTCAGGATACCGATATACCGATAACATCAATATACCGACACCAAGAACTGGGGAGGCCACCCAAGAGGCTGGTGAGGCCTCTGAAGGGTTAGTGGGGGGTTAGCTGAGGAATATGCATAATTAATTGCGAATTGGGGCGCGCAATACAAATAAGTATTTAAGATTTAAACACAAGTGCGGAAGCAATTTAAAATAACCAGAGTGATATATATAACTAGTCCAGAGTCACAAACACTAGTCCACAGGGCACAACTACGCGGGGCATACCCCGGCAAAAGTGCAACACAAGCCTCAAAAAGGCAGCTCGTGCTCAGCTGGCAGCTAAGGAACGGTCCCGAAACAGCACGCTAAACTCCGGGAGATGTCGAGCGCGGCTCACCTGAAAGGAGAAGGGTGAGTCACAGCCAGACTCAGTAGGGGTCACGCGGATCCCTACCTCGCACTAAACAAGCGAACATGCATAATTAACAGCAATTAAAGCATGCATTCAAATAAATACACAGGCAATGGCATGAATATCTAATCACAAGAAAGCTGTAAACTCTATCTAAGCAAGTATAACAGCTAACACATGCCGCTACTAATTAAATGCAAGCGATTAAAGCTAAAACTACCAATTAGAATGAGCTGCAACTAGTCCAAGCAACAAGGAAGGACAACCACTGGAGCAGAAACCAGATGCGTCCACTGACGGCTTACACTGCGTCTCAAGCACTCGCAGTCGACAAGCGACAAGCTAAGCGCGCAAACAGTACCAGACCAAGTGACCAGTCGGAGTGACACCCGTCGGCGTCAGTCCACAGTCTCCGACCACGTGTGCACACACTGACTCTAGCCTGAGCCAGGCCCTCTAACTAGTTTTCTCCCTTGGCAGGACGCTACCATTGGCTGGGAGCCCACGGAACTAGCTTACAAACCGTGAATGGGAAATATACCCCTCCGCCATCCTCAAGCGGGTCGGTACTCAACAGACCTTAGGGCAACAACAGTGGCTCCATTGCCTGGAAAGAAAAGCTACTCTATTGGCACATAAAACACGCCACAATATAGTAAAACAATACAACTATGGCATGAATATTGAACGGAACGCATAAGCAATGGGCTGGGAATATATTGCAGCCATCAGGGAAGTGGCGGTCAAGGACCCACGCGCCACATGCAAACGACGGTCGGGGGTCGGCGCGTTACTTCAAGAATGACGCTCCAGTCCCCATCCGTCACTCCCTTCAGGATTCCAGCTCAAGAGGCATCAAAGGCATGTAACGGTAGGGGCCCTGCGCGTTACTTCGAAGCGACGCGTGGGGTCACCGCCGTCACATCCACCCGAGGCTCAAACCACCTATCAGCGTTCTAAATGGTAGCAGGCGAAGTAACGCCCCGGTCTAGGCGCGCCGGACCGAAACGACGGTCGGCCGACTGGCCGCCGGGCGCACCGCCTGACCAAAATCACGGAAAACAGTTGATGAGTAACGGATGGGAGCCCCACCGTTACTCTCCAAGTAACGCACCCCCATTGGGCCGCTATTTGGTAGTGACGCGTCCACCTTGGACCGTCGGGCAAGTGACGGTTCCTGGCAGGACCGTCACTGCACCTGGGTTACGGGCGGGTACGGTTTGTAAACCGAAGCCCTCCCGGACGGCTGAAAACGCCGGGTATCGACGAGAAACCTAATAACCTGTCAAACCACGCATGCTAGACAACAATCTAACATCTAAATCTAGCACATGCAAGGCCTAAAACGCATTAAACTCAAGATTTAGGCTAAAACCCCAAAAATGGAAATATGAACATCATGCATGCTACGGGGTGCTAATCAACAAGCGAGCTAAAGGAAACGATCCTAGCAAGATCGAGGTTCCATCCCCCTACCTTTCGCAAGCCGAAACCGTCGAACGGGCCGCATGCAAGGAGGAATAGCCACGGAGCTTCCACGCTCCACCTCGCTCCCACGATCACCGATCCACGCCGAAGTGGACACCCACGCGCTCTACTCGACGCGAGGATTCCAACGGTGCCAACCTCGTCTCAATCCGACGCCGTCTCGACCCCGATCCCTAAGAGAGGAGAGGAGATGGCCGCACGGAGGAGAGAGAGAGAGAGAGAGAAATGAGAGATCGACGGGGGAGAGAGAGTGAGGGTGAGAGATATATATAAAAAATAATAAATAAAATTAATATATATATAATATAATCATTATATATATAAAAATCTTATTAATATTCAATAACCCTCAAACAGCTCCGAACAAATCCGGAAAAATGCCAGACAAATTCCTAAAAATCCAGGAAAAAGCCGGAATTTCCAGAACAATTAATAGAACAAATACCACGAAGGATCCATTAAGGCACGGGCCTTACAGTCCCTCCCTCCTTACAGAAATTTCGCCCTCGAAATTTACAATAACCGAAAAGGAGGAAACGGAGAAAGGACTTATACCTCACTGGAACAAGAAAGGAAAAAGCTGACGCATCTCATCTTCACGCTCCCAAGTAGACTCGTTACCAGAGTGACGCTGCCAAGCAACCCTTACCAGAGGAATAACCTTATTTCTCAACCGCTGCTCACGACGGTCTTCAATTCGGATAGGAAACTCTGGCGTGGACAAATCAGTAGTCACCTCGGGCCACACTGAATCATCGAGAACATGAGAAGCATCAGACACATATTTCCTCAACTGAGACACGTGGAACACATTATGAATAGCTCGCATGGCCGCCGGCAGTTGCAAACGATAAGCCACTGAACCAATAGCTTCAACAATCGGAAAAGGGCCAACATACCGCGGACTAAGCTTTCCACGCTTCCCAAACCTGGAAACACCCTTCATTGGAGATATTTTAACAAACACCATATCTCCTGGCTCAAATTGTAGTGGACGTCTGCGCCGATCTGCATAACTTTTCTGTCGACTCTGAGCCGTCAACAATCTCTGTCTGATCAGACGAACCACATCAGAACACTGCTGTACCATGTCCGGTCCTGTCAACAGTCGGTCCCCAACATCAAACCAGTTCAGAGGAGTACGACAAGGACGACCATACAGCGCTTCATAAGGAGCCATGTCAATACTGGAGTGAAAACTGTTATTATAAGCAAACTCAACAAGTGGCAAATGCTGACCCCACGAACCTTGCCAATCAAGGCAACACGATCTCAGCATGTCTTCCAAAGTCTGAATAGTTCTCTCTGACTGTCCATCTGACTGTGGATGATACGCTGAACTGAAAGCTAACTCAGTGCCCAAAGCTTTCTGGAAACTACGCCAGAAGCCAGAGGTAAAACGCGGGTCACGATCTGACACAAGTGAAACAGGAATTCCATGCAATGGCACGATCTTCTGCACATAGAGCTCGGCCAATCTCTGCACACTCCAAGTAACTTTAATTGGCAACAATCTGGCGGTTTTCGTCAATCTGTCGACAAGCAGCCAGATTCCATCAAAACCTTGAGAAGTTCGAGGCAAACCCACCACAAAATCTGTAGTAACATGGTCCCATTTCCACATCGGAATTTCCAATGGCTGAAGCAGACCACCTGGCTTTTGATGTTCGGCTTTAACTAATTGACAAGTCAAGCACTTAGAAACAAAAATAGCCACGTCCTTCTTCATGCCGGGCCACCAGAACTGCTTCTTCAAATTCTGATACATCTTGGTGACACCAGGGTGAATAGCAAAACGGGAACCATGGGCTTCACTCAAAATCTCATTCCTCAAATCATCATCAACAGGAATATACAATCTGCCCTGGAAACTGACGACCAGCTCGTCATCAAATTCCACATCATATCTTGATATAACACGGGCCAAATCAGAATCAGCTTGTTGGGCTTCTAGAATCTGCTGATACAAAGCTGAACCCAAAACCAAGCTAGCACAAACTGCCATCCTCGGATCGGCAGGAATCTCTACGCACAATGCCTCGCTCGGAAGCTGTTCCCACAATTTCCATTCATGAAGCAACAAATGACTGACTTGTACTTTCCTGCTCAGAGCATCAGCCACAACATTCATTTTACCTGGCTGATAGGAGAGTGTAAAGTCATAATCTTTCATGTATTCCATCCATCGCCTCTGCCTGAGATTCAGATCTTTCTGGGAGAAAATATACTGTAAACTCTGATGATCAGTAAGAATCTGAAATTTCTCACCATACAGATAATGTCTCCAGATCTTCAAGGCAAAAATAACTGCAGCTAGCTCTAGATCATGAGTGGGATAATTTCCTTCATGCTGTTTCAATTGCCGAGATGCATATGCGATAACTTTACCATGTTGCATCAGCACTGCACCCAAACCTACTCGAGACGCATCTGTACAAACAAGAAAACCACCCGAGTCGGAAGGCAAAGTCAACACTGGAGAAGAAGTCAACAGCCTTTTCAATTCAACAAAGCTAGCCTCACACTGATCCGACCAGACAAACGGCACACTCTTCCGTGTCAAATTAGTCATCGGTGCTGCAATCTTCGCAAAATCCTGAATGAATCTGCGGTAATACCCAGCCAATCCTAAAAAACTTCGTATCTCCGTGATGGTCCTCGGTCTCTGCCAACTCAAAACGGCATCAATCTTTGCAGGGTCTACTGCTACTCCATCACTAGAAACCACATGGCCAAGAAAATGAATCTCCCGAAGCCAGAATTCACATTTACTGAGCTTCGCATAAAGCTCGTGATCTCTTAGAGTCTGCAGAACGATCCTCAAATGCTGCACATGATCATCAACAGAGGCAGAATATATCAAGATATCATCAACAAAGATCACCACAAAATGGTCCAGAAATGGACGAAAGATACGCTGCATTAGATCCATGAAGGCTGCTGGGGCATTAGTCAAACCAAACGGCATGACTAAAAATTCAAAGTGACCATATCGAGTACTGAAAGCAGTCTTCTCCACATCAGATTCCCGGATCCGCAACTGAAAATAGCCAGATCGGAGATCAATCCTTGAAAAGACAGCAGCAGACTGTAACTGGTCAAACAAATCATCAATCCTGGGGAGCGGATACTTATTCTTGATAGTCGCCTGATTCAGCTGCCTGTAATCAATACAAAGCCTCAGGTTTCCATCTTTCTTTTTCACAAACAGTACTGGGGCACTCCACGGAGAAAAACTGGGACGAATATAACCCTTCTCCAGTAACTCTAGTAGCTGTGCACGCAGTACTTTCAATTCAGCTGGAGCCATTCGGTACGGCGGCTTTGCTAAGGGGCCAGTACCTGGAATCAGTTCAATCACCATCTCAATCTCTCGCTCTGGGGGCAAGCCTGGCAACTCGTCAGGAAACACATCAGGGAACTCACAGACAACCGGAATATCACAAACATCCCGTCGTGGTTTTTCAACAGCCACCACTGAAGCAAGGAATCCCTGACAACCTGTGCTAAGCAACCTGTAGGCTCGAATAGCAGAAATAATCATACGAGAAGAACGGGATCGAATACCTTGAAAATAAAAGGCTGATTTTCCCTGGGGCTGAAAATAGACTTTCTTCGATCTGCAGTCAACCACAGCTCCATAATGCTCCAACCAATCCATTCCCAGAATAACATCATAATCTGCCAGCTGCAACGCATACAATCTCGCCGGCAACTGGTGATCATCAATCGTCACAGGAGACTCATCCAAACACAAGGGAGTAACCATGAAATCTCCAGAAGGCAATTCCACAAACAACTCACAAGACAGCTCAGAAGTTGGTTCCTCAATACAAGCCATAAAATCCTCAGAAATAAAAGAGTGAGAAGCACCAGAATCAAATAAGACATGAGCTGAATGACCATAAAGCATAATCGTACCTTCCACAAGATGGGACGCAGCAGCATCAGCTCTTGTCAAATGAGAAACTTTGCCTTTCTGCTTCTTAGAACCAACTGAAGATTGCTGAGAAGACGCCGACGCCTGAGAGAAAAATTGCTGTGGAGCTTGAGGTGCTGGAGGTCTAAACTGCGGCTGAGGTTGAGAAAACTGAGGAGCTTGCAATGGATTCGGCCTCAGCGGGCAATCTCGAACCACATGACCTGGCTGGTCACACCTAAAGCAAACAACAGGAAGAGAACACGGTTGGCCCTTATGATGACCACCGCATCTCCGACACATCCACGGCTGACTAGCAGCTGAGCTCTGTCGAGTCTGAGAAGAAGGTGCTGTCGGCTGCTGAACAGAATCTGCACCGGACGGCTGCTGAACAAACTTCTTCTTCTTCTTGAACCTTTTGAACTTGGGCTTAGAAGGAGAGGAAGCACTGGAAACCTCTGACTGGACCGAAGGAACACTAGGCACGGGCTGTCGGTAAGCCTGCTGAACCTGAGCCACCGGCTGCACTGACCCTGCCTGGGGATATCCACCCGGTCTCGCCATCTCCAGCTCTAAAGCTACAGCTGTCTGGCACGCAGTATCGAGATCCGCAACACGACTCGCTATCAACGGCATCTTCAACTCTGGCCTCAACCCTCGCAAGAATTGCTGGGTCTTCAAAGCTTCGCTGGCCAGCACATGGGGCGCATACTGACCCAATTCCAAGAACTTATTCCTGTACTGAAGCACGGTCATACTGCCCTGGGTCAATTCCATAAACCGATACATCTTATCCATCTGCAAGCAGGCAGGAGTATAGGCACGCTCAAAAGCAGCAACGAACTCTGCCCAAGTGATTTGCCGAAGAGGTCTGGATCGAAAGGAAATCTGCCACTCGGCTTTCCACCACGCAATGGACGTACCCTGGAGTTGAAAGGCAGCGAGCATGACTTTCTCATCTTCAGCACACTCCATCGAGACAAAAACACGCTCTATCGCATCCATCCATTGCCTCGCGACTTCTGGATCAGCTTGGCCATCGAAAGCAGGCGGATTGAACATCAGAAATTCCTTCAAAGCCTTGCCTCGACTGCCAGGCACTTCAGCTTGAACGATCGGCACTGGAGGAGCAACTGGAACGACAGGAACAGCGGGAACTGCAGGAGGAGGTGCAGAACCGCTATCTTCCCTGGGCGCATCTCGAGGAACACGAGGAGCTCGAGGAGGTCTTCCTCGACGAGGCGGCATAATTATGCTGCCAAAAACACAATCAACAATGAAATCCATCAATCATACGGAAAACATCCTATGCCAGCAAGAGACAACAACAGGACTAGCTCTGGACCAAGCGTCAATTCCAATTCTTTACGCAAATCCTCAACTTCAAGCTCTGATACCATCTGTGACGACCCAGAGTTCAGGATACCGATATACCGATAACATCAATATACCGACACCAAGAACTGGGGAGGCCACCCAAGAGGCTGGTGAGGCCTCTGAAGGGTTAGTGGGGGGTTAGCTGAGGAATATGCATAATTAATTGCGAATTGGGGCGCGCAATACAAATAAGTATTTAAGATTTAAACACAAGTGCGGAAGCAATTTAAAATAACCAGAGTGATATATATAACTAGTCCAGAGTCACAAACACTAGTCCACAGGGCACAACTACGCGGGGCATACCCCGGCAAAAGTGCAACACAAGCCTCAAAAAGGCAGCTCGTGCTCAGCTGGCAGCTAAGGAACGGTCCCGAAACAGCACGCTAAACTCCGGGAGATGTCGAGCGCGGCTCACCTGAAAGGAGAAGGGTGAGTCACAGCCAGACTCAGTAGGGGTCACGCGGATCCCTACCTCGCACTAAACAAGCGAACATGCATAATTAACAGCAATTAAAGCATGCATTCAAATAAATACACAGGCAATGGCATGAATATCTAATCACAAGAAAGCTGTAAACTCTATCTAAGCAAGTATAACAGCTAACACATGCCGCTACTAATTAAATGCAAGCGATTAAAGCTAAAACTACCAATTAGAATGAGCTGCAACTAGTCCAAGCAACAAGGAAGGACAACCACTGGAGCAGAAACCAGATGCGTCCACTGACGGCTTACACTGCGTCTCAAGCACTCGCAGTCGACAAGCGACAAGCTAAGCGCGCAAACAGTACCAGACCAAGTGACCAGTCGGAGTGACACCCGTCGGCGTCAGTCCACAGTCTCCGACCACGTGTGCACACACTGACTCTAGCCTGAGCCAGGCCCTCTAACTAGTTTTCTCCCTTGGCAGGACGCTACCATTGGCTGGGAGCCCACGGAACTAGCTTACAAACCGTGAATGGGAAATATACCCCTCCGCCATCCTCAAGCGGGTCGGTACTCAACAGACCTTAGGGCAACAACAGTGGCTCCATTGCCTGGAAAGAAAAGCTACTCTATTGGCACATAAAACACGCCACAATATAGTAAAACAATACAACTATGGCATGAATATTGAACGGAACGCATAAGCAATGGGCTGGGAATATATTGCAGCCATCAGGGAAGTGGCGGTCAAGGACCCACGCGCCACATGCAAACGACGGTCGGGGGTCGGCGCGTTACTTCAAGAATGACGCTCCAGTCCCCATCCGTCACTCCCTTCAGGATTCCAGCTCAAGAGGCATCAAAGGCATGTAACGGTAGGGGCCCTGCGCGTTACTTCGAAGCGACGCGTGGGGTCACCGCCGTCACATCCACCCGAGGCTCAAACCACCTATCAGCGTTCTAAATGGTAGCAGGCGAAGTAACGCCCCGGTCTAGGCGCGCCGGACCGAAACGACGGTCGGCCGACTGGCCGCCGGGCGCACCGCCTGACCAAAATCACGGAAAACAGTTGATGAGTAACGGATGGGAGCCCCACCGTTACTCTCCAAGTAACGCACCCCCATTGGGCCGCTATTTGGTAGTGACGCGTCCACCTTGGACCGTCGGGCAAGTGACGGTTCCTGGCAGGACCGTCACTGCACCTGGGTTACGGGCGGGTACGGTTTGTAAACCGAAGCCCTCCCGGACGGCTGAAAACGCCGGGTATCGACGAGAAACCTAATAACCTGTCAAACCACGCATGCTAGACAACAATCTAACATCTAAATCTAGCACATGCAAGGCCTAAAACGCATTAAACTCAAGATTTAGGCTAAAACCCCAAAAATGGAAATATGAACATCATGCATGCTACGGGGTGCTAATCAACAAGCGAGCTAAAGGAAACGATCCTAGCAAGATCGAGGTTCCATCCCCCTACCTTTCGCAAGCCGAAACCGTCGAACGGGCCGCATGCAAGGAGGAATAGCCACGGAGCTTCCACGCTCCACCTCGCTCCCACGATCACCGATCCACGCCGAAGTGGACACCCACGCGCTCTACTCGACGCGAGGATTCCAACGGTGCCAACCTCGTCTCAATCCGACGCCGTCTCGACCCCGATCCCTAAGAGAGGAGAGGAGATGGCCGCACGGAGGAGAGAGAGAGAGAGAGAGAAATGAGAGATCGACGGGGGAGAGAGAGTGAGGGTGAGAGATATATAAAAAAAATAATAAATAAAATTAATATATATATAATATAATCATTATATATATAAAAATCTTATTAATATTCAATAACCCTCAAACAGCTCCGAACAAATCCGGAAAAATGCCAGACAAATTTCTAAAAATCCAGGAAAAAGCCGGAATTTCCAGAACAATTAATAGAACAAATACCACGAAGGATCCATTAAGGCACGGGCCTTACATGTTTGCTATATCATTCATCGCCAAGATGTTTTGGAAGGTCGGAGTAGCATTTGAGATCAGTAGCTTGACCTTCTCTTCCTCCGGAATATGACCTGGCACCCTGGCGGCCATCTGCCTCAATCTGTTAGCGTAAGTTGTAAACTCCTCATCATGCTTCATTTTCTCGGCCACCAAGTCTATGAAGGAATATTCTGGACCGACCCTATCTTGGAACCGTTGGAAGAACTTATCTTTCACTATTTTGAAGCTCTCGGCATCCTCTAGCGGCATGGAATAGAACCATTCCAGTCCAACGCCATCCAATGATCGGCGGAACAAATACGCCATGAGACGATCATCGTACTGAAATTGGGCCGATTCATATAAAAAGTCCCTCACATGAATAAAGGGATTGCCGTTCCCATCATACTTATGGTAATTAGGGAGCTCAGATTGCGGAGGGAATTGAATGTTTTGGAAGCTGGGGACTGGAACATCTGCCAAGGATTGTGGGCCAACCCGTTTTTGGAGGAAATCAATCTGTTGTTGCATGGCGGCCCACTTATCAAGTAGTTCATGCTCCCTGGATGGAGTAGGGGTAGAGAAAGATGAAGGTTGAATTTGAGTAGCAGTAGGATGGACTTTTGTAGGAGGTGGAAGCCCATAAGAAGGAGCAGAAGGATAAACAGCCAAGGTAGGGAGCCCATAAGAAGGATATTGGGCCGGAGACTGACCGAGATTAGAATGGACTTGGGCAACCCGTTGCTCAGGGCGTAAGAAATCTGAAGGGCCAATAGGGACATGTGGCACCGATGGGCTGGCCGTGTGATGATCCACCTGAATAAAAGAAGGGAGAGTAGACTTTCCCTTATCAGAAAATTGCTGGGCCGAAGCGGAAGATTGGCCCGTTTCCATACCAAAAAAGATGATGGTCCGAGGTTGGACTAGAGTAAGATCAATTGGAGTGGGATGGATGGAGGGCCTCCTAACTCTAGACTGATCGATGGAAAGATTATATTGGCCTTGCGCAATCGTAGGATGTGGGGTATTGGACCCCTGCATGGCCTGATAGATAGCCTGGAGTTGGGCCGGATCCAACTGGGCCATCATTTGGAGAATGGAGCCAGTAGAAGGAGAAGAGAAGGAAGGAGTTGTTTGGCCGTCCTCCATAGGGACGGAGGATGGAAGAGGGGCAAACCCCTCTCCAGACGGGAATGAGATAACCCTAAAAGGGTTTTCGAGAAGCCCTTGCGGGAGAGACTCCTCTTGGGAACGAGGAGGATTGAAAGAAGCCATGATGGGTTCGAAGAGCGGATTGGAGTAGAATTTGTAGAAGGAATTGACCCTAGGAGGTGACCCTAATGGACGAAGATAACTCCACATGCAACGGAAAACCTTTAACAAAAGCAAACAACACACAACAACACACAATGAGTGATCAAGCTTAGATAACTTTGACAAAGATGCAAGTGAAAATGAGATGACAACACTCAAATTCAACCAAGTTACTTAGATGGTGCAACAAGATTTTTATGATTTCTTCCTTTAGAACCTTTGTGATTTGATTAGAATGCGCGGCTTGGTTGACTCTAAATGTAATCAATCCTTCACATATGCAATCCTAGACACGGGGTAGAAAAGGTACAACCGGCCCGGTGTCCGTGTGGGAATCCACGGCTCACGGGGACTTATGGAGGTCCCTGATGTGTTTTTCTAGTCGGCCCCAAGGAATATGGAGACGAGAGATCCATGCGCCAAGGTAGGAGAATGCAATCTAATGTATGAAAATATGCATGAACCTATGTGCACTGGGGTGCATGCAAATTCTAGCCTAGAATCTAGCAATCAAATATGCACACAATGATATGAATATGTGAACCAACCAAGGAGGAGACCAAATAGCACCCAAGCATGAAAATCACAGCAAAAACTACAGAAGTAAACTACACCTCGGGATGCGTACCTATCTGGAGTATGTGACGGTCTAGACTACCTTCGTCAGAGGAGTGTGACAGTCAAAGACCAGGCCGTCACAGAAATGTAACGCATTCACAGGAGACCGTCAGAGGAGCCAGAGAACCAGAAATAGCAGAGAAATAGAAGGAAAATCCGGGGAAAAACCAGAGCAACAAGGGCAAACAAAGGGAAGCAGGTTTAACCGAGATTCAAAGCACGATTGGCACTAGATGTCCCACCGTGATCGCCAAAAAATTGTTGGTTTTAATGTGTCCCTTCTTTTGCAAGACGGGCTATGATGCCAACTATGAGCAAATAATGAGCCAAGTAATGAAATCAATCAACCTATGAACATGCGAATCATGAACCTAGGCAACCAACACAAGCTCTAGCATGGGCATGCTATCTCACTCAAGATTAAGCTAAGCAAATAAAGAAAAACACACGCCAGGGCGTGGAATAAGGAATAAGGAAAACACACCGTATAGGTGGAACAAGCAAAGTAAAGAGAAGGTATGATGAAAGAGAAAGCTAATGCCCAAACTAAGGAAAGATGTGATCGCCACAAAGGTAGAAACAAGTCAAAGACCTGATAAATACCTTAGAATAGGAGGATGATGCACCCACCCACGGGAGAGAGAACAACCAGGAAACTGCAGCTTCGTTAGATGTAACGGTCGAAGGAAGATGCGCCACAGCAAGTGTGACGGTCTTACGATAGACCGCTACAACACTCTAACGCGCCTGTGCCAGACCGTCAGATATGATCGCCACAAAGGTAGAAACAAGTCAAAGACCTGATAAATACCTTAGAATAGGAGGATGATGCACCCACCCACGGGAGAGAGAACAACCAGGAAACTACAACTCCGTCAGATGTAACGGTCGAAGGAAGATGCGCCACAGCAAGTGTGACGGTCTTACGATAGACCGCTACAACACTCTAACACGCCTGTGCCAGACCGTCAGAGCTTCTGCAGAATAAGAAGTTGGGAATCTTTTGATCTCCAAGCTTTCCAGCCGGCCAGAGAGCTTGGGCCTCGTGATATGGACTCTGTAAACCTGCAAGAAACTATAGAACACAAAAAAACAACCCAGATTAGCCCTTAGACAAAGTAGTATCAATAAATCCAAGAAACTTAAGAACATGCAAAAGAAAAGGGAAATACCGAGGAGGTTGATTTTTTTAACCCCTCTGGGGCATTTTAAAAGATAGGAGGATGTTTTAAAAGGATGCAACAAATGCAAGAATGTGGGAGATGGAGAGGGACAATGCTATGATGTTTAGAAGAGGGAAAAACACTAAGAACAATGACTTGACTGAATTAAACCCTTGGAAACGATACTCCCTGGACTTTGGAAGTAGATGGACGTGGGAAGTAGTTCTCCTTGGTTGGTTCTGGCTCCAGGTTGCGGCAGCACTTCGACGCAAACTCCAGATGACTCCTGTAGCACCCCAGAATTTTTAGAACGATAAATATTATTAATTATCATAAAACAAATATGAAAAATAAAAATCTGGATAATAGAAACAATCTAAATAGAAAATGGGCCTATGTATTAATTAAAAAGGTTATAAATGATTCTTTCAAAAGGATTAAAGCCCAGATATAATACTAGAACGGCATGTGCCTCAATAGAGATACAAATAAATAATTGAATAATGTGACATTGGATCGAAATCGACTCTGAAACCCAAGACGACGGCAAAATTTATAAGGTAGATAAATAAATGAGATTAATAATAATAATAATAATAATATATATAAAGTTTAACTTAAATCTGAAATTTATAATGGGCTAAAAGACTAGAATGGGTTTTTACCTAGAACAAATAGTAGTTAATGGGCTTAGTACAAAAGGGAAAATAGTAGAAAACCCAATAATAAAATGGGCTTCTCGTCAAGAATAGGCTTTGAAGATGCTTAAAGGCTTTTTGGGCCTCAAGGGTTACGTTCACAACATGATGAAGGGATATATCTGTATACAAAATATATTGAAGCCCAAATCACATAGAATAGATATCTAGTAACCCATAAAGATAAAACCCTCACAATATTATCATAGGGAAACGCATGATGTATATTAACCGAGATATATAACTAATGGGCCATGTATACATAAACTAAGTGGGCATATAGATTATAAGAAGTTTGGGATACCTATACACATTAGGGCTACCTACAATACCCAAACCCATTATCACCTTCGAACAATCTACATGACAGCCACGGCATAAGATAACCCATGAACGTGGGCCTTACACTCGTTGACATGAAGAAAGCCCAACACAGTCAACCCATGTTAACATTAGACATTGTATGGGGTTTAGCCTTTAGGGTTCCAGCGATTAAACCTTGGAAGGCGGCTAAAAACATGGCAAGGTCGAGCCCTTACCCTTGTTGATGTATGAACCCCTTGAAGCCTTTTTCCTCCCCTATGAATTAACCCCGTGATGGCTTGGAGCAAGCTGCTGCTCCTGCCCTGGTAGACACCATCCTTGTCGTCCTCTTCCTCCTGTTCGTGCGGCCGCTGTGTTGCCGTTGCACCCACCGTAGAGGAGCAAGGCTTCCTCCCTCCTCCTTCCTTCGCGTGGCAAGCTGTGCTGCTGCCGCTGCAGCACTCTCCTTTTGCCGTTGAAGTGCTGTGGCTGTCGCGGTATGCTGCTACTATTATCGTGGCTATAGTGAAGAAAAGATGCAAGGCTTTTCTTCTTATTCCTCTGCTACTTGTTCTTCCTCTATCTCGGTTGAAAGCATCGACGAGGTAGGCAATCTCCCAAGCCAAACCAACATGATAAAACTTCTGCATAAACTTCATTATGTTCATAAAATCATATTTCCGCACGTCCTGCATGTTTAAGTATTGTGTTTTCATCGTTATGCATGTTTTCTCTTAATTAAATATTAAATACACTATGGTTAAAAATTTTATATCCATGTCATCTCTCATCTAAAAATTGTAAAGTGTATATGATTAGAATCCCCATGTTTTTCCTTAAATTTTCATGTATTGATATAGATATTAACTACTAATATTAACTAGTTAATTAATTTAGTATATTTATAATAGTTGCAAGGCGAATCACGATTTACACTGTACCGGTTAGTTATAGAGTTTTACTTTGTACAGACTTTTCTAGGTCGTCGGAGTGTCCTTTGGCTATGAAATTTTATGGGAGCGTTATTAGGGTGGAGACCGAGGTAGTGAGGGTGGTAGCACCATTTTCTGTGCCTCCTATCTCAAGATCCCCCATCTCTCAACGAATTTTTTTTTTGAATATCATGTTAGGTAGATTATTTCGAGCCCTTCATTTTGGTATATAATTTGCGCAATTCTGACATGTGTACATCGAGAATGGGAGATTTAAAGAGTGGACCCTATCAATTAATTAAATGACGACCACTCAAAAGTCGTCGAATTCTTTCAATGACATCATACGAAGGCGTTAAATGATATATATATATATATATATATATATATATATATATATATATATATATTATAAACTTGTAACTATATCTTTGAAAATCTATATCTACCAAATTATGTAACATAAAATTACAAAAATTATAATTTTAGAATCCTCATATTTTTCTCCTAATTATCATATATTCTATTTCTCTAAATTATTTTATATAAATAAATGTGTCTTTGAATGTATATTTTGAAATTATTCAATTAAATAGATATTGACGCGAATTCGTGTTAAATAAATTAAGTTAAAAATCATATAATTAACATCACTCCACGTGAGTGCTAATTAATAAATGACGCCACCCACGGGCGTCAATTAATATAAGTTTATTTAATTATAGTTAATTATAGAATTGGATAGACGTGAATTCTATAATTAACGCATTCATGTTCTCACTATTTTCTTCCGGTTTTGACCAATACCTCGGGTCTTTTGGCACTCTCATCTCACGTCCATAGATGGAGTCCCTTTTTCATGATTGGTTCACGTTATATACCTCAACTCTCGGTGACATACGAGCCCTCCGTTAGACATTCCGTTCCTACGGACTGGCAAGTTAGTCATTGGGATCTCCGTAAGTCTCCTCGCAGCCTTGGATTCCCTCAAGGCCGACTGAGTTGGTTGTACCTAATCACCTAGATTTCCAGAATGTCATGGTTTTCATATGGTTTATTGATATATCATCTTTATTACAAGTTCTATCCTTGAACTCTATGTTCCATGAAATCGATCTTAATGTCTTACATGCTTAATCCTTGAAATTCTTGGCCATTAATATGGAATTAGTCTAGACAAAATGTCAGGGGCTATGGGTCCCACAAAAATGACATTTTTAAATGCTACGGGTCCTGATCTGACCCTATTGGACGAAGCAAAGTCCAAATGCTACCGGTATACGATGATCGGGTGCTGGCATTCACCACCTATAGTCGTCTATAACTTATTTCCATGAGGGGTGGTCATATCGTCGTGATTTTCCCCTTAGTGCATTGGCCAATCCTATGTAGTGTTAGATGTGCAAACGCTCTCGTGATAGTGATGATCGGGAGTAATTGCCATCATAGTACACCTTTCTACAACTAATTATTCATCATGAAAAGATCTTGAATTGCCTTATTGGAGGGGTTATCATATCGTCGTGATATTCCCTTAGTGTCTTGGCAAATGCTATAAAATGCTTGTAGAAGTAATTGTTCTACTTCTATATCGATCATCATAAAAGTTCTTGAATTACCCCCAATGACAGTACACGTTATCTTGTCACGAAAATCCTTCATAATAATGGATACATTGAAGCTCTTGTGATAGTGTTCGTCATAGAGAGATGAATGTTATATTTCCTCATGAATGCTCTTGACCTAGCTTGAGAAAGTAATTGTTAAGATCTTGCTATACTCTCTTTATTGTCATTGTCCTTACTCTTCATGAGTGTATCTAGCATCTTGCTTACTCGTTTTTTTAATATAGTTCTTGAATTTATCTCGTGTCATTATAGTTCTCGATTTCTATATCTTACATGACCTGCATGAGCATATTAAACTGTAATTGACTTAAAGTTAGCTTGGAGCATGAGATATTAGGTCGTACTGAGCATTCGCTCACCCTGCGTTTTCTAATGTTTTTCAGGTAATGACCTTAGTGATGACGAGACCGAACATGATGGGCACGGGCAAGAGTGAAGAGAACTCTGTCATCTAGATGAACCGTCTAGTCTGATTATCTTGCATCTTATGTCTCATTGTAGTTTTTCTTTATTGAGTCTTTTCATTTATTATGGGCCCGAATATGTAAAGAACTTATATTTGAAATGAAATTTGTTATTTGTCCAAATTATGTTTTATGGAAATGACTATGCTCTGATTGACATGATTGTTTAACTGCCACATTCCGAGCAAACGACATGTTCCGCTGCTATCGGTTCGGGACGTGACAGAAGGTGGTATCAGAGCCTAGGCTTTCTAAATGCCTATGTCATCAAGTCAAAGTCCTAGATCGAGTTCTCCTTGCCAGTTATCCTATAGGAATCCCGTGAGATTTGGGTAGAGCTATGGGTTAAACTCTAAAACTTGCATGAATCGGATATGACCTTAAGTACTTAGCATACTACGAGAATATATCTAGTTAGAACACATGTTTTAGATATGGTGATCTTACCCCACTAATTTTGGAAGAAAATCATGTGAATTTGGGGACCAAATTCTTTTAAGTGGGGGAGGGTGTAGCACCCCGAAATTTTTAGAACGATAAATATTATTAATTTTCATAAAACAAATATGAAAAATAAAAATCTGGATAATAGAAACAATCTAAATAGAAAATGTGCCTATGTATTAATTAAAAAGGTTATAAATGATTCTTTCAAAAGGATTAAAGCCCAAATATAAAACTAGAACGACATGGGCCTCAATAGAGATACAAATAAATAATTGAGTAATGTGACATTGGATCGAAATCGACTCTGAAACCCAAGACGACGGCAAAATTTATAAGGTAGATAAATAAATGAGATTAATAATAATAATAATAATAATAATAATATATAAAAAGTTCAACTTAAATCTAAAATTTATAATGGGCTAAAAGACTAGAATGGGTTTTTACCTAGAACAAATAGTAGTTAATGGGCTTAGTACAAAAGGGAAAATAGTAGAAAACCCAATAATAAAATGGGCTTCTCGTCAAGAATAGACTTTGAAGATGCTTAAAGGCTTTTTGGGCCTCAAGGGTTACGTTCACAACATGATGAAGGGATATATCTGTATACAAAATATATTGAAGCCCAAATCACATAGAATAGATATCTAGTAACCCATAAAGATAAAACCCTCACAATATTATCATAGGGAAACACATGATGTATATTAACCGAGATATATAACTAATGGGCCATGTATACATAAACTAAGTGGGCATATAGATTATAAGAAGTTTGGGGAGTATAAATATAATACCTATACACATAAGGGCTACCTACAATACCCAAACCCATTATCACCTTCGAACAATCTACATAACAGCCACGGCATAAGATAACCCATGAACATGGGCCTTACACTCGTTGACATTAAGAAAGCCCAACACAGTCAACCCATGTTAACATTAGACGTTGTATGGGGTTTAGCCTTTAGGGTTCAAGCGATTAAACCTTGGAAGGCGGCTAAAAACATGGCAAGGTCGAGCCCTTACTGATGAGGGCATCCCTTGTCCCTCCACTCTTTTTCCAGACTCGGATTGTTCGACGGCAAGCACCATTATATTTGTCATGTATTTTTGAGACTAGTCATGTAATCTTCACATTTTCTTTGAGTCATTATCATGTAATTTTCCCTTTATTTTGAGTCATGTACCTAGGTAGTTGAGTCATTTTCCTAAGTATTGAGTCATTATGTTGGTTAGATAGGTTAATGGGCCCAATCCATTGGGCTAGGCCCAGGGGCGCCCCTCCCTTGGACTGTGTGGTCTTTAGTTAGTTTGTCAGGGTCAGTTTGGTCTTAGGAAAATTATGGAGTCTATAAATACCCCACCCCTCTCTCATTTGTAACAACTTTTGATGAATATTGAAAAGCATTTGCCATCTCCCTCTCAATATCTCCCTCTCTCTCTCTCTCTCTTACTATCACTCTCTCTAAGTGGGTTGTACCCCCTCTCTCTCTCTCCTCCCCACCCCAATTTCGAAATTCACTCTCTCTCCTCCCCATTCACCCCTCATTAAGGCCCCTTCCCCTTCCCCATGCACTCATTCAACTCCCCCTCCAACCCCTAGGTGGAAACCCCTTCTCCTAGGCACCTCTCCACTTTCCAAAGCACCCCACCACCTTCCCAAGGCTGAATTAACCCCTCCCAAAGCCCAAATTCGAATTTCCCTCTCCCTAGGGCTGTGCCCCTCCATCTCCCCCACCTCCAAGCTCCCAAATTCGTCCCCCACCTCCCCTTGGTCAAACCAAGTTCACCCCCCCTCTCCCTTACTCTCCCCTTGCACATCTCCTCATTCTATCTCTGTTTCAGGCAGCAGAACTACAACGAGTTGCAGAAGCAGCCACGACCGTTACTTGAAGATTCAAGTAGCGAGGCCTACATCTCTGGAAAGGTCTTCCAGAGAGCTTTCCAGGCGAGGCGGTTTCGTCAGCATCCGAGCTCCGAGCAGTCCGCAGCATCCATTCTCCCTCGACTGCGCAGGAGACCCCAGGCAAGGAACTAGAACGTGATTGGAAGCTCAACCACGGCAAACCCTTTGGGATTCAGATCAAGTGTTCTTCAGAAGAAATCTTCCCTCTCAAGTCCTCTTTAATCCTCAAGAAGCAGAGCTGCATTTGGATATCGGCATCAGAAGTTACGAATTTTCTACTCCAAGGCATCAGGTCAGTTTTCAGGAGCCAGAACCGACATCCCTCTGCTCATCTGTTCGTCCCGGTATACTCCAACATCTGCCGACATCGCCGTCAAGTCCGAAAGAAAGAAGACTTGACCACGGTTCCAACGGTTCAAGTCTCGCCTCAATCAGAGCTCGGTAGCAATCGTGGCACCCCTGCATCCAGTCACATGGTTCTGCACCAGACAGAGGCAGAACCAACCATCCCGGTTCCAGACTCTGCTACAGCCAGCTCGTGAAGGCTCTGAGCGCCATTTTTGGAGGGGAGAAACTACTTCCAGCTAGCTGCCACCTCCAAGAAGAAGGGACTCAATCGACCTCTGGAACCCTCTGTTCCAATTTTCTTCGTCGGAGAGGGCAGACTGCCCCTGTGGTCCCAGGTTAGATCAGTCTTCATTTCTCCGGTCACTCCTCTCTCCACTGACATCGGATTGCATCCCCGTCAACTCCTGCTCGAAGCTACTCCGACCAAGTTCGCGTCACCGCTAGTTTCATTCCAATCGGAGTCCGGGAGAGCCCACAGTGACTTCTGCAACCTACTGCTTCAGCCCGATACCAGCCAGAGACCAGACGGTGGTGTCCTGTTCCAGTCGCCGGTGCAGTCAGCCCCGAGACTCAAAGCTTCCCCAAAAATTCAAGCTTCATCCCCTGTCAGCTGAGGAACTTTTGGCAGTGGTTTCGTCAAGTTTGGAGCCCCGTGGAGCCCGTGGCAGTGTCAACAGCGACACCCTATCCTGCAGACCTGCAGATTGGCAGAACCGGCGGACTCGGAAGATCGGCTTTTCCTTTGCATAAAACCCCACCCCGCTTGGCCGGCTGAAGGCCCCTCCCTGCGTGGAGGTAGTTTTGAATGTAATAAGAATAATCCCCACCCCAAGTTCATCCCTCCTGCGTGAGGTGTAGTGGTGTAATTCTTTCAATTTCAGGTTCAAGCTACATCGCCGCGGCGATCGGGTGTATACCCTCGCCTCCCGGCTCGCCCTCGTCTCCGGCCGGAGTCGGCGTCTTCACGCCGGCTAGGTGAGCCTCAGTCCCTCTCTTGCTTGGTTTAATCACTTGCTTAGCTTAGTATTATTGCTAGTACTGCGTCGGACGGAGAGTGAGAGCTCGGCCCAACTTGCTAGTTCCGTGAGTGACCACCGCGGGCGAGTTGAGAGTGAACCCACTAAACCCACACCCTTGGTGTGCTGGCCGCCCATGGTTTGGGCATCCTAGGCCCATTTGGGGTTCTCCACAAGCTAGCCAACCATTGGAGCTTCATGGTCCCGCCTCGGACCCTCTCCCACATCGCTTAGTTGCCAACGGGCACAAGTGTGCACCAAACGGGTGAGTTCGCTAGTGTGAGTCCGCTGCTCAACTTGAATGCTTGAAAATAGGTCCAAGGTTCGGTGTCACATCAAGTGGTATCAGAGCAAGTTCACAACTTGTCTCTATCAAGTTGGTCCTAGGGCATGTCTAAGCATTTAGAGTCTTCAAATGCATCACTCTTGTCCCCTAATATGGCCACCTCATATCGACCTTACCAATCGGCCCACTCCATAAGTCCAAGTCACCAAAAGATGCCTACCACTAACACCCATAACTTCCCGGGCCATATCAACTACTTCATGAAAGCCTTGACCTATGCCAATGAGCGGCTTGATAACATATCGGGCCGACTCGACCAACTTGGAAAAAATAGGCCCGCCCCAAGGACGGACGATAGGATGGCCCCTTTCCCACTTCCCACCTTTGATGGGACCTCTCCTAGCAAATATTTAGATTGGGAAGCTACAATGGACCAATACTTCAATTGGTATCATATTTCCAAGGATGAAAAAGCATGGGTTGCCAAAATGCAACTAACCAAAAGGGCTCAAACTCATTGGTGTAAAATTGAGGGCTTAAGGATAATTAGACGGGAAGCTCCCCTCACCACATGGGAGGACATGAAGGATCAACTAAGGGCTAGATATGTGTCCCCTTCTCACTCGGATCACCAAAACCCAAGGAGCACTCCCACTCCTCCCACCCCACCCGTCCAAACCCTTATCACTAAAACCCAAGTACCTAAGACCTCCACCTCCCCACCTAACCCCATGAGGTCCCCCACACCCCAACCAAAACCCCCTTCCCTAACCTACACTAGTCAAGCCCCTTTAGCCCCCACTTCCACCCCAAATGATCCCAAGGGCAAGAGACCCCTAACCGACCCAATTCCCTCCATGGTGACCACCACTCATCCAACCCTCACCATTAAAAACCATGTGGACACCATGTCCACCCCTCCACCAAGGCCCATAATGGCCACCACCCCAAAACCCAAAACCCCTCACCCAACCCACCTCCCACTTCCTACACCAATCTTTCCCCAACCTAGGCCTCCTCTACTTCCCCTTCCTAGCCCAACCCAAGCCCATGCTTATTCACCACCCCGGGAGTGTCATACGCTAGCTATCACCAAACCACCCACCATAGATCCCCCTACTCCATTAGCAATAGAAGTTGCAACCCCCACACCCACCCAAGTGGAAAAAGATGCCCCTCCGGATCCACCTCCCAACATAGAGGAAATCCAAAGGCCAAACAACTCACACACCCCTAGCCTAGATCCTCTAGAGACACCCAACCTCACCATAGATAAGTCCATACTCCAATGGCTCAAGAAAAGTCTCACCATTCCTAGTTCACAACCATGCCACCTACCTATGGGATATCAATCTCAAATCATTCCCATTCAGCCACATGTCACTTATCAAACTTCCTATTGTGTGGAAGATTTGGGAGACTTAGTGAACTACCTACATGGGCAAATTCACTTGACCAATATGTTAGCCATGAGGCCGCCCGAAACTAACACCATTAGCCTAGCATATCCCACAATTGGCTCCATCACTTCCATCTATACTAATGGCCAAGTTACTAGTGAGATCATCCTCCTTCTTCCCATGGAGGAAGAACCTATCATAGTCTACTCCCCAACCATTGAGATCCCAAGTGCTTTGATTGGCCAACCCATTAGCAACCTTGGCCCAATTATCTTGGAGGAGGATGACTCACCATTTGAGGTCCTTAAGAACACGGAGTACCCCTACCTAGGTGACCCTTACCCTGATCCCTTTGACCCTTTTCTATGGGAGCCTAAATCTCCATGTGACCCTCTCCCCCTATTCACCACTCACCTCACCCTACCCATACCACCCATGTTGACCCAAACTCCTCCCTTCCTGGAATCGGGTTACACCATGAGAGCATTGACCTTAGACAACAAACACCTCGGGATTGAGGAAATGACCCACCCTATATCCACCTACCTAGATCCCTTCGACCCTTTTGAGTGGAAGCTCAAAGACCACCCCACCATCCCACATAAGGAAGTCATCTTTGGGAAAGGAGTTCATATGTCTTGGCACATCACACCGCTTGGCATGATTAGTCCGTCGGGTACATTCATCCATATCACCCACATGTCAAGAAGAAAATATGAGTGGTCAATATTTGGTTGTCATGGTCCACCATCATTCATCATAAATCTCAAGCATGTTAGGAGCATTCATGGATGTTCGGATCCTCCAACATTCATCACACTCACTCACAAGAGGGACACCTATGGATGCCCTGGTCCTCCCAAATCCTTCAAAGTCTTCATACCATCAATGCATGATAGGTCTATATGTGGTTGTCCTGGACCCCCTTTGCATACCATACATTGTCAACTCACACCGCGTCATAGTACATGGCATATGCATTCAAGCAAGTATCAAGCAACAAGCGGTGAGATTCACAACAAGCGAGCAAAAACTCGTGAGCGCCACTTGGAATTCCAAGTTGGTAACTTGACGATGATGACTTTGGAGTGGCTCTACCCTAGGGTCACCTCCAAATTGAGGGCACGAGGACTTGGACCTTGCCAAGTTCTGAGTGACTTTTGGCAACCCGGCTTATGGGTTGAACTTTCAAAAGAGTTTTGGGATTCTCCCCATTTCTCATGTGGCGGATCTAGCACCCTATAAGGGCACCGCGGTGGATCCTAGTGAGTGCCTCCAGCTTACACCTACCCTTGTGAGAGACACCCTCGGAGTGCCACCACAAATAGCCTGAGAGCCCGACGTGAGCACACAGCGGCAATACTAGGCAAGCAAGATCCCATCACCAGCATGAGGGTATGACCGAGTCACTTTGTCGACTGAAGCACCGTTCCCCGACTAGAGTCGCGGGTTGAGTATGGAGATCGTGGATCGCCCCGAGCTGCAGTTCGATGCACTACTTCCCTGGTGGACCCATACTCGACGGAGTCGAGTTTTCCCCACCCCGGGGGTATGATGAGGGCATCCCTTGTCCCTCCACTCTTTTTCCAGACTCGGATTGTTCGACGGCAAGCACCATTATATTTGTCATGTATTTTTGAGACTAGTCATGTAATCTTCACATTTTCTTTGAGTCATTATCATGTAATTTTCCCTTTATTTTGAGTCATGTACCTAGGTAGTTGAGTCATTTTCCTAAGTATTGAGTCATTATGTTGGTTAGATAGGTTAATGGGCCCAATCCATTGGGCTAGGCCCAGGGGCGCCCCTCCCTTGGACTGTGTGGTCTTTAGTTAGTTTGTCAGGGTCAGTTTGGTCTTAGGAAAATTATGGAGTCTATAAATACCCCACCCCTCTCTCATTTGTAACAACTTTTGATGAATATTGAAAAGCATTTGCCATCTCCCTCTCAATATCTCCCTCTCTCTCTCTCTCTCTTACTATCACTCTCTCTAAGTGGGTTGTACCCCCTCTCTCTCTCTCCTCCCCACCCCAATTTCGAAATTCACTCTCTCTCCTCCCCATTCACCCCTCATTAAGGCCCCTTCCCCATGCACTCATTCAACTCCCCCTCCAACCCCTAGGTGGAAACCCCTTCTCCTAGGCACCTCTCCACTTTCCAAAGCACCCCACCACCTTCCCAAGGCTGAATTAACCCCTCCCAAAGCCCAAATTCGAATTTCCCTCTCCCTAGGGCTGTGCCCCTCCATCTCCCCCACCTCCAAGCTCCCAAATTCGTCCCCCACCTCCCCTTGGTCAAACCAAGTTCACCCCCCCTCTCCCTTACTCTCCCCTTGCACATCTCCTCATTCTATCTCTGTTTCAGGCAGCAGAACTACAACGAGTTGCAGAAGCAGCCACGACCGTTACTTGAAGATTCAAGTAGCGAGGCCTACATCTCTGGAAAGGTCTTCCAGAGAGCTTTCCAGGCGAGGCGGTTTCGTCAGCATCCGAGCTCCGAGCAGTCCGCAGCATCCATTCTCCCTCGACTGCGCAGGAGACCCCAGGCAAGGAACTAGAACGTGATTGGAAGCTCAACCACGGCAAACCCTTTGGGATTCAGATCAAGTGTTCTTCAGAAGAAATCTTCCCTCTCAAGTCCTCTTTAATCCTCAAGAAGCAGAGCTGCATTTGGATATCGGCATCAGAAGTTACGAATTTTCTACTCCAAGGCATCAGGTCAGTTTTCAGGAGCCAGAACTGACATCCCTCTGCTCATCTGTTCGTCCCGGTATACTCCAACATCTGCCGACATCGCCGTCAAGTCCGAAAGAAAGAAGACTTGACCACGGTTCCAACGGTTCAAGTCTCGCCTCAATCAGAGCTCGGTAGCAATCGTGGCACCCCTACATCCAGTCACATGGTTCTGCACCAGACAGAGGCAGAACCAACCATCCCGGTTCCAGACTCTGCTACAGCCAGCTCGTGAAGGCTCTGAGCGCCATTTTTGGAGGGGAGAAACTACTTCCAGCTAGCTGCCACCTCCAAGAAGAAGGGACTCAATCGACCTCTGGAACCCTCTGTTCCAATTTTCTTCGTCGGAGAGGGCAGACTGCCCCTGTGGTCCCAGGTTAGATCAGTCTTCATTTCTCCGGTCACTCCTCTCTCCACTGACATCGGATTGCATCCCCGTCAACTCCTGCTCGAAGCTACTCCGACCAAGTTCGCGTCACCGCTAGTTTCATTCCAATCGGAGTCCGGGAGAGCCCACAGTGACTTCTGCAACCTACTGCTTCAGCCCGATACCAGCCAGAGACCAGACGGTGGTGTCCTGTTCCAGTCACCGGTGCAGTCAGCCCCGAGACTCAAAGCTTCCCCAAAAATTCAAGCTTCATCCCCTGTCAGCTGAGGAACTTTTGGCAGTGGTTTCGTCAAGTTTGGAGCCCCGTGGAGCCCGTGGCAGTGTCAACAGCGACACCCTATCCTGCAGACCTGCAGATTGGCAGAACCGGCGGACTCGGAAGATCGGCTTTTCCTTTGCATAAAACCCCACCCCGCTTGGCCGGCTGAAGGCCCCTCCCTGCGTGGAGGTAGTTTTGAATGTAATAAGAATAATCCCCACCCCAAGTTCATCCCTCCTGCGTGAGGTGTAGTGGTGTAATTCTTTCAATTTCAGGTTCAAGCTACATCGCCGCGGCGATCGGGTGTATACCCTCGCCTCCCGGCTCGCCCTCGTCTCCGGCCGGAGTCGGCGTCTTCACGCCGGCTAGGTGAGCCTCAGTCCCTCTCTTGCTTGGTTTAATCACTTGCTTAGCTTAGTATTATTGCTAGTACTGCGTCGGACGGAGAGTGAGAGCTCGGCCCAACTTGCTAGTTCCGTGAGTGACCACCGCGGACGAGTTGAGAGTGAACCCACTAAACCCACACCCTTGGTGTGCTGGCCGCCCATGGTTTGGGCATCCTAGGCCCATTTGGGGTTCTCCACAAGCTAGCCAACCATTGGAGCTTCATGGTCCCGCCTCGGACCCTCTCCCACATCGCTTAGTTGCCAACGGGCACAAGTGTGCACCAAACGGGTGAGTTCGCTAGTGTGAGTCCGCTGCTCAACTTGAATGCTTGAAAATAGGTCCAAGGTTCGGTGTCACATCACTTACCCTTGTTGACGTATGAACCCCTCGAAGCCTTTTTCCTCCCCTATGAATTAACCTCGTGATGGCTTGGAGCTAGCTGCTGCTCCTGCCGTGGTAGACACCATCCTCGTCATCCTCTTCCTCATGTTCGTGCGGCCGCTGTGTTGCCGTTGCACCCGCCGTAGAGGAGCAAGGATTCCTCCCTCCTCCTTCCTTCGCGTGGCAAGCTGTGCTGCTGCCGTTGCAGCACTCTCCTTTTGCCATTGAAGTGTTGTGGCTGTCGTGGTATGCTGCTGCTATTATCGTTGCTATAGTGAAGAAAAGATGCAAGGCTTTTCTTCTTATTCCTCTGCTACTAGTTCTTCCTCTATCTCGGTTGAATGCATCGACGAGGTAGGCAATCTCCCAAGCCAAACCAACGTGATAAAACTTCTGCATAAACTTCATTATGTTCATAAAATCATATTTCCGCACGTCCTGCATGTTTAAGTATTGTGTTTTCATCGTTATGTATGTTTTCTCTTAATTAAATATTAAATACACAATGGTTAAAAATTTTATATCCATGTCACCTCTCATGTAAAAATTGTAAAGTGTATATGATTAGAATCCCCATGTTTTTCCTTAAAATTTCATGTCTTGATATAGATATTAACTACTAATATTAACTAGTTAATTAATTTAGTATATTTATAATAGTTGCAAGGCGAATCACGATTTACACTGTAGTGGTTAATTATAGAGTTTTACTTTGTTTAGACTTTTCTAGGTCGTCGGAGTGTCCTTTGGCCATGAAATTTTATGGGAGCGTTATTAGGGTGGAGACCGAGGTAGTGAGGGGGGTAGCACCATTTTCGGTGCCTCCTATCTCAAGATCCCTCATCTCTCTACGGAATTTTTTTTTGAACATTATGTTAGGTAGATTTTTTCGAGCCCTTCATTTTGGTATATAATTTGCGCAATTCTGACAGGTGTACATTGAGAACGGGAGATTTAAAGAGTGGACCCTATCAATTAATTAAATGACGACCACTCAAAAGTCGTCGAATTCTTTCAACGACATCATACGAAGGCGTTAAATGATATATATATATATATATATATATATATATATATATATATATATAACTTGTAACTATATCTTTGAAAATCAATATCTACCAAATTATGTAACATAAAATTATAAAAATTATAATTTTAGAATCCTCATATTCTCTCCTAATTATCATATATTATATTTCTCTAAATTATTTTATATAAATAAATGTGTCTTTGAATGTATATTTTGAAATTATTCAATTAAATAGATATTGACGTGAATTCTTGTTAAATAAATTAAGTTAAAAATCATAGAATTAACGTCACTCCAAGTGAGTGCTAATTAATAAATGACGCCACCCACGGGCGTCAATTAATATAAGTTTATTTAATTATAGTTAATTATAGAATTGGATAGACGTGAATTCTATAATTAACGCATTCATGTTCTCACTGTTTTCTTCCGGTTTCGACCCATACCTTGGGTCTTTTGGCACTCTCATCTCACGTCCATAGATGGAGTCCCTTTTTCATGATTGGTTCACGTTATATACCTCAACTCTCGGTGACATACGAGCCCTCCGTTATACATTCCGTTCCTTCGGACTGGCAAGTTAGTCATTGGGACCTCCGTAAGTCTCCTCGCAGCCTTGGATTCCCTCAAGGCCGACTGAGCTAGTTGTACCTAATCACCTAGATTTTCAGAATGTCATGGTTTTCATATGGTTTATTGATATATCATCCTTATTACAAATTCTATCCTTGAACTATATGTTCCATGAAATCTATCTTAATGTCTTACATGCTTGATCCTTGAAATTCTTGGCCATTAACATGGAATTAGTCTAGACAAAATGTCAAGGGCTATGGGTCCCACATAAATGACATTTTTAAATGCTACGGGTCCTTATTTGACCCTATTGGGCGAGGCAAAGTCCAACGTTACCGGTATACGATGATCGGGTGCTGGCATTCACCACATATAGTCGTCTATAACTTATTTCCTTGAGGGGTGGTCATATCGTCGTGATTTTCCCCTTAGTGCATTGGCCAATCCTATGTAGTGTTAGATGTGCAAACGCTCTCGTGATAGTGATGATCGGGAGTAATTGTCATCATAGTACACAATCCTATGTAGTGTTAGATGTGCAAACGCTCTCGTGATAGTGATGATCGGGAGTAATTGCCATCATAGTAGACAATCCTATGTAGTGCTAGATGTGCAAACGCTCTCGTGATAGTGATGATCGGGAGTAATTGCCATCATAGTACACCTTTCTACAACTAATTATTCGTCATGAAAAGATCTTGAATTGCCTTATTGGAGGGGTTATCATATCGTCGTGATATTCCCTTAGTGTCTTGGCAAATGCTATAAAATGCTTGTAGAAGTAATTGTTCTACTTCTATATCGATCATCATAAAAGTTCTTGAATTACCCCCAATGACAGTACACGTTATCTTGTCACGAAAATCCTTCATAATAATGGATACATTGAAGCTCTCGTGATAGTGTTCGTCATAGAGAGATGAATGTTATATTTCCTCATGAATGCTCTTGACCTAGCTTGAGAAAGTTATACTCTCTTTATTGTCATTGTCCTTACTCTTCATGAGTGTGTCTAGCATCTTGCTTACTCATTTTTTTTATATAGTTCTTGAATTTATCTCGTGGCATTATAGTTCTCGATTTCTATATCTTGCATGACCTGCATGAGCATGTTAAACTGTAATTGACTTAAAGTTAGCTTGGAGCATGAGATATTAAGTCCTTTTGAGCATTCTCTCACCCTGCGTTTTCCAATATTTTTCTGGTAATGACCTTAGTGACGACGAGACCGAACATGATGGGCACGGGCAAGAGTGAAGAGAACTCTGTCATCTAGATGAACCGTCTAGTCTGGTTATCTTGCGTCTTATGTCTCATTGTAGTTTTTCTTTATTGAGTCTTTTCATTTATTATGGGCCCGAATATGTAAAGAACTTATATTTGAAATGAAATTTGTTATTTGTCCAAATTATGTTTTGTGGAAATGACTATGCTCTGATTGACATGACTATTTAACTGCAACGTTCCGAGCAAACGACACGTTCCGCTGCTATCGGTTCGGGGCGTGATAGAAGGTGGTATCAGAGCCTAGGCTTTCTAAATGCCTAGGTCATCAAGTCAAAGTCCTAGATCGAATTCTCCTTGCCAGTTATCCTATAGGAATCCCGTGAGATTTGGGTAGAGCTATGGGTTAAACTCTAAAACTTGCATGAATCGGATATGACCTTAAGTACTTAGCATACTACGAGAATAGATCTAGTTAGAACACATGTTTTAGATATGGTGATCTTACCCCACTAATTTTGGAAGAAAATCATGTGAATTTGGGGACCAAATTCTTTTAAGTGGGGGAGGGTGTAGCACCCCGGAATTTTTAGAACGATAAATATTATTAATTGTCATAAAATAAATATGAAAAATAAAAATCTGGATAATAGAAACAATCTAAATAGAAAATGGGCCTATGTATTAATTAAAAAGGTTATAAATGATTCTTTCAAAAGGATTAAAGTCCAAATATAAAACTAGAACGGCATGGGCCTCAATAGAGATACAAATAAATAATTGAGTAATGTGACATTGGATCGAAATCGACTCTGAAACCCAAGATGCGACAAAATTTATAAGGTAGATAAATAAATGAGATTAATAATAATAATAATAATAATATATAAAAAGTTCAACTTAAATCTGAAATTTATAATGGGCTAAAAGTCTAGAATGGGTTTTTACCTAGAACAAATAGTAGTTAATGGGCTTAGTACAAAAGGGAAAATAGTAGAAAACCCAATAATAAAATGGACTTCTCGTCAAGAATAGGCTTTGAAGATGCTTAAAGGCTTTTTGGGCCTCAAGGGTTACGTTCACAACATGATGAAGGGATATATCTGTATACAAAATATATTGAAGCCCAAATCACATAGAATATATATCTAGTAACCCATAAAGATAAAACCCTCACAATATTATCATAGGAAAACGCATGATGTATATTAACCGAGATATGGTGTAAGACCCCGAATTATTTAATTTAGCCCAATATATTTATTAAGCTTTTATTAATTAAGAATTGAATTTTTATTGAATTAATAATTGAATTTCGGATTTATTAATATTTAATTCGTTAGAAATAGAATAAGTGAAAATCCGACTACCTTATAAAAATCCATAAAAATAGTAAACACGTTAAGGTCGATGTAGATAACAACTTTGCCTTCTGTCATTAAGCCATTATAAATCCGTGGTTAGATCTAATTAGGGTTTAAGCCCTTAAGTGCACACTTTTTGACCCTTACCTAACCTTGGATTAAAACACGAACTTGAGGCTTAATACTCGACCAAATTAGCTCAAACCGGAGGCAAATGAACGGTCTTGATCTGAGGATCAAAAGCTCTCTACCAATTCTTGAAACCCTAACCCTAGAAGGCGCAGGCGGCCGAGTTTGATTGAGTCAACCTTTTCGGCGCCGTTTCTAACAGGTCACTTGCCCCGTCAAATTCTCCCAGCTCAGAACTCTCCAGAAGGTGTATGAGCTATAGATAGAAAGCTCTTCGACCCTAGTTTTGTTTGGTAGCAGTTGTGTCCGCAGAGGAGTCAGATCTGGGGAGATATCTGGCGATTACTGAAGGTGTGTCGGCAGTCCGTCGTCATCCTTCTTCCTTCCTTATTTCTTCAATTGAGGTAGGAATTTTCAACCAAAATTCGATCATGAATACATCATTTTATTCCTCTCGATGAGATCTATCCAGTGAGACTGAAAGCCCCAATTTTTATCAGGTGTCTAGAGAGCTATCGAGGCTTTTGTGAAGGGTTAGCAAGTTCGTTCTTCTTATCTAGCATCTTATTTCAACCATCGATTGAGGTAGGTTTAACAGGCTAAACTCTAATTAACTTACATGATGTAATTAGCATGTTGTTAGCTTTCATTTAACGTAGAAAGCCCTAAAATTCATGAAGCATGTTTAGAGAATTTCTGTTCGTAGTAACAGCATGTTTAGACCTAGTTTTGATGTGTTCTTCCGAGTTGATTTCTGATTTCGAAGTATTAATCCTGATCCTTATGAATTATATCATATAAGGTTGGATTGAGCATCGTAGTGGCTTTCTTTTGACATAAGAATCCCCAATTTTCGTTCTGTATGTTGAGAGAATTTTACGTTTTAGTCACAACATGTCAGAATTAGGGTTCCCGTGTTCTTGCCTTAATAAACCTTGATTTCGGCAAGATAATTTGAAATTGGCCTTACTGTTAGATAGTATTCTCTGTTAACTTTCCAACGGTACCAAAAGCCCCTTATTTGGAGTCCATTTCCATTAGTTATTAGCATTTTAGTGCAACCCTATCAACCCCTTAGCTTCCCGGCGTTCACCGGACGCGGAAGGGATGACCGGAGACGACCCAGAGATGGACGGTCTTACGATAGACCGCACAACTCAAGCCCAGACATGACTCTGGCATAGACAGGAGTTAAACGGTTCCTAAATGACCACACAACTAGTTGGACGGTTCAAAACTGACCACATATCCACTCCCAGCAGGTTAAACGGTCCAAACAGGACCACATAAGTTGAACGGCCCTACAGGTGGCCGCACAAGTGGATGGGCGGCCCTGCCCTGGGCCGCACAACCCAGGGATGTGCGGCCCTGTACTAGACCGCCCAAGTACATGGGCGGCCATGCCCCTGGCCACCCAACTCCCAGACCCCCATTTGAGCCTGTTTCAGCCCCTATTAAGCCTGATAGTTATACGGCCCTTTACCAACCGTTTATCTAGATAGAAAACCACTTAATACTAGTCCTAATGCATTCATCTTAGTGTTCTAAATGGTAATTAGTAAAATAGAAACCCACATTATAAATTATTATTTATGCAATTAAATTTCTGTTAATTGCTTGTTATTCGTTCATACGCGACTTACGCGATCTTGTTCATACCCGTTATCATCCTGATTAATCTTTTTGGCATATTGACTTAATGTATAACTTAATTCTTTTTAATTTGACATGAAATTAGGATTAATATGGTCATTATCTTGCTGTGTATCTGCTGTACTACAGTAGAACGGCGTGTTTAACTTTCCGACTTGTAACAAGTCGTTAGCCGATTAGCGTGCTAGTCTTGGTTTTACCCCGGAAACTCTATCCGGCGGCATTACCATCATCACGAGATTTCTTTATATCCCTGTTATGAACCTAATAAACTATCAAAACATTGGGTTATGTGTTTAATTCGCTGATTTGAGTCTTGGATCAAATCGGACGACGAGAGGCATGCGCGGTTAGTAGGTGACCGCATATCCTCTTCGGCGGCCCGATTGTGACCGCATATCTTTATACGGCCCAGTATGGACCGCATATCTTGTTCATGGGCCTTAATGTCTTCTGGACATGAGCGGCCCATATTGCACCATTCATACCTTAGAGCGGCCCACTGTCAGCCGTTCTTTCTTGACCTCGTGGCTAAGTTTTGGCCCAGTTCCTGTATGCACGGCCTGGTGTTAGCCATACATACCCTTGCGGGGCTTCGGTATGACCGCACATCTCTTGGAGATGAGTTTGACCGTGTTTTTGTGCTCTTGAATCCAAGGACAAGGTTAGTCCTTTAAATCTTGAACTTATGGCAGTAATTCCTTCGATTAGATTGGCCATTAAAATTGACTGAATGTCTAGACGCGTGGGATCTTGGATCCAATAAATTGATGCCAACGCACCGTAGGGGCCCGGTCTGGTCCTGGGGAGAGCGTCCAAAAATTATTGAGCCCATGGGATGTTAATGACATAGTGAGGCATTGCACCGAACACTTGCTTGCTTGTTACGTCTATGACAAAAATCTCTTATTACTTGTTACTTGGTCGTGATTGAATTGATGTTAATTACTGCTTGTTGGCCAATTCTTTATTACTATCTCCTGTTGTAAATTCTTGTACTTGTTATCTTGTTAATTCTTGACGTCTTATATTTCTTGACCTTGCAAGATCTTTTTATTACGTCGTTTCATTATATCGTTATCGTCATTTATTTCTTTTTAGCATGGCATGTGAAAATGTAATTAACTTGTTAATCATGTAAACTTGCCTATTACTTCCTACTGAGCGTCAGCTCATAGTTGTTGTTTTCCCCCCTTTCCAGGCTATTCAGGTGACGAGCTTACCATCGGGGATGGGCAGGAGTGATGTCTTGAGTGCACCAGTTCTAGAGTGGTGTTGGCAGTGTTATCCTATTAGTTGTGCTTAGAGAGTTTTTAGCTTCAGTTATGTTGTTAATGTTTAGTGTTTAATGTCTCAGTTGTATTAAGTTGGTTTGAGGAATATTGTATCAGTTATGGTTTGTTTAATGATCAATAAGTTATTTCCATTTCATAACACTTGTGTTATATTTAGATTAGCTCTCTCTCTTTCCTGCTAGCTAGTTTCTGACTGTACGTCCCGATATTCCGCGTCGGGGTGTGACATAACTAATGGGCCATGTATACATAAACTAAGTGGGCATATAGATTATAAGAAGTTTGGGGAGAATAAATATAATACCTATACACATAAGGGCTACCTACAATACCCAAACCCATTATCACCTTCGAACAATCTACATAACAGCCACGGCATAAGATAACCCATGAACGTGGGCCTTACACTCGTTGACATGAAGAAAGCCCAACGCAGTCAACCCATGTTAACATTAGACGTTGTATGGTGTTTAGCCTTTAGGGTTCCAGCGATTAAACCTTGGAAGGTGGCTAAAAACATGGCAAGGTCGAGCCCTTACCCTTGTTGACGTATGAACCCCTCCAAGCCTTTTTCCTCCCCTATGAATTAACCCCGTGATGGCTTGGAGCAAGCTGTTGCTCCTGCCGTGGTAGACACCATCCTCGTCGTCCTCTTCCTCCTGTTCGTGCGGCCGCTGTGTTGCCGTTGCACCCGCCGTAGAGGAGTAAGGCTTCCTCCCTCCTCCTTCCTTCGCGTGGCAAGCTGTGCTATTGCCGCTGTAGCACTCTCCTTTTGCCGTTGAAGTGTTGTGGCTGTCGCGGTATGCTGCTACTATTATCGTTGCTATAGTGAAGAAAAGATGCAAGGCTTTTCTTCTTATTCCTCTGGTACTTGTTCTTCCTCTATCTCGGTTGAAAGCATCGACGAGGTAGGCAATCTCCCAAGCCAAACCAACGTGATAAAACTTCTGCATAAACTTCATTATGTTCATAAAATCATATTTCCGCACGTCCTGCATGTTTAAGTATTGTGTTTTCATCGTTATGCATGTTTTCTCTTAATTAAATATTAAATACACTATGGTTAAAATTTTTATATCCATGTCACCTCTCATCTAAAAATTGTAAAGTGTATATGATTAGAATTCCCATGTTTTTCCTTAAATTTTCATGTCTTGATATAGATATTAACTACTAATATTAACTAGTTAATTAATTTAGTATATTTATAATAGTTGCAAGGCGAATCACGATTTACACTGTAGCGGTTAGTTATAGAGTTTTACTTTGTTTAGACTTTTCTAGGTCGTCGGAGTGTCCTTTGGCTATGAAATTTTATGGGAGCGTTATTAGGGTGGAGACCGAGGTAGTGAGGGTGGTAGCACCATTTTCTGTGTCTCCTATCTCAAGATCCCCCATCTCTCAACGAAATTTTTTTTTGAATATCATGTTAGGTAGATTATTTCGAGCCCTTCATTTTGGTATATAATTTGCGCAATTCTCACATGTGTACATCGAGAATGGGAGATTTAAAGAGTGGACCCTATCAATTAATTAAATGACGACCACTCAAAAGTCGTCGAATTCTTTCAACGACATCATACGAAGGCGTTAAATGATATATATATATATATATATATATATATATATATATATAAATATAATATAAACTTGTAACTATATCTTTGAAAATCTATATCTACCAAATTATGTAACATAAGATTATAAAAATTATAATTTTAGAATCCTCATATTTTTCTCCTAATTATCATATATTCTATTTCTCTATATTATTTTATATAAATAAATGTGTCTTTGAATGTATATTTTGAAATTATTCAATTAAATAGATATTGACACGAATTCTTGTTAAATAAATTAAGTTAAAAATCATAGAATTAACATCACTCCAAGTGAGTGCTAATTAATAAATGACGCCACCCACGGGCGTCAATTAATATAAGTTTATTTAATTATAGTTAATTATAGAATTGGATAGACGTGAATTCTATAATTAACGCATTCATGTTCTCACTGTTTTCTTCCGGTTTTGACCCATACCTCGGGTCTTTTGGCACTCTCATCTCACGTCCATAGATGGAGTCCCCTTTTCATGATTGGTTCACGTTATATACCTCAACTCTCGGTGACATACGAGCCCTCCGTTATACATTCCGTTCCTTCAGACTGGCAAGTTAGTCATTGGGACCTCCGTAAGTCTTCTCGCAGCCTTGGATTCCCTCAAGGCCGATTGAGCTGGTTGTACCTAATCACCTAGATTTCTAGAATGTCATAGTTTTCATATGGTTTATTGATATATCATCCTTATTACAAGTTCTATCCTTGAACTCTATGTTCCATGAAATCTATCTTAATGTCTTACATGCTTGATCCTGGAAATTCTTGGCCATTAATATGGAATTAGTCTAGATAAAATGTCAGGGGCTATGGGTCCCACAAAAATGACATTTTTAAATGCGACGGGTCCTGATCTGAACCTATTGGGCGAGGCAAAGTCCAAACATTACCGGTATACGATGATCGGGTGTTGGCATTCACCACCTATAGTCGTTTATAACTTATTTCCATGAGGGGTGGTCATATCATCGTGATTTTCCCCTTAGTGCATTGGCCAATCATATGTAGTGTTAGATGTGCAAACGCTCTCATGATAGTGATGATCGGGAGTAATTGCCATCATAGTACACAATCCTATGTAGTGCTAGATTGCAAACGCTCTCGTGATAGTGATGATCAGGAGTAATTGCCATCATAGTACACAATCCTATGTAGTGCTAGATGTGCAAACGCTCTCGTGATAATGATGATTGGGAGTAATTGCCATCATAGTACACCTTTCTACAACTAATTGTTCGTCATGAAAAAGTCTTGAATTACCTTATTGGAGGGGTTATCATATCGTCGTGATATTCCCTTAGTGTCTTGGCAAATGCTATAAAATACTTGTAGAAGTAATTGTTCTACTTCTATATCGATCATCATAAAAGTTCTTGAATTACCCCTAATGACAGTACACGTTATCTTGTCACGAAAATCCTTCATAATAATGGATACATTGAAGCTCTTGTGATAGTGTTCGTCATAGAGAGATGAATGTTATATTTCCTCATGAATGCTCTTGACCTAGCTTGAGAAAGTAATTGTTAAGATCTTGCTATACTCTCTTGATTGTCATTGTCCTTACTCTTCATGAGTGTATCTAGCATCTTGCTTACTCATTTTTTTTATATAGTTCTTGAATTTATCTCGTGTCATTATAGTTCTCGATTTCTATATCTTGCATGAGCATGTTAAACTGTAATTGACTTAAAGTTAGCTTGGAGCATGAGATATTAGGTCGTACTGAGCATTCGCTCACCCTGCGTTTTCCAATATTTTTCAGGTAATGACCTTAGTGACGACGAGACCGAACATGATGGGCATGGGCAAGAGTGAAGAGAACTCTGTCATCTAGATGAACCAACTAGTCTCGTTATCTTGCGTCTTATGTCTCATTGTAGTTTTTCTTTATTGAGTCTTTTCATTTATTATGGGTCCGAATATGTAAAGAACTTATATTTGAAATGAAATTTTATATTTGTCCAAATTATGTTTTGTGGAAATGACTATGCTCTGATTGACATGACTATTTAACTATCACGTTCCGAGCAAACGACACGTTCCGCTGCTATCAGTTCGGGGCGTGACATCTCCTCTTCAAGCCATGAAGTCAAGGGTTCTATTTATAGACACTCAAAGTCTAGGTTCGAATTGAGGATAATCCAGCTAGAAAGTAGGACGTTTCTTAGCAAACTCTTGAAGATAATACTCCCAAGAGTCCACAGAATCAAACAGAAGGTTCTGAGGATCAGATTTGAGAGAGAAATCACCAGATCAAACTCTTAATTCGGCCACGGAATAGCAGAGAAAAGGCCAGGTTTGTCAGGACTCTCTGTTTGATGTAACAGCTGCTCGATAGACCGCCACTGGGATGTAACGCTCCAGGAAGAGACCGTCACACAACCTTATCCACCAAGAAGATAAGATCAACGGGAGAAGTTGACACGCTCAGGACTCCAGATAAATGTAACGGTCAAGGGTAGATGCGTCACACTCAATGTAATGGTCGCACGATAAACCGTCACACTCAACGGATAGACAAAAAGATAAGCTTGAAAGGAAGCCTTAAGCTTAAGGACTTTGTAAGGATGTAACGCACCATGGTGGATACGTTATGTGAGGCCCGTGCCTTTGTGGATCCTTAGTGGTTTGGATCTAGTATTTATTCTGGAATTTTTGGCTATTTTCCTGGATTTTTAGGAATTTTTCTGGTATTTTTCCGAATTTATTTGGAATTAATTGAGATTATAGGAATAATAAGATTTTTATATATAATAATTATATTATATATATTAATTTTATTTTTTTTCCCTAACCCTTCACCCCCCTCTCTCTTTCTCCCTCTTCGATCTCAATCTCTCACGCTCTCCCTCTCTCTTGGCCGATCGCCTCTCCCCCTCTCCTAGGGATTTCGGGCGAGATGACGTCGGTTGGAGGCGTGGAGCGGGCCGTTGGAATCCTGACGTCGAGTGGAGCGCGCCGTTGGAATCCTGACGTCGAGTGGAGCGCGTGGACGCCCACCTTGACGCGAATCGTGACTTGTGGAGACGAGGCGGAGCGAGAAGGCCCGGTGAACCCTCCTCCTTGCATGCGGCTTTTCCGACCGTTTCGGCTCGAACGAGGTAGGGGGATAGAATCTCGATCTCTCTAGCATCATTTCCTATAGCTCGTTTGCTTAGTTAGAACCCCGTGGCATGCTTAATGGTTATTTTCCATTTTTTGGGTTTAAGCTTTGTTCTTCATGTTTAATCACTTGTGGGTATTGCATGTGATAGTTTTAGTTGTTATATTGTTGTTTAGGACGTGTGGTTTGATAGGAACAGGTTTGTTTCATCGTTACCCGGCGATTCCGGTCGTACGGGAGGGAACCGTTTTCAAGCATAACCCGTCCGTGACCCAGACGGTGTGACGGTCCTTCCAGGAACCGTCACACTAGTAACGGTCCGTAGGGGACGCGTTACATAAATGTAACGGCCCTTTGAAGGGGCGTCATATTGAGAGTAACGGTGGGGCTCCCAACCGTTACTCATCCGTTGATTTACGTTGACCGGCTTTGGGGGTTGGCCTGACGGCCAGTCGGGCAACCGTCAGGTGGCTATAACGCACCTGGGCGAGCGCGTTACTTCGTGTTCTGAGCGATTAAAAACTGTTAGTTGAATTTTATCCTTGGGTGGATCTGACGGCCTATCGGCCGGCCGTCAGGGTGGTGTAACGCGCCTGGGCAAGCGCGTTACACTCTGTTTGGTTTTCTTTGAGCTGGAACATCGGTAGATGTAACGGATAGGGGCGGACGCGTCACTATTGATATAACACGCCAGTCCCCGACCGTTACACCCTTGTGACGCGGTAGCAGTAGGCCGCCACTCACCTGTCAGGTTCAAAAAGTTGCCGGCTTATTCTTTATGCATTCCGAAATGTTTATATGCCATGTTGAGTTATTTTATTATATAATGGCATGTTTGTAAATCCTAATAGAGTAGCTTTTCTTTCCTTGCAATGGAACCACTGTTGTGACCCTAAGGTCTTTGAGTACCGACCCGCTTGGGGATAGCAGAGGGGCGTTCCTATACACGGTTTGTAAGCTAGTTCTGTGGGCTCCCGGCCAACGGTAGCGTCCTACCGAGGGAGAAAACTAGCTAGAGGGCCTGGCTCAGGCGAGAGTCAGTGTGTGCACACGTGGTCAGAGGCTGTAGACTGACATTGACGAATGTCCCTCTGACTGGTCACTTGGTTTGGTACTGTTTACGCGCTCAGCTTGTCGTGTTGCCGACTGCGAGTGCTTGAGACGCAGTGTAAGTCATCAGTGGATGCATCTGGTTTCTGTTCCTAGTTTTTGTCCTACTCCCTGATGCTTGGATTAGTTGAGGCATATTCTACTGGTAGATTTAGTTTCTGTCATTTGGACTTACTCGTTATTGGCATGTATTAGCTGTTATACCTGTTTAGTTAGAGTTTACAGCTTTTCTATGATTAGTTTATTCATGCCAATGCCTGTTATTTTATTTAAATGCATGCTCTAATTGCCTTTATTTTTGCATGTATGCTTGTTTAGTGAGAGGTAGGGATCCGCGTGACCCCTACTGAGTCTGGCTGTGACTCACCCTTCTTCTTTCAGGTGAGCCACGCCCGCCGTCTCCCGGTGTTTCGTGAGTTACTCGGAGACCGTGTTTAGCTGCCAGCAGTAGACAGGTTTCCTTTTTGGGCCTTTGTTATACTTTTGTCGGGGTATGCCCCATGTAGTTGTACCTTTTTGGACTTGTACTTTTGTGTCTCTGGACTAGTTTATATATGTATCACTCTGGTTATTTTGAATTACTTCCGCACTTCTATTAATTTTATTGCTTAATTGTAATATGCGCGTTCCAAATTACAATTCGTTATGCACCTCCTCGACAAACCCCCACTAACCCTTCAGGGGCCTCATCAGCCTCTTGGGTGGCTTCCCCAGTTCTTGGTATCGGTGTATCGATGTTATCGGTATATCGGTATCCTGAACTCTGGGTCGTCACAGCTGGTATCAGAGCGGAGTTGAGGATTTGTATAAGGAATTGGAATTTGCGCTTGTCCAGAGCTAGTCCTTCGTGTCGTCTATTGCTGGCATAGGATGTTTTCCGTGTGATTGATGTATTTATGGTTGTTTTATGCTTTTGGCAGTGTAACTATGCCGCCTCGTCGAGGAAGACCTCCTCGAGTTCCTCGAGCTCCTAGAGATGCGCCCAGGGAAGAAAGTGGTTCTGCACCTCCTCCTGCAGTTCCCGCTGTTCCTGTTGTTCCTCCTACAGCGCCCGTCGTTGCTCCTCAGGTTGAAGTGCCTGGTAGTCGAGGCAAGGCTTTGAAAGAATTTATCTATTCAATCCGCCTGCTTTCGACGGACAGCCAGATCCAGAGGTTGTGAGGCAGTGGCTGGATGTAGTTGAATGCGTGTTCCTATCTATGGAGTGCACTGAGGATGAGAAGGTTATGCTTGCTGCGTTTAACTCCAAGGTACAGCCATTACGTGGTGGAAAGTCGAGTGGCAGATTGCATTTCACTCCAGACCTCTTCGGCAGATCACTTGGGCAGAGTGTGTTGCTGCTTTCGAGCGCGCCTACACTCCTGCCTGCTTGCAGATGGCTAAGATGTATCAATTCATGGAGCTGACTCAAGGCAGTATGACTGTGCTTCAATATCGGAACAAGTTTATGGAATTGGGTCAATATGCGCCCGATGTGCTGGCTAATGAAGCTTTGAAGACTCAGAAATTCTTGCGAGGATTGAGGCCAGAGTTGAAATTGCCTTTGATCGCGAGTTGTGTTGCTGATTTAGATGTTGCGTGCCAGGCAGCCGTGGCACTAGAGCTGGAGATGGCGAGACCAGGTGGATATCCGCAGGCGGGGTCGGCTCAGCCGACGATGCAGTCTCAGGAGGTTTACCGACCGCCGGTGTCAGGTGTTCCCTCGGTCCAGTCAGATGTTAGCAGTGCTTCTTCCCCTTCCAAAACCAAGTTTAAGAGGTTCAAGAAGAAGAAGAAGTTTTTCCAGCAGCCGTCGTCCGGTACAGATACTGTTCAGCAGCCGACAGCGCCTTCTTCTCAGACTCGTCAGAGTTCTACTGTCAGTCAGCCGTGGACATGTCGGAGATGCGGTGGTCACCATAAGGGTCAGCCGTGTTCTCTTCCTGTGGTCTATTTTTGCTGTGACCAGCCTAGTCACGTCATTCATGATTGCCCGCTGAGACCGAAGCAGGTGCAAGATCCCCAGTTCTCTCAGCCTCAGTAGTCGCAATTCAGACCTCCTGTACCTCAACAACAGTTCTATTCTCAAGCTTCGGCGTCTTCTCAGCAATCTTCAGCCGGATCAAAGAAGCAGAAAGGCAAGGTTTCGCATATAACTCGAGCTGAAGCGGTTGCATCCCATCTGGTGGAAGGTATGATTATGCTTTATGGTCATTCAACTCGTGTCTTATTTGATTCTGGTGCTTCTCACTCTTTTATTTCTGAGGATTTCATGGCATGTGTTGAGGAGCCGACATCAGAAATGACTTGTGAGCTATTTGTTGAATTGCCTTCTGGAGATTTCATGATTACACCTCTGTGTTTGGAAGAGTCTCCTGTTATGATTAATAATCATCGGTTGCCGGCGAGATTGTATGCGTTGCAGCTGGCAGATTATGATATTATTCTGGGAATGGATTGGTTGGAGCAATATGGAGCTGTGGTTGACTGCAGATCGAAGAAAGTCTATTTTCAGCCACAGGGAAAGTCAACTTTTTATTTCCAAGGTATTCGATCACGTTCTTCTCGTTTGATTATTTCTGCTATTTGAGCCTACAGGTTGCTTAGTGCAGGTTGCCAAGGATTCTTTGCTTCTGTGGTTGCTGTTGAGAAACCACGACAGGATGTCAGTGAGGTTCCTGTTGTTTGTGAGTTCCCTGATGTGTTTCCTGACGAGATTGAAATGGTGATTGAACTGATTCCTGGTAATGGCCCGTTAGCAAAGACACCGTACCGAATGGCTCCAGCTGAACTGAAAGAACTGCGAGCACAATTGCTTGAATTGCTGGAAAAAGGCTATATTCGCCCCAATTTTTCCCCGTGGAGTGCTCCAGTGCTATTTGTGAAAAAGAAAGATGGAAGCCTGAGGCTTTGTATTGATTATAGACAGTTGAATCAGGTGACTATCAAGAATAAATAGCCGCTTCCAGGATTGATGATTTGTTTGACCAGTTACAGTCTGCTACTGTCTTTTCACGGATTGACCTCCGGTCTGGCCACTTTCAATTGCGGATCCGGGAATCTGATGTGGAGAAGACAGCTTTTAGTACTCGATATGGTCATTATGAATTTCTGGTAATGCCGTTTGGATTGATGAATGCCCCAGCAGCTTTTATGGACCTAATGCAACGTATCTTTCGTCCATTTCTCGATCAGTTCGTGGTGAACTTTGTTGATGATATTCTGATTTACTCTGCTTCTGATGAAGATCATGTGCAACATTTGAGGATCGTTCTGCAGACTCTAAGAGATCACGAGCATTATGCAAAATTCAATAAATGTGAATTCTGGCTTCGGAAAATTCATTTTCTTGGCCACGTGATTTCTGGTGACGGAGTAGTAGTGGACCCTGCAAAGATTGAAGCTGTTTTGAATTGGCAGAGACCGAGAACTGTAACGGAGATCAGAAGCTTTTTAGGTTTGGCTGGGTATTATCGAAGATTTATCCAAGATTTTGTAAAGATTGCAGCCCCAATGACTAGACTGACTCGTAAAGATGTACCTTTTGTCTGGTCAGATCAGTGTGAGGACAACTTTGTTGAATTGAAAAGGCTCTTGACTTCTTCTCCAGTGTTGGTTTTGCCTTCCGGTTCGGGTGGATTTGTTGTTTGCACAGATGCTTCTCGAGTGGGTTTGGGTGCAGTGCTGATGCAACATGGTAAGGTTATTGCATATGCATCTCGGCAATTGAAACAGCATGGAGAAAATTACCCTATGCATGATGTGGAGCTAGCTGCAGTTATTTTTGCCTTGAAGATCTGGAGACATTATCTGTATGGTGAGAAATTTTAGATTTTTACTGATCATCAGAGTTTACAGTATATATTCTCCCAGAAAGATCTGAATCTCAGGCAGATGCGATGGATGTAATACATGAAAGATTATGACTTTACACTCTCCTATCAGCCGGGTAAAATGAATGTAGTGGCTGATGCTCTGAGCAGGAAGGTGCAAGTCAATCATCTGTTGCTTCATGAATGGAAATTATGGGAACAGCTTCCGAGCGAGGCATTTAGTATAGAGATTCCTGCCGATCCGAGGATGGCAGTTTGTGCTAGTTTGGCTTTGGGTTCAACTTTGTATCAGCAGATTCAAGAAGCCCAGCAAGTTGATTCTGATTTGGCCCGTGTTGTATCAAGATATGATGTGGAATTTGATGATGAGCTGGTCGTTAGTTTCCAGGGCAGATTATATGTTCCCGCTGATGATGCATTGAGACTTGAGGTTCTGAGTGAAGCCCATGGTTCCCGCTTTGCTATTCAATTCACCCAGGTGTCACCAAGATGTATCAAAATTTGAAGAAGCAGTTCTGGTGGCCAGGTATGAAGAAAGATGTGGCTGTGTTGGTTTCCAAGTGCTTGACTTGTCAGCATGTTAAAGCTGAACATCAAAAGCCAGGTGGATTACTTCAGCCTTTAGAAATTCCAATGTGGAAATGGGACCATGTTACTACAGATTTTGTGGTGGGTTTACCTCGGACTTCTCAAGGTTTTGATGGTATCTGGTTGCTTGTTGACAGATTGACTAAGACTGCCAGATTATTGCCAATAAAAGTTGCTTGGAATGTGCAGAGGTTGGCTGAGCTTTATGTGCAGAAGATCGTGCCACTGCATGGAATTCCAATTTCACTTGTGTCAGATCGTGATCCACATTTTACCTCCGGCTTCTGGCACAGTTTTCAGAGAGCCTTGGGCACTGAGTTAGCATTCAGTTCAGCGTATCACCCACAGTCAGATGGACAGTCGGAGAGGACTATTCAGACTCTGGAAGACATGCTGAGATCGTGTTGCCTTGATTGGCAAGGTTCGTGGAGTCAACATTTGCCACTTGTTGAATTTGCTTATAATAATAGTTTTCACTCCAGTATTGGCATGGCTCCTTATGAGGCACTATATGGTCGTCCTTGTCATACTCCTCTGAACTGGTTTGATGTTGGGGATAGACTTTTGACGGGACCTAACATGGTGCAGCAGTGTTCAGATGTAGTTCGTCTAAATCGGCAGAGATTGTTGACGGCTCAAAGTTGATAGAAAAGTTATGCAGATCAGCGCAGACGCACACTACAGTTTGAGCCAGGAGATATGGTTTTTGTCAAGGTATCTCCGATGAAAGGTGTTTCCAGGTTTGGGAAGCGTGGAAAGCTCAGTCTGCGGTATGTTGGCCCATTTCCTATTGTTGAAGCTGTGGGTCAAGTGGCTTATCGTCTACAACTACCAGCGACTATGCAAGCTATTCATGATGTGTTCCACATCTCTCAGTTGAGGAAGTATGTGCCAGATGCATCCCATGTTCTCGATGATTCAGTTTGGCCCGAAGTGACTGCTGATTTGTCCATGCCAGAGTTTCCTATCAGAATTGAAGACCGTCGTGAGCAGCGGTTGAGAAATAAGGTTATCCCTCTGGTAAGAGTTGCTTGGCAGCGTCACTCTGGTAATGAGTCTACTTGGGAACGTGAAGATGAGATGCGTCAGCTTTTTCCTTTCTTATTCCAGTGAGGTATAATTCTTTTCTCAGTTTCCTCCTTATCCGTTGTTGTAAATTTCGAGGGTGAAATTTTTATTAGGAGGGAGGGACTGTGAGGCTCGTGCCTTAGTGGATCCTTAGTGGTTTGGATCTAGTATTTATTTTGGAATTTCTTGCTATTTTCTTGGATTTTTAGAAATTTTTCTGGTACTTTTCCTAATTTATTTGGAATTAATTGAGATTATGGGAATAATAATATTTATATATATAATAATTATATTATATAAAATAATTTTAATTTTTTTCCCTAACCCTTCACCCCCCTCTCTCTCTCTCCCTCGTCGATCTCAATCTCTTACGCTCTCTCTCTCTTGGCTGATCACCTCTCCCCCTCTCCTAAGGATTTCAGGCGAGACGACGTCGGTTGGAGGCGTGGAGCGCGCCGTTGGAATCCTCACGTCGAGTGGAGCGCGTGGACGCCCACCTTGACGCGGATCGTGGCTTGTGGAGATGAGGCGGAGCGAGAAGGCCCGGTGAACCCTCCTCCTTGCATGCGGCTTTTCCGGCCGTTTCGGCTCGAACGAAGTAGGGGGATGGAATCTCGATCTCGCTAGGATCATTTCCTATAGCTCGTTTGCTTAGTTAGAACCCCGTGGCATGCTTAATGGTTATTTTCCATTTTTTGGGTTTAAGCTTTGTTCTTCATGTTTAATCACTTGTGGGTATTACATGTGATAGTTTTAGTTGTTATATTGTTGTTTAGGACGTGTGGTTTGACAGGAACAGGTTTGTTTCGTCGTTACCCGGAGATTCCGGTCGTCCGGGAGGGAACCGTTTTCAAACATAACCCGTCCGTGACCCAGACGGTGTGACGGTCCTTCCAGGAACCGTCACACTAGTAACGGTCCGTAGGGGACGCGTTACATAAATGAACGGCCCTTTCAAGGGGCGTCATATTGAGAGTAACGGTGGGGCTCCCAACCGTTACTCGTCCATTGATTTACGTTGACCGGCTTTGGCGGTTGGCCTGACGGCCAGTTGGGCAACCATCAGGTGGCTATAACGCACCTGGGCGAGCGTGTTACTTCGTATTATGAGCGATTAAAAATTGTTAGTTGAATTTTAGCCTCGGGTGGATCTGACGGCCTATCGGCCGACCGTCAGGGCGGTGTAACGCGCCTGGGCAAGCGCGTTACACTTTGTTTGGTTTGCTTTGAGCTAGAACTTCGGTAGATGTAACGGATAGGGGTGGACACGTCACTGTTGATATAATGCGCCTGTCCCCGACTGTTACACCCTTGTGACGCGGTGGCAGTAGGCCGCCACTCGCCTGTCAGGTTCAAAAAGTTGCCGGCTTATTCTTTATGCAATCCGAAATGTATATGCCATGTTGAGTTATTTTATTATATAATGGCATGTTTGTAAATCCCAATAGAGTAGCTTTTCTTTCCTTGCAATGGAACCACTGTTGTGACCCTAAGGTCTTTGAGTACTGACCCGCTTGGGGATAGCGGAGGGGCGTTCCCATACATGGTTTGTAAGCTAGTTCCATGGGCTCCCGGCCAACGGTAGCGTCCTACCGAGGGAGAAAACTAGCTAGAGGGCCTGGCTCAGGCGAGAGTCAGTGTGTGCACACGTGGTCATAGGCTGTGGACTGACATTGACGAATGTCACTCTGACTGGTCACTTGGTTTGGTACTGTTTACGCGCTCAGCTTGTCGTGTTGCCGACTGCGAGTGCTTGAGACGCAGTGTAAGTCATCAGTGGACGCATCTGGTTTCTGTTCCTAGTGGTTGTCCTACTCCCTGCTGCTTGGATTAGTTAAGGCATATTCTACTGGTAGATTTAGTTTCTGTCATTTGGACTTACTCGTTATTGGCATGTATTAGCTGTTATACCTGTTTAGTTAGAGTTTACAGCTTTTCTGTGATTAGTTTATTCATGCCAATGCCTGTTATTTTATTTAAATGCATGCTCTAATTACCTTTATTTTTGCATGTATGCTTGTTTAGTGCGAGGTAGGGATCCGCGTGACCCCTATTGAGTCTGGCTGTGACTCACCCTTCTTCTTTCAGGTGAGCCGCGCCCGCCGTCTCCCGGTGATTCGTGAGTTACTCAGAGACCGTGCTTAGCTGCCAACAGTAGACGAGTCACCTTTTTGGGCCTTTATTGTACTTTTGCTGGGGTATGCCCTGTGTAGTTGTACCTTTTTGGACTAGTGCTTTTGTGTCTCTAGACTAGTTTATATATGTATCACTCTCATTATTTTGTATTGCTTCCGCACTTCTGTTAATTTTATTGCTTAATTGTAATATGCGCGTTCCAAATTACATGTGCCAGGAATTTTCACGAACACTTCACGGGCACACATATCCCAGCCGTTCTATAGCAAGCCGGGGGCCGAACAGCGACCCCAACACACCAACCGTATTCTACGGCAACCCTCCAACAAGTTGGGGCCACCCCCGACCCGTAGACATGGGGCAACGAGCCATTTACTTTCAGCTCCCGGGCCAACCCCGGGCTACCCTATCAACCCGCCTTACAACACGGCATATGTCACGAGGCTGGGCCCACACGCCCAAAACACCTTTGCTCAACTCTTGCAAGCTCTCACGCTTAGCCCGGGGCAAAATTTAAGACTAGCCTATCAGCTACCCGAGCCGTTCGGCAACTCGAGGTGTGTCGGGAATTTCCCTGAACACCTTGTGAGCGACAACAATAACCTTAAACAATTGACCCCCACGGGTCAATCCTAGCACTTCTTCGGCGCGAGTCGTTCAAAGGACACCGCCAAATGGCCACATGACGTGGAACAGATCATGAACATACTTCTTAAGCATAGAGATGTGAAACACATAATGGACTTTGGATAGTTGCCGTGGCAAGGCGATTCGATAGGTGACCTCGCCAACTCTTTCTAGCACTTCTAATGGACCAATGTATCTTGGTGTAAACTTGCCCTTAACACCAAACCTTCGGATATCTCGACCTGGGGAAACCTTGAGAAAGATGTGGTCTCCGACTTGGAACTCTAGGTCTCTCCTTCTGGTGTCGGCATAAGTCTTTTGTCTCGACTGAGCTATCTTGAGTCTTTCTCTAATGAGTTTTACTTTCTCAGTCGTATCCCTTACCATATCTGGACCTAGAAGTTACTTTTCCCCAACTTCGTCCTAACATATTGGTGATCGACAACTCCTTCCATATAATGCTTCGAAGTGTGCCATTTGAATACATACATGGTAACTGTTGTTATATGCAAACTCGACCAGGGATAGATGATCATGCCAGCTTCCTCCAAAATCAATAACACAAGCTCGTAGCATGTCTTCTACGACTTGATTTGTTCTCTCAGTCTGACCATCCGTTTGAGGATGAAAAGCAGTGCTGAAATTGAGTCTCGTCCTGAACTAATATTGTAGACCCTTCCAAAAATGATAAGTGAAGTGCAAGTCCCGGTCAGACACAATTGAAATTCGAAATCCATGTAGTCTAACCACCTCTTTGATGTATAAAGCGGCTAGAACATCAACTGACCATCAGCTCTTTATAGGCAAGAAGTGTGCCTACTTGGTCAGTCGATCTATGATAACCCATATTCCATCATCTCCGCCTTTAGATTTAGACAAACCCATGGTAAAATCCATGCCGATATCTTCCCACTTCCACTTGGGAATGTCCAGAGGATGTAACTTACCAGCGGACTTTTTGTGGTCCGCCTTGACTTGATGGCATGTGAGACAGCGAGAAACAAAGTTCGCTACCTCCCTTTTCATCTTGGGCCACCAATAAGTCCGTTTCAAGTCTTGGTACATCTCGGTAACTCCCGGATGAATTGTATACCTTGATCGATGAGCTTCTTCTAAAATTTTCTTCTTTAATTCTTGACAGTCCGATATACAAGTCCTTTCTCAAAATAGTAATCGTCTATCAGATGTTATCTTGAAATCAGGTTGCTCCTCTAACTTGCCTTTAACTTCCACCAATATCGGGTCATTGTCTTGAAGTTTCTTAATCTCATAGAGTAACTCTGGTTGTATCCTCATGTGTGATAGAGTAATACACCCTTTCTCCTTGTTCGTGCTTATATCAAATTTGAAAAATTGTTCCAGCATCTTCCATTCTTGGATCATACAGCTGGCTAATAATGCTCTCGGCTTTCAACTAAGGGCATCAGCTACGGAATTATCCTTGCCAGGATGATATTATATTGTGAAGTCGAAGTCCTTGAGATACTCTAGCCAACGTCTTTGTCTCATGTTCAATTCCTTTTGGGAGAATAAATACTTGAGACTCTTGTGATCATAGTACATGGTGAATTGCTCTCCATAGAGATAGTGTCTCCAGATTTTTAAAGTAAATACTACCGCGGCCAGTCCTAAGTCGTGCACCGGGTAGTTCTCCTCGTGCTTCTCCAATTGCCTGGAAGAGTAAGCAATGACCTTCCCTTGTTGCATTAACACACATCCAAGGCCAATACCGGATGCATCGATATATACCTCGAATTTCTCCCCTTCTATTGGTAGTGCTAAGACCGAAAAAGTCGTCAAATGATCTTTCAATGCTTGAAAGCTTCGTTCACAATCTTCATTCCACTCATAAAAAATCTCCTTGCGTGTCAGCCTAGTAAGAGGGACAATGATCTTGGAGAAGTCCTTGATGAATCATCGATAATATCTGGCAAGACACAAGAAACTTCGGATCTCAGTTGCATTGGTCGGCCTTTGCCAATGATTCACAGCCTTGACCTTTGATGGATCCACAAATATGCCATTCTTTGAAATCACATGTCGTAAGAAAGATACTTCCTTGAGCCAGAAATCACACTTGCTAAGCTTGGCATAGAGTTGATTCTTCCTTAATATTTACAATGCAATCCTCAAGTGCTCTTCATGATCTTCCTCGGACTTTGAGTATATTAATATATCATCAATGAAAACCACAATGAACTGATCTAGATGATACCTGAATATACTATTCATTAACTACATAAAGGCTGTAGGGGCATTCGTTAGTCCAAAAGGCAAACAGCAAATTCGTAGTGCGCATACCTACTCCAAAATGCGGTCTTATGAATATCATAATTCTTGATCCTTAGTTGGTGGTATCCCGACTTGAGATCAATCTTCGAGAAATATTTAGCTCCAGATATTTGATCAAATAATTCATCGATCCTCAGTAGTGGATACTTGTTCTTGATAGTAAGGTGGTTCAACTGCCGATAATCGATGCAGAGTCTCATCGTTCTATCTTTCTTCTTGACAAATAACACAACCGCTCCCCACGGGGAAGTACTCGGCATAATGAATCCTTTCTTCAAGAGCTTCATCAATTGTTCTTTAAATTCTTTGAGCTCGGTGGGGGATATCCTATATGGTGCCTTAGAAACTGGGCTAGCACTAGAGACAAGGTCGATGGTGAAGGCCACTTCTCTTTGTGTGGGTAATCCAAGAAATTCTTCTGGAAACACGTCGGGAAATTCCCGAACCACGCGGATGTCTTCTAGATTGGACTCCTTAACCTCCGTGGCTATCACAAATGCTATGAAAGTCACACACCCCTTTCTTAAGAGGTTGCTAGCTTAGAGAGCCAATATCAGGGGTAACTTGTCTTGATTTCGGGGACTAGTCTAGACAACCTGCGGGTAGTCTTCAAAGGTTACTTTGCCCTTTCGACAGTCTACCACCGCCGTGTGTGTAGCTAGCCAATCGGCTCCTAAGATGACATCATAGCCTTCCATGTCCAAGCAGACCAGGTCGGCAGGTAAGTTATGTCCTTCAATTACTTCCTCGATTTTCGGGTAGTGGTGTGTGATTTTGGAACCAGTTCCAATTGGGGTAGTGATAACTAGATCCGAATTCAACAAAACAGGTTTCATAGATAATGACTTAGCAAATATTCAAGAGATGAATGAATGTGTTGCGTCAGTATCAAATAAAACTAAGGCAGACTTGGAACATATAGTTAAAGTACCTTCCACAAGTCTGCCTTCATTTTGTTCCTCCTCTTGGAGTGCTTGTAAACGGCCTTGTTTCTTTGCCGGGTGCTTGTTATTATTAGATTGCTCATTCAATAGAGGGCATTCGGGAATCCGATGATCCAGGCATCCACAACGGAGGCACGCTCCTAGCCTTCTCCAGCACTCCTCGGCCTTATGGCCGGTCTTGTCACAATGCTTGAACACCTCTTTGGAAGGTGTGTGTAGCAACCCTAATAAAAATAAGATTTTTAAATAAATCAAATTAAAAATAAAAGATAAGTAAATAGATGACAAAGAGCCTAAATGAGTAAATCATTGATCAAGAGGAAAATAACGCCTTTTATCAAGGCGCTGATTCAAAAGGAAACGCCTCTGTATAAGGCGTTAAATTAAAAGGGACGCCTATACAATAGGGCGTCAAATTTCAAACGACGGGAAAAATAAAATTTAAGGAAAGGAAATGAAACACCCTCTACATGGGCGCGTTTACATAAGTAACGACGCTTGACAAGGCGTCAATTTAAATTCGACGCCCTCACTTAAGATGTTAATTCAGTTCGAGTTCCGTTCGAACCCAGACCTTATCCAGGGTAAGTTTATGGATTGGTACGAGTTAGTAGAATATAGAAAGGACTCTATCAAGGCAATACTACTCTTAATCAAACTCTAACTCTATTAGGGTTCTCCAAACCCTATAAATAATCCTTGTCCATAAAACCCTAAAATCTATTTGGTCGAAGCTCTGTTGCTGCTGTCATCCGTGAAGAACGTAAATTTGTTCTTCATTTACTTTACCTTCGCCTTCGGTTATGTATGATGAAGAAAACTAATGTCTTCACCTTATTTCATGTAGGAAGTCTACAGTAGGTAGTAACTCTTTTGTCAAAGAGAAAATCGTGGGTTCTTCGTCCACATCGTTCTTCTTCCCTTGCCTTCAGTTAAGTATTATGAAGAAAAAACTAATGATTCTTCATCTTATTTCTCTGTAGGAAAGCCTTCTTGACCTACTGAAGAACGAGATTTTTCATCCAAAGCAAGCTACGCGTAGGAATCACATCCTCTCAACCTCTATATCTCGGTACCTGCTGATCAGATAAATCCCAGAATACTCTGTATATAACAGAGTGACGTTGTTCTTCAACTTTCTCCACGAATCATCACCCAGATCTTAATCAGGTAGGTTTTCTCAAGAACGTAGCCCAAACTAACTCCAGTTGCTAGTAATACCTTCTGTCATACATGCATATAGTTTTATTATGGTTTCAGATGTTTTCCATATAATTTTAAAAAGAAACGCCCTTGACAAGGGCGCTAATTTAAAGAAGCGACCCACATTAGGACGCTAATTCTTGTTTTGACGCCCTGCCCAGAAGTCGTCAATTGCATGTAATTAATAAATACACACGTTTAAAATTTAATATCTATGTAACCATGAATCTAATATATTGCATGAGTATACCTGTGAAATCCTGCTATTTTTCCTGTCATGATCATGTACCATTTTTCCTGAAATTTTATTATCTGAAAATTGATAAATTATTGAATTAACGACCTGCACAAGGTCGTCTCTTATTGAACTGACGCCCCAGACCAGGGCGCTAATTGAAAAGTAATGCCCCTATCCAGGGCGCGTTTTTGTTAAAATTCCAGAATATTGATTTTCCGTAGAATGGAAATATTGAAGGGACGACTAATGTATAAGTCGTCAAATTGTGAATAAACGCCCCTGAGTAAGGCATTAATTAGATAATTAATGACTTAGCTTAAGTCGCTATTTTCTGTATTACTGTTTTACATTGATTACTGTCACCGAAGGGTTATATATATATATATATATATATATATATATATATATATATATATATATATCGGCACTATATTCCAGTCCGTGAATATAGTCCCATGTTTCATGATGTTTTTATCGCACTACCCTCAATTCTCATTGACATACAAGCTCTCCATTGGACATTCCGTTCCTTTGGACTAGCAAGTTAGTCATAGAGACCTCCGTAAGTCTCCTCGCAGCCTTGGATTCCCTCAAGGCCGACTGAGCTGATTGTACCATAAAAACCCATTACACTATTTTGCCATGTCACTCTAAAGAAACATGGTATACCGGCCCTCATGTTATGCAAAGTGTGTATCATGAGAATTCTCTTAATGGGATGAGGTTATCATGCCATATGATGCTGTTCTTGTAAACCCCAATTCTATATCAACATTGTCATGATGTTCTTGTAAACCCCAATTCTATATCAACATTGTCATGATGTTCTTGTAAACCCCAATTCTATATTAAAATTGATGTTCTTGTGGACCTCAAATCTATATAAAGAATGTCCATACTTGTTTGTCATGGTACCCAAGTTAGGGAACCAATTCCACCTAATTTTATCAATAATCGTGATTGTACCGTTATTATCGCCTAACTATGTCAAGTATCATATTTTTAGACTCTATTCTTTCAAAGTCTATCCTACATGTCTACAAGCTTTATCCTTGAAATTTTATATTGGCTATATACAAAAGTGGATGTTAAAATACATGATTAATGCCTGCGCATATAGGGCCCGATCTGGTCTGGGAGGAGCACCCGAAAGTACTTGTGCCCAAGGGAGTTGATTGATCACGGTATTGGCATTATACCGAAGTGCATGACTAGCTTGATTGAACATTCCACAAATCTTGTACTTGTACTTGATTTGATATTACATGACTTGCGTGGCCCGAAAAGGGTAATTGTATACTTGCTTGACTTGAAACAAAATAGCCAAATTCCAACATGACATGATGAGTTTACTTGCTTGAATATCTTGATATCTTTTGATATAAGTTCTTGAAAGTTCATGACTAGTTCTTCTTGCTATCGTATTATTATACACTCTCTCTATCTTGTCGTTTTATGCGAGCATGCATAGCTATAGTGCATTCATGAAAGATGTAATCACTTAAACCCCTTGCTAGTTCTTGAGATATAATTTCCTACTGAGCGTTCGCTCACTTAGTGTTTCCCTACTTTTCAGGTAAGTCCGACGATGAGGGAACTCAAACGGATGGGGAAAATCAAGAGTGAAAGAGATAGAGCTTCTTCCGTGTTATCTAGTCTTTTTTTCATATTTTCTTGAGTCAACCTTGTATTTTTCCTTTATTTAGTTAGTACTTCAAGGTTTGTAATAGACATATTCTTATGAAGGAATAAAGGATTTGGGTTATCTTTACTTTTGCGCATCTCTGATTTTTGGTGTCGAATACACTAATACTCTGATTGACATGATTGATATAAACTCGTCGCACATCTCCGGGTACCTTCCGCGCTCGGGGCGTGACTGTGGTAGCAATAGAAGAGCGCTTGCTAGACCTCTGCTTATTGAATGTGGGTTTGAAAGTGCTGGAGCTTGTAACGTGCTCCTTCTTAACTTTTCCATAGATCCGGTCGGACAGGTCAGTGGTGTCTTCTAATAACTGAGCTCTCCGTACCATTTTCGAGTCGACTTGAATGTCCATCAGTGCCAGTTGAGTAATATATTGCGGCCGAAGCCCATTAAGAAATCTCCTAGCCTTCATCTTCTTGGTACATACTAGATGTGGTGCATACCTTGACAGCCTAGAGAATTAGGCCTCATATTCCGCCACCGATAAAGTCCTTTGTTTTAATGCAGCAAAATCTATGGCTTTCTTCTCTTGTATGCGGTCAGAGAAGTACTTGCCATTAAAGCGTTCAACAAAATCGTCCCACGTGATGTGATAATGTGGCAGCATAGCTTCTACAGATTCCCACCAGAAGCGAGCATCCCACTCCATTTGGAAAGTTACCACGAAAACCTTCTCCTCATCCGTGCATTGCATTACACGGAATATCCTTTCGACCTCCTTGATCCAATTCTCGGAATATCCTTTCGACCTCCTTGATCCAATTCTCGACGTCGTCGGGGTCGGACGAGCTGGTGAACTTTGGCGGATTCATATTGCGAAAACTATGGTGGAGATCGCCCGCTCCACGGTTCATTCCCCCTTGCGCCACTTGTTGTAGTGCTTGGGTGAGGCCTTGAACGGTGCGTTCCATATCATGCCATTGAGCACGTTCGGCGGCCATGATCCTACAAGGAGTTCAAATCTAATTAATAAGTGACTAACTATAAAGTTTATTGTCCTATATAGACTTAACCCATGGTTCTACCCATCTCATCGGGTATAGGATGTAACCTATCCTTGGACTTGGGTTCCTAGGAATTTGAAGATCCTAGGCTCTGATACCACAAAAACTGTCACGCCCCGAGCACGAAAGGAACCAGGTATGCATGACGAGTTTATATCAATCATGCCAATCAGAGCATAAGGAATTCGACACATAGACAGAGCACATAAAAGTAGAGATAATAAACCAAATATGTTATTTCATTAATAATTCCAAAGATAATTCAATTACATACTTTTATTACCAAAGTAAAGTTACTAAACTCAATAAAAGGAAAATATAATAATGACTCAAGAAATAGAGAAGACACGACTAGATAACATCTTTAATAGTCGGAATGGCTCTACTCTCTTCACTTGTGTCCATTTCCATCCAAATGATCTTCATCATCGGAATTACCTAAAAAATATGGAAAAAAATGGGGTGAGCGAATGCTCAGTAGGAATTATATCTCAAGTACAAGCTTGCTTTAAGTAAATTACATGTTACAAAAATGCAAGTATAGCTAGGCATGAACGTATGATAATGTCGAGAATGATTAACAAGAATCGATATAAATGGACTAGCAAGATATTCATGTAAAGCTTTCAAGAAGTTCAAGTATGCAATATTAAGTCATGTAATGAGAATTGGCTATTATAATTCCAAGCAAGTAAATACCCATTCCGGGTCACGCAAGTCATGTAAAGTCAAGTCAAGCAAGAGATTCGTGGAATGCCATAATCAAGCAAGTCATGCACTTCAGTGCAATGCCACACCGTGATCAATATAGCTCCCATGGGCACAAGTACTTTCGGGTGCTCCTCCTAGGACCGAATCGGGCCCCATATGCGCCAGCATTGAGTCATGTATATATTTTTAGACATCCACTATAGTTTATAGCCAATAGAGTTCCAAAGGAATAAGCCATTGTAGGATGATAAGGTAGATTTAATAGAATGAAGGAGTTCAAGGATAGAACTTGAACAAGGATGACATACCGATAAATCGCATGAAAAACCATGACACATCATGAAACTGGGTAATTGACGTCCACTCAGACAGCCTCCAATTATAGAAATAGCGTCCACTATAGTGGTCGCTCATTCTTGTGAATAGTATAGGCACGAAGAATTTGCGTCCATATCACGACCGTTAATTCAGTATTTAGCACCCACTGGCTTTGCCGCCAATTCCTTTTGGCATCCATGTCCCGGTCGCTAATTCCAGACAGAGACAGACTTCTCACAGAGGCCAAAAACAACACTCTATGAGGGCTCGAACATCATGTTTCTTCAGAGTGACATGACTAGCAGGATTCTAGAGTTTTAAGGGTACAACCGGCTCAGCTACCTTGAGGGAATCCAATGCTAGCATAGACTTACGGAGGTCTTAATGAAGAAAGTACTAGTCCGAAGGAAGGAATATCCCATGGAGGGTCCAATCATCACCAAGAGTTGAGGTGTATAACGTAAAATGCCGTGAAACAGGGACTCCATCTACGGACGTGAGATTAGAGTGCCAGAAGACTTGCAATATAGGTCAAACCCGATAAAACAGGTGAGAGCAGAAAATAGCACCCATTCATATAGGTGCTCTATCAATAATTTAACAAGATTTTATAGTTATTATAAGAATTAGCGTCTGTTTACAATGTCGCTAAATCAATAATTTTAAAAACTTTAATAATTTCACAATAAATGGGCGTCCTTCCAGAAAGGTGCCAGAATTTTATAGAGCGTCCAAGTGATGGATGTAAATTCTTATTTTTTCTGCATATTTTCCTTTTTAAATAATAAAACATGAATCAACGACCTTGTATAGAGGCGCTATATCAAGAATAAGTGGTTGTTCACATAGTCACTATTTATTTTTCGTATACTATCACAAGGCATCGGGCAGGTACTTATCTAGACACTAATCACTGTTCATTTCCTTTTAATTTAGCATGAACAGTAGCATCACGATGTTTACATGGAATTTCGAAGATCTAAATATATGGACTAGTAGAGAAAATTACGTAGACTCCAGAAATATATTCATGCAGAAATATTAACGCCAGGGTTCATGGTTATTAAATTTTTAACATGCGTTAATTATTAAATGTAGTAAAAGAATCTATGATAGGGCGATGGTCGCTCATTAACTGGCAGCCAGAGGACTGTTGCCAATTCAAGAATTGGCGACCTTCTACATGGTCGTTCATTAATCTGCGGCCACTGCTCTGGTCTCTATTTTGACATGCAATATCGAGATGACAGAACTACGTAAAAGTTGAAACAAAGATCATGGTTGTGAAATATAGTGATGCTATCATGATAGTATATGCATGTATTCTTCTATTCACTATCCTCTTGGGCTTAGAACTTGAGAAAACCTACCTTTGTTGGGATGACGGAAGTGAACGACGATGAAGAAAATAAGAGCAACTGCAGCAGCAGCAACAGATGAAGCAATGGTAGTAACTACGATGAAGGAATAGAAGAATATGCAGTTAGCAGCAACTGCAACTGCAGCGGCAGCGGCAGGAATAGGAATAAGGAGAAGAAGCATCAGCCTTCTTCACAGCAATCAGTTGCAGGAGGAAGTCATGAACATAGGGGACGTCGACGCACGAACAGCAGCAGCAGCAAAGGTGGTATCGCGTTCGATCAAGGATCTTACTTATAGGGAGAGAGTCCTTTAGTGGCTGTAGAATCCTAGTGGGAACTATGTTTCCCTTGAAGCAATCCTAAAGAGTTAAAAATTTCCATGTAAATCTCCCTATTGACATGTTCGCAGCTGCTATCCTAGTTGGGGTTCAAAACCCTAGTTTGCCATGCATTCTTCGGACGTGATAAAGATTTGGGTTTTATAAATAACCCTTCTTAATATATATATGTATATATACATATCCCATGCACCTTCTGGCGTGGGAAAGTTTTTGGGCTAAAGGCCCACTATATATATATATTTCTTAAACCCTCCTTTAAAGGCCTTTTGCTAATACAGTTGGGGGTTTGGATTTGGCCCTCTAGACTATTGGTTAAGGCCCTTACTGTGTATGGGTTGGGTTTCAATTACAAAACCTATTTGGTGTTGGGCTTTATTAGACCTTTATTCGCATGGGTCCTTTGTTTATTTTATTTAGAAAATTCATTTTATCAGGGGTGCTACAGGCCCCCCCGGTCTGGTCTACATAAACCCCCCTGCCCCACTCTGAAAAAAAAAATATTTTCCCAAGGGGTTTACACAGACCAGATCGCCCCCTCCAATCCAGTCCGCGTAAACCCCCCCTGAACTTTCAAATTCCACTATAAATTCCCCCCATAGGATCTCAAGGGGCATAAGGCATGCTAACGGATACACACTCGGACATCCGTAGGCACTCAGCTCGAGGACTCAAGCCCCAAGGCTTCTGATAAGCACGCGAGGAGATAAGCGCGTATTGGGTGGCTTGTTGATCGGCTCGTATACCCTGAGGGTATGTCACACGTAGTCCCCTCACATGGCGTCTAGCCGTCTCACTCAAGCACATTCCCCCGCATATAAGGCATTATGATAACGGCGAACACATCCGCACCTCGGGCCCTCCTGCGTATGGTGCGTTATGATAACAACGCGTACGCCATGATGTCACATTTGCCTCCGTCGCGAGACCGCGTGCCCCTGCTCACCCCTAGTCGGCCATTGACCGTCCCGACCGCTGACCCGAGTTGGCCAGACCCTGGCCCGAAAGTAATATTCCCGGGACCGGCCCCCACTCTCCAGCATGAAGACACCCACCTTTTGCGGCCCGTGTCTGATCACTCATCTCGAGCCACGTCCGGCCTCCCTCAGGCACCAGCTAGAGTCCGCCCCTACCATCTAGTTTAGCCCTCCCTCGGCGATTCGGGCATGTCCTTAGCTCCCCGAGGAGAGCCCTTGTAAAACACGCGAATAATCCGCTTTACCCTACAACGACCTGGGGACCGACCTTCATGTCGGAATTATACCGCGGCTTGCACCAGTTGTATTCCAGCCCTTGCGGCCCCTCTGTAAAGCCCACATGGCACATATAAAGTATGAAACAAGTTGAATATACATACCCGTATCCCGGGTCCCAGTTTCCTACCCACACTAGCTAGTGTGCAACCCATTTCCTGGGTCCCAGTTTACCAATCCCCATGCTGCTGGACATACTCGGTCCCTTGTCCTTAGCTTCAAAAATATCTAGGCTCTTCTTTAGCATAGAATAAAGGTGTTTGGATTCAATTCGATGTAAATAAACACTGGTTGCTTGCGGTAGTAGGGAAAGATGTTCCGTACATTAATCCCCATAATCGCCTGCGCACTCGTACCCATGGAACCTCCCTTCTCTCCACGTGTCGCCCGATACCCCGTGCGCACGTGCCGCGTCCTGGCGACGCTTCCCCAATCAACTTTTGGTTCCACAGGTGATTGTCGAAAAATTGACTGGCACGCCCGCATCCAGTCCGGTGACCCTAACTCCCGGAAACCTCTCGTGCATGTTGACCCCTCTTGAATTTTCGTAAAAGGCGAGTGCACGATACCACCGTGAGATGCATATGCCTACGAAGGAGAATATCCCGAGAAAATATAAAGTCACTTATTTTCCTTTATCCCTTTATTACCTTCCTTACCGCGGTCACCGACACCATTCCGTCTCCCCCCTCCCCCTCGCGAGTCGGGAGGGACGCGAGAGCGTCGAAACAAAAGTTGGCATGCCCAGTGGGATGTCTCCCGCCTTGCTTCTTTCTCCTGAAGTGAAGCCTATGCTAGCCCTGAAGCCATGGTGCCCTTTTCCTATCCTTGCAGGAGAGGTAGAGGAGGCATACACATCCCTACAGCTTCCAGTTCGCGTTCCGATGGTGGGACAGCGCCCGGCGACCATCTTCGACGGTCGCTACCCTTCCAGCAACCGATAGTCCAGCAACTATGACGGCCATGACTTATGGCCCCATCGTCATCGCCACCCATGCACGGGTGGGCTACTTTGTGTTGTGTATATGATTTTGATGATTACAAAATGACTTTGTCTCTTGGCCTTGTGCTTGAATGGTTATTCATGTATTCATGTGCTTGAATCATCCTTGTTCTCTTCCTATGGAGTCATGTTCTAGAATGAGAATGAATTTGTGAAGCATGCTTGAAAGAATGCATATGCCTTGTACTCAATGAGAATTTGAGAAAACATGTTTGCATGATTTGATATTCACTAATGTGTGTGATGCAAGTGATGCATGCATTTTGAAGATTATATGTTTATGATAATGCTCCTCGTGAAAATAATGCTTCATGAATGCCATCAACATGAATGACTCTTTATGCTCATTTGAATGCTATCATGCTCACTTGCTTGTAAAAGCTTAACTCTCACTTGAATGCCAGTTATGCTCATTTGAATGCAAGTGTGCTAATCTTCTTGCATTGTAGGAACGAGTCATGATGGACATTAAATGGAACTCAAGAGAATGCTTAAATAAGTCATCTTGTTGTCCACCATTCAGAACATGTGTTAATTTTATCTCCATTCTTCAAAGAACCATTGGTAAGGCTTTACAATTCACATATCTTCAGTTAAGTGAATTTTGGGTAAGAGAGCTGCAGTGTGTTGACCCATAATACTTATGCATAGATTTACATGTGGTTTCATATACCTTTTTCATGGGTCATTAAGGTTTGCAGATGTATGCTTCATGCATTTTCTATATGAGGTTTTTAGGGTCATGCATGTTATTCAAATGCATGGGATACGATGTTGATTTTTGGTTGAGATGCCTTGGACTTTCATGCATATTCTTTTAAGTTGCTAAAGACATGAATGTGATTCATGCATTTTCTACTTGAAGATTTTAAGCTTGTAATGTACTTGAAATATTCATACAAGACTTCTGAGAGTTGGTTCAATATTGCGCATGCATTGCATGAATGCTTGGTCTTGTGAACTATGCACTAAAAGCTTGATTTATTGACTTGATGTGTGAAAGAATTGCATGAAGTTGGCTCTTCTGAAGATGGCTTCAATTAGGTCTCAATCAATGAGATTGTGTTCATTGAACACATCTTTCTATTTGAATGATAATGACATATCATTGATGAGGTCATTGTGATTTCAATGTGTGCATGCCTTTGTGATATTTTACGGATCTTCAAACATATGTGGTAGCACATCGTCTTATCATGTCATTGGTTTTGAACTATAGATTTGATTCATACATGTGTAAATGAATATCCATAACTTGAAGCTTTTTAATGTTGTGCATATGGAAGATACATGAATGCCATTTGCATAATTATGCTCTCATGGCTTTCTATTTGTCATCAGAGCAAAAGCTTGTGACCTAGGTTGATGTCGTGGTACATGTCATTATATTTGGTTGATTGAGAGATTTATGTTCTTCATATCAAAACCTTGTTAATTTGTGAAATATGTTTTTGTTGGTGGTGAATCGAAAGCCAAATATACGTTTGAATAGGTTCAATGATGTATTTTATTGTGAACATGTTCATAGAGTTAATGCTTGATGCAAGGATTTTGATTCTCAACTAACCACTTGCTTTATCATGTTTTTCAGGATGAAAATTCATGGTTGATCTTCATGGGATTATAGTAATATTTAATCATTTGTTTTCCTATGATTTAATGGTGGTTTATCAGGTTTTTCTAACCCTCACTGGCTGGGGTCGACCCACTGCAAGGGTCGACCCCTGTGAGTTGGTTTTTTGTTTTCGATCTGCCAGCCCTCTGGTTGCCCGAGGGTCGACCCCAAGGGTCGACCCTTCTGGAACGGGAGTTCCGTAAACCCCTAAAACTCATTCTAAACCCTATGAAACTTTACCAAAATATCCCCCATGGTTCCTAATGTTATGAGGGTGTTTCTAACATATTTTAGGATGGTTATATGAGTCTTTTGGCCTTTCATCTATATATATGAATGTGAACTCCGTGTTTTCAATAAGAAGAACCCTAATGCTCATTTGTTCTTTCTTGTAGGTGAAGAAATGGGGGAAAACGAGGTGGAGCTATTGCGAGGAGAACATCATCTACATCCGTGAAGATCTGGAGCTCGTGGAAGAAGGAAAAGAGGACCGGCTCGAGGAGAGGAAGAAGATGATGCCGGAATCGTGATCATCCATCAACGAGCCAAGGGGAACCAAAATTTGTTGAAGAAGGGGAAGCTTTATTCTTGATGCATCTTTCTAGTTTCTATCTATAGAGTTTGTTTGGGGGACCATTGCATCTATTTGTCTTCATTTCATATACATCTGAAAAAATATTTTGTGTGGGTGTTCGGAGAAAGGATTCTCCGAGTGTTTGTGTTGACGCGTGTGCGTCGATTTGTGCAGAGTATATCCGCGTGTGTGCTTGGGCGTATCTTGGGGTATGTTCCCCGTGTGTGGTTGGGAGGTTACACCTGTGTGGTTGTGTAGGCATTACCCTGTGTGTGTGTGGTGGAGCTTGGCTCCGTGTGTGTGTGGGGATTTATCTTCAGGCTATTTTTACAGCAGTAAAGCCTCACCGGATTGGTGAGGGGTGGACCTAGGGAGCCCGTCGTGATCCCGAACCACCTTAAAAATTCCCGTGTCTCATGGTTTGATTTTAGTGATTGTGTGCATCACCGTTTTATCTATTTACACAATTGTGTGAGCTCATTAAGATTGAGAGAATCTAGTTTATTATGTTTAGTTTGAATTCCTCAATCTTGTTAAACTTGATAATTCCGTTGCGAGTAGGTTTAAGTTTTTAATTGGACATATTTTTAGTAGAGGGATCTATTCACCCCCCTCTAGATCCGTGTTCGTGCACTATGGGACCCAAAAATTGGTATCAGAGTGAGACTATGTTGTCCCTAGATCTAACGATCTACTGAGTGATCATAGTGCATTGTCAATCATGAATTTTTCTGTTGAACATCTCTCCATGAATTGCTTGACTATTTTTAATGGTTCTGATTTTCCCTTGTGGTTGGGCAGATTATGTAGGACTATAAACTCTGTTAAACCTAATCTTTGGAAGTTGATTCATGATGGTCCTCACATATTACCTCTAGATGAGACCAAGTGGTCTAATCAAGATAAATTGAAGAACCATGAAAATGTCACGGTCTTGAGTTTATTGAAAAGTGCCGTTGATACTCATGTGTTTCCATTTGCTTCTTGTAGGACGGCAAAGGAGATTATGGACCGGTTAATCAAAGTTCAAGAGAAGGAAGGATAAAAAGGTCTCATGGCCGACAGTGCTGATGAACACAATGATGAAAATGCTGAAGAGATAAATTCTAATTCTGATGAAGATGAATTCTCCTTTGAAGAACTACTTGATGCTTATGAGGAGTTGTCGTGTAGATATAAGAAGATCAAGTCTGAAAATAAAACATTGAAAAAGAAACTTGATAAAAATGTGCATGATAATCTTCCTTGTGAAAAATGCATTGATTTAGAATAAAAAATTGAAAATCTAGAAAATGAAAATGAATCTCTTGAATCAAAAGTCGAATTGTTCTCAGATGAGATTTCTTGCATGAATGAAAAACTTGAGATGGCTAGGAAATCTAATACATCTTTTGAACTTGAGATTGTTTGTCATGATTTGAGTGAACAAAATGAACTCTTATTGTCTAAGATTTTATTACTTGAAGAAATAGAAAAATATCTTAGAAACAAGTTAGATTCATTGTCTGATGATGAAAAATTATTTGAAAAGCTTCTTGATAGTGAATTTGATAGCAAGAGCATCATGAATGAAAATGAGGAACTTAAAAAGAAAAATGGTGCCATGCTAATCGAGAATGCTTTGCTTGAAGGTAAATTGAAATATTTTTAAAATTTTGAAAAAGAGATTGCGTTGTTGAAATCTGAAAATAAAAATTTGAAACAATTAAACAACGTCATGTCTGAAAAATTGATCATTCTAGAAAAAGGAAAATATGCTATTTTCAATATTGATGCATGTGAAAAAGTGCATGTGCTAGAACAAGAAGTTGAGAGCTATAAAACTGTAAATAAAATGTTGAATGAATGTGCTGTTTACGACGAACAAGAGATAGCTAGTTATGAATTGCATATTGCATCTCTTGAATCTAAAATTATTGATTTAAATGCATCTTTGTCAAAGTTTGTGAATGAGAAAAATAATTTGAACAAGATATTGGGGACTAAGGTGAATTTTCAAAGAGATGGGCTAGGCTATAATCCTGTGAACAAATTTTTTTTTGAAAATAAAGTCTACGCATCATTTGTCCACAGTTCAAACATAGCCAGCTGTAGCAACCCTAATAAATGAATAATTGAAATAAATTAAAACATATATATTACAGAAGTAATATATATAAAAGGAATAGAGTTAATTGGACGAAATAAAACAAATTAAAAATAACGCCTCTTATTAAGGCGTTAATTTATAAAGAAACGCCTCTATCCATGGCGTGACTAAAGAAAGGACGCCCACATATGCGGTCGTCAGTTCACACACGACCAAATGGGTAAGTAAAAGAAACGCCCCTATCTTGGGCGTGTTTTAAAACACGAAACGCCCTTTTGCAAGGCGCTTTTTAAGAAACGCCCTTATACAAGGCGTTAATTAAAGAATAGACGCCCTGACCAAAGTCGTTAATTCAGTTCGTGAACCGTTCGAACCCAGAACTTATCCAGGGTAAGTGATAAGCATTAGAAAGAGTTCAAACGTGGTAATGACTCTATCATAGAAGTATTGCTTCCACACAATCACTAACCCTAATAGGACACCCAAAATCCTATAAAAACTCTCGTTCGGCCAACCCTAAAAACTATTTGGACGAACTACTGCTGCAGGTACGTGAAGAACATATGTTCTTCTATTTCTTTCTTCTTCTGTTTACAGTCACATGAAGAATATTGATTATTCTTCTTCTCTTATTAACAGGTTAAGAGGCTCGGGCGTTTGAGGAACAAGAGTTCTTCATCCGTGTATAAGTACCCCTTCCTCTACCTACAGTCCATGGATTTCAAGGAAACTAATATCTTCAATCTATCCTCTGTAGGATTCATCCAACGTCTGCAGCATCATTGATTCTTACAAATCCCTCACGGTCATCTCCAAATCAACTCTTAAAGGTAGGTTTTCTCAAGTTACTGTAGCCCAAATAATTTAAGACAAGACTTATATACGTATTGACATGACATGCATACGGTTTAATATGGTTTTATTATGTTTCTGCAATAATTTTGAAAGAGACGCCCCTGTCCAGGGCGCTAATTTACAAGACACGACCATGTCCAGGTCGTCAATTTCATATTTGACGCCCTGTACACAGGCGTTAATTTCATATAAATCTTAAGAACTGATTATCCATGCAATTACATGAAATCAAATCAATAATTGTTAACGGTTAAAAGTCAATAAACATGAAACATCAAATCTAATATACTGCATCTGAATTCCTGCCAATTTTCCTGTCATGACTATATGATTGTTATCCTTGATTATCGTGCAATTGTTGCTGATCATGTAAATTCCTGATATTTCTTGAATTCACGACCTAGACTAGGTCGTTTTCCATGTGGTAACGCCCCATCACAGGGCGTGAATTAAAAATAAACGCCCCTTACTAGGGCGCGTATCTGTTAAAATCCTGAAATTCACATATTCTGTAAAATGGAATTAGAAAGTAACGCCCCTTCCAAGGGCGCGTTTTTGATAAATTTCTGAGAATAATTATATCCTGTCGAATATGTAAATGATGAGACGCCTGCCTCTGCAGTCGTCAACTTCTGAAGAAACGCCCCTTCCGAAGGCGCGTCTTAGATAAATTATTGAATTATTGAAAATTCTGCAAAACGGACCGTATGTAAACGCCCTTCTGTTAGGCGTTAATTACTTAAGAAACGACTTGACCTAAGTCGTTATTTTACTGTAAACTGATTTTCCCTCTGGTTTGCTAACCGATGGTTTATATATTATACATATATATATATATATCGGCACTATTCTCCACTCCGTGAGTATAGTCCCACTTTTCACGGTGTTTTATCGATCACACTCAATTCTCATTGACATACAAGCTCTCCATTGGACATTCCGTTCCTTTGGACTAGCAAGTTAGTCATAGAGACCTCCGTAAGACTCCTCGTAGCCTTGGATTCCCTCAAGGCCGACTGAGCTGGTTGTACCCTAAAAACCCATTACACGATCCTTGCCATGTCAATCTAAAGAAACATGGTATACCGACCCTTATGATTATACAAAGAGTATATCATGAGAAATTCTTGATGGGATGATGATATCATGCCATATCGTGTCATTCTTGTAAACCCCAATTCTATGATAAGAATGAGGGTATCTTGCTTGATCTAATGTTCATGTGGACCTCAATTCTATATAAAGAATGTCCATATTGATTTGTCATGGTACCTAAGTTAAGGGAACCATATTCTACCTAGTTTTATCGACATCGTGATTATACCGTTAGTATCGCCATTCTATGTCCTTTGTCATATTTTGGACTCTTTTCTATCAAAGTTGTCATACGTGTCTACAAGCTTGATTATTGAAATTCTATATTGGCTATACGAACAAGAGTAGATGTCAAAACACATGATAAATGCCTGCGCATATAGGGCCCGATCTGGTCCTGGGAGGAGCACCCGAAAGTACTTGTGCCCATGGGAGTTAAAATGATAAGGTATCTGGCATTATACCGAGTACTTGACTTGCTTGATTGGACATTCCACACACATCTTGTACTTGAATCGTACTTGACTTTACATGAAATGCGTGGCCCGAAAAAGGGTAATTTACTTGCTTGATACATGATAGCCAAAGTTCTTGACATGACTTGTTAAACGTGCTTGCTTGAATACCTTGAATACACTTGTTATCTGGTTGGAAGTTCATGATTAAGTTCATCTTATTTCTTTGATATTACCTTCTCTCTATCTTGTCGTTTTATGCGAGCATGTATAGCTTTATTGCATTCATGAAAGATGTAATTACTTAAACCACTTGCTAGTACTTGAGATATAATTTCCTACTGAGCGTTCGCTCATTCTGTTTGTTCCTTTGTACTTTTCAGGTAAGTCCGACGACGATGGAAGTCAATCGGATGGGAATGGTCAAGAGTGAAAGTGATAGAGCTTCTACAAGTGTCGTCTAGTCTTTTCTATAGTTTCTTGAGTCAACTATGTATTCTTTTCCTTTTTATTTAACAGAGTATTAGATTTGTAATAGTCTATCCATTATGAAATAAAGGATTGGGTTATCTTGCTATTTTGCGCATCTCTGTCTTTGAGTCGAATACACGACCACTCTGATTGACATGATTGATATAGACACGTCGCGCATCTCCGGGTATCTTCCGCGCTCGGGGCGTGACAGTCTTTGTGGTATCAGAGCCTAAGGTATTCAATTCCTAGGAAACCCAAGTCCAAGGATAGGTTTCAAAACCTTTAACCAAGTGAGAGTGGGTAGAACCAAGGGTTAAATGATCAATGAGTCCTTTATAAGATCATAGTGATATAATACTAACATAGCTGTTGTAATTGTAGGATAATGGCTGCCGAACGTGCTCAATGGCGCAACATGCAGCGTACCCTTCAAGGGATGACCCAAGTGCTACAACAGGTAGCACAAGGTGGTGCTCCACGAGCTGGAAGCTTACACCAAGCATTCAAGAATATGAATCCCCCGAAGTTCATGGGATCGACCGATCCAGACGATGCCGAGCATTGGGTTCGGGAGATTGAACGTATATTCCGTGTCATGCAATGCACGGATCAGGACAAAGTCTTATTAGCTACTTTCCAGTTAGAAAAGGATGCTAGATGCTGGTGGGAGTCGATTGAAGCTACAATTGACCCAACTCAAGTTACATGGGGAGAATTCGTTGAATATTTCAACGCCAAATATTTCTCTGATAGGGTCCAGGAAAAGAAGGCCGCCGAATTTTCCGCATTAAAGCAAAGATCTTTATCGGTGGCTGATTATGAAGCACAGTTCTCTAGACTGTCTAGATATGCTAAGCATTTAATTAGCACGGAAAAGATGAAAGCCCGTAGATTTCTTAATGGGCTTAGGCCCCACTACATTACTCAACTGGCGCCTATGGATATTCAAGTTTATACTGAAATAGTGCGCCGAGCTCAGTTGCTTGAAGATGCCACGAAACTATCTGATAGGATCCGTGGGAAAGACAAAAAGGAGCAAGCCACAAGTTCGGGTTCTTTTAAACCCAACTTTAAGAAGAGGCCCAATAATGGAGGTTCTTCCTCTCAAGATCAGAAATACAAGAAATCCAAGCCTTTCTCTATCACCACTACACCTTCAAACGTAGTATGCAAGCATTGTGACAAGGCTGGTCACAAAACAGAAGAATGCTGGAGGAAATTAGGAGCATGTCTCCGTTGTGGGAGTCGTGAACATCGGATTCCCGATTGTCCATTAATGAATGACCAAGACGGTGAGGGTAAACGCCCAGTGACAAGGAACACGCGTCTTCATGCAATCCAAGAGACCGAACCAGAAGAAGAAGGCGGATTGGTGGAAGGTACATTAAAAATTTGTTCCAAATATGCACATGTCTTATTTGATACGGGTGCATCGCATTCCATTATTTCCAAGAAGTTTGCTGACCCATTACCTCTAGAACCAGAATGGATGAAGTTAATATTGTCTACTCCTCTCGGAAACGAGACGGATATCACACATCATTACCAAAACTGTGAGGTATTGGTTCGAGGAGAGAATTTACCTATTGATCTTATCTGCTTAGATCTAAAAGAGTATGATGTTATACTAGGAGCAGATTGGTTATCCAAATACCAGGCAACAGTTGATTGCCGTGATAGCAAGATTGTTTTCAAGGAATTTCCGGAACTGACTTATACTAGTCCTAAGAGTTTAAGCAAATCCCCTCTTATCTCGGCTCTTCGAGCAAGCAAGCTCGTCAAGAAAGGATGTGTATCCTTCCTTGCTTTTGTCACTATTAAAGAAGCTAAAGAAACCAAGATAGAGGACATTCAGGTAGTGCGAGAATTTCCAGACGTATTTCCGGAAGAATTGCCGGGATTACCCCCTCAACGAGAAGTGGCCTTCACCATTGACTTAGTCCCTGGTGCTGGTCCTGTTTCAAAGGCACCATATAGAATGTCCCCTGCTGAACTCAAGGAGTTGAAGGAGCAGTTGATGGAACTAATCCGAAAAGGGTTTATTAGACCAAGTACTTCCCCGTGGGGAGCACCAGTCTTATTTGTAAAGAAGAAGGATGGATCCATGAGATTGTGTATCGACTATCGACAGTTGAATCATCTTACTATCAAGAACAAGTATCCACTGCCGAGAATCGATGAGTTATTTGATCAGATTTCAGGATCCAAATATTTCTCCAAGATTGATCTCAGGTTGGGATATCATCAATTAAGAATCAAGGACGATGACATTCACAAGACTGCATTCAGAAGCAGGTATGGCCATTACGAATTTGTTGTTATGCCTTTTGGACTAACAAATGCCCCTGCTGCCTTTATGCAGTTAATGAATAGCATATTCAGGCCTTACTTGGATCAATTCATAGTAGTCTTCATTGATGATATATTGATATATTCTAAGACTAAGGAAGAACATGAAGAGCATTTGAGGATTGCATTGCAAGTCTTGAGGACAAATCAATTATATGCTAAACTCAGCAAATGCGAGTTCTGGCTTGAAGAAGTGGCCTTTCTGGGACATGTCATATCCAAGGACGGTTTATCTGTAGATCCGTCAAAGGTTGAAGCTGTGAGAAACTGGGAAAGACCCACTAATGCAAGCGAGATCAGAAGTTTCTTAGGTCTTGCAGGCTATTATCGGCGATTCATCAAAGATTTCTCTAAGATCGCCGTGCCCCTTACAAGGTTAACTCGTAAGGAGATCCGATATGAATGGAGTGAGGAATGTGAAGGCAGTTTCCAAACTCTCAAGGATCGTCTCACTACAGCTCCAGTGTTAGCTCTACCAACAGAAGGAGAGAAATTCGAGGTCTACACTGATGCTTCTGGCATTGGCCTCGGATGTGTCCTAATGCAACAAGGAAAGGTCATAGCATACTCTTCACGTCAACTGAAGAAGCACGAGGAGAATTACCCCGTCCATGACTTGGAACTGGCCGCGGTAGTATTTGCCCTAAAGATATGGAGACACTATCTCTATGGGGTACAGTTCACTGTATACTCCGATCACAAAAGTCTCAAATATCTATTTTCACAAAAGGAGCTGAACATGAGACAAAGACGCTGGCTAGAATATCTCAAGGACTTCGACTTCAGTATACAATACCATCCCGGAAAGGGTAATTATGTGGCTGATGCCCTTAGTCGAAAGCCGAGAGCAAGGATAGCCAATTGTATGATACAAGAATGGAGGTTACTTGAACAATTCTCCGAGCTCAATATAAGCTTGGACACGGAATCCAAATTTGTCACACTATCCCATGTAAGCATACAGTCAGATTTATTATCTGAAATACAAACACTTCAGGATGATGATCCTATGTTAGTAGAAATCAAAGGCAGATTAAAAGGACAATCTGATTTTCAACTAACTTCTGATGGAAGATTATCGTTCAAAGATAGAACTTGTATACCCGATTGTCCGGAATTAAAGAAGAAGATCTTAGATGAAGCTCACAGATCAAGATACACTATTCATCCTAGATCAACTAAAATGTACCAAGATGTAAAGAGGAACTTTTGGTGGCCCAATATGAAAAGAGAAATAGCGGACTATGTATCACGCTGTCTCACATGCCAACAGGTCAAGGCGGAACACCAAAAGCCTGCGGGAAAACTACATCCTCTAGATATTCCTAAGTGGAAATGGGAGGATATTGGTATGGACTTCATCATGGGTTTGTCTAAATCTAAAGGAGGACATGATGGAATCTGGGTTATCATTGACCGATTGACTAAATCGGCACATTTCTTGCCAATCAAAAGCCGATGGTCGATTGATGTGCTAGCTGCACTATACATTAAAGAAATAGTCAGGATACATGGAATTCCTGTCTCAATCGTGTCTGATAGAGATCCCCGTTTTACTTCTCATTTTTGGAAGGGATTACAACATTCGTTGGGGACAAGGCTCAACTTTAGTACTGCTTTTCACCCACAAACGGATGGTCAGACCGAGCGAACTAATCAAGTTGTTGAAGATATGCTGAGAGCATGCATTATTGACTTTGGAGGAAGCTGGCATGACCACTTACCTTTAGTTGAATTTGCATATAATAATAGCTACCAAGCTAGTATCCAAATGGCACCTTTCGAAGCCTTATACGGAAGGAGTTGCCGATCTCCCATATGTTGGAACGAAGTTGGAGAAAAATAACTATTAGGTCCAGACATGGTAAGGGATACAACTGAGAAGATACAAGTAATCAGAGAAAGATTGCAAGTTGCTCAGACGAGACAAAAAGCTTATGCTGATACAAGAAGGAGAGATCTTGAATTCCAAATCGGAGATCACGTATTTCTCAAGATATCGCCTGGACGTGGCATACGAAGATTTGGTGTTAAGGGCAAGCTTACGCCAAGATTCATCGGACCATTTGACGTACTCGAAAGAGTTGGCGAGGTTGCTTATCGCATCGCGTTGCCTCCTCAGTTGTCCGAGGTACACAATGTATTTCACATATCTATGTTGAAGAAGTATGTGCACGATCCGTCACATATTATTGAGCATGGAGATCTGGTGATCCAGAAAGATCTCACATATGAACAGAGGCCTTTAAAGATATTAGATCGAGAAATACGAGCTCTAAGGAATAAGGTTATTCCCATGCTCAAGGTGCAATGGAATAAGAATCCTGAACGCGAAGCGACATGGGAGACCGAGGAATCTATGAAGAAACGATTTCCCGAGATATTCTAAGAGGTATATGTCCTACACTCTCCGCGTGTATAATTATATATATATTGAATTTGGGGACCAAATTCTTTTAAGTGGGGGAGGGTGTAGCAACCCTAATAAATGAATAATTGAAATAAATTAAAACATATATATTACAGAAGTAATATATATAAAAGGAATAGAGTTAATTGGATGAAATAAAACAAATTAAAAATAACGCCTCTTATTAAGGCGTTAATTTATAAAGAAACGCCTCTATCCATGGCATGACTAAAGAAAGGACGCCCACATATGCGGTCGTCAGTTCACACACGACCAAATGGGTAAGTAAAAGAAACGCCCCTATCTTGGGCATGTTTTAAAACACGAAACGCCCTTTTGCAAGGCGCTTTTTAAGAAACGCCCTTATACAAGGCGTTAATTAAAGAATAGACGCCCTGACCAAAGTCGTTAATTCAGTTCGTGAACCGTTCGAACCCAGAACTTATCCAGGGTAAGTGATAAGCATTAGAAAGAGTTCAAACGTGGTAATGACTCTATCATAGAAGTATTGCTTCCACACAATCACTAACCCTAATAGGACACCCAAAATCCTATAAAAACTCTCGTTCGGCCAACCCTAAAAACTATTTGGACGAACTACTGCTGCAGGTACGTGAAGAACATATGTTCTTCTATTTCTTTCTTCTTCTGTTTACAGTCGCATGAAGAATATTGATTATTCTTCTTCTCTTATTAACAGGTTAAGAGGCTCGGGCGTTTGAGGAACAAGAGTTCTTCATCTGTGTGTAAGTACCCCTTCCTCTACCTACAGTCCATGGATTTCAAGGAAACTAATATCTTCAATCTATCCTCTGTAGGATTCATCCAACGTCTGCAGCATCATTGATTCTTACAAATCCCTCACGGTCATCTCCAAATCAACTCTTAAAGGTAGGTTTTCTCAAGTTACTGTAGCCCAAATAATTTAAGACAAGACTTATATACGTATTGACATGACATGCATACGGTTTAATATGGTTTTATTATGTTTCTGCAATAATTTTGAAAGAGACGCCCTGTCCAGGGTGCTAATTTACAAGACACGACCATGTCCAGGTCGTCAATTTCATATTTGACGCCCTGTACACAGGCGTTAATTTCATATAAATCTTAAGAACTGATTATCCATGCAATTACATGAAATCAAATCAATAATTGTTAACGGTTAAAAGTCAATAAACATGAAACATCAAATCTAATATACTGCATCTGAATTCCTGCCAATTTTCCTGTCATGACTATATGATTGTTATCCTTGATTATCGTGCAATTGTTGCTGATCATGTAAATTCCTGATATTTCTTGAATTCACGACCTAGACTAGGTCGTTTTCCATGTGGTAACGCCCCATCACAGGCGTGAATTAAAAATAAACGCCCCTTACTAGGGCGCGTATCTGTTAAAATCCTGAAATTCACATATTCTGTAAAATGGAATTAGAAAGTAACGCCCCTTCCAAGGGCGCGTTTTTGATAAATTTCTGAGAATAATTATATCCTGTCGAATATGTAAATGATGAGACGCCTGCCTCTGCAGTCGTCAACTTCTGAAGAAACGCCCCTTCCGAAGGCGCGTCTTAGATAAATTATTGAATTATTGAAAATTCTGCAAAACGGACCGTATGTAAACGCCCTTCTGTTAGGCGTTAATTACTTAAGAAACGACTTGACCTAAGTCGTTATTTTACTGTAAACTGATTTTCCCTCTGGTTTGCTAACCGATGGTTTATATATTATACATATATATATATATATCGGCACTATTCTCCACTCCGTGAGTATAGTCCCACTTTTCACGGTGTTTTATCGATCACACTCAATTCTCATTGACATACAAGCTCTCCATTGGACATTCCGTTCCTTTGGACTAGCAAGTTAGTCATAGAGACCTCCGTAAGACTCCTCGTAGCCTTGGATTCCCTCAAGGCCGACTGAGCTGGTTGTACCCTAAAAACCCATTACACGATCCTTGCCATGTCAATCTAAAGAAACATGGTATACCGACCCTTATGATTATACAAAGAGTATATCATGAGAAATTCTTGATGGGATGATGATATCATGCCATATCGTGTCATTCTTGTAAACCCCAATTCTATGATAAGAATGAGGGTATCTTGCTTGATCTAATGTTCATGTGGACCTCAATTCTATATAAAAAATGTCCATATTGATTTGTCATGGTACCTAAGGTAAGGGAACCATATTCTACCTAGTTTTATCGACATCGTGATTATACCGTTAGTATCGCCATTCTATGTCCTTTGTCATATTTTGGACTCTTTTCTATCAAAGTTGTCATACGTGTCTACAAGCTTGATTATTGAAATTCTATATTGGCTATACGAACAAGAGTGGATGTCAAAACACATGATAAATGCCTGCGCATATAGGGCCCGATCTGGTCCTGGGAGGAGCACCCGAAAGTACTTGTGCCCATGGGAGTTAAAATGATAAGGTATCTGGCATTATACCGAGTACTTGACTTGCTTGATTGGACATTCCACACACATCTTGTACTTGAATCGTACTTGACTTTACATGAAATGCGTGGCCCGAAAAAGGGTAATTTACTTGCTTGATACATGATAGCCAAAGTTCTTGACATGACTTGTTAAACGTGCTTGCTTGAATACCTTGAATACACTTGTTATCTGGTTGGAAGTTCATGATTAAGTTCATCTTATTTCTTTGATATTACCTTCTCTCTATCTTGTCGTTTTATGCGAGCATGCATAGCTTTATTGCATTCATGAAAGATGTAATTACTTAAACCACTTGCTAGTACTTGAGATATAATTTCCTACTGAGCGTTCGCTCATTCCGTTTGTTCCTTTGTACTTTTCAGGTAAGTCCGACGACGATGGAAGTCAATCGGATGGGAATGGTCAAGAGTGAAAGTGATAGAGCTTCTACAAGTGTCGTCTAGTCTTTTCTATAGTTTCTTGAGTCAACTATGTATTCTTTTCCTTTTTATTTAACAGAGTATTGGATTTGTAATAGTCTATCCATTATGAAATAAAGGATTGGGTTATCTTGCTATTTTGCGCATCTCTGTCTTTGAGTCGAATACACGACCACTCTGATTGACATGATTGATATAGACACGTCGCGCATCTCCGGGTATCTTCCGCGCTCGGGGCGTGACACCAGCACATCAAGTGGGTCTCCAAATCAATCTGCTCCTCAAACAACAAAGAAAATTTCTGAAAATGATTTTAAGAAAAAGAAAAGTTTTAACACAAAGCCCAAAATGTAAAAAAGGTTTCAAAAAGTTCAAGGTAGGCGAAAAATAAACTTGAATGTTAAATGTTTTTATTGTGGCACTCATGGTCATGAAATGGATGATTGTAAAGTCATGAAAATGGATGATGAAAATAGATGCAAAGATAAACATGCTTTCAAAAGAAAGAAAAATGTTTCATACTTCTATTGTCATAAACTTGGCCATGTAATGAAAAATTATTTTGTGAAGCAAAAAGATGAACTTCATGCCATGAATACTAAGTTTAATGTTCAAAAAAAATTCAATGACAAACATGCCTTTCATCCTCAAAGGTTTTCAACTAACAAGGGAAAGTTCTTTTGAAAAACTTTTGCTCATAATGATAAATCATTTGTTAGAACTACTTCTCATTGTTGCTATCATTGTGGGAAGTACAGGCATGTTATGAAAGAATGTTGATTTTTGAAAACTAATAATTTCCATGCTTCTAGAATGAATGTTAGGTTTAATTTTGTTAGACCAAGATCTTTTGGAAATAGGAGATGGAAAACTTTTGAAAATACTTTTGCTCATGAAAGAATATCTTGTGCTAGAAATGCATCTCCTCAACGTTTTTATTGTGGAAATCATGGACATGTGATTGAGGACTGCAAGATCATGAGAAATGATGACATGAATGCAATGAAATTATAGAAGAATTTGGTTGGTGGTAATGCTACTAACTCCAAGGGACCCAAGAAAACATGGGTTCTCAAATTTGTCAAATGAATTGGATTTGATGCAGGTGTGCCTTGAGGAAATAAATTGAAAGAGGTTCCAATAAAGGGAACAAGGCACACTCGTTTGGTAATACCCCGACTTTGCTTCTTATTGTTAAATTGGTTGATGTCTTCTAATTAGGTTATGGTTCTTACATCATGTTGTGTTTGAATTGTAATTCTTCACAAGTCATACAAGCTTTCTTTGAATAAATATTTAGTATATCAAATGGTGATATATGAAATGATAGATTAAGTCTATCAGGAAGCTATCACTATGCTTGAGGTGATCTTAGGATCAAAGTTCTCCGCCGTTGTACCAAAATTCAGAAATTGAATTGTTTGGCTAATGTGGAAACATGTGATTGGAATGAAATTAATTTGCCTTGATTTACAATGATCTTAATTTACAATTGGTATCAATTGAAAATCTTTTTTGTTTCAAGAAGATAAATTTTCTGAAAATGGTTGCTTGTTCATCATTTGAATGTGTATGTCTCATTGTGCAATCTGTCATGTTGATCAAAAAATCAAGTTTTTGGATCTTACTTTTACATTGCATTTTATTAGAATTCATGCATTAGGTGCATTTAGTTAATTCAAATGAAAAATTAAAAATTTACATTTCGTAGGCATGTTAAATTTTACAATGCATTTAGAACATTCAAATAAAATCTTAAATTCTACATTCATGATGCATTCTACATTACATTTTGCATGTTTCCACTGTGTGCTTGCATGTTAATATATGCGACAACCCCTTCCTTGAAAATTCTAAGACCAAACACTCCCTTGATAAATAATGTTGCATCTGAGTCTTAAAAGTGTGTTTCTTGTCATACAATAAGGGGGAGTAAAGATTTGATAAGTGCATCTCGATAGGGGTAGCCACATTGTTATGTGCTCATAATGTGTTCGATGTACATGCTAAATCAAATTCGCACACTTCATACACAAAATGTGAAATGAGTGTAGTCATAAGGATGTAGGAATTTCCTTTCAACGCTCTAGAGATATTAAACCTATTGCACGTTTGTTAGAGAGGCAGTTGAGGAAAAAGTTGCTTGCCTATTTGTTGAAAGAAAATGAAAAATGAATGGCAGAGCAATGTTTAGTCTCATTGAGTAAATTAGGCACATGTCACATGAGACGTGATGTGATTCATTTCAGAAAGGTGTTATACTATAATATCTCTGCACAAAATGAAGTGAAACGGTTAATACTCTTAATAACCAGGGAGTCTGACATGAGCTCCATATGTCTCCTCGCGTAAAAAGTAGTTATTTGAACTTGATCACTCAAAGAAAAATTCTGATTGTCATTGTAAAAAATTTTGAATTGAAAAATTCTAAAAATCTCATTGTGGCAAAGCGTAGCCTCCAATACTCTGTTTTCTTAAAATGAAATACAGTTTGTATAATCTCTCATTGTGTTGATCTGAAAATCTAAATATCCATATTGCAACAATCTATTTTCATGTCATTCACTTACACATATGAAAATTTGATTTAATATGTATTCAGAAAATTGATTGATTGCATTGGCTTTTGCTTAATTCTTCTATATGATTGCACAATCCCCTATGTGTATACATGAGCATTCTAATTTTAATGACTCACCTGCACTTTTCGTACACCTATCCCTTCACTTTAAATAAAATGGGGGAGCTATATTGCATGTATATACATTTATCTACTTGGAGGTCAATCACACTTGCTCATCCTACTTGCATTTCAAACATATGCAATTAGTTCATACATATTGTGCATATATTGGCATTTATAGCATTCACACATGCATATTTTGAATCACATCCTTTTGAACATATTGTGCATATGGATATCTTAATAACCCCATTGTCTGTCATGTTTTTGTCAATGACAAAGGGGGAGAAAGCAATGTTGTTTTTGATTTGCTACTATCACGAATTACCCATAATGATCCCCACTTCTGATTATGTCAAAGGGGGAGAGAGCATTAATGCGTAACATTTTGTCATCATCAAAATGGGGGAGATTGTTGTGTATGTGATTTTGATGATTACAAAATGACTTTGTCGCTTGGCCTTGTGCTTGAATAGTTATTCATGTATTCATGTGCTTGAATCATCCTTGTTCTCTTCCTATGGAGTCATGTTCTAGAATGAGAATGAATTTGTGAAACATGCTTGAAAGAATGCATATGTCTTGTACTCAATGAGAATTTGAGAAATCATGTTTGCATGATTTGATATTCACTAATGTGTGTGATATAAGTGATGCATGCATTTTGAAGATTCTATGTTTATGACAATGCTCCTCATGAAAATAATGCTTCATGAATGCCATCAACATTAATGAGTATTTATGCTCATTTGAATGCTATCATACTCACTTGCTTGTAAAAGCTTAACTCTCACTTGAATGCCAGTTATGCTCATTTGAATGCAAGTGTGCTAATCTTCTTGCATTGCAGGAACGAGTCATGATGGACATCAAATGGAACTCAAGAGAATGCTTAAATAAGTCACCTTGTTATCCATCATTCAGAACATGTGTTAATTTTACCTCTATTCTTCAATGAACCATTGGTAAGGCTTTGCAATTCACATATCTTCAGTTAAGTGAATTTTGGGTAAGAGAGCTATAGTGTGTTGACCCAGAATACTTGTGCGTAGATTTACATGTGGTTTCATGTACCTTTTTCATGGGTCATTAAGGTTTGCAGATGTATGCTTCATGCATTTTCTATATGAAGTTTTTATGGTCATACATGTCATTCAAATGCATGGGATGTGATGTTGATTTTTGGTTGAGACGTCTTGGACTTTCATACATATTCTTTTAAGTTGCTAAAGACATGAATGTGGTTCATGCATTTTCTACTTGAAGCTTTCAAGCTTGTAATGTGCTTGAAATATTCATACAAGACTTCTGAGAGTTTGTTCTATATTACTCATGCATTGCATGAATACTTGGTCTTGTGAACAATGCACTAAAAGCTTGATTTATTGACTTGATGCGTGAAAGAATTGCATTGAGTTGGCTCTTCTGAAGATGGCTTCAATTAGGTCTCAATCAATGAGATTGTGTTCATTGAACACATCTTTCTATTTGAATGATAATGATATATCATTCATGAGGTCATTGTGATTTCAATGTGTGCATGCCTTTATGATATTGTATGGTTCTTCAAACATGTGTGGTAGCACATCATCTTATCATGTCATTGGTTTTGAGCTATAGATTTGATTCATACATGTGTAAATGAATATCCATCACTTGAAGCTTTTTGATGTTGAGCATATGGAAGATAGAAGAATGCCATGTGCATAATTAAGCTCTCGTGCCTTTCTATTTGACATCATAGCAAAAGCTTGTGACCTAGGTTGATGTCGTGGTACATGTCATTATATTTGGTTGATTGAGATATTTATGTTCTTCATATTAAAACCTTGTTAATTGGTGGAATGTGATTTTGTTGGTGGGGAATGGAAAGCCAAATACATGTTTGAATAGGTTCAATGATGTATTTTATTGTGAACATGTTCATAGAGTTAATGCTTGATGCAAGGATTTGATTCTCAACTAACCACTTGCTTTATCATATTTTTCAGGATGAAAATTCATAGTTGATCTTCATGGGATTATGGTAATATTTAATCATTTGTTTTCTCATGAATTAATAGTGGTTTATCAGGTTTTTCTAACCCTCACTGGCTGGGGTCGACCCTTCGGGTCGACCCTTAGAGATTCTCGACATAACAGAACCCAGTTATTGCAGCCAGCTTGCAGCGGTCGACCCACTGCAAGGGTCGACCCCAAGGGTCGACCCTTGTGAGTTGATTTTTTATTTTCGGTCTGCCAGCCCTCTGGTTGCCCGAGGGTCGACCCCAAGGGTCGACCCTTTTGGAACGGGAGGTCGTAAACCACTAAAACTCATTCTAAACCCTATGAAACTTTACCAAAATATCCCCCCAATGGTTTCTAATGTTATGAGGGTGTTTCTAACATGTTTTAGGAGGGTTATATGAGTCTTTTGGCCTTTTCTCTATATATATGGATGTGAACTCCGAGTTTTCAATAGGAAGAACCCTATTGCTCATTTGTTCTTTCTTGTACGTGAAGAAAAGGGGGAAAATGAGGTGGAGCTCTTGCGATGAGAATATCATCTACATCCCTGAAGATCTGCAGCTCATGGAAGAAGGAAAAGAGGAGCGGCTCGAGGAGAGGAAGAAGATGATGCCAGAATCGTGATCATCCATCAACGAGCCAAGGAGAATCAGATTTTGTTGAAGAAGGGGGTGCTTTATTCTCGATGCATCTTTCTATTTTCTATCTATAAAGTTTGTTTGGGGGATCATTGCATCTATTTGTCTTCGTTTCATATACATCCGAAAGAATATTTTATGTGGGTGTTCGGAGAAAGGGTTCTCCGAGTGTTTGTGTTGACGCGTGTGCGTCGATTTGTGCAGAGTATATCCTCGTGTGTCCTTGGGCGTATCTTGGGGTGTGTTCCCCATGTGTGGTTGGGAGTTTACTCCCGTGTGGTTGTGTAGGCGTTGCCCTACGTGTGTGTGGTGGAGCTTGGCTCTGTGTGTGTGGGGGGATTTATCTCCAGGCTATTTTTATAGTAGTGAAGCCTCATCGGTTTGGTGAGGGGTGAACGTAGGGAGCCCGTCATGGTCCCGAACCACCTTTAAAATCTCCGTGTCTCATGGTTTGATTTATGTGATTGTGTGCATCACCGTTTTATCTATTTATGCAATCGTTTGTGCTCGGTAAGATTGAGAGAACCTAGTTTATTCTATTTAGTTTAAATTCCTCAATCTTGTTCAACTTGCTAATTCTGCTGCGAGTAGGTTTAAGTTTTTAATTGGACATATTTTTAGTATAGGGATCTATTCACCCCCCTCTAGATCTGTGTTCCTGCACTACGGGACCCAACACTTGGTGACGCCGATCGCTTTCGGTGACTTTGCCCCTGTCAATGGATCACCCTACTTCCTGGGTATGGTCCCTGTGGCTGTTCCGCATCCGATTCCAGGTCCTGTTCCTGCTCACGCTTTCGATGTGCCGCTCTCTCTTCCAGCGTCGGTGGCCTACCCGAGCATCAGACTCGGGGCCTCCACTACCGGCCCCCATAGGGGTCCCAGATCATCTCCTGCCCAGACAAGCGTCAGCTCCCGGGCCCAGCATCGACCGATCTCCAACACCGGCTCTACACCCCGAACTTCGGCTTCTTCTACATCATTTCACTCTGGCCTTCCACCCCGAGTCTCAGCCAAGCTGGCACCCGACACAGGCTTTTCACCTGGGGTCCCCGGCCGCTCAGCACTCTACTCGGGTTTCCAACTCCGAGTCCCAGTTGGGTCGGCACCCAACATGGGATTCTTCCCCGGGTCCCCGGCTCCTCAACACCCCTCTCGGGCTCCCACCCGCGAGTCCCAGCCAACCATGCCCCCGACATGCGTTTCCCACCCTGGGGCCAAGGCTCCACAGTGTTTTACTCAGGCATCTCGACCAGAGCCTTGATCGAGCCAATACTCAATATGGGTTCCCAACCCTGAGTTCGAGGCTCCCCAGCACCTAGTTCAGGCACACAACCCCAGGTCTCACTAAGGGCGGTCCACGACGTGGGATTCCCGCATCGGGCCCCTGGCCTCCCAACTCTACAACAGGGTCTTTACCCCTACAATCCGGCAATGCCGACTCCTAACAAAGGTATTCCTCCTTGGGGTACGACAACCTCAGCGCCCAGCCCAGGTCTTCGGCCCCAAATTCTAGTAGTGCCGACACTCGATGTGGGTTCACAACCTCGAGTTTTCGGCACCCCAACATTTCCCACAACATCGGTTCTCGGTGCAAGAGCCTCCCCTTGGGGATCGGCAACACTTCTATCTGCCCGGGTAGAAGCCTACACTCGGGTCACTCAGCCATCGACTCTCGGTATGGGCTCCATGTCCCGAAGGCCGATCCCAGCACCTTTTGCTGACAGCTTTGCGCTATCGACAACGGTAGATCAGGTCTTATCCGTCTACCACCTTGGAGTAGGGTCCTCCTCGGCTCCCCAGAAGAAGCGTCATAGCGGTCACAAAGGCAGGCGGCCCACCGCCCACCCAACAATTTCGATAAGACCCTCCTTGTCGGCGAATTGAGGATTCCTCTCAATGGGGGCGAACCCATTATATCCCAGGATTGGGTCGTGCCTACGATCCCCACTACCAACCGCTTCAGCCTCCTGCAACGAACGCGAGAGGATAAGGCGGAACAAAGATTAACAGGCACCACGGCAACAAACCGGGGGCATCTGCACCAGTCTCGTACCCAGAATCCCAAGTCTCATCGAAAGAATAATGACACGGGAGGTCAGTTGCCTAGCCTGATAAGAATCTAGGTTACCCGAGGCTCAAGCCGTTCGAAGGCACGTACCAAGAACCCCCTTTGAACTCTCGGGCACGACGTCGATCGAGACGAAGTCGAGGCTGCACCGACACAGTCGGACGGCACCCAGTCACTCAATGTCTCTCGCCTAAAAAAGTAGAAACAAGGAAGGGCTCGTGCTGAGCCCCGCCAACACCCAGCCTCAGGTTCTCCTCGAGCCGATCCCGGCATCCCGATGGAAGAGCCCCCTCAACGGACCTCAGTCTTTGATAGACTAGGGGCACCAATCTTCTCCGATAAGCATTCCCAGAAGAAGCAGACGGTTCAGTTCATCAACGACGTGATTCGAGTGTTCACGTGTTATGCCACCGGACACTAGCCCGACACTCAGTCCGATGACCTGAACCAGCCTCTGGCCCAACTAAGGTGGCCCCGCCATCAAACTCAACCCCCAACACTGCTAGGCCATATCGGCACCTCTACCGGACCTCAGACATCAGAATGCGTCGAAGAGGTCCCAGCCGAGGATCGTGGCGCTCCTATCAATGCGGAACCAATCAACAATGATCCTCCAGAAAATGAGGTTCAAGAGGTGACTCTCGAGACCTTCTTGAAATAGAATCAACACTTGAAGGCCCTCCTACAAGATCTTCTTAAGGAGCGAGACCTTCACCCTCAGCAACCTACTAGGCCTCCAGCCGAAGCACCAGCACTACCAGTGGGCCACAATGTTGCCAACGCCTCAAAAGTCACGGCCCGAACCCCAATGGCAGTAGGGTTTGGCATACCATTAGTGGAATCGCATCGACAAGCCTCCAACACGCCAGTGCTGGAAAACCTCATGGCACAACGGCAGATAATTGAGTGGATTGTCAAAACAAAGCTCGCCTAGTACGGGGAATGGGTTGCCACTATAGACCTCTACAGTGTACCTTACCCACTGTATCACCAACTAAAAAAGCTTCCCGCGGAGTACGCCAAGCCCCCGAGGTTGCAAAAGTTCAAAGGGCAAGGATCTCCACATGAGCACTTTGCCTACTACATTACGGCCATGGGCAAGCTTGCATTGGATGAGTCATACCTCCTCCACTACTTCACCACCTCACTTATGGGAACAACCTTTCAATGGTACTCCTTCCTGAAGCCCAATTCAGTAGTCAACTGGGCAGATCTCTAGAAAAAATTCCTTGACCACCTCCAAATGGTCGAGCGCAAGATCTCCCGGGCAGAGCTCTGCTCTCTTCGGTAGAAGAAGGGCAAGAGTGCCCTAGACTTCATCAAGAGATGGCGAGACCTTAGTATGAGGTGTGTCAATCCTCTAGTCCAGGAAGACACCATCACTATATGCCGCAAAGGCTTGGCTGCCGAGGTCAGTGAAAAGCTTCTCGGCACCAATATTAAATGCTTCGACCAACTCAACTCGGTAGTCACCGAAATAGAGATGTTCTTCACCGATAACCCGAGCTATACTTCAGTAAAGGGTAAATAGGCACGAGAATGCCAACTCAGGAAAGAGGTGAACATCATCGAGTTCGCCCCCACTACCTAAGCTAGCAAGGAGGGCGAGTTAAGCAGCTCTGACAAGAAGCCAGCAGACAAGCCGGCTGCTCCTACCTTCTCAGAGAGTATGAAGACGCCCTTCTCCTTCAAGAATGAACATACGAAGATCATCGAGCTGCCAGAAGCTCGCAAGATTGATGAGGCCCAGAAAATTGATGATCCTAGCTATTGCCCATATCATCGCATGTTAGGCCATCCACATGAAGATTGCTACGTCTTCAAGACTCAGGCACAGAAGCTGATCCGAAATAGCTTGATGAAAATGAAGAGCGGTCTCGTTGATCCCCCGCAACCACATGCGTGGTCCAGACCCGCTAAGGCGACGCGTGTGATTCACTACATAGCTAGTGTAATTCACATGATGGCCACGTTCTCTCTCTCTGACACCAAAGTAGAGGAGCCCAGCACCATCCAAGGTGAGCACTCATTATGGTATCCGGGGTGGAGACCCTGGCATGACCGCATACCTCTATCCTTTCAAAAAGAAAGAATAATGCGGCTATTTGATATCCTCACCGAGAGTGGGAAAATCATGGCCCACGAGCCGCCGACAGACTACACCCAATGGGACTTTAGTCATCTTCAGTACTGCCCTTTTCATGCCAGAATCTGCCATGCGATCGAATCCTGCGAGGAAGTTTAGCACTTAATATAGGAACATATCTAGTGGAAGCAGATTGATGGTGAGGGGAACTCTAAGGCGATTCTGAGACTTCTAGAAGCCGTTGAAGAAACCCTGAGCATTACCCGAAATGACCCAGATCAACCAGATCCTCCTCGAGCAAATGGGCACGGATTGCCTTACCAACATGTTCTGAAGTGGCTTGAGTTTCTGACTGATAATTGAGAAGCTCTCGAGCAACTCCGAAGCTGTAGAAGGCAGGACACCAGCTAGGAGACTGAGCCGAGTAATTTCTCAATCAACGTCATCCATCATCTTGCCACCCTAGCACCTCTAGACGCCCAGATACTGAGTACCAATCGGCCAGTTCCTGCCACCACGGCCTCGCAATGGCGACCTTTGCAAGAGCTGGAGTCTCCTTCATTCTTTAAAGAGGATACCACCAGGCTAATCTGAGTCCCTCTAAGCCGAGAAGACGTCCTGGTAAGCGAGATGACGATTGGTGTCCCAAGCTCCTCTGTAACACCCAGGATCTTTGTTGGATCTTTATTGGGTCTTTCGGATCCTTTTTGGTGAGTTTCAGATCGCTTTGGTGGCTTCCGAGTTGAGCTTTACGAGCCGTGTGGGTTTTTCTCTCGTACTAGTTGCGGAACCCTACGGTGAGTTTATTTCTCAATTCAACGACTCGTGAACGCTACAGCTGCGATGTACTGTCCGAGCTGGTCGTTTTGACTATTTTTGCATATTTTTCTGAATTATTGCATTTTTGGCTCAATTATCAGATTTTTAGAAATTAGAAAAATTTCTAATTTCTTTTTCTTATATCCCTCTCTCTCTCCCCCACTCTCGCACAATCTCCCTCTCTCCTCCCTTTCTCACCCTCTCTTTCCCTCTCTCGTTCTCTCTCGTCTGTGGGCCATTCGGCTTGGGGCGCGCACTGTTGCGGAGCTGGCCAAGGTGGGGACGCGATGGAGTGATCGGGATGCGGTCTGGGGCGGCGAATGGAGCGTTGGATGGCGCGATCTCTCGGTGGATTCTGAGATGGCGTCGTTCGTGGTTTTGGAGATTTCGGCGTGGTTTAGTCCCCTCGGGGCGCAGTTTCTTCGGTGGAGGTAGGGTGATGGATCCTCACTTCCTCCTCTTTGTTTTCCCTGCCATTGCACGTCGTTCGATGTGAAAACGGCTGAGTTTAGGCTTGTTTTACCTAAACCATGATTTTTGGGTTTAGTAGGGTTTGCCGAAAAACGGCAACCATTTACGGCGTAGTTAGTATCAAATTGACTGTTGGGATGTCTGGATCCCATTCATGTGAGTTTCGTGTTGATCGGTGGTCATTCGAGGCCGGTAGGAGTCCGGGAACCTCGTTGACTCGTTTAGGGTCGATTCGTTGGAATCGCCCCGATCTCTCATTTTAGTGCTTGCATGTGGGCTTGTTAGCCTCCTAGTGTTGTTTTCTATCGTGTGCCTTTGTTTCCCCTGCTCTGCGGCGTGAATGGGGTGTGGAACGGCCCGATTTGGCGTTACCACTGTTTTCTCGCCGTGACCGGTGTAGCGGTCGTTCCAAGGACCGTCACAGTCCCTGACGGCCCTACGACAGACCGTCACAGCGTTTGGACGTTTTTAGTTTTCGTGGCAATGGGAGTGTGACGGGACAAGGGAGGCGCGTCACAGCTCTCTAACGCGTCCGGGGTGATGCGTCACACTTATTTTGTCATTTTGTGTTTTGGGTAAGTCGGTTCCCCTGACGCGCCTGCCCTTGTGTGTCAGGCTTGTGTAATGCGCCTGCCCCAGGCCATTACGTTCAGTTTGACCGATTTTGACCGTTTGAGTCGGTTCGCCTAACGGTGGTGTCCCCGTGTGTCACAGCGTTGTAACGTGCCTGTCCTAGGCCGTTACGTGCTATTTTGGCCGAGTTGGGTGGTTGTGTCGTTGGCTCTAACAGCCACACCCCCATGCATTAGGCTTGTGTAACGCGTCCGTGATCAATCGTTACGTGCCTTTCGGCCAGTGGTTTCTTGACTTGAGCTAGTTGGCCGTGACACGCCTGCTTTGCTGCGTTAGGCTGTGTAACGCGCCTGGTCTAGTGCGTTACGTGGTTCGAGTGTCGTTTTAAGCTTGAGGTCTGTTGGCCCTGACGGCCCGGGTCAGGTGCGTCAGAGCGGTGTAACGCGCCTGGTGTAGGCCGTTACACGCCTTGTGTGTTTTAGATGTTGGTTAGGGCAGTGTGTGTGTGATGGCTCTTCCTCCGACCGTCACGTTTCTGTAGCGTGTCTGCATTAGACCGCAACAGTTGGAGTGTAACGGCCTAGAGTTAGACCGTCAGATTCGTGTAATGGTCTAAGGGTGGTGCGTTACAGTCCTTGTGCTCCGATTTCTGTCGTTTTGGTTTCTGCTTGTCTTGGCTTGACCTCATGACCTGCCCATTTTCCCGTGGATGTCTCCTGACATCCTATGAGGGCTAAGACTACGTTGTAAGGTAGCCATGAGTTTTCTCGCTTGAGGTAGGATTCTTTTCCTACTTTAGAGTTGTTGTCTGGTTCCGGTCAACCCGGTGTGGCCCAGTGGTTGACGGGTAACCGTGTGTGTGTCTCGACGGTTCTGTCCAGTTTGAGACTTTGGTTCTGGATGTCTCGAGGTACTGTGTTACCATGGTTTTTGTGTCCAGGTGTGCTGAGGGTTCTTGGTGCTCCCTCAGGTATCCGTGAGTCATTTCCTGCGGAGTGTTGTTTCCTCTGGCTTAGGATTAGACCGATTGGCGGCTTGTCCCACTGTCTGTGACGATCTTGCCTTTGAGTCGTCCGACTCAAGGATCGTTACGTGGTAGGTCTAGTTGCCTTATCCTGAGTTTGTCGGCAGTGGTTGTGCTGCCATTGGTGCCTCGAAGTACGTGGCGTGGGGCGTTCTTGCCTGCCCGTACTTCATCACTTGTGTTTTGAGTTTCTGTGTCATGTGAGCCTCCGCTTGTTGTAGCCCTAAGGCCTTTGAGTTGCCGACCCGCTAACGGATGGTGGTGGGGTGTTCCCGTGATAGGGTTTGTAAGCTAGTTCCGTGGGCTCCCAGCCAACGGTAGCGTCCTACCGAGGGAGAAAACTAGCTAGATAACCTGGCTTAGGCTAGAGCCAGTGTGTGCACACGTTGTCAGGGAATGAGGACTTACGCCGATGGGTGTGACCCTGACTAGTTACTTGTTCTCTTATTCTGTCGTTGCTGTTGTTCCTGTTTGGTTCAGCGCGTGTCTGCGACTCTGCCGTGGTTTCAGCGGTACCGTAGGTGAGACACTTGTGGTGCAGCATAAGACGTCAGTGGACGCAGCTGGCTATTCTTCATGTGAGGAGGTGCTTCCGTCATGTGACACGTGACTCTCGGCGTTTCCTGTGTGTCGTGACCTTTCCGAGTTAGCCCTCTCGTGGCCCTACTCGAGGTCTATGTGGCGTTGTGTGCATGACGTTCTAGTCGTGTGTGCCGTCGTGTTTGTCCGTCGTCTGTCTATATCTTTTCTAGACTTTTGTCTGTCCTTCTAGGCCTTTGTCTTAGACCTGGCGTCGTGTCGGCAGATCGGTAACTCCTGACTTTGTCAGTTCAGAGTCTCCCTTCCGTCGCTGCCTAGAGTAGTTTGGGGTGTCGAGGTTAGTTCGGCAGCCGCTTGTCTGGCGCGGATTCTCCCCCTTTCCTGCTTGTTCCCTACTCCTACTCCCCGTCTGTTCTTTACTGCTTTTAGAGTAGTTTTACAGCTTTGTAGTGTAGCTTTTCCTGCTTTGCTACACATGTTGTTTCTGCTGTTGCTTCCGTTCTGTGTTCTGCGTGTTTTTCAGTGGGGATTCGCGTGACCCCTACTGAGCCTCTGTTTGGAGACTCACCCCTACTTTTCAGGTGGGCATCGTCTCTGTTCGTGGTTCCTGGCGTGGCGTGTTCGTAGCTGCCAGTGGTACCTGCGTCGGGTTTCCCCCGACCTTAGTGTACATTTTTTTCCTGTGGCCTGTACTCGTCTTTAATTTCTTGGACTGGACTCTGGTGTAATTGTTAAATTGAAACTGTTAATTAAAAAGTAATTTTATTTCTGCTACTTTAGCAAACCGATCTAATGAAATTTAATTGCTTACTGTTCTATCTCTGTGGCTTCAATGTACTCTACACATGCCTTTTTCCCTTCGGAGCTTTACCGGTCTTGGGAGGCCTCGCGGGTTCCATGTGGTATCACATGTATTCGGTAGTCATACCGGGTATACCAAGTATCCGTGATCCGGGTCGCCACAGGTGGTATCAGAGCAGTGTTCTGAGATGTTCGGAGTTCTTTTCTGAGCTATCGGAGCATTATTATGTGAAGTACATGGGAATCCGAGATATTGTAGTATCCAGAGTCCTTAAAGTCCTGTACAGGCCTTCTTTTGCTGGCTTAGGTGTTGCGATGATTTGTCGCGTTGTTTTCTTCATATGTTGTTCAGGTTGCTGTTGACCTTTGGCCTTGGTCTGATGACCGTACACGTTCTTACGTTATTTTGGTCGTCCCGGCTTGAGTCTGTTCAGCTCCTGATGTGTCTCGCTTCTGTTGAAGTGCTCGATTTGATTCCGTGGTTGAGAAGTTGCTCAGGCAAGCTAGGATTTTCCCTTCCTGGTGAGCTTTCGTGGTTGAGCTAATTACTTCTTGTCCCTTCTGGTGGAATCTTTTCGAGGTTTGCCTTGGAATTGCTATCTTGGCGATACTTTTGTCCTGTGTCTGCTTAAGTGCGGATAATGTTTATTCTGAGCCTGATCTGCTCTTTGCTATGCGGTTCCTTAGCTTTGGACTCCATTATGGTATTAAGAGCTGTTGTGCACTGTGTTTGTCGTGCCGTGTCCAGCGGCCGATGTGTTGTGAAGGCTCATTTACCATTTTCAGGACGTGAAGGTAAGCTGAGACTAGCTTTTTCCTTGTGCCTTGTGCTGAAGCTGGTACTCCTCTTATTTGCGTTTAGGCTTCTTGTGATCAGTTCTTCCCCAGATCGATACTCTTGGCGTGTTACGTTACGATTTTTAGGAGTTGCGATGGCGCCGAGTGTGTGCTGAGAGGCGGATACCGAGGTCTTTTCTAGTGCCAGCATTGTCGTTTGCGAATATTGGGGAATCTTTCGGCATTCCTTGCTGATTGAGTACCCTCTGTTCCGCATTCCTTCTCTTGGATGTTGTGCTCTCGAGGCGTGATCGTGATCCTTGAGGTGCGTTCCCAGAGATTGTTGTTTCTCGTTGTCGTGGGTCTTTTCTTGGTGAGCAGTCTGATGCGTGACCCGTCCTTTGTGGTTGTATGTTTAGCTGTTCTTATGCCTTGATGTGATCCTGCTTGCAGTTGTGTTCCATGGTTCTGTGTTCTGTGCGGAGCCGGAATCCTGCAAGTGTTATTGTTATCATTTGAACGCTGTTTCTCTGTGATTTTGTGTCTCTGTCTTGGACCATGACCTTGTCAGTTAGCTTGTTGTACTCCCTTTCTCTGGTAGAGTTAGCCTGCGACTCGATCGGACGTAATATCTGAGTGAGTGCTGACTTGATTGTGTTTGTGGTCCGTTGCTGTTGTCGTTGGCGTCCTGTGTGCCAGGTGTTCTCTGTCACCTTTGGCACTGGAGCCGATGATGTGGTCGAGCTGTCAGCTGTGAGGACTGTGTCTCCCCGTGTGAGCTACTGCTTGTCGTGTTGTCGTTGTGTTTCTCGGTATCGATTATCTGTTGTTGTGGCAGTCGTGTTCCATTTCTGGTGAGACGTAAACGGCGTTGCCCTATTTCGGAGGTGTTAGGATTGTGCTCACTTGGGTGCCGTGCTCTTTTGTGGATTGTTGCCTTGAGATCCAGAGCATGTGCCTGTAATTGTGATCTGACGATGTCCTCTGAGCCGTGTTTTTCGAGTTCTGTATTGCCGTGCTTCCGGCATTGTTGTTGGCTGATGCATGATGTGCATTGCCGATGTTTAGGTTGTTCTTCCCTTGCTTCTCCTTTGCTAGTCCTTAAAATTTGAGGGTGAAATTTCTTAAAGGAGGGGAGGATGTAACACCCCGGATCTTTGTTGGATCTTTATTGGGTCTTTCGGATCCTTTTTGGTGAGTTTTGGATCGCTTTGGTGGCTTCCGAGTTGAGCTTTATGAGCCGTGTGGGTTTTTCTCTCGTACTCATTGCGGAACCCTACGGTGAGTTTATTTCTCAATTCATCGACTCGTGAACGCTACAGCTGCGATGTACTCTCCGAGGCGGTCGTTTTGACTATTTTTGTGTATTTTTCTAAATTATTGCATTTTCGGCTAAATTATCGGATTTTCGAAAATTACAAAAATTTCTAATTTCTTTTTCTTATATCCCTCTCTCTCTCCCCCACTCTCGCACGATCTCCCTCTCTCCTCCCTTTCTCACCCTCTCTTTCCCTCTCTCGTTCTCTCTCGTCTGTGGGCCATTCGGCGCGGGGCGCGCACCGTTGGGGAGCTGGCCAAGGTGGGGACGCGATGGAGTGATCGGGATGTGATCTAGGGCAGCAAATGGAGCGTGGGATGGCACGATCCCTCGGTGGATTCCTAGATGGCGTCGTTCATGGTTTTGGAGATTTTGACGTGGTTTAGTCCCCTCGGGGCGCGGTTTCTTCGGTGGAGGTAGGGTGACGGATCCTCACTTCCTCCTCTTCGTTTTCCCTGCCATTGCACGTCGTTCGGCACGGAAATGGCTGAGTTTGGGCTTGTTTTGTCTAAACCATGATTTTCGGGTTTAGTAGGGTTCGCCGAAAAACGGCAACCATTTGCTGCATAGTTAGTATCAAATTGACCGCTGGGATGTCTGGATCCCATTCATGTTAGTTTCGTGTTGATCGGTGGTCATTCGAGGCCGGTAGGAGTCCGGGAACCTCGTTGACTTGTTTAGGGTCGATTCGTTGGAATCGTCCCGATCTCTCATTTTAGTGCTTGCATGTGGGCTTTTTAGCCTCCTAGTGTTGTTTTCTATCGTGTGCCTTTGTTTCCCCTGCGCTTCGGCGTGAATGGGGCGTGGAACGGCCCGATTTGGCGTTTTCACTATTTTCCCGCCGTGACCGGTGTAGCGGTCGTTCCAAGGACCGTCACAGTCCCTGACGGCCCTACGACAGACCATCACAGCGTCTGGGCGTTTTTAGTTTTCGTGGCAGTGGGAGTGTGACGGCCCAAGAGAGGCGCGTCATAGCTCTCTGACGCGTCCGGGGTGATGCGTCACGCTTATTTTGTCATTTTGTGTTTTGGGTAAGTCGTTCCCCTGACGTGCCTGCCCTTGTGAGTCAGGCTTGTGTAACGCACCTGCCCCAAGCCGTTACGTTCAGTTTGACCGATTTTGACCGTTTGAGTCAGTTCATCTAACAGTGGTGTCCCCGTGTGTGACAGCGTTGTAACGTGCCTGTCCCAGGCCGTTACGTGCTGTTTTGGCCGAGTTGGGTGGTTGTGTCGTTGGCTCTAACGGCCACGCCCCCATGTGTTAGGCTTGTGTAACGCGTCTGTGATCGACCGTTACGTGCCTTTCGGTCAGTGGCTTCTTGACTTGAGCCAGTTGGCCCTGACGCGCCTGCTTTGCTGCGTTAGGCTGTGTAACACGCCTGGTCTAGTGCGTTACGTGGTTCGAGTGTCGTTTTAAGCTTGAGGTTTGTTGGCCCTGACGGCCGGGGTCGGGCGCGTCAGAGCGGTGTAACGCGCCTGGTGTAGGCCGTTACGCGCCTTGTGTGTTTTAGATGTTGGTTAGGGTGGTGTGTGTGTGACGGCTCTTCCTCCGACTGTCACGTTTCTGTAGCGCGTCTGCATTGGACCGCAATAGTTGGAGTGTAACGGCCTAGAGTTAGACCATCACATTCGTGTAACGGTCTAAGGGTGGTGCGTTACAGTCCTTGTGCTCCGATTTCTGTCGTTTTGGTTTCTGCTTGTCTTGGCTTGACCTTGTGACCTGCCCGTTTTCCCGTGGATGTCTCCTGACATCCTATGAGGTCTAAGACTACGTTGTAAGGTAGCCAGGAGTTTTCTCTCTTGAGGTAGGATTCTTTTCCTACTTTAGAGTTGTTGTTGTCTGGTTCCGGTCAACCCGGTGTGGCCCAGTGGTTGACGGGTAACCGTGTGTGTGTCTCGACGGTTCTGTCCAGTTCGAGACTTTGGTTCTGGATGCCTCGAGGTACTGTGTTACCTTGGTTTATGTGTCCAGGTGTGCTGAGGGTTCTTGGTGCTCCCTCAGGTCTCCGTGAGTCATTTCCTGCGGTGTGTCATTTCCTCTGGCTTAGGATTAGACCGATTGGCGGCTTGTCCCGCTATCTGTGACGATCTTGCCTTTGAGTCGTCCGACTCAAGGATCGTTACGTGGTAGGTCTAGTTGCCTTGTCCTGAGTTTGTCGGCAGTGGTTGTGCTGCCATTGGTGCCTCGAAGTACGTGCCGTGGGGCGTTCTTGCCTGCCTGTACTTCAGCACTTGTGTTTTGAGTCTCTGTGTCATGTGAGCCTCCGCTTGTTGTAGCCCTAAGGCCTCTGAGTTGTCGACCCACTAATGGATGGTGGTGGGGTGTTCCCGTGATACGGTTTGTAAGCTAGTTCCGTAGGCTCCCAGCCAACGGTAGCGTCCTACCGAGGGAGAAAACTAGCTAGAGAACCTGGCTTAGGCTAGAGCCAGTGTGTGCACACGTTGGTAGGGACTGAGGACTTACGCCGACGGGTGTGACCCTGACAAGTTACTTGTTCTCTTGTTCTGTCGTTGCTGTTGTTCCTGTTTGGTTCAGCGCGTGTCTGCGACTCTGCCGTGGTTTCAGCGGTATCGTAGGCGAGACACTTGTGGCGTAGCATAAGACGTCAGTGGATGCAGCTGGCTGTTCTTCGTGTGAGGAGGTGCTTCTGTCACGTGATACGTGACTCTGGACGTTTCCTGTGCGTCGTGACCTTTCCGAGTTAGCCCTATAGTGGCCCTACTCGAGGTTGTGTGCGCGACGCTCTAGTCGTGTGTGCCATCGTGTTTGTCCGTCGTATTTCTAGATCTTTTCTAAGCTTTTGTCTGTCCTTGCAGGCCTTTGTCTTAGACCTGGCGTCGTGTCGGTAGATCAGTAACTCCTGACTTTGTCAGTTCAGAGTCGCCCTTCCGTCGCTGCCTGGAGTAATTTGGGGTGTCAAGGTTAGTTCGGCGGCCGCTTGTCTGGCGCGGATTCTCCCCCTTTCCTGCTTGTTCCCTACTCCTACTCCCCATCTATTCTTTACTGCTTTTAGAGTAGTTTTACAGCTTTGTAGTGTAGCTTTTCCTACTTTGCTAAACCTGATGTTTCTGCTGTTGCTTCCGTTCTGTGTTCTATGTGTTTTTCAGTGGGGATTCGCATGACCCCTACTGAGCCTCTGTTTGGAGACTCACCCCTACTTTTCTGGTGGGCGTCGTCTCTGTTTGTGGTTCCTGGCGTGGCGTGTTCGTAGCTGCCAGCGGCGCCTGTGTCAGGTTTCCCCCGAACTCAATGTAAGTTCTTTTTCTATGGCCTGTACTCATCTTTAATTTCTTGGACTGGACTCTAGTGTAATTGTTAAATTGAAACTGTTAATTAAAAAGTAATTTTATTTCTGCTACTTTAGCAAACCGATCTAATGAAATTTAATTGCTTACTGTTCTATCTCTGTGGCTTCAATGTACTCTACACATGCCTTTTTCCCTTCGGAGCTTTACCGCTCTTGGGAGGCCTCGCGGGTTCCATGTGGTATCACGTGTATTCGGTAGTCATACCAGGTATACCTGGTATCCGGGATCCTGGTCGCCACATCCTCTCTCTACTCTCCTGCCTCATCTCCACCTTCTAAATCAAGAGATAAGAAGGGGAAGCAAAAGCAAGATGAGACCGTGGCGCAACCATGCCATGTCTCTCCAATCGGCGAGCCTTTGGGTCCTCTTCGAATGCCCTGCACTCTAGTCTAGCACGTGAAGGAGACATCTTCGGAGTCTTCAGCGACTCTGGCCAGCAAGCATGATTCTTCACTACAAGGCCCAATCAATGCACGAAGTCGGGGTGACCACCAGGAGCGGTGATACCCCGCTACACCTTCAGTTGCCACTAGATACTGCTCCAAGCCAGATAATAAAGGCATGGCTAAGGAGCAAGACTCCAAGCGAGTCCCCCCGTCCACATCTCAATAGAGGACTGTGCCACCGCGGGTAAGGCATCAAACCACACATACGTCTTTCGGCGCCGGCCCCAGCATACCAGCTTATCAAAGGCTACCTCTTTCACCACCGCAGGTAAGGCATCAAACCACGCATACGTCTTCAGACGTCGACCCCAACATCCCAGCATACCAGGAGCTACCACTTGAGGTCATGGAGCAGGCGATCAATGCCACCTTCCAAATACAACAAACGGAAGGTGCCTAGATTGAAATCCGGGCAAAGAAAAGCCGCCGACCTCACACTTCCAAGACCTCAGATCGAAGATATCCTAAGTGGACTTATCAACTCCGGCTCCAGCACCTCTCCCTCCTACTCCCTTGGAGGCGGCTATCGCCAAAAGATAGGAGAAGAATAGGAGGAAGAACCTTAAAAGATGACTCAAGAAGCAAGCTGAGCAAGCAGCTACGCTACAATCACCAACCGAGCTGACGCATCTCTAAAGGCCGCAACGGCTCATTAATGACTTTGAAGAATACGTTCCTCCTTGTCCCACCGATGCTCTCCCACTTGATAGCTACATCCCGTCGAAAGAAATGCAGAAGCGAGCCCACCTTAGAAGCTGGATTCAGGAAATGATCTAGAAGATCAAGAACGGCGAGAGGCTCCTCATCCCAGAAGAACTCTCCTTGTTCTACAAAGATGAGGAGATCACCATAGAGTAGCTGGAAGAAATGCTCCGAGGCTGCACCTGCAATATGGTGGCTATCCCACCCCCTGACAACATCAATGCTTCTCGGCAAAGCGAGCCAGTAGCCTCCCGAACAAGGCAAAGAACTATCGACCCGCTAGGGCTACAACCAACTACGGAAAACATAGGCCGCGGAGAGGTCATGGCTGAGGATGTGGTAGAGGTCGTGGAAGAATCCCCGAGTTGCCTCTCTATCTGTCCACTTTCGACCCAAGCGAATCATCCTCTTTCGAGGGGAAGAACCTGCCCCCATTCTAGAGATAGAAATTTGGAAGGGCCCCTACATCTTTGATCCCTCCAGCACAGAGGGGATCTCCACCAATGCTCCAGTCCCTGCTCCAGTTCTGGTTGCTTCCGATGATCGAGCAGGTCCATCCGGCAAGGATGACCCGGCTCGCCACTCTCTTCCGGAAGAGCCATCATTGGCACCTGTAATGCCCTGGATCTCGTAGGATCTTTAATGGATCTTTCGGATCTGTTTCGGATTGGTTTCGTTGAGTTTCGGTTCGCTTTTGTGGCTTCCGAATTGAGTTTGACGAGCCGTGTGGGTTTTTCTCACGTACTAGTTACGGAACCCTACGGTGAGTTTATTTGTCAATTCTCGAACTCGTGAATGCTACAGCGTCGATGTACTCTTCGAGCCGGTCGTTTCGACTATTTTTGTGTATTTTTCTGAATTTGTGTATTTTCGGCGCATTTTTGGAATTTTCGGAAATTAGGAAAATTTCCTAATTTCTTTTCCTTTTTCTTTTCTTTTTCTCTTTCTTCCCTCATTCGGCCGCGACCGTTTCTCTCTCCCGTTCTCTCTCGTTTCTCCCCCTCTTTGGCCCCGGCTGCAGACGGAGCGACCGTGGGTGAGTTGGCGAGGACGTGGAGCTGGATTGGTGCGCGATGAGGCGAGGATCGGATCGATTCTGGCGCGATCCCGAACGGTGGATTCAAAGTCGGTGAAATTGGTTCGCGAGTGGTTTTCGACGTGGTTTAGTCCCTTCGGGGCACGGTTTCTTCGGTGGAGGTAGGGTGACGGATCCTTGCTTCTTCACCTTCGTTTTCCCTGCCATTGCACGGCGTTCGGCTAGGAAACGAGTGTGTTTGGGCTTGTTTTGCCTAAACCGTGATTTTCGTGGTTTTTAGGGTCGGCCGGTAAACGGTGACCGTTTGCGGTTCAGTTAGTTTCTAAATGACCGCAGGGATGTTAGAATCTCATCCACGTTGATTTCGTGCGATTCGGTGTTCATTCGAGGCCGGTAGAAGCCCGGGAAACTCGGTGACCTACTTAGGGTGGATTTGTCTAAATCGCCCGGATCGAGCGTTTTTGGTGTTGCATGTGGGCATTTTGGCCCTTGAATGTTGTTATTCGGTGTTGCGGTGTGTTTCCCCTGCGTTTCGGCGTGAATGGGGCGTGGAACGGGCCGATCCGGCCATTCCTATGTTTTCCCGCCGTAACCGAAGTAGCGGTCATGCCAGCGACCGTTACTTGTCTTTAGCGGCCCTACGACTGACCGTCGTTTGGTCTGCATCGTTTTAGCGCTTTGGCTTCTAGGTGAGTGACGGCCCTAGAGTGGCGCGTCGCTTCCTTGTAACGTGCCTAGGTTAGTGCGTTACTTCGCCTTCGTCGTTTTATGTTGGGGTTGAGTCGGTTAGTCTAACGCGCTTGACCCAGTGCGTTAGATGGAAGTGGCGCGCCTTGCCCAGGCCGTTACTTGCCAGTTGACTGACGTTGACTCGTTGAGGCGGTGCCTCTAGCGGTCGTGCCCCTATGCGTTGTTTGAGTGTGACGTGCCCGCCCCTGGCCGTTACGTTCTCTTTTGGTCGAGGTTGGGTTGACTGCACCGTTGGGTGTGACGGTGGGGACCCCGTGCGTCGTTTGTGAGTAACGCGCATGCCTCCGACCGTTGTTTGCTGTGGTGTTGGGTCGAGGGTGGCCATGCCGTCTGTGAGTAACGGATGGGTCCCCCGTGCGTCGTTTGGTTCTGACGGCCCTCCCCTGCCGCGCTGTTTCGTGAGTGGCGCGCCTGGCTTAGCGCGTTACTTCGCTTTGGTTTGGGTTTGCTGCACCGTTGAATGTGACGGTGGGTGCCCTGTGCGTCGTTTGCTTGGCTTTTGCGTGGTTTGTAGGTTATCAGGGTGGTGTGAGTGACGGCCTGGTGTCCGTCCGTCGTTTGGGAAATAACGGCCCTAACCTAGACCGTCGCTTGCTTGTAGCGGTCTAGAGCTGGTGCGTTACTTTCCTTGTGCCTTGGTTTTCCGCCCGATGATTCTGTGTGTCTTGGCTTGGCCTTGTGGTCTGCCCGTTGTCCCGTGGATGTCTCTTGACGTCCTATGAGGGTTAAGACTACGTTGTAAGGTAGCCAGGAGTCTTCTTGCTTGTGGTAGGGTTCCTTATCCTACCTTTGCATGTGCTTGTTTGGGTTTCGGTCAACCTGGTCTGACCCAGTGGTTGACATGTGACCTTGTTTGCGCGTGTCTTAGCGGTTCTGTCCTGCCTAAGACACTGCTTCTGGATGCTTCGAGGTATTGTTCTACCTCGGTTTGCGTGTCCAGGTGTGCTGAGGGTTCTTGATGTCTCCCTCAGGTCTCCGTGTGTCGTTTTCTACGGAGCGTGGTTTCTTTGGCTTAGGATTAGACCGATTGGCGGCTTGTTCCGCTGTTGTGACGATCTTACCTTTGGGTCGTTTGGCTCAGGATCGTTACGTAGGAGGTCTAGTGCTTGTCCTGAGTTGTCGGCAGTGGTGATACTGTCACTTGGTGCCTCGAAGTGTGTGTTGAGGGGCGTGGTTGCCCGTTAGTACTTCGGCGCTTGTGTTTTGAGCTTCTGTGTCGTGTGAAGCCTCCACTTGTGTGACCTGAGGCCGAGAGGTGCCGACCCGCTAGTGGATGGCGGAGGGTTTTTCCCAGTGAGCGGTTTTTAGTTAGTTCCGCGGGCTCCTAGCCAACGGTAGCGTCCTGCCGAGGGAGAATACTAGCTAGAGGACCTGGCTTAGGCTATAGCCAGTGTGTGCACACGTGGTCAGGGGTTAGGACTTACGTCGACGGGCGTGACCCTGACTAGTTACTTGTTTTGCTGTTACTGTTTGGTTCAGCTGGTGTCTACATCTCTGCTGTTGTTACAGCAGTACTGTAGGTGAGACACTTGAGGTGCGGCGTCAGACGTCAGTGGACGCAGCTGGCTTTTAAGGGGGTGCTTCCGTCACGTGACGCGTAGCTTTCGGCGTTTTCCTGTACGCTGTGACCTTTGCGAGTTGCCCGTTCATGGCTGCACTCGGGGTCAGTAGTTTGTCGTCCGCGCGATGTTCCGATCGTGCGCGGGGCTTTGTGCACGACGTTCCCTGTCGTGTTTTGTCTATTTCCCGGTGTCGGCGTTCGCCTTCGCCTTTGTTTGGGGCTGGTTGACAGACTGGTGTACCCTTCTGTGTGAGTTTAGGGTCATCCATCTGTTGCCTTTGTTTGGAATAGTTTGGGATACCGAGGTTAGTTCGGTAGCCGCTTGTTTGGTGCGGGTTCTCACCCTCTCCTGCGTGTTCCCTACTCCTACTTCCCGTCTGTTCCTTTACAGCTTTGTAGTGTAGCTTTCCTGCTTTGCTACGTTGCTGTCCTTGCTACGTTTGTTGCTGCTTCCGTTGCCTTCGCTTTGTGCGGTTTTCCAGTGGGGATCCGCGTGACCCCTACTGAGTTTCTGTTGAGACTCACCCCTGCTGCTTTTCAGGTGGGTTTCGCCGTCTGCCTCTGCTGTTCCTGGCGGAGTGCTCGCTTGCTGTTGTAGCTGCCAGCTGTACCTGCGGTCGGGCTTCTTCCGACTTCTGTGTACGTTTCTTTCTGTCGTACTGTACTGTGCTAGACTTGTTGTCTTTCCTTGGGCTAGACTCTGGTGTATAATTGAAAACTTGAATATTAATGAAAAGGTAATTTTATTTCTGCTACTTTAGCAATCCATTGTAATGAAATTTAATTGCTTACTGTTATATCTGCTGGCTTCAATGTATTCCACACACTCCTTTTTCCCTTCGGCGCTTTCCCGCGCTTGGGAGGCCACGCGGGTCCCATGTGGTATCACGTGTATTCGGTATTTGTACCGGGTACACCGGGTATCCGGAATCCGGGTCGCTACAGCACCTCTATTCCAGGAGTCCACGAGTGATCAGAGTCAGTCCGATCCCAGTGGCAAGGGCAAGGCAGTGCAACTCCCTGATGGGGATCAACGCGGCCACCCACAGAAGACCCAACCTGATATACTACCATCATTGGATGATGCTCAACCCCGAGCCAACTGCAAGGTCTTCTACCAGCTGAAGCAGTTTCCCACCAACATTACAATCTCGGAAGCCATTGCTTGGAGTAAGGAGCTAAGAGAAACTCTTATCAAAATACTATAAGAGTCGGAAGTCTATGAAGCCCATGCCGTGGAGATGAAGGTGGCATCATATGAAGCCTTTACAGCTACCGTCTCCTTCAAGGAAAAAGACATGTTGCTCTCTCCTCCATGTTACAATCATCCTCTCTACATGAGAGGGAAAATTAATGGTCACGGGTAAACCGGATCCTAGTGGACGTCGGTACTACAATCAACATCATGCCGCTGAAAACTTTCAAGACTCTGTATCTGACTCCATACCTTTAGAAGGTTCAAGTGGTCAAAATATCAGGCTTCAACCAGGACACCGAGGATGTCCTTGGCCTGGTAGATGTTGACTTGATACTCGATGATTTTGCCTCCAAGGCGACGTTCTACATCATCGATGCTAACACATCTTACAAAGTGCTACTAGGCAGACCATAGTTACATTAAAATTGGGTCATCCCGTCGACTCTCCACCAGTGCATCAAATATGCCAAGGATGGGGAACAACATATGGTCTTTGTAGACCTGTCACCATTCACTCAAGCTGAATGCAATCTCGCCGACACTGTGCTTTATTTTGGGGGAATCAGTCCTTACCCCGTAATTAAAAGTAAAAGCAATGGCTGGCTCTCAGAGGAAGATGATGATGATCTCTTCTCCGTTGATGAAGAGAAGGCTAAGCTTCATCGGCTGCGCCTCAGCTCTAAGTCAACTCCAGATGACCCTGAGAGGCGTAAAATTGACTTCGACGCTAATCTCATTAGCCGGGCCATCGACAATAGCATATGCTTGCCGCCAGACTTCATCCAGCTCTCATGTGCATCAGAAGAGCACAGGGTTGAGCCACACATAACATTTGTCGTTACCTACAAACGGCAACTCAGAAGCAAGAAGAAGGCTTATAAGGATAATCCCATTGTCTTCTACAAGGGAGACATGGACCCTTAGGCCCCACCAGAGGACGACTTCGGTTGGCCCAAGCGAACTGATGATACCCCTGAAGCAGTCCAGATAATGGACGACCTGCGGCAACATATTCGGGAGATGTGCCTAAAGCAACACATTCCCCAAACGCAAGATTCCACACGGCGTAGGTACTTTTGGCATTTGTGGACTCCTTCCCAGGTCCGGGGGCAACCCCCGTTCCCCCACAATGATACCAGGGGACTCGGCTACGACCAAGACCAGGACTTCCACGTCTACTATGCGGTCAACGTCATAGGCTTAACACAGCCAATCGACGAACATACTAAGGTCGATGCAAAATTCAACAGCTCCAAGGACGAGGGAGAGGAGATGATGTGAAACCACGTTGGGGTGATAATCACAAGACTGAAGACCCCTCGGACCTAGCAAGCAAGCGATGCAACGGACCGGCAACTTCACTCGAGCTGACTCACCCGCTTGGCGCGCACCCGGGTCCGTAGGTGGACCGGCGATGGGGATGAGGGTCCGAGGTTGGACCTTGAGATTCCAGGGGATTGGCTAGCTTAAGATTGAACCCCCAAGGGTCCCGAGATGCCCACTCTCGCAGGTGGCCAGCATGCCGAGGGGGTGGGATATAATGGCTCTCTCGCAACTCGCCCACGGTAGTCGCTCAATTATAAGCAAATTTGGGATCGGGCACTCTCTCACCACCGACGGCACTAAGATGCAATACTAATTAACCAAATGAAACCAGCCAAGGGAAGTGTTCAGTAGCTCACCTGGTCGGTGTGAAGACGTCGACCCTAGCCGAAGATGAGGGCGAGCGGGGAGGCGTGGGTACGCACCCGCACCTTGCGTCGATGCCGCTTGACCTGAAAATTTATAGAGTACACCACTACTCCTCGCACAGGAGGGTTGGACAAGGGGTTGGGGATAATGTGATACAGTCAAACACTACCTCCATGCAGGGAGAGGGGGTAAGCTGGCCAGGCGGGAAGGGGAGAATCAATCTAGGAACTTAATGAAAGAAAAAAACAACGGTTCTATCTGCCCTCTGGAACAGGGGATAGGCGGTCGAAGTCGTTGCCGGTGTGGCCTCTCCGGAACTCCATTGTCAACGAAAAAAGTTTCAGATCTTTCGTAGTTTCGTAGTTGACCCAGGAAGACGTCCAATTTTTGGGGGAATTTCTGAAAGACGGTGCTGGTCGGGGTAGAGGCGCGAACAGGCGCTCTGCTTGCAGGTTCTGGTAGGTTTTGCACCCCTACAGCTGGAAGATGAGGCTACCACGGACGCTCATCAGCTCTGATTCAGGCTTGGCTGGAGTTTTTGGATTTTTTGTCAAGTCCTCGTCGAACGGAGACTCACGGGGGTGCCGGAGGAGGTCGGAGTAGATAGAGACAGCCCGAACAGTGATCGGGTGTCTGTTCAGTCCTAGGAGGAACAGAACTGCGCACCCAAGGAAGAAAAATGAGAACTCTTAGCTCCGGATGCCGAACGGGGTTCCGCTTCTTGATCCTGGAAGTAGACTCGTCGTGGAAGATCTCAGCCAAGCGCTGCATCTAGATCCTTAAGAGGATGGCCATGGCATTCTCTGCAAGTGGCTTCAGGTTGACAGTCAGGGAGAAGATGCGCAGTCTGGCAAGATTGGCTCCTCCGGGCAGCCACGAGCTCAGAATGGGACGAGACCATAGCCGTTGCGAAAAGGACATGGAGACGCTTCCGACGGTACCACATGTGCTTCCAGGGATGTCAGTATGAAGTCATGGTAGGATCTGCAACCAGCGGCTTCTCTGCTGCCTATGAACTGAGGCAGGGTCTGCAACTTGCCGATGGGAAATGGAGTAGGAGGGGGGTGAAATGGGGGTGGATGAGTTCGGGGTGAACCTTGGCTGTGAGGGGGTCTGGGAGGGGGTGTTCCAAGGTGTGGGAGTGGAAGAATGGGGGCTGGAAAGAGGTCTAGCAAGTGGAGGGAGGGAGAGCTACGAATTTGGTTGGATGGGAGAGAGGGAAAGGGTATTTGAAAATGGGTTTAAGGGTGGGATTAATTTCTGGTCTTGGGGATGGGAAGAGGTGTGTGGGGAAGGTAAAGGGGGGGCTTGGGGAGTGGGGGAATTCTCCCTTGGGAGATTAGAGGGTGCTTGGGGAAGGGGAGTGAGTGGTTGGTGGTTCGAGGGTGGCTTGGAGACTGGTGGATTCCACCTTGGGGCTAGGGGTGAAGTTATGGAGAGGTGTGGGGAAATGGGGTAGCTCTTGAATGAGGGGAGAAGAGAGAGAAAGTAGGTGGGAGGGTAGGAGAGAGAAAGGGGTGCACCCCTCTCTAGAGAGAGAAAGAAGAGAGAGAGAATAGAGAGAAGGGGAATCCATCCTAATAGAGAGAGAGAGAAGTGGAGAATCCTCTCCAATAATACACTAATTCACTCAATTTTTTTGATTGATCAAAGATTACAAATGAGGGGGTGAAGGGGGGTATTTATAGGGACTAGACTTTTCACATCACCATACTGACCCCGACTAATGACTAAATGACCAGACAAGTCCAAGGGGGGGGGGTGCCCCTGGGCTTAGCCCACTAGTTGGGCCCATTAGGCTGCTTAACTAATCACATGACTCAAGACTTAGGTAAATGACCCTTATGTCTCGGTACCGGACTCAAATAAAGGGAAAATTACATAGTTTATGACTCAAATAAAATATGAAATTCACATGGATTGACTCAAAAAAATGTGGAGAACAAAATGGCGCAAATCGACGATCCATCAGAGCTTCACAAAAAGTGGAGGGGTAAGTGATGCCCCCATCATACCCCTGGGGTCGGGAGAACTCGACCCCGTCGAGTATGGGTCCACCGGGGAAGTGGTACACCAAATGCAGCTCCGGGTGAGCCATGATCTCCAAACTCAACCCCGCGTCCATGGCCGGGGGATGGCGCTTCAGCTTCACAAAGTGGCGCTGACACACCCTCATGCTGGCAATGATACCTTGCTTGCCTAGTATTCCCTCCGTGTGCACACGTCGGGCTCTCGGGCTGATTTGTGGTAGCTCTTCGGGGGTGTCCCTCTTAAAAAATGGTATAGGCTCAAAACACTAACTAGGATCCACCGCGGTGCCCATATAGGGTGCCGGATCCACCACGTGGGAGACGGGGTGAATCCCAAAACCCATTGGTAAGTCCAACCCGTAAATCGGGTTGCCAAAGCCACTCGGAACTTGACAAGGTCCAAGTCCTCGTGCCCTCAAATTAGAGGTGACCCTAGGGTAGAACCACTCCAAAGTCATCATTGCTAAGTTGACAACTTGGAATTCCAAGTGGCGCTCGCGACCTTTTGCCCGCTTCTTGTGATTCTCACCGCTCGTTGCTTGATGCTTGCTTGGATGAATATGCCATGCACTATGATGCAGTGTGATTGAGAAATGTGTGGTATGCAAAGGTGGTCTAGGACAACCACATATAGACCTATCGTGCATTGACGTTATGAAGACTTTGAATGATTTGGGAGGATCGGGGCATCCATAGGTGTCCCGCTTATGCGTGGGTGTGATGAATGCTGGAGGACCCGGACATCCATGAGGGCTCCTAGCATACATAAGACCAATGCTGAATCGGGGAGGACCGTTACACCCAAATAGGGACCACTCATGCTTCCTACTTGACATGTGGGTGATGTGAATGAATGGACCCGACTTTCTAATCATGTAAAGTGGTGTGTTGTGCTAAACTTATGCACTCCTATCCCAAAGATGACTTCCATGTGTATGGGTGTGGGACAGCCTTTGAACTACCATGTGAAAGGGTCGAAGGGATCTAAGAAGGTGGGAATTATGGAGAGGGGCTCTCCCTTGCTTCCTAGGCGTATGTTGCCTATGGCGATGGTTCCCTTGGTGTGGCCCGAGTCTTGGAAGAGGTGGACTTGGTCCAACGTGGTTGGTTGGGGTAGAGAAAGGTGGGTTGTGGGTAAGGTGGGTGGGTCACATGGGTAACTAGGCTCCCATTGGAAGGGATCAAAGGGGTCGTGGATTGGGCTTCCTAGGGAGAAGTGCTCTATGTCCTCAAGGTCTTCACAAGGTGGGTCATCCTCATCTATTGGGATGGTTGGGCCGGTGTAGTGAGTGAGTGGGTTGGCGAATGTCCTTGGGATCTCAATGGTAGGGGAGTGGACCGAGATGGGTTCTTCCACCATGGGGAGAAGGAAAATGAGGTTGCTAGTGTAGCAACCAGCAGTGCAAACCGAGGTGATAGACCCGACGCATGGGTGGATGAGGTCAAGGCTCTTGGGTCGGTCCGCCCCTAGGGTCAATAAGCAAGTCAAGTCTAATTGCCACTCTAGACCCTTGAGGAGATCATCCCATCCTGCTACCTCATAGTAGGATTGGATCGTGGTGTGAAAGGAGGGGAGGGGCACAATTTCGGATTAATGTTCCAAGGGTGAGAAGTGTGGGGTTGAACTAGGGATGGTGCGGCCTCACTGGAGCCATTGGAGTATGGACTCATTCATGGTGAGGGTGCCATGAGTGGTGGTGGTTAGTTCTTGAAGGACCGGGCTAGGAGAGGTGAATGGAATGGGAAGCTCTTGGATTTCCTCTATGGCCAGAGGTGGGTTCGGATTGGTACCCACCTCTTCTTGAGTGGGTGTATGAGCCATGGTCTCCTCTACCAAGGGGTTGGGACAGTCATTTTACGATGGGGGAGTGGGGTAATTGTGATAGCCGGTGTGTGGTGCACCCGAGGTGGTGATCAAGCATGGGCTTGGGTTGGGATTGGTAAGGGAAGTAGTGGGGGTCTAGGTTGGGGTTGGGTTGGGGTAGGGAGAGGAAGATGGGTGGGTTGAGGGGGTTTGGGAGAATTAGCCTTGGGAGGATTGTCCCTTTTGGGGGACATTGTATGGGTAGTGGTGGCCGGGGTGGGAGCGGTTTCAACCACTATGGGCATCGAAGGATGCTTCTTAGTGGGGCATTGCCTGGCGATGTGCCCCAATTGGTGGCACCTATAACATTCCGGCTCGTACTCACCCGTGGTTGTCTCATTCACTTCTATCTCCATAGGGCCTTTTCCTTTTTGAGAAGGGGTAAGGTGAGGGGTGGAGGTGGAGGTGGGGGCCAAAGGGGCTTGAGTAAGGTGGGTTGTGGAATTGGGTTTTGGTTGCATTGTGGGGAATTGGGGAATTGGAGTCCTGGGTTGGCTGGGTGGGGATGGTGGAGTTTAAGTGCTCCTTGGGCTTTGGTGATCCGAGTAGAAGGGAGAAGGTCAGAGAGTGTAGACTTTCCTAAGTTCAACTTTCATGTTTTCCCATGTGTTAATGGGCTCTTGCCTCATAACCTTCCTTAATCGTTCAATGAGCTGCCACCTATCCTCGGCATGGTGCACAAGTCGATTCTTGGCAAGGTAGATTCTCATGGGTTCAGTCATTGGAGTCCTCCTAAAGTATTTGTCCATGTTTTCCTCCCACTCTAGATATGCACTAGGGTGATACCCATCAAAGATAAGGTCTTCAAATAGGACTATGTCCAAAGGGGTGTCAATCGGACCCTTGAGGAGGGCCGAGTGGGACAGATGTGACTAATATGAAGTAGCCATGCTAGTGGGCAAGGTTGATGCACTGGGAGATGAATGCAAATGCGCCCTAGGACCAACTTTTGGAGAGATAAGTTGTGAACTTGCACACATACCACTTGATGTGAAACCACCTTGGGGTGATAATCACAAGATCAAGACCCCTCGAACCTAGCAAGCAAGCGATGCAACGGACCGGCAACTTCACTCGAGCGGACTCACCCGCTTGGCGTGCACCCGGGTCCGTAGGTGGACCAGTGATGGGGATGAGGGTCCGAGGTTGGACCTTGAGATTCCAGGGGGTTGACAAGCTTAAGATTGAGCCCCCAAGGGTCCCGGGATGTCCGCTCTCACAGGCGGCCAGCATGCCGAGGGCGTGGGATATAATGGCTCTCTCACAACTCGCCCGTTGTAGTCGCTTAATTATAAGCAAATTCAGGATCGGGCACTCTCTCACCGCCGACGACACTAAGATGCAATACTAATTAAGCAAATTAAACCAGCCAAGATAAGTGTTCAGTAGCTCACCTAGTCGGCGTGAAGACGCCGACCCTAGTCGAAGGCGAGGGTGAGCGGCGAGGCGTGGGTACGCACCCTCACGCTGCGTCGATGCCGCTTGACCTGAAAATTTATAGAGTACACCACTACTCCTCGCGCAGGAGGGTTGGACAAGGGGTTGGGGATAATGTGATACAGTCAAACACTACCTCCACGCAGGGAGGGGCGGTAAGCCGGTCAGGCGGGAAGGGGAGAATCAATCTAGGAACTTAATGAAAGAAAAAAAACAACAGTTCTATCTGCCCTCTGGAACAGGGGACAGGCGGTCGAAGTCATCGCCGCTGCGGCCTCTCCCAAACTCCGTTGTCAACAAAACTAGTTGGCGATCCTTCGTAGTTGACCAAGGAAGACGTCCAATTTTTGGGGAAATTTCTGGAAGGCAGTGCTGGTCGGGGCAGAGGCGCGAACATTCGCTCTACTTTCTGGTTTTGGTAGCTTCTGCACCCCTATAGCTGGAAGACGAGGCTGCCATGGACGCTCCTCAGCTCTGATTCAGACTTCGCTGGAGTTTTTGGATTCGTTGTCAAGTCCTCTTCGAATGGAGACCCATGGGGGTGCCGGAGGAGGTCGGAGTAGATAGAGACAGCCAGCACAGTGATTGAGTGTCTGTTCAGTCCCAGGAGGAAAAGAACTGCGTACCCGGGGAAGAAAAATGAGAACTCTTAGCTCCGGATGCCGAACGGAGTTCCACTTCTTGATCCTGGAAGTAGACTCGTCATGGAAGATCTCAGCCAAGCACCCCCTCCAGATCCTCAAGAGGATGGCCGTGGAGTTCTCTGCAAGTGGCTTCAGGTTGACAGTCAGGGGGAAGACGCGCAGTCTGGGGAGATCGGCTCCTCCGGGCAGCCACGAGCTTAGAATGGGACGAGACCACCGCCGTTGCGAAGAGGACAAGGAGACGCTTCCAACGGTACCACTTGTGCTTCCAGGGATGCCGGGATGAAGTCGTGGTAGGCTCTGCAGCCAGCAGCTTCTTTGCTTCCTGCAAACTCAGGCAGGGTCTGCAACTTGCTGATAGGAAATGGAGTAGGAGGGGGGCGAAATGGGGGTGGATGAGTGCGGGGCGAACCCTGGCTGTGAGGGGGTCTGGGAGGGGGTGTTACAAGGTATGGGAGTGGGAGAATGGGGGCTGGAAGGAGGTCTAATAGGTGGAGGGAGGGAGAGCTACGAATTTGGTTGGAAGGGAGAGAGGGAAAGGGTATTTGAAAATGGGTTTAAGGGTAGAGTTAATTTCTGGTCGTGGGGATGGGAAGAGGTGTGTGGGGATGGTAAAGGGGGGGCTTGGGGAGTGGGGGAATTCTCCCTTGGGAGATGAGAGGGTGCTTGGGGAAGGGTAGTGGGTGGTTGGTGGTTGGAGGGTGGCTTGGGGAGTAGCGGATTCCACCTTGGGGCTAGGGGTGGAGTTATGGAGAGGTGTGGGGAAATGGGGTAGCTCTTGAATGAGGGGATAAGAGAGAGAAAGTAGGTGGGAGGGGAGGTGATGGGGACATCCCTTGCCCCTCCACATTTTCTGAAGCTCGGATTGATCGTCGGTGTACGCCATTATGTTCCTCATGTGTTTGTGAGTCGAGTCATGTAATTTTCTTATTTTTATTTAAGTCTTAAACATATAATTTTCCCTTTATTGAGTCATGTACCTAGGTTAGAAAGTCATTTTCCTAAGTCTTGCAGTCATTATGTTGGTTTGATAGGTTAATGGGCCCAATTCATTGGGCTAGGCCCAGGGGCGCCCCTCCCTTGGACTGTTTGGCCATTAGTTAGTTTGTCAGGGTCAGTTTGGTCTTAGGAAAAGTGTGGGGTCTATAAATAGCCCCACCCCTCTCTCATTTGTAACAATTATGCTTGAATATTGAATCCAGAAAATTTTCACACCTTCTAGTTCCCTCTCAATATCTCCCTCTCTCTCTCTCTTACTATCACTCTCTCTAAGTGGGTTGTGCCCCCTCTCTCTCTCTCCTCCCCACCCCAATTTCGAAATTCATTCTCTCTCCTCCCCATTCACCCCTCATTAAGGCCCCTTCCCCTTCCCCATGCACTAATTCAATCCCCCCTCCAACCCCTAGGTGGAAACCCCTTCTCCTAGGCACCTTTCCACTCTCCCAAGCAACCCTCCCTCTCCCCAAGACTGAAAGAGCTCTTCCCTAGGCCAAATTTCGAATTTCCCTCTCCCTTGGGCTGTGCCCTTTCATCTCCCCACCTCCCTAACCACCCAAGGTCGCACCCCCCCTTCCCCATCCACCAAATAACCCCTTGTTCATGCCCTTCCCCATACCCTCTCCTCCACCTATTCTGTCCCTGTTGCAGGTTTCATAAAAGCAGTGATTTGCAGTAGCAGCCATGACTTCCCCTGAAGGCTCCCTGTGGCATATCTTATATTTATGGAATCATCTCCAAGTCTTCTTTTCAGCGGTGGTACTCCTGCTTGCATCCTAGTTCGGAGCTATCCGGAGGAACGTCATCTTCAACGACTGCGCAATCTGTCCCAGACTGAAGGCCAGAGCGATCTTGGAAGCCGTTCAGCAGCCAACCTTGGAGGAATTCGATCACGCTTCCTTCTACAAAATTCGTCTTCGTCTAGTCCTCCCTCAGTAGCAGAAGGAACGACACCAATCGCCCGCCCGAGCTATTTTTCCTGAATTTCTTCGCCGGAGTGTGGAGTCTGCCCCTTGCAAGTCCAGGTTCGACCTGTGTTCACTTCTCCGGCCACCATTCTCCTCTCCAACCTCGTATTGTGGTCCCGTCAATTTATGCTCGAAGCTACTCCGACCGTGATCGCGTCACCGCCAGTTTCGTTCGATTTGGAGTTCGGGAGCGACTGTAGTGCCTTCTGTAATCCACTGTATTAGTTCTGCATCAGTCAAAGGCAGAGTGTTGCTGTCCTGCTCCAGTCACCAGTCCGATCAGCCCCGAGTTCCAGAGCTTCCCAAAAAATTCAAGCATCATCCTTGGCCAGCTGGGGAACTTTTGGCACCAGTTTCATCAAATTTGGAGCTTGGTTGAGTCCGTGGCAGCATCTTCATTGACAACCTGTTCAGCAAAACTGAAGAGTGGCAGAACCGGCGAAGCTTGGAGAGTCGGCGTTCTCTTCATAATTTCCCCACCCCGCTTGGCCGGCTGAAGGCCCCTCCCTGCGTGGAGGTAATCTTGGTTGTATTAAGTCTAACCCCCACCCCAAGAGCCCCCCTCCTGCGAGAGGTGTAGTTCATGTAATAATATTTTCGTAGATTTGAAGCGACACCGACGCGGCTTGCGGGCACAAACCCTTGCCTCCCCGCTCGCCCCCGTCTTCGGCCAGAGTTGGCGTCTTCACGCCGGCTAGGTGAGCCTCGGTCACCCTTTCCTTGCTGGTCAATATCACTTGCTTAGCTTAGTATTCTTGCTTTGCTGCATCGGACGGAGAGCGAGGGCCCGGCCCAAATTGCCGAACACGTGAGTGTCCATCGCGGGCGAGTTGTGAGCGAGCCATTTCAACCCACACCCATGGTGTGACGGCCACCCGTGAGTGGGCATCCCTGGCCCAATTGGGGTTCTCCCGAAGCTTGCCAAGCACCGGAGCATCATTGTCCCACCCCGGACCCTCTCCATTATCGTTTAGTTGCCCACGGGCACAAGTGTGCACCAAGCGAGTGAGCCGCTCGAGTGGTATCATCGCCAATTTGCTTGCTTGCAACCTTAGGTTCAAGGGTCATATTGTCTTGTGGTCATCACCCCAAGGTGGTGTCACATCAAGTGGTATCAGAGCAAGTTTTAGACTTGTCTCTACGAGTCTAGTCCTAGGGCATTATCAATTGAGTCTCCCTTGCATCATGTTTTCCATCACTCCATTGCATGACCACCCTAGGGAGATGCCCCAAATATCCATGGACCGATTTTACACTGTCACTAACAAGATTCATAACTATATAGATACCCTCACCACCCGGCTTGATCGGATTGAAGCAAAATGGAACCACGGCCCTAGAGCTTGGTCACCTCGGGATGAATTTGGATGGGAAGCCAAAGGACCCCTAGATTCATTGGAAGAGATAAGGATTGAGATTAGGAAGATCTTCACTCCCCAACCTTTCCACTCCTACCTTGAGAACCATAACCCGAGGAGCACTCCCACTCCCCCTTTCCCTCCCAGTCAACCTAAGACCTCCCTTAGGGCCCAAACTCCACCACCCCAAATGATTCCAATCCCGATCACCACCACCATTCAAACAAAATTGGCCACCACCCAACCCAAGACTCCTCACCAAACCCGTACCCCACAAGCCCCCTTGACCACCACCACAAATCCACCATCGTCCCCAAAAAGGGACACATCTCCCAAAACAAATCAACCCAAAACCCCTCACCCAACCCACCTCCCACTTCCTACACCGATCTTTCCCCAACCTAGGCCTCCTCTACTTCCCCTTCCTATCCCAACCCAAGCCCATGCTTGTTCACCACCCCGGGTGTGTCATACGCTAGCTATCACCAAACCGCCCACCATAGATCCCCCTACTCCATTAGCAATAGAAGTTGCTACCCACACACCTACCCAAGTGGAGAAGGATGCCCATCCGAATCCACCTCCCAACATAGAGGAAATCCAAAGGCCAAACAACTCACACACCTCTAGCCTAGCTCCTCTAGAGACACCCAACCTCACCATAGATAAGTCCATACTCCAATGGCTCAAGAAAGGTCTCACCATTCCTAGTTCACAACCATGCCACCTACCCATGGGATATCAATCCCAAATCATTCCCATTCAGCCACATGTCACTTATCAAACTTCCTATTGTGTGGAAGATTTAAGAGACTTAGTGAACTACCTACATTGGCAAATTCACTTGACCAATATGCTAGCCTTGAGGCCGTCTGAAACTAACACCATTAGCCTAGCATATCCCTCCATTGGCTCCATTACTTCCATCTACACTAATGGCCAAGTTACTAGTGAGATCATCCTCCTTCTTCCCATGGAGGAAGAACCTATCCTAGTCCACTCCCCAACCATTAAGATCCCAAGTGCTTTGATCGGTCAACCCATTAGCAACCTTGGCCCAATTATTGAGGAGGATGACTCACCATTCGAGGACCTTGAGAGCATAGAGTACCCCTACCAAGGTGACCCTTACCATGATCCCTTTGACCCTTTTCTATGGGAGCCTAGATCTCAATGTAACCCACTCACCTTATTCACCACCCACCTTACCCTACCCTTACCACCCATGATAACCCAAAACCTTCCCTTCCTAGAATTGGGTTACACCAAAGAAGCCTTAACCATATGGAACATACACAATGGGATTGATATATGGCCCCACTCCATGATGTCTCCCTTCTTAGATCCCTTTGACTCATACGAATGGAAGCTCAAGGGCCACCCCACACCTATGCACATAGAAGTCATCACTAGGATTGAAATGCATGTGCTTAGACATACCACCCCACTTGACATGATTAGAAAGTCGGGTCCATTCATTCATATCACCCACATGTCAAGAAGAAAACATGAGTGGTCAATATTTGGTTGTAATGGTCCATCATCATTCATCATAAATCTCAAGCATGTTAGGAGCATTCATAGATGTCCGGGTCCCCCAGCACTCATCACACTCACACATGAAAGGGACACCTATGGATGCCCCGGTCCTCCCAAGACATTCAAAGTCTTCATAACATCAATGCATGATAGGACTACATGTGGTTGCCCTGGACCACCCTTGCATGCCACGCACTACTCACTCACACCGCATCTTAGTACATGGCATATGCATCAAAACATGCATCAAGCAAAAAGCGGTGAGAATTACAAAAAGCGGGCAAAAAATCGTGAGCGCCACTTGAAATTCCACGTTGGCGACTTGATGATGATGATGATTTTGGAGTGACTCTACTCTAGGGTCACCTCCAATTTGAGGGCACGAGGACTTGGACCTTGCCAAGTTCCGAGTGGCCTTGGCACCCGGCTTGCGGGTTGAACTTACCAATGGGTTTTGGGATTCATCCCACTTCCCACGTGGCGGATCCGGCACCCTCTAAGGGTACCGCGGTGGATCCTAGTGAGTGTCTTGAGCCTACACCTATCCTTGTGAGAGACACCCTCGGAGTGCCACCAAAAACTAGCCCGAGAGCCCGACGTCAGCACATGGCGGCAATACTAAGCAAAGCAAGATCTCTTCGCCAGCCTAAGGGTGTGTCCGAGCCACTTTGTCGAGTGGAAGCACCGTTCCTCGGCTATGGACATGGGTTGAGTTTGGAGAACAAGGTTCCCCCGGAACTACGTTTGGGATGCTACTTCCCCGGTGGACCCATACTCGACAAGGTCGAGTTTTCCCCACCCCGGGAGTATGATGGGGACATCCCTTGCCCCTCCACATTTTCTGAAGCTCGGATTGATCGTCGGTGTACGCCATTATGTTCCTCATGTGTTTGTGAGTCGAGTCATGTAATTTTCTTATTTTTATTTGAGTCTTAAACATGTAATTTTCCCATTATTGAGTCATGTACCTAGGTTAGAAAGTCATTTTCCTAAGTCTTGAAGTCATTATGTTGGTTTGATAGGTTAATGGGCCCAATTCATTGGGCTAGGCCCAGGGGCGCCCCTCCCTTTGACTGTTTGGTCATTAGTTAGTTTGTCAGGGTCAGTTTGGTCTTAGGAAAAGTGTGGGGTCTATAAATAGCCCCACCCCTCTCTCATTTGTAACAATTATGCTTGAATATTGAATCCAGAAAATTTCCACACCTTCTAGTTCCCTCTCAATATCTCCCTCTCTCTCTCTCTCTTACTATCACTCTCTCTAAGTGGGTTGTGCCCCCTCTCTCTCTCCTCCCCACCCCAATTTCGAAATTCATTCTCTCTCCTCCCCATTTACCCCTCATTAAGGCCCCTTCCCCTTCCCCATGCACTCATTCAATTCCCCCTCCAACCCCTAGGTGGAAACCCCTTCTCCTAGGCACCTTTCCACTCTCCCAAGCAACCCTCCCTCTCCCCAAGACTGAAAGAGCCCTTCCCTAGACCAAATTTCAAATTTCCCTCTCCCTTGGGCTGTGCCCTTTCATCTCCCCACCTCCCTAACCACCCAAGGTCGCACCCCCCCTTCCCCATCCAGCAAATAACCCCTTGTTCATGCCCTTCCCCACACCCTCTCCTCCACCTATTCTATCCCTGTTGCAGGTTTCAGAAAAGTAGTGATTTGCAGTAGCAGCCACGACTTTCCCTGAAGGCTCCCAGTGGTATATCTTATATTACTAGAATCGTCTCCAAGTCTTCTTTCCAACGGTGGTACTCCTGCCTGCATCCGAGTTCGGAGCTGTCCGGAGGAACGTCATCTTCAACGACTGCGCAATCTATCCCAGACTGAAGGCCAGAGCGATCTTGGAAGCCATTCAGCGGCCAACCTTGGGGGAATTCGATCACGCTTCCTTCTAAAAAATTCATCTTCGTCTAGTCCTCCATCAGTAGCAGAAAGAACAATGCCAATCGCCTGCCCGAGCTATTTGTTCTGAATTTATTCGCCGGAGTGTGGAGTCTGCCCCCTGCAGGTCCAGGTTCGACCTGTCTTCACTTCTCCGGCTACCATTCTCCTCTCCGACCTCGGATTGTTGCCCCATCAATTTCTTCTCGAAGCTACTCCGACCACGATCGCGTCACCACCAGCTTCATTCGATTTGGAGTTTGGGAGCGACCGCAGTGCCTTCTGCAATCCACTATATCAGTTCTGCATCAGTCAGAAGCAGAGTGTTGCTGTCCTGCTCCAGTCGCCGGTCCGATCAGCCCCGAGTTCCAGAGCTTCCCAAAACATTGAAGCATCATCCTCGGCCAGCTGGGGAACTTTTGGCACCAGTTTCATCAAATTTGGAGCTCGGTTGAGTCCGTGGTAGCATCTTCATCGACAACCTATTCAGCAAAACTGAAGAGTGGCAGAACCGGCGAAGCTTGGGGAGTCGGCGTTCTCTTCATAATTTCCCCACCCCGCTTGGCCGGCTGAAGGCCCCTCCCTACGTGGAGGTAATCTTAGTTGTATTAAGTCTAACCCCCACCCCAAGAGCCCCCCTCCTGTGAGAGGTGTAGTTCATGTAATAATATTTTCGCAGATTTGAAGCGAAACTGACGCGGCTTGCGGGCGCAAACCCTTGCCTCCCCGCTCGCCCCCGTCTTCGGCCGGAGTTGGCATCTTCACGCCGGCTAGGTGAGCCTCGGTCACCCTTTCCTTGCTGGTCAATATCACTTGCTTAGCTTAGTATTCTTGCTTTGCTGCGTCGGACGGAGAGCGAGGGCCCGGCCCAAATTGCCGAACACGTGAGTGTCCATCGCGGGCGAGTTGTGAGCGAGCCATTTCAACCCACACCCATGGTGTGACGGCTGCCCGTGAGTGGGCATCCCTGGCCCAATTGGGGTTCTCCCCAAGCTTGCCAAGCACCGGAGCATCATTGTCCCACCCCGGACCCTCTCCATTATCGTTTAGTTGCCCACGGGCACAAGTGTGCACCAAGCGAGTGAGCCGCTCGAGTGGTATCATCGCCAATTTGCTTGCTTGCAACCTTAGGTCCAAGGGTCATATTGTCTTGTGGTCATCACCCCAAGGTGGTGTCACATCAGGAGGAGAGAGAAAGGGGCGCACCCCTCTCTAGAGAGAGAAAGAAGAGAGAGAGAAGGAGAATCCACCCCAATAGAGAGAGGGAGAAGTGGAGAATCCTCTCCAATAATACACTAATTCACTCAATTTTTTTGATTGATCAAAGATTACGAATGAGGGGGTGAAGGGGGGTATTTATAGGGACTAGACTTTTCAGATGACCATACTGACCCTGACTAATGACTAAATGACCAGACAAGTCCAAGGGGGGGGGGCGCCCCTGGGCTTAGCCCACTAGTTGGGCCCATTAGACTGCTTAACTAATCACATGACTCAAGACATAGATAAATGACCCTTATACCTAGGTACCAGACTCAAATAAAGGGAAAATTACATAGTTTATGACTCAAATAAAATTGAAAATTATATGGATTGACTTTAAAAAATGTGGAGAACACAATGGCGCAAACCGACGATCCATTATAGCTTCGCAAAAAGTGGAGGGGTAAGTGATGCCCCCATCAGGAGATCTTGATCTCGCTCCACGCTAGGGCCAACACCCCAGTTCAAGCAATTAATGAGTCTTCGCCGCCCTCCTGCAAAGACATTAGGGCTGAAGAAGCGCCCCTGCCTCCCGCCTGTCAAAGAATCCAGCTCCGCCCACTCTCCTGGCGGGGGAGGTGTCTACGACACTAGCCGTGAAGGGTTGTCAGCTTTAGCAGGCAACCCTAGGGAAGCTTCAGCGGCACCAATCGGCACCCGCCGGCAAGAAGCTAGCGGTCCACAACAATCCTTGCCAGGGCCCAGTAACAACAATTCTTCAACTTCATCAACGTCAACCGGTGCTTTAAAAATCAAGAGGTACACAAAGCTGACACTGATGATGAAGACTTCATCGACTTCCAACCCGCTCCTCCCGAGTTGGAGGACAGCGGCCAGGCAACCGTTGACGAACTCGTTGAAATCGACTTGGGCGAAGACGAGGCTCGCCAGCCGACATTCGTCAGCGCTCTCCTTACCAAAGCAGAAAGATGGGACTACAACCAACTACTGCTCGAATACAAAGACTACTTTGCCTGGACATACAAAGAGATGCCAGGGCTTGACCACTCCTAGCAGAGCATGAGCTAGCTATTTCTCCCTCAGCAACGCCAGTGAAACAGCCATAGCCGCGCATGCGCCATGAGATGGAACTACAAGTTTCGACTGATGTCAATAAAATGGCAGAGGTTGACTTTATCGAGCCGTGTATCTACCCGATCTGGCTTGCCAATATTGTCCCAGTAAAGAAGAAAAATGGTCAAGTCCGCATTTGCATCAACTTTCGGGACCTCAACAAAGCCTGTCCGAAGGATGACTTCCCAGTACCAATCACAGAAACAATGGTCGATATGACCACCGGCCATAAAGCCTTGTCTTTCATGGATGGGTCTTCTAGTTATAACTAGATCTAGATGTCTCTCAAAGACAAGAACCACATTGCTTTCCGATCCCCCAAGGGGATTTTTAACTACAAAAGCATGCCCTTCAGTTTGAAAAATGCCGGCGCTACTTACCAAAGGAGGGATGGGTGGCCCAACCAATGGCTATGGTAGCAACCCAGATACTGTTCTAGCAAACATGGCAGCCAGGCCGCCCGCCACTCTCGGCTCGGCCTCAAAGGACGGAAGCTCCACCGATGGCCCAATACTGATTAGCTCCTGGACCATCTCCAGGGTAGTGGGTGGGTCATCACTTGGCAAATATAAGACAACAACTCAGCAACCTCAGCCCATCAAACACTAGACAAAAGGAGGACAACTCTCCTTATAACAGCACGGCACTTACCTGAGCCATCCCGGGTTGCCGTAGGTTCTTGCTCCTCAGTAGGGGTGGACACCTCATCTCTCGCCTCATGAGGGGCCATGGCCCCTAACGTCCCTACCGTCTCTGCATGAAAGAACAATGCAATGTCAATTCCTAGAAGCAAGCATAGCCATGAACTGAGCAATACCAATCCCAAGAGACCTTACCTGGCTGAATGTCCTCGGAAGCCTTCCATGACTCAAAATCGGGGAATGCCTCGACGTTGAGGCCGGTCTCGTCCATCACATGAAGAACCTCATCGACGTTGATGTCACACTCGATCTTGTCGTTCAGTAAAGGATCGGTTTCAAGGGGTGGTGAGAATGCCACCTCTGCTCCGGCCTCTAGTGGAGCTATAACACCAGTCGCGCAACACAAACTTAGCCAACCATAATGAATAGACCAGCAGAAGATGAAGGATTAAGTATAGCACTTACTCAAAGCCGGCTCCGCCTTAACATGGTCGGCTGCGTCGGGGTCATGAGAGGACTCTCCAGCTTCCGCTGCTCCAGCACCCACATGAGGGCGCTTTCACCTTGGCTGAAGACCCCCGTCCCCACTCCTAGTGGACACCTCCACTGAGGAACAATCTTCCCCTACCGAGGAACCTGTCAAAGGGGCATTCAAATAAACAACACCTCAGCCAAATACACGAAGAAGTAAAACCAAGGTAATGCAATAAGGCAAGTGTCTTACTAGAAGCCCTGAAAGGAGTCAACGGCAAAGGCACCAATTGCTCCAATTTCAACCCTAGTCCTCGGGCAGCCTTCGCAACTGCCTCCCTGATGTCTCTCAGCATGTAGGCGTGCTGGATATGAGAGACAAACTCCACTGGCACGGCGGACCCAATCGTGTGAGCGATGTGGCTCCTCCAGTCGCTGACGGCAGTGTCAGCGAAGCTCCCCTTTGGGAGCACTCCATCCAGGGTGGTACTCCTCCCAAAGCCGCAGTCGGCATGGAACTGGGTCCACCAGGTCCTCGACGTGCTCGTCGGCGATGCCCCAACACTAGCAGCCACATGCCCTACCTGCACCAGCCTCAGGGGCTTGATAGCCCCACTGTAACCTCGTTCGGACGACAAGGAAGCCCGACCATCTCGAGGCCACTATTGCTCAAACTGCTCTACCTCCCGGCGAATCCGAGAGAAGCGGGTCCTCAGGTACTCGCTGTCCAGTGAAATGGGAGGCTGATCCTCGCACAGAAGTCGACCCTCCTTATCTTTTTGAATCTTTGAGGCCTTCTGATGATACAGGTGACTGTGCTCAAACCACCACCTGGCATAATGGATGTCGAACCTCCCACGGCGATCTAACGCTGGGGTCGGTAACTGTGATGGCTCCCTGCGGCAATAGAAATCCCACCAGGCAGCTGCTACCAGATGGCTATCCCAGCTCTTGTACTGATGTGACACGACCTTGGGGGTGGCAGCCACTTGACCGATGCCCCTTGGACCTAGACTTGCAAGCAATCAACCTTGAGCAGCGGTCTCACTCTAGCGAACTCACTCGCGTGGCGCAGACTAGTGCCCGTAGGTAATCCGGAGATGATGGGAAGGGTCCGAGGTGGGACCTCGCTGTTTCGAGGGTTTGGCTAGCTTAGGATGGACCCCTAAGGGCCTGGGATGGCAAATTTCGTGGGCGGCCAGCACGCCAAGGGCATGGGATGTAAGGGGTTGCTCTCGCCTCGCTCTGCGGTGGCACTCAATTAGATGACATTCGGATCGGGCACTCTCTCACCGTCCGATGGAGCTAAGAAGCAATACTAATTAAGGAAGATAATCCAGCAGAGAAAGGGGGCCAGAAGCTCACCTAATCAGCGTGAAGATGCCGATCCTGGCCGGAGACGATGGCGAGCGGGGAGGCGTGGGTATGCACCCGCACGTCGCGCCAATGTAGCTTCGGATGATGACCTACTAGTACAATCACTACGCCCTCGCAGAGGGGTTGGACTAGGGGAGGGGGACTGTAGGATTTCACTCAATCACTACCTCCATGCATGGAGGGGCTGTAAGCCGGCCAGGCGGGGTGGGGAAGCTAAGTTAGGAACCGAATAGTCGAGCACCCCGGTTCTCCCAGCTTCAGGAACAGCTTGATAGACAATCGATGACGGCACCGCTACTGGCTCTCCCGAACTCTGTTCCTGACGAAACCAACGCCGAAACCTCTTGGGTTGGCCCAGGAGGATGTCTGAATTATTGGAGAATTTTTTGACGTCGTCGGTGGCTGGGGCAGGGTCTGGAATAGGTCTGTTCGGTGCTGGTTCTGGTTGCTCTCAGTCTACTGGTGCTGGAAGATGAAGGTGGCAGGAACACTCCCGCACTCCGAATAATGCGGGATCAGAACCTATGCAACCGTGGACGAGTCCTCTTCGAGCCGGGACCAACGAGACCATCGTCTGAAGTCGGAGATGGCTGTGAAGACCAGAACAATGGATGGGTGTCAGAACTGGCTCAGGGGAACTGACCTGGCGCACCGTGGGGAGAAAATTCAAACTCTTGACTCCGGGGTCCAAAATTAGTTCTGCTTCTTGGAGATGACAAAGGACTTGAAGGGGAAGCCCTCAGCCAAGTTTCACGCCAGGAAACGCAAGGGGGTGTCTGGGGGAGCTTCTGCACCAAGCCTCTGGTTGTCTGCCTGGGAGAAACTGCACAGGTCGCCGAGAATCGCTCCTCTGGACAGCTCCGAGATCAGAAGAAGGCGGGACTGCCCTCATTGCGAAGCTGACTAGTCAACGATTCCAACAGTATATGTTATACATCCTGAAGCCTCACGATGACGCCGTGGCCACTGCTGCAAGATGTTGGCAAACTACTGCCTGCGAACTGGGATGAATAGGGTGGTGATAGGTGATGGGAAATGGGGTAGATGGGATGGGAAATGGGGTGGATGGGTGTGGGGGCAACCCCTAGCTGTGAGGGGGTCTAGGAGGGGGCAAACCAAGGTGAGGGAGGGGGAGAATGGGGACTGGAAGGGGGTCTAGCAGGTGGAGGGAGGGAGAGTTGCGAATTCGGGTTGGGAGGGAGAGAGGGAAGGAGAGGGGGCACAACCAAATGGGAGGGAGATTTGAATTTTGGCCTAGGGTGAATCTCCTTCAGCCTTGGGGAGGTGGAGAGGTGCTTGGGGAATGGAAATGGGTAGTTGGGGGTTGGATGGTGGAGCAAGGATTAGTGGATTCCACCTTGGGGTTGGGGGGAATTGAATGAGTGTATGGGGAAGGGGGGATATTAATGAAGAGTGAATGGAGGAGAGAGGAGGGGGGAATTTGAATTTTGGGAGGGGGAGGAGAGAGAATGGGGGAGAGGGGGAGCTTCTCACTCCAAAGAAACACTCAAATTTTCATTGATCATCAAAGGTTACAAATGAGAGAGGGGAGGGGGCTATTTATAGACTCCATACTTTTCCTAGGACCAAATTGACCCTAACTAAACAACTAATGACCAAAGAAGTCCAAGGGAAGGCGCCCCTGGGCCTAGCCCACTGAATTGGGCCCATTAACCAACCTAATCAACCTAATGACATTCAACTTAGGTAAATGACTCTCAAACCTAGGTATCGGACTCAAATAAAGGAAAAATTACATAGTTTATGACTCAAATAAGATATAAAAATTACATGACTAGACTCAGAAAAATATGACAAACACAATGACGCATGCCGACGAACAATCCGAGCCTTGAAAATGTAGAGGGGCAAGGGATGCCCCCGTCATACCCCCGGGGTGGGGAAAACTCGACCCCGTCGAGTATGGGTCCACCGGGGAAGTAGTACACCAAATGCACCTCCGGGCGAGCCATGATCTCCAAACTCAACTCCGCGTCCCTAGTCGGGGGACGGCTCTCACTACAAGAAAATAGAGATATAAGGGCAATTTATGTAGAGACATTTATTAAAACTACCCCAATATAATCATAATTAGAGACATTTTATATTTAATACTGCCCTTAAAATATTTTAAGTATCTTATTCATGTAAAATCATGTATAGGGACATTTTACAATTGCCTCTAATTATTATAAAAGAAAAATAAATGTTCATTTAAATTGCCCCAAAAATTTTCCGCTGCCGCCGCTTCCTCCCGCACGAATGTAACCACCCGTGCCCCCCTCTTATTCTTCTTCTTGTTTCATTCCTATTGAAGCACCCATCGCATTCAAGCGCCTGGCCCCACTGCACAAACTTCACGCCACCGACACGTTCTACATATTGTTCTTGTTTCTTTCTTTTATTTTGGGTTCCCCTTTTCCCCACTTTCCCGTCCCCATGTCCTTCCTTGTTGAGCGCCCATGAGACCGGCCTGCACCTGTCTCCGCGGGACCACGCGGTGTCATTCGCTGCCCAGCTCTACGCCGCGCGCCCGACAGTCGTCCACCCCAGCCACCGTCGTCGTCCACCCACCGCGGCCCTCTGCGGCACCTACCGTCGGCCCTCGATGGCCCCTAAGTACCGCCGCCTGCTGTCACCATGGGCGCACCACGGGGTTCCTCCTGCGTGCTGTCGCTTTCGCGAGCTTCGCTGTCCCGCGGCCACGTCTCCGGTCGCCACCGCCGTGGGATCCTGCTGTCGGCCGTTTGCCGCCCTGCGCATCGCCACCCACCACCGCCACACGAGGCCCTACTGCCGTTCCTGCACCGTCACAGTATCACAGTGCCGGGCATTCTGCTCCTGCTACCAGCAGCCAACGGGTCCTTGTATGGCTGCCAACCTACCCCAAGGTCGCTGTAGATCGGCCTCCCACTGCTCCTGTGACCAGGTGACTATCCTCACAGGTATTTATCCCCCTCCAATGAAGCCTCATGTGACATGTTGTGGGCCATCATCTATACGGTTATCCTGACTTCAGCTACACCCCATTCCATTATTACACCACTAAAGTGGGGAAGCCGGTAGGTGAAGGCAAAGCATGCAACAATGAGAAACCGGACCTGATATGATGAGGTATCATGGGCAATGCATGACAATGGAGGCAGCCCCACTTTATATAAGAATCTTGGTCAAACACCTCCAAAAGCCGGCATCCCTGGAGCCACAATTTATCTATGAATCTAGATCAGATGCAAACCACATGCAATTCTACAGGAAAGAAGAGGCGTGTACACTTAATTTAAATGCCCAATGATCACAAAACAAGGCTAGCACATTCACACCATCGGAGAAAATCATTTAATCACTGGTGTGAATGTGCCAACCTTTTCATCCATTCATGATATAATAATTTCCACAGTTCTTGTTCCCTTCCTTAAAGACATAGCTTTATATCTTTTCATGTAATTCTGATGTGTGAATTTAGCAAAGATATGCAGTAATGATTTAATATTTTGTCATTCTTTTGGCTAAGAATGAACATTTAGTCACCTTAGGTCTTGGTTGTCACTATATGTGTTTCAAAGGAGTCCACCATTCAACACAGAACTTAATATCATTATGAATCAAATCTTTCCCTCTCGGATAATTTGAACAAAAGGAGATGCAGATTACTTAAATATTTTTTAGATATTTTATTTCTCAGAATACTGAGTGGTCTCTTTTATGTACTTTACCATTCCTGTGATTCTTGTATTCATACTGTGCTATTGTAGCTATATAGATTTTACATTCTTTACAAAAAAATCTGCCTAATTTAAAGTTGTTGATTCATTGTCCTTTTGCATGGCTTTACAAGAGCTCCTTAGCATCATCGTTCATCAGAATTGATTTCAAATTTTATATATAAAAAAGTTCCAGTGATGAAGTTGCCCCGTTTTCTTTGTTAGTTATTGTTGTCTGTAGAAAATGTTAGTGATGGGAATCAAGCAAGCTCCCTGTCCAAAGCGGATCATGGAAGCTGTCGGGCCGAAGATGAATGCGCTACCTTTGGGTAGCGCGACCTGGAAGAAGGCGCTAGGTTTCCCTAGCCCGATCTCAGATAGAAACGGAGTTGCTGACGGTCCAACTTTCTGACGCTTGGAACTCCCAAAAGTCTTCAATGTTTGCTGTTTTCTATGGTTGTAATCAATGTTCTAGCATCGTTTTGTCTTCCCCTTCCCCTAGATATGTATCCCATCTCGTTTGATTAAAAAAGAAGGAATGAATCTATGAGAGTTTATGAGTATAGCAATGGCTATCTCCCCCAATCTTTGGAAACCCCCTTCCTCCTCCCCTCTCCGGGTGCGATGCCCAATATTCTTCTCCTGATCCTCTCTCTTTTCCCCTTCAATGGAGGACGATCGAAGCTCTGGATGCACCGGCTTTGAGACGGGGTCGGGTGTGAGGCCCCATTCGGATCTCCGTTCTTCCTCCACCGCCGCAAAGGACGCTGCCAAGGCCAAGATGGAGCTCGGTTGCACCGGTCATGCGATGGGTCCGGGCGAGAGGCCCCAATCAAGCCCCATCACGGCCCTAGCTCGCTCCATCACATCCTCTTTATCCCCCGTCACCCACCCCCGTAGCCACCTTCACCAAGTTATTCTAGCTAGTATTAGGTTAGTTTAATCCATGTTTAGGATCCCTCGTGTATTACCCACCTTCCTATGTGTTCTCCCCCTGTGATTCATTCCCCCGAAGTCATCCACGGGTGCCCCAACGTCAAGGTTCGTCGTTCTGCCAATGTCTGTGAACGCGCTAGAACGATATAGCGCATTCTTCAGAACGCGCGTAAACGATATAGCGCGACCATGGGCAGAAGGAAGAAGACCCCCCACTTCCGTTTCACATCAAATGGTATCAGAGCTTAGGGAACCAGGTTGTTCTCACAAACTGGGATCTTGAGCTACAAGATTCAAGGATGAACCTTCCCAAGTGGAGGGGTTTGATGGGAATCAAGCAAGCTGCCTGGCCAAAGCAGATCGTGGAAGCTGTCGAGCCGAAGATGAACGTGCTACCTTTGGGTAGCGTGACCTAGAAGAAGGCGCTAGGTTTCCCTAGCGCGATCTCAGACAGAAACGGAGTTGCTGACGGTCCAACTTTCCGGCGCTTGGAACTCCTAAAAGTCTTCAATGTTTGCTGTTTTCCATGGTTGTAATCAATGTTCTAGCGTCGTTTTGCCTTCCCCTTCTCCTATATATGTATCCCATCTCATTTGATTAAAAAAGAAGCAATGAATCTATGAGAGTTTATGAGTATAGCAATGGCTATCTCCCCCAATCTTTGGAAACCCCCTTCCTCCTCCCCTCTCCGGGTGCGATGCCCAATATTCTTCTCCTGATCCTTTCTCTTTTCCCCTTCAATGGAGGACGATCGAAGCTCTGGATGCACCGGCTCTGAGACGAGGTCGGGTGTGAGGCCCCATTCGGATCTCCATTCTTCCTCCACCGCCGTACACCTCCCTCCACCACCGCAAAGAACGTTGCCAAGGCCAAGATAGAGCTCGGTTGCACCGGTCCTGCGATGGGTCCGGGCGAGAGGCCCCAGTCAACCCCCATCACTGCCCTAGCTCGCTCCATCACATCCTCTTTATCCCCCGTCACCCACCCCCGTAGCCACCTTCACCAAGTTATCCTAGCTAGTATTAGGTTAGTTTAATCCCTGTTTAGGGTCCCTCATGTGTCTGTTTAGGATCCCTCGTGTATTACCCACCTTCCTATGTGTTCTCCCCCTGTGATTCATTCCCCCGAAGTCATCCACGGGCGCCCCAACGTCAAGGTTCATCGTTCTGCCACTGTCTGTGAACGCGCTAGAACGATATAGCGCGTTCTTCAATACGCGCGTAAACGATATAGCGCGACCATGGGTAGAAGGAAGAAGACCCCCCACTTCCGTTTCACTTCAGTTGGTCTCCATGTTATCCTTCTTGAGGCTATAGGTTGTCGGGGACCCTGGTTCTACCTTCTTGGGAAAGCATTACTTTTGTTTTTAGTTTGTTGTTTGGTTTTATAGTTTTCGTCATTTTGTGTATCTATTATTTTATTGTAGATGTTTTGATGAGATATTGTCTTCGCAGTCCTTTTTATTTAATGATTGAATCCATTCTTTGGAATGTGAACGGCATTTAATCTTTCAGCTTAGTACTAGGCTATGGTATGTGTTTCACTATCAGATTTTTCTGATTTAGGATATGGGTGATCCTATAAAATAAGTTCTGTAAGTAACTATCTGTTCCACTTTTTATGTGTCAAGAATTCCAGGGAGAATGATGCTTATGTCCACAGCAAACAATTGATTGAAATGCCTACAATATTAGTTCTCTGGCACTAGATGAAACCAATTAGACTAGTGGTAGGGAGATCAGCTTTCAAAATTAGCTTTATGTAGCAGCTATTAGATAACTAGGTATATCACATTGCCAGACTTTTAACTACAACATTCTTGCATATGCTAACTGTTGAGCACATCAAAGGAATTTGCTCTTTCTGGGACATGGACCTTAGCTTGTAGGACAGTGACAATAAGTCTTTGATTTGTAGCAAATTGCCAAAATGATATTTTGTTACTACGAGAATTGCCATTTTCTTCGAGTGATGTGCCATGTGAATAGCTCGCTATGATGGCTCCATGCGAATGCAAAATTGCAAATAAATATAAAGTACATCTACATGCATAGCATATAATCTTCTTTAATCTTTGTTTCAGTAAAGTTTATTTGTTTTTTATTTTGCCGTGATCTTACTTGACCTCTATCGTCTGTTTTCAACAAGGAATATTACACAGTGCATTATCTTTTCTATTTTCTTAAACATGGCTCTATATGCGAGTCTTGCACATATTTTATTCAACCTCAATCTCCAGTTGGCATTTTCCTTGATAACTGTGGTTCTGATTTCATAAATAGGTTTCCTAGAGCCTAGTCTTTAGATTCTCACAAAATATTTTTTGTTTGGTATGACTGACCTAAAGTTGGATAATTTTATGATTTGGGGATTGCATGTAGTATGGGGACTTGATTCATGAAAAAAATTAAATTTCTACTAAAGCAGGCTCATCGGGTTGTTCTATGTTAGTGCATTTGGGTTTTGACCAGGAATATAGAGAGCTGGTCTCAGTTTGTTCTATGTCCTGAACTTCAAGTTACACCCATGCAAAGACATTTGCAGCTTGCCAGGGTAATGCAAATATGCCTTATACACGCATTGCATAGCATGCAAGTGTGGAATGTAAGTAATAATTTATTGCATGTTTATCTGACTTATTTGTTCATGCTTTGAAAGATCATACAAATATGGAAATGGTTTATATCTTGCTTCAGATTTGTTTCCTATTCAATTTGTTTATTTTTTCCTCACACTAAATCCAGTTATATTCATATAAAAAGACAATTGACTCAATTTGGTGGAACACATGACAATCTGATCTACCCACCCAATTTCATACTTTAACCATATCAATTGACTCAATTGATTATTCAATCCATGCATGCTACCATATATTGTCAATGCATCATCGATATATTGTCTTTAGGATTACATGTAAAAGAAGGAAAATGAAACCATTAACTTTCATTTTTTAAGAAGTCATTTGCATTAATTCTCAGGTGGATGCTCAATAGGCTCATGACACTTTATGAGAACAATTAAACACTACACACTGTATGACAAAAATTACTTTCATGTTCTCTTTAAATAGTTTCTTTTATTTTTTTTCTCATGCAAGCATGGTGTAGAGAATAAAGTTTTTCTAACTTTATGAACTTGCTTAACGTAATCGCATTTTCATTTGGTTTTCGTTTATGTAGTACTTCCTCAAGCTAATCACATATGTGCCTAGTGATTGATTTATTTTCGTACAATTTACAATCACATTTATCATTCTGTCCTCAGCAAGGTATGTAGTTAAACTAAAACTTGTTAAAGAATCCCCTAGATTCATATATTTTTATTTGTTGATAATTTAGAATGTATATTATATACTTAACCATCACTACACTAACTTTTTTGTAGTGATCAATTTTTTTCTTCACACCATTTGATAGCCAAATTTGTAGGAAAAATGTTAGATAAGAGTTGGATTCAAGAACCATGGTATATATACATAAGAAGATATTATGGTTATTCTTTTCTATGATGGAATAAATACGAAACTATGACTTATATATTTGATTCAATGTTGTAGGGTGAGCAAGAGACATGTGGATGGAGCATTTGACTTTTTCGATTTTGCATTTCAAAAAGTCTCTAGTGATGGGAAGATCATGTGTCCTTTTGTGAATTGTAATAATTGCTTTAGGATGATCAGGCAAGAGGTCTTCGAGCATATACTTTGTCATGGTTTCAGTGTCAACTACATTCATTAGATTTTTCATGGGGAAGGTTCACATGATGCTTCAGAAAATATTGCATTCAATGACTCCGGTAATTCAAATCTTGATACTGAAATGCATGAAATGCTGAATGACACTTTTGTCTTCCCAAATCTGAGTTCGTCTACATTTGGAGTATCAAATTCTCTACAAAGAATAGATGCTGAAGTTGAAAAGTTTTTTAAATTGATCAAAGATGATGAGCAAGAATTATACTCAGGATGTAAAAGATTTACCAAGCTATCCTTTCTTGTTAGGTTCTATCAGATCAAATGTCTCAATGGATGGAGTGATAGTTCATTCACTATGATGTTAGAATTGTTGAAAGAAGTGTTGCCTGATGGAGAAACATTGTCAAATTCTCTATATGAGATCAAAAAGGTTATTAAGGATTTAGGACTTGATTACAAGAATATTCATGCTTGCCCTAATGATTGTCAATTATATTGGAAGACAAAGGCTAATGATGAATCATGCAGCACTTGTGGTGCTTCAAGATGGATACAAGTTGAAACAAATGGTGAAAATGAGGTGGAGTCATCCAAGAAACAATAAAAGATTACAGCCAAAATATTACGTCATTTTTCCTTAATACCAAGGCTTCAAAGACTATTCATGTCATCAAAAATATCTCCTTCTATGAGATGCCATGATGAAGAGCGCACTAAAGATGGCATGATGAGACATCTTGCTAATTCTCCTGTTTGGAAGACTTTTGACTATCTTCATCCTGCTTTTTCTTCAGATAATAGGAATGTGAGACTTGGTTTATCAGCTCATGGTTTTAATCCATTTATGACGATGAGTATCTGTAGCATCCCGTATAAAATATATATATATATATATATTTATTTATTTATTAATAAAATTTCCTAAAAAAATATATTAGATAAACTCTAGATTAAGTAAGAAGTTGGAACACGTAGTTATCATATGTAAAGAGTATTCACTTAACAAGTGACTTCTTAGTGTAGTTGGTTAAGTAACTTGCCTTTCAACCCAATGACCAGGGTTCAAATCCTAGCATCCACCATTTACCTTTTGTGCCAATTAATTATACATTATAAGCTAGCAACGTACAGACTTGGAAGATCACTAATGGATGTACAGACTTCACCTCGTTGTATAGACTTGGAAGAATGATGCACAGTGCAATGTACAGACTTCATGACTATGCTCAGGCAATGTATAGACTTTGAGAGGGAAGCCAATGTATAGACTTTGAGAGGGAGAGGATGTACAGACTTGTGATGTACAGACTTTGTGAATAGGCTAGCAATAACCAATGTATAGACTTTGTGATGTACAGACTTTGAGAGGAAGCCAATGTATAGACTTTGAGAGGGAGAGGATGTACAGACTTGTGATGTACAGACTTAGTGAATAGGCTAGTAATAGCAATGTACAGATTTTGTGATGTGCAGACTTTGTGAAGCCAATGTATAGACTTTGAGGATGTACAGACTTTGAAAGTGTGCACATTGTAGAGGGATCGTGTATGAATGTTGGAGATAGACTTTATGATCTGGGCCATGGATTGGCTGTCCAAATATTATCCCTTATCTCTCCAGCCTGTACAAGCTGTAAAGCCCCATTATTTCAGATCTTGTCTCCCATTCGGCCATGACAACCCTAGAAACATACCCCTTTTGCTACCCCCATTCTAGGCTAGCTAAGGTTGGGGCAAAGCTCTGCAGGGATTACAAAGAAGGGTTCTGCTGCTACGATCTTCCAACAAGTAGGTATTCTCAACTTTTAACTAAACTAGTAGCTAATCTAGGATGATTAGTCTAGGCATTTAGTCTTAGGCTCATTTGCATGCGATATTTAGTGTTCATAAAGCATGTGTTAGCTTAAATCTATGATGATTAGCATGTATTAGCTTCATACCTAAGATAATTAGCATGTATTAGCATTATACCCAGAATAATTAGCATGTATTAGCAAATATTAGCAAGTATTAGTCTCATACCTAGAATAATTAGCATGTGTTGGCTTAAATCTAGGATGATTAGCGTGTATTAGCTTCATACCCAAAATAATTAATAAGTATTAGTCTCATACCTAGAATAATTAGCATGTGTTGGCTTAAATCTAGGATGATTAGCGTGTATTAGCTTCATACACAAGATAATTAGCAAGTATTAGTCTCATACCTAGAATAATTAGCATGTGTTAGCTTAAATCTAGGATGATTAGCATGTATTAGCCTCGTACCAAGATAATTAGCATGTAGTAGCCTTATACCCAAGATGATTAGCATTGATTAGCATGTATTAGCTTCAATCTAGGGTAGTTGGCATGTATTAGCTTCATATCCATACGATATATCCGTTTAATGCAAGTTTTATCGTGTTTTTATGTAACTTATTAGTTTAACTAACCTCTTAACATACCTAATTAACATGTTAGTTGATCTACTAACTAACTAGCATACCTAATTAATCTGTTAGGTAGCCTATCTAGAAATCTTGTCTCCAGTTAGTTCCTTTAAAAATGAAAACTTGTATGATACGTCATGTTAAAAATCTGATATTTAAGCAACTAAAGCATGAAACGAATGCATGAATAAAGATCTATAATCCTTACAATTTTCTCTATCTATCCATGTCATCAGTTTTACCTAAATAAACTTAAATCAAAGATTAATACCCTAGTTTAATCAAAGATTAAGACCTTAAGCCATTTTGAGCAAATATGAACTGCAGAGTCGACCCTGCCAGTTCATCGCGTTGACGCGATGAACTTATGAGTCGACCCTGCCTGTTCACAGGGTCGACCCTGCCAGTTCATTACGTTGACGCGATGAACTGATGAGTCGACCCTGCCTGCTCATCGGGTCGACCCTGCCAGTTCACAGGGTTGACGCGATGAACTGATGAGTTGACCCTGCCAGTTAACAGGGTTGACGCGATGAACTGATGAGTCGTCCCTGCCTGCTCACAGGGTCGACCCTGCCAGTTCACTGGGTTGACGCGATGAACTGATGAGTCGACCTTGCCAGTTCACAGGGTTGACGCGATGAACTGATGAGTCGACCCTGCCAGTTCACAGGGTTGACGCGATGAACTGATGAGTTGACCCTGCCAGTTCACAGGGTTGACGCGATGAACTGATGAGTCGTCCCTGCCTGCTCACAGGGTCGACCCTGCCAGTTCACTGGGTTGACGCGATGAACTGATGAGTCGACCTTGCCAGTTCATAGGGTTGACGCGATGAACTGATGAGTCGACCCTGCCAGTTCACAGGGTTGACGCGATGAACTGATGAGTCGACCCTGCCTGCTCACAGGGTCGACCCTGCCAGTTCACAAGGTTGACGCGATGAACTGATGAGTCGACCCTGCTAGTTCACAGGGTTGACGCGATGAACTGATGAGTCGACCCAGCCTGTTCGCTGGGTTGACGCGATGAACTGATGAGTCGACCCTGCCTGTTCACAGGGTTGACGCGATGAACTGATGAGTCGACCCTGCCTGTTCGCAGGGTTGACGCGATGAACTAATGAGTCGACCCATCCTGTTCGCAGGGTTGACGCGATGAACTGCAGGGTTGACGCGATGAACTGCAGGGTTGATGCGATGAACTACAGCTGGCTCATTGCGTTAACCTGATCGTTAGGCTTTTGATTTTGCCATCTCCACTGATAGATGGCAGCTTGGGAGGTGATATTTAACTCCTGACAGGGTCCTCTAAACCCTGTATAATTCCCAGGAAGGGCATCCCACAGTGAGGGTGTCGTTTCTAAAATTGTCAGGTGGCCCATAAGGTGCCTCTCTTATCTAGTTTTTTTCCGTGTATCAAACGTTACTGGTTTCCACTCCTAGTTCATCCCTACTCATTAATGCGCCCTTGGATTCCATTCCATAATTCTACCTTATATATCATACTGGTCAAACCTTGAAATTCCATATTGGCTATAAATGAGAGTGGATGTCGACAGATATGATTAATGCTGTACATATAGGGCCCGGTCTGGTCCTGGGAGGAGCACCCGAAGGTACTTGTGCCCATGGGAGTTCATTGACCACGGTGTTTGGCATTGCACCGAAGTACTTGCTTGCTAGGCTTTAGACATTCCACTCATTCTCGTGATATTACTTGATTGATTTGACTTGAGACCCGCAAAAGGGTAAAGTTTTGCTTGAATGAAATTGATAAATAGCCAATTCCAGTTTTACATGCTTGAATTTATATTACTTTCTATTACTTGCTTGACATGAGTTCTTACTCTCTTGGAAAGATTTTCGTTAATTTCAGTTATTACTTGCTTGAATCTCTTGCTATTGCTGCATTGAAGTTGGAATCCTTATACTCTCACTTGTTATTCCTTCACTGCTCTTGTCGATTTTTACAATCCTTGATATCTACTCATCTACATGCATAACATTACTGACATTAATCGAACTTGAAAGCCACTTAAAGCATGTTAAATCTTGAGATGTAATTCCTACTGAGCGATTCGCTCATCTAGTTGTTTTTCTAATCTTTTCATGTAGTTTGGATATCGGCTAGAACATGGAAGGGGATGAGTCTGAGTGATGAGTGTAGAATGGAGTCATCAATTGTCATGTTAATTATGATGTCCTTTGTGTTATTGTATTAGTTCACTTATGTCAGTTGTATCAATTCATCTATGTCATTTGTATTAGTCAACTTGATTAGAACTGCTTAAGATTTGAAGCCTAGTCGTTGGACTCTGGGAACATATGTATTTGTCCTTTGATTAGTTGTGACAATTGTCAGCTCGTACTATTTGTATTAATTTCGAGTTAAAGCTTAGTTATTTGAGCACTCTGATATTTACATGATTGACACAATCCATATAGACGCGTCACGCCTTCGGGTAATCTTCCGCGCTCGGGGCGTGACAGTCTTCGTGGTATCAGAGCCTAGGTTTTCAAACCTAGGGAATGAGAAAAAATAAACGGTTAGAAATTGAAATCTAAGTAAAAACTTGAGTCCAAGGATAGGTAAAACCCAAGTTCAAGGATAGATATACCTTACCCGGTGAGATGGATAGAGCCATGGATTAAGTTCTACAATGACTTTCGACCTTACAAGTAAATTCGATCTTTATCATACTTAACTCTTTTGTAGGATCATGGCTGCGGAAAGAGCACAATGGCGTGAGATGCAGCGCACCGTGCAAGGCCTCACACAGGCACTACAGTAAGTGGCCCAAGGTGGAGCAAATCGTGGAGCGGGAGATCTCCACCGAAGTTTCCGTAACATGAACCCACCGAGGTTCATGGGTTCGTCCGACCCCGAGGATGCCAAGAATTGGCTACAGGAGATGGAACGAATCTTCCGTGTGATGTAATGCGCGGATGAAGAGAAGGTTTTACTTACCGTATTCCAACTAGAGCGGGACGCTCGATGCTGGTGGGAATCCATAGAAGCAACACTGCCAGAATACCATGTCACATGGGATGAATTCACGGAACATTTCAACAACAAGTACTTCTCCGATCATATCCAGGAAAAGGAAGCCACGGAATTCGCCGTTCTAAAACAACGGGGCTTGAAAGTGGCCGAGTATGAGGCCCAATTCTCCAGATTATCTAGGTATGCACCCCACTTAGTGTGTACGAAAAAGATGAAGGCGAGAAGATTCCTCAACGGGCTTCGGCCCCATTATATCACACAACTTGCCGCGATGGACATCCAAGTCTATTCGGAGATGGTTCGGCGTGCTCAACTGCTGGAAGATGCCACCGAATTATCTGAGAGAATCCGAGGAAGAGACAAGAAGGAACCCGTCACAAGCTCGGGAAAATTCAAACAATCCTTCAACAAGAAGCGATTCTTCATGGGAGGGGAGCCCTCTAAGGCGAAGAAATTCCAGAAGAATGACAGGCCATTCTCCACCACCACACCATCAAAGGAGATTTGCAAGTATTGTGATAAAGCTGGTCATAAGACCGAGAAATGCTGGAGAAAGTTAGGAGCTTGTCTTCGATGTGGGAGCCGAGAGCATCGAATCCCAGACTGCCCACTGATGAAGGAACAAGACACCAAAGACGAGAAGCGTCTGGTAAAGAAACAAGGCCGTCTGCAAGCTCTCCAAGAGACGGAACCCACTAAAGGTGGAATTCTAGAAGGTATTCTCACTATTTGTTCAAAAACTGCTCAAGTTTTATTCGATACCGGAGCAACTCATTCATTCGTTTCCAAGAACTTTGCTGCTTCATTTTCTAAGAAACATGAATTGTTAGATTTGGTCATATCTACACCTCTTGGGAATGAGTCTGATAGCACTTATCACTATCCAAACTGTGAAGTGATGATTAAGGGAAATAATTTACCTGCTGACCTGATATGCCTAGATATAAAGGGTTATGATGTCATACTAGGTGCCGACTGGCTATCCATATACCAAGCAACTGTAGACTACCGGCATGGCAAGGTAACTTTCGTAGATTTCCCAGAGCTAGTTTACAATAGCCCTCGGAGTAAATCACTTCTTATATCAGCACTCCGAGCTAGTAAACTTATGAATAAGGGATGCATGACTTTCATAGCATTCGTGACTGCCACGGAAGTCGAGAAGGTTAAACTTGAAGACATCCGTGTAATTCGGGATTTTCCCGATGTTTTTCCAGAAGATTTAACCGGCTTACCCTCGAAAAGGGAAGTGTCGTTCACAATCGACCTTGTCCCTGGTGCTCGTCCTATTTCCAGGGCACCATACAGAATGTCCCCTGGTGAGCTGAAGGAACTAAAAGAGCAGCTAATGGAGTTATTGAACAAGGGTTTCATCAGGTCGAGTACTTCCCCATGGGGAGCACCCGTGCTATTCGTCAAAAAGAAGGACGGATCGATGAGATTATGCATAGATTATCGACAGCTAAATCACCTTACAATCAAGAACAAGTATCCACTGCCAAGGATTGATGAGCTGTTCGATCAACTATCTGGAGCTTTATATTTCTCCAAGATTGATCTTCGTTCTGGTTACCACCAATTGAAGATCAAAGAAGAAGATATTCATAAAATTGCATTCCGAAGCAGGTATGGGCATTACGAATTTACTGTTATGCCTTTTAGACTAACAAATGCCCCCACAGCTTTTATGCAGTTAATGAACAGCATATTCAGGCCCTATTTAGACCAATTTATTATGGTCTTTATTGATGATATTCTGATCTATTCAAAGACCGAAGAGGATCATGAAGAACACCTCAAGAAGGCATTGCAGATATTAAGGGGAAACAAGCTATATGTCAAATTCAGCAAATGCGAGTTTTGGCTCGAAGAAGTATCCTTCTTAGGCCATATCATTTTGAAGAACGGAATTGCTATTGACCCATCAAAGGTCGAAGCCGTGAAGAACTGGGAACGACCCATAAATGTAACTGAGATTCGGAGCTTCTTGGGTCTAGCTGGTTACTACCGGCGTTTTATAAAGGACTTCTCCAAAATTGCTGTTCCCCTGACCAGGTTAACCCGCAAGGAAGTGCCTTATGAGTGGAAGGAAGACTGTGAAAAGTGTTTTCAAACTTTGAAGTATCTCTTGACCACTGCTCCAGTCTTATCATTACCAATGGAAGGAGAAAAATACGAGGTATATACCGATGCTTCTGGTATTGGTCTCGGATGTGTATTAATGCAGAATGGGAGAGTCATTGCATACTCTTCCCGACAATTGAAGAAACATGAAGAGAACTACCCAGTTCATGACTTAGAACTGACCGCAGTAGTATTCGCTTTAAAGACCTGGAGGCACTATCTCTACGGAGAACAATTCACTATGTACTCCGATCATAAAAGCCTCAAGTACTTATTCTCCCAAAAGGAGCTGAACATGCGGCAAAGGCGTTGGCTCGAGTATCTCAAAGATTTCAACTTCACTATACAGTACCATCCTGGTAAGGGTAATTCCGTAGCTGATGCCCTTAGTCGAAAGTCGAGAACAATATTGGCCAACTGCATGATACAAGAATGGAAACTGCTGGAGAAATTCTCTGAGCTTGATATCAGCACAGATGAGAAGAACATGTGTATTATTCTATCTCATATGAGCCTACATCCAGGTTTGCTACCTGAAATCAAGAAGTTACAAGAAGAGGATCCTACGCTAGTGGAGATAAAGAGGAAGATGGACGAGAGACTGAATTTCAAGCTGGCACCTGATGGCAGATTACTATTTCATGAACGAACATGTGTGTCCGACTGTCCCGAATTGAAGAAGAAGATTCTTGATGAAGCTCATAGATCGAGGTACACAATCCACCCTGGAGCCACTAAGATGTACCAAGACTTGAAAAGAACTTTCTGGTGGCCTAACATAAAAAGGGAGGTAGCAGACTTTGTGTCTCGTTGCCTCACATGCCAACAAGTGAAGGCGGAACATCAAAAACCCGTCGGAAAGCTACATCCGCTGGATATTCCCAAGTGGAAGTGGGAAGACATTGGCATGGACTTTATCATGGGTTTGCCCAAGTCTAGGGGCGGATATGATGGAATTTGGGTAATTATCGATCGATTAACTAAATCGGCCCATTTCTTACCCATCAAAAGTCGATGGTCAGTCGACGTACTTGCTGCCCTATATATGAAGGAAATGGTTAGATTGCATGGAGTTCCCGTCTCGATCGTATCTGACCGAGACCCGCGCTTCACCTCTTATTTCTGGAAGAGCCTGCAACACTCCTTGGGGACGAGACTCAACTACAGCACTACTTTTCATCCCCAGACAGATGGACAGACCGAGAGGACTAATCAAGTTGTGGAAGATATGTTAAGGGCATGCATTATAGACTTCGGTGGTAGTTGGACCACTTACCACTAGCCGAATTTGCATATAACAACAGCTATCAAGCCAGCATACAAATGGCACCTTTTGAGGCATTATATGGCAGGAGTTGCCGATCTCCCATATGCTGGGATAAAGTCGGTGAAAAACAAATTCTAGGTCCTGACATGGTGCGAGATTCTACCGAGAAGATACAACTCATTAGAGAAAGGTTAATGATAGCACAGTCCAGGCAGAAATCTTATGCCAATAATAGAAGCCGAGACCTGGAATTTCAAGTCGGAGATCATGTTTTCCTCAAGGTATCTCCCGGCCGAGGCATTAGAAGATTCGGTGTTAAAGGCAAATTAACACTAAGGTTTATCGGTCCATTCGAAGTACTGGAAAGGGTAGGCGAAGTGGCTTATCGTATCGCCCTACCTCCACAACTGTCAGAAGTGCACAATGTATTTCATGTTTCTATGCTAAAGAAATACGTGCACGATTTCTCACACGTCATCGATCACACTAACTTGGTGATACAGAAGGACCTCACCTATGAGTAAAGGCCAGTAAAGATCCTCGACCAAGAAATCCGAGTTCTAAGGAACAAGACGATCCCTATGGTAAAAATTCAATGGAATCGATGCTTAGAATAAGAAGCTACATGGGAAACCGAGGAGTCTATGAGAAGGAGATTTCCAGAATTATTCTAGTCCGTAAGTAATTCTCACCCTCCTTGTCTCCGTATAATGTAATTGAATTTGGGGACCAAATTCTTTTAAGTGGGGGAGGGTGTAGCATCCCGTATAATATATATATATATATATATATATTAATAATATTTCCCAAAAAAATATATTAGATAAACTCTAGATTAAGTAAGAAGTTGGAACACGTAGTTATCATATGTAAAGAGTATTCACTTAACAAGTGGCTTCCTAGTGTAGTTGGTTAAGTAACTTGCCTTTTAACCCAATGACTAGGGTTCAAATCCTAGCATCCACCATTTACCTTTTGTGCCAATTAATTATACATTATAAGCTAGCAACGTACAGACTTGGAAGATCACTAATGGATGTACAGACTTCACCTCGTTGTATAGACTTGGAAGAATGATGCACAGTGCAATGTACAGACTTCATGACTATGCTCAGGCAATGTATAGACTTTGAGAGGGAAGCCAATGTATAGACTTTGAGAGGGAGAGGATGTACAGACTTGTGATGTACAGACTTTGTGAATAGGCTAGCAATAGCCAATGTATAGACTTTGTGATGTATAGACTTTGAGAGGAAGTGATGTACAGACTTTGAGAGGAAGCCAATGTATAGACTTTGAGAGGGAGAGGATGTACAGACTTGTGATGTACAGACTTAGTGAATAGGCTAGCAATAGCAATGTACAGACTTTGTGATGTGCAGATTTTGTGAAGCCAATGTATAGACTTTGAGGATGTACAGACTTTGAAAGTGTGCACATTGAAGAGGGATCGTGTATGAATGTGGGAGACAGACTTTACGATCTGGGCCATGGATTGGATGTCCAAACATTATCCCTTATCTCTCCAGCCTGTACAAGCTGTAAAGCCCCATTATTTCAGATCTTGCCTCCCATTCGGCTATGACAACCCTATAAACATACCCCTTTTGCTACCCCCATTCTAGGCTAGCTAAGGTTGGGGCAAAGCTCTGCAGGGATTACAAAGAAGGGTTCTGCAGCTACGATCTTCCAACAAGTAGGTGTTCTCAACTTTTAACTAAACTAGTAGCTAATCTAGGATGATTAGTCTAGGCATTTAGTCTTAGGCTCATTTCCATGCGATATTTAGTGTTCATAAAGCATGTGTTAGCTTAAATCTAGGATGATTAGCATGTATTAGCTTCATACCTAAGATAATTAGCATGTATTAGCATTATACCCAGAATAATTAGCATGTATTAGCAAATATTAGTAAGTATTAGTCTCATACCTAGAATAATTAGCATGTGTTGGCTTAAATCTAGGATGATTAGCGTGTATTAGCTTCATACCCAAGATAATTAGCAAGTATTAGTCTCATACCTAGAATAATTAGCATGTGCTAGCTTAAAGCTAGGATGATTAGGGGGTATTAGCTTCATACACAGGATAATTAGCAAGTATTAGTCTCATACCTAGAATAATTAGCATGTGTTAGCTTAAATCTAGGATGATTAGCATGTATTAGTCTCGTACCAAGATAATTAGCATGTAGTAGCCTTATACCCAAGATGATTAGCATTGATTAGCATGTATTAGCTTCAATCTTATGTAGTTGGCATGTATTAGCTTCATATCCATACGATATATCCGTTTAACGCAAATTTTATCGTGTTTTTACGTAACTTATTAGTTTAACTAACCTGTTAACATACCTAATTAACATGTTAGTTGATCTACTAACTAACTAGCATACCTAATTAATCTGTTAGGTAGCCTATCTAGAAATCTTGTCTCCATTGAGTTCCTTTAAAAATGGAAACTTGTATGATACGTCATGTTAAAAATCTGATATTTAAGCAACTAAAGCATGAAACGAATGCATGAATAAAGATCTATAATCTTTACAGTTTTCTCTATCTATCCATGTCATCAGTTTTACCTAAATAAACTTAAATCAAAGGTTAATACCCTAGTTTAATCAAAGATTAATACCTTAAGCCATTTTGAGCAAATATAAACTGCAGAGTCGACCCTGCCAGTTCATCGCGTTGACACGATGAACTGATGAGTCGACCCTGCCTGCTCACAGGGTCGACCCTGCCAGTTCACAGGGTTGACGCGATGAACTGATGAGTCGACCCTGCCAGTTCACAGGGTTGATGCGATGAATTGATGAGTTGACCCTGCCTGCTCACAGGTTCGACCCTATCAGTTCACAGGGTTGACGCGATGAACTGATGAGTCGACCCTGCCAGTTCACAGGGTTGACGCGATGAACTGATGAGTCGACCCTGCCAGTTCGCAGGGTTGACGCGATGAACTGATGAGTCGACCCTGCCTACTCACAGGGTTGACGCGATGAACTGATGAGTCGACCCTGCCTACTCACAGGGTCGACCCTGCCAGTTCACAGGGTTGACGCGATGAACTGATGAGTCGACCCTGCTAGTTCACAGGGTTGACGCGATGAACTGATGAGTCGACCCAGCCTGTTCGCAGGGTTGACGCGATGAACTGATGAGTCGACCCTGCCTGTTCACAGGGTTGACGCAATGAACTGATGAGTCGACCCTGCCTGTTCACAGGGTTGACGCGATGGACTGATGAGTCGACCCAGCCTGTTCGCAGGATTGACGCGATGAACTGATGAGTTGACCCAGCCTGTTCGCAGGGTTGACGCGATGAACTGCAGGGTTGACGCGATGAACTACAGCTGGCTCATTGTGTTAACCTGATCGTTAGGCTTTCGCTTTTGCCATCTCCACTGATAGATGGCAGCTTGAGAGGTGATATTTAACTCCTGACAGGGTCCTCTAAACCCTGTATAATTCCCAGGAAGGGCATCCCACATTGAGGGTGTCGTTTCTAAAATTGTCAGGTGGCCCTTAAGGTACCTCTCTTATCTAGTTTTTTTCCGTGTATCAAACGTTACTGGTTTCCACTCCTAGTTCTTCCCTGCACATTAATGCGCCATTGGATTCCATTCCATAATTCTACCTTATATATCATACTGGTCAAACCTTGAAATTCCATATTGGCTATAAATGAGAGTGGATGTCGACAGACATGATTAATGCTGTGCATATAGGACCCGGTCTGGTCCTGGGAGGAGCACCCGAAGGTACTTGTGTCCATGGGAGTTTATTGACCACGGTGTTTGGCATTGCACCGAAGTACTTGCTTGCTAGGGTTTAGATATTCCACTCATTCTCGTGATATTACTTGATTGATTTGACTTTAGACCCGCAGAAGGGTAAAGTTTTGCTTGAATGGAATTGATAAATAGTCAATTCCAATTTTACATGTTTGAATTTATATTACTTTCTATTACTTGCTTGACATGAGTTCTTACTCTCTTTGAAAGATTTTCGTTAATTCCAGTTATTACTTGCTTGAATCTCTTGCTATTGCTGCATTGAAGTTGGAATCCTTATACTCTCACTTGTTATTCCTTCACTGCTCTTGTCGATTTTTACAATCCTTGATATCTACTCATCTACATGCATAACTTTACTGACATTAATCGAACTTGTAAATCACTTAAAGCATGTTAAATCTTGAGATGTAATTCCTACTGAGCGATTTGCTCATCTAGCTGTTTTTCTAACCTTTTCAGGTAGTTTGATATCGGCCATAATACGGAAGGGGATGAGTCTGAGTGATGAGTGTAAAATGGAGTCATCAATTGTCATGTTAATTGTGATGTTCTTTGTGTTATTGTATTAGCTCACTTATGTCAGTTGTATCAATTCATCTATGTCATTTGTATTAGTCAACTTGATTAGAACTGCTTAAGATTTGAAGCCTAGTCGTTGGACTCTGGGAACATATGTATTTGTCCTTTGATTAGTTGTGACAATTGTCAGCTCGTACTATTTGTATTAATTTCGAGTTAAAGCTTAGTTATTTGCGCACTCTGATATTTACATGATTGACACGATCCATATAGACGCATCACGCCTCCAGGTAATCTTCCGCGCTCGGGGCGTGACAGTATCTCTCATAGTACATGGCGAGTTATTCTAATGCCTTATAACCTACCACTATGGATGTGTATGAAACAACCTTATTTTATCATGTCTTTGCTTATTCCTGGTCCATTGGCTCCTGGTAATGATATTGACATATACCTTCAACCTTTAATAGAGGAGTTGAAGGAGTTGTAGGAAGTTGGGGTTGAAACATATGATGCATCGAGAAAAGAGATATTCAAAATGCGTGCTCCATTATTGTGGACAATCAATGATTTTCCTGCATATGCAAACTTATCAGGTTGGAGTACCAAGGGGAAATATGCATGCCCTCATTACAATAAGGACACATGGTCTCATTTCTTGACTTATGGTCGAAAGTTCTGTTATATGGGTCACTACAGATTTTTAGATCATGATCAACCTTTTCAAGATTTCTCTGCATTTCAGCATTTACAGCTTTTATGGCTTCATATTTTTCAAGGCTGAGTTGGTTTTCTTTTTCACATTCCTGGCATCTCAATTTAACTTCATCTAACCATTTTCTAAGATTCACATTTTCTTCTTTTATCTTTTACAGTTCTGAGCAGTTAGACCTAGGTTCATCGATATGTTTTCTTAGTTTTTCATTCTCAACTTTTAGGATTTCCAGATTTTCATTGACAGGATTATCCTGAGCCAAGGCATTGATTTTCTTATTTAATTGCTTATTTTCTTTCTTGTAGATTTCATATTTTTCAAACAAATCTGTATAAGCATCCTCCTATTCTTCAATTGAAAAGTTCTCAAAGGGGGTGTTTACCTGATCTTCATTCTCATTTGCCATCAGGAAGATGTTGTCCTCATCTTCATTTGCAGAAGAGCTCTCATTTTCCTCCTCGTCGTTGCTCCAAGTGCAGATCATTATCTTGGTCTTCTTTCCCTTGACCTTGGATGTATTCTTAAGCAGCTCGGGGCATTCCCCTGTCATATGCCCTGGTTTCCTGCACCAATAACATATGATCTTTTCAGATTTTTTAATTTGATCAGGTTTAGGATTGGAAACTCTATTTACCTGTGGCGACCGTTTCTTCTTGAGGAATTTACCTCCACTCCTCAAAAAAAATTTTAAACTACCTGGTGAGTAAAGCTTGATCATCTAGGCTTTCTTGAATTTCATCTTATTCTTCTTCCTTATCAGACTCGTCGGTGCTTTCAGAAACTCTGAGAGATATTGCCTTCTTTTTCTTGTGTTCTTCTTCATTTCTTTTCAAATTGAGCTCATATGTCATGAGCGACCCTATTAATCCATCAACTGTCATTGCAGATAAGTCTTTGGAGTCTTCAATCACCGTGGCTTTTGTGTGCCACGCTGGTGTGAGAGATCTTAGGATCTTTCTCACAAGCTCACTATCAAAATACTCTTTACCAAAGGATTTCTGACAGTTTGTTAATTGAGTGAGTCTAGCATACATCTCAGAAATAGATTTGTCTGGTTTCATTTTGAACATTTCATAGTCAGATATTAACATATTTGCCATGATGGTCCTTACCTCAAACGTTCCTTCATAGATCAGTCATAGCCGATCCCGCATTTCCTTAGCAGATTTGCAGGTTAACACTGTGGAGTATTCTGTAGGATGGATGGCGCATTGCATCACATTCATCGCGCTCCAGTTAACTGTGGACTTCTTGATCTGGTCTGCAGTCCAGGTGTCCTCATCTTCAGAAAGTTCATAATATAGCACCCCAAATAAATTATCCATAATAAAAATGTAATAATAAAAGCATAATAGTTAAAAAACCCAAATAAATTCTATTAAACCTTAAAATCTTAAAGGGCCTTAAGCTCAGCTAGCTAAACATTTTTATGGGCTTTAATACAAGGGGAAAAAGGCGTAGAAGAGTCATGGGTTCCATAATAACTCAAGGTTAATAGGCTAAACACTAAAGTAACAATTAATGGGAACTCATGTTAACATATATATATATACTAAGGGTCATTGGGCCTCTATGCTAAACCCATGATATTGGGTTCTGTTCGAAGGGTTGTAGGTCGAACTATGTATAAGGAGGCTTTAGGGTTTTGGCGACCAAACTGGGATAGCGGCGGTAGCCTTAGAAATGATAAAGCCAATCGTAGAAGTTTTAACAACAACTAGGATTCATGCACGTAGGAGGACTCTTCCCCTACTCACCCTCTATAAATAATACTCGTTCGAATGCGGTTAGGGCTACTACTGCCGCTGCTGCGTTCGAAGGAGGGGTTCTATTCAAGAAGGAAGTCTTCATCCCTATGTGTCGACGCAACCACGCAACGTCTGCTTCCTCTTCTGCTTCTTTTTCTCCCTTCGAACCCTGTGAGAGGTAGGTTTTCTCACCCAGGCATAACCTATTAAGCAAGCATGCATGCAAGTTAATCGATCATCCATCATGATCATCTTTCCATATCATGTTCCCTGCTTAGCCTCCTACATGTTTTGTTAAATTCGTAACTTTTGTGTGAATTAATAATCCCATGCAAACTTTAAAATTCTATATCTATAAAACTAGGAAAAATAAAATCTTGATATGCATATGATTAGAATCCTTAGATTTTACGCATATTTTTCATGCCTTTTGTTTCGCTAAAATCTTGCTAAATAAAAAGTGGCATTATTCATTCACAAAGAATACATTAAGGAATTGACGTGAATTCTTTAAGAAGTTAACCATTGAACCTTGTCAAACACGTAATATCTTTTGTGCCCCTTATTCCCTTCTTCCCTAATGTTGTTTCCTTACTTCCTTTAAAACTTTATCACTTTTAAATTAACGTCTGGGTATGAATGATTAAGGTTAGGAATGTACGTCCACTCCCATGAACGCAAATTTGTTTTTTTTCCAGTAAATAGCACCCAGATCTTGGAAAATTTATAACTCATGATCTAAGTTAGTAAAAATTACAATATATATATATATATATATATTCACGATCCTTGTAAATTCCTCTTAATAATCATGTAATTAGTTCTGAAAATCTCCTTTTATTTGCAAAGTGCTACTGTTCATCTTCCTTAAAATGAAATGAACAGTTCATTGAGGTTGTGAACGTACCTATTAAATGCATGTTGAAGTGTAACAGGGAAAGAATTAGCATCTGGATCACTAACGCGTATTACAAAATTTGCGCCTCTCTAGAGAGACGCTAATTAATACACGTCAGCCATGTAGATGTGATTTCATCTATTAATATTAAATAATTTGGCAATTTAGAAATTAGTGTCCACTATCAGGATGCGTATCTAAGAACTAGCGTCTCTTCACAGTGACACGAATTTCTAATTCGCTTATTTAAATCTGGTTTGTTGGGTCCCGTAGTGCAGGAACACGGTTTTAGAGGGGGGGTGAACAGAACCCTCTACTAAAATTATGTACAATTAAAACTTTAAACTAGCTCGCAGCAGAATTAGCAAGATTAGCAAGATTGAGGAATTTAAACTAATTAGAATAGACTAGATTCTCTCAATCTAACCGTACTCACTCGAACGGATAACTAGATATGAACAATAAAGTAAATCACCACAGCACAAACCACAATGCACGGGGATTTTTAAGGTGGTTCGGGACCACGACGGGCTCCCTACGTTCACCCCTCACCAAACCGGTGAGGCTTCACTGCTGTATAAAATAGCCCGGGGATAAATCCCCACACACACACGGAGCCAAGCTCCAACACACACACGTAGGGCAAAGCCTACACAATCACACGTGAATAAACTCCCAACCACACACGGGGAACACACCCCAAGATATGTCCAAGCACACACGTAGATATGCTCTGCATAAAATGACGCATACGCGTCAACATAAACACTCGGAGAACCCTTTCTCCGAACCCCCACACAATATATCCTTCTAGAAATTTAAGAAGCGAAGAAATAGATGCATTGACCCCTAAACAAACTCTAGAGACTAAATCAAAGAAGATAAAGCATGTATGAAGCTCCCCCTTCAAGAAAGACTCCGGCCCTTCTTGGCTCGTTGTCGGATGGTCACGATTTCGGTGTCCTCACGTTCCTCTCTTTGAGACGCTTCTTTTATTCTTCTACTACGAGCTCCAAATATCTATGGAAGTAGATGAAAATCACCTTGCAAGAGCTCCTCTTCCCTTTCCCCATTTCCTTGCCCTACAAGATAGAAAGATAGCACATTAGGGTTCATCCTCCACAAATTTGTAACTCATATTTATATGCAAGGCAGAGAGTCCAAAAGACACATAAAACCCTTCCCATACATGTTAGAAACATCCTAATTTGTTCAGGAACCTATGGGGGGTAGTTTGGTAAAGTTTAGAAGGGTTTTCATTAGGTTTCGGACGCTCCTGAAAATATCGTGCCAGAATGGGTTGACCCCATGGGTCGACCCCTGGGCAACTACAGGGCGGCCAGCAGCAAATCTGCTGTCTGGCAGTCAAGGGTCGACCCCAGGGGTCGACCCCTGCAGACAGGCTGCATATTGCAGCTTCTGTCCAGCCCAGTTCCCCTAAGGGTCGACCCCTGCCAGTAGGGCTTGGAAAACACCGCTAAACCACTAAGATTTCATGGGTAAATAAATGAATAAATATTAGCATAAACCCATGATGATCAACCATGAATATTAACCCTGAAACACATGATAAAACAAGAGGTTAGATTATAATCAAAGTTTATGAACCAAACATTAACAATTTCAACTTGTTCACATAAAAATGCATCATACAAGCCATTCAAACATGCGTTTGGCTTTCCATTTACAACCAACAAAAATACATTTTACCATATGACAAGTGTTTGTTGTAATGAAATTGAATCTCTCAATTGTCCAAATATAAAGGCATGAAAGCTCAACCTCAACTACCTCCATTTCCAGCACACAAGATGGTTAGATAATACCATGATCCACTTGATATGGGAGGGTATAAAAACCATCCTTGGACCTGCAAAAAAACAAGAGTATCAAGTTACCATATGTGTGAAAGTTAAGAGCTCATAAACTAGATTCTTCCAAAAGAACCTCCATAACTTGTCAACCATCCAAATGCTCATTGCATAAATAAATGTTTCCATAAGGACATAAGTCACGAGCTATGGCTTTTGGGAAACTTTGAATCTTCCATTGCATCCAAGGCATATGCAATGATATGGGAGCTCAATCATTCAAATAACATTGCCAAGATACGCTTACATAACATGAAACTCAATTTGACAAAGTGCGAACACCTAAACACACACATATGCAAACATATGCAAATATGTATTTTCATTATGCATCACCATGATCTCATACACATATGTAGCTATGCATATTTGTAAAGATGTTTCCACAATTACATTATCATTCAATTGTACGGCTTTCTTTCAACATTCATGTCTCATGAAAGTTTATAACATGCTAACCATTCAAACACACATTCATTGAAATGGCATTCTTGTTGACAAAAACTAACATTCATGAAGCATTGATATCACGAGGAGCATTGATATAAACAATGGATCTTTTTAATCATCCATACATTGAAATCACAATAACCTCATGAATGATATGACACTGTCATTCAAATAGAAAGGTGTGTTCAATGAACACAATCTCATTGATTGAGACCTAATTGAAGCCATCTTCATAAGAGCCAACTTCATGCAATTCTTTCACACATCAAGTTAATAAATCAATCTTTTAGGGCATAGCTCACAAGACCAAGCATTCATGCAATGCATGAGCAATATAGAACCAACTCTCAGAATTCTTGTATGAATATTTCAAGCACATCACAAGTTTAAAAGCTTCAAGTAGAAAGTGCATGAACCACATTCATGTCTTTGGCAACTTAGAAGAATATACATGAAAGCCCAAGGCGTCTCAACCAAAAATCAACATCATAACCAATGCATTTGAATAACATGTATGTCCCTCAAAACCTCATATAGAAAATGCATGAGACATACATCTTCAAACCATAATGACCCATGAAAAAGGTACATGAAATCACATGTATATCTATGCACAAGTATTCTGGGACAACACACTAGAGCTCTCTTACCCAAAGTTCACTTAACTTAAGATATGTGAATTGTAAAGTCTTACCAATAGTTCTTTGAAGAATGGAGATAAAATTAACACATGATCTGAATGGTGGACAACAAGATGACTTATTTAAGCATTCTCTTGAGTTCCATTTGATGTCCATCATTACTCGATCCTACAATGCAAGAAGATTAGCACACTTGCATTCAAATGAGCATAAAGACTCATTCATGTTGATGGCATTTATGAAGCATTATTTTACAAATTTATTCTCATTCTAGATGACTTCATAGCAAGAGAACAAGTATGATTCAAGCACGTGAGAACATAAAGTATCATTGAAGCACAAGGCCAAGTAAGGCCAAGCAACAAAGTCATTTTGTAATCATCAAAATCACATACACAATAATCTCCCCCATTTTGATGATGACAAAATATTATGCATTAATGACCTCTCCCCCTTTGACATAATCAGAAATGGGGATCAACATGGGGAGTTCAGGATAGCATCAAAACCAAAACCAGCAAGCTTTCTCCCCATATGGCAAAATGAGAACGATGAAGCAAAATATGATATGTTCAAAATGATACATTTCAAAATGAACTATACCAATTGTTAAAAAGAATGAATTATTCAAAATGATATCATGCATGAACTATATGCACGTTAAGAATGCCAAATATGTAAATATGCACACGATGAGCTTCATCTTACAAATGCAAGGGATGTGGACTATGTGAATGCTAAATATGTAAGATATGCAACTATACACATGATCACTTCTATCTTTCAAATGCAAGAGTAATACTCAGAATTAGACCAAAGGGGAATACATGAACATGCAAGCACACAAGCATAACCATCATGCACACAAATTTTACACATAGTAACTCCCCCTAAATGAGGCACGGGTTAACAAAAGAGCATGTGATTCAAATTCTAGATGTAAGACATGAGGCATAACTAAGAGATTTGTGCATACACAACTAGAAGTACTACATAAATCATGAATCAAAACAAAGTTCATAGAATACATACATCATAAAAATGCCCATGTGAAAAGTGATGCAATGAAAAATGAGATTCAAAATATATGAATTTTTAGATTTCCTAAAGAACACTAGAAAGTAATCTCCTCTCTACACTTTCACTTTAGATTCTCGACTTTCGGCAGTTTCGCACAACCCCGATTTTGTTTCTTTTAAGGGACTTCACCGTTCGGCGCGAGTTTCCTCATATATCTCAATGGGGATTCCCGGCTACTTGGATTCATCACACATGTGGATTTTATTTTACCTTTCGACGTAAGTTTCCTCATTTGTTTCAGTGGGGATTCTCGACTACTCGGTTCCACATACCACTTATTAATTTTGTGGGGTAGGTAGCTTTTTCCTCACGATTACTCTTTAATGTCAATGTAGAGATTCAAGTTCCCTTTAAAGTGTTGGAAAGAATTTTTTAAATCCTTATCAAGTAAAGTCATTAAATTCATTGTGTGCAAGAGTGTGGGGGTAGATTTTTATTTTGCATGTATAAAATGAATTCAACAAGACACGGCTATGACTCCCCCTAAATGTATGTACGGTCAGTGTAAGGCCCGTGCCTTAATGGATCCTTCGTGGTTATTGTTCTATTAATTGTTCTGGAATTTTCGGCTATTTTCCTGGATTTTTAGGAATTTATCTGGTATTTTTCCGGATTTATTCGGAGCTATTGGAGGGTTATTAGAATATTAATAAGATTTATATATATATAATGATTAAATTATATATATATATTAATTTTATTTTTTATTTTTTTATTTTTATTAATCCCTCACCCTCTCTCTCTCTCTTCCCCGACAATCTCTTTCTCACCCTCGCTCTCTCTCTCTCCTCTACGCGACCGTCTCCCCTCTTCCTAGGGATCGCGGCCGAGACGAGGTCGGATTGAAGCAAGGTTGACGCCGTTGGATTCCTCGCGTCGTGGTGAACGCGTGGGTACCCATCTCGGCGTGGATCGGTGGACGTGGGAGCGTGTTGGAGCTTGAAGGCTCGGCGAGCCTACCTTGGTGCATGCGGGCTTTTCGCGCGTTTCGGCTTGCAAGAGGTAGGGGGATGGAATCCTTAGCTTGCTAGGAGCATTTCCTATAGCTCGTCCTGTTGATTAGCGCCCCGTAGTAAGCATGTTGCCCATTTGTTCATATTTGGGGTTTTGGCCATGTTCTTCGCGGTTGATCGATTTTAGGCGATGCATGTGCTAGTTTAGCTGTTAAATTGTTGTATAGCATGCGTGGTTTGGCAGGTAACAGGTTTTTTCGTCGATACCCGACGTTTTCAGCCGTCCGGGGGGGGGGGCTTCGGTTTACAAACCGTACCCGCTCGTAACCCAGGTGGAGTGACGGTCCTGCCAGGAACCGTCACTTGCCTGACGGTCCAAGATGGACGCGTCACTTCCCAAATAACGGCCTATCGAGGGGCGTCGTTTGGAGAGTAACGGTGGGAACCCCATCCGTTACTTGATCGTTGTTTTCCGTTAGCCCGGTGAGGCGGTGAGCCCGGCGGTCTGTCACCGGCCGTCGCTTCCGAGCGACGCGCCGAGACTGGGGCGTCGCTTCATCTGCTATCATTTTGGAACGCTGTTAGTTGGTTTGAGCCTCGGGTGAAAGTAACGGCGGAGTTCCCGCGCGTCGCTTGGAAGCAACGCAGAGGACCCCCACCGTCACTCTCCCCTTCATGGCCTTGGGTTTGGTACTCGAGAGGATGTAACGGCGGTGACCTACCGCGCCGATTGGAAGCGACGCGCAGGGCCCCTACCGTCACATTCCCCCCTGCACCTGTGAGTTGGAACTCGGGAGGGAGTAACGGCTGGAGACCAGCGCGTCACTCTTGATGTAACGCACCAGTCCCCGACCGTCACTTCCAAGTAGCGCGTGGGCCTCTGACCGCCGCTTGCCCGTCAGCTTGGTTATGTTCCCAGCCCATTGCTTATGCGTTCCGTTCTATACTTATGCCATATTCGCATTGTTTTAAGTGTTTAATGGCGTGTTTTATATACCAATAGAGTAGCTTTTCTTTCCATGCAATGGAGGCACTGTCGTTGCCCTAAGGTCTGTGGAGTACCGACCCGCTTGAGGATGGCGGAGGGGTATGTTTCCCATTCACGGTTTGTAAGCTAGTTCCGTGGGCTCCCAGCCAATGGTAGCGTCCTGCCAAGGGAGAAAACTAGTTAGAGGGCCTGGCTCAGGCTAGAGTCAGTGTGTGCACACGTGGTCGGAGACTGTGGACTGACACCGACGGGTGCCACTCCGACTGGTCACTTGGTTTGGTACTGTTTACGCGCTTAGCTTGTCGCTTCGTCGACTGCAAGTGCTTGAGACGCAGTGTAAGCCGTCAGTGGACGCTTCTGGTTTCTGCTCCAGTGGTTGTCCGTCCTTGTTGTCTGGATTAGTTGCAGCTTATTCTATTTGGTAATTTTAGCTTTAATCGCTTGCATTTAATTAGTAGTGGCATGTGTTAGCTGTTATACCTGCTTAGTTAGAGTTTACAGCTTCCTTGTGATTAGATATTCATGCCATTGCCTGTGTATTTATTTAAATGCATGCTTTAATTGCTGTTATTTATGCATGTTCGCTTGTTTAGTGCGAGGTAGGGATCCGCGTGACCCCTACTGAGTCTAGCTGTGACTCACCCTTCTCCTTTCAGGTGAGCTACGCCCGACGTCTCCCGGAGTTTAGCGTGCTGTTTCGGGACCGTCCCTAGCTGCCAGCTGAGCACGAGCTGCCTTTTTGAGGCTTGTGTTGTACTTTTGCCGGGGTATGCCCCGCGTAGTTGTACCTCCGTGGACTAGTGTGTTGTGACTCTGGACTAGTTATATTTATATATATCACTATGGCTATTTTAAATTGCTTCCGCTCTTGTGTTTAAATCTTAATACTTAATTGTATTGCGCGCCCCAATTCGCAATTAATTATGCATATTCCTCAGCTAACCCCCACTAACCCTTCAGGGGCCTCATCAGCCTCTTGGGTGGCCTCCCCAGTTCTTAGTATCGGTGTATCGATGTTATCGGTATATCGGTGTCCTGAACTCTGGGTCGTCATAACTGGTATCAGAGCGTAAGTTGAGGATTTGCGTAAGGAATTGGAATTGACGCTTGTCCAGAGCTAGTCCTGTTGTCGTCTCTTGCTGGCATAGGATGTTTTCCGTATGATTGATGGATTTTATTATTGATTGCGTTTTGGCAGCATAATTATGCCGCCTCGTCGAGGAAGACCTCCTCGAGCTCTGCGTGTTCCTCGAGATGCGCCCAGGGAAGATAGTGGTTCTGCACCTCCTCCTGCAGTTCCCGCTGTTCCTGTCGTTCCAGTTGCTCCTCCAGTGCCGATCGTTCAAGCTGAAGTGCCTGGCAGTCGAGGCAAGGCTTTGAAGGAATTTCTGATGTTCAATCCGCCTGCTTTCGATGACCAAGCTGATCCAGAGATGGCAAGGCAATGGCTGGATGCGATAGAGCGTGTATTTGTCTCGATGGAGTGTGCTGAAGATGAGAAAGTCATGCTCGCTGCCTTTCAACTCCAGGGTACATCCATTGCGTGGTGGAAAGCCGAGTGGCAGGTTGCTTTTCGATCCAGACCTCTTCGGCAAATCACTTGGGTAGAGTTTGTTGCTACTTTTGAGCGTGCCTATACTCCTGCCTGCTTGCAGATGGATAAGATGTATCAGTTTATGGAATTGACTCAGGGCAATATGACCGTGCTTCAGTACAGGAATAAGTTCTTGGAATTGGGTCAGTATGCGCCCCATGTGCTGGCCAGTGAAGCTTTGAAGACCCAGCAATTCTTGCGTGGGTTGAGGCCAGAGTTGAAGATGCCGCTGATAGCGAGTCGTGTTGCGGATCTCGATACTGCGTGTCAGACAGCTGTAGCTTTAGAGCTGGAGATGGCGAGACCGGGTGGATATCCCCAAGCAGGGTCAGTGCAGCCGGTAGCTCGGGTTCAGCAGACTTACCGACAGCCCGTGCCTGGTGTTCCTTCGGTCCAGTCAGAGGTTTCCAGTGCTTCCTCTCCTTCTAAGCCCAAGTTCAAAAGGTTCAAGAAGAAGTTTTTTCAGCAGCCGTCCGATACAGATTCTGTTCAGCAGCCGACAACACCTTCTTTTCAGACTCGGCAGAGTTCAGCTTCAAGTCAGCCGTGGACGTGTCGGAGATGCGGTGGTCATCACAAGGGCCAGCCGTGTTCTCTTCCTATTGTGTGCTTTAGGTGTGACCAGCCAGGTCATGTGGTTCGGGATTGCCCGCTGAGGCCGACTCAATTGCAAGCTCCTCAGTTGTCTCAACCTCAGCCGCAGTTTAGACCTCCTGCACCTCAAGCTCCACAACAATTTTTCTCTCAGGCGTCGGCATCCTCTCAGCAATCTTCAGCTGGTTCCAAGAAGCAGAAAGGCAAAGTTTCTCATTTGACAAGAGCTGATGCTGCTGCGTCCCATCTTGTGGAAGGTACGATTATGCTTTATGGTCATTCAGCTCATGTCTTATTTGATTCTGGTGCTTTTCACTCTTTCATTTCTGAGGATTTCATGGCTTGTATTGAGGAACCAACTTCTGAGTTGTCTTGTGAGCTGTTTGTGGAATTGCCTTCTGGAGATTTCATGGTTACTCCTCTGTGTTTGGAAGAATCTCCTGTTTGGATTGATAATCACCAGTTGCCGGCAAGATTGTATGCGTTGCAGCTGGCAGATTATGATGTTATTCTGGGAATGGATTGGTTGGAGCATTATGGACCTGTGGTTGACTGCAGATCGAAGAAAGTCTATTTTCAGCCCCAGGGAAAATCAGCCTTTTATTTTCAAGGTATTCGATCCCGATCTTCTCGTATGGTTATTTCTGCTATTCGAGCCTATAGGTTGCTTAGCGCAGGTTGTCAGGGATTCCTTGCTTCAGTGGTGGCTGTTGAAAAACCACGACGAGATGTTTGTGATGTTCCTGTTGTTTGTGAGTTCCCTGATGTGTTTCCTGACGAGTTGCCAGGCTTGCCCCCAGAGCGAGAGATTGAGATGGAGATTGAACTGATTCCAGGTACTGGCCCCTTAGCAAAGTCGCCGTACCGTATGGCTCCAGCTGAATTGAAAGTACTGCGTGCACAGCTACTAGAGTTACTGGAGAAAGGTTATATTCGTCCCAGTTTTTCTCCGTGGAGTGCCCCAGTGCTGTTTGTGAAAAAGAAAGATGGAAGCCTGAGACTTTGTATTGATTACAGGCAGCTGAATCAGGCGACTATCAAGAATAAGTATCCGCTCCCCAGGATTGATGATTTGTTTGACCAGTTACAGTCTGCTACTGTCTTTTCGCGGATTGATCTGCGGTCTGGCTATTTTCAGTTGCGGATCCAGGAATCTGATGTGGAGAAGACTGCTTTCAGTACTCGTTATGGTCACTTTGAATTTTTAGTCATGCCGTTTGGTTTGACTAATGCCCCTGCAGCTTTTATGGACCTAATGCAACGTATCTTTCGTCCATTTCTGGACCAGTTTATGGTGATCTTTGTTGATGATATCTTGATTTATTCTGCCTCCGTTGATGATCATGTGCAGCATTTGAGGATCGTTCTGCAGACTCTAAGAGATCACGAGCTTTATGCGAAGCTCAGTAAATGCGAATTCTGGCTTCGGGAGATTCATTTTCTTGGCCATGTGATTTCTGGTGATGGAGTGGCAGTAGACCCTGCAAAGATTGATGCCGTTTTGAGTTGGCAGAGACCGAGGACCATCACTGAGATACGAAGTTTTTTAGGATTGGCTGGGTATTACCGCAGATTCATTCAGGATTTTACGAAGATTGCAGCACCGATGACTAAATTGACACGGAAGGATGTGCCATTTGTCTGGTCGGATCAGTGTGAGACTAGCTTTGTTGAATTGAAAAGGCTATTGACTTCTTCTCCAGTGTTGACTTTGCCTTTCGACTCGGGTGGTTTTCTTGTTTGTACAGATGCGTCTCGAGTAGGGTTGGGTGCAGTGCTGATGCAGCATGGCAAGGTTATCGCATATGCATCTCGGCAATTGAAACAGCATGAAGGAAATTATCCCACTCATGATTTGGAGCTAGCTGCAGTTATTTTTGCCTTAAAGGTTTGGAGACATTATCTGTATGGTGAGGAATTTCAGATTCTTACTGATCATCAGAGTTTACAGTATATTTTCTCCCCGAAAGATCTGAACCTCAGGCAGAGGCGATGGATGGAATACATGAAAGATTATGACTTTACACTCTCCTATCAGCCAGGTAAAATGAATGTTGTGGCCGATGCTCTGAGCAGGAAAGTGCAGGTCAGCCATTTGTTGCTTCACGAATGGAAGTTGTGGGAACAGCTTCCGAGCGAGGCATTGTATGTAAAGATTCCTGCCGATCCGAAGATGGCAGTTTGTGCTAGCTTAGTTTTGGGTTCAGCTTTGTATCAGCAGATTTTAGAAGCCCAGCGAGCTGATTTTGATTTGGCCCGTGTTATATCAAGATATGATGTGGAACTTGATGACGAGCTGGTTGTCAGTTTCCAGGGCAGATTGTATATTCCCGTTGATAATGATTTGAGGAATGAGATTTTGAGTGAAGCCCATGGTTCCCGTTTTGCTATTCACCCTGGTGTCACCAAGATGTATCAGAATTTGAAGAAGCAGTTCTGGTGGCCCGGCATGAAGAAGGACGTGGCTATTTTTGTTTCTAAGTGCTTGACGTGTCAGTTAGTTAAAGCCGAACATCAAAAGCCAGGTGGTCTGCTTCAGCCATTAGAGATTTCGATGTGGAAATGGGACCATGTTACTACAGATTTTGTGGTGGGTTTGCCTCGAACTTCTCAATGTTTTGATGGGATCTGGCTGCTTGTCGACAGATTGACGAAAACCGCCATATTATTGCCGATTAAAGTTACTTGGAGTGTGAAGAGATTGGCCGAGCTCTATGTGCAGAAGATCGTGCCGCTGCATGGAATTCCTGTTTCACTTGTGTCAGATCGTGACCCACGTTTTACCTCTGGCTTCTGGCGTAGTTTCCAGAAAGCTTTGGGCACTGAGTTAGCTTTCAGTTCAGCGTATCACCCACAGTCAGATGGACAGTCAGAGAGAACTATTCAAACTTTGGAAGACATGCTGAGATCGTGTTGCCTTGATTGGCAAGGTTCGTGGGGTCAGCATTTGCCACTCGTTGAGTTTGCTTATAATAACAGTTTTCACTCCAGTATTGGCATGGCTCCTTATGAAGCGTTGTATGGTCATCCTTGTCGTACTCCTCTGAACTGGTTTGATGTTGGGGACCGACTGTTGACGGGACCGGACATGGTACGACAGTGTTCTGATGTGGTTCGTCTGATCAGGCAGAGATTATTGACGGCTCAGAGTCGACAGAAAAGTTATGCAGATCAGCGCAGACGTCCACTACAATTTGAACCTGGAGATATGGTGTTTGTTAAAATATCTCCGATGAAAGGTGTTTCCAGGTTTGGGAAGCGTGGAAAGCTTAATCCGCGGTATGTTGGCCCTTTTCCGATTGTTGAGGCTATTGGTTCAGTGGCTTATCGTTTGCAACTGCCGGCGGCCATGCAAGCTATTCATGATGTGTTCCACGTGTCTCAGTTGAGGAAATATGTGCCTGATGCTTCTCATGTTCTCGATGATTCAGTGTGGCCCGAAGTGACTGCTGATTTGTCCACACCAGAGTTTCCTATCCGAATTGAAGACCGTCGTGAGCAGCGGTTGAGGAATAAGGTTATTCCTCTGGTAAGGGTTGCATGGCAGCGTCACTCTGGTAACGAGTCTACTTGGGAGCGTGAAGATGAGATGCAACAGCTTTTTCCTTTCTTATTCCAATGAGGTATAGCCTTTTCTCTGTTTCCTCCTTTTCGGTTGTTGAAAATTTCGAGGGCGAAATTTCTGTATGGAGGGAGGGACTGTAAGGCCCGTGCCTTAATGGATCCTTCGTGGTTATTGTTCTATTAATTGTTCTGGAATTTTCGGCTATTTTCCTGGATTTTTAGGAATTTATCTGGTATTTTTCCGGATTTATTCAGAGCTATTGGAGGGTTATTAGAATATTAATAAGATTTTTATATATATAATGATTAAATTATATATATATATATTAATTTTATTTTTTAGTTTTTTATTTTTATTAATCCCTCACCCTCTCTCTCTCTCTTCCCCGTCGATCTCTTTCTCACCCTCGCTCTCTCTCTCTCCTCTACGCGACCGTCTCCCCTCTTCCTAGGGATCGTGGCCGAGACGAGGTCGGATTGAAGCAAGGTTGACGCCGTTGGATTCCTCGCGTCGTGGTGAACGCGTGGGTACCCATCTCGGCGTGGATCGGTGGACGTGGGAGCGTGTTGGAGCTTGAAGGCTCGGCGAGCCTACCTTGGTGCATGCGGGCTTTTCGCGCGTTTCGGCTTGCAAGAGGTAGGGGGATGGAATCCTTAGCTTGCTAGGAGCATTTCCTATAGCTCGTCCTGTTGATTAGCGCCCCGTAGTAAGCATGTTGCCCATTTGTTCATATTTGGGGTTTTGGCCATGTTCTTCGCGGTTGATCGATTTTAGGCGATGCATGTGCTAGTTTAGCTGTTAAATTGTTGTATAGCATGCGTGGTTTGGCAGGTAACAGGTTTTTTCGTCGATACCCGGCGTTTTCAGCCGTCCGGGGGGGGCTTCGGTTTACAAACGGTACCCGCTCGTAACCCAGGTGGAGTGACGGTCCTGCCAGGAACCGTCACTTGCCTGACGGTCCAAGATGGACGCGTCACTTCCCAAATAACGGCCTATCGAGGGGCGTCGTTTGGAGAGTAACGGTGGGAACCCCATCCGTTACTTGATCGTTGTTTTCCGTTAGCCCGGTGAGGCGGTGAGCCCGGCGGTCTATCGACCGGCCGTCGCTTCCGAGCGACGCGCCGAGACTGGGGCGTCGCTTCATCTGCTATCGTTTTGGAACGCTGTTAGTTGGTTTGAGCCTCGGGTGAAAGTAACGGCGGAGTTCCCGCGCGTCACTTGGAACCAACGCAGAGGACCCCCACCGTCACTCTCCCCTTCATGGCCTTGGGTTTGGTACTCGGGAGGATGTAACGGCCGTGACCTACCGCGCCGCTTGGAAGCGACGCGCAGGGCCCCTACCGTCACATTCCCCCCTACACCTGTGAGTTGGAACTCGGGAGGGAGTAACGGCTGGAGACCAGCGCGTCACTCTTGATGTAACGCACCAGTCCCCGACCGTCACTTCCAAGTAGCGCGTGGGCCTCTGACCGCCGCTTGCCCGTCAGCTTGGTTATGTTCCCAGCCCATTGCTTATGCGTTCCGTTCTATACTCATGCCATATTCGCATTGTTTTAAGTGTTTAATGGCGTGTTTTATATACCAATAGAGTAGCTTTTCTTTCCATGCAATGGAGGCACTGTCGTTGCCCTAAGGTCTGTGGAGTACCGACCCGCTTGAGGATGGCGGAGGGGTATGTTTCCCATTCACGGTTTGTAAGCTAGTTCCGTGGGCTCCCAGCCAATGGTAGCGTCCTGCCAAGGGAGAAAACTAGTTAGAGGGCCTGGCTCAGGCTAGAGTCAGTGTGTGCACACGTGGTCGGAGACTGTGGACTGACACCGACGGGTGCCACTCCGACTGGTCACTTGGTTTGGTACTGTTTACGCGCTTAGCTTGTCGCTTCGTCGACTGCAAGTGCTTGAGACGCAGTGTAAGCCGTCAGTGGACGCTTCTGGTTTCTGCTCCAGTGGTTGTCCGTCCTTGTTGTCTGGATTAGTTGCAGCTTATTCTATTTGGTAATTTTAGCTTTAATCGCTTGCATTTAATTAGTAGTGGCATGTGTTAGCTGTTATACCTGCTTAGTTAGAGTTTACAGCTTCCTTGTGATTAGATATTCATGCCATTGCCTGTGTATTTATTTAAATGCATGCTTTAATTGCTGTTATTTATGCATGTTCGCTTGTTTAGTGCGAGGTAGGGATCCGCGTGACCCCTACTGAGTCTGCCTGTGACTCACCCTTCTCCTTTCAGGTGAGCTACGACCGACGTCTCCCGGAGTTTAGCGTGCTGTTTCGGGACCGTCCCTAGCTGCCAGCTGAGCACGAGCTGCCTTTTTGAGGCTTGTGTTGTACTTTTGCCGGGGTATGCCCCGCATAGTTGTACCTCCGTGGACTAGTGTGTTGTGACTCTGGACTAGTTATATTTATATATATCACTCTGGCTATTTTAAATTGCTTCCGCTCTTGTGTTTAAATCTTAATACTTAATTGTATTGCGCGCCCCAATTCGTAATTAATTATGCATATTCCTCAGCTAACCCCCACTAACCCTTCAGGGGCCTCATCAGCCTCTTGGGTGGCCTCCCCAGTTCTTGGTATCGGTGTATCGATGTTATCGGTATATCGGTGTCCTGAACTCTGGGTCGTCACAGTCAGAGTCAAATCCTCCCCCTTAATATATGACATGTATCACATATGAATAAAGTCACTGCATTGCTGTTTAGCAAGGAGGTAAGGCCTTAGAAAGATCAAGAAATGGTTTCATAGTGTAAATACTTACAAGCATGTAAGGATTCATGAAACATTCATGCAAGCATTCATGAGTCAAGATATGCGATTATCATGAAATATATGCATATGCTCTATATGCATGAATTTGCAATATGCATCTTTTTGTCATTTTATATGCATAGTATGTGAATGGTATGCAAAGATGCCAATGCATTCTTTTTATGCAAGTTTTCAGTTTTTGTGCATTCTTGAATATTCAAACAAGCATGAAATTACTAAATACATGAGATGGATTTTCAATGAAAATTACACTGAACCATGAACATTTTATTTCAGATTTCATCATGGAAGGCCGTTTTCCTTAGAACTCAAAAGTTCAACAATGATCATTCAGAAACAACATTGCATGAGACATAAGCTTCAGTTTGAATATGTTAAGCCCTACAGGTGTGAATATGCAAGATGCACTTTGATGCACATAATCAAGTGTCCTACAGATTTCACACATAATTTGGCAATGAGCAAGACAAGTGTTTGAACATCTTTTAACAAGAGAAGATTTTTAAACTTATCAATTTTGCAAAGCAATCACATGGTCAATAAGCCTTAAACTGAGCCATTGTCAACATTCAATATCAATTATTACATTTGATCAAGCAAGTCCATAGTTCAGAAAATTTGCCTTCTTGAAACAAGAAATATTTTCAATTGAAACCAATTGTAAATTAAGATCATTACAAATCAAGGCAAATTTATTTTATTCAAAACACATGGTTCGTCATAAGCCAAACAATTCAATTTCTGAATTTTGGTACAAGGTAGAGAACATTGATCCTAAGATCACCTCACACATAGTGATAGCTTCCTGACAGACTTGATCTATCATTTCACATATCACCATTTGATATACCAAATATTCATCCATTGAAGACTTGTATGACTTGTGAGGAAATGTAATTCAAACATCATATGAAAACCATAACAGAATAACATACCAAACATCAAAATCATCAAGTTTAACAATGAAAAGGTAAAGTTAAGATTTTACCTTATGAGTGTGCCTTGTTCCATTTTATTGGAACCCCTTTCATTCTTTATTTACCTCAAGACACACCTTCATAACAACCGACTCATTTGTTGGATCGTGGCACCCAAGCCTTCTTGGGTCCTTGGATGTTAGTAGCATCTCTTCCAAATATTTTCTTTGACTTTTTCATTGTCACTATATCATCATCCTTCATGATCCTGCAATCCTCAATGACATGTCCATGGTTTCCACCATAAAAGCATTGAGGGATGGCATTTCTAACAAAGGATTTCCTTTTAAGAGCAAATGCATTTTCAAAAGTTTTCCATCTCCTATTTCCATAAGATCTAGGTCTAACAAAATTAAACCTAGCATTCATTCTAGAAGCATTAGAATCATGATTTTTCAAAAATCAACTGTTTTTCATAACATGCCCGTACTTCCCACAATGATAGCAACAAGGAGAAGTAGTTCTAACAAATAATTTTTCATTATTAGCATAAGTTTTTCTAAAGAACTTTCCCTTCTTAGATGAAAACTTTTGAGCACGAAAGGCATGTTTGTCACTGAATTTTCTTTGAAGATCAAACTTAGCATTCATGGCATAATAATCATCATTTTGTTTCACGAAGCAATTATCCATGACATGTCCAAATTTATGACAATAGAAACAAGAAACATTTATTTTTCTATTAAAAGTATTTTATTCATTTTTCTGCTTTGAAAAATAATTTTTCATCATGTGGCCTAGCTTACCACAATGAAAGCAAGAAATATCTCCTTTTGATTTGAAAACATGTTTATCTTTGCATGCATGTTTGTCATCCTCTTTCATGACAACACAATCATCCATCACATGTCCATTCAATCCACAATAGAAACATTCAACATTTGATTTCATTTTCCTCCCACCTTGAACTTTTTGAAATCCCTTTTCCATGGTGTGTTTTGTGTGAACATTTTTCTTTTTCTCAAAATATTTTTCAGAAATTTTTATTTGTGTAATAGGAGGAGGAGCTTTTGAAGTGCTAGGGATATCAGAAGCATAAATAGAAGAGGTTTTTAGTTTTGATTCAAAAGACTTTTTGTTGATTGGAGAATATCCAAGACCCTCTTTTTGAAAGTTGACTTTAACACCTATCATTTTGTCTAAGTTCTCCTTCCCTTTGACAAATTTAGACAATGATGCATTTAAGTCTATAATTTCAGATTCAAGGGATGCAATGTGCAATTCATAGCTAGCTATCTCCTATTCACTGCAAACAATGCTCTCATTCAATACTCTACAGTTTTATAGCTCTCAATTTCTTGTTCTAGCACATGCACTTTTTCACATTCATCTTCATGCAATTTGACATTAACAGATTTTTCTTTTTCAAGAACTAGTAGTCTTTCAGACATGGCGTTGTTTAATTGTTTCAACTTTTCATTTTTAGATTTCAACAACACATTTTCTTTTTTACTTTTATCCAAACTGTTCAACCTACCTTCAAGCAAAGCATTCTCAATTAACATGGCACCATTTTTCTTTTTAAGTTCCTCATTTTCAAACATGATGCTCTTGCTATCAATTTTAGAATCAAGAAGTTTTTCAAGCATTTTATCATCGTCAGATAAGGAATCCAACTTGTTTCTAAGATATTTTTATGTTTCTTCAAGCAATGAAACCTTATATAATAAGAGTTTGTTTTGATCACTCAATTCATGGCAAACATTCTCATTTTCAAGAGCAATATTAGATTTTCTAAACATCTCTAGCTCTTCATTCATGCAAAGCATCTCATCTGAAAATAATTCTACTTTAGATCCTAAAAGTTCATTTTCATATTCTAGGTTCTCAATCTTTGACTACAATGTTTTACAGTTTTCACATGAAGGATTATCATGCACATTCTCGTTAAGTTTCTTTTTCAATTTTCTATTTTTCGACTTGATTTTCTTATATTGCTTTTCCAATTCATCATAAGCATCAATAAGTTCATCAAGAGTAAAATCTTCAGAATCAGAATTTACCTCTTCTGCATTTTCCTCACTTTGTTCATCAACATCGTCGGCCATGAGACATTTTTATCTTTCCTTCTCTTGAGCTTTGATCAACTCATCCATAAGCTCTTGTGCCGACCTACAAGAAGATACAAAAGGATACTTGTTAGTACTCACGGAAGCTTTCAATAAACTCAAGACAGTGAGTTTTTCATGGTTCTTCAATGTATCATGATTAGACCACTTGGTCTCATCTAGAGGTAATATGTGAGGACCATCATAAATCAACTTCCAAAGATTAGGATTAATAGAATTAATCATTCCACACATTTTACCTAACTATGAAGTAAAATCAGAACCATTAAAAATAGGCAAGCAATTCATTGATACATGCTCAATAGAAAAATTCATGATTGTAGAATGCACTGGGATCACTCTGTAGATCGCTAGATCTAGGGACAACAGAGCCCTGCTCTGATACCAATTGTTGGGTCCCGTAGTGCAGGAGGGGGTGAATAGAACCCTCTACTAAAATTATGTCCAATTAAAACTTTAAACTAGCTCGCAACGGAATCAATGGAATTACCGGAATTAGCAAGATTGAGGAATTTAAACTAAAGAATAGACTAGATTCTCTCAATCTAACCGTACTCACTCAAACGGATAACTAGATATGAATAATAAAGCAAACCACCACAGCACAAACCACAATGCACGGGAATTTTTAAGGTGGTTCGGGACCACGACGGCCTCCCTACGTCCACCCCTCACCAAACCGGTGCGGCTTCACTGCTGTATAAAATAGCCCGGGGATAAATCCCCACACACACACGTCGGGCGAAGCCTACACAATCACACGGGAGTAAACTCCCAACCACACACGGGGAACACACCCCAAGATATGTCCAAGTACACACACGGATATGCTCCGCACAAAACGACGCACACGCGTCAACATAAACACTCGAAGAACCCTTTCTCTGAACCCCTACACAATATATCATTTCATAAATTTAAGAAGCGAAGGCAAATGGATTCATTGACCCCTAAACAAACTCTAGATATTGAATCAAAGAAGATAAAGCATGTATGAAGCTCCCCCTTCAAGAAAGACTCCGACTCTTCTTGGCTCATTGTCGGATGGCCGCGATTTCGGTGTCCTCACGTTCCTCTCTTCGAGACGCTTATTTTCTTCTTCTACTACGAGCTCGAAATCTCCATGGAAGTTGATGAAAACCACCATGCAAGAGCTCCTCTTGCTTTTCCCCCTTTCCTTGCCCTACAAGATAGAAAGATAGCACATTAGGGTTCATCCTCCACAAATTCATAACTCATATTTATATGAAAGGTAGAGAGCCAAAAAGACACATAAAACCCTTCCCATACATGTTAGAAACATCGTAATATGTTTAGGAACCCATGGGGGGTAGTTTGGTATAGTTTAGAAGGGTTTTCATTGGGTTTCGGACGCTCCCGAAAATCCCGTGCCGGAATGGGTCGACCCCATGGGTCGACCCCTGGGTAACCAGAGGGCGGCCAGTAGCAAATCTGATGTCTGGCAGTCAGGGATCGACCCCAGGGGTCGACCCCTGCAGACAGGCTGCATATTGCAGCTTCTGTCCAGCCCAGTTCCCCTAAGGGTTGACCCCTGCCAGTAGGGGTTGGAAAACACCGCTAAACCACCAAGATTTCATGTGTAAATAAATGAATAAATATTATCATAAACCCATGATGATCAACCATGAATATTAACCCTGAAACACATGATAAAACAAGAGGATAGATCATAATCAAAGTTCATGAATCAAGCATTAACAATTTCAACTTGTTCACATAAAAATGCATCATACAACCCATTCAAACATGTGTTTGGCTTTCCATTTACAACCAACAAAAACGCATTCCACCATTTGATAAGTGTTTGTTGTAATGAAATTGAATCTCTCAATTGTCCAAATACAAAGGCATGAAAGCTCAACCTCAACTACCTCCATTTCAAGCACACAAGGTGGTTAGATATTACCATGATCCACTTGATATGGGAGGGTATAAAAACCATCCTTGGACCTGCAAAAACACAATAGTATCAAGTTACCATAGGTGTGATAGTTAAGAGCTCGTAAACTAGATTCTTCCAAAAGAACCTCCATAACTTGTCAACCATCCAAATGCTCATTGCATAAATAAATGTTTCCATAAAGACATAAATCACGAGCTATGGCTTTTGGGGAACTTTGAATCTTCCATTGCATCCAAGGCATATGCAATGATATGGGAGCTCAATCATTCAAATAACATTGCCAAGATACGCTTACATAACATGAAACTCAATTTGACAAAGTGCGAACACCTAAACACACACATATGCAAACATATGCAAATATGCATTTTCATTATGCATCACCATGATCTCATACACATATGTAGCTATGCATATTTGTAAAGATGTTTCCACAATTACATTATCATTCAATTGCAAGGCTTTCTTTCAACATTCAAATTGTAAACATTCATGCCTCATGAAAGTTTATAACATGCTAACCAGTCAAACACACATTCATTCAAATGGCATTCTTGTTGACAAAAACTAACATTCATGAAGCATTGATATCACGAGGAGCATTGATATAAACAAGTGATCTTTTTAATCATCCATACATTGAAATCACAATAACCTCATAAATGATATGGAACTGTCATTCAAATAGAAAGGTGTGTTCAATAAACACAATCTCATTGATTGAGACCTAATTGAAGCCATCTTCATAAGAGCCAACTTCATGCAATTCTTTCACACATCAAGTTAATAAATCAAGCTTTTAGTGCATAGCTCATAAGACCAAGTATTAATGCAATGCATTGGCAATATAGAACCAACTCTCAGAAGTCTTGTATGAATATTTCAAGCACATCACAAGCTTAAAAGCTTCAAGTAGAAAGTGCATGAACCACATTCATGTCTTTGGCAACTTAGAAGAATATGCATGAAAGCCCAAGGTGTCTCAACCAAAAATCAACATCATAACCCATGCATTTGAATAACATGTATGTCCCTCAAAACCTCATATAGAAAATGCATGAGGCATACATCTTCAAATCATAATGACCCATGAAAAAGGTACATGAAATCACATGTATATCTATGCACAAGTATTCTGGGTCAACACACTGCAGCTCTCTTACCCAAAGTTCACTTAACTTAAGATATGTGAATTGTAAAGCCTTACCAACGGTTCTTTGAAGAATGGAGATAAAATTAACACATGTTCTGAATGGTGGACAACAAGATGACTTATTTAAGCATTCTCTTGAGTTCCATTTGATGTCCATCATTACTCGATCCTACAATGCAAGAAGATTAGCACACTTGCATTCATATGAGCATAAAGACTCATTCATGTTGATGACATTCATGAAGCATTCTTTTACAAATTTATTCTCATTCTAGAATATGACTTCATTGCAAGAGAACAAGTATGATTCAAGCACATGAGAACATAAAGTATCATTGAAGAACAAGGACAAGTAAGGCCAAGCAACAAAGTCATTTTGTAATCATCAAAATCACATACACAATAATCTCCCCCATTTTGATGATGGCAAAATATTATGCATTAATGCTCTCTCCCCCTTTGACCTAATCAGAAATGGGGATCAACATGGGGAGTTCAGGATAGCATCAAAACCAAAACCAGCAAGCTTTCTCCCCATATGGCAAAATGAGAACGATGAAGCAAAATATGATATGTTCAAAATGATGTATTTCAAAATGAACTATACCAATTGTTAAAAAGAATGAATTATTCAAAATGATATCATGCATGAACTATATGCACGTTAAGAATGCCAAATATGTAAATATGCACACGATGAGCTTCATCTTACAAATGCAAGGGATGTGGACTATGTGAATGCTAAATATGCAAGATATGCAACTATGCACATGATGACTTTTATCCTTCAAATGCAAGAGTAATACTCAGAATTAGACCAAAGGGGAATGCACGAACATGCAAGCACACAAGCATAACCGTCATGCACACAAATTTGACACATAGTAACTCCCCCTAAATGAGGCACGGGTTAACAAAAGAGCATGTGATTCAAATTCAAGATGTAAGACATGAGCCATAACTAAGAGATTTGTGCATACACAACTAGAAGTACTACATAAATCATGAATCGAAACAAAGTTCATAGAATACATACATCATAAAAATGCCCCTGTGAAAAGTGATGCAATGAATAATGAGCTTCAAAATATATGAATTTTTAGATTTTCTAAAGAACACTAGAAAGTAATCTCCTCTTTACACTTTTACTTTAGATTCTTGACTTTCGGCAGCTTCGCACAACCCCGATTTTGTTTCTTTTAAGGGACTTCACCGTTCGGCGTGAGTTTCCTCATATATCTCAATGGGGATTCCCGGCTACTTGGATTCATCACACATGTGGATTTTATTTTACCTTTCGACGTAAGTTTCCTCATTTGTTTCAGTGGGGATTCCCGGCTACTCGGTTCCACATACCACTTATTAATTTTGTGGGGTAGGCAACTTTTTCCGCACGATTACTCTTTAATGTCCATGTAGAGATTCAAGTTCCCTTTAAAGTGTTGGAAGGAATTTTTTAAATCCTTATCAAGTAAAGTCATTAAATTCATTGTGTGCAAGAGTGTGGGGGTAGATTTTTGTTTTGCATGTATAAAATGAATTCAACAAGACACGGCTATGACTACCCCTAAATGTATGTACGGTCAGAGTCAAATCCTCCCCCTTAATATATGACATGTATCACATATGAATAAAGTCACTGCATTGCTGTTTAACAAGGAGGTAAGGCCTTAGAAAGATCAAGAAATAGTTTCATAGTGTAAATACTTACAAACATATAAGGATTCATGAAACATTCATGCAAGCATTCATGAGTCAAGATATGCGATTATCATGAAATATATGCATATGCTCTATATGCATGAATATGCAATATGCATCTTTTTGTCATTTTATATGAATAATATGTGAATGGTATACAAAGATGCCAATGCATTCTTTTTATGCAAGTTTTCAGTTTTTGTGCATTCTTGAATATTCAAGCAAGCATGAAATTACTAAATACATGAGATGGATTTTTAATAAAAATTATACTGAACCATGAACATTTTATTTCAGATTTCATCATGGAAGGCCGTTTTCCTTAGAACTCAAAAGTTCAACAATGATCATTCAGAAACAACATTGCATGAGACATAAGCTTCAGTTTGAATATGTTAAGCCCTACAGGTGTGAATATGCAAGATGCATTTTGATGCACATAATCAAGTGTCCTACAGATTTCACACATAATTTGGCAATGAGCAATACAATTGTTTGAACATCTTTTAACAAGAGAAGATTTTTTAAACATGTCAAATAACTTATCAATTTTGCAAAGCAATCACATGGTCAATAAGCCTTAAACTGAGCCATTGTCAACATTCAATATCAATTATTACATTTGATCAAGCAAATCCATAGTTCAGAAAATTTACCTTCTTGAAACAAGAAATATTTTCAATTGAAACCAATTGTAAATTAAGATCATTACAAATCAAGGCAAATTTATTTTATTCAAAACACATGGTTCCTCGTAAGCCAAACAATTCAATTTCTGAATTTTGGTACAAGGTAGAGAACATTGATCCTAAGATCACCTTACACATAGTGATAACTTCCTGACAGACTTGATCTATCATTTCACATATCACCATTTGATATACCAAATATTCATCCATTGAAGACTTGTATGACTTGTGAGGAAATGTAATTCAAACATCATATGAAAACCATAACAGAATAACATACCAAACATCAAAATCATCAAGTTTAACAATGAAAAGGTAAAGTTAAGATTTTACCTTATGAGTGTGCCTTGTTCCATTTTATTGGAACCCCTTTCATTCTTTATTTACCTCAAGACACACCTTCATAACAACCGACTCATTTGTCGGATCGTGGCACCCAAGCCTTCTTGGGTCCTTGGATCTTAGTAGCATCTCTTCCAAATATTTTCTTTGACTTTTTCATTGTCACTATATCATCATCCTTCATGATCCTGCAATCCTCAATGGCATGTCCATGGTTTCCACCATAAAAGCATTGAGGGATGGCATTCTAGCAAAGGATTTCCTTTTAAGAGCAAAGGCATTTTCAAAAGTTTTCCATCTCCTATTTCCATAAGATCTAGGTCTAACAAAATTAAACCTAGCATTCATTCTAGAAGCATTAGAATCATGATTTTTCAAAAATCAACTATTTTTCATAACATGCCCGTACTTTCCACAATGATAGCAACAAGGAGAAGTAGTTCTAACAAATAATTTTTCATTATTAGTATAAGTTTTTCTAAAGAACTTTCCCTTGTTAGATGAAAACTTTTGAGCACGAAAGACATGTTTGTCACTGAATTTTCTTTGAAGATCAAACTTAGCATTCATGACACAATAATCATCATTTTGTTTCACGAAGCAATTATCCATGACATGTCCAAATTTGTGATAATAGAAACAAGAAACATTTCTTTTTCTATTAAAAGCATTTTGTTCACTTTTCTGCTTTGAAAAATAATTTTTCATCATGTGGCCTAGCTTACCACAATGAAAGCAATAAATATTTCCTTTTGATTTGAAAACATGTTTATCTTTACATGCATGTTTGTCATCCTCTTTCATGACAACACAATCATCCATCACATGTCCATTCAATCCACAATAGAAATATTCAACATTTGATTTCATTTTCCGCCCACCTTGAACTTTTTGAAATCCTTTTTCCATGGTGGGTTTTGTGTGAACATTTTTCTTTTTCTCAAAATGTTTTTCAGAAATTTTTATTTGTGTAATAGGAGGAGGAGCTTTTGAAGTGCTAGGGATATCAGAAGCATAAATAGAAGAGGTTTTTAGTTTTGATTCAAAAGACTTTTTGTTGATTGGAGAATATCCAAGACCCTCTTTTTGAAAGTTGACTTTAACACCTATCATTTTATCTAAGTTCTCCTTCCCTTTGACAAATTTAGACAATGATGCATTTAAGTCTATAATTTCATATTCAAGGGATGCAATGTGCAATTCATAGCTAGCTATCTCCTATTCACTGCAAACAATGCTCTCATTCAATACTCTACAGTTTTATAGCTCTCAATTTCTTGTTCTAGCACATGCACTTTTTCACATTCATCTTCATGCAATTTGACATTAACAGATTTCTCTTTTTCAAGAACTAGCAGTCTTTCAGACATGGCGTTGTTTAATTGTTTCAACTTTTTATTTTCAGATTTCAACAATGCATTTTCTTTTTTACTTTTATCCAAACTGTTCAACCTACCTTCAAGCAAAGCATTCTCAATTAACATGGCACCATTTTTCTTTTTAAGTTCCTCATTTTCAAACATGATGCTCTTGCTATCAATTTTAGAATCAAGAAGTTTTTCAAGCATTTTATCATCGTCAGATAAGGAATCTAACTTGTTTCTAAGATATTTTTTAGTTTTTTCAAGTAATGAAACCTTAGATAATAAGAGTTTGTTTTGATCACTCAATTCATGGCAAACATTCTCATTTTCAAGAGCAATATTAGATTTTCTAAACATCTCTAGCTCTTCATTCATGCAAAACATCTCATCTGAAAATAATTCTACTTTAGATTCTAAAAGTTCATTTTCATATTCTAGGTTCTCAATCTTTGACTACAATATTTTACAGTTTTCACATGAAGGATTATCATGCACATTCTCGTTAAGTTTCTTTTTCAATTTTCTATTTTTCGACTTGATTTTCTTATATTGCTTTTCTAATTCATCATAAGCATCAATAAGTTCATCAAGAGTAAAATCTTCAGAATCAGAATTTACCTCTTCTGCATTTTCCTCACTTTGTTCATCAACATCGTCGTCCATGAGACATTTTTATCTTTCCTTCTCTTGAGCTTTAATCAACTCATCCATAAGCTCTTGTGCCGACCTACAAGAAGATATAAAAGGATACTTGTTAGTACTCATGGAAGCTTTCAATAAACTCAAGACAGTGAGTTTTTCATGGTTCTTCAATGTATCATGATTAGACCACTTGATCTCATCTAGAGGTAATATGTGAGGACCATCATAAATCAACTTCCAAAGATTAGGATTAATAGAATTAATCATTCCACACATTTTACCTAACTATGAAGTAAAATCAGAACTATTAAAAATAGGCAAGCAATTCATTGATACATGCTCAATAGAAAAATTCATGATTGTAGAATGCATTGGGATCACTCTGTAGATCGTTAGATCTAGGGACAACAGAGCCCTGCTCTGATACCAATTGTTGGGTCCCGTAGTGCAGGAACACAGTTCTAGAGGGGGGTGAATAGAACCCTCTACTAAAATTATGTCCAATTAAAACTTTAAACTAGCTCGCAGCGGAATCAGCGGAATTAGCAAGATTAGCAAGATTGAGGAATTTAAACTAATTAGAATAGACTAGATTCTCTCAATCTAACCGTACTCACTCGAACGGATAACTAGATATGAACAATAAAGCAAACCACCACAGCACAAACCACAATGCACGGGGATTTTTAAGGTGGTTCGGGACCACGGCGGGCTCCCTACGTCCACCCCTCACCAAACCGGGGAGGCTTCACTACTGTATAAAATAGCCCGGGGATAAATCCTTACACACACACGTCGGGCGAAGCCTACACAATCACACGGGAGTAAACTCCCAACCACACACGGGGAACACACCCCAAGATATGTCCAAGCACACACACGGATATGCTCCGCACAAAACGACGCACGCGCGTCAACATAAACACTCGAAGAACCCTTTCTCTGTACCCCTACATAATATATCCTTTCATACATTTAAGAAGCGAAGGCAAATAGATGCATTGACCCCTAAACAAACTCTAGAGACTGAATCAAAGAAGATAAAGCATGTATGAAGCTCCCCCTTCAAGAAAGACTCCGACTCTTCTTGGCTCATTGTCGGATGGCCGCGATTTCGGTGTCCTCACGTTCCTCTCTTCGAGACGCTTATTTTCTTCTTCTACTACGAGCTCAAAATCTCCATGGAAGTAGATGAAAACCACCATGCCAGAGCTCCTCTTCCTTTTCCCCCTTTCCTTGCCCTACAAGATAGAAAGATAGCACATTAGGGTTCATCCTCCACAAATTCATAACTCATATTTATATGAAAGGTAGAGAGCCCAAAAGACACATAAAACCCTTCCCATACATGTTAGAAACATCGTAATATGTTTAGGAACCCATGGGGGGTAGTTTGGAAAAGTTTAGAAGGGTTTTCATTAGGTTTCGGACGCTCCCGAAAATCCCGTGCCGGAATGGGTCCACCCTATGGGTCGACCCCTGGGCAACCAGAGGGCGGCCAGTAGCAAATCTGCTGTCTGGCAGTCAGGGGTCGACCCCTGCAGACAGGCTGCATATTGCAGCTTCTGTCTAGCCCAGTTCCCCTAAGGGTTGACCCTATGGGTCGACCCCTGCCAGTAGGGGTTGGAAAACATCGCTAAACCACCAAGATTTCATGTCTAAATAAATGAATAAATATTACCATAAACCCATGATGATCAACCATGAATATTAACCCTGAAACATATGATAAAACAAGAGGTTAGATCATAATCAAAGTTCATGAATCAAGCATTAACAATTTCAACTTGTTCACATAAAAAGGCATCATACAACACATTCAAACATGTGTTTGGCTTTCCATTTACAACCAACAAAAATGCATTCCACCATATGACAAGTGTTTGTTGTAATGAAATTGAATCTCTCAATTGTCCAAATACAAAGGCATGAAAGCTCAACCTCAACTACCTCCATTTCAAGCACACAAGGTGGTTAGATATTACCATGATCCACTTGACATGGGAGGGTATAAAAACCATCCTTGGACCTGCAAAAACACAAGAGTATCAAGTTACCATAGGTGTGAAAGTTAAGAGCTCATAAACTAGATTCTTCCAAAAGAACCTCCATAACTTGTCAACCATCCAAATGCTCATTGCATAAATAAATGTTTCAATAAAGACATAAATCACGAGCTATGGCTTTTGGGGAACTTTGAATCTTCCATTGCATCCAAGGCATATGCAATGATATGGGAGCTCAATCATTCAAATAACATTGCCAAGATACGCTTACATAACATGAAACTCAATTTGACAAAGTGCGAACACCTAAACACACACATATGCAAACATATCTAAATATGCATTTTCATTATGCATCACCATGATCTCATACACATATGTAGCTATGCATATTTGTAAAGATGTTTCCACAATTACATTATCATTCAATTGCAAGGCTTTCTTTCAACATTCAAATTGTAAACATTCATGCCTCATGAAAGTTTATAACATACTAACCATTCAAACACACATTCATTCAAATGGCATTCTTGTTGACAAAAACTAACATTCATGAAGCATTGATATCACGAGGAGCATTGATATAAACAATGGATCTTTTTAATCATCCATACATTGAAATCACAATAACCTCATGAATGATATGAAAATGTCATTCAAATAGAAAGGTGTGTTCAATGAACACAATCTCATTGATTGAGACCTAATTGAAGCCATCTTCATAAGAGCCAACTTCATGCAATTCTTTCACACATCAAGTTAATAAATCAAGCTTTTAGTGCATAGCTCACAAGACCAAGCATTCATGCAATGCATTGGCAATATAGAACCAACTCTCAGAAGTTTTGTATGAATATTTCAAGCACATCACAAGCTTAAAAGCTTCAAGTAGAAAGTGCATGAACCACATTCATGTCTTTGGCAACTTTGAAGAATATGCATGAAAGCCCAAGGTGTCTCAACCAAAAATCAACATCATAACCCATGCATTTGAATAACATGTATGTCACTCAAAACCTCATATAGAAAATGCATGAGGCATACATCTTCAAATCATAATGACCCATGAAAAAGGTACATGAAATCACATGTATATCTATGCACAAGTATTCTGGGTCAACACACTGCAGCTCTCTTACCCAAAGTTCACTTAACTTAAGATATGTGAATTGCAAAGCCTTACCAATGGTTCTTTGAAGAATGGAGATAAAATTAACACATGTTCTGAATGGTGGACAACAAGATGACTTATTTAAGCATTCTCTTGAGTTCCATTTGATATCCATCATTACTCGATCCTGCAATGCAAGAAGATTAGCACACTTGCATTCAAATGAGCATAAAGACTCATTCATGTTGATGGCATTCATGAAGCATTATTTTACAAATTCATTCTCATTCTAGAACATGACTCCATAGCAAGAGAACAAGTATGATTCAAGCACATGAGAACATGAAGTATCATTCAAGCACAAGGCCAAGTAAGGCCAAGTAACAAAGTCATTTTGTAATCATCAAATTCACATACACAACATGGTTAATTTTAGAATTGGTGCCCCTTCAAGAAGATGTGAATTCTTAAATTAACACACTTCTGCGAGGATGCGAATTTTGTCTCTCTGATTTTTGCTTGCTATTTTGACCCATACCGCGGGCCTTTTGGCACTACTATCTCATAGCCGAGGCAGAGTCCCTATTTTTTGAGTTGACATGATTAGACCCTATTTCTTGGAGATTGAAGGACCCTCTGTCAGGAATTCCTCTCGTCGGATTGGAAATTCTTTCTCTAAGGCCTCCGTAAGTCCCCGATAATGAATGATTCCCTCTTCGATCACTGGGCTGGTTGTACCCTCAATACTGTTGTGTAGTGGACAGTGGATCTAGAGGGAGGGGTGAATAGAGCTGCCCCTCTTTTCGTAATGTAACCCTCTATATAGCTAGAAGAGATAAATTACAGCGGAATATAACTAGCTAAACGAAGGACACAATGATTTGCTTAGCAAGATGATTACTATTATATCGATTAGAACTTAAGCATGCATCTAGAACGAAACAATCACACAAACAAACCACAACACATGAGATTTTAAGGTGGTTCGGACTGAATCCCCAGTCCTACGTCCACCCCTCACCAAATCCGGTGAGGCTTCACTAGTGCCACGCACTGAACCGCAAATCGGAAAGACCACCGATTGCCTTCCTACTAACCACCTGGTAGGGGCGTCAACAACGCAGATCGGACAACCTCCGATTGCCTTCCTACTAACCAACGGTAGGGACGATTCTCAGATTCAATTGTTTGTATGAAATGAAAAAGAGAACAAATATGAAATCACTCAAACAAGATATGGAGTATGCTCAAAGAAAAGAATCTTGTCTGAGTTACAGAAGCTTGAATCGGATGCTTTGACGGTGTCTTCTTTCTTGTGGGATGATCTTCCTTGAACCTCTTCTAGTTGATGAAGAAGACGATGGATGTAGCTTCAATCTTCCTTTTGATCTTCTTGAGTCTATGAAGAGGATATAGAAGATGTAGGATGCAGCTTAGATCACCCTTGAGAGCCTTGATTCCTTCTTCTTCCTTGGAGGTTGAGATGGCTTCAGATCTGGACTTGAATGCCTTGGAATGGATGAGGAACTCCTTCTCGAAACACTGTTCACTGAGGTGCTACAGTACCTCGAAAATGAACTCCCTTGATCTCCCTTGAAGCCTTGGGGTTTCTAACCCCTCATGTGTTGGTTTTATAACCCTTGGAATGGTCCTTGGACACCCCCTAGACCAGATCCACAAATCATGGGAGATTAGGTGAGTTTTGATTAAACAAATACATGGAAAGGGGATGGCCACGAGGTGGAATTCGAAGTCAAACATGGCTGCATCGGGGCTGGCGGTCGACCGAAATTCATGGGGCGATCGACCGGAACCTGTAAAATCTCCAACTTGTCGGTTCTGGGAGAACCGGTCGACCTGAAAAGTAGGGGCAGTCGACCGAAATCTGTAATTCCTGGAGTGTTTCGTTTCTGGAAGAACCGATCGACCGGAAAGGTAGGGGTGATCGACCGAAACCTGTAAAACGTGGAATTCTTAGGCTCTGGCAAATCTGGTCGACCGGCCAAGGTGTGTAGGTCGACCGGAAACACCTATATCTACAAAAATGACGTGTTAGACCAATGAAACATCTTCATAAGTCAAGATATTCATGTCCTCATCAATTTCATGTATTTTGGGATTGAAATCAACTTAGAATATGCTTTGAGCATTTCTAAATTTTTTTCCGGGGGCTCCGCCCCCGGAAACCCCCGCAAGGGGCGCTGCCCCCTTGACCCCCGAAAACTCCCGCGACCTGACCGCGCAGGTCGATCCGCGTGTGAGGGTGCAACATTGAGCTTTCACCTTTGCCATTTCCACTGAATTCCTTTGTATCTGTCATGAACAAAATATCACGTGTGTCAGTCACATGAGAGTGGAAAGTATCAATGACAAATAGTGTTTAGCCATTATCAAAACCAAGAATACCACATAACTTATATCACCATAGGATGATGTCGAATGACCCAAGTGACCACAGGATGACTCAAATGACCATAGGGACACAACAAATACCCTAAAACTTGTTTTGGTCATGTCGCTCTAAAGAAACATGGCACCCAACTATCATATAGCGCCAAGTTTGGGTGTTCTGTTAGAGTTCTGACTCCGTCTAGAATTGGCGTTTGGTACAATTGTCGCTAATTCTTGAATTAGCGTCCAGACGATTGACATGAATTCTTTCGTGCCTTACTATTCCCTAAAATTAGCGCCCACCATTGTGGACGTAGATTCTTTAATTCACGGCATCCTGAGTGGATGCCAATTTCCCATGGATTACGATTACCTGTTATGCAGCATTCTGTTGTGTCTATTAGCATGATAATTACCGTCATAAATTTGTATACATCTGAAAGTCATGATTATTCTCTCCTAAACTCCCGAAAAAGTTTGAACTTGGCCACTAAATAATGACTAGTGATTAATGGGACTTCGGCCATCGTGATAAACTCTTGAGGAAGACCACTGGCTCATGAGGTAAAACAAATAATTGATATCTTCCTCTAGGTCATTAGGTAAAATGAATTATTGATAAACCCATGAGGGAGACCACTGGCTCATGAGGTAAAATGAATTATAAATAAACCCATGAGGAAAGACCACTGGCTCATTAGGTAATTGCTAAACTGGCTTGAGTGCTTGATAATCATGAATCCCTGCCCAAGAAAGGATATTTACATGACAAATCAAATAGCCAATATCTCATGACATGATGTGGAAACCCCATGCTTGATATTTCTCGCAACTTGGTTTAACCTTTCTTTCTAGTTATTTCATGCCTTGTCCTATTGCTATATTCTCTACATTGTCTCGCATTCATTCATGGATGATCATAGTACAATTGCATAAAAAGTTAATTACTTTAACTAAGCCTGGATCATAGAGATGTAATTCCTACCGAGCATTAGCTCACCTAGTGTTTTCCCATATTTTTCAGGTAATAACAAAAAAGACATTCATCCGGACGGGGAACGGCAAGAGTTTTGAGTGTTCTAGAGAATGACGTCTGTATCTCTTCTTTTCTTGTGTCTAAGTCCTGTAAATTCGGTCTCTTTCCCTTCTTTTATAAATGTAAGTTGAGTCAAGGAAATGTAATAGTGACATTTTGGTATTAATAAAATTTGTTGTACATATTTTCAGGCCTTGTGTTTGTGTCTTGTGGTTTACTCTGATTATCATGATTGTTCCCTGCCACATTCCAAGTAGTTTCCGCTGGTATCGGTTCGAGGCGTGATAGCAGTGGTATCAGAGCCTAGATTGTTTAAACCCTATGTTCTTGTCCATAGGTATAGGTTTTCTTGAGTATTATGTCGTATAATCCGTAACGTTCCGTCTTGTCACCTGGTGAGATTGGGTAGAGCCCCGGGTTAAGTGTTAAAATATGTTCACTTTCCAATTAAAATGTGCTAATTCTAAAAGAGATAAGTAATTAATTCTTTGGTTGTTTTGTTGAATGGAGTCTCTAGCTAGATGGCAGCCGAGCGAAATCAATGGCGTGAGATGGTTCTAGGTTTGACTCAAGCTCTCCAACAGGTGACTCAAGGTGGAGCGAATCGTGGTGTGGGAGAATTGCACAGGAATTTTCAAGGACTGAATCCCCCTAGGTTTGATGGATCCACCGACCCTGACAAGGCGGAACATTGGGTAAAGGAGGTTGAAAGGATATTCTGGATAATGCAGTGTTCGGACTAAGATAAGGTCCTATTGGCTAAGTTTCAGCTAGAAAAGGATGCTAGGGCATGGTGGGAGTCCATAGAAGCAATCTTGCCCGATAATCAAGTATCATGGGCAGAATTCTTAGCATATTTCAATATTTTTCAGAGAGAATTAAATAAAGGAAGGCTACAAAATTCGCATTGTTAAAGCAAAGCAGTATGTCCGTGGCTGAGTATGAGGCCCAATTCTCAAGGTTGTCTCGTTATGCGCCATATCTGATTATGACCGAGAGAATGAAGGCTAAATGATTTATGGACAGGTTAAGACTTTAGCTTATTACTCAGTTGGCGCCAATGGATATACAAACCTATCCGGAGATGGTTAAGAGATCCCAACTGTTAGAAGATGCCATAGAGATGGTTGGAAAAGTCAAGGCTCAGAGGGAAAAGAAGGAGTTAGTATGGAGAACCGAGAATGGTAAGAAAAGACCTAATGATAGTAATGGGTCTTCAAATATCAAGAAGATCAAAGGAGGAGATAGGCAGGATGAAGTGCCGCAAAAGAGGTGTAATCATTCTGGGAAAAGAAACCATCGGTCGAAGGAATGTTGGTGGAAGTTAGGTGGATGCCTTTATTGCGGAAGCAAGGACCACAAGGTAGCGAGTTGTTCTCTTCCAAATGATCAACCTCCGCAGGCTAAAGACCATGATGGGGCACGACTTGAAGGAAGGCTTCAAACTTTGAACGAACTTGCTGCTGGAGTAGTGAGAGGTACCCCTTAACCTTAAACTAGTCCTATTCCATTCCATTGGAAGAGTAGATTCCATTCATTACCTTTCTAGCATATTGTTGGTAATTAAGGTCATGGTGTAATATTTTAAGCTGTTTTGGAAGAGAAATGTCATGTGAATTGGGAGAACCAAATTCTTTTAAGTGGGGTAGGGTGTAGAACCCCAAATAAATTATCCACAATAAAAATGTAATAATAAAAGCATAATAGTTAAAAAGCCCAAATAAATTCTATTAAACCTTAAAATCTTAAAGGGCCTTAAGCTGAGCTAGCTAAACATTTTATGGGCTTTAATACAAGGGGAAAAACCCGTAGAAGAGTCAGGGGTTCCATAATAACTCAAGGTTAATAGGTTAAACACTAAAGTAACAATTAATGGACTCCCGTGTTAACATATATATATATATATATATATATATATATATATATATATTAAGGGTCAATGGGCCTCTACACTAAACCCATGATATTGGGTTTTGTTCGAAGGGTTATAGGTCGACCTATGTATAAAGATGCTTTAGGGTTTTGGCGACTAAATAGGGATAGCGGGGGTAGCTTTAGAAACGAGAAAGCCAATTTTAGAAGTTTTAACATCAACTAGGATTCATGCATGTAGGAGGACTCTTCCCCTACTCACCCTCTATAAATAATACTCGTTCGAATGCGGTTAGGGCGATTGCTGCTGCTCTTGCGTTCGAAGGAGGGGTTCTATTCGTGAAGGGAGTCTTCATCCCCGTGCGTCGACGCAGCCACGCAACATCTGCTTCCCCTTCTGCTTCCTCTTATCCCTTCTAACCCCATGAGTGATAGGTTTTCTCTCCCAGGCATAACCTATTAAGCCAACATGCATGCAAGTTAATTGATCATCCATCATGATCATCTTTCCGTATCACGTTCCCTACTAAGCCTCCTACATGTTTTGTTATAGTGTTTCCAGCATGTTTCGTTAAATTCGTAACTTTTTATGAATTAATAATCCCATGCAAACTTTAAAATTTTATATCTATGAAACCAGGCAAAATAAAATCTTGATATGCATTTGGTTAGAATCCTTAGATTTTTCACCTATTTTTCATGTCTTTTGTTTCGCTAAAATCTTACTAAATAAAAAGTGACACTATTCATTCACAAAGAATACATTAAGGAATTGACGTCATGTGCATTGACGTGAATTCTTTGAGAAGTTAACCATTCAACCTTATCAAACACTTAACATCTTTTGTGCCCCTTATTCCCTTCTTTCCTTATGTTGTTTCCTTACTTCCTTTAATTTAAACCTTTATCACTATTAAATTAACATCTGGGTATTAATGTTATTAAGGTTAGGAATGTACATCCACTCCCACGGATTCAAATTTTTTTTTTCAGTAAATAGCACCCAGATCATGAAAAATTTATAACTCATGATCTATGTTAGTAAAAATTAATATATATATATATATATATATATATTCACGATTCTTGTAAATTCCTCTTAATTATCATGTAATTAGTTCTAAAAATCTTCTCTTATTTGCAAAGTACTACTATTAATCTTCCTTAAAAAGAAATGAACAGTTGTTTGAGTCTATGAACGTACCTATTAGATGCATGTTGAATTGTAATAAGGAAAGAATTAGCATCTGGATCACTGACGCATATTATAGAATCTGCGCCTCTCCAGAGGGACACTAATTAATACACGTCACTCATGTAGATGTGATTTCATCTATTAATATTAAATAATTTGGAAATTTAGAAATTAGCGTCCACTATCAAGACGCGTATCTAAGAACTAGCGTCTCTTCACAGTGACGTGAATTTCTAATTCGTTTATTTAAATATGGTTAATTTTAGAATTGGCACCTCCTCAAGAAGACGCGAATTCTTGAATTAATGCCCTTCTACAAGGATGTGAATTTTGCCTCTCTGATTTTTGCTCGCTGTTTTGACCCATACTGTCGGCCTTTTGGCACTACTGTCTCATGGCTGAGGCAGAGTCCCTGTTTATCGAGTTTACATGATTACACCCTATCTCTTGGAGATTGAAGGACCCTTCGTTAGGAATTCCTCTCGTCGGATTGGAAATTCTTTCTCTAAGGCCTCTGTAAGTCCCCGACATCAAAGGATTCCCTCTTCGATCACTGGGCTGGTTGTACCCTCAATAGCCTTAAACTTGTTCTGGTCATGTCCCTCTAAAGAAACATGGCAACCAGTCATCATAGAGCGCCAAGTTTGGGTGTTTTGTGAGAGTCCTGACTCTGCCTAGAATTGGCATCTGGTACAGTTGTCGCTAATTCTTGAATTAGCGTCCATACGATCGACGTGAATTCTTTCGTGCCTTACTGTTCACTGGAATTAGCGCCCAACACTGTGGACGTGAATTCTTTAATTCACAGCATCCTGAGTGGATGCCAATTTCCCATGGATTACGATTACCTGTTATGCAGCATTCTACCGTGTCTCTTAGCATGACAATTGCCGTCATAAATTTGTATACGTCTGAACTCTCCTGAGCACTTGGAAAAGTTAACTTGGCCACTAAATAATTACTAGTGATGAATGGGCCTTCGGTAGTTGTGATAAATCTATGAGGAAGACCACTGGCTCGTGAGGTAAAATGAATTATTGTTAAACCCATGAGGAAGTCCACTGGCTCGTGAGGTAAAACGAATTATTGATAAATCCATGAGGAAGACCACCGGCTCATGAGGTAAAATGAATTATTAATAAACCCATGGGGAAGACCACTAGCTCATGAGGTAAAATGAATTATTGATAAACACATGAGGAAGGCCACTGGCTCATTAGGGAAAATGAATTATAAATAAATTCATAAGGAAAGACCATTGGCTCATTAGGTAATTGCTAAACTAACTTGAGTGCTTGATAATCATGAATCCCTGTCCAAGAAAGGGTATTTACTTGACAAATCAAATAGCCAATATCTCGTGACATGATGTGGAAACCCCGTGCTTGATATTTCTCACAACATGGTTCAACCTTGCTTACTAGTTACTTCATGCCTTGTCCTATTGCTATATTCTCTACATTGTCTCGCATTCATTCATGCATGATCATAGTGCAATTACATAAAAAGTTAATTACTTTAAGCAAACCTGGATCATAGAGATGCAATTCCTACTGGGCATTAGCTCACCTAGTGTTTTCCCATGTTTTTCAGGTAATTACAAAGAAGACATTCATCCGGACGAGGAAGGGCAAGAGTGTTGAGTGTTCTAGAGAATGTTGTCAGTATCTCTTCTTTTCTAGAGTCTAAGTTTTATAAATTGGGTCTTATTCCCTTCTTTTATAAATGTAAGTTGAGTCAAGGAAATGTAATAGTGACATTTTGGTATTAATAAAATTTGTTGTCGATATTTTTCGGCCTTGTGTATGTGTCTTGTGGTTTGCTCTGATTATTCATGACTGTTCACTGCCACGTTCCGAATAGTTTCCGCTGCTATCGGTTTGGGGCGTGACACATAAGGACCTCGACTAACTACTCGCCAGCTCAAATGATCCTAGGTATAAAGAAAAACTTCCATCCTGTTTTTCCAATATGTGTAATTTACCCCATCAAAGAATGTCGGTCGATTGACAGAATGACCCGTAGCTATGAAGCTGTGAGGGACGTTCCCATCAGATCTTCCCTGGTCGTTAGATCACATCTCTTAGGAACCAACTCTGATACCAATTGATAAGTGGTATGACAGGATCTAGAGGGGGGGTGAATAGATTCCCATGCGTGATTCTTAACCACTTTGAAAATCAAAGGAAACTATGAAGCAAAAAGAATGGTTTCAAGCTTGATTGTAGGCTAACACATGAATTGATTGAAGTATAAGGATGTGAAACACACTGATTGAGTCATAGCACCTTTGAAGGAGGTAAAGGAGATGGAGTATGCCACAACAAACCACAATACAAGGATTTTTAAGGTGGTTTGGCTACTATCTAGCCGACCTATGTCCACCCCTCACCAACTCGGTGAGGATTCCACACTTGGCCAAAGAGAATACACACACACAAACATGTGGACCTACTCCGCTACAAAAGTTGACACATAGCTTGCAAGAAAAGCAAACTACTAGAACCCACATGGCTGCACTACAGTGAAAATGAGTTATGTTCTCTAAAATAGAGCACGAGAAAGCCGGTGAAGAGCTCAGCACGCATACACGAAAAAGTCAAGATAAGGATTGCAAAACAAAAGCTCAAGACAAAGAAACTAAGATGTAGCTTCTGTAGAATGAAAGAAGCTATAGAGCGAAGATGTAGACTTTGGTCTGAAACTGTGAAGTGACTAGATAGACTCGAACGAGCTTCAATGCTGCTAATCTCTCTTATTTTCTTCTTCTCAAGTTTTCTTTTGAAAGCTCAGGCCGTTTCTTTATGGCTAAGGGTTGTGGTTCCCGGAGAAGTCTCAAGAGATTAGTGCATACTAATAAGCCTTTACTGGTGGCCATTAGTGAACCGATGCTTGCTGTGGATAAAGCCTTGAAGTTAGGCAGATACATTAAACTACTGAAGTTTGCAGTTAATTCTCCAATGGAGTCTAAAATTTGGGTGATTTGGCATGACAGTTGCAACTTGGAATTGATTTCATCTTCGGCCCAGTAAATCACTATTGGTCTGAAGTCTGGAAATGCAATCACTCTTTCTTTTCTTTTGTTTATGCTTCATGTGACCCTCTTCTCAGACTGAATTTATTCAATGAATTACTCTCAGTTGCAGCCTCTGCTTTGGTTCCCCTGGATAGTTGGTGGTGATTTCAACTGTGTAATGAGGCCTTCAGAGAAGATGGGTGGAACTGTTCCTGCATTAGCTCACATGGCTGAGTTCAATGCCTTTGCTTGCTCGGCTGGTTTATTGGATGCTGGTTTTACTGGGTTGGGCATGACATGGACAAATAATAGAATAGGCTCAGCGAATATCCGGGCTAGACTGGAGAGGATTCTTATTAACAGCCAATGCCAGTCTGAATTGCCTCACCTGTAAGTTAAGCACCTACCGATAGGCCCCTTAGACCATGCTCCACTTTTGCTATCTATTGACAGCCTCTCTTCTGGGCCCACTAGATTCATTTTCCAAAAAATGTGGGGTACCCATAATTCTTTCTTGCAAGTTGTGTCTGAGGCTTGGAATCAGAATCAGGTTCATCACCCAAATGCTATGGTGAGATTATCCAATAAGTTGAAGGCTGCAAAGAATTATCTTCGTAAGTGGAATAAAGATGTGTTTGGAGATGTAACTCAAAATGTCAGGTCAGCAGAAATGGATGTGGAGCTTAAACAACTTGCATTCGATTAGATACCTTCCTCAGACAACAGAAGTAGCTTAAATGCTGCCAATGTATCTCTACGTCAGGCCCTTCATAGAGAAGAAGTTTTCTGGAACCAAAAGGCTCGCATTGACTGGATTGACAGTGGAGACAGGAATACCACCTTCTACCATACGGTAGCTCAATGCAATCGAAGTAGGGGTTTCATTAGAAGGCATAAACTGGTGATTCAGATACATGGTGTGAAGATCAGGTTACCCTTCGAGCTCATGCAGAGAATTACTTCAAGGATCTTTTCTCCTCTGAGGAGCATTCTGTAGACTTGTCTTTATTAAATTGTATCCCTTACTCTATCTCTGATGATCATAATTCCTCTCTCTATTCAATTCCAGATGGGGAAGAAATTCGGGCAGTAGTGTGGTTCCTTAAGGGTACTAGCTCTCCAGGGCCCGATGGTTTCTCAGGTGACTTCTACACAGCAGCGTGGGACATAATTGGTAAAGATGTTATAGCAGCAACTCAAAGCTTTTTTATGGGATTTCCAATCACAAGAGGTATCTCTTCTTCATTAATTGCCCTTGTCCCAAAGGTGCAGGAGCTGAAGTCTTTCAATGACTTCCGTCCTATAAGTCTGTGCAATTTCTCCTATAAAATTATCTCTTGTATCATTTCAAAGAGACTTGCACCTATCCTACCCAATATCATCTCCAAGGAACAAAGGGTTTTTGTCAAAGGCCGTTATATTTTGGATAATGTTGCCCTTGCCAGACAGTTGATGGTGGACATAGACAGGAAGGTTAGGGGTCACAATGCAATTTTTAAGTTAGATATGGCCAAAGCCTATGATAAAATGGAATGGGACTTTATTCTTGCTGTCTTGAGGAAGTTCGGGTTCAGCAATAGATTCATCTCCTACATTGGCATGATTCTATCAAACTGTTGGTTTTCAGTTAACTTCAATGGATCAGTGGCATGTTTCTTCAAGTCAAGTAGAGGGATTCGGCAGGGAGATCCTCTAGCTCCATATCTATTTATTCTATCCTCAGAAGTGCTAAGTAGAGGCCTCTCTACCTTATTCCAGTCAGGAGTCTTGAGGGGATACTGTGGACCAAGAAATGCAATCCAAGTTTCACATCTTTTATATACTGATGACACCCTCATTTTCATGAATGCCAGTAAGCATAACATCATTTCTTTCCAGCAATTCATGAAAAGATATTAGTATAGTTCTAGTCAAAAAATTAATGCAAGTAAGAGCAGTTTTACAGTCTCAGTGAAAGCTCCATCAGCTCTCAAGCAGTCCATCCACTCTTTGACTGGTTATAAGTGTCAAGCGTTTGGTTTTTGTTATCTCGGAGTTCCTATAAAGAAAGGAAGGTATAAATGTTCCGACTTCAAGTTCATTGTAGACAAAATTCAACAGAAACTTGTGGGTTGGCAGTCCAAGTTTCTCTCGCAGGTAGGGAGAGTAATCCTCATTAATTATGTCCTCCGAAGTATGCCAGTTTATCTAGCCTCAGCCTGTTTTATCCCTAAAGTAGTCATCAAAGCTATTGACAGTCTGTGTGCCAACTTCTTCTGGCAGGGTTTAGAAGGGCAGAGGCGTCGCCACTGGGTTGCATGGCACTATATTCTGAAGCCATAGATGGAAGGGGGTCTTGGAATTAGAGACCTTCATCAGGTGTAGGTTTCCCTAGCTACAAAAGTTTTGTGGACCATTTTACATGGCTCATCTCTTTGGTCCTTACATGCCCGGCGTAGATTCATTAAAACTAATATTTTTGACTGCATTGAGCCATTTCCATCTGGCATGCCTTCTAACATCTTTCAGCAGGCGAAGAACCTCATTATTAATAACTCAAGGTGGATAATTGGTGATGAGAATATAGCTGATTTTGGAAGGATAATTGGACTGGTTAGGGGCCTCTCATTAGCACTGTTCAGCAAGGTGATGTTAGTAGGGTTCAGAATATGCCCAGAATTTCTGTCAGAGAGGTAATTCAAGACCCCAATCATGTTGCTTGGACTTGGCTTTATAATAACCCGTGTCTTTCCAACTTTCACTTGAGAGGTGTGGAAGACTCTTGTACATGGACTGGCACTGCAGGAGGCTTATTCTCTATAAAGTCGACTTGCAAACTTCTGAGGCCGACATGTATTGTTAGACGTCCATGGGCTAATTGTGAGCGATGTCACGCAGAATGCCGGAGGAGGCGAAGCGGCGCGCGCGGGCTCGTTTTGCTGCGACATAGAAAAAGAGAGAGGAGAGGAGAAAGACCACCATGAGAGATTGCTCCGGCGGGACGTGTGGAATAGATGTAGCGTAACAAGATATGAGGATTAAATGGCCATAGCGGGAAATGACTCGCCGCGGCCTCGAGAATATAACAGATATAAGAAGCGTAGAATGTAAGTGACAGAAACTTAAACGGCCATTGCGGGAAATGACTCGCCGCGACCTTGAGAATATAAAAGATATAAGAATAACACAGAATATTAGTGACAAAAATTTAAACGGCCATTGCGGGAAATGACTCACCGCGGCCTCGAGAATATAGCAGATATAAGAACAACACATAATATAAGTGACGGAAATTTAAACGGCCATTGCAGGAAATGACTCTCCGCTGTCTCGAGAATATAGTAGATATAAGAACAGCACAGAATATAAGTGACGAAAATTTAAATGGCCATTGCGGAAAATGACTCTCCGCGGCCTCGAGAATATGATGTGATCGCCAGGGGCCGGAGACCCCAAAATAAAGAAAGTGATCGCGCCTACCTCAAAAGCGGGAGATGGCGGGTTGCTTCTTCCTCTCCCTTCAGCCGGCCGATGGAGAGGGCTTTCCTTGGTTACCTTTGCAAAAAAAGAAACAGATAAATAAAAGGTGGATCAGAAAAGATGGCAGTGTAGTATTAGTCACTTGATGAAGAATAATGAAATCGTGGCAAGACACACACCTGGTTCGTGTTGTTTTTAAACCCCTCTCGGACACGAGTAGGAGGAAAATGCTATGATGAATGGGGGATCGTGCAAACGTGCATAAAAATGGATCTCCCTTATGAAAGGAGATGACAGATGATGGGATGATGCATGCGATAGAAATGACAAAAGAGAAGGAGAGAGAATGGCTTATTGAAGGTGCTGATGGCGGGATCCAGCGGAGCTTCGGCAGCGTGGGGACGACGTGGAAGCAGAACGGATGGATCTAGCCTTCCTCTTGCGAGCACGGGCACCCGAGAAGCCGGCAGAACCTCCTCCTGCAAAACCCCACGGGTTAGAAATGGGATCCGGCAGAGTCTCTCCTTCTGCTGTCGGATCTGAAGCCCCCTCCCTTCGAGGGAGGGGGTCCTCTATTTATAGAGGAAAAGCTGAGTGTACCCCACTATTGAGGCGTCCAGGACATTGGACGCCTCAAAACCATTTTTTATATTATTTTTATTTTTTTATTCTTTGAGGCGTCCAACCATGTGTACGCCTCAAATATTTTTATTATTATTTTTAATTTCTTGGAAACGTTGGGGACCCTGGACGCGCCTATTTCTGCCCACCGAAACGTCGTCAAAAGTCGTAGATAGTGGAGAAAATGATTAGTTTCGGCGCGTGACTGTGACTTACGAAGGGCAGATCTAATTGACAAGACATTTTTATCTTTTAGATTTTTTTGAAACGTCAAATCGAGCGGCGGATCGGCACCGTCCGTGTGTCTAAGCTGTGAGGCGTCCAAGTATCTGGACGCCTCAAAGGACAGGCCTGCAAGTGAGGCGTCCAGGCTCCTGGACACCTCAATGAGACACAGTGATCGTCAAATCAGTTTGACACGTCAAAGATTTTCACGGAAAAAAATTCAAAAAAATGTAAATGAAATCATAAAACTAGGAAATCACCAGAGTAATTAAAAATGTGAAGGCCGCCTTGGGGTATCATAGTGTAATATGAGATTTACTCACGGTAATGTCAAAAACGGCGTGTCTACAGCTGCCCCGCCTTGGCCTCTGCTTTGTAAGGGAGTGACATGTAGTGGAATGGCATTGAAGTGAAGTGGAATGGAGTGAGAGTGGACTGAAAGGTTGATGCCAAGGTGTGATGAGACACGCTTTGAACATTATGGTTTGAAATGTTTTCAGAGTTTTCAATGAGACGACCTTGAAGAAGGTCTTCCGAATTCAACAATTGCTTGGACGAAAATCAAACAAGGAAGGAGAAAATGTGCGCTCAGGCACGAGTAGAAAAAGGGACCAACTTCTCTGTGCAGAAGTACCCGGGTCGTAAACCTGTAGGTTTCACCTTTGGGGAGCGGTTACTAGCCAATGTGGAAGTGCTGCGGCCAAGGTGGGTCAAATGGAGTAAAAGTACAGGAATATTTGAGGATCAGTCCAAACAAGGGTCTCTTTCGAAAGAACAGCGTAGGGTCATCTCAAGGAAGCTCAGTGTTTCATTCGGAGTGGAATATCTCATATTTGTAAGAACTGGAGCACAGTGGTTTTCACAATCGAATTACTTTGAATGATCTTCCGCAATGGAGTCAAAGTCCTACATGAATGCATGCTGGGTTTAAAGGAAAACTTAAAACAAACTAAAATAGAAAATAGCCAATGATAATATTGTCAAGTTGTTAAGAATGGGTCAGGATACCGATCCGGTGAGCTGATACTGAGCCGGGGCCCGTTTATCCACGAACCAACTCACCGAATGGAACCATCGTCCCCTCACTTTCACAACTTAATGGCCTATCCGCACACCTTAAATTCCTCTGAAATCATCACTGTTTTTGTTGAAGGGGAACTCAAATTCCAGAGTCATTCAGGTCGCAAGGTCCTTGACATGTTCTAGTAGCGTAAATATTATATAATATAATGCATGACATGGTGGGACTAGTTACCGAATGGCGGCACGTGATGGGACAGTGGTGTCCACCAGTGAAACCTGCACTGAACAACATTACATTAAAAGTAGCAGAAGTGCACCACAGCAGAAGAGAGATCAAGACAAAATGCCTTTCGCTAAAGTCAACGACGGCGAATCGACATCGATGTGACACATTCTGGCTTATACACCCTTCCATTCCTATAAGTATCCCCCTTTGCCTAGTTCAGCCAAATGCACCAAGGAGATCCTTGAAACTTAAGAGGATGAGGAGAAGGATCTTGGGTTATTCAAGATGGAAGGCGAGTCTTCCCGCCCTACGAAGAGGAGCAGGCCTAGCAGCGAATTCAGGCGGCTCTCCGACCTCGAAGGACAACTGAGTGCGATGATCCAGTCGCGTATGGTGCGTTGATTCATTTCAAATTTCCCGCATGATTTTTTCTTCACCTCTTTCCTCCTTTGTTCTTCTTCTTCTTTCCAGCCGTATTCACTCTTCCCAGGCCCGAGGAAGTTCTCCAAACTGCCGTGGCTTTCGAAGCTAACTTCCAACATCTCCATCGGCATGAGGGCCATACTCACGAGGTGGCATCTTCAGGGACTCCTGATTCATGCCAAGCATTATGAAAAGATTCGCATAGACTGGGCGGCCATGGGTGCACTGGTGGAGATCTGGCATCCTCAGACTCATACTTTCATTTTCCCCACCTTCGAGGCGTCCATCTTTCTTGAGGAGGTGGAACTATTGCTTGGGTTGAAGAGATTCAAAAGGGATGGTAGGATAAAGATCATGCCGATGCTGAAGAAGGTGACTTCCGAGGACGTCCTCGGAAGCTTCATGTTGTCTGGTGCCATTAGAAACGTCAAGACTCAGGAGGGAATTAACCTGCAGAAGCTCGCGGAATGGGTCATGGATGCCCTGAGAGGATTACCAGATGATGATCGTTTGGAAGAAATCATGAAGGGATTCACAATCTGTTTGGCGGGTGCTCTCTTATTCCCTCATACCGATAACATAGTGGAGGAAGATCAGCTGAGTGCTATTTGCGGCATTTGGACTGGCAAAAGGGTGGGACCTGCCGTTCTTGCTTACCTCTACAGTGGCCTTACTGCTTCCAGCATGGGTAAGCCTCCTTTTGGTTGCGCACTTCTTCTGAATTGCTGGGTTGATTTACATTTTAAATTTGATCACCGTGAGGGGATGCCAACCGCCTCGAAGATCTTTCAACAAAGCCCCCTTTACCACATAGCCGATGTGTTAGGCTTTGGTGGTAATATAGCGAACCGCGTTCCATGGCTGAGGAAGCGTGAAGACTGGAGGTCTCACTTCAGAACTATGACGCAAAGCTTCTTCACTTGTGCACCGGCATGTCTACTCTAGCGCGAACTCCTCACGAGGTCTTCTCTCGATGATGAACTCCAACTTATTGGCGCGACCGAGTTTGTTCTTTACAACGCCCATCGATGCTACATTCAAATTGGCCTTCCCCGCCATTCGTTCCCGCCGTTATCGGGCACTGCTCCTCTAAGGAAGAGAGAGTTGGGCGAAGAAGATGATGCAAAGGAAGTGAAGGCCATCAAAGTGTCGTGGAAGACGAGCACTCCGGGGAAGGCATTAGTGCATGTAGAGGAAGAACGCGAGTTGTGGAGGGCTTATATAACCGAACTGGGGAGTTAAGGCCTGAAGTGCCTAAGCCCCTGATGTAGTTCACTCTGTTGTTTTTAATAAAATGTGGAGTTATGTGCAAAGGTTTTCTTTTTTGTTTGTTTTTATTATTAATTTTATTATTATTAATTTTTGTTTTTTTTTGATGCGTCTATATACCTTGACGCTTTTATATATTATTTTTTCTTTATTTTTATTTTTTTTGTTTTTATGGGCGCGTCTAAGGACTTTTACGCGTCCATATTTTTCTTTTTCCTTTTTTTTGTCGACCTCTTTTTTATCATTATCTATTTTTTTGACGCGTCCAAATATATGGACGCACCCATTATTTTAATTATTATTTATTATTTATTTGCTTTTATTTATTATATATATATATATATATATATTATTTTGCTTTGTTGACGCGTCCAAGCATGTGGACGCATCAATTAATTAGTTTATTTATTTATTAAAAAAAATTTAGACACGTCTAGGCGCCTGAACGCGCCATTCATTTGAATTTTAAGTTTAAAAAGGGCACCCACGCGCCCTTTCCTCTTCCAAACCAAACGAACCCCCCTTTCTCTCTCTCCCAAACCTCTCATCTCTCCCATTCGACCTAAAAAAACCCAACCTCGGTCTCTAATGGAACACGGGGGCCCAAGCCAAGGTGGAGAGAAGCGGAAACGAATTACTCGCCGTCCAAGGAGATCCTGGGATCGCACGGAGGAGGCTGCCATGGAGGAGGAGGCGACCGTGGAAGAGGAGGCGCCTCCCTTGGCAGTGGAGGGGCCCGAGGGTCCCGTTAGAGTGGGAGAGGAGGAGCATGACTCGGTAAGCCGCCTAGAACTTCCCTTTTTACATTATTTTAATGATTTTATGTGAAAAATGGGGCGAGAGACGGGGTTTGAACGGTTGTGGGAATGGAATGATTGAGGCGTCTAGGGAAGTGGACGTCTAAAATTTTTTTATTTTTTTATTTTTAGTTTTATGTATATACAAAATAATGATCTTAAAAATGTTGAGGCGTCAAACTACTTTGACGCGTCTCAATTATATATATATATATATATACATAATAAATAATGAAGATTTTATTGAGGCGTCAAAGTACATTGACGCGTATATATATTATATATATATATATTTTATTTTTATTATTGTTATTTAAAAAAAAATAAAGAAATTAGTGAGGCGTCTAAGGGCGTTGACGCGTCCATTTTTTATTATTATTATTTTTTTATTTTTTTATTTTTTTATTTTTTTATTTTTTTTAAATGTATATACACATTGTGTGGCTCTAATGTAATTTCCTATTTTCTGTGCTGTGCAGGGTGTGATGAGGAGCCGGATCAGCTGGTTCCTGATAGTGGCGGCGTATTGAGGGCTGCCGGACATCCAAAGGGCCCGAGTGAACGCCATGGGGTTCGGGGCGTTCCTGCGGATTGAGCCCTTCCGGCTCGACTTGCCCCTCGTCCAGGCGCTGAGGGAGCGCTGGCACGCGCCAAGTCGAGCGTTCCTGATGCCCTGGGGGCACATGGTGCCGACGTTGGAGGACGTAGTCCGGATCACCGGACTACGGGTGGACGGGGAGGCTGTCAGTGGGGTCACCTACCCTGACTATAGAGAGAGCACCCTAGAGCTGTTATGGCTGGAGACGACTGCCACTGACAGAGATAGTAGGACAGTCGGTCGGGTGGACTTCATGGAGGCGCTCGGATTCGAGGACCCGCGCCAGCGGGTTAGCGAGAGCGGTGCAGAATTTCTGGCAAGGCTGGAGGGGGCAGCTCGGGCGGCTTTTAGCCAGGACCCGGGCGATCGAGAGCTGGCAGACCTGGACCTTCGGAGGTTCCTCTTCTTCTTACTAGGCCGCCTTCTGCTGGGGACGAAGGGGGACGACATCCACTGTCTTTTCCTCGGGATCCTGGTGGACCTAGACCGAGTGGGGCACTATGCGTGGGGAGTAGCCCTAATCGCCCACTTGATCGCTGATCTTTCTGAGGGGGTAGAGAAGGAGACGACAGTCGGTGGCTTCGCGCCTTTTCTTCAGGTGAACATTTCATTTATGTATTTTACAATGATTCTTAATTTACAGTCATGTAATTATTGGTACTAATGATGTATGATGGATGCAGGTATGGAGTTATTACTACCTCCCGATGGGGAGAGCCAGGCAATGGAACCAGACAGCCGTGCCCCTAGCGCGGCGGTGGAGACCGATCATGACTGCGGCACCGCGTAGCTACCAGCAGACGTCCCTTCGACGTGAGCTGACCGAGTATCCTGAGGCCATGGTATGATGTATATGATTTTTTGTGCATTCACTTGGTTTACTAGAGTGGGGACTGATATGATGCATGTATGGTGATGCAGGTGGTATGGAGGCCTTACCTGGGCATGTATCTAGCATCCTTCGGTTGTAGCGGGTCGACCTCGTTTCGGGCGGGACCTATGGGTCCACTGCCTGAACGAGATCGAGCCACTACGGCTCAGGCTAGTCATGAGGACCCTGGGGTTTGCCCAGGAGTGGGTGGAGGTGGACGAGCCGAGCCATGTCGGGCGGAAGACCCGGGGCAAGGTGAAGCTCGTGGACTGGCGTACGCGCTTTCCTGCACAGTACCAGGATTGGCAGCAGGGTGGTGTTCCGGTGGAGTCCCATGTGCAGGACAGTGCTGACTACTTGCGACGGTATCGGGACACGTATGCTGATCACCTCTACCTAGGGAGGCCAGCAGGGGTAAGTATGAAACGCGGATTTCTTTTTATGCAAATGCATGCATGTGACATTAATCTATATGCTTATGAATGCAGGATGCTCGTGACACTATCATCACTGACCTGCGGGCCCAGCTAGCAGCAGCCAGGGAGCAGTTGGCAGTGACCCGTCTGGAGCTGGACATCCTGGTGAGCTAATGCAATGCGTAATCATTTTTTGTGTCACATGGATTCCTGGTGCTTAGCCTCTTACTGTCGTTTGTTGTTTTGCGTTTCAGCGTGCCCATTAAGCGGCGGCGGCCGAGATGACTGGTGGGGCGACCTCCAGCTCGCGATCCCCTCCTCCGGAGGTCTCTTCTCTCCAGGACCAGTTGGCAGGTGCGGTGGCCCGTGCTGAGGAGGCCGAGCGTGACCAGGCGGCTCGGGTGAGTGTTTGATCGACACGGGTTCCTTTTTCGCGTATTCCCTTTTCTTTGTTAACTTCAATGTGGGATTTGACAGGTGGCAGAGATTTGAGATGCACTGGCTCGTGCGGTCCGTGCAGAGGAAGCCGAGCACGACCAGGTGACTCGGGTGGCGGAACGCAACGCTCAGATAGCGGAGCTAGAGGAGGACCGAAGATGACGGGAGGCTGAGGAGCTCCCTCGTGACGTTCTAGAGTTGCGGATTGCCCTTGAGGTGTCGAGGAGAGAGGCAGAGAGAGAGAGGGTAGAGAGGAGAGCTCTGGAGGCCCTGATGACGGAGCTCTGAGTGAGTCTCGGTACGGCAGAGGGGAGGCTGCGAGAGAGCGAGGAGCGGTACCAGAGAGCCAAGGAGCGCGGGGCGCGTCTTCGACAGTCTGGTTCTTTTTCTGTAGGCACCTTCCTCATTTCTTCAGCCGAGGAGCGGTGTCGTGCGTTCGAGGCCTGCCAGGCACCACAGGGCGAGGGGAGCACCGCCTCTTAGAGTTCGCGGAGGCCCCCTAGGGATCCACGCCAGAGGAGAGAGGAGAGGGATGATCAGATAGATGACCAAGAGGGTGGTGGTGAGAGTTAGAGAGTGATTTGTACGCCCCCCCCATCCTCACTTATGATGTATATGACATATAGTTTTTTATATGGAATGGTTTCTTTTTTGTCACTTGACTATCTTTTGTGCACGTTTCTTCCCTCCTGCCTCTTCTTCTTTACTTATCTCATCGTGACACGCTTTGCAGGATCTTGCCCCCCGAAAGCGGAGAAATATGCCTTGTGCGGAGGGTATGCCATCTTCCCCTCCTTTGAGATGTCTAGGCGCGAAGACGCGTTCTAAGCTTTTGAATTCAAATTTAAATCACCGAGAACCGCGTGATGGTCTTTCTCCTTCCTTACCTTGCCCATAAACAACTCCTCCTCCCGTCGAGATTTGCTCGCCTAGCTTCGTCTTCTTCCATCCTTGATTCATGGAGTACGGTGGGCCAAACCGTGGTGAAGGGAGAGGGGGGGCGAGGAACCCCTCGCCCAAGGAGGGTCGTGCAAGAGCATGGAGAGGCGGCCATGGAAGAGGAAGGGCCTCTTCTGGCGTTTGGGGTGCCCGAGGGGCCCGAAGACGTGGAGGGAGGCGAGCACGGCCCGGTAGGCTCCTTCGATCTCCACCTCTTTGATTTCTTTTGGTTTCGTAGCGAACAAGTAGAGTGGGAGAAGAGGGTTCGGTGAGTGTAGCACTTGAATGATGAACGCGTCTTTGACAGGTGACGCGTTTTTTTTAATGATGTAGCCCTTCCTTTGATGCGCAGAATATGACAAGGATCCCGGGCTTGGCCGATGAGTGGGCGAGTGCAGATGAGCCGAACCGTGTTGGGGGAGAGAGACATGGCAAGGCAAAACTTGAAGACTGGCGCATACGTCTCCCTGCTCGGCTCCAAGACGGGCAGCAAGGTGGTATGCCCACGCAGGAGAGTGCCGGCTACTTGCGGCGGTGCAGGGGGAGCCAAGTGGGGCCTTTTCAGCTCTGGAGACGGACAGAGGTGAAAGAAGGGCCCTATTTTTTGTTTTTTGTTTTTTTTTTTAAATCCTGGGGCTTAACAGATGGCTATTGTTTGTCTTTTTCCACGTGCCCAGCAGGCAGCGATGGCACGGATGGCAGGCGGATCGTCTTCCAGCTCTCAGGCTCTTTTTCTGGAGATCGCCTCCCTTCAGGAGCAACTTGCTAGTGCAGTGGCCCGCGCGACCCGGGCTGAAGAGGAGCGTGATGCTTGGGCAGAAACCATAGCAGAGCTACGGCGTTATGATGTAGAGAGGCCGTCTCCAGACATCCTGGAGTTAAGGGTCCTCCTCCAGGTGGCGAGGAGAGAGGCAGAGAGGGAGAGAGAGGAGAGGGAGAAGGAGAGGAAGGAAAGGAGGGCCGAGCGACAGCAGGATCGGGATGAGAGGAAGGCCTTGGAGGCCCAGGTGAGGGAGCTCTAGGTAGGCCTTCAGGTTATGGGGCAGAGGTTAAGAGTGATGGAGACGTGCTATGAGAGAGCACGAGAGTTCGGGGAGCGACTCCGCCAGCCTGGCCATCTTTCTGTCGGTGGCTTCTTCGCCACGCCAGGGGATCAGCAGCGAGCCACTGCTGTGGAGCAGGTATCACAAGGTGAGGGGACTGCTGCTTCACGGAGCCCCAGAAGGCCCCTGAGGGATCCTCACCTTAGGGGAGAGGAGAGGGACTTCTAGAGGGATGAGTGTGAAGGTGATCGCGAGAGTTGGCGAGCTAGCATACGCCTCCTCTCTATGATTGTGATGTTTATGACAGTTTATGTACACTTATGAATGGAGTGATTTGATTTCCTACCGCTTATTTGTCCTCTTGTGCATTCCTTCTTCCTTATGCTTCTTCACTGTTCCCATGTGACGTGCTTGTCGAGACCCCGTCCGAAAATGGGGACTCATATCTTGCTCCGACCGTCTTTCACACGGAAATATGCCGCCGAAGTCAATAATGACGGCTCTAGCCCCCTTCTCCTTGACGACCTTACAGTCTTCCTGGACGACCTCTACAGCATGACAGGGCATCCCTAGACTGCGTAGGGAGTGAGTCATCATGTCACACCATCAATCAATTACCCTGCGAGCGGTGAAGTGACACATGTGGGACCGCAAGGAAGGTGCCTTATCACGAGGGTTATCATTAATAGTGATGGAGGCAGCCTTGGCTCGCACTTCTCCCATTTCTATAGATACCTCCCTCGTTTGTCCCCCCAGGGGCACCGGTAGCCAACAAGTTTCAACGAAAATGGAAGAACTAAGGGTTCTAAGGTTCAAAATAGAGGGTGAATCTTCCCACTCTTCGAAGAGAAGCAGGTCCAGTGGTAGCAGTTCTAGGAGGCTCTCAGACCTTGAAAGGCACTTTAGTGAAAGGACCCAATCGCAACCCGTACGATGAGCTTTCTTGCCCCTTCTCTCATTCTTTCTTCCTCCCTTCTAACAAAACCCCTCCTTGTGTATGCGCAAGGTGTGATGAAATCACACATTCCATGGGAGTTGGTAGTGGCCGCATACCGGGGTCTCCCGGATTTTCAGAAGGCCAGGCTGGACGTGATGGGGCTTGGATTCTATCTTCAGATCGAGCCAATCAGGCTTGACCTTGCCCTCATCCAAGCATTGCGCGAAAGGTGGGATCCAATGAGCCGTGCTTTCTTGATGCCTTGGGGGCACATGGTGCCCAGCCTGGAAGATGTGGTCCAAATTATGGGCCTGAAAGTGGATGGCGAGGCGCTGACTTGCATTACATACTCCGACTACCGAGAGGCTGCCTAGAGGTTGCTAGGAGTGGACCTAGATGATCGTAAGAACGTGCTTGTAGCCAAGACGCCTATTATGGAGACGTTGGGGCTTACTGACATTCGTTCTCATGGTGATGAGTCCTTGGAAGAGTTCATGGAGAGGACTGAAAGAGGATGCCGCGTTGTCTACTGTGTAGACACGAGTAATTGGGAGAGAGCCAACATGGATTTGAGGAGATTCCTGTTCTTCTTGTTGGGGAAACTATTGTTGGGCTCGAAAGGAGATAGCATTCATTGCCGTTTCTTAGAATTCCTGGTAGACCATGAGAAAGTGGGACGATAGGCCTGGGGAGCAGCCATGTTGGCGCATCTATTTGCGGGTCTGTTTGAAAAAGTAGATCGAGAGACAACAGTGAGTGGTTTCACACCGTTCATCCAGGTATCCTGCTTCTCTCCTTTTTTTTGGTTTTTTTTTCGATATGTTAATGACACATGATGGTGCAGTTGTGGAGCTATTATTACCTCCCAACGGGAAAAGCCCGTCATTGGCGTCCAATGGCGGTGCCACTGGCGAGGCGGTGGCAACCTATTACGAGCCCAGCCCCCCTATCCTACCAGCTGATGGTGTTAAGACGCGAGTTGCAAGAGTTCCCTGCGGTGATGGTAGTTATTATTTCATCATTTTTTTCTCCCTCTTTTTTTTATTTTTATATTAAGAAGATGTGTGTGACCTGACCTAGCTGGTATGGAGGCCTTATGCGGGCATGACTGACTCCGATCAGCCATGGGTCATAACTAGCCGTGCCCAGTTCGGACGTGACCTCTGGATGCACTGTTTGAACGAAATCAAGAAACTTCGGCTATGATTGGCCATGAGGACTCTAGGGATGGCCCAAGAATGGGTGGACATGACTACCACACCACGTGTCGGGAGGAAGACGCGTGGGTCGGCGACCTCCATTGATTGGAGAGTGCGGTTCCCTGAGCAATACTGTCACGCCCCGGCGTGAAATATCGGGACTGGCAGTAGAAACAAGTAATAACAATCTGTTTATTTCTAGACATGATATGTTAAAGCTAAAAGATCGCACATCACCATGAATAGAAACTGCTCCAGTCATTAAATAGCACATAACCAAACCATGTTCCGAACTATAATGATCCTACTTAACATAATCTTGACAACATCCACTTAACACTATTACATTGGTTAACTTCAAATTACAACTATCCCAAAATACTCTTAAATACAAATAAACTCCACAACTAGAACTAGTTTCACAGGCTTCTATCAGGTTCACTCCACGGTCGTCACTCTTGCCCGTTCCCATCGGATTGCGAGTCCTCACCTGAGCTACCTGAAAAAGGGGGGGAAACTAGGTGATCGAACGCTCAGTAGGTAATAATAGGCAAGTTTAAGTAATTAACCAATTAAATTGCATGTTTGAGCACGTAAATAAAGAACGAATGGAAATAACTATGCAACAAAATAATGAAAGGAAGGCAATAACATGATATAATCGGGAATTTGGCCAACAAGCAAGATTTAACCAAGTCAAGAGAAATTCAAGTAAGAGATTATTGTCATAGACATCACGCTAGTCATGCACTCGGTGCAATGCCTCACCATGTCATTCAAACTCCCCGGGACACAAGTACTTTTCAGGTGCTCCTCCCAGGACTAGATCGGGCCCTTACGATGCGTTGGCATTGATTTGTTGGATCCAAGATCCCAAGTTATGTCTAGACATTAATCAAGTTAGATGGCCAGTACTACAAGATATGGAACTTATCAAGGTTTCAAGGGTAAGTTGAAGTAGACATCATGTCTGGAAAGTTCAAGTTATCAAGAACCAATTAGGTCCTTGGATTCAACACGAAAAATCATGAAAATCACTTCTGGAGGATAAGCGGTCAGAACAGGGCCGCTCAAGCAATGCACGGTCTAGAGTGGACCATTCAGGACAGAGATGAACTTAGGACTAGCCACACCGAAGTCAAGGATACACGGTCCATGTTGGGCCGCTCGAGTAATTGGACGGTTGAAAATGGGCCGCTCAAGACTGGAAGAACTGGAAGCCCAAGAACAAGATAAACAGTCCTTACAGGGCCGTCCAATAGACAGACGGTCCGATAAGATCCGCGCTATAACATGGGTGGTTCCAGTAGGGCCGTTCAACTTAATCAACTAGAAATCTCCCCAAACGGCTCCGGACTGCCATAAGTGGGGCAGAACTGAACCAGGGTCCAGCCCACTCTCCACTGGTCAACCTAGGGCTTATTGGGTCGATCCAAACATAATTTGGTCGAAGATAGATCAAGGTTAATCGACCTAATGTAAGTGGCACTTGGCCAGAGATGTACGGTTCGTTATGGGCCGCCCAATAGGATGAACGGTCCCTTTCAGGCCGCGCAACACTCAGGGGGTCCAAGTCGAGCCGTGACTTACAGTACGATAGTTCAATCGATTCGATCACGTACACAGGTTCAGGTCTTGATACAACCTGCCCGACGTCCTAGTGGGAATCCCAGGCTCGCGGGGGCTGACGAAGGTCCCGTAATGAAGGTCCTAGTCCGACGGAAGGAATAGCCGGCGGAGAGTCCCAAACATTACAAGAAAATAGGGCTAATAAAACATCAGAAACCAGTGAGACGGTCAGTCAATCCTACCGGAGTAGAACGACTGTCATACAACCCTAATAAAATTTTCAATTTAATAATGAATCACGATTAATATTAACATTGAAAAAGATGATCCAAGGTCAAGATGAATAAATCAGCAAGATTTATAATCATTTACTGTTATAATTTTCCAGAGTTTTTATGCATGTTGCTAACTTACATTTAGCCATTGATCATAAATCATGCGAAAAACATGACTTAATCAATGTTGTAAAGATGGACGGTCTAGTAGGGACCTTTCATCCTCCTCGGTGGTCGCACGACAGGCCATTTGTCCCCCTTAGGTCAGAAGGCCTTCTGGGGATGAGTGGTCTGTAATGAGCCGCTGGAAAGAGACGAATGGTCAATAACTGGCCGCCTGACAGAAGGGTAGTCTAGGTCATGCCGCGCTTCCCAGAAACATAACATGAATCACAACACATAAACGGTCCGTAGTGTGCCGCCCAACCACGGTGGGCGGTCTATCGTGAGGCCGCGCAAGTCAAAAAACAACCAAGCCCCTTTCGCACTGCCCACCTCCGACGAGTTGGTTAGGGTTACAAAGAATTGCTAAATACGCATAGCACAGAGCATAATAATTGGGGCTTTTGGATTGAAAAGAAAGAGCACGAAAAGTTTTACAATATAGCATGCTCGATTTAATCTTTAGTGCCTGAAATCCCTACTTAAACGAGATGAAACAAGTATAACCCTAGATATGACATGCTTCTACTAAACCCTAAAATTCTCGCATGATACTAAGTAACTTTTAGGGCTTTTGCATTCAATAGAAAGAGCACTCGATGCTGGTTCTAACCATATATAATACTTAAGGTTTGGCTTGCTATAACCTACCTTAAACGGAGGAAGAAGGAAGAAGAAGGGACGACGACATGCTAAGAACACCCCACCGGTAATCACCTGGAATCCACCCTCATCCATGATACTTGTCGGCCGGCACAGCACCCAAACGAAAATAGGGTTCCTGAGGGTCATTTTTATAGGTCACACAAGGTCTAGAGTCTTCTATTCGAGGAGATATAGTCAATCAAGTTGGACGTGCGCGAACCGCGCGGATAGGGTTAGTCGCCGCCTTCTCATCCAAAATTCGCTTTCTAGGGTTAAGGTTTCAAGGAGAACTAAGAGGGGAAACAATCCTCTCATCCTAGCCTTCCCTTTGGATCCGGTCTCAGCCTAAATGATCGGGTATTGGGCTCAAATTTCGCGTTTTAAGGTCCAATTAGATTAAGTGTGGATTTGGGCTTTAATCAGTTAATTTGGCCTAATTACGGATTTTTTTTGGATCAGTCACAGAAGACACTATTATTAAACATTTTATCCTCTACAAGATTCTAAATTTTCCAGATTTTTATAAAATAGTCAAAATTTAACTTATTTTATTTATTAAGGATTTTCTAATTAATTTCTTATAAATTTTCTAGAAATTTTTATTTGTTACTAAATCAGGATATTACACCCTCCCCCACTTCAAAGAATTTGGTCCTTCAAATTCACTGCACTTAACATGATGGGGAGTGGAACAACTCACCTAGAACAAATCGGGATACTGTTTTCGCATGGTATCTTCTGACTCCCAAGTAACTTCTTCAGTTCCACGCCGACTCCATTGCACCTTTACCATAGGTATAGACCGGTTCCTGAGCTGCTGCTGCTTACGATCCAAAATCTTAACAGGTCTTTCTTCATAAGTCAGATCTTCCTTTAACTCAAGATCCGCATGTTGAATGACATGAGTAGGGTCATATACATACTTTCTCAACATCGACACATGGAAGACATTGTGTACTCCGGATAACTGAGGTGGTAGCGCCAAATGGTATGCAACCTCCCCCACTCTTTCCAAAATCTCGAATGGACCAACATATCTGGGACTTAGCTTGCCTTGAATGCCAAATCTTCAGATTCCTCTTGTAGGAGAAACTTTCAAAAACACATGTTCACCAACTTGAAATTCCAAGTCCCTCCTTCTGTGGTCTGCATAACTCTTCTGTCTCGATTGTGCTACTTGTAATTGGTCTCTAATAATACGAATATTCTTTGATGATTCAGAAATAAGATCTGGCCCCAGCCATTGCTTCTCACCAACCTCGTTCCAACATAATGGAGACCGATAGCTTCTTCCATACAGAGCTTCAAACGGAGCCATCTGAATGCTGGACTGATAACTATTGTTATAAGCAAATTCAATCAAGGCCAAGTGATCACTCCAACTGCCTCCGAAATCAATCATGCAGGCTCTCAACATATCTTCCACTATCTGGTTGGTTCTTTCAGTCTGTCCGTCTGTTTGTGGATGAAAAGCAGTACTAAAATTCAGACGAGTTCCCAAAGATTCTTGCAATCCCTTCCAAAAATGTAAAGTGAATCTGGGGTCTCTATCAGACACAATACTGACCGGAATACCATGGAGTCGCACCACTTCCTTCATATATAAAGTTGCTAGAACATCAACAGTCCACATAGATTTAATGGATAAGAAATGAGCGGACTTTGTCAATCTGTCAATGATAACCAAAGTTGCATCAAATCCGCTACGAGTCCTAGGTAGACCCATAATGAAATCCATGCCAATACTCTCCCACTTCCATTGAGGTATGTCTAGTGGTTTCAACTTCCCTGCAGGTCTGAAATGCTCGGCCTTAACTTGCTGACACACCAAGCATCTACTCACAAATTCTGTAATTTTCTTTTTCATATTTGGCCACCAGAAAGATCTTTTCAAATCCTTAAACATCTTCGTACCTCCAGGATGAATGGTATATCGGGATCTATGAGCTTCCTAGAGGATCTTGTTCTTAGCTTCGACCATATCAGGTACACAAGTCCTTCCCTGAAATAACAGTCTGCCATCATCAGCTATCATGAATTCCAGTCTGCTACTCAAGCTCTCCTTGATTTCTACTAACTCTGGGTCATTGTCTTGCAAGGACTTAATTTCTGCCAATAATTCTGGTTTAAGCTGAATCTGAGCAATCATGACTCGATCCTTGTCAACATTAATATCCAACCCAGCTAATTACTCCAACAGCTTCCATTCTTGCATCATGAGACTTGACAATTTAGCCATTGGCTTGCGGCTGAGGGCATCCGCCACCACATTACCCTTCCCGGGATGATATTCTATGGAGAAGTCAAAATCCTTTAGATACTCCAACCATCTTCTCTGCCTCATATTGAGCTCTTTCTGAGAAAATAAATACTTCAAACTCTTGTGATCTATAAATACTGTGAATGTCTCTCCATATAAGTAATGCCTCCATATCTTCAAGGCAAAAACTACAACTGCTAGCTCCAAATCAGGGACAGGATAATTCTCCTCATGCTTTCTCAACTGCCTAGAAGAATAGGCTATCACTTTCCCGTGCTGCATCAGTACGCAACCTAAACCAATTCCCGAAGCATCGGTGTACACCACGAAGCCTCCTTCTCTTGATGGTAAAGCTAAAACAGGGGCAGTAGTTAAACATTCCTTCAAAGTCTGGAAGCTTTTCTCACAATCTTCCGTCCAATCAAACTTATTCTCCTTGCGGGTTAATCTTGTTAAGGGTACCACAATCTTGGAGAAATCTTTAATAAACCTCCGATAATATCCTGCCAAGCCTAGGAAGCTTCTAACTTCTGTTACACTAGTAGGCTTGCCCCAATCTTTAACTGCCTCTACCTTCGACGGATCAACAGAAATACCTTCTTTCGTAATGATATGCCCTAGAAAGGACACCGCTTGTAGACAAAATTCACACTTGCTAAACTTGGCGTATAAATGATGGTCTCTCAATAATTGTAATGCCATCCTCAAATGTTCAGCATGTTCTTCCTCACTCTTGGAATAAATCAGAATGTCATCAATAAACACTACGACCCATTGATCCAGATAGGGCCGGAATACATCGTTCATCAACTGCATGAAAGCTGCAGGTGCATTTGTTAGTCCAAAAGGCATTACAATAAATTCAAAGTGCCCATACCTGCTACGAAAAGCTATCTTATAAATATCCTTTTCCTTAATCCGCAACTGATGATAGCCTGATCGAAGATCAATCTTTGAGAAATACTGAGCTCCTGCCATCTGATCAAATAACTCATCAATCCTCGGCAATGGATATTTATTCTTTATAGTCAACTGGTTCAGTTGCCGATAATCAATACACAACCTCATCGAGCCATCCTTCTTCCTTACAAATAACACTGGAGCCCCCCACGGGGACGTACTTGGACGAATAAACCCCTTCTCAAGTAATTCCATTAACTACTGCTTTAATTCTCTCAGCTCCGCAGGAGACATACGATAAGGAGCTTTAGAAACATGGGTCGCACCAGGAATTAGATCAATAGAAAACACAACTTCCCTCTCTGGTGGAAGACCTGGCAATCCCTCAAGAAAAATATCCAAAAAATCTCAGAAAACAGGGATGTTCTTAATCTCGATCTTCTTCTCAGGGGTCACATAAATAAAGGCTAAAAATGCCTGACATCCTCTCCTCATCAACTTATCGGCTCGGATGGTCGAGATAAGTGGCACAGATCTATGGTGCCTAAGCCCTATAAAAGAAAGTCCAGGGTGTCTAGAAAAAGACACAGAGCTGGAACTACAATGAACAATGGCCTCGTGCTTAGCCAACCAATCCGCTCCTAGAATTACATCATAATCTTTCATATCCATGCATACTAAATCAGTCAGAAAATTCTGTTCATTAACCATAATCTTGCTAGAAGGATAAAAAGATTTAATCGCTGATCTAGAGCCAATAGGAGTTGATATCTCTAATGGGGAATTCATCAAAACTGGCTTCACAGCTAATGTCTTAGCAAAACTCCAAGAAACAAATGAATGAGTAGCACCGGTATCGAAAAGAACAAAAGCTGGCTTTCCATGAACAATGAGAATACCTTCCACAAGTCCACCCTCCTCGGTGGTGCCTGTATCCTCCTCTTGTAGGGCCTGGAGCTTGCCCTGCTGTTTCTTGCCGCCTTGAGGTTTAGTCGGGGTAGCTTGCTCGGATAAGAGAGGACACTCTGGAATGCGGTGATCCCTACTCCCGCAACGCAAACAAGTGCCCAGCTTGTGCCAGCACTCTTCCATCTTGTGACTGGGGCGGTCACAATATTTGCATACGCCCTTAAATGGGATAATAGGGCCAGGCTTCTTATCTTCATTCTTTGGCATTTTCCCCTTCTATGAACCAGACCCGCCATTGGGCCTCTTCTTGCTATTCCCGATTTTAGCACTCCAAAAACCAGTAGGTTGCTCTTTTTTAACATTCTTCCCACGGATTTTCTCCGTCATTTCCAAGGTATCTTCTAAAACTTGGGCTTTTCTTACCATCTCTGCATAGGTTTGAATCTCCATTGGTGCCATATGGTTAATATAATGCAACTTCAACCCATTTAGAAAATGTTTCAACTTCATCTTCTCTGTGGAAATCAAATGAGTAGCATAACGAGAGAGTCTAGAAAATTGAGCTTCATATTCCGCCACAGATAAACTCCGTTGCTTCAGAGTAGCAAACTCAGCGGCTTTCTTCTCTTGGATTCTGTCGGAAAAGTACTTTCTATTGAAGAATTCTTCAAATTCCTTCCACAAAATTTGTCTGTCACCGAGGGTTGCATTTACTGACTCCCACCAAGTCTTAGCATCCCGTTCCAACTGGAAGGTTGTTAAAAGTACACGCTCCTGGTCGCTACATTGCATTACTTCAAAAATCTTCTCCATCTCTTTGAGCCAGTGCTCGGCTTCATCGGGATCAGTTGAACCTCCAAAAAGTGGGGGATTCATCCCACGAAAATTCCTGTGTAGATCGCCAGCACCATGATTCGCCGCTCCACCTTGGGCCACTTGTTGTAAAGCCCGCGTAAGTCCTTGGACCGTCCGCTGCATGTCTCGCCATTGCGCACGCTCAGCTGCCATCGGAACGTCCTGCACGAAAATAATTTATCTTAAGTTCATTTAAGAGAAAGAGTTTAGAGTTGATTATTAACTCGACCCAAGTCTCTACCCAAATTCTCACTAGGTTTGGTCCTTTGACTCATAACAAGGGTATAGGTTCTACGACAACCTCTTAAAATCCTAGAACTTAGATAACCTAGGAATATTAGAAACCTAGGCTCTGATACAACCTAACTGTCACGCCCCGATGCGGAATATCGGGACTGACAGTAGAAACAAGTAATAACAATATGTTTATTTCTAGACATGATATGTTAAAGCTAAAAGATCACGCATCACCATAAATAGAAACTGCTCCAGTCATTAAATAGCACATAACCAAACCATGTTCCAAACTACAATGATCTTACTTAACATAATCTTGACAACATCCACTTAACACTATTGCACTAGTTAACTTCAAATTACAACTCTCCCAAAATACTCTTAAATACAAATAAACTCCACAACTAGAACTAGTTTCACAGGCTTCTATCAGGTTCACTCCACGGTCGGCACTCTTGCCCGTTCCCATCGGATTGCGAGTCCTCACCCGAGCTACCTGAAAAAGGGGGGAAAACTAGGTGAGCGAACGCTCAGTAGGTAATAACAGGCAAGTTTAAGTAATTAACCAATTAAATTACATGTTTGAGCGCGTAAATAAAGAACGAAAGGAAATAACTATGCAACAAAATAATGAAAGGAAGGCAAGAACATGATATAACCGAGAATTTGGCCAACAAGCAAGATTTAACAAAGTCAAGAGAAATTCAAGTAAGAGATTATTGTCATAGACATCACGCTAGTCATGCACTCGGTGCAATGCCTCACCATGTCATTCAAACTCCCCGGGGCACAAGTACTTTTTGGGCGCTCCTCCCAGGACCCGACCGGGCCCTTACGATGCGTTGCCATTGATTTGTTGGATCCAAGATCCCAAGTTATGTCTAGACATTAATTAAGTTAGATGGTCAGTACTACAAGATATGAAACTTACCAAGGTTTCAAGGGTAAGTTGAAGTAGACATCATGTCTGAAAAGTTCAAGTTATCAAGAACCAATCAGGTCTTTGGATTCAACACGAAAAATCACGGAAATCACTTCTGGAGGATAAGCGGTCAGAACAGGGCTGCTCAAGCAATGCACGGTCTAGAGTGGACAGTTCAGAACAGAAATGGGCTTAGGACTAGCCACACAGAAGTCAAGGATACACGGTCCATGTAGGGCCGCTCGAGTAATTGGATGGTTGAAAATGGGCCGCTCAAGACTGGTAGAACATGAAGCCCAAGAACAAGATAAACGGTCCTTAAAGGGCCGTCCAACAGACAGACGGTCCGATAAGATCCGCGCTATAACATGGGCGGTTCTAGTAGGTCCGTTCAACTTAATCAACTAGAAATCTCCCCAAACGGCTCCGGGCTGCCATAAGTGGGGCAGAACTGAACCAAGGTCCAGCCCACTCTCCACTGGTCAACCTAGGGCTTATTGGGTCGATCCAAACACAATTTGGTCGAAGATAGATCAAGGTTAATCGACCTAATGTAAGTGGCACTTGGCCAGGGATGTACGGTTCATTATGGTCCGCCCAATAGGATGAATGGTCCCTTTCGGGCCGCGCAACACTCAGGGGGTCCAAGTCGAGCTGTGACTTATAGTATGATAGTTCAATCGATTCGATCATGTACACAGGTTCAGGTCTTGATGGTACAACCTGCCCGGCGTCCTAGTGGGAATCCCAGGCTCACGGGGGCTTACGGAGGTCCCATAGTGAAGGTCCTAGTCCAACGGAAGGAATATCCGGTGGAGAGTCCCAAACATTACAAAGAAAAAGGGCTAATAAAACATCGGAAACCAGTGAGACGGTCAGTCAATCCTACCGGAGTAGAACGACTGTCATACAACCCTAATAAAATTTTCACTTTAATAATGAACCACGATTAATATTAACATTGAAAAAGATGATCCAAGGTCAAGATGAATAAATCAGCAAGATTTATAATCATTTACTGTTATAATTTTCCAGAGTTTTTATGCATGTTGCTAACTTACATTTAGCCATTAATCATAAATCATGCGAAAAAGATGACTTAATCAATGCTGTAAAGATGGACGGTCTAGTAGGGACCTTTCATCCTCCTCGGCGGTCGCACGAGAGGCCGTTTATCCCCCTCAGGTCAGAAGGCCTTCTGGGGATGAGCGGTCTGTAATGAGCCGCTGGAAAGAGACGAACGGTCAATAACTGGCCGCCTGACAGAAGGGCGGTCTAGGTCATGCCGTGCTTCCCAGAAACATAACACGAATCACAACACATAAACGGTCCGTAGTGTGCCACCCAACCACGTTGGGTTGTCTATCGTGAGGCTACACAAGTCGAAAAACAACCAAGCCCCTTTCACCCTGCCCGCCTCCGACGAGTTGGCTAGGGTTACAAAGAATTGCTAAATACGCATAGCACAGAGCATAATAATTGGGGCTTTTGGATTCAAAAGAAAGAGCACGAAAAGTTTTACAATATAGCATGCTCGATTTAATCTTTAGTGCCCGAAATCCCTACTTAAATGAGATGAAACAAGTATAACCCTAGATATGACATGCTTCTACTAAACCCTAAAATTCTCGCATGACACTAAGTAACTTTTAGGGCTTTTGCATTCAATAGAAAGAGCACTCGATGCTAGTTCTAACCATATATAATACTTAAGGTTTGGCTTGCTATAACCTACCTTAAACGGAGGAAGAAGGAAGAAGAAGGGACGACGACACGCGAAGAACACCCCGCCGGTAATCGCCGGAATCCGCCCTCGTCCACGATCCTCGTCGGCCGCCACAGCACCCAAACGAAAATAGGGTTCCTGAGGGTCATTTTTATAGGTCACACAAGGTCTAGAGTCTTCTATTCGAGGAGATAGAGTCCAATCAAGTTGGGGGTGCGCGAATCGTGCGGATAGGGTTAGCCGCCGCCTTCTCATCCAAAATTCACTTTCTAGGGTTAGGGTTTCGAGGAGAACTAAGAGGGGAAACTATCCTCTCATCCTAACCTTCCATTTGGATCCGGTCTCAACCTAAATGATCGGGTATTGGGCTCAAATTTCACGTTTTACGGTCCAATTAGATTAAGTGTTGATTTGGGCTTTAATCAGTTAATTTGGACTAATTACGGATTTTATTTGGGTCAGTCACAGAAGACACTATTATTAAACATTTTATCCTCTACAAGATTCTAAAATTTCTAGATTTTTATAAAATAGTCAAAATTTAACTTATTCTATTTATTAAGAATTTTTTAATTAATTTCTTATAAATTTTCTAGAAATTTTTATTTATTACTAAATCGGGATATTACAAATATGAGGACTGGCAACGGGGTGGCACTCCTGTAGAGTCACATGCTCAAGACAGCGAGGATTATCTGCGTCTCTATAAGGCGATGTATACAGAGCGACTCCATCCTGAAGGGACCGTAGAGGTGAACAATATTTTTTTATTTTTTATTTTTTATTTTTATTTATTTGTTTTTTCTTGTTTTGACCTATGCCTTGGCCACAGGATGTTCGCGACACTATGATAGCGAACCTACAAACTCGCCTGATAGGCACGGAGCGGTAGTTACATGATACTCGCGCCGCCTTGAGTTCTTCTGTAAGCCTACATACACACGATCATAGACCAATATTTCTGATGTTAGGTCCTCAGTGTCACCTTATGTGTGTTGCAGCGCGCCTAGCTTGATGCGGTTTCCTCAGCAATGGGGGCGGATGGTGTCTCTTCCAGTTTATGGATCCCCACTTCCGAACTTGATTTGCTTCATGAGCAGCTTGCTCATACTACGCAACGAGCCGCGGAGGCAGAAGGAATGCTCTCCACACAGGTGAGAGTCTGGTCATTGAATTTCACTTATTCGTGCCTCCACATACCTGAGATGATGGTTATGGCAAATGAAAGAGGTGCAAGATGCATTTGCTGGCACCGCACAAGGGGAAGCTAGAATAGCGGAACTGGAGGAAGAGTTGCGGCATCGTTCAGACGATGGCTCTTCTCGGGACGCCGTGGAGCTGAGGATTACCCTTCAGCTGGAAAGAGAGGATCGAGAGAGAGAACGCGCGGAAAGGGAAAGAGACACTGAAAGACAGAGAGCCGACATATTGGCTGAGAGGGAGGAGCGTAGGGCCATGGAGGCTCAACTGTTTGAACTCTGGACCAGCCTTGGTCTCGCTGAATAATGGCTAAGAGATGGCGAAGAGCGCTACCAAAGAGCATGAGAGCGTGGCTTTCATGTTAGTAGCTTCTTTGCTGCCCCTGTCGATCGACGGGGAGTAGAGACGGGAAGAGGGGTACAGAGCAGCAGAGGCACCGCCTCGCATGGTTTAGCAACACCCTCCAGGGTTCTTCGCCTGGAGAGTGGGGAAAGGGGTAACACCGAGAGAGAGAACGAAACTTAATGTACAATTTCTAGAAGGGAATAAAGGAAGGAATGTTTAGTTTCATGTCTTCTGCCTTCATTCCTACTTTTCAATCTTGTACACATTGCTCAATGAAACAAGTCAATTTTTCCGTTCTGACTTGGCCCCTTGCTCAAGAGTGGGTGATTGTTTTGAGACTAGCCTTGATAACGAGTCAAGGGGCCAAGCCTTTATTAATTAAGGCAAGAGCAAAGATGTTGAATGCAACATACGGGCACGCAAACGGGAAGAGAATGTAGCACACAAATGAGATCACACGGATGCAAATTTTTTTTTGTAATGATATATTTTTTTTGTGTGTTGTTTTTTTTGTTTTTGAAAAATACTTTTTTATTACAACCGGCATGGTTTTTGGATCAGGGGTGTTTGAATCATTCTTAAGTAGCGTAATGCGTGGTTAACATGCTCCAAAAGAATTCCCACTTGGGGACTCACCTGACGGCGTCTTTCGAGGGCCACTACATTTTTTTTATAACTAATGCCTAGCGACCAATCTTATGGCACCTGACTCTTATGAAGATGGGGTTTTTTACTAACCCCCCAGGTATCCTGTGTGCACATCTAGATTGATTTGGGCCCCTAGACTCCTCAAATGATAATCCTACCGGTTAATACTTAACCTGATGACAAAACCGTCATGCCATACTTAGGCTCCCAGTCGCTTCCGACCGCAAGGATACACCGAAAGAGCGTTCGAGGTAAAAGATTTGCCCGACCCGGGTCTATTCCCTCACAACTCTAGATGGTATAGGATGGAACACTCTGGAACCCTAACGGTAAACCGCGCGACGCAGACCCGGAATCAGACGATGTCACACCTATTGGTGACGCGCTTGCATTGACCTAAGCCTGAGGTTGAAGTAAGAAACCACCGAGGTAGTAGATAGAGGTCTTGAGCGGCCAGAAACACCGAGACTCCTTTGTGGTGATGGCTTTCGCTTTTCGAAGTAGACAGTTATATGTGTGTTTTGCTAAAACGAGGTTGCTTGCCTTAGCGGGGCACGCCTTTCAGGATTTCCATTGAGCTTTCATCTTTGAGGGGAGAAAGAAGAGTACGGGGGGTAAACCTTCTGAGAGGACCGACAAAACCGTTAACCCGATGAGCTAACCGGGACCTACTCGACCTTTCCCTTTTGGGTGACTTCGGACCAAACCTCGAATAGAATTACGTTGTCCCTTTGTGGAATTTAGCTTTTGTTTTGAGGGGTTTCGCTTGTTGAACTCAGGCATGGCCACAACCAGGCTCTTTTTTTTTTTTTGAGGGAGACATGATGATTTGATATGTAGGAATCCCTCTTGTATGCCTGCGGGGACATTGCCCTGTTCTCGTGCTCTGACTTGAGTTCAAGGAGATGAATCCTACTCTTGCCTTCAAGGTATGGTATTTTGGTTCTCTTATGCTCAATGTTTTAAGGGCGCCGGCTGTCTCATTGGGCCGAGAAAGGAGAGAACAAAGATTACGGCTCTCCTGGAGACCTTCGAGTATGGCCCCACAATAAGCAATACAACCAATTTTTATGCCTAAAACAGCTGCGTGTACGCGTGTTGCCTTCTCTTAGTGGGCGTAAGCCGACATGACCGGACAGGAATCTCCACGGTTCTGGCGGGCCAAGACCCGAGACCTACCGAGCCTTAATGGGTCCTATCCTACATGAGAGAGATGCAAAGATTTGACTGCATGATAAACAGTAGGCACTCCCCCCATTTTTTTTTGTTTTTTTTGTGTGGCCTCCCTCGAGTTTCGCTTCGTTTGATCCCGAAAGCGAGGTGTGGGAGTATGCGCAGATTAACCCTGAGTTAGACTACAAAGACCGAAGAGTGAATTTCCAGCTCTGATGATCCTCGTACCATGCTAGTTGTTACACTTATCTAAGGATAGTATTTCTTAAGATAAAGCCTATTCCAGGGGTGGGATAACTCGGTCCCTTCGGCATTGACTAGCTTATAGGCGTTGTCAGGGTACACAGCTTGAACCATGTATGGTCCTTCCCAATTGGGTTGGAGTTTAGAACGCGACCCTCCAGGTTTGACAAAAAATCTTTTTACAACCATCTCGCCAACTTTGAATTTTCTCTCAATGACCTTCTTTTGATAAAAACGAGCGAGTCTATTTTGATAAACACGTGCATGCTCGGCAGCGGCCAGCCGCTTCTCGTCTAAGAGTTCCAATTGGGCAAGGAGTGAATTACGACGTTCATCGAGGGAAAATTCCTCATCCAATTGTACCCTGAGAGAAGGAATCAAAGTCTCGTACGGGACTACCACTTCCATTCCGTAAGTAAGGGCAAACGGATTCTGCCCGGTGGGGGTACGGATTGAGGTGCGATAGGCCCATAGAGCTTCGATAAGCTTTTCTGGCCAGTCTAAAAACTTACTAGACTCGCAGGTTTTCTTTATGATTTTGATCAATGTTTTGTTGGTGGCCTCTGCTTGGCCATTACCTTGTGGGTAATAAGGTGATGAATGATGCAATGCGATTGCATACCTTTTGCAGAGGTCTTGAAGATCCCGAGAAATGAACTATGGCCCATTGTCGGTGACGATTGTACTTGGGACGCCGAACCTGGTGAGGATGTTCTTCATGATGAACTTGCAGACTGTTGTCGCCTTGATTTCTGCGTAAGCTTTGGCTTCGTCCCATTTGGTGAAGTACTCCGTCATAGTGAGGATTAAATATTTATGCTTGGTGAGGGAATTGGGATCACCTAGGGGACCAATGATGTCGAATGCCCACATGGAGAAAGGCCATGGGGAGGATATTGGATGAAGTGAGGAAGATGGTGAATGAATTTTATCGGCGTGGAGTTGACACTTGACACACCTATGGACATAGACAGCACAATCCTCTTCCATAGTGGGCCAGTAAAAGCCTTGCCTAATGATCTTCTTAGCGAGCATTTGGCTATTTACATGGCCACCGCATACACCTAAGTGTGCTTTCTCTACGCATTTCCAGACCTCATCGTCATCAAGACACCTTAATAGAACACCAGTAAGGCATCTCCTATATAGTGGACCTCCAACCAATGTGTATTTCTGGGCGACCCTTCTTATGGCTTTCTTATCCTCTGTGGTGGCTCCTTCAGGGTAAGACTGATCTTTGCAATATTTGACGATTTCATAGAACCAAGGTTTCTCCTTGTCAGCCAGTTCTTCTTCAAATTCTGCCAACATGATTTCCCTCTTCTCAAGAATTTCTCCTTCCTGAATATTCCGTAGGACTCTTTCTTTGATCTTTTAAAGGTAAGGGTCCTGAACGGCAAGGATGAGGCACTAGTAGATGTTGATGGATTTAAACCATGCACCTAAAGGGAATTTGAAAGATGACGCCAAGGAGGCGAGGGCATCGGCCAGAATGTTCTGTTCGCGAGGAACATGGACAAAGATCAGCTTGGTGAATAATTTGGCATAAGCGGAGACCAGCTCTTGATAAGGCTTGAGCTTGGGATCGAGGGTGCGATATTTGGTAAGCACCTGGCGGAGAACAAGTTGACTATCACCCACGACTCGTAATTCGGTGATATAGAAAGAATGGGCTAGTTCCAGACCAGCTAGAAGAGCCTCATATTCAACAATGTTGTTGGTGACTGGGAATGTGAGATGAAATGCCTCTGGGATGGTAACACCTTCGGGCGTCAGAAGGACAATGCCAATGCCTTTCCCTTGGGAATTCAGCGCTCCATCAAAATATAATGTCCACATTGGCTCATCGGATTGAGTGACAGACATTAGTTCCTCATCCGGAAACTCTGATTGGACAGGATCGAACTTTGGGAGAGGATGATGAGCAAGATGCTCGACTATAGCATAGCCTTTAATCACCTTTTACTGAATGTAGGTGATGTCAAATTGAGATAGGAAACTCTGCCAGTGTGTTAGCTTATCGGTAAGGATGGATTTCTCCAGGAGGAATTTGATAGGGTTCATGCGGGGGATCAAATGAACCTCATGAGCCAAGAAGTAGTGCTTCAATTTCTGTACTACCCAAACAAGGGTAGCACAGGTTTTTGCCATGGCTGTGTACTTCTATTCACAAGAATTGAGAAGTTTGGACAAGTAATAGGTGACCCGTTCCTTGCCATCTTCATCGGCTTGTGCGAGGACGGCTCCCACGGAGTCATCCAAGACTGAGATGTAAAGGATCAGAGGTTTTTCTAGTTTGTGTGGAATGAGAACGGGTGGACTAGCCAGGTATTCCTTTAACCCTTCAAAAGCTTTTTGACACTTAGAATCTTAATGGAATTCTATTCCTGGCTTGGTCAACTCATAGAAAGGTCTACACCTTTGTGAATGCTGAGACATAAATCGACGGATGAATTGTAACCTCCCAATTAAACCTCAAACTTCCCTCAAATTTTTGGGAGGCGGCATGTCCCTGATGGCCTTAGCTTTGTTGGGATCTATATCAATCCCCCTTTTACTTACAATGAAACCCAGTAATTTACCCGATGATACGTCAAACACACACTTCTTCGGGTTCATTTTCAATTAGAACTCCCTTGATCTCTGCAACACCTTAGCCAAAACCCTTGGATGTTCCACCCTGGTTCTTGATTTTACCCATAAATCATCCACATACACCTCCAGATATATATGCATCATGTCATGAAATATGGCCATCATAGCTCTTTGGTAAGTAGCTCCGGCATTCTTTAACCCAAACGGCATGACCACATAACAATATGTTCCCCAAGGTGTAGTGAATGACATCTTCTCCTGATCCTCTTCTGCCAGACGAATTTGATTATATCCCGAAAATCCATCCATAAATGAGAGGGTCTCATAACCTGCCGTGTTATCGATCAACACATCGATGTGAGGTAGGGGAAAATCATCCTTTGGACACGCGCGGTTAAGGTCCCGGAAGTCGATACAAATCCTGACTTTCCCATCCTTCTTCATGACCGGGACAATGTTCGTCACCCATTGAGGATAAAGAACGACTCTGATAAACCTAACTTTGTGGAGCTTGTCGACCTCTTCTTTCATTTTTAAAGCCATCTGAGGGTGGAAGGAACATTGTGGGAGATGTAGGAGGTTTCCTCAACAATGATGTGTTGTTGAGGAGTTTAAAAATTGACGTTTTTTTTTCGTTTTCATTTTTGATGATAAAATAATGAAAAGAAATCGGAGGAGGGGGAAAGGTGATTATGGCTAAAGGATTGGGAGGCTCGTAGAGCATATCATGATTGAAAACCTGGCGCGGGTTGAGAAACCCGCGCAGGTATGTAAGTAGAGAAGGGGACTTGGGAAGATCGTCAGACAACCGTCTGGCCCAGAAGGAAGACATCAGCGAAGGCTGAGGTAAGTGAATGGAGAAGATGACGGCTAATGAGTCGTCGATGGCAATGTTGATGACGGATGAAGATCTGCTGGTGACAGAGTCCTCTTGACGAGGATGGTTTGGAACTTTCGCAACAGTAGTGATATTCCCTGGCATTTCAGAGATCAATGGCGGCCCTTCCACCTGCGGTGGTGAGAACATTCTTTCTAGTGTAATGGAAACATCTTGTATGTCAAACTATTTGCCCCATTCGCATTCCGGATCTTTGATCTTGCCTTTCTTATAGGCCCTTGAACATTTTTTAGCAAAGTACACAACATGCGATCCTCCATGTGTTTCCTGCGGGTAATCTCCCATCTGAACAACGGGCCCCTTCTTGAAGTGAGAGGATAGGGTCCACGTGAGGGGTTTCCCATCCGCCTCGAGCGGTCCTTTAAAGCCTAGGCCGAACTTGTGGCCTAACCTTTTTTCCTTTGGCGGCTTCAGCCTTCCTTGTAATTGCGCACCCAAGCCTTTGCCTTGTTGATAGCCGATATTCCTCATTATCTCCCATCCTTTAGAATGGGAAGGGGGACGTGACATCGGTACTGAAGGTGCTTCTTAAAAAGGCTTCTTTGGTGTTAGCGGAATGTGGAACGGGTCATACATATCCAGTAGTGATAATATGGGCCGATGAGATGGCCAAACATATGGCAAAGAGATGTTAAAAGCGTCAACTGTATGAAGGACAGGCGTGCTGACCACTTTAATAATCCTCTCATTGTATGGGAACTTTAGGCATTGGTGGTTAGTGGAGGGTACAACATCCATGACTTCGATATAGGGGCGACCCAGTATAGCCTTGAATGTGGGATCCATGTCGAGGACATGGAATTCTGTAGGGACTGACGCAGGGCCTAATTCTGCCCTCAGGATAATCATCCCCTGTGGTGGCCTTTTACTGTTGTCATAAGCTGTGACTGTGATCGAGGAAGGTCTTATCTATTCCTCACCGACTCCACATAACTGAAAGGTGCTCATGGAGATCACATTTATGGATGCACCCGTGTCCACCAAACACGGGTGTATGGACACTCCATTGATTTTTATCGAAACACACAATACATATTTTCGAGCTTCCTTGGGGGCAAGCTCGTGGTTGTGAAACACAATAGCCGGTTGTGTGTATGTCGACATTAGAACGGCCGAAATCTTCTCTACAGGTGTAATGCCCTGGATCTTGATGGATCTTTTGCAGGTCTTGTTGGATTTCTGCTGGATCTTTCGGATCTGTTTCGGATTGGTTTCGTTGAGTTTTGGTTCACTTTTGTAGCTTCCGAGTGAGTTTGACGAGCCGTGTGAGTTTTTCTCACGTACTAGTTACGGAACCCTACGGTGAGTTTGTTTGTCAATTCTCGAACTCGTGGATACTACAGCGACGATGTACTCTTCGAGCCGGTCGTTTCGGCTAATTTTGCCTATTTTTTTGAATTTGTGCATTTTCGGCGCATTTTTGGAAATTTTGAAAATTAGGAAAGTTTCCTAATTTCTTTTCTATTTCTTTTCTTTTCATCTCTCCTCCTTCTCATTCGCCGCCGTCGCCTCTCTCTCTCCCGTTTTCTCTCCTGTGTGCCTCCTCGGCTCTGGCTGCAGACGGAGGACCTAGAGGCACGTGTTGGGGACGTGATGGAGCTGGCTGGGTGCGCGATGGAGCAAGGATCGGATCGATTCTGGCGCGATCCCGAATGGTGGATTCAAAGCCGGTGAAATCGGTTCGCAAGTGGTTTTCGGCGTGGTTTAGTCCCTTCGGGGCACGGTTTCTTCGGTGGAGGTAGGGTGGCTGATCCTTACTTTGTCCTCTCCGTCTTCCCTGCCACTGCACGACGTTCAGCTAGGAAACGGTCGAGTTTGAACTTGGTTTGCCTAAACCGTGATTTTCGTGGTTTTTAGGGTCGACCGGTAAACGGTGACTGTTTGCGGCGTAGTTAGTTTCTAACTGACCGCTGGGATGTCAGGATCCCATCCACATTGATTTCGTGTCGTTTGGTGTTCATTCGAGGCCGGTAGAAGCCCGGGAACCTCGGTGACCCACTTTGGGTGGATTTGATGAAATCGCCCGGATCTTGTGTTTTTGAGCTTGCATGTGGGGTTTTTAGCACCCTAGTGTTGTTTTTCAGTGTTTGGGTTTATTTCCCATGCGTTTCAGCGTGAATGGGGCGTGGAACGGGCCGGTTTGGCCGTTCCTCTGTTTTCCCGCCGTGACCGATGTAACGGTCATTCCAGTGGCCGTCACTTGTATATAACGGCCCTACGACTGACCGCTACTTTATCTGAGGTTTTTGAGCTTTCTAGCTTCTGGGTGAGTGACGGCCCTAGGGTGGCGCGTCGCTTCCCTGTAACGCGCCTAGGTCTGCGCATTACTTCGCATGTTGTTGCCTTATTTTGGGGTTGAGTCGGTTGGTCTAACACACTTGACCCAGTGCGTTAGATGGAAGTAACGCGCCTTTCCTTGGCCGTTATTGTCTGTTTGACCGACGTTTGACTGTTGAGGCAGTTCCCCCGACGGATGGGTTCCCATCCGTTATTTTGAGTGTAACGCGCCTGCCCCTGGCCGTTGCATTCTGTTTTGGGCGACTGTGGGTGGCTGTGCCGTTGGTTATAACGCGCCTGTCCCCATGCGTCGTTTGTGTGTAACGCGTCCTTCTTGGACCGTTACATGCTGTTTGGCTGAGGGTTGTGGGTGTTGTGCTGTTCGATGGTGTAACGGCCGTGCCCCTGTGCGTCGTTGTTGTATAACGCGCTTGCCCCTTGCCGTTATTTGTTGTTTTGTGCTGGGTTGAGGGTGGCTGTGCCGTTGTGAGTAACGCGCCTGCCCCTATGCATCGTTTGGTTCTGGCGCGTTTCCCCTGCCGCGTTGCTTGCTAGTAACGCGCTTGGCCTTGTGCATTAATTACTTGGCCTTGATTCGTGTGTTTATTTTTTAGGTTGGTTAGGGCGGTGTGTGACGGTTGTTCTCCCGACCGTCACTTGGTGTGTAACGGCCCTGGTCTAGACCGTTATATGCCTATAGCGGTCTAGGTGTGGTGCGTTACATGCCTTGTGCTCCGATTTCCGTTCTGTCGGTTTCCACTTGTCTTGGCTTGGCCTTGTGGTCTGCCCGCTGTCCCGTGGATGTCTCTTGACGTCCTATGAGGGCTAGGACTACGTTGTAAGGTAGCCAGGAGTCCTCTTGCTTGAGGTAGGATTTTCTATCCTACCTTTGCTTGTGTTTTGGTCTGGTTCCGGTCAACCCGGGGTGACCCAGTGGTTGACAGGTGACCTTGTGTGTGGGTGTCTTGGCAGTTCTGTCCAGTCCGAGACACTGGTTCTGGATGCCTTGAGGTGTCGCTTTACCTCTGTTGGTATGTCCAGTTGTGTTTGAGGGTTTTTGGTGTTCCCTCAGGTCTCTGTGTGTTGTTTTCTGCGGAGCGTGGTTTCTCTGGCTTAGGATTAGAACGATTGGCGGCTTGTTCCGCTGTTTGTGACGATCTTGCCTTTGAGTCGTTCAACTCAGGGATCGTTGCGTTGTAGGTCTAGTTGCCTGATACTGGAGTCTGTTGGCGGTTGTCTAGCTGCCTTGGTGCCTTGTGGTGCACGAGACAGGGCTTTTCTTAGACTGTCTGTGCTTTAGCACCTGTGTTTCGGAGTCTGTGCCTTGTGAGCCTCCACTAGTTGTAGCCCTAGGCTTTTGCCGACCCACCGGGAGTGGTGGAGAGGTGTTTCCTGTTGTGTTTGGTACGTACGATTTTTAAGCTAGTTCCGTAGGCCCCGGCCAACGGTAGCGTCCTACCGAGGGGAATACTAGCTAGAGGCCTGACCTAGGTAGAGGTCGGTGTGTGCACACATGGTCAGGGACTGGGGACTTGCGCCGACGGGTGCGGCCCTGACTAGTCACTCGCAGTTGGTGCTGTAGTTTCGTGCTGTGGTACCTTGTTTCCTTGGACCCGGTTCTTGGTGTGTCTAGTCCAAGCGTAGACTTGACACTTGTGGCGCAGTGTAAGACGTCAGTGGACGCATCTGGCTGTTCTTCTGGGAGGAGGGCGCTCCTGTCACTTGGTGCGGTGACTCTCGGCATTTTCTTACGTGCTGTGACCTTTTCGAGTTGCCCGCTTGTGGCTGTACTCGAGGTCAGTGTTCTGTCATTTGCATGACGTTCTTGTCATGCGTGGGGCTGTGTGCACGACGTTTCATGTCGTGTTTTGTTTGCGCTTTCGGCGTCGGCGTCCGCCTTCGCCTTTGTTTTGGCCGATGGACTGGGTTACCCTATTGTGTGAGTTTGGGGTTGACCGTCTGTTGCCGTTTGGAGTAGCTTAGGGTGCCGAGTTCTCCTCGGTGGCCGTTGTTCCATGTTTTACGGCCTCGCTCTTCTTTGTTGTTGAGCTCCCCTTGCTCTTATCCTGTTCCCTACTCTTGCTATACCCTGTCTGTTTATAGCTTTGTAGTGTAGCTTTTCCTGCTTTGCTGCACTCGTTGTTTCTGTTGCTTCCGTTCCACTGTTCGTTTTTCCAGTGGGGATCCGTGTGACCCCTACTGAGTTTCTGTTTAGAGACTCACCCCTGCTGCTTTTCAGGTGGGTTTCGTCGTCTGCCTCTGCTGTTCCTGGTGGAGCGCGTTCGCTGTAGCTGCCAGCTGTACCTGCGTCGGGTTTCCCCCGACTTCAGTGTACGTTTCTTTCTATCAGACTGTACTATGTTAGACTTGTTGTCTTTCCTTGGGCTAGACTCTGGTGTATAATTGTAAAATTTGAATTATTAATGAAAGGTAATTTTATTTCTGCTACTTTAGCAATCCAATCTAATGAAATTTAATTGCTTACTGTTATATCTGCTGACTTCAATGTATTCCACACACTCCTTTTTCCCTTTGGCGCTTTTCCGTGCTTGGGAGGCCTCGCAGGTCCCATGTGGTATCACGTGTATTCGGTATTTATACCGGGTGCACCAGGTTTCCGGAATCCGGGTTGCTACAACAGGGAGGTCCTCATTCACCATGACCTTTTGAAGATATTCCATTAAGGCTGCCTGATGGGATGTAGATCTCTGAAGCATCTCAAGGATGGAGATCCGAGCAGGCATCTTGTCCAAGTGTTTCAACAAATCATACTGTGTTCCAGGGATGGATTTTTCTGGCTGTTCTCCATTGTCCTTCTCTGACTAAGCCTGATCGGGGTTCTGACTATTCTGAGGAAAAACTCTGTAGAAAATCCTTCCACTCCGGAGCACCATTGCCTGCGACTTTTGTACCTCTATGGGGGTAGCTGTGGGTTTTAGGTTTGAGGGGTAGCGGTGGAGGAATGGTTGATGAAGCTGGAGTAACAATGGGAGCAGGGATTCTGATGAGGGGTTTTTTCGGTGGAGGCATGGTGGAGGTAGAGGGGATATCATATGGGCTATGAAGGATAAGTGGTTCGGAAGGTGGAGGTGGAGGCAAAGTGGAAGTGGATAAGGCTTGAGGTGGGTAATGGTTTTGAGATGGATGGTGGGTGATGAGTGGTTTTGAAGGCATTGGTGAAGGTATGGTGGAGACAGGCGGGGTCGCGTACGGTTGACGGATGATGAGAGGCTTGGAAGGCATAGGGGCAGATGCAGTAGAGGTGGATGGCAAAATGGAGGAGTGAGAGAAGATGAGAGGGTGTGAGGGCATAGTGGAGGGTGTTGGCTGATAGGTCCTTGATGAGTTAATGGGGGGGGTGCGAATGAGAGGACGTGATGGTAGTGGGAATGGTGAAGGCGGTACTATAGGTTGTAATGCGGGTTGATGAGAGAGAGGTGCTACCCAGGCAAGGCGAGGGGGTTGCATGACGATAGGGTTGGCGGTAGCAAGAATAGAGGTACTTTCTGGGTGCCACACCTACTCTCTCCCGACTTCCGGGAAGGAGGAGATGGGGTTGACCTGGTGATTGGGTTGTTGATGCTTCGGCAATGGATTCTGAATTATGCCCATGTTGGGCTGTTGTTGTTGTGCCTGCTGAGGCTGTTGTTGTTGTTGTGGTTGTTGCTATGGCTGCTGTTGAAGTTGCTGTTGTTGTTGGAACTGTGGCCTAGGAGGAGGTCTCCTGGCTTTGAGAGTGGCGATGTATCGTCTCATTTCATCCCAGTCAATTCCGCCTTCATCATTCATATCGTAAATGTAATCTTTAAACTGAAAGCAGTTCTCTACTGTGTGTCATGGCTGCCTGTGATAGACGTAGTATCTGGAGGTATCAACATTCGGGGGCCACGCGAGCCTTTCCCTGGGTAGGATGAGTGTGTTTGAGGCCATGAGGGCGCTGAAAATATCTGCCAAAGTTTCTGGCAATGGTGGGTAATAGGCTCTCTTTGGACCAATCGGCCTCCTTTGTTGCTTTGGGGGGCCATAATTCCCTGGGGGTGGAGCTTGGTGGTACTGAGGTGGCGGTTGTTGTTGCTGGGGTCGGGGTTGTTGCTGGGGTTGAAGTGGTTGAGACATATTATTCTGGGGTGGATTGTTTTGGGGTGGAGGACGAGAGGGGAAAGGACCTTGTTGGAGGGGAAGTCGGGGCATTTGTGGAGTCCTTGGGTTGAGTGCATAGTTGGTGTTGTTGACTACACTCACCTGCTCCTTTGTTACAACCCCTTCTGTCGCTCCACCAGTGCCTGTCTTTCTGACCACCTTGGGCTTCGGCGGCTCAAACATGTGCATAATGGGGGAGTCTTTTAACTGGGTCTAGATATACCGGGCCCTTTCATAGAGCTCTTCCATTGTGGTAAGCTTGTTCATGGCCAGGACGTGCCTGAACTGTGGGGTTGCATCAGACACAATCATCTTTACTTGTTCAGGCTCTGAAGGGGTATCTCTTATCCTTTCTGCCAGGGACCTCCATCTGTCTGCATAGCGGACAAAATCTTCGTCGGGCTTCATTTTCTCGGCCACTAGGTCGGTAATGGAAAGAGAGGGACCGACCCTATCCCGATACTTTTGCAAGAATATTCTTTGCACCGTATCAAAGTTCTTGGCCTCGCCGGGCTCCAAAGAATAGAACCACTCTAGCGCAGGACCATCCAGTGATCTCCGAAAGAGGTATGCCAGGGATCTCTGGTCATTTTACCAATAGGAGGATTCATACATGAAGTCATTGAGGTGAATAAAGGGGTTTCCAGTGCCATTGTACCTGCGGTACGTAGGCATTTCGGAGGGAGGAAGATGGATCACCGGAATGATTGGCAAAGTAACCTCCGTGGTGGATTTCACGTCCACCATTTTCTTTAAATTTTGAAATTGTTCGTCCATTCTATTGAACCTATTAAGGAGTGATTGGGCAAGCTCCTCGGGAGGTGAAGGTGGCACCTGCCACTGGGGAGGAAAATGTCTCCCAGAGACTTGAGGAGGAAACCCCGAATGGGAGGGAGCTGCTGGGCAGCCGGCAGTTGGCCCTGGCTGGAGCGGTGTGTGGGGAACAGCAGGGGTTTGAGATTGTGAAGGGAATTGAAACGAGGGTGGTTGTTGGCTCGCCTGCCCTTGAAGCGAGGGAGATTGGATGGCTTGCGCCAGTGAAGGAGATGGGATGGCCTGCACCGACTCTTGGAGGGGTGCGATGGCTGGAGTTGACTCCTGGGGGGCGGGGAAACAGATTTCCCTTTCAAAATGGCATGGAAGGCCCGAAGCTGCTCAGAGGTAAGCTCCGTGTTGGTGAGGACACCTAGCAAAGAGGAGATGTCCTGTGGTGGGGATGTGTCCCCTGCGGTAACCTGCACCTCACGTGAGGGCTCATAAGAAGGACCCGAGTCCATAGCATTGACTCGCGGCTCGACTGATTGACCATGACCAGGGTGGTTCTCCTCAAAAGACTCGTGAGCCATGCTCAAAGTTCTTCCGGAATATAAAAACATACACCAACAAGCAGATAACAGAAATTATCAAACAAGTGGATGCCTTTACGCCCTCTTTTTTGTTTTGATTTTGATAATTTTTTTATATTTTTAACCAGATCTGAAGTTCACACAAAAATAGGGACCCTAGTTAATTTTTGTTTCACCGCCGTGTCAACTAGGGTCTCTCGTCCTACCACGGATGGGTCGACTAACTCTGGGGAACTTCAATGGTACAACCAGCCCAGTGAACGAAGAGGGAATCCTTCGCTGTCGGAGACTTACGGAGGTCCCGGTGGAGGAGATTCTAGTCTGTCGAGAGGAATTCCCGAAGGGAGAGTTCTTCCTTCACCGAGAGAGGGTGATCCTTAGAAAAAAATGAAAAAAAACTAGAAAAGGGGTGGATGCATGCAATGAAGTGCTGAACAGATATACAGAACAAAAGAAAATAATAGAGATAACAAAGATATAATCAACATCCAATGAATCACAAGGGACTAGGGGCGAAGTGCACGAGGTGCACGAGGGATAAGAACTGAAAGTGCTACTGTGAGCACAACTGGAGCGCGCGAGGGCGCAAAGGTGGAGAGACACACGGAGGTGCCGAAATTGCAAGGGTAACCGAGGGAAACTGAAAGTATCGTCCCACCGTGATCGCCAATCTGTGAGTGACGTCACGCGGAATACCAAAGGAGGCGAAGTGGAGCGCACGGGCTTGTTTTGCTGTGACACAGAAAAAGAGAGAGGAGAGGAGAGAGACCACCACGGGAGATTGCTCCGGCGGGGCGTGCAGAATAGATGTAGTGTAACAAGATATGAGGATTATACGGCCATAGCGGGAAATGACTCTCCGCGACCTCGGGGGATGGGAAAAGTGCAGAATTTATGTGACAGAAATTTAAACGGTCATTGCGGGAAATGACTCGCCGCGGCCTCGAGAATCTAACAGGTATAAGAATAACATAGAATATTAGTGACAGAAATTTAAATGGCCATTACGGGAAATGACTCGCCGCGGCCTCGAGAATATAACAGATATAAGAACATCATAGAATATAAGTGACGGAAATTTAAACGGCCATTACGAGAAAATGACTCTCCGCGGCCTCGAGAATATAGCAGATATAAGAACAACATAGAATATAAGTTACGAAAATTTAAACGGCCATTGCGGGAAATGACGCTCCGCGGCCTCGAGAATATGATGTGACCGCCAGGTACCGAAGACCCCAAAATAAAGAAAGTGATTGCGCCTACCTCACAAGCGGGAGATGGCGGGTTGCTTCTTCCTCTCCCTTCGGCCGACCGATGGAGAGGGCTTTCCTTAGTTACCCTTGTAAAAGAAGAAACAGACAAATAACAGGTGGATCAGAAAAGATGGTAGTGTAGTATTAGTCCCTTGATTAAGAATAATGAAATCGTGGCAAGACACACACCTGGTTGGTGTTGTTTTTAAACACCTCTCGGACACGAGTAGGAGGAAAATGCTATGATGAATGGGGGATCGTGCAAACGTGCATAAAAACGGATCTCCCTTATGAAAGGAGATGATGGATGACGGGATGATGCATGCGATAGAAATGACAAAAGAGAAGGGGAGATAATGGCTTATTGAAGGTGCCGATGGCGGGATACGGCGGAGCTTAAGCAGCGTGGGGATGACGTGGAAGCAGAACGGATGGAGCTAGCCTTCCTCTCGCGAGCAAGGGCACCCGAGAAGCCGGCAGAACCTCCCCCTGCAAAATCCCACGGGTTAGAAATGAGATCCGGCAGAGTGTCTCCTTCCTCTGTCGGATCTGAAGCCCCCTCCCTTCGAGGGAGGGGGTCCTCTATTTATAAAGGAAAAGCTGAGTAAGGCGTCCAGGCTCCTGGACGCCTCACTGTTGAGGCGTCCATGACATTGAACGCCTCAAAACCATTTTTTATATTTTTTATTTTTTTATTCTTTGAGGCGTCCAACCATGTGGATGCCTCAATATTTTTATTATTATTTTATTTTATTTTTTTCTTGGAAGCGTCTGAGACCCTGGACGCGCCTATTTCCACCTACCGAAACGCCGCCGAAAGCCGTAGACAGTGGAGAAAACGCATGGTTTGGGCACGTGACTGTGACTTACGAAGGGCGCGTCTAATTGACAAGACATTTTTATCTTTTGGATTTTTTCGAAACGTCAAATCGAGCGACGGATCGGCATCGTCCGTGTGTCTAAGCAGGGAGGCGTCTAGGTATCTGGACGCCTCAAAGGACAGGCCTGCAAGTGAGGCGTCCAGGCTCCTGGACACCTCAATGAGACACAGTGAGGCGTCTAATCAGCTTGACACGTCAAAGATTTTCACGGAAAAAAATTCAAAAAAATGTAAAAAAATTCATAAAAACAGGAAATCACCAGAGTAATTAAAAATGTGAAGGCCGCCTTGGGGTATCATAGTGTAATATGAGATTTACTCATGGTAATGTCAAGAACGACGTGTCTATATTAATCTATGGCATTCCAGCATAGCTCCGAGGGCTGCCAATTTTTTATGGAAACTGGTCCGCCGTGTAGTGCCTGTGGACAGTAGGGTGGCAGAGTGTGGCATTCCTATGGTATCAAGATGCAATTGCTGCTCTTCTCCAACTATAGAGGACCTTAATCACCTATTCATAAAAGGTAACTTGGATGCAGAATTATGGGCCTGGGTCACTCCACTGATCAGTGCAAAGATTCACCTAAGTGAGCACATTACTATCCGATGTTGGAATATCCTAGCAGGTACCAGACTGAGCTCGGCTTCCATTTTTATTGGATTGTATGCAGTCATCCTCATGCTTTGGAAGATATGGAAAGCTAGATGTATTGTCAGATATGACAATGTCAGTCCTAGTGTTAGTGGTATCAAAAGGAGAATCATTGCAGCAATCTCCTATGCCCTCGACAAAGTCTCCTTCTCAGCGGTTCTATTAACAGAACAAAAGAACAATCTGGCTAAATTCCATTTCTTTCCCAGTGTCATTCAAAAATGGCCAATTGTGGTGCATTGTAGATTGTCATCTTCGAAGCTTACCTTGCATGTTGATGGGGCTTCTAAGGGCAACCCAGGAATGAGTGGGGGAGGAGGATGTATCTGTGATCCTGCTGGTAATTTGATAGTAAGTTTTGCTTTTCACTATGGCTATGGATGCAGTCTTCTAGCAGAGGCAAGGGCACTCCATGATGGCATGTCCATTATATTGAATGGGGGTCTCCAAGTGGCGGTAGTTTACACTGACTGTGCACTGTTAGCTGATGCAATCCAAAAAGGAGTGGCTCCTAGCTGGACTATTCTTCCATTGTGGAAGGAAATTTTGGATTTAATAACCAAATGTGGATGCCCGGTGCAGCATGTCTTTAGGGAGGGCAACCAAGTAGCTGATGCTTTGGCCTCCCATGCCTGTGTCAACCATAATAACACCATATTTACTGAAGCCAGTGATCTTCCTCGGCTGGCTAGGGGTGCGTTGGGGGTGGATAAAGTTGGCTTGCCAACTATTCACAATTGTAACTAGCCTTTTGCTTTTGTTGCTTTCATTTGTCTTCAAGGCTGACTGTATGTAAAGACATGGGTATGCCCCGCAGAATTTGTATTCTTTCAAAAAGGCAATAAAAATTTTTTGCCACAGTGTTAGTCTGGGGAAGTGAGAACATTTTCCCATTCTGGGGGAGGATGCACTTGACTGGACTCTGACTCTGTTGCTTTGTGCTTACTTTAAAAAAAATGGCTAAGGGTTGTAGCAACTTCTTCTTCAGAATGGAGCTTCATATTTATAGAGGAGAAGGATAGAAGGTTCCCTCCCTTTGGATCTGCATTCTGATAGGTCCAAAATAAATTATGGTTCTCTGCCAATGACCTTTTCCAGTTCTACTTTCTTATTGGCTTATGACAAAAAGGATGGATCTCTATCCTAGGAACTTTTCAGAGATGAAATCTGATTAGTTGACTGCAGGAAGGACACCATGAAAGGAGACTTTCCCCAAATCGGTTATCTAGCAGATCCTTCTCACAAAAAGGCATTCTGACTATCCCATGATGAAGGGGATAGATCTCTATCCTAGGACCTTTTTCCAGACATTGAGACGCGTGTTTTGGGAGCTTGCGTCGTTGACTTCTGAGGACGTTGCGTGTTTGAAAGAACAGGCTTCGGTCAGATTAAAAACTATTCATGTGCGTCGACGCACTTGGTGCCCTACGTCGACATAGCTTCCTGTCTACATGAGCTACTGTGAGCTGAACTAGTGTGCGTCAACGCAGCTGGAAGGGTGTATCGACACAGCCTTGTAAAATTGTATCCGAAGCGGCTTCTGTGTGTGAACCCTATGTCGACCTACTGTAAAATAGTGTCGACGTAGTTGAAGTGTGTCCCCCGCATGACTGTTCTGGACCTAACACTATGTCGACGCATTGAGGTGCTTGCATCGACGCAATTGTTGATGTACACTTGAATCTACTTCTGGAGGCCGCCCTGAGTCGACGCATCATGAGGATGGAGTCGACGCAACCGAAGGATGTTGCTTGCATAGCGACTGTTGGTGTCGATGCAATGAAGGGATGTAGTCGACGCAGCCTTGGAGGAATTCCTAGTAAGTGATGTTCGAATCTGAAGATGCGTTGACACATAGGAGCGCTTGGGTCGACGCACTCATGAAGACTTGGTTAATTTCTTCACATTCAGCCAATAAGGAAGATGTTTCATATTTTCTTAAATTAACTTGCTAATGACTTATAGTAAGACATCATCAAAACACAATGCACCCAACAAGCCCGAGCCTGTTATAGAAGGAGTAGTAGGAGCTATCCCCTTATCGTTATCATTAAGCTAATTCTATTACATTCCTTTAGAACTAAGATTTCACTGTTACCTTTCTAGTTTGAACATAATTGTTTGGTGATTAAGGTGATGGTATAATTTTAAAACTATTTTGGAAAAAATATCATGTGAATTTAAAGTATCAAATTCTTTTTAAGTGGGGGAGGGTGTAGTAACCAGGTATAATAAATAAATAGATAGATAAAGATATGTATTTTAAAGGAAACTTAATAAAATAAATCAATAAACTTGACTACTATAAATAAAGAATCAATTAAAAACATTAATTTTAATAAGTGTCAAATTAATCGAGCTAACATTTAGGAATTAGTTAATGGGCCTTGATATATTGCTTTAACTTATGGGCTTTAACATAAATAAATGTATTAGATTAAGTAAGACTTACAAGAATGTGGGCTTTAGATAAGAATGAACTAAACATGCTTAACCTAATCGTAACACTAAACCCTAAACCCTGAACTCATTAAAATCTATGGCGGCACTATTATGAGAAGATAATAACAAATAAAAGATGATAAATCTTGTGGTTCTTCAATGTCAGAATAGGATTCTCAAAAGGACTCTTAAGGTTGATGCCCTGTAAATAGGACACTTGAGCCCCAACAAAAACCATAACTACTGAGTGGACTCAAGGAGGATTGATTGAGGTCGTGGAGTACGTGCTATCCATGGGAGTACGTGCTATCTGTGGGGAAGGACGTGCTATTCGTAGGAAGTTAGTGGGGAGTTCGTGTTTAGAATCTTCGTTGATCTTTGTTTAAGGCATGTATTCTCTCGTGCGAATGATTTAATTAAATATCAGGTTAGACGTACTCTACAGATGTAACTTATCTCTTTTGAAATCATAGCATCATCAAATTTTGAGTTTTCAGCATGCATATTATTTCTGTAGAAATTGTTGATAAATGTCATGTGCAGACGATGTTACTGATGTAACATCAAGTGCACCCGATGCGTATTCAGTTATATTGAGAAGCGTAAAAAGGGCTCGACGTCTTCCTCTTATTTTACGTCAAAGAGACCTGACGCCATTTACTATACATGTCAAAAATCTTTGACGCATCTCATAGTGTTTTATTGATCAAATTAATTAGTTAACTACTTACTAATAATAGTGTTTTATGTCATAAAATATTTTACAACATGAACGGTTAATTAAGTACCCAAATCTTAAAATTTTCTTTCTCTCAATATTCCTGTTAATTTTTACCTTTCTGTCAATCTAGCATTTTATCTAAAATTCCTCCATTTAACTTGTGATAGTCGCCTATTTCACTTTATAAACTATGATAGTCGGCTATATCATATGCCGTTTCTGATATTTGACTAGTGTACTTTCGGATAGTTGACTATCGCATTATTAACCTTCTGATAATCGACTATCATAAACTTCTGATAGTCAACTATCTCATTATAAACCGTCTGATAGTTGCATATTGTGTTTATTCCGTGCCCTTGAAGAAGCGCACAATTTTAAAAATAACAACTTTACAGTGAGGCTTTATTTTCCCTTTAAAGTGAGAATGTTGCTAAATTCATGTCTGTGTAGAAGGGCGCCATTTTTGAATTGGCAACATCTATTCCATATGCAATTTTTTTGAGTTTCCTGACACCATGTTTTGATCCAATATATGCCATTTTCCTGGGTTTTCTATGCATTTTGGCTAAACACGGCAGGGGGACCTGGTGTGTGTTACTCATTTTCTTGATACGAAGCGAAGGGGTTTGACGCGTTCTATTGAACGCGACATGTTAACCGGATGCGTCTTTCGCTGTATCACTTGAATGCAACATGTAGCTCTGATGCATTCTAGTTGAATGCGGCGGGTAGACCTAACGCATTTTACTAGAACGTGGCATGAGTATGTAATGCGTTCTAGTCTGACCCTTTCTTAAATGTGACATTAGGAGGTGACGCGTTTCAACCAACACGCAGCAAGCATGACGCGTTATGAACTTTTCCTTTTATCACGGTAATGCGCTTTGATGCATTCTGGCTGATCATTCAACCTAGTTTTCTCATGTTTTGTGCGACTATTACCATTCTATCCTTCTTAGATTATATCCTTGGTTTTGGAGTGATTGATCCTTGGAACTTTCCTTGACTCATGAAATCTTTCGGGTTCTGAAACCTTGAGTACTGAAATTCTATTGCCTTGATGTGTGATCTCATGAACTTGTTCTAAAGTCTTATACTTGGTCACCATTTGATATTTTCCTTATCAAGGTCCTGGTGCATTAATTGTGTTAATTGTTATTTCAGGAACAAAATTCATTTGTTTCCACTTGGCCACTTATTTTTATGGAAATTGTCTAGTGATTATTAAGGGCTTTGGGTCCGCTTGACAATCAATGCTAGTTCAACTGGAATGTCCAATTTTGTACCCGTGTGACATTGCACTGAATACTGATATCAAGATTAGCTTGACATATCACCTAGGTAATTTATGTCTTTTTCCTTTTAGAAATTGTAATTTGAAGTCAAAAGTTGTAATAATGAGTTTTGATATTAATAAAATTTTATTTTTGTTCAAATCTAGTCCTACCTCTTGTGGTTATTGTCTTCTAGTGCTCTGATTGACATGACCATTCGCCACCAAGTTTTAAGTTTGCTTCTGCTACTGGATCGGGACGTGACATCCCCTCTTATTACAGTTCATTAATTGAATTGATATTCCTTGATTTGTTCTTTACATTTCATCTGCTTAAAATTTATCTCTCGAATTATACCATCATGTTAATTGATTTATTAGTTTTCGGACTGTTTTACCATTTTGTATCTATGCATTATTATCGAAATAATAATCACTTATATTTTCTGGTCAAGAGATGTAATTCCTACTAAACATCTGCTCATCTAATGCTCATGACTATTTTTCAAGAAATTATGAAGATGGTAACAACTCAAATAGGAATGAGCAACTGTAATAGAGAGTGTTATACAACTTTTTTCCCCGTTTATTGTCCATTTCTTAGCGATTTAATGTACTTGTACTTCGATTAGAATAGTATTAGATTTTGAGGTGGCATTTTGTAAACTCAGAGTTGGTATAAATTTGGTAGGCCCATTTTCTAAAATTTAGAGTTGTTTTATAGTAAAGTTTCAGCTTAGTTCATTTTGTTCCATCAAATGATGAAATAGTGCTTATTCCGACTGACTTGATACAACTGTGCATTCTTGTTGACATTGAAAATATTCCTAATACTTCCTGACTTCTGCAGGTCGTAAGTTCTGATCTGGTGCTCCTGTGCCGACAGAGAAGAAAAGAAAGAAAAGAAGAAAAAGAATGGCGGAAGCCGAACAAAAGATGAGACCAAAGAAAACAAGAAAAGGAAAGATGCTCAGCTCCAACGGACAGCCGCTAAGGCAAGACCCGGGAGCTTGGAAGAGTATTCGGGATCATCCCCGAAGAAGCAATCAAAAAGCTACAAATATAAGTGAAGCCGGCCCGGCATCACAAATTATGGTACCGAAGGCCATGTGAGCGGAAGACCCGCGTGCTCGAGCCGAATACACACGAAGTTCCGATTAAGGCCATTCATCATATCGAGAGCTTCGTCAACGCCCCGTCAAGGTTTTCCAAGGACCGTGGCGAGAGGAAGAGTCAACGGGGGCTTCCGGAACCATCCCCGGACCCATCGGCTGACCCGCGCCGAGCAAACAAGCTAAAACGGCGCACGAAAGGTCATCGGCTCCCCTTTAAACGGTGCCACCAATTCCGGCGCGCCAAAAACCAATTGGGGGACATTTCTCCGGCGCCACCAATTCTGGCACGTAAAAGCTTGGCAGAAGCTCCTTCCCCGGTGCCATGTTCACCGGCGCGCCCTCCGTGGCGCCAGATTAACTTGTTGCTATAAAAGCAACACTTGTTCGACCCACTAAAAAAAGGAGGAAAGATAGACAGCAGAGGGGGGAAGGAGCTCGAGGCCACCAATCAAAGTGAGGGGTGCGAGGGTTCTTGGGGAGGAAGTATCTTCGCCTGAGAGTTTTCCTGCGGCCGCCGCTCTGTTCTTTCTGAAGTCTCCAGCATCGAAGAAGAAGATCCTTTGTTTCGTCGTCCGTTTAGGTGGGTCGCCGTGGTTTCCGGCCGATTCCCCTTTGCTTGGTTTTATCCTTTCGTCATAATGTAAATGGGAGAGGGGGGAGAGGCGATGATATGAGCCTACTCCCCCCCTTTCGCCATCTCTGTTACTCACTACCTCTTCCTGCAACCTCTTCTTTCATTCGATGTTAACGACGACCGGGCGGCAATGCCGGCGTCAATGTATGCAATTTGTACAGCTTTCCTTATTCGTGGAATGAATTTCGTGCACGATTGTACTAATGAGGCGGGGGGATTAGCGTGGTTTTCCATCTCTGCATCATCTCTTCTTCTCCCCCCTGCGTTTTCTTCTTGCGGCCAGTGAGACGGCGCCGTGCAACAGTGCCGGCGCCGGAATGGATGACATGCATATGTGCATCCCTACTTACTGTGCTTAAAAAGGAGGAATGAGCTATGGTTGTGCTCGGTGCCGTCTCTAACTTCCCCAGTTACTTGTCTTCTCTTCGTCCGTGCGTTTAATCATTTCCCTGCACATATCATCTCCGTACCCGTCTTCTCCGACGCCGGATACGCCCTGGTACACCATGGGCTACAGTAATTTCCCCTCTCCCTGGGGTTCTTTCTTTTATGGAGTGTCGAAGACTTCTTCGTCAGAGATGTGCGCATGTATGTCTTACTGGTCGACCCTGGGCCTGTCCTCTTTCCCCTCCCTCCTGTTTCTGATCATAAACAGGAGGAGATAAGGTTGCCCCTATAAGCTTGATGTTTGGTTTCTCCGCATCATTGTTCTCTGAGTGTTAGCTCGGTGATCGCTCTGTTAACCTACTAATCCCTCTATACATATATACATATATATATACCTGTAGATATCATGATCAGTTTGCCGACTGAGTATGAGTTGCATCCGCGCCGCGTTATCGTTCTTTTAATGAGATTAGGTGACCGGGGAGAGGGGAACATCCCCCACTATTCCATTGTGATAACACTCTGTCCACAGGGGACCGTCCAGTAGTGATGAATCTCCTATGGATTAATGAGTGAACAGTAAACGGGTTAATCCCGACATCTCAAATCCACAGTCCGTAATGGACTTTGTGGTGGCCGTGAGATGCGTGCCCCTCATAGGCTGGCCCTCGGGGTTTCCTTCTCTAACCGATCGTCCCGCCTTGAGCGTTGAGTCGACTCGGGTCGCATACCCCTCGTAGGCTAGTCCTCGGGGTTTTCGCTCCAATAATGAGTCGTCTCATTTGCCCACTCTCACCCACGGACTTGGTGCCCCTAGCAGGCTGGACCTCGGGGTTTTCCTTTCCGTTCGGGTTTCGCCGGCCGCCGTTGCGCCACCCGGCCTTCAGTGGTTGCTCCACTACGTGAGTATTCCCCGCTTCTCCCCGACAATCCTCCAGGATGGGGAGATGCTACCGAAATTTCGGCTCGAACGAGTTTGACTCGGAACAATCGCCGCGCTCGAGTATGAACCTCACGCGAGCCTATGACTTGGCTTCCGGACAGCTCGGGACCGATCCGATGAATCATTGACTCAATAAATTCTCAAAATATTCCAAAACATTTTAATAAGTCCAAAAATAAACCAATAAAAGATCGGTTTCTGTGAAACGGGGCTTAACCAGCGCTACCGGCAACCGGCGCGCCATAATACGGCGCGCCTTAAAACGGCGCGCCCTATCATGGCGTGCCCTCAAAGGGGCGCGCCATTTTAAGGCCTCCCCCTACACCTACGCGTCTGCGGCGCCGTTTTAAGCCTACGCCTACGGTTCCCATGCCGCTTTAAGCTCCTTTCCTTAGCGTTCCACGCCAGTTTAACTGCAACTGCGCCGTTTTAAGGTTTTGTTTCTCATGCCGTTTTAAATGATCACTCTCCGAGTGAATATTAAACCGCCTTAATGGCGAACACTGCCCCGATTTTGATAACCCATGGACACATCGGTATCCCTCGTAGGCTCGCCCGCGGAGTCTCTGTCCATCCGGGTCTGCCGGTCACAGCATCTGGCCTCCCGGCCCTTAAAGAGCTTACCCCATTCCGTGGGTATGCGTCCACTTTTCCCCAAACACCTCGGGTTTAGGGGAGATGCTACCGGATTAACCATTTGTAATATAATATAAATAAAATGAAATAATAAATTAAATAAATAATAATAATGATGATGACAAAATAATTAAATAATAACTAAAAATAATAAAAAATAAAAAATAATAAAATGAATAAAACAAACGAAATAAAATAAACAAAATCACACCGATACCCGGCGTGATCTTATACGGCGCGCACCGAGCACCCCACGCCGAATTAAGCCATGCAAGCCCCCTTTATCAATATAAAAAATAAAATAATAATAAAATCCATATGCGCGCTGTTTTAACCACAGAGCCTGCCGTGCCGTATTACATATGCACATATTTCATGTAAAACACACCCAGCGCGCCGTTTTCACGTAACACAAACACACATGCACTTGCTTTACGTAAAACACAACAAAACCAACAAAAAACCCACATAACATGTCTAATGTTCCCTCGTCCATCCCCTTCACATGCATATTAAAGGTAGTTGATGTAAAATACACCATGCATATAAACACGTAAGTGCTTTCACAAGTAAGGACAAGTTTACACTAACTCTTGCCCACATTCACATTACACATAACATTTCACGTGCATTAAAAAAAAGAAATAGAAGAGAGATAAAACAATTAAAAGTGAGGGACGAGAGATGCATAACAAATAAATGATGGTTAAATAAAATAACAACAATAACAATAATAAGGGAAATAATAATGATAAATAAACAACAAAAAAATAATAATAAAACAAAAAATAATAATGATAGTGATAAAGGAATAACAATAACAAAGAATTAATTAATGAATAATTGTCAAATAAATGTCAATAAAGGAAATAAAAGATGCATGCATCTAATATAAAAACAATAATAATAAAATAAAATAAAAGAAACAAATAAATAAATAATAAATAAAATGCATTCATGCATTTAAAATAATAATAACAAGAATGAATAGAGAATAATGAACATGACCGTGTCAACTCCGGAGCTCTCACCTCCTCTAGACCCCGAGCATGGGAATATTGATGACCCCCTGACAGGTCGTGTCTGCACTATGGGATTAATCCCATTATGGCCACGGCATGACCTTGTCCTGGGCCGATAAGCCGTTGAATTCAATTCATCTCAACCGGGTTTTAACCGCATCCCCTTAATTTTCAAATATCAAATTTGCCACACCCTGGCATACATTGTCCCGATGATACACGAGTCTGTCCGGATACGGTCATCTTCGGCCCACCTCATGGGCCCATATGTGTGCACCGTAATGCTATGTACAGTCTCAAAATAAAAAAGCAACGACTAATCGACAGTCCTGCGAGTAGCAGGGATTGTCAAAGTCTTCCCTAAATCTATAAATAAACGAACAAATAAACAATAAAACTAAACATTACCACCTTGCATGCCTGCATGATCTGACTCGCCGATATATCAAATGGTGATTTGCGGAAAGCCGGGTTATGCCCGACTGGAGGCTCTCACTATGCGTGATGATGGTCCTCGGACCTAAGTTCTCCGCCCTATACCGGGAGCCGGCCTAATAAACAAATACTACCATATTGTGTGCTTGCATGCAATCACATCTTTACATATTCTACGGGCCCCATGGCCTCTCTATTTTGGCGATTAATCAAGGGTTTTCTCTCTTCTGGAAAGATGTAATTAATGCCGTAGCCTTTATGGTACGGCGAGTTTTGGGTCCTAACACTGTTGATATTTATTTGCCTATCTTTGATCTTACTTATGGGGTTTGCTAAGTAATATGGCAAGATGACAAACAAGCAATCAAAGATCTGCTCAAACCTATGAACATGTGAACATGAACCTAGGCAATCATAGCTAGCTCTAGCATGGGCATGCTATCTCAATCAAATTACGCTAAGGAAAAGGAAAAACACACGCCGGGGCGTGGAGCAAGGAGTAAATAAAAACACACCACTAGGGGTGGAACAAGCAAGGAAATAAAGATGTTGATGAAGGAAATAGCTATTGCCCAGTACCAAGGAAAGATGTGATCGCCACCAAGGTAAACACAAGTCAAAGACTCGAATATACCTTGGAAATAGGTGGATGAAGCACCCGCCCACGGGAGAGAAAACCAAAGAAAGCCTGCAGATCAGCTTGGAAGTAACGGCCAGAGACCCGTGCGTTGCTTGAAGTAACGGTCGCACCCTAGACCGCCAGAAGAAAGTGACGCTCCTGCACCAGACCGTCAGATAACCTGCAGTAGTAAAGCTTGAATTCTTTTAACTCCAACTCTTCCAGCCGGCTAGAAGACTTGGGCCTCGTGCTAATGAACCTGTAAACCTGCCAAAGAAGTAAAAAAGACAAGACAAAACAACCTCAATCAGCCCTCTTCACAAGCATAGCATCAATTCTTAAAGAACTTAAGAACATCAAAAGGAGAGGGAATTACCGGGGAGTTTTGGTTTTTTTAACCCCTCTGGGCGTTTTTAAAAGTTGGGAGGATGTTTATATGCTTAAAGAACAACAGTGAAAAACGTGGAGGAGGAGGAGGGACAATGCTTTGTTTGGAGAAAAAAACCAAGGAAGAACTCAAGCATGTAAAGATGAACTTGAAAGACAAAACCAAAAGTACTCCCTTGACTGTGAGATAGATGGACGTGGGAAGCAACTCCTCCTGGATGAAGATGGTTCCTGAGTTCGGCAGCACTTCGTCGTGAATTGAAATCTCCTCCTCCTTGGCCATGAATTCAAGGGTGCTATTTATAGGCCCTCAAAACTCATAGGTCGAGTAGAGGATAATTCAGCAGGAAAAAGGGATAAGTCTTAGCAAATCCTTGAGGATAATATCACCAAGAGTCCACAGAAACAAACGGGAAGTCCTGAGGATCGGATTAGAAAGAGATAAGGTCAATCCACGTTCTTATCTCAAACACGGAGTAGCAGAGAAAAGGCCTGAACTGCCAGGACTCCCGGAAGGAAGTAACGGCTGCACGATAGACCGCCACTTGGAAGTAACGCACCAAGGATCATCCGTTACTTTCAACCTTATCCCAGAGGATAAGATCAACGGAAGGAAGACCCAACGAGCTGGACTCTTCAAGGAAGTGACGGCCAAGGCATAGGGCGTCATAGGGAAGCAACGGCTGCACGACAGACCGTTATTATCAACGTGGATTCAACAGGATAAGCACGGAACACGTGGCCTTAAGCCTTAGGACTCTTCAAAGAGTAACGGTCTAAGATCCATCCGTTAGAAGGAAGTGACGCACCTGTCTGGGACCGTTATTTAGCATTGAGATTCAAGAAAGAAGAGAAGGGCTTTGCTAAGCTTTATCCAACGAAATGCCACCGGGAGCCAATTCTTTATCCAGGAAAAGACCCAAGAAACAGGTTTCAACTGATCAGGAGACTCGATGAAAAAGCGAACAACTCGGAGCATCATATAGAATGAAAAAGGAGATGACCCGACTTATGGGTATAAAACGGGTGTCAACAGATGCCCCTCCTTAACGTCCTCTTTGCAGGAGAGTGAGCGGAGGTGAAGCGGAAGTGAAATGGGACATGGAGGTGAAGCGGAGATGAAGCGGAGTGTATCAAAAAGAGGGCGTTAAGGTAAACGACACCCGTTCTTTACCAACAAGCGACAAGAATTTTCTGGAAAACTTCAAATTGATCACAAGGAAATAGCCAACCAAAGGATGCAAGTCTGGAGGAATTAATTAACTAAGGAAAGGAAACACGGCTAGCCGCCGGAGGCAACGGAAAGGAAAGAGACTAAACTCCAGACAGGAATCTTCAGTGAACCAGATCAAGCGAACAAATCGAAGGAAACCTTCTAATTCAGAATGGAATGATTCTCCTTATTCGGGATTAAGAACACAGCTGTTCACCATTACTGAGATATCTTGAACAGATGAAGCTTCATGAATACTCAAAAATGCGAATGATGCATGCTGGGCTAAAGGAAAAAGAAATCTTCAAGACAAATGCAAAGAAAGATAAAATAGCAAATACTCGAGAATAATATTGCTAGATTGGAGTAATCAGAGTCAGGACACCATCTGCAACCACGGCGTGCAAGACAGAACCATCGTCCCCAAATTTTTCAATCTAACGGCCTATCCAACAATTAAACATGTGAACTTAGATCATCATCATTTTTGTTTAAGGGGAACATCAGATCCCAAGACACATGAATGACCAGCCGGTTCTCGAGGTAATATATCACAAGTAACATATAGTAATGTATTAAGGGAATGAGGGAATGATATACGATACCTGACTTACCTGCCTGACGGACGGCCAAGCGTGATTTTTGCTTATAATCCTTCATGAAAGATAGGTTAGCCAGACAATAATCATGATAAGAATTAGGCATAACCATAAGAAGCATCAAATAGGAACATCATATAGACAATAGGGTTTGTTCAAGCATCAATTAGACCTTCCAATTCATCAAGAAACTTGCAAGCATATAACGGTCAGATGTAGGGGCGTCACAGAAAGTAACGGATCATACCCAGTCCGTCATAATCAAGGCGGTTCACATTCTTCGATAAAGCAGTTCAACACATGTAACGGCCTCAATCAGGAGCGTCAGGAGGATGTGACGGCCGGTCGATAGACCGTCACATTTCCTGAGATTTCAAAAAAAATAACCGAACGGTCACGGCCCGTTCATTCCGTTCAAACAACCAACCAAACCCAAAAACCCGAGGAAAGCTCTGGCGATTCCATCCCCACCATTCCAATGGCCGGCGACGAGGCACCCCAGCCGCCACCAAAGAAGAGAGAGAGGGGGAAAAGAATGGCTATACGGCGGCTTCACCGCCGGATCGAACGGGAGGTAATCCCGCCGGTGGAAGAGGAACAACCGGCGAGGGGAAGCCAAACAGAAGAAGAAGAAGTCCCTACGGTCGAGGAGGATCAAGGGGAAGCTCCACGGGGTGCCGAAGAACCAAAGGAACCGGAGAAGAAGAGGAAGAGAGGCACGGACCGTGAGGTAGGCCGCCCGCCCTAAATTCCATTTTTTTAATTTTTTTGTTATTAATTCATGTGTGCATGCGGGGAATGAGGGTAGAAATGGGTCTACAAACCCACTAGGAGCCATTGTAGGCCATTTGGCCAACAAGGGGGACCATGAGAATGCAGGGAAAAAGTTCCCAAACACAGCCAAATGTGACGGTCCTACCAGAGACCGTCACTCCCCTGACGCTCCAGGACCAGGCCGTCACACGCAAGTGACGCCCCATCCCAGGACCGTCACTCCTGCCAGGGACTTAAGCTTTTTTTTTAGGGTTTTTAATTTTCAAATTTTTGTTTTGTTTTCAATTCTGAATGTTTACGCAATGATTTATATGATGGAAAATTTGACTAACTAATGATCTAATATGCAATGCAGGGAAAGAGGAGATCACGGATCTCCTGGCTTCAGATCCGGGCAGTGTACCAGGCATTGCCCGATTACCAGAGAGAGAGACTCGCCGAGATGGGATTCGCCGAGGTGCTTAGCATCGAGGTGATTCGAATGGATACGCCACTGCTATATGCCTTGCACGAGAGATGGGATCCGATTAGCCGAGCTTTCATCTTCCCGTGGGGCCACATGATCCCCACATTGGAAGACATAGCGAGGATTACAGGATTGAGAGTCCACGGCTCCGCAGTGACCGGATGGACGTACGGGGACTACCGAGAGATAGCACAGCAGCTGCTCGGGCTAGATCTGATCAGGCCGGGGCAGTCCTCTTCCCAGCTCGCGAGATCAGTGCTGCAGGAGAGTTTGGGATTGAGGGGAGCGGCAATCACCGTAGGAGAGCTGCCGGAGGAGCATCTGGGCAGGGTGGTCGACCAGGTGCGCCCTCGCGTGGCGGCAGAGGCAGGAGCAGAGGGAGATAGAGTGCTCAGGCGCTTCCTGATGCTACTGTTCGGGAAGCTCCTGTTCGCGACTCGGGCAGACGTCATCAGCTGCAGACTGCTGCCGTTGATAGAGGATTTGAGCAGAGTGAGGAAGTACGCATGGGGGGCAGCCGTACTCGCGTTCTTGTTCGACTCCCTGAGCACCACGGATCGCCAGACCATGCTGGGCGGCTTCTCGCCTTTCCTACAGGTAAATGCACTTAAAATGCTTTCTATTATGCCATGTTTATGTTTATGCAATGATGATTTATGCAAATGTCTTGACTTCTAAACGCAGGTCTGGAGCTATATGTACCTCCCAGGCATTGGGAGAGGCGCGCTACTCCATCCCGGCCTCATACCAATCGCGAGGCGATGGTCGGTGGCGAGGGACACGGGATCGATCCTCAGATTGACCCGGACGATCCAGGACGACCTGGACTCCTACCCACACACATCGGTAAGCCCGAGACTCAAAATGATTTCTATGTGCTTTATATGCTGACAAATGCTGACAAATGCTGACAAATGAATGAATGCAACATGCTTTCAGGTGAGATGGACCCCGTACCGCAGCGAAGGCTACACAGGACAGCCGTGGGTGGAGGCGTCCTTATCGTACCGGGGGCGAGACATATGGTTGCATTGCATCCATATCATCGAGCCTCTGCACTACAGGCTGATCCTGCGGACTCGGGGACTACACCAGCCCGAGGTGGCCTTTCCGCATCGCAACGATGACCGCCCAGGCAAGTCGGCGAGGGGCATCAGCGGCAGTGTGGATTGGCGCGCCCGGAAGGCGAAGTACGTCCTCGACTGGAGGCAGCGAGGCAGGGCCGTGAAGGAGCGGGACGAGAGCGACGAGGCCTACCTGAAGGCCTTCGCTCGACACTACGGCGACCGGGTATACCGAGGTACCCGACGACCGGTATGCAACTCTAAACCTAAAAACCTTTCTATATGAACCTGCAAGATGATGGATGCTGACTTATGCTTTCTAAATGCAGCTAGACCCAGAAGGACGGATAGCCGAGCTAGAAGGGCTACTCCACTCCACCATCCAACAGCGGGATGGGTATCGGTCTGCCCTGGAGCTCCTGGTGAGACTTAAAAACTTAAATGCTTATGATTTATGGAATGATGTTCATGATGCAAATGCAAATGTCAACTAACTTATGAATGCAGCGGGCTGAGGGAGCCCAACGAGCAGGACCAGATGCCCCGTCATCGTCCTCGCAGCCTGCGGGAGATAGGACCGAGCGGATGCTGACTTTGCTCGGGCAATTGCCCGGGCCGAGGAGGCGGAGGCCACCCTCGCGGAGCGGGTAAGAGACTAAAAAACTTATGATTATGCATGATTAAATGCTTTATGACTAATGATGTGAAAATGCAATCTACAGGCGAGGGATCTAGCAGCAGCAGTAGCCGAGGTAGAGAGAAGCAGGGCCGAGACTGATCGAGCCCGAGCGGAGACGGAGCTGGTACGGGCAGAGATGGCCCGGCAGAGAGCGGAGACCCTGCGACGCCCAGATGATCCAGAGATGGAACAACTCCGGAAGGAGTTAGCGCAGGCGCGAGCTGAGGTGGAGGAGCTTCGGATCGGGACGGCTGACTTGGATCGCTACCGGACCGAGGCACGAGAGACGCGGCGTCAGATCTTTACACTGAAGATCGAGCTGCGGACATTGGAGCGGACGGTGCGGATGATCGGCCGGGGACCGGAGCGAGGTACCTCCCAGAGTGGGATACATAGGAGCGCTGCCCCTAGCGGCTCAGTAGGGGACTTCCTCGTCAGCTCCTCCGCCCAGCGGAGGAATGAGAGGGCAGAGAGAGGACAGCAGGAGGAGAGTGCTTCCATAGCACCGCCACCCAGGAAACCCGAGGGTGGAGAGGATGAGGGTGGCCCGGCGGATAAGCCGGCCGAATGATGCCTTTTTTATGTTTTTTTATTTGCATATAACTTTTAGCAAAAATGGAATGAAATTATCTTTTTCATTTTTCTGTTTGGTTTTAATTCGATGCGAGCGTGCATGAATGAATGTGAAATGTACAGGATGGATGAAATGTGGATGAATGAATGAGATGTATGCCGGAATGCATGTATGAAAATGGGAAGAAGATGAGGTGTATAAATGTGAAAGACCGCCAGGTCTAGTCAAGGATTAAAGGAATAGCTTGAACCCAGCAGCAGAGAAAGTGACGGTCTAAGCTCTGACCGTCATAATCAAGTGACGCTCTGGTGAGAGACCGTTAATCATCAGAGGCCCACACGGGCTGTGGGGCTTCAGGATAAACGACGGCCAATGGATGGTGCGTCAGAGACAGATAACGGCCAAGGGTCAGACCGTTGATCATGGCAGAACGTTAGTTGGGCAGGGCAACTAGCAGGAAAATGTGACGGTCTGAAGGGGACGCGTCAGAATCAAGAGACGGTCAGAAGAAAGACCGTTAGGAAGCGTTTTAGCCCAGAAGAGAGGGAACTGAGTGGCTGAGAATGTGACGGCTCAGGGATAGAGCGTTACAGAAAGCGACGGTAGACCCTACGACCGTTACTCTCCACAGAACACGATTCGGGGAATTGAAACCCACAGAAAATGCGACGGTCGAGGGCTGGCGCGTCGGAGTGAAGTAACGGCCGCTCGATTGACCGTTATAATCTGGGTCGCAATCCGAATCGGATTGAGCCGAGATAACTAAAACCCGAGGTTTAGCCACTTAAATCACCGCTAGGACTTATCCTAATTGAAGATAAAGCCTTCTAGCCCGAGTCTTACCCTTCCAAAGTTGAATATAAGCCTTGGCAACTTAAAACCTTAATCAAAATCGCAGCTTTGCTAAAACCCCTGTTCTAGGGTTTGAAGAGCTCCTCCAAAGGGCAGAAAACATGATGAAGAGGAGCTTCGAGGTGATGGCTATGGAGGAGAAAGCCCACACCGGCCCTAAAGCTGCAAGGAAGGAACATGGAGAGCTCCAACGGCTAACCTCAATTCCCAAGCACTTAAGTTCTGACGTCCAAAGAGTGGTAAGTACTTATAACTTTATCCAAAGTTCAGAATTTTGCTGCACTTATTCTTTTCATGACTTCCTTCTTTCTTTCTTCAAGCCCCTTCCCGGCCCAAGGTGTTATTCCAATCTAAAGTGGGTGGCTCCCATGGTAAAGGCACTTCCCATAGAGGTCACATCCATCCTCAAAGCATGGCACCTCCAACCTCTCTTGGTTTTAGGCAAGAATTTCCAGAAATTGTCTTTCGATTGGCCAAGCCTTTCAGCACTTGTGGAACTATGGCATCCACAAACTCATACTTTCATCTTCCCTTCCTTTGAAGCAACCGTCCTATTGGAGGAAGTAGAAACCTATTTAGCCTTCCCTAAGATTAAGGCGGGGGATGAAGACCGGGTTTGCTATACAATAGAGCCTATTGACCCGTCCTCAATTTTAAGTGACTTCATTCACAATCCAAAGGACGTGAGAACCATGGTCAGCTCACACCACATTCACTTGATACCCTTGGCACAATGGATAGTGTCTCATTGTAAAAACAAGTGGGAGAGACATGAAGCCATAGCCAAGGCGGTAGCGGTTTGCTTGTGTGGAGTCTTTCTTTTTACCACTACCGATCACCTCCTAGATATTCAAAACCTTGATATTATTAGTGGGCTGTGGCGGGGTATGTCCATCTCTCAAGCGGTCCTCTCATACCTCTATGAAGGACTAAGCTCGGCGTGCCTAGGAGGGCTTTTGTTTGGTTCTATGATACTCCTTGAGTGCTGGATAGGAGTGAGAGTCAAATTCCTTCCTAAGGAAGACATAATCTCAGCAAGCCGGATCTTCGGGAGCCACCCTCTCTTCTTTATCGGAGGGGCATTCGGATACTCTTCTCAGGTTGAATGCAAGACCGCGGATAAGAAAACTCGGGATGAATGGCGCCTTTTCTTCAATACTCTTCCAATGGACAAGTTCATCATGCGGCCAAGAGTCCTCCGAAGTGCTTTTCTCAAAATACCGCGGCGCCAAGGCCTCGACCTCCAGCTAGTAGGGAGCACTACCATGGCGATCTACAACCCGCACCGATGCCCTCTTCAGATCGGATTACCACGAATTAGCGTTTCTGCACTATCACACTACCCTCCCCTTCTACCTAGGAAGATGGGGACCGAGGAAGATGAAAGAGCGATTCGGAACGCGCTGACCATGTGGGAGATCAGCAAGGTGCGCCCGTGGCAGGCAGAGGTTGAAGAGGATGATAAAACACGCCGAGATTATGTGAAAGAATTGAGGAAGATCCGCCCTCTTGCGGATAAGAAACTGAATGTATCTTGATTTTCCTTTTTGTTCATGAGAGATATCCTGTAATGACAATCAAAGTTGAATTTATATTTCATTAATCTTTGCTTGAATGAGATGAGATTACCATAGTTAAAAGATTTTGAGTTCCATAGTTGAAAGGCTATACTGATATGAGTAGACAGGGCTTCTGGAGGATATGACGGATGTGCACTGGGCCGTTACATGGAAATAACGGTCCTGCGACAGGCCGTCAGAATGGGAGTAACAAGAGCCCAGTCTCTGAAGGATGTGACGGATGGGTCTTGAGCCGTTATTTTCAAGTAACGGTATGTTCCCAGACCGTCATAATGATGGTTTAATGGAAAGGAAGAAGGCCCACGCCTGAAGGAAGTGACGGTCAAAGATGGGCCCGTTACATGACTGTAACGGTCTGATGCTGGCGCGTTACACACCTGAACCTGCATAGTTGTGAACTTTTACTTTTGGGCTTGCCCCTGTATTCTGCACACACTTAGACATGAAACAAGTTAGATCTATTCTTAGACTCAACCCCCTGCCTTGAGACAAGTTAGATAATGACCATTTCTTAATATTTGATCAAGGGGTGGAGCCTTATTAAATAGGCGAAAAACATAATGAAAATGCGATGCATGCTATGCATATGATGGTATTTTGGGGGTTTCGGAAAATATTTAATGTTTTGGATTTTGAAAATATTTGTTGTTTTTGGATTTTGAAAATATTTGATGTTTTTGGATTTTGAAAATATTTGATGTTTTTAGATTTTGAAAAACCAGTGCCTCTCTAGCAACACGAGACCTCCCTTGTTTTATCTTGAGTCTCGAGACCGGCGTGCAAATAGTGTGACAACCCCTGGCCAAGACCTGGTCATTGTGACGGTGTTTTTACCAACGCCATACCTAGGGTACTTGTCTCAGTCCTAAAAGAAAAAAAAGAACATGGGGGTAAGCTTAGGCCAGATATGGGAGTTTTTAGAACTTGATTCCCTCACCGTACAACCTTATTAGAGATTTGGTCTGTTGTGCCGGGGCTTTTTATGTCCGCCATCGAACCTTTGTCCACTTAGGCACGCATGCGACCGGGCTCATAACGTCCCGCGGGGAACTGTACTGCCACTCTTGTCATGCCTAATTTTCTTTTTCCTTTGGAGCTTTCGAGAATTCATTCACAGACTTTGAGATGATGCTTTTGATTGCATGGTAAAGAGCACTCCTTTTCTCTTCCTTTCTTTTCTTTCTTGTGGCGTCAGGTCATAACGGACTTGCCCCTATTTGAGACCTCTTCTCGTTAGGGAGTTTGGATTGGTTGTCTCCTCCTTATTTACTCCTTGCCCCTGGATGCAGCCGAAGAATGAAACGTACAGGGACTTTGACTTTCCCCCAAAGCATGGCCAAGGAAAAACGGTGTCTTTTAAACAATGAGCCCGACCAGGGGCGTCGTGTAGTGTGTGTTTGCCTTACTCAAGACTCTCTTTTTTGAAGATAGGGAGGCAGTTCTTATTGCCGGAAAAGCACATGGTTTAGATTTTTAAGGAAAGAAACGCTTAAGATACAACCCATTCCACGGGTGAGAGAGCTCCTCGCCTTCCGCGTTTACTAAACGATAAGCATTCCCTGGATAAGCTTCTTTTATTACAAACGGCCCTTCCCAGTTAGGTTGCAACTTGGACCTGGGACCTGCAGACCGAATGAATTTGCGTTTCAAAACAATTTCACCCTTACAAAATTTTCGTTCAATTACCTTCTTTTGAAAATAACGCGAAACCCTCTTTTGATAAACGGATACGTGATCGGCCGCGTTCATCCTCTTCTCATCTAAGAGTTCCAACTGGACCAGCAACGCCTCTCGACGTTCATCGAGATTAAGTTCCTTATCGAGCTGCACTCTGAGGGAAGGGATTAAGATCTCGTATGGGAGCACCGCCTCCATCCCATAAGTTAAAGAGTAGGGAGTTTGTCCCGTAGGGGTGCGGACGGAGGTGCGGTAAGCCCACAGAGCTTCCACCAATCTTTCAGGCCAATCAGAAAATTTATGTGCTTCGCATGTTTTCTTAATGATTTTAAGAAGGGTTTTATTAGTGGCCTCGGCTTGACCGTTGCCTTGAGGGTAATATGGAGATGAATGATGCAGTGCAATATTGAACTTCTTACATAGGTCCTTAAGCTCTTGGGAGACGAACTGGGGTCCGTTGTCGGTGATGATGCTGCTTGGTACTCCGAACCGCGAGATGATATTCTTCATGATAAAGCGGCACACCGTTGTAGCTTTGATCTCTGCGTACGCCTCGGCTTCAGCCCATTTGGTGAAGTACTCAGTGGCGGTGAGGATAAAGGATTTCTGCTTGATCTGAGAATTAGGATCACCGAGCGGGCCGACAACGTCGAAAGCCCACATAGAGAATGGCCAAGGAGCAGTCATAGGATGGAGGGATGAAGCTGGAGAGTGAATCTTATCAGCATGGAGTTGGCATTTAAGACACCTCCGGACATAGAGGGAGCAATCTTCCTCTAGAGTGGGCCAGTAGTAGCCCTGCCTAAGGATCTTCTTTGCTAGAGCCTGGCCATTGACATGACCTCCACACTCACTAGAATGGGCTGCCTCAGCCACTTTCCAAGCTTCTACATCATCTAAGCATCTCATGAGCATTCCATTAGTGGCACGCCTATATAATTCTCCTGCAATGATAGTGTACCTTGCGGCGGCTCTTCTTATTGCTTTACGCTGCTCGGCCCTTGCCCCTTCTGGGAACGAATAATTCGATTTCATGATACCAAGGCAATTCTTCTTCATCCATAATCTCCTCTAGTTCTGTTAACGAAACTTCCTTGAGATCCTCCTTCTCAACTTTCGCCTCTACGGATTTCCTGAGGTTGATGAACCAAGGATCTTGAATGGAGGGTGCGTCCAATCTCTGGACGACGATGGTCTCAGTACTACGACTGAGAGGGAAGGATAAGGAGGAAGCAAGGGATGCCAAAGCATCAGCGAGAATGTTCAAAGAACGGGGAGTATGGATATAGATGAGCTTACGGAATCGCTTAGCAAGGAGCGTGACCAAATCTTGATAAGGCTTGAGCTTAGGATCACGAGTACGGTAAGTTGACAGAACTTGCCGTAGGACGAGCTGAGAATCTCCTATGATGTTCAGATAACGCGCGCCTAGGAGATAGGCGTGCTTCAAGCCGGCCAGGAGAGCCTCATACTCAGCGATGTTATTGGTAGCGGGAAATCGAAGTTGATAAGCGAAAGGGATGGTTACTCCCTCTGGAGTAAGCAAGACAGCCCCGATCCCCTGGCCTTGGGAGTTGAGTGCACCGTCGAAGTGCAGGGACCAGAAGGGATGATGAGAAAGGACAGAGAGATGCTCATCAGGGAAATCGTCCTGAATGGAATCGGTATGAGGAATAGGGAGATGTGCAAGATGCTCAGCAATGGCATATCCCTTGACTGCCTTTTGAACGACAAAGGTGATGTCAAACTGAGAGAGGAAGCTCTGCCAGCGAGCTAACCTACTAGAAAGGACGGGCTTTTCTAGGAGATAACGGATCGGGTCCATTCTAGAGATCAACCTAACTGGGTGGGCGAGAAAGTAATGTTTAAGCTTCTGAGCTACCCACACTAAGGCGGCACAAGTCTTCTCCATAGCGGTGTACTTGGATTCAGCTGGATTAAACAACCGAGAGAGGTAGTACGCGGCTCGCTCTTTCCCTTCATCATCCACTTGTGCTAAGACCGCCCCTAGGGAGTCCTCAATAATCGAGATATATAGGATTAGGGGTTTCCCAGGGACAGGAGGTTGCAAAACCGGGGGATTGGACAGGTACTCTTTGAGGTCCTCATAGGCCTTTTGACAATCTTGATTCCATTCGAACTTGACCCCCGCCTTAAGCAATTCATAGAACGGGCGGCACCTTTGAGAATGTTGAGATATGAATCTTCTAATGAATTGCAGCCGACCAATCAGTCCTCGAAGTTCCGTAATGTTCTTCGGCGGAGGCATGTCCATGACGGCCTGTGCTTTATTAGGATCAATCTGGATCCCCCGTTTGCTTACTATGAACCCTAGCAACTTCCCTGAGGAGACTCCGAATACGCACTTCTTCGGATTCATTTTAAGCTTATACTCCCTGGCTCTCTGCAGCACCTTAGCCAGAATAGAGGGGTGTTCTTCTTTTGTCCTTGACTTCACCAAGATGTCATCCACATAAGCTTCCATGTATATGTGCATCATGTCGTGGAAAATGGCCATCATCGCCCTTTGATAGGTGGCACCTGCGTTCTTCAACCCAAACGGCATAACCACATAACAATACGTGCCCCAGGGCGTGGTGAAGGAAGTTTTCTCTTGATCTTCCGGGGCGAGACGGATTTGATTGTAGCCCGAGTACCCATCCATAAACGACAGAGCTTCATACCCGGCAGTGTTATCCACTAGGACGTCTATATGGGGTAGCGGGAAATCATCTTTGGGACATGCTTTGTTTAGGTCCCTGAAATCAATGCATATGCGCACCTTTCCATCCTTCTTGAGGACAGGGACTATGTTCGCCACCCACTGGGGATATAAGACTACTCTGACGAACTTGGCCTTGTATAACTTATCGACTTCTTCTTTGATCCTTAAGGCCATGTGGGGGTGAAATCTTCTTGACTTTTGTTTAACAGGTGTTGCCCCTGGTTTAAGCACGAGTCGATGTTCCACTAAGGAGGGGTCAAGACCTGGCATGTCCTCATAAGACCAGGCGAAAGAATCGCTGTACTCCCTTAGAACCTTAATTAGATCTTCTTCTACCTGCGAAGGGAGATCAGCTGAAATAATGATAGGCCTTGGGTCTTCTTCTGTTCCCAAGTTGATTTCCTTTGTAGGTTCATCCACTGCCGTCGACGGCTGGTCGAATCTCTTTAATCCTTGTGCATATAAGTCGGCAGTGTCATCTACATTGCTGTCTTCATCCATTGGATCCTTCTCATCCAAAACTTCATAGACGCCTAATCCGTCATCGTTCCATTCCCCTTCTATTTCCTCTTCATCTTCAATCACAATTGCTGTGGCAACGAATTCCGGACACTTCAGAAGAGCATGACATCGCTGAGCCAAATCTTGCAAGAACCTATCAGGAACAGATCGGGAAGGATGCGCAAGCGAGCGCGGCTCAGAATGGGAAGGGTTGGATGCCCTAGAACAAGACCCTACTTCTCTAGACCTAACTGACTCTACTTCCTTAGACTCACTAGACCCTAATCCTAACCTAGGGGAGAGAAGGCTTAGTGGAAGGGAAGGAGCAGGGGACTCGTGCCCCTGGGAGGAGGAGAATGGAGACAGGACAGCGTAATCTTCCACTGAAATCTCCGTTTTAAATTTGACGTTTTTTTTTTTGGAGATCAGTAGAGACTATGCAGCAAGACGGAGGAGGTGGGAGCTGCCTGGGGAACAGCTCGGAAAGGATGCTATTAGAGAAAGGATCAGAAGAAGACAACCATATCTCACGGAGCTGAGCATTAGGGGAGAGAGGAGTGAGTAGAGTGGACAGATCAATACGCAGGTATTTCCCGCGAGCACAAGAAATGAATCGAATCTCCGGTGGATCAATGATGGAGGGATTTATCATGATAGGAGGAAGGCGAGGTATGGACTCCCCTTGTTGCAAGATGGATTGGAAGCGTGAGGGAGACAAAGAGAAAATAACCGAAGAGCTCCCCACTTTTTTCATTTTAACCGCGGGTTGCTTCTTCGGCCTCCACTGTACGAGCCGAACCTCTCGCTGCTTCTGGCGATCTTCTTCAGAAAAGATCCTTTGCAAGGCCTGACTGTAGTCGAGCATGTCACCATTTGACCTTCCTGGCAGGGAAGGCGGACTGGCAATTGGACAAACTATATCCCTTCTTGGCTGCACCAGTTCTGGAGCTAATGTGCCGGGCTGGAGAGGCCCCCTGACAAAGTGCTCACGATAATCCCATGTAAGTGGCCCAGAATCACCCATCATAGATAATGATGTTTCCTTATAACCGAGGCCTCTTCTGCCCATTTTCTTTCCCTTAGGTATGGGTTTAGTCATTCCTTGCAGTTGCGCCCCGAGGCCTCTCCCCGGTTGATAGCCCAGTTTCAATATGATATTCCACCCTTTTGAATCTCGGATCTGTGGCTTCACTTTGACATTGACTGGAGTAGTGATGGGCTTGGGAGATGTGTAAGCCCAAGGAAAGTTCAAATCAAGCACTGATATGACGGGCCGGCTACTCGGCCATAGTGTGGGAAGAACCTGATCTGAGAGGGCCTTGACCGTCTGTACCGTGGCCAAGCTTTTAACTTTGACGACCCTCCCTTGAAAGGGAAATTTGACGCACTGATGTGCGGTGGAGGGTACGGCGCCAAGCGTGTCAATCCAGGGACGACCCAAGATAGCCTTGAACATAGGGTCGATGTCGAGAACATAAAATTCCACGGCCATAGTGAGGGGACCGAGCTCCGCCTGAATGGTGATCACCCCGTGACATGCTCGCCTTGAGTTGTCATATGCTGCTATAGTAGTGGGGGTAGGCTGTAGTAACTCTTCGGATATGTTGCATGCTCGGAGGGTACTAAGTGGGCAAACATTAATTGAGGCCCCGGTGTCAACCAATGCTGCTTCAATGTCGACTTTGTTCAGGGTAATTGTTATGCAGAGCGGCTTTTGTCGAGCCCCTGGAGGTGCAAGCTCGGTTTCTGAGAATGTAATTGCCGGCCCTTTGGAAATAGTTGCCAATGCCGTTGGTAAACTGTCGACTGCCATGTCTTCGCTAACCATTACTTTCTGCAAGAAGTCCCTCAATGTATCCTGATGAAGGGTAGACCTTTTGATTAACTCCAACACGGATATCTTAGCGGGTACTCTATCCAGATGATGTAGCAAGTCATATTGAGTACCCGGCAGAGGTTCAGCTCTCTTGCTCGGCCGTTGGCTGGGTGGACTGGGGATTGGAAGCAGTAATGTAATTCTGATGGAACATCTTCCCGCTCCTTAAGGCACAGTTTGCCGCAGCATCTGAAGATAGTGTGATGGGTGCCGCAGGGTGGATGAGTGGGATAGGCTGTGTGGGGGAGGTGTTTTGGTGGAGCGTGGGGTTAGCGAGGTTAATGGGGGGTGAGTGGATGATAGGTGAGGGATTGGTGGAAGGCAAGGTGGTGACGAATGTCGATGCAGGTGGCAGGAAGGCTAGTGGGTGTTTGAGAACGGGTGAAGGATTAGGGGATGGTGTGACGATGGCGAGGGGGGTAAGTGTTGGAGGGTATGATGGGATGGAGAGCGGTAGAGGGTTGGCTGGAGCGGGTGTGGATGGTAGGATGAGCGGAGAAGGTGTTGGTTGCCTGGGGAGGATGAAGGAAGGGTTGCGGAGGTTGTGGTGGAAGGCCATTACTTGCGGTGCGGCGCCATCATCATCAAAAGACCACCCGGCATTGGGAGCCGGTGGTTGAACCATGTTAACTTGTGCTGGTGCTGGCGGCTGCTGCTGAGGAGCGGGTGGATGATTCGGCATCGGGTTCTGATGGATGCCTAGGTCTTGCATTTGCTGTGGTTGCTGTTGCTGTGGTGACTGCTGCGGCTGCAGTGCTTGATGCTGCTGCACTTGCTGCCCCTGCGGCTGTCTCCTCTTCTCTTTAATCTCCACAATGGCCCTATGCATTTCGGCCCAGTCGATTCTCTGCCCTTCATGAAGGTCATATACCAGATCTCGGAACTGATAACATCCTTCTATGGTATGGTCTGGCTGCCTATGGAACATGCAATATTTGGTTTGGTCAACCGCCGGGTTCCAAACAGGCCGTTCCGGAGGGAGTTGAATTGCATTTACTGACATAAGTGCCGAGAAAATATCCGTAAGTGTCTCGGGCAATGGAGGATATTGGGCTCTCCTGGGAGCCGGGCGCTTGCTGTTTGGATTGTTGTTGCTGTAGCCGCTGGGTGGAGGGACGTTATGGTATTGTGATGGTGGTGATGGTTGTTGTGGTGTGGTGAAGGCGTTTTGTGGAATGGTGAAGGCGGGGGGAGTGTTTTGTGGAGTGGCCTGGAAGTTGTGCGGAGTGGAGTTTTGTGGATTGCGGGGGTTTTGATTGTAGCTGAAAGGTGCGGCCTGATATGGAAAAGCAACGGCTTGTACTTGCTCATTTGTTTGGACCCCCTCAATAACCGGCCCTTGTGGTTTCTTGTGGTACTTGGGCTTTTGGTTTCCGAATAGAGAATGGATAGGGGAGTCCTTGAATTGAGTCTGTATGAAGCGCGCCTGGCTGTAGAGTTGATGCATGTTAGCTATGTCATTCATTGCCAGGATGTTGCGGAAAGTCGGCGTGGCATTGGAGATCAGCAGTTTGACCTTCTCTTCCTCCGGAATGTGGCCCGGCACTCTGGCGGCCATCTGCCTCCATCTGTCTGCATAGGTGGCGAAGTCTTCCTCCAGCTTCATCTTCTCTGCTACTAGATCTGTAAATGAATATTCTGGTCCGACCCTGTCTTGAAACCGCTGAATGAACTTGTCCTTAACTACCTTGAAACTCTCGGCCTCTTCCAGTGGCAGAGAATAAAACCATTCCAGAGCAACTCCATCTAAGGATCGGCGGAACAAGTACGCCATGAGGCGATCATCATACTGGAACTGCGTCGACTCATATAGAAAATCCCTCACATGGATAAAGGGATTGCTGTTCCCCTCATACTTGCGATAGTTAGGGAGCTCAGATTGCAGAGGGAACCGAATGTTTTGGAAGCTCAGAATAGGAATATCGGCCAAGGATTGTGGGCCAACCCTTTTCTGGAGGAAGTCAAGTTGTTGCTGCATGGCGGCCCACTTGTTAAGCAAGTCCTGCTCTTGGGAGGGAGCAGGGGTAGCGAAGGACGCCGATTGTTGAGGAGCGGATGGAATGACGGTGGCAGACGGGGGAGGCCCATAGGCATGAGTAGAAGGATAGACAGTGGAAATAGGGGGCCCGTAAGAAGGATATTGAGCCTGAGATAGACCCGGATGGGAGTGAGTTTGGGCCACCCCTTGTAAGAAATCAGAAGGGTTCATGAGAAGCTGTGAAGCCACCGAACCAGAATTATGATGATCCACCTGGACAAAAGAAGGGATAGGCGATTTCCCTTTATCGAAAGACTGATGGGCTGAATTGGAAGATTGGCCCATCTCTATGCCAGCGAAAGTGATGGTCCGAGGTTGGACCGGAGTGAGGTCAATCAGAGCGGGCTGAACGGACGGCCCAATAATGGAAGGATTAGATTGACCCTGAACAGCGGCGGAGGGAGAAGCGTTGGACCCTTGCATAGCTTGGTATAGGACTTGAAGTTGGGTCGGGTCCAATTGGGCCATCATGTGAAGGACGGAGCCCGCGGAAGGAGTAACGAGAGAAGGGGTACCTTGACTACCTCCCACAGATGTGGAGGACGGGAGAGGGGCAGTCCCTTCTCCGGAAGGAAAGGTAGCAACCCTAGGGGGGTTTTCAAGGAGCCCTTGAGGAAGAGAGTCCTCTTGGGAGCACGGAGGATTGAAGGATGCCATGGTGGATTCGAAGAGGGGATTGGAATAGAATGTGAAGGAAGAAGCGACTGGAGAAGACGACTCAAACGGGCGAAAGCAACTCCACATGCAACCGACAACCTTGGAAATATGCAAAAACAACCAACACAAAACACACAATGAGCAATCAATCTTAGGTGTTCTAACAAGATGCAAGTGATAAGAGATGAAGACACTCAAGAATCAAGCAAGTTGTTTAGGATGATGCAGCAATATTCTTATGATTTCTCCTTTGGAACCTTAGTGAATTGATTGATATGTGCTCTCAACAATAGGTCCCTAGTAGGAGATGGATATAGGACTTGGTTTGACTCTAAGTGTAACCACTCAATCACTTATGCAACCCTAGACACAGGGTGGGAAAGGTACAACCAGCCCGGCGTCCGTGTGGAAATCCACGGCTTGCGGGGACTTATGGAGGTCCCTGCTGTGATTTCCTAGTCGGCCCCAAGGAATATGGAGACGAGAGGTCCTCACAACAAGGTAGGAAAATGCAATCTAATGTATGAAAGATGAATGACCCTATGTGCACCGGAGTGCATGCAAAGTCTAGCCTAACAATCTAACAATCAATAGTGAACACCATGATATGCAGATATGAGCAGAGCAAGAGGAGAGCCAGGTGTCACCCAAGCAAACAAATCACAGCACAAACTGCGGAAATAAATGCACCTCGGATGCGTACCTGCCAGAAGAGTAACGGTCGAAGGCCCCTGCGTCAGAGATAAGTAACGGTCGAAGACCAGACCGCCGAAAAATATATAACGCAGGGGGACGAGACCGTCAGATGAGCCAGGGAACCAAAAACCAACAGAAGTAACAGGAAAGCCTGTAAAGCTCACACAGCAAGATGAAAGCGGCGGTCTAATGCCCCTGCGTCAGAATTCTGTGACGCGTGGGCACAGGACCGTCAGAAGACTCAGAAAACCAGGATGAACAATGAAAACAACGGAAACAAAAGACCACTGAACAAATAGATGATGGTAGGTTTAAACAAGAATCAGAAGCACGATTGGCACAAGTTGTCCCACTGTGATCGCCAAAAAATTATCTGTTGATATTTATTTACCTATCTTTGATCTTACTTATGAGGTTTGCTAAGTAATATGGCAAGATGACAAACAAGCAATCAAAGATCTGCTCAAACCTATGAACATGTGAACATGAACCCAGGCAATCATAGCTAGCTCTAGCATGGGCATGCTATCTCAATCAAATTACGCTAAAGAAAAGGAAAAACACACGCCGGGGCGTGGAGCAAGGAGTAAATAAAAACACACCACTAGGGGTGGAACAAGCAAGGAAATAAAGATGTTGATGAAGGAAATAGCTATTGCCCAGTACCAAGGAAAGATGTGATCGCCACCAAGGTAAACACAAGTCAAAGACTCGAATATACCTTGGAAATAGGTGGATGAAGCACCCGCCCACGGGAGAGAAAACCAAAGAAAGCCTACAGATCAGCTTGGAAGTAACGGCCAGAGACCCGTGCATTGCTTGAAGTAACGGTCGCACCCTAGACCGCCAGAAGAAAGTGACGCTCCTGCACCAGACCGTCAGATAACCTACAGTAGTAAAGCTTGAATTCTTTTAACTCCAACTCTTCCAGCCGGCTAGAAGACTTGGGCCTCGTGCTAATGAACCTGTAAACCTGCCAAAGAAGTACAAAAGACAAGACAAAACAACTTCAATCAGCACTCTTCACAAGCATAGCATCAATTCTTAAAGAACTTAAGAACATCAAAAGGAGAGGGAATTACCGGGGAGTTTTGGTTTTTTTAACCCCTCTGGGCGTTTTTAAAAGTTGGGAGGATGTTTATATGCTTAAAGAACAACAGTGAAAAACGTGGAGGAGGAGGAGGGACAATGCTTTGTTTGGAGAAAAAAACCAAGGAAGAACTCAAGCATGTAAAGATGAACTTGAAAGACAAAACCAAAAGTACTCCCTTGACTGTGAGATAGATGGACGTGGGAAGCAACTCCTCCTGGATGAAGATGGTTCCTGAGTTCGGCAGCACTTCGTCGTGAATTGAAATCTCCTCCTCCTTGGCCATGAATTCAAGGGTGCTATTTATAGACCCTCAAAATTCATAGGTCGAGTAGAGGATAATTCAGCAGGAAAAAGGGATAAGTCTTAGCAAATCCTTGAGGATAATATCACCAAGAGTCCACAGAAACAAACAGGAAGTCCTGAGGATCGGATTAGAAAGAGATAAGGTCAATCCACGTTCTTATCTCAAACACGGAGTAGCAGAGAAAAGGCCTGAACTGCCAGGACTCCCGGAAGGAAGTAACGGCTGCACGATAGACCGCCACTTGGAAGTAACGCACCAAGGATCATCCGTTACTTTCAACCTTATCCCAGAGGATAAGATCAACGGAAGGAAGACCCAACGAGCTGGAATCTTCAAGGAAGTGACGGCCAAGGCATAGGGCGTCATAGGGAAGCAACGGCTGCACGACAGACCGTTATTATCAACGTGGATTCAACAGGATAAGCACGGAACACGTGGCCTTAAGCCTTAGGACTCTTCAAAGAGTAACGGTCTAAGATCCATCCGTTAGAAGGAAGTGACGCACATGTCTGGGACCGTTATTTAGCATTGAGATTCAAGAAAGAAGAGAAGGGCTTTGCTAAGCTTTATCCAACGAAATGCCACCGGGAGCCAATTCTTTATCCAGGAAAAGACCCAAGAAACAGGTTTCAACTGATCAGGAGACTCGATGAAAAAGCGAACAACTCGGAGCATCATATAGAATGAAAAAGGAGATGACCCGACTTATGGGTATAAAATGGGTGTCAACAGACACGATCACCTATAATCATCTGGTTAGTCAGACGGTACGCATAATAAATTTGTCACTCAGTGACAAGCACGCCCCACGCAAATAAACCTTTAATAAATAAACCAAATAAATCCATAATAAAATATTCTTAATAAAAAATCTCATCTCCCACAAGCTGGCACGCCCGGTGGGACTCAACCTCCCTTCATCTCTTCGCCAAAATAGAAGGACCATGGGGCCCCCTTTGAATTATGTCAAATGCTAATTATTCATTCGTCTTGTTTCTCTTCTTATTAGATTGAAGCAATGGCGGGTGGACTATCTAGACTTGCTTTCAGTTCCCGGATCATGGCCGACCATGCTGCCCACGGCTACCTTGCCGTACCTACTACCTTCGGTAACTTTTCCCCGGTCGTTGGCTTCCCCAACTTCTTGGGAGTTGCATTCGCGAGTCTCCTGGATGTGGAGAGTCCTGAACTTGTGGAGCTGAAGAACAACAAATCTGCGGCCCGCCGAAGTGAGGGCCAAATTAATGAAACTCTGCCAAAAACTCCGGTGATCGTGAGCTGCCACGTCCACCATATTGTTTGCCCAACTGTGGCACACGAGAAGAAGCCTACTGAGGGCAACAACAAGAGCTCCAGAGGAAGAATTGTTGCTGCTCCTGGGAGTCAACTTTCAGCATCTGGGAAGTCCATGTTGATCGGGGGCATCCGAGTCTACTTCAATGGTCGCGGTGCCGAAGTTCTGCCAGATCGGATCATCCCGACTGTGCCCACTCATAACACCTTCCAAGTGCTGACAAGCCGAAGGGTGAATTTTAATGACAACAAGCATGGGAGGCCAACCCCGAACTTGCCGAAGTTTAAGCAAATCTGGGTTCCCAAGAGGATTCGAGGCCCTGCACCAGCCTCACCAGGCTTCAAAAATTCTATGGATGTTCCCAATAGAGGGGGCAAAAGGGCTATGCATGTAGAAAAAACTGTGATTGCAACTCCTCCACCCGCCGCCAGGGCCGATGCAAGGCAGGCTGATATTTCCAAATATCCAAGAAACTTCAATCAAGCTACCAAGCTGATACAGCTTTCACATATGCCGTCTGTCCGAGTCCAAGTGCTGTCTCCTGCCATTTCTCCAGAGTGTCATCAGAAAGACATGACAAAGAGGGTCCAGGAATATTTCTATAACTTCAAGAATTCCTCCCTGGGGCAGCAAAGATTGCTTCGTGTCGTTAGGGCCGAAGAAGAAGAAAAAGACAAAATGTCACCCATGGTGGCGAATGAAAAAGAGAAGCAAGGTGGGACTGGAAGCTTTGAAAGGCCTTCACAAAATGAAAAGATGAAAAGAATTTCAACAAATGAAGGGCCAACTCTCCCTAGTCAGGCCCAAAGGGGAGTCAGAAAGTACAGTAGAAGAATGCAAATCCTCACCTGTAATATGACAGGGGTGATGAGCGGGCATGGCGCCCTGCTAAATGAACCAGAACGGCTGGCCGAGGTTGCCGAAAGAGAAGACCCGGTGACAGGACGGGGCAAAATTGAGGTTGAGTTACTGCAAGTCTCTAAGGACAAGTGGGTTCCTGATAAAAATAACACTACTCTCAATACCAAGATAATGGCATCTAAAGAAGAAGGGGTACCCCTGTCTTGATGCACCTTTGGTGAAGCACTCGAGGGCATCAGTAGCAAAACAACTATGGACCCTGAAGTGCTGATGACGTTGCAAAGGTACCAACAGGAGGTAGAACTACTGAAGATAAAATTGAATGAAAAGACTAGGCACGCTATGGCGCCCGAGGAACCGGGGGCACAAGCCGAGCCATCACATGAAGGTTTCAACCCTGGGGGTGCTCCTTCACCGGCTGTTCTACGATCTACAGATCAGAGTTGGGCTGCTCCCCAACATTATTCCCAGTGGCTCCAGCCAACACGGCCAATGCCCCTTCAGATGCAGTGGCAGGCTCCCCTGTTGGGGCCTTTGCCATCCAATGCTATGACTTCGGCCGCATTATCGATGCAAATCGCCCATCTCTACCCTCAACCAACAGATCCAGTTATGATGAACAAGTTGATGGTGGAGCAGATGATTGAGACAAGGCTGGCAAAGAGGGGTGGTGATGGTTACGCCCCCTTCGACATATATGAAGTGCCATATCCAGCCTACCATGCTGCCAAAAAATTGCCACCCGGCATCAATAAACTCCCAAGATTTGACAAATACAACGGGCAGGGCTCCCCGAAAGAGCATGTTGCACAATATATAGCCGTCATGGGTGACTTGGCGGCAGACGAGTCATACCTACTGAAGTTCTTCGGGTCTTCACTGATAGGACCTGCCTTCGAATGGTATTCCAACTTATCGGTCGGGTCTATCAAGGACTGGCATGATATGCAGCAGAAATTCACTGAAAGATTCCATGTCACCGAGGCAGAGGTGACCATGGCTGAGCTATTGGCAGTCAAGCAAAAAGATAATGAAACAGCTGCAGAATATATGAAGAAATGGAGGGATCTCAGCACAAGGTGCCGGTGTCCCCCGCATCCAGAAGATGCAATACAAATATGCAAACAAAATCTGAAGAATGAGATTCTGGAAAAGATGATCGGAATAGAAATCCGGTCATTTGACCGATTAAGTGATATTGCCACGGAGGTTGAAGATTTCTTCACAAGATATCCCTCCATTTCTTCCGGCTCAAGTCATCAAGTCACGAAGGTTGATAAACGATCGATGCTAAAAGCAGTCCATACTATCAGCCTCACGGTGAAAAGGCACAAATGGGTGCACAACCCTCCTCTCAATGAACTTGATGACTGTCAAGAGAGGCATTCTCTGCATAGCAAAGTAAAGAAGCTCTATGCCTTCCCCCGGGACCGGACTCGAGCATTATTCGAGTGGGCTATCAAATATAGCAAAATCAGGCTTCCGAAGCCAAAGAGACCTGATGATGTCAAAAGAAGAGATAATCCTTACTTCTGCCCCTACCATCAAATCTTGGGGCATCCTATTGAGGATTGCCAAATATTTAAAGACATCGCCCAAGGCTTAATAAAAAGAGGGGAGCTACAAATGGAGGAGGATAGAGTTGATCCTCCGCGCCCTCATGAAGTGCCTACTCCGGGGGCATCAATTAATGTAATATCTATATGTCAGCGACTGCCTGAAGAAGTGCCATAGGCCTGTAGCCAACACACCAATGAAGACTGTGCCCTAGCGCCTGAAGAAAAGCAAAGAAATTGGCAAGCATCGTCAATAAAGAAAAGAACAAGATCAATATCCCTTCTGACTCCAAGAGTCCCTGTTACTGGGGCCATGGGCTGGCCCGCTCCGCCCCCTATAGCTCCTGCTTGGCATCAAATAGCCCCTCCTGCGGCTATCAGAAGGCCAGTGGATAACACAAAGAAACAATCTCCGGCGCGGGTGCATGAAGAGATCAACTCAGCCGTAGAACGGCTACAAACTGTTACAGACATGCTAGATGAGCAGGAGCAGCTCAAGAGCCAGCCTATACAGGTCAAGAAGCATGCCCTTCAAGGACACAATAAGTCTCATGGGCTAACAAAAAGAATTAAAGAAAAGGCAGGGGTGTTCAATGCACCGAACGACCCACTACAGGGGCAGAGGCCAGCCATATGGGAGAAGGGAAATGAGAATACAAAAACTAAAATAAGATATATTGCTCTCTCTTGCAACATGCTGTCAGCACTGTCCAATGGGGCTCAAGCTGCTGATGAAGAAGATGAAGAAATTTGCTTTATGCCAAAAGGAGCAAATCAGGCGAAAGCTTCTGCCTCCCACCATGCTACTGGATCCGGGAGAATACCAAAACACCCATCAGCCAACAAGGGAACACAATACCATATTCCTCCCAGACTCGAAGGCATGAAACCCAGGGAGTTTATCTCGAAGAAACTGGGAGTGTCCAGCAACAATGACGGGATGCCACTCACCCTAGTCAAACCGGAGGCACAAGATAGCACTTCCGGCCCCTCTTGGCAAGGCCCCGCTATGATGGCACCGCTAAACCAGAAGCAGCAGGAAATTGAAATGCTGCAAAGGCAGCTGAATGAAATGAATCTAAGTCCACCTATGCCGCAACTGGCAGGACATCTACATGAGGCGACACAAGGTAGTGCTAGCTCACTTGAAGCTTCAGCACGGCCAGTCATACCCCGAGTAGCACATGATCTTACAAGGGGTATCCTCCCTCAACCACTCAAGCATACAGTCTCCCAGGCATGTCAGGGGGCAACTAAAGCATCTCTCAAGATGGTGCCAATGAGACCATGCAGGCAGTCAAATGAGCTGAAGGCAAAACAAACAATGAATACGAAGGCGGCCGAAGAGGAAGTCACCGAGGCCGAATTACAAGCATCCAAACAAAAAGATAATGAGTCTGTCATGGATTACATAAGAAGGTGGAGGAATCTCCATGAAAGATGCAGACATCCACCGAGCTACGGGGACTCTGTTCAAATCTGTAAAGAAAATTTGAGAATAGAAATTCTACGATTGATGTAAAACCGACCTAAGACCTATGATGATGTGATGAAGATGTTTTGATACACTTGATGTGAGACCAACTAGGATGCTATGATGATGATACCAATTGATGTGAGACCGACCTTGGACCTAAGTATGCAAGCATTCGGGTTAGGCAGCGGACTCACACTAGCGACTCACTCGCTTGGCGCACGTTAGTGCCCGAAGGTGACTCGGTGATGATGGAGAGGGTCCGAGGTGGGACCTTGTTTCTCCAAGGGTCGGCTAGCTTATTGCGGACCTCAAATGGGCCAAGGGAAGCCCAAATCATGGGAGGCCAACACACCAAGGGTGTGGGTTGAGTGGAAGCTCTCACAACTCACCCGCGGTGGTCACTCAATTTGGTGGCAATTTAAAATCGGACACTCTCTCACCGCCGACGGAGTAACTATAGCAATACTAAGCTAAGCAAGTCCATTACAGCAATGAGAGATGTTCAGGAGCTCACCTAGCCGACGTGAAGACGCCGACTCCGGCCGGAGACGGGGGCGAGCGGGGAGGCGAGGGTATGCACCCGCACGCCGCGTCGGTGTCGCTTCAACCTGAAATTGAAAGGAGTACAACACTACGCCCCATGTAAGGGGGGGGGATCTCGGGGTGGGGGTTAATGTATTACAACCAAAAGTTACCTCCACACAGAGAGGGGCCTTCAGCCGGCCAAGCAGAAAGGGAAAATCGAGCTAGAAATGATAAATGGTAGCCGTAGCCGGGTCTGCCCACTGTCTGCGCTTCTAGATAGGCAGTCGGCTCTCTGGACGCTACGGCCACTACCGAATTTTTCTGAAGACGAAACCTGTGGGAAAACCTTCGTAACTGGACCGGGAAGGTGCCTGAATTTTCTTGATTTCTCCTGGTACATCTGCTGGTCGGGGTAGGGGCTCGATCAGGGTAGCAGCTCCTCGGTTCTGACGGTTGCAGGTTCCAAGCAGCAAGATGCAGAGGGCGTCACAAACGCTCCCGAGCTCAGAATCCAGTGCCGTTGGCACCATTGGAACCGTAGCCGGGTCTACTTTGAAGCCGAACTGACGGGGATACCAAATGATGTCGGAGTCAACTGGTGGCTTCTGATCAGTGACGGAGGGTCGGTGCAGACAGAGGGGAGGCAGATCCGCACGATCCGGGAAGAAAATTGATAACTCCTGGTTCCGGATGCTGATTGAAGCTCTGCTTGTTGGGGATGGTGGAGGGCTCGAAGTAGAACACTTTTACTGAAAAAAGCTCGATCTGATTCCTAACAGGTATGTCGCAGTAGAGCTTCAACTCCGGCTCAGGTGCTCTGCCAGGGAAGTTGCGCACAGTCGGGGGAGAAGTGGTCTCACGGCCAGCTCGGAGCTCGGATCCAGATGAAACCACCACCATTGCGAAGATGACTCAAAGACGCTTGCAACGGTGCCTCTTGGGCCTTCAGATTCACTAGGATGTGATCGGGGTCGCCGCTGCAAGCAGGTGGTCTTCTGCAGATCGCCAGCTGCAACCTAGTAGTATCAAATGGTGTTGGAGTGGGGCAAGGAAGAATGGTGGAGATGAGAGAGAGAGGGGGGGTGCGACCCTAACCAAGGGGAGGGGTCTTAGGGGTGCCCTAGGACTGTGGAGGGAAGGGGGATTTGAATTCAAATGGCCTAGGGAAGTGGTGGGTTGTATGGGGGAGGGGGAAGGGTGCTTGGGGAAGTGGGTAGGGTAGTTGGGGGTTGGAGGGTGGCCTAGTGATTGGGGGATTCCACCTTGGGGTTGGGGGGGAGTTAAATGAGTGTATGGGGAAGGGGAGGGGTCTTAATGAGAGGTGAATGGGGAGGAGAGAGAAAATTTTGAATTTTGGGGTTGGGGAAGAGAGAGAGAGGGGGGACCCCTTAGAGAGAGAGAGAGAGAGAGAGAGAGATCTAGTGGGATTTGGAATTGGATTTCAATATTCATGCAATGGTTCATTAGTTCAAAATGAGGGGAATGGGGTCCTATATATAGGAAACCCACATTTTACAAAAGTCCCTGACATTTGACTCAATGACAAATAACCGAAGGGGTAGGGGCGCCCTTGGGCCAAGTCCAATGAATTGGGCTCAATAGCCTAACAAACCAACCTAATGACACAATACTTAGGAAAATGACTCACTAACCTAGGTACATGACTCAAATAAAGGGAAAATTACATGATATTGACTCAAAGAAAATGTGAAGATTACATGACTAGACTCAAAAATACATGACTAACATAATGGCGCTTGCCGACGAACAATCCGAGTCCAGAGAAAATGTGGAGGGGCAAGGGATGCCCTCATCATACCCCCGGGGTGGGGAAAACTCGACCCCGTCGAGTATGGGTCCACCAGGGAAGTAGTACGTCGAACTGCGGCTCTGGGCGATCCACGATCTCCATACTTAACCCGCGACCATAGTCGGGGAACGACGCTTCAGCTCGACAAAGTGACTCGGTCATACCCTCATGCTGGCGATGGGATCTTGCTTGCCTAGTATTACCGCCGTGTGCTCACGCCGGGCTCTCAGGCTATTTGTGGTGGCACTCCGAGGGTGTCTCTCACAAGGGTAGGTGTAAGCTCGAGGCACTCACTAGGATCCACCGCGGTGCCCTTAGAGGGTGCTGGATCCGCCACATGGGAAGTGGGGTGAATCCCAAAACCCATTTGAAAGTCCAACCCATAAGCTGGGTTGCCAAAGCCACTCAGATCTTGGCAAGGTCCAAATCCTCGTGCCCTCAGATTGGAGGTGTCCCTAAAGTAGAGCCACTCCAAAGCCGTCATCACCAAGTTGTCAACTTGGAACTCAAAGTGGTGCTTAGGAGTTTGTGCTCGCTTCTTGTGAATCCCACCGCTTGTTGCTTGATACTTGCTGGAATGCATATGCCATGCACTATGATGCGATGTGAGTTGACAATGTATGGTATGCAAAGGTGGTCCAGGACAACCACATATAGACCTATCATGCATTGATGTTATGAGGACGTTGAATGATTTGGGAGGACCGGGGCATCCATAGGTATGCATGGTGGTGACAAATGCTAGGGGACCCGGACATCCATGTATGCTCCTTTCATGCTTATGACTCATGATGAAAGAGGGTGGACCATTACATCCAAATATGGTCCACTTATGCTTCCTACTTGACATGTGGGTAATGTGGATGAATGTACCCGACGGACTAATCATGCCAAGCGGTGTGATGTGCCAAGACATATGAATTCCTTTCCCAAAGATGACTTCCTCATGTGGGATGGTGGGGTGGCCTTTGAGCTTCCACTCAAAAGGGTCGAAGGGATCTAGGTAGGTGGATATGGGGTGGGGCATTTTCTTGATCTCTAGGCGGGTGTTGCCTAAGGTCATGATTTCTATGGTGTAACCTGGGTCATGGATGAGGTGGGCTTGGCCCAACATGGTGGGTGAGGGTAGGAAAGGGTGGGTGGTGGGTGATGTGGGTGGGTCACGTGGGTACCCATACTCCCAAAGGAAGGGATCAAAGGGGTCATGGACTGGGTTTCCTAGAAGAAGAGACTCTATGCCCACATGGTCTTCACACGGTGGGTCCTCCTCCCTCAAGGTAATTGGACCAAGGTCGTTAATGGGCCAGTCGATCAAGATACTTGGGATCTCAATGGAAGTGGAGTGGATCATGATGGGTTTTTCATCCATAGAGAGAATGAGAAGGAGGTCACTAGTGTAGCAACCAATGGTGAAGACCGAGGTGATAGAACCATCACATGGGTGGATGAGACTAAGGCTTTTTGGGTGGGCCTTTCCTAAGGTCAATAAGTAAGTCAACCCTAGTTACCATTCTAAACTCTTGAGGAGATCATCCCAACCTTCTACCTCATAGTAGGATTGGATTGTGGTGTCATAGGAGTGGAGGGGGTCAATTTGGGATGGATATCCCAATGGTGAGAGAGGTGGGGGTGAGCTAGGAAGGGTGGGTCCTTGTTTGAGCCATTGGAGTATGACTTCATTCATGGTGAAGGTGTGTGGCTTTTGAGTATCCGGACTAGGAGAGGTGGGTGGAAGTGGAGGTTCTTGGATTTCCTCTAGGGTAGGTTTTTGTTTTGGACTAGCATCTATTTCCATGTGGATGGGTGTGTGGGTTTCAATTCCTAGTGTTAATGGGTTGGGTAGGTCTAATGCGGGAGAATTGGTGATAGCTGGAGCATAGTGCACTTGGGGTGGTGGGCAAGGGTGGACTTGGATTTGGATAGGAAGGGGAAGTAGAGGAGGCCTAGGTTGGGGAAAGATTGGTGTAGGAAGCGGGAGGTGGGTTGGGTGAGGGGTTTTGGGTTGGGGGGTGATGGCCATTATGGGCCTAGGTGGAGGGGTGGTCATGGGGTCCACTTGGGTTTGAGTGGTGAAGGTTGGATGAGTGGTGGTCCTTATGGAGGGAATCGGGCCGGTTAAGGGTCTCTTGCCCTTGGGATCATTTGGGGTGGAGGTGGGGGTTAAAGGGGCTTGACTAGTGTAGGTTAGGGGAGGGGGTTTTGGTTGGGGTGTGGGGGACCTTATGGGGTTGGGTGAGGAGGTGGAGGCCTTAGATACTTGGGTTTTAGGGGTGAGGTTTTGGACGGGTGGGGTTGAGGGAGTGGGAGTGCTCCTTGGGCATTGGTAACCCGGGTAGGAAGGGGACATATATTTTGCCCTAAGTTGCTCCTTCATGTCCTTTCAAGTGGTGACGGGAGTTTCCCTTCTATGTACCTTTAGCCCGACAATTTGTATCCAATAAGTTTCTGCCCGTTTGGTAAGTTACATTTTGGCAACCCATGCCTTTTCATCCTCAGACATAGGATACCAAGTGAAGTATTGGTCCATTGTAGCTTCCCAATCTAAATATTCTCTAGGAGAGGTTCCATCAAAGGTGGGAAGTGGGAAAGGGACCATCCTATCGTCCGTCCTTGGGGCGGGCCTATTTTCTCCAAGTTGATTGAGTCGGCCCGATATGTTATCAATCCGCTCATTAGCATAGGTCAAGGCTTTCATGAAGTAGTTGACATGGCCAGGGAAGTTATGGGTGTTAGTGGTAGGCATCTCTTGGTGGCTTGGACTTATGGAGTGGGCCGATTGATAAGGTCAATATGAGGTGGCCATACTAGGGGACAAGAGTGATGCACTTGAAGACTCTAAATGCATAGACATGCCCTAGGACCAACTTGATAGAGACAAGTTGTGAACTTGCTCTGATACCACTTGATGTAAAACCAACCTAAGACCTATGATGATGTGATGAAGATGTTTTGATACACTTGATGTGAGACCAACTAGGATACTATGATGATGATACCAATTGATGTGAGACCGACCTTGGACCTAAGTATGCAAGCATTCGGGTTAGGCAGCGGACTCACACTAGCGACTCACTCGCTTGGCGCACGTTAGTGCCCGAAGGCGACTCGGTGATGATGGAGAGGGTCCGAGGTGGGACCTTGGTTCTCCAAGGGTCGGCTAGCTTATTGCGGACCCCAAATGGGCCAAGGGAAGCCCAAATCACGGGCGGCCAACACACCAAGGGTGTGGGTTGAGTGGAAGCTCTCACAACTCACCCGCGGTGGTCACTCAATTTGGTGGCAATTTAAAATCGGACACTCTCTCACCGCCGACGGAGTAACTATAGCAATACTAAGCTAAGCAAGTCCATTACAGCAATGAGAGATGTTCAGGAGCTCACCTAGCCGGCGTGAAGACGCCGACTCCGGCCGGAGACGGGGGCGAGCGGGGAGGCGAGGGTATGCACCCGCACGCCGCGTCGGTGTCGTTTCAACCTGAAATTGAAAGGAGTACAACACTACGCCCCATGCAAGGGGGGGGATCTCAGGGTGGGGGTTAATGTATTACTACCAAAAGTTACCTCCACACAGGGAGGGGCCTTCAGCCGGCCAAGCAGAAAGGGAAAATCGAGCTAGAAATGATAAATGGTCGCCGTAGCCGGGTCTGCCCACTGTCTGCACTTCTGGACAGGCAGTCGGCTCTCTGGACGCTACGGCCACTCCCGAATTTTGCTGAAGACGAAACCTATGGGAAAACCTTCGTAACTGGACCGGGAAGGTGCCTGGATTTTCTTGATTTCTCCTGGTACATCTTCTGGTCGGTGTAGGGGCTTGATCAGGGTAGCAGCTGCTCGGTTCTGACGGTTGCAGGTTCCAAGCAGAAAGATGCAGAGGGCGTCACGAATGCTCCCGAGCTCGGAATCCAGTGCCGTTGGCAACGTTGGAACCGTAGGTAGGTCTACTTTGAATCCGAACTGACGGGGATACCAAATGATGTCGGAGTCGACTGGTGGATTCTGATCAATGACGGAGGGTTGGTGCAGACAGAGGGGAGGCAGATCCGCACGATCAAGGAAGAAAATTGGTAACTCCTGGTTCCGGATGCTGATTGAAGCTCTGCTTGTTGGGGATGGTGGAGGGCTCGAAGTAGAACACTTTTAATGAAGAAATCTCGATCTGATTCCTAACAGGTATGTCGCAGTAGAGCTTCAACTCCGGCTGAGGTGCTCTGCCAGGGAAGTTGCGCACAGTCGGGGGAGAAATGGTCTCACGGCCAGCTCGGAGCTCGGATCCAGACGAAACCACCACCGTTGCGAAGATGACTCGAAGACGCTTCCAACGGAACCTCTTGGGCATTCAGATTCACTAGGATGTGATCGGGGTCGCCACTGCAAGCAGGTGGTCTTCTACAGATCGCCAGCTGCAACCTAGTAGTATCAAATGGTGTTGGAGTGGGGCAAGGAAGAATGGTGGAGATGAGAGAGAGAGGGGGGGTGCGACCCTAACCAAGGGGAGGGGTCTTGGGGGTGCCCTAGGGCTGTGGAGGGAAGGGGGATTTGAATTCAAATGGCCTAGGGAAGTGGTGGGTTGTATGGGGGAGAGGGAAGGGTGCTTGGGGAAGTGGGTAGGGTAGTTGGGGGTTAGAGGGTGGCCTAGTGATTGGGGGATTCCACCTTGGGGTTGGGGGGGAGTTAAATGAGTGTATGGGGAAGGGGAGGGGTCTTAATGAGAGGTGAATGGGGAGGAGAGGGAAAATTTTGAATTTTGGGGTTAGGGAAGAGAGAGAGAGAGAGGGGGGACCCCTTAGAGAGAGAGAGAGAGAGAGAGAGAGATCTAGTGGGATTTGGAATTGGATTTCAATATTCATGCAATGGTTCATTAGTTCAAAATGAGGGGAATGGGGTCCTATATATAGGAAACTCACATTTTACAAAAGTCCCTGACATTTGACTCAATGACAAATAACCGAAGGGGTAGGGGCACCCTTGGGTCAAGCCCAATGAATTGGGCCAATAGCCTAACAAACAAACCTATTGAGACAATAGTTAGGAAAATGACTCACTAACCTAGGTACATGACTCAAATAAAGGGAAAATTACATGATATTGACTCAAAGAAAATGTGAAGATTACATGACTAGACTCAAAAATACATGACTAACATAATGGCGCTTGCCGACGAACAATCCGAGTCCGGAGAAAATGTGGAGGGGCAAGGGATGCCCTCATCAACGATGGGTCATTGACATTGAAGTCACGACCTTCGAACAATTGGTGACATTGCAGCCAATGCCGAAGTAATTCTGGCAAGGCTTTGCTCGGCCTCTACGGCCTCGAGACAAAAGAATAAACCAATCAACAAACCTCTGGCACAAGAAGAAGTTTGCACCTCAAATTTTGAAGCCTTCGAGCAACAGAAGAGGAAAATGAAAGAGGCATCTTCCGCCGATCCGGCAAAATAAGGGCCCTCATTAACGGGCAAAACAATGAAACTGTATTCCTTCCCAAAGGACAAGACTAGGGCACTTTTTGAGTGGGCCCGTGAATACGGCAAAATAGTGCTTCCGGAGCCAAAGAAGCCAGGCGATGCCGAAAGAAAAGACGATCCACGATTCTGTCCTTATCACCAAATGTTGGGGCATCCCATTAAGGATTGTTATGTGTTCAAGGACATTATTGAAGGCCTGATCAAGAAAGGCGAACTACAGATGGGCGAGTATAAGGTGGACCCACCGTGCCCTCATCAAATATCCGTCCTTAAAAGAGCAGCCCCGCGCGGCGTTACCGCCTCAACTGCTCCTCGCAAATCTGGCTGAAGCCGATGTCTAGCCGGCCCGCATAGCTTGAATGCGGACGCTTGCCAACAAAAGAAGAATGGCAAATGAAGCAAAAAAAAGAGAGAGAAAAAAAGAAAGAAAGGTCATGTTCTGGGGGCAGGCACAAAAAAAAAAGAAGAGAAAAAAATTCTTTTGAAGGAGGCCTGGATGGCTGCATCTGTCAAGGGAGATATCACTCCCCCCCCCCATGTCTTGGTTCATGCCAAATAAGAAACTACCATTGTGGGGTTGGCGTGGTGGAGCGAACCACTTATCCCCTCTCTGAGGGGGTGAGCGCTCTCCTATGCACCCACCTTGGTCTGTTAAAAAAAAATAAAATAAAATGGTTGAAGGGTAGTGACCTTACACTGCACTGCACTATCAGCATCATCTGAGCTATCTGTTAAAAAAAAAAGCATGAATGCAAGAAGGGGGGAAAGGAACTTATATGGTCAGCAAGGCCTCCCCATCCTCCTCATAGGCAGAAGACTCCTTAGTAGCATTGCATGGTGAATGCCCAAGGAATAATGAAATGATTACATCATCTGTGGAGGTGGGAGGACCCTGCAACTGTAGCTTCTAAGGATAAGCGTCAAGAGGAGGACACTTGGCGTAAGCGCCGGAGGCCCGAACCGAAGCTATTTGGAGCATCTCCTAAAGAAATCAATGACGAAAGAAAATAGCTATTGATCTGATGTAGAGCTGTCACTAAATACTCCTAGGGGGATCATGTTAATCAACAGTCCCACCGACACTAAAGGACCTTCATTGGACGCTAGGCCTCTCGTTTCAAATACGGGTCCAAACCCTGTTGGGGAATGAAAAGAACAAGTCCTCCAGAGTTGTCTGCACCCTCGGCTCCTTTATTCTCATCAAGCCAACAAATAAGTGCCTTTCGGCTTATAGTGGCCTATCTCAGCACCCCTGGTCCCACCAGAATTCATGGTGCCTTGCCGCCCTCCTATCACACGGGGATACTCCCCACTTGTCCCACCAAGACTAACCATCCACACTTGATCTGGGACCTATGCTCCCAGCCAATGCACTCTCAAGGCCTTTCGGCATTCAGCCACAACAATGCCATATTTGTCCCATGGGACTCTCCTATCACTGCCGGTTTGGATTCCTTGCCCAATGTCAGCCCAATAAAATCTCCCCTTCCTTGGCATAAGGCACTCTGCCCATGTCGAGCTCAAAATTTGCCCATCAGCCCCGTCGGGCCGAGCCCACAAAAGTTGTCCCTTGGTCGGAGGCGCTCTGCCCTATCCGAACTTGAAAATTACCTTATGTCCCATCGGGCTGGGTCCACAAAGTCTTTTCTTGGCCTGAGGTGCTCCGCCCTCGCCAAGCTCGAAAATAAGCTTCGTCCCACTGGGTAGGATTCATAAAGCCCTCTTCCTTGGCCTGAGGCACTCCGCCCTCGCCGAGCCCCAAAATTATCCTTTGTCCTACTGGGCAGGATTCATAAAACCCTTTCCTTGGTCAGGTGGCACTCCGCCCTGACCGAGCTACCTTTACCTTGGTCTAGTGGCACTCCGCCCTGACCGAGCCACCCTTTCCTTGGTCTAGTGGCATTCCGCCCTAACCGAGCTACCCTCACCTTGGTTCGGTGGCGCTCCACCCTGACCGAGCTACCCTCACCTTGGTCCAGTGGCACTCCGCCCTGACCGAGCCACCCTTTCCTTGATCTAGTGGCATTCCGCCCTAACCGAGCTACCCTCACCTTGGTTCGGTGGCGCTCCGCCCTGACCGAGCTACCCTCACCTTGGTCCAGTGGCACTTCGCACTGATCGAGCCACCCTTTCCTTGGTCTAGTGGCATTCCGCCCTAACCGAGCTACCCTCACCTTGGTTCGGTGGCACTCCGCCCTGACCGAGCTACCCTCACCTTGGTCCAGTGGCACTCCGCACTGATCGAGCCACCCTTTCCTTGGTCTAGTGACATTCCGCCCTAACCGAGCTACCCTCACCATGGTTCGGTGGCGCTCTGCCCTAACCGAGCTACCCTCACCTTGGTCCAGTGGCACTCCGCCCTGACCGAGCTACCCTTTCCTCGGTCTAGTGGCACTCCGCCCTGACCGAGCTACCTTAACCTTGGTCTAGTGGCACTCCGCCCTGACCGAGCTACCATTTCCTTGGTCCAGTGGCACTCTGCCCTGACCAAGCCACCCTTTCCTTGGTCTAGTGGCGCTCCGCCCTAACCGAGCTACCCTCACCTTGGTCCAGTGGCACCCGGCCCTGACTGAGCTACCCTTTCCTTAGTCTAGTGGCATTCCGCCCTGACCGAGCTACCCTTTCCTCGGTCTGGTGGCACTCCGCCCTGACCGAGCTACCCTTTCCTTGGCCTAGTGACACTCCGCCCTCGCGAGGCCCGCCGGGCTCTTGGACATCAATCCCTAGCCCCACCAATAGAATAAATAGTCAAATTCATCAATAGTCCCACCGGACAAAATATCTCGCATCACAGACGAGACTGCGTCGGGGAGCCCAACTAAAAAAAAACAACAACAAATAATAGCAAAATAATAATAACAAAAAAAAGAAACAAAAAGAAGAAACAAATCAAGATGATGAAGAAATGAAAACAATGGTTTGAAATGAACTTAATAAGTCAGTAAGACCAACAAAATCCAACAAACCCAACAAACCCAATAAAACCAAACAAATCAATAAACTCAATGGAATCGATAAAATCCAACAAACCCAATAAAACCAAACAAATCAATAAACTCAATGGAATCGATAAAATCCAACAGATCTAATAAACCCAACAAGTTAATCGACTCATCAAATCAATAAACTCAATAGATCAGATAAACCCCAACAAACTTAATTAATAGATCTGATGAATTTAACAAACTCAATGAAACCAATAAGCCCAATAAACTCAATAAACCCAACAAATTCAATAAACTCAGTCAATCCAAACTAATAAACCAATAAAAGACCTCTTCGCTTTGTCTTGGACCTTCTGTCTGAGCAAGGTTTGTTGATCCCGACATCTCCTCGGCTCAATGTCCATACTCTACCTTGGTTTAGACCTCACGTCTTCGCCAAGTTGGTCAATTTCGACATGACGTCGGGTTGACATCTTCACATACATATTCTACCCTTGTTTCAGACCTATCGTCCGAGCAAGGTTGGTTGACTCTGACACCTCATCGGGTTGACATCAATATTTAGCCCTGGGTCTGGGCCTCTCATACGTCTACAATCTAGTCTACCCTCACCTCAAACCTTCTATCGAGGCAGGGCCCACTGACTTCGACATTCCGTCGAGTCAACACCTATCCTACATTATACCCTTGGCTTAAGCCTCACGCCTCTGCCAAGTTCGTTGGCTTCGACATGACGTCAAGTCAACACCTATCTTACATTATGCCCTTGGCTTAGACCTCATGTCTCTGTCAAGTTTGTTGGCTCCGATAGGATGTCGAGTCAACACATATCCTATATTCTTCCCTTGGCTTAGGCCTTACGCCTCTACCAAGTTTGTTGGCCTCGATAGGACGTTGAGTCAACATTTATATCCTATATCCTACCCTTGGCTTAGGCCTCACGCCTTCGCCAAGTTCGTTGACTTCGACATGACGTCAAGTCAACACTTATCCTACATTATACCCTTGGCTTAAGCCTCACGCCTCTGCCAAGTTCGTTGGCTTCGACATGACGTCAAGTCAACACCTATCCTACATTATGCCCTTGGCTTAGACCTCATGTCTCTGTCAAGTTTGTTGGCTCCGACAGGACGTCGAGTCAACACATATCCTATATTCTTCCCTTGGCTTAGGCCTTACGCCTCTACCAAGTTCGTTGGCCTCGATAGGACGTTGAGTCAACATTTATATCCTACATCATACCCTTGGCTTAGGCCTCACGCCTTCGCCAAGTTCGTTGACTTCGACATGACGTCAAGTCAACACTTATCCCACATTATACCCTTGGCTTAGGCCTCACGCCTCCACCAACTTCGTTGGCTTCGACATGACGTCAAGTCAACACCTATCCTACATTATGCCCTTGGCTTAGACCTCATGTCTCTGTCAAGTTTGTTGGCTCCGACAGGACGTCGAGTCAACACATATCCTATATTCTTCCCTTGGCTTAGGCCTTACGCCTCTGCCAAGTTCGTTGGCCTCGACAAGACGTTGAGTCAACATTTATACCCTATATCCTACCCTTGGCTTAGGCCTCACACCTTCGCCAAGTTTGTTGACTTCGACATGACGTCGAGTCAACACTTATCCCACATTATACCCTTGGCAAGGCCCCACGCCTTCGCCGAGTTCGTTGACTTCGATATTCCATCGAGTCAACACATATCCTACATGATGTTCTTGGTTTAGGTCACCCGCCTTCGCCAACTTTGTTGACTTTGACAGAACGTTAAGTCAACACCTATATTGTGTTCTGCCTTTGGTTCAGGCCTTACGCCTTTTCCAAGTGAGTTGACTTTGACAAGTCTGTCAAGTCAACGACCATATTCTGCCCTGGCCCGGACCCTTCATCTCTTCCAGGTTGGTCGTGTTCGACATGACGTCGAGACAACAACAATGCTTTGTTTCTACCCTTTCCTAGACGTACCGCCTAGGCAAGGTTTGTTAAGTCTGACATCCCGTCAGGTTAACGTTCATATTCTACCTCTGGCTCAGACCTTCCGTCTGGCCAGTCAATAAAAAGACCCTTTCACCTTTGGCTTGGATCCTTTTGTCCAGCCAGACAACAAAAAGACCTTTCTACCTCTGGCTTGGACCTTTCGTCCAGTCAGTCAACAAAAAGACCCTTTCATCTTTGGCTCGGACCTTCCGTCTGACCATACAACAAAAAGACCCCTCTACCTCTGGCATGGACCTTTCGTCCAGTCAGTCAACAAAAAGACCCTTTCACCTCTTGCTCGGGCCTTCCGCCTAGCCAGGAAACAAAAAGATCCTTTCTGCTTGTGACTCTAGCCTTCCATCCAGTTGAAGAACAAAAAGACCCCTTCTATCGACGGCGTCATGACTTTTCGTCTAAGCCGTTAAATATCCATGTCCGGTGTCATGGCTTTCCGCCTAAGCCGGTAAATATTATGCCTTGGCGTCATGGCCTTCCGCCTAAGCCAAGTTGTACGGCGTCATGACTTTACGTCTAAGCCGTTAAATATCCTTGTCCGGCGTCATGGCTTTTCACCTAAGCCGGTAAATATTCTACCTTGGCGTCATGGCCTTCCGCCTAAGCCAAGTTGTACGGCGTCATGACTTTTCGTCTAAGCCGTTAAATATGTTTTTCCAGCGTCATGGCTTTTCACCTAAGCCGATAAATATTCTGCCTTGGCGTCATGGCCTTCCGCCTAAGCCAAGTTGTACGGCGTCATGACTTTTCGTCTAAGCCGTTAAATATCCTTGTCCAGCGTCATGGCTTTTCGCCTAAGCCGGTAAATATTCTGCCTTGGCGTCATGGCCTTCCGCCTAAGCCAAGTTGTACGGCGTCATGACTTTATGTCTAAGCTGTTAAATATCCTTATCCGGCGTCATGGCTTTTCGCCTAAGTCGGTAAATATTCTGCCTTGGCATCATGGCCTTCCGCCTAAGCCAAGTTATACGGCGTCATGACTTTATGTCTAAGCCGTTAAACATCTTTATCCGGCGTCGTGGCTTTTGCCTAGACCGGTAAGTATTCTATCTTGGCGTCATGGCCTTCCGCCTAAGCCAAGCTGTACGGCGTCATGACTTTGTGTCTAAGCTGTTAAAACATCCTTGTCCGGCGTCATGGCTTTCCGCCTAAGCCGGTGAATATTTCTGCCTTGGCAAAATGACACACCTTCTAGGCAAAGTTATCTGGCGTCATGGCCCTCAGCCTAAGCCAAGTTGTACGGCGTCATGACTTCACGTCTAAGCCGTTAAATATTCTGCCTTGGCAACATGACACACCGTCTAGGCCAAGTTATCTGGCGTCATGGCTTTATGCTTAAGCCAGTAAATATTTCTCCCTTGGCATCATGACCTTCCATCTAGGCCAAGTGGTCCGGCGTCAAGGCTCCTTGCCTAAGCCGGCGAATGCTCTTTCTTGGCGTCATGGCCTTACGCCTAAGCCAAGTCATTCGGCGTCATGACCTTCCGTCTAAGCCGACAAACCTCTTACCATTGGCCTGCAATTGCTATCCGAACCAATGAACGAAAAGATCCCCCTCTAATTTCATACCAACCCTTGATCCCTCCAGGGATTCATCATAACATGTAACACCTTCTCTCTGTCGCCGTGGCATCAGCCACCCACCTGTAAGAGAGTCGGCCTGCGGATGTACTTACTATGCTCTCAAAAAAAAAAGAAGAAGAAAAAGGGGGATAACAAAAAAGGAAGAAGAAAAAAATAATAAAAGAAGAAAAAAAAGAAAAAAAAGAGAAAGAAAGAAAAAAGAAGAAAGAAGAAGGAAAAAAAAGATGATGACGATGATGTGATCTATGTGCTTGCTTGCCTCACGTGCATGTCTGCCTGAAGTATAGTATTAACACGCTTCCTTCAAATTTCTAAGGCCGCGTACTCCCTTGCTAAATAACGCTGCTCTGATTCAGGCTATGTGTGCGTCACAGCACACTCTAAGGGACGAAAAGTCAATTCTCGGCGAGTGCATACGACTAGGGGAAGAGTCGTAGCTATGTTGCTAACACAACTCACTGAATACACCCTAGACAAAACTTCAACACTTCGCACATAATGTGAGCAATGGTCTTTAGTCATAGGGACGTCATAAATTCTTCTTAACACTTCATGGACGCTTAAATCTCTACATTCGCGTGAAGGGTGACCGTAAGGAAAAAGCTGCCTACTCCCTTTAAAAAAAAAGAGAAAAAAAATAAAAAAATGATGATAATGACAAGTGGAATGTGAATCTAAGTAGCTGGGAATCCTCACTGAAACAAATGAGGAGACTCACGCAAAAATGGTGCAGCAAACTCCACGATTAAAATAAGGATGAATCCTAGTAGCCGGGAATCCTCATTGAGACACATGAGGAACCTCACGTCAAACGGTGAAATCATCATAAAATCATAATATAGGATGAATCCTAGTAGCCGGGAATCCCCATTGAGACATATGAGGAGACTCGCGTCAAACGGTGAAATCCACAGTAGTATCATAATAAAGGACGAATCCTAGTAGCCGGGAATCCCCATTGAGACACATGAGGAAACTCACGTCGAACGGTGAAGTTCAAAATTAAGAATAAAAGGGGGTTGTGCGAAGCAACCAAAAGCCGAGAGTCCTGAATGTATATGTAGGCGATAAAATAATCCTCTAGTGTTACTCAGAATATCTGCACGTCCCTATATCTAGGGTCCCCTACCCACATAATTGCACTTTCACACTATGGAGGAATAGTCCTGGGTGTAGATTGTGGTTTATGCTATGCATATGTTCTATGCGGCGTCCCCTTTACGTATGCACATCTCCCCTAGTTATGCTTCGTGAGCCGCACTCTGTCCGTGAATCGTGGGCGCTGTCCTTATCCTATCCCTGTTATAGGGGAACTATGCTACATATAGTTATTCTATGCTTGTGGTCGTTGAATGCCTGCGTGCGTGGATGCGGCTATAACTATAAACAAAAAAAAGAAGACAATAAAAGTGAATGATGAAATAAAAAAAATTGAAAAAATAATAATAAAGTAATAATAAAAAATGATGAATGGATGATGAAGAATGAAAATGGAATAAATAATAATAAAAAAGATACATGCAATATTTTCAAACGGGCTATGGGCTACACCCGCACGTCCCGCTCTTTCGTCCCTCTGTCGCGACACCCGTGGGTGGGGGGCATTTGTTGACACTGAAAATATTCCTAATACTTCCTGACTTCTGCTTCTGCAGGTCGTAAGTTTTGATCTGGTGCTCCTGTGTCGACAGAGAAGAAAAGAAAGAAAAGAAGAAAAAGAATGGCGGAAGTCGAACAAAAGATGAGACCAAAGAAAATAAGAAAAGGAAAGATGCTCAGCTCCAACGGACAGCCGCTAAGGCAAGACCCGGGAGCTTGGAAGAGTATTCGGGATCATCCCCGAAGAAGCAATCAAAAAGCTACAAATACAAGTGAAGCCGGCCCGGCATCACAAATTATGGTACCGAAGGCCATGTGAGCGGAAGACCCGCGTGCTCGAGCCGAATACACATGAAGTTCCGATTAAGGCCATTCATCATATCGAGAGCTTCGTCAACGCCCCGTCAAGGTTTTCCAAGGGCCGTGGCGAGAGGAAGAGTCAACGGGGGCTTCCGGAACCATCCCCGGACCCATCGGCTGACCCGCGCTGAGCAAACAAGCTAAAACGGCACACGAAAGGTCATCGGCTCCCCTTTAAACGGCGCCACCAATTCCGGCGCGCCAAAAACCAATTGGGGGACATTTCTCTGGCGCCACCAATTCCGGCACGCAAAAGCTTGGCAGAAGCTCCTTCCCCGGCGCCATGTTCACCGGCGCGCCCTCCGTGGTGCCGGATTAACTTGTTGCTATAAAAGCAACACTTGTTCGACCCACTAAAAAAAGGAGGAAAGATAGACAGCAGAAGGGGGAAGGAGCTCGAGGCCACCAATCAAAGTGAGGGGTGCGAGGGTTCTTGGGGAGGAAGTATCTTCACCTGAGAGTTTTCCTGCGGTCGCCGCTCTGTTCTTTCTGAAGTCTCCAGCGTCGAAGAAGAAGATCCTCTGTTTCGTCGTCCGTTTAGGTGGGTCGCCGTGGTTTCCGGCCGATTCCCCTTTGCTTGGTTTTCTCCTTTCGTCATAATGTAAATGGGAGATGGGGGAGAGGCGATGATATGAGCCTACTCCCCCCCTTTCGCCATCTCTGTTACTTACTACCTCTTCCTGCAACCTCTTCTTTCATTCGATGTTAACGACGACCGGGCGGCAATGCCAGCGTTGATGTATGCAATTTGTACAGCTTTCCTTATTCGTGGAATGAATTTCGTGCACGATTGTACTAATGAGGCAGGGGGATTAACGTGGTTTTCCATCTCTGCATCATCTCTTCTTCTCCCCCCTGCGTTTTCTTCTTGCGGCCAGTGAGACGGCACCGTGCAACAGTGCCGGCGCCAGAATGGATGACATGCATATGTGCATCCCTACTTACCGTGCTTAAAAAGGAGGAATGAGCTGTGGTTGTGCTCGGTGCCGTCTCTAACTTCCCCAGTTACTCATCTTCTCTTCATCCGCGCGTTTAATCGTTTCCCTGCACATATCATCTCTGTACCCGTCTTCTCCGACGCCGGATACGCCCTGGTACACCATGGGCTATAGTAATTTCCCCTCTCCCTGGGGTTCTTTCTTTTATGGAGTGTCGAAGACTTCTCCATCAGAGATGTGCGCATGTATGTCTTACTGGTCGACCCTGGGCCTGTCCTCTTTCCCCTCCCTCCTGTTTCTGATCATAAACAGGAGGAGATAAGGTTGCCCCTATAAGCTTGATGTTTGGTTTCTCCGCATCATTGTTCTCTGAGTGTTAGCTCGGTGATCGCTCTGTTAACCTACTAATCCCTCTATACATATATACATATATATATACCTGTAGATATCATGATCAGTTTGCCGACTGAGTATGAGTTGCATCCGCGCCGCGTTACCATTCTTTTAAGGAGATTTGGTGACCGGGGAGAGGGGAACATCCCCCACTGTTCCATTGTGATAACACTCTGTCCACAGGGGACCGTCCAGTAGTGACGAATCTCCTATGGATTAATGAGTGAACAATAAACGGGTTAATCCCGACATCTCAAATCCACAGTCCCTAATGGACTTTGTGGTGACCGTGAGATGCGTGCCCCTCGTAGGCTGGCCCTCGGGATTTCCTTCTCTAACCGGTCGTCCCGCCTTGAGCGTTGAGTCGACTCGGGTTGCATACCCCTCGTAGGCTAGTCCTCGGGGTTTTTGCTCCCATAATGAGTCATCTCATCTGCCCACTCTCACCCACGGACTTGGTGCCCCTAGCAGGCTGGACCTCGGGGTTTTCCTTTCCGTTCGGGTTTCGTCGGCCGCCGTTGCGCCACCCGGCCTTCAGGGGTTGCTCCGCTACATGAGTATTCCCCGCTTCTCCCTGACAATCCTCCAGGATGGGGAGATGCTGCCGAAATTTCGGCTCGAACGAGTTTGACTCGGAACAATCGCCACGCTCGAGTATGAACCTCGCGCGAGCCTATGACTTGGCTTCCGGACAGCTCGGGACCGATCCGATGAATCATTGACTCAATAAATTCCCAAAATCTTCCAAAACATTTTAATAAGTCCAAAAATAAACCAATAAAATATCAGTTTCTGTGAAACGGGGCTTAACCGGCGCTACCGGCAACCGGCGCACCATAATACGGCGCGCCTTAAAACGGCGCGCCCTATCATGGCGTGCCCTCAAAGGGGCGCGCCGTTTTAAGGCCCCCCCTACACCTACGCATCTGCGGTGCCGTTTTAAGCCTACGCCTACGGTTCCCATGCCGTTTTAAGCTCTTTTCCTAAGCGTTCCACACCGGTTTAACTGCAACTGCGCCGTTTTAAGGTTTTGTTTCTCATGCCGTTTTAAATGATCACTCTCCGAGTGAATATTAAACCGCCTTAATGGCGAACACTGCCCCGACTTGGATAACCCATGGACACATCGGTATCCCTCGTAGGCTCGCCCGCAGGGTCTCTGTCCATCCGGGTCTGCCGGTCACAGCGTCTGGCCTCCCGGCCCTTAAAGAGCTTACCCCATTCCGTGGGTATGCCTCCACTTTTCCCCAAACACCTCGGGTTTTGGGGAGATGCTACCAGATTAACCATTTGTAATATAATATAAATAAAATGAAATAATAAATTAAATAATAAATAATATGGTTTTTTGCATTTTAGTCCCTACAAACTTAGTGAATTGCCAATTAGTCCCTCAAATCTGATTATTATCTTAAAAGTCCCTATAATCTTAGTCGTTACACGTTTAAGTCCCTACCGTTCATTCAGTTAACTAAACTATAGTTACCTCATACTAAAGGTAATGAAAATACTAACTTACCCCTGGGTTAAGTGTGAGAGTGTGAGAGAGAGATAGAGAGAGGGGTGCCTCCCCCCTCCCCTGCGACCTCCCCCTCCACCGACGGCCACCCTCCCCCTCCCCTGCGACCTCCCCCTCCGACCGACGTGACCTCCCCCCTCCCCCTCCGGCCTCCCTCCCTCTCCACCTCCGGCCTCCCTCCCCCTCTCCTGCGACCTCTCCCCTCCCCCCCTCCGACCTCCTCCTCCCGGCCTCCCCCTCCCGGCCTCTCTCCCCTCCAACCGCGGCCGCCTCCCCGTCATCCTCTTCTCTTCCCCCTCCCTGGACTCCTCGCCTCCGTTGTTGATCCCCCATCCTCTTCCCCCTCCCTTAACTCCTCGCCGCCGTTGTTGATCCCCCACCCTGTGGTAGGAGGTGGCACGGCAGATCCATCCGCGCACGCGGCATGTATGACACCGAATGCGGGGGCCGCCACCAAGGCATCAATGAAGGCTTTGGAGCAAGCAGCAGAACCACACGCGGGGGCCGCCACTAAGCCATCAGGCAAGTCGACGCCACCAGCAGCAAAACCACGAAAAGGTTGCGGGTCCAAGGGGCCAGCAGCTACTAGACGAGTATGGTCATGGCCCTACGCATTCACATGCTGGACAGCAGCAGATGTACATGCATCAACACCCAAGAGTGAGGGGCCAGCATTAGCACAAATGGGTGGTGGGTCACAGCCACTAGCACCATCCGTAGGGAGCTGGGCAGGAGTCACCGGAGAAGCACCGGCGGACGTTGAGGCAAAAGCAACAGAGTGTACGTCAGGGGATGCTATAGCCTTGGGCAAAGACGCCGTTGGAAGAGCTCGGGCTGGGTTGGGAGAGGCCCAGCTGAATACGATGAAGGAGCTAAGGGAGGGAAGGGCACAGAGGCGTTTGCGCGGATGTTTCCATACGAAGGTGGGTGCCCCTCGACCATGCGACGAAAGCCATATGCAGAGGCTGCTGGAGCTGGGAGACCTCCTGCAAGAGCACCTTCGCCGGCAGGAAGGGCACCAGAGCCACCCGCGACGAAACCGTCTGTAGCTGTGCGTTGGAGACCAGCAGCAGGTACCATCGCGGCAGGGCCACCGACTGCTAAGGCCACCTGCGGGAGGACAAAACCAGGGAGGGAGGGGGGAACCACATGTAAACAAAAGAAAGCTATTATCTATTTTTCTCTTTCTAAAGATATTGCACCCCTATGCTAAAATGTAAGTACCGTGGCTGGCAAATAGACGGTGAAGAAATCGTTCATAAGTCTCTTCCTGATATTATAGATCACATATGAATCCAAATTATCAAGTATTTCCAGAGAAATAATCACATTCAGGTTCCTGCAAAAATCTAGAAGTTCGCAGGCTCAAAAAAGATGCATTTTAGTGGCAGTTTCTGGATTCTCCTACCATTCACAAAAGAAAGAAACAAAGAAACGAAATGGCAAAGAGAAAGCAAGGATAGCTGGAGAATCCAGATACACCATGTACACATAAATAGGTGTAAATAAAATTTAGTAGGCATTTCCAAATTTCATATAAGAGGAACTTTTGGGATACTTCAGGAAGGTCACCTAGTTATGAGCCTCACACCTGTTAGAGTGTGGAGTCAGAACTCTTTCATTCGTGCGCCCTTGCACGGGATCACACTCTGCCTCTGGAGCACATCCACTGCTTCAGGGGAGCATTCCCAGCATCAGGGAAGCATGGCGAGCATTCGCTGCTCCAGGGGAGTAATCGCTGTCCCAGGGGAGCATCCACTGCTCCAGGGGAGCTTCCTCAGCTCAGGGGAGCATGGCGAGCATATCGCATCTCCAGGGGAGCATTCGCTGCTCCAGGGGATCATTCACAGCATCAGGGAAGCATGGTGAGCATTCGCTGCTCCAGAGGAGCAATCGCTGTCCCAGGGGAGCATCCACTGCTCCAGGGGAGCTTCCTCAGCTCAGGGGAGCATGGCGAGCATATCGCATCTCCAGGGGAGCATTCGCTGCTCTAGGGGAGCATTCACAGCATCAGGGAAGCATGGCGAGCATTCGCTGCTCCAGGGGAGCAATCGCTGTCCCAGGGGAGCATCCACTGCTCAAAGGGAGCTTCCTCAGCTCAGGGGAGCATGGCGAGCATATCGCATCTCCAGGGGAGCATTCGCTGCTCCAGGGGAGCATCCTTTAGTCGCTGGAGAGTAATCGCTGCTCCAGGGGAGCATCTTTTAGTGCCAGGGAAGCATTCGTTACTTCAGTGGAGCATATGATGTCCAGGTCTAGAAGGGAAGCACATGCTGTCACTGGAGGGCATTCATTGTCCCAGGAGAGCATCACTGGCATCAGGAGAGCATGCATTGCCGGCTCAAGCCAAGTCGACCTGCATGAAGAAGTGTCGACATCTGCATGAAGAAGTGTCGACATTTGTCTTGGGAATGCATGAACCTAACTGATGGTGGGGGAGCATCTGCAGTCGTTGGAGGGCATACTCGGTCTCAGGAGAGCATCCGGGGGGACAGGCGAGCATGCGCGACTGATGTATCCAGGAAGAGGGTTTCTATTTAACCGGGGTATTATTGTCTTTAATACCCTGACTAATGACGCCCTAATCTCCTAGTATAAAAGGATGGGCTCTCTCATTGATTTTCCAGAACAAGTAAAGCAGATGCTTCAAAATCAAACTGGAAAAAGCAGTCTTGCAAGTAGCAAATTATTTGGATGAACAAAGATTAATATAAACTCAACTTGTTGATGGTTCTTGCTACTTCCAGTTAAAGCCAGGATAAGCAGACATTGTCATCAACTTGACACATTGACTGTCAAAATTAGAGAGCACTATACCGATTTAGTACTAAGTTAGAGATGCACTGCAGAATCAGACAGGAATTCAGCCTAGGAAGGATTTGAGACATCACTGCCATGGAGGAAATCAGGAATGAGAACCAAGGAGAGTGACTGGAAACTATGGAAAATCATAGTCAATATTTCACTGTGGATTGACATAACAACTAATAATAATGACCAAATAACTCTGACTTTCCTAAATCTAGTAGAAAATAAACACATAACAAACAGCTGGTGGAGAGGGGTCGACCCCTTGAGGGGGTAGGTCGACCCCACGAGGCAGCACCGCAGGCAGGGACACAGAGGAGACAAGGGCAGGTCGACCCCACGAACCACGCGAGGGAGTCAACAGGCTAGCAACAGAAAGGTATACCCCTGCAACGTCGCGTGGTTCTCCTCTGTGATTGTTCTTCCTCTCTCTCTTTCCTCTGTCATGTTCTTTCTCTCTTTGGTGATACCCCTGCAACGTCGCAAGCGGCCCCCACCCCAACCCAACACGACGGTGACCCTCGCCCCCCCCTCCCTACAACCAGCCAAATGACCCGGAGCAGATCACCGGCGATGGTGATGCCATCTCCATGCTGCACGAGATTGCTGGGACCGTGTCTAGCCAGCTGAAGACCGCACCAACCGAGGGGGGCGGCAGCGCGCAGGTGGTGGCCGAGCAGGCCTGCTTCCTGCCGTGCTCCGAAGATGGGTTGCCCATCATCGGGCAGATACCTGGCGTAGAGGGATGCTATGTTGCCACAGGGCACAGTTGTTGGGGCATCCTCAACGGCCCTGCAACCGGTAAGGCCATGGCGGAGCTCGTCTTGGAAGGCCGCGCGACGACGGTCGACCTCGCGCCGTTCAGCCCCGCAAGGTTCCTCAAGGGCCGCAGGCGGCGGTGATGGGCGGCTCCTGGGAAGGGTACTGGAATGTGTTAAGTGCGTGTCTGTAGCTTCAGAAGTCTGTTCAGAGCAGACGCTTCCTTGGAGTGCTAATGGAAATAGTGAGGTGCTACTACATTTCCCCCATCGTGTGAGCTGCTACTTCTGTGCATGGCCCTTGTATTGTAGCGAAACCACCTTGAATTGCCAGACTGATGTTTGGAAAATTATAAGAACTATCAGACATAAGAAAATGGAAACACCCATTTCCATTTCCTTTTTTTTTTGGTCTTTGATAGTTCTTGTAGGATATGAAAGTGAAAAATGTCATTTATATTTCCGTTGCTAGCCTGTTGACTCCCTCACGTGGTTCTCTTATGTGATTGTTCTTCCTCTCTCTCTTTCCTCTGTCATGTTCTTTCTCTCTTTGGCGATACCCCTGCAACGTTGCAAGCGGCCCCCACCCCAACCCAACACGACGGTGACCTGTGAGGGGGAGAGAGGAGTGAAGGGTGTGGAGAGGGAGGCGACAACGGCGAGGGGTGAGTGTGTGCGTGTGCGTGCATGTGCGGTGTGAGGGTTAGAGAGAAAGAGAGTGAGACGGATGGGGAGGGGGGAGGGCGGCCGGAGGGGGAGAAGGGAATCGGAGGGCTCCCCTCTGATCCCCTCTCCTTGGACCTCCTCCGATCCCCTCTCCCTCGACCTCCCTCTTAGAGAGAGAGAGAGAGAGAGAGAGAGAGAGAGAGAGAGAGAGAGAGAGAGAGAGAGAGAGTCAACGTTCAACAAGGGTATTTTAGACTTTTTACACACATTTGATGGAATATTCTACGGAATATTCTTTTATGTGGACGGTAACAAACTACAGGGATTCATTTGTAAAATGTTAAAAATTATAGGGACTTTAAAGATAATAATCAGATTTGAGGGACTAATCGGCAATTCACTAAGTTTGTATGGACTAATATGCAAAAAACCCTAAATAATAATAATAATGATGATAAAATAAATAAATAATAACTAAAAATAATAAAATGAATAAAACAAATGAAATAAAATAAATAAAATAAACAAAGTCACACCGATACCCGGCGTGATCTTATACGGCGCGCACCGAGCACCCCACGCCGAATTAAGCCATGCAAGCCCCCCTTTATCAATATAAAAAATATAATAATAATAAAATCCATATGCGCGCCGTTTTAACCACAAAGCCCGCCGTGCGGTATTACATATGCACATATTTCATGTAAAACACACCCACCGCGCCGTTTTCACGTAACACAAACACACATGCACATGCTTTACGTAAAACACAACAAAACCAACAAAACAACCCACATAACATGTCTAACGTTCCCTCGTCCATCCCCTTCACATGCATATTAAAGGTAGTGGATGTAAAATACACCATGCATATAAACACGTAAGTGCATTCACAAGTAAGGACAAGTATACACTAACTCTTGCCCACATTCACATTACACATAACATTTCACGTGCATTAAAAAAAAAGAAAGAGAAGAGAGATAAAACAATTACAAGTGAGGGACGAGAGATGCATAACAAATAAATGATGGTTAAATAAAATAACAACAATAACAATAATAAGGGAAATAAAAATGATAAATAAACCACAAAAAAATAATAATGATAGTGATAAAGGAATAGCAATAACAAAGAATTAATTAATGAATAATTGTCAAATAAATGTCAATAAAGGAAATAAAAGATGCATGCATCTAATATAAAAACAACAATAATAAAATAAAATAAAAGAAACAAATAAATAAATAATAAATAAAAAGCATTCATGCATTTAAAATAATAATAACAAGAATGAATAGAGAATAATGAACATGGCCGTGTCAACTCCGGAGCTCTCACCTCCTCTAGACCCCGGGCATGGGAATATTGATGACCCCCTGACAGGTCGTGTCTGCACCACGGGATTAATCCCATTATGGCCACGGCATGACCTTGTCCTGGGCCGATAAGCCGTTGAATTCAATTCATCTCAACCGGGTTTTAACCGCATCCCCTTAATTTTCAAATATCAAATTTGCCACACCCTGGCATACATTGTCCCGATGATACACGAGTCTGTCCGGATACGGTCATATTCGGCCCACCTCATGGGCCCATATGTGTGCACCGTAATGCTATGTACAGTCTCAAAATAAAAAAGCAACGACTAATCGACAGTCCTGCGAGTAGCAGGGATTGTCAAAGTCTTCCCTAAATCTATAAATAAACGACCAAATAAACAATAAAACTAAACATTACCACCTTGCATGCCTGCATGATCTGACTCGCCGATATATCAAATGGTTATTTACGGAAAGCCGGGTTATGCCCGACCGGAGGCTCTCACTATGCGTGATGATGGTCCTCGGACCTAAGTTCTCCGCCCTATACCGGGAGCCGGCCCAATAAACAAATACTACCATATTGTGTGCTTGCATGCAATCACATCTTTACATATTCTACGGGCCCCATGGCCTCTCTATTTTGGCGATTAATCAAGGGTTTTCTCTCTTCTGGGAAGATGTAATTAACGCCGTAGCCTTTATGGTACGGCGGGTTTTGGGTCCCGACACGATCACCTATAATCGTCTGGTTAGTCAGACGGTGCGCATAATAAATTTGTCACTCAGTGACTAGCACGCCCCACGCAAATAAACCTTTAATAAATAAACCAAATAAATCCATAATAAAATATTCTTAATAAAAAATCTCATCTCCCACAATTCTGGTATTCCGCAATCGGGGTGTGACATGGTGTGTTTTCAAAAGGGACCACATGCTAAAAGCAGGAGTCCATCCCTCAGAATTTCCATGAGATCCTAAATCGTCAAAGGAGAAGAAGGGAAGAAGAAGGGATAAAGCTCACAAGAGAATTGACAAAATGCCTAAATTGCTAAGCTAAGAGCTAGCCTAATAACTTCTCCCTTCAGGCGATTTTGGACTACCTTTGGAGCACCTTTTTTTGTGTGTGCCCCATAATTTTGTTGAATGTCTAGGGCTTTTCACTTTTCTTTACTTTTTTTTCTACCAGGTGTGACCATGTCTAAGATTTTTTTTAAGAATTTAGATTCGGCTTCCTTTTTTCTTTTTGACTTTCTTACCTGTGGGGACACTACCTTCTTCACATGCTCTGATCTTATTTCTTGGGTGAGTCCTAATTTCACCTGAGCATGTCGTGTTTCGGTTGCTACACTCAACATCTTAAGGGCATCGACTGTCTTGATATGTCGAGAGGGGAAAGAAAAATGGATTTGAATCCCCAAGAAGTCGTTGGGATAGATACCAGCTTTGTGTTGTCATGATGTTTTGAAATCACGTGAGTGTGTGCATATTTTCTTGCCCATTAAGGAATTAGCTGCTAAGTCTAGACAAAAATCTCCACGATTCTGGTAGGCCAAAGTCCTAATCCACTGGGACTTTAGTGTGACCTATCCTTATCATGCAGGATGGATGAATGTTTAAATTCATGGCAGCTACCAGGCTACTAATTTTTTTCTTTTTTTCTATCTCTTCTCTATCCTTTTTTATTGATTGATTGGTTATGTACAAGTTTATACATTTTTTAATTGAATAGACCAGTGTGGGGTAATAGGAGAGCGCTTACCTCTTTAGGGAAGAGGTGAGTTGTTCGCTCCACTACGACACACCACAAAGGGGAGATTTTATTGATAGAATAATAACAAATAATACAAGGGCTAGGGCCGAATTGAAGGGCATGCAACCTTATCCAAACAGAGGGGGCCCTTTACAGAAATGGGAATGTCAGCCCAAGAGACCCAAGAATTCAAATAAGGAAGAGCATAGCCCAGGTTAGCCAGACAATCGACTGGCTAGTTAGATTCCCTAAAACAATGCGACATGGAAACACTAAGGGAGGACATCAAATAGTGGATGTCATGAACAATATATAGAATACACCAAGGGCAGGGAAGTCACACTTCACAATCCCGACCAGCACGCTCGAATCCGACTCGACCAAGACCTACATGAAATTTTGATTCTTGCATAGGCATAGTCCATCACGGAGGGATAAGGCTTCAGAATGAATGCTGGACAGGAAACCATGGTATGGCACAGCAAAGCCAAAAATAATGCTCCCATGACAATCCCAGAGAACGCCAGCACCACCAGCTAGGCCAGAATCTCGCTTGAAGGCACCATCCACATTGAGTTTGTACATGTTATGGGGGCGCAATGCGTTGAAAGTTATGGGTACACACCGGTAAACACACACCCCAATGCTACAATAATCGGATTTGAGAGGTGGAAAGCTAGCACGCCTTCGTGGGAATACCCGGGACAACATCCCACAAGTGGTTAAGACATTGGTGAACAATATGCTGGGTAGACATCGCAACCCCCTCAAATCTGCATCTATTTCGATTGCACTAGATCTCCCATAGGGACGCAAAGAAGATCATGTGTGCTATACACCCCGCCATGGAAGAAATATGTATCGACTCAAAAAATTGAGTAATAGACTGAGCACAAGACATATGTTGTTGGACAGCGCTAGTGAGCAAATTAGAGAAGTATGCCCAAACCCCAGCTACGATGTTGCTGCAAAAGAGAAGGTGGAAGGCAGATTCCTAGCAAGACTCAGAACAACAAGAGCATTTCAAACACAGAGAGATGCCACAACACATAACCAGATCATCATTAGGGAGGCACCCTTTCATAAGCTTCCAAACAAATACATACCATTTGGCCAGGATGTGAGCAGCCCAAAGGGCCGGCCAGATAGCCGAAGGAGCTACGCCGTGTATGATTTCCCTTGCATATCTGGCAATAAAGTGGCCAGAGGGTGTGGGGCACAAAATCCAGCTATCCTTCACCTCCAAACTGGAAAGGATATGGAGAAATATAATAGCAGGACAACGCTAGACAACCAGGGACAGATGAGCAGACCTAGGATCAACAAGGACCTGACTAACCGTGACCCACTTGCTGCTAACCACGTTCCACAATGGAGAGGGAATGAAAGACTTAAGGGGGCTGTTACCTGCCCAGATGTCAAACCATAATGAAGCCATGGAAGCCACAGTCGAAAGAACAACTCGATGGCGCTCGACGACAATGAAGGCAACCCTGATCCATAATGCCCTATCTGGTGCTTTGATGAGGGGGAAGCTTGCTTAAGAATAATGACATCGATGCAGATGTTTATCTTTGAAGAACCTGGACCACATAGTAGAAGAAGTGATCACAGTCCAGAGCAGCTTCACACGAATGGCCGCCTACATATCCTAAAGACTAATGATCCCCAGCCCGCCACAGCTCTTTGGTTGACAGATGACACCCCAAGATTTCCAGTGTCTCTTCGGGGCACCATCAAAGGATCCCCAGAAGAAGTTTGCAAGCAAGCAACCTTATGAACAGAGATGATAACAACATGAGGAACAACTAGCGTAGAAAGGGTGTAAAGCGGGATAGAGGAAAGGACATACTTAATGAGAATGACCCGCCCCCCAGCAGATAAAAGGTTGGCTTTCCATGTCTACACTTTATCATGAGTCTTGGCGACCAGATGAGAAAAATAAACAGCTTTAGATCTTCCATGAAAAAGTAGAATACCAAGGTAGGTAAAGGGAAGCTGTTTATGATAGCATGGCAAAAATTTGCAGGCGCAGTCCTATGCACAATGAAGGAGCTCTTAGCAACATTAACCAGCTGGCACGATAAAGCTTCGTAGTGTTTGACAAAGGTCATCATGTTATGATCCGATCTGGCGGAACCATTAGAAAAAAACAATGTGTCATTAGCAAACAAAAGGTGTGTGACAGGGCTACACCTCCTATAGGTGTGGTAATAACCAACCTTGCGAGAAGTGAAAAGACTACCAAGGCCTCTACTCAAAGCATCTTTAGCCAAGATGAATAACGCAGGAGCAATAGGATCCCCTTGTCAGAGCCCCCTTGAAGATTTGAAAAAGCCACAGAGAGAACCATTCACCAGAACAGAAAACTAGCAATTGGATAACAACGGATCAATAAGAGAAATGAAGGCCCTGGAGAAACCAAACTTCTAAAGGACAACATAAATAAAGTCCCATTCCATATGATCATACGCCTTAGCCATGTCTATTTTAAAAATCAAATTCTTGCCTCTGCATTTCCGACCCAAATTCTAAATCAACTCCTGCGCCAAGGACACATTGTCAATGATGTATCTCCCTTTGACAAAGACACCCTGTTCCTTCAAGATAAGAATGGGTAGGAGCGTAGAAAGTCTATCAATGATGATGCGGGAGATGACCTTGTACAATAAATAGAGCGGTAGTCCCAACAGGTGACCGATCTGTCCACCTTGGGGATCAGGGCAATGATGGAGGAGGTAGGAGCTCGCAGCAACATGTGTCCACAAAAATAAGATTTGACTGCAGCACAAACATCATCCTTGATGATAGACCAGCAAGAGTTAAAGAAGTGGCCAGTGACACCATCTGGCCTAGGAGCACTGTCTGGAGACATGCTGAAAGCCACATTCTGAATTTCCAAATCAGTAGGCACCACACACAAAACAACATTGTGACCAGAATTGATCAAGGACGATATCGGGTCTAAAATGTAAGAGTCAATGGTATGGCTAGTGGAGGAGAAAGCATCAATGAAATGTTGAACAAACATACTAGCAATAACATCCTGCTGCTCAACCAGATTCTCGGTTGAATCCTTCAACTAGGTAATGTGTGCCCACCTCCTGTTAGACACAACACAAGAGTGAAAAAATTTTGGGTTTTTATCCCCTTCCTATAGCCAGCGAATACAGGCCGTTTGCCTCTAATAGATCTCTTCCTGAAGGAGAACCCTATCCAAGTCTTGTCTAGCCAACCTGAGAGCCGCAGCATTGTCATCAGTGGGCTGGGAGTCATAAGAAAGTAGGGCATTATTAAACAAGTCTTCTTTCTACTGTAAGGAAATGAATACATTGCCAAAGATGTTCATGTTCCATTCCTTAAGGAAAGCTTTCATGTGCTTAAGCTTTAGAACAATATTATGCAGGGGGAAAGTGGACATGGGGGTAGACCCCCAAGTCACATGGACATCATCCTGGAAGCTAGCATGTCCAGACCACATCTGCTGGAAGAATAACCGTGAAGGAACCCAAGGCTGATAAGGAGCTAACCAGATAACAAGGGGGCAGTGATCAGAACACGCCTGGGAGAGATGCTAAACCTGCAGCTACGGGCAAGAAATAGACTAGGAAGCATTAAAGAACAAGCGATCTACTCTAGCCCAGATGCCACTAATAGAGCAACCATTAAACCATGTGTACAGGCAACCAAAAAAACAAGCGTTGTAGCAACCCGGATAAATATTAGGGATAAAATTTCCTAAAGAGATAAAACCTCTTAAAATAAATAAATCCAACAAAGACCTTAATCTAATGGGCCCCAAAGCTATACAAATTTACCAAAAGGCCTTAACTAAATGGGCCTCCTACATACATATAAACATAAACTAATGCGCTTCCCATATAGGTTAATATATATAATAACTAAAATCACTAAAAGGCCTTAAAAGCCCATAACCATCCATACGTCCAAAGGAGGAATAGGATATATATGGATATAAATATATATTTTCTAAAAAGCTAACCCTCTTCCCGTTCGAACCTACATGCAGCATTAGGGTTTTTGATTCAACTAGGAAGGTGGCTATAGATATAGCAATATAGAGATTACATGGGAAACTTTAGATCTATTAGGATTGTTTACGTGAAAATTTATATACCATTAGGGTTCTAAAACCTCCATCTCTATAAATAAACCTCCCCATTGACGAGCACAGACTACTGCTGCTCCTATGTTCGAAAGGAGTTCGTGCCACATCTTGTTGCCGTGAACAGGGAGAGAGAGAGAAAGCCCATCTTCTTCTTCTCCCTCTTCCTAAGTCCTGCTATTATGACTGTAGAAGAAGGAGCCTTGATGCCTCTTTCTCCATCGTGCTGCATCTCATTCGAAGAGAGAGAGAGAGAGAGAGAGAGAGAGAGAGAGAGAGAGCCTGCAGCTCTCTTCCTCCTATTATCATTCGAGCCACTGCCGTTGAAGTCACGAAGGAGTTTTGGATCTTCTTCTTCTATGTCTGTCGTAGCAATTGTGCCGAAGCCACGAACTACTGCTGCTACTGCATATTTATCTTCCTCCATTCGAGTATAGTCCTGATCGAGCTGATGTTGCTGCAGTTGCAAGCAACTCTTCCTATCGCGAGCGGCTGCTGCCATAGCTATTCTTAATATCTCATACCTCTGTCCATCATCCATATCAACCAACAAAGGTAGGTGTTCTCAAGATACGAAGCCCACATGGTTAATCACAGTAAAAATCATGCACGTAGGTCATATAGTATGAAACATGCTTTCTATCTGCAGGTTTTCATAGGTTTACCGAGTTCTTGAAAATAGCGACCCTGTCATGGGCGCTTATTGAATGAACGCCTGCGCACGCTATCGTTAATTCTTCTGAAATTACGATAGTGGACAGGGCATCATTTAATGAATGACCTTATGCTTAGCCGCTAATTCTTTTAAGTATTTAATAATTATCGCATGCATAAAAATTGATATCTACAAAACCTGATGAATAAAATTAATGCAAGAACGTAGTTTTAGATTCCTGATATTTTCCTCTACCTGTTCATGTCTTTACTTTCCTATTTTTGTAAAATTCCATCCTGTGAATAGTAACATGTGTCTATGAACGTATCTACTCGATGCGTATCAGCAGACAAAGAATGGGCGACACTCCTATAGTCGCTATGTAAATAATGAATGCCCTCACACAAGGGCACAAATTTGTAAATAACCAGTAAATTGAGCATATATGGAAAATTATGAATACGCGACCGAGGTCAGGGCGTCATTCAAAGACTGAACGCCACTATGCATAGCAGCTATCTGAAATCATAGACATTAATTTTGGGGAAAAATCCTATAATTAACGCCCTTATACAATGTCGTTAATTTCTAATATATTCATGAAAATTCTGATGTAATTCTTGATTGAATGACCTTTCAGAAGGTCGCTATTTCTTTAAGTGGCGACTTCTGTAGAGGTGCCGATTTCCTGTCTCTCAATTTTATCACGTTTCTCAACCCATATCGCGGGTTACTTGGCACTCTCATCTCACATCCGTAGATGGAGTCCGTATTTTGATTTTATCCATACACACTAACTCTCGGTGATGTTTGAGCCCTACGCGGGATATTCCTTCCTTCGGACTGGTAATTTCATCATAGAGACCTCCACAAGTCTACGCGAAGCCTTGGATTCCCTCAAGACTGTCGAGTTGGTTGTACCCTAAAAACCCTGGAACCTTTCTTTGTCATGTCATTTTGAAGAATCATGATGTTTGGCCCTTAAAGAGCGCTGTTCTGGCCTCTTTTGAGAAGTGTGCTATCTGTTCTGAATCTGCGACCTGAACTTGGATGCCAGAAGGAATTGGCGCCTAGTTAGGGGGCGTAGTTTGCTGTTATAGCGACCATGACATGGACGTTATTTATGAATGAGCGACTGATTGAGAAGTCGTTCATTCTTCATTCCTGTACTGTTCACAGGAATGAGCGACCATATGGTGGACGCTATTTCTGTAATTGGTGGCGACTGAGTGGGCGCCAATTATCCAGTTTCATGACATTGTCTTGATTTTCGCGTAGCTTAACGCAGAGTCATACTTGTTCAAGTTCAGTCCTTGAACTTCTTTGTTCATGAAATCTTCCTTATCATCTTACAATGAGTTATCATTTGGAACTCTATATTGTCTATAACTATAGTGGATGTCTAAAATATACATGACTCAATGTTTGTGCCTATAAGGCCCGATCTGGTCCAAGGAGGAGCACTCGAAAGTTCTTGTGCCCATGGGAGCTTTATTGATCACGGTGTGGCATTGCACTGAAGTGCATAACTATCTTGATTTGACATTCCACAACTCGTACCTGACTTGACATGACATTACTTGCGTGGCCCAGAATGGGTATTTACTTGCTTGATATTATGATAGCCAATTCACATGACATGACTTGATATATTTACATGCTTGACCATCTTGATTCATTCTATATGAATATCTTGAAATCTTGCTAGTTCGTTAACTCTTAATACTCTACTCTCTTGTCATTTTTATGCATACATGCATAGCAAGACTTGCATTCATGTAACATGTAATTACTTATAGCAAGCTTGTACTTGAGATATAATTCCTACTGAGCGTACGCTCACCCTAGTGCTTCCCATATTTTTCAGGTAATTCCGATGTCGAGGATCACTTAGAAGGGAACGGACATGAGTGAAGAGCATAGAGCCACTTGTCTATTAAATCGTCTATACAGTTGTGTCTTTTCTACTTTATTGAGTCAATCATTGTAATTTTCTTTAATTGAGTCAAGATTATCCTGAGTGCTTTTAATGGAGATTATGTAGTAAGAAGTACCTTGACAGTTATTATGAATAAAGGATTTGGTTTATCTCTACTTTTTGTGTGCTCTGTCTGTGTGTCGAATACACTTATGCTTTGATTGACATGATTGATATAACTCGTCATGTTATGACTACCATTTGGGCACTAGCCCAATTGTGTACAATTCGGACCCGTAAACTCAATGAGCTTGAAATCTAGAAAGATTATTAAAGAACCCTTACAAAATTCGTAACTTAACTTAGGAAAATTAGAATTAGGTGAAACTAAAGCCCATGCAACAAACATTGGGTAAGGAATAACTTTGGTGAAGAGTATAACTTCTGAAAAATAGGCCTAATTAGGGTGTAAGAGGGAGTTTGTGATAATGGGTTGAAACAGTTACAGAAAACACAATCACCCATTGAAATAATGATATCGTGGTCCACAGTCAACAAAATGGGATGAAACTAGGATAATTAGAAAGCTTGGGCCCTTAGCCTAAACTCTTCTGTTGAGATGGAAACCTAATTCGTACTAGAACCTAAGGTTTTGAGCCCTTTGCTGCCAACTGTCACGAAGAGGTGCGACTTTTGAGAGATCTCGCACATAATTAATTGGAAAATAATAACTTCATCTTTAGTTGATGAAATGACCTGAAATGAATGCCATAATTTTGAATGGGGTGTTAGCTACAACTTCTTTGTTGAGGTCGAGGCCAAATACTGCCTGGATACTAGAGTTATACCTGAATTTCCTTGGGCTACCGAAAGGTCGCGAATGGATCGAGGGAAAGTAAATGCTAATCTTGCAAAAATCATAACTTGTGGTAGGGATAATGAAATTTGATGAAACCATGACCCAGAGTTAGATCAAAAAGTCCTCTTGATTTCATCTTAAGATGTCCCATCCTGAATCTTGATGGAAGAGCGTGTCTAATAGAATGTATGACCGGAGGTCGAAGGGTCGCACCTGTTCAAACCCGAAGAGGTGCTTAGCGTTAACTCCTCTTCAAACCAGCGACCTTGGAGCCTGTTGGAGCCTTGAGGGACATGGGTAAACCCTTAAGAGGTTTGAAAACTATATAAGGAGGTGGGTTTCAAGAGTTGTAAACCTTTAACAGCCATTACCATCAACCCTCCACCACCTTCTACCATTCTTATGTGAGAAGAGAGTGAGGGACCTCGTCTCTTCGTGGGCGGACCATCTGGTTCATGGGTAGACAATCCGGCGCGTGGGTGGTCGATCTGGCACGTGGAGGATGACCCTTCAGCACCTCGGGGTCAAGGGGGAAAAGCTTTAGGGGGATCTGTTGTATGGATCTCATCCCAGGATCGTCGGTTTAACATTTCGAAGGTAGGCATGTAACCTCAAATTTTAGAGGTCAACGATGTATTAGAACGATTTCAAAATATTTTCTATACTTTAAATAGGGACTAAGGGTATGTGGGATCGACCACCATGTTCATTTTCTAATTTTTTTCCATCAAGTTACAGGCTTTCGTGAGTTTCCTCTGAGTCTCTATCGAAATGTAAGGTCCCTGGATAGGTCGATGCGCATGGGGGCAGCCTCGGGATAGGTCAGTGCAGGTCCATGGTAAGGTCGATGCACTTGTAGTGTAGTCTTCGGACAAGTCAGCACAGGTCCATGGTAAGGTCAATGCACATGTAGTGCAGTCTCTGGACATGTTAGTGCAGGTCCATGGTAAGGTCGAAGCACATGTAGTGTAGTCTCTCGACAGGTCAATGCAAGTCCATGGTAAGGTCGATGCATATGTAGTGCAGTCTATAGATAGGTCAGTGCAAATCCATGGTAAGGTCGATGCACCTGTAGTGTAATCTCTAGACTGGTCAATGCAGGTCCATGGTAAGGTCGATGCACATGTAGTGCAGTCTCTGGACAAGTCAGTGCAGGTCCATAGTAAGGTCGATGCACATGTAGTGTAGTCTATGGACAGGTCAGTGCTGGTCCAAGGTTAGGTCGATGCACATGTAGTGCAGTCTCTTGACAAGTCAGTACAAATCCATGGTAAGGTTGATGCACATGTAGTGTAGTCTCTTGACAGGTCAGTGCAGGTCTATGGTAAGGTTGATGCACATGTAGTGCAGTCTCTGGACAGGTCAGTGCAGGTCCATGGTAAGATCGATGCACATGTGGTGCAGACCCTGGACAGGTCAGTGTAGGTCCATGGTAAGGTCGATACACATGTAGTGTAGTCTCGAGACAGGTCAGAGTAGGTCCAGGGTAAGGTCGATGCACATGTAGTGTAGTCTCTAGACAGGTCAGTGCAGGTCCATGGTAAGGTCGATGCACATGTAGTGCAGTCTCTGGACAGTTCAGTGTAGGTCCATGGTAAGGTCGATGCACATGTAGTGCAGTCTCTGGACAGGTCAGTGCAGGTCCATGGAAAGGTTGATGCACCTGTGGTGCAGTCTCCGAACATGTCAGTACAGGTCCCTGGATAGGTCGATGCACATGTAGTGCAGTCTCTGGACAGGTCAGTGCAGGTCCATGGTAAGGTCGATGCACCTCGGCTCTGTCCCAATTTCCAGAGACTTAGAAAAACTGAGTTTTGAAAAGGCATTTTAATTTATAAAAATATTAAAAATTAGAAAATGATAGAAGACAAAGTTAGTACCTCACTGTAAAGATTTTATGCTCACAAAAATTCTTTACTTGTAGTTATAAGTCATTTTCTATGCATGTGTAGCATAGAAATAAACCTGTCCTCTTTTATACAGTAACCTGATCATGCTCTATTCTACATCAAGTAAGCTTATGTTTGTGATTTATCCACTTAAACCATTTAGAAGCATGCTTGTTATGATAAAGTTTCATACCAATATTTTTAAAAAATGAGTACGAATGTGAATGCGAATACGATGTGAGTGTTATGAATGGAAAATAACATCATTCAGTGAGGTTGGACTTCGGTCCCTTCTGTGGGATGGTGATACGTAACGCCGCAGAATTAAGAGAACCTAGGGGACGGCGATACGTAGTGCCATAGTTGAAATCCTATGATTCGTCCGATTGTTCTATGGGATGACAATACATAACGCCATAGAACGCTGTGGGCCTCAGGAGTCTAGGTGGGAGTTCGTTCTTGGGTGTACGCAGTACTCTTTCGTTCATTGTGTGTGTGGGCCTCCTGTGTTTACGGTAGCTATTCAGTTCCATGAATAAAAAAAATGTGATCTTCATGTAAATGTGATAATGTGTAACTGCTCATTCACCGTGGTTTTGTTGCATGCATGAGCATCTTATATGTTAGCTAATGAGCATGTATTTTCTCGTATGAATTATTTTAAGCAAATGAGAATGAATGGATTATGATATTGTTAACACTTGAATTATGTACGATGATTGGATATGAATGCGAGTTAACCCAGATTTAACTAGGCTACCTACTGAGCGTCACACTCACCCGTTGTGACACACGTTTTCAGGAGACATAGTGAAAGAAGCTGAGGAGGAGGCTGCAGCCGAGGAGTAGTACTAGTCCATACTTCATCTGGGTAGGCTATGGATGAATATCTCTCGTATATGTACGGTTATGGGGTGGCGAGCATGTGCAGACTCATGTTTATCTTGGAATAATGGACATGTAATTTTGGGATTATGAATGGTCTAATGTCATATATGTTTCTTGTAATTGTGGTTTCTCTCTCTCTCATGCGAATGTATACATGTTTATATATTTGTGCTTCCACGATACGTACGACATAATGTCTCGAGATCTGATGAAAGAAAAGAAAAAAAAATATATGCCCATAAATTGGGAATCGGATCTCGAGGCGTTACAGAGTGGTATCAGAGAATGAGAGACAAACCATGGTTACAACCAATCCAATTGTCCAAATAGTAGGAGAGGAGATTGGCTAGAGTGGAAAAAGGGTAGAGTATATTCATAACCCATTTTAAACAAACCCTCATTGGTAACAATTGAAACCATAAGGATTTAAGGGACATATTAAGTGTGGTTCTAATGGATACCTATGTTTAGGTTCACCAAGGAGAAGAAGACGATGGGAAAGGCCTAGGCGGGCAGAAGGGAGGCAGGATAAGGAAAAGGTGGCACGTCAGGAGCCGGTACCAAGGAACAAGCTGGGGGTTCCATTCTGCGTCCATTGTAGGTGAACCCATTCGGGACAGGAGTGCCGGAAGAAAGAGGGCAAGTGCTATGAATGCAGCAAGGGCGGACATTTTGCGAGGGACTCCCCTAAGAAGACTCAGCAAAAGCCAGTACCACCACAGGAGAAGATTCAGTATAGAGGGTGAGTTTAGGCACTAATGCGAGACGAGGCAGAAAATACCCCTACCATGGCTGAAGGTACACTTCTTGTGGATAATATTTATGCAAGGGTTTTGATCGACCCCCAGGGGGCTACACACACATTTATATCCACTAGTTTTGCTAAGCAATTGAAGAACAATCCCCAAGTACACACCAAGCTTGTGATCCCTACTATAGAGGTCTAAATCAATGGAAGGATATTTCTAGGGAAAGCGTACCTCCTAGATATGGCCTTGCGTGTCTCCATGGGGAGCACCAGTCTTATTTGTGCGGAAGAAAGATGGGGCTATGCGGCAATGCATTGATTACCGCAAGCTTAATTAGGCCACCATTAAGGACAAGTATCCTTTGCCGAGGATTGAAGAATTGCTTGGCCAGTTGTCGTCTGCTAAAGTCTTCTCCAAGATCGATCCGAGGGCGGGGTATCACCTACTCATGGGTATCCCAACTTCAGGTCAGTTAGGCCTTTTGAATTGATAAAGGATATATAATCTTCCGTTCCATCCATTATTAAGCACCCCCCTTTTCAAGGTACAGAGCAAGGAATTGGAATAACTAATTATGCAGAGCAATGAGCCATTTTAGTTTACAAGTCACATAACAAGCTAAATCTTAGAATTGAACTAATAAAAAGACTAAAAGCATACACTATAGCCTATGTTGTAGGTTACAACTATTTTAAGTGAGATGATATTCAATGAGCCCCTAAAGCACAGCTTGCGTATTACACGTGAAAGCTTCTTCTCCAAAATATAAGAAGGTCAACTGATCATTTATGTCTGGATTAGGAAGTATGACAAGAAAGCTTAAACCATTTTAGGAAAATGAAAAAAAAATTGAAGGGGGGACCATGTGTTCCTAAAGGTGCCTCTCTCATGGGAGTCATGCGATTTAGGGAGAAGGGCAAGCTTGGTCCTAGATATATCAGGCCTTTCGATATTTTGCAAAAGGATGGCGAGGTGGCTTATCGACTTGCACTTCCGCCTGCTCTATCGCATGTGCATCCGATCTTTCACATCTCTATGCCCAGGAAGTATGTCCCGGATGCCCCACATGTTATAGAGTACAAGCCCTTGGAGGTTCGGGCAGATCTATCTTATGGGGAGCAACCCAGTGAGATCATAGACTTGAAGGAAAAAGTGTTGAGAAAAAAAACCATCCGGCTGGTGAAGGTGTTATGGAGGAATTCTCATTCGGAGGAAGCAACTTGGGAGCCGGAGGATAAGATGCACCAGGAATACCCTCAACTATTCGGTGAGTAATTTTTCTTAAAAATAAATTTCTTGAGTTCATTTTGAGGAGGAAATTATTATAAGGGGGATAGGATGTTATGACCACCAATTAGGCACTGGTCCAATTGTGTACAATTCGGGCCTATGAACTCAATGAGCTAGAAATCTAGATAGATTATTAAAGAACCCTTAGAAAATTCGCAACTTAACATAGGAAGATCAGAATTAGGTGAAACCAAAGCCCATACAACAACCATTGGGTAAGGAATAACTTCGTTGAAGAGTAGAACTTCTGAAAAATAGGCCTAATTAGGGGGTAAGAGGGAGTTTGTGATAATGGGTTGAAATAGCTATAGAAAACACATTCACCCGTTGAAATAAGGATATCTTGGTCCACAGTCAACCAAATGGGATGAAACTAGGCTCATTAGAAAGCTTGGGCACTTAGCCTAAACTCTTTTGTTGAGATAGAAATCCAATTCGTTCTAGAACCCAAGGTTCTGAGCCCTTTGATGCCAATTGTCACAAAGAGGTGCGACTGTTGAGAGAGCTCACACGTAATTAATTGGAAAATAATAACTTCATCTTTAGTTGATGAAATGACCTGAAACTAAGGTCATAATTTTGAATGGGGTGTTGGCTACAACTTCTCTGTTGAGGTCAAGGCCAAATGCTACTTGGATACTAGAGTTATACCCGAATTACCTCGGGCTACTGAAAGGTCGCGACTGGATCAGGGAAAGTAAATGTTAATTTTACGAAAATCATAACTCATGGTAGGGATAATGAAATTTGATGAAACCATGACCCAGAGTTAGATCAAGAAGTCCTCTTGATTTCATTTGAAGACTCCTAGCTTGAAGCTTGACGGAAGAGTGCTTCCAACAGAATGTATGACCGGAGGTCGAAGGTTCGCACATGTTCAAACCCGAAGAGGTGCTTAGCATTAACTCTTCTTCAAACCAGTGACCTTGGATCTTGTTGGAGCCTTGAGGGATGTGGGTAAACCCTTGGGAGGCTTGAAAACTATATAAGTAGGTGGGTTTCAAGGGTGGTAAATCTTTAGCAACCATTCCCATCAACCCTCCATCACATTCTACCATTCTTATGTGAGAAGAGAATGAGGGACCGCGTCTCTTTGTGGGCGGGCCATCCGGTTCGTGGGTAGACAATCTGGTGTGTGGGTGGTTGATCCGACGTGTGGAGGAATATCCTGTAGCACCCCGGGGTCGAGGGGGAAAAGCTTTAGGTGGATCTGGGGTGTGGATGTCATCCTCGGATCGTCGGTTTAACATTTCAAAGGTATGGACCTAACCTTAAATTTTATGGGTGAATGATGCATTAGAATGATTTCAAAATATTTTCTATACTTTAAATAGGGACTTAGGGTATGTGGGATCGACCACCATGTTCATTTTCTATTTTTTTTTCCATCAAGTTACAAGGTTTCGTTAGTTTCCTCTAAGTCTCTATCGAAGTGTAAGGTCCCTAGATAGGTCGATGCACATGGGGGCAGCCTCTGGATAGGTCAATGCAGGTCCATGGTAAGATCGATGCACATGCAGTGTAGTCTCTGGACAAGTCAGTGCACATCCATGGTAAGGTCGATGCACAGGTAGTGCAGTCTCTGGACAGCTCAGTGCAGGTCCATGGTAAGGTCGATGCACATGTAGTGCAGTCTCTGGACAAGTCAGTGCAGGTCCATGGTAAGGTCGATGCACATGTAGTGTAGTCTCTGGACATGTCAGTGTAGGTTCATGGTAAGGTCTATGCACATGTAGTGTGTTGGGTCCCGTAGTGCAGGAATACGGTTCTAGAGGGGGGTGAATAGAACCCTCTACAAAAATTATGTCCAATTAAAAACATGAACCTACTCACTGCGGAATTAGCAAGATTATGGAATTTGAACTAATTAGAATAGACTTAATTCTCTCAATCTTACCGTACTCACTCGAACGGATAATTAGATATGAACAATAAAGCAAACGACCACAACACAAACCACAATGCACGGAGATTTTTAAGGTGGCTCGGGACCACGACGGGCTCCCTACGTCCACCCCTCACCAAATCAGTGAGGCTTCACTACTATATAAAATAGCCCAGGGATAAGTCCCCCCACACAAACGGAGCAAAGCTCCAACACACATACGTAAGGCGATGCCTACACAACCACATGGGAGTAAACTCCCAACCACACACAGGGAACACACCCCAAGATATGTCCAAGCACACACGCGGATATGCTCCGCACAAAACGACACACACGCATCAACAAAAACACTCGGAGAACCCTTTCTCCAAACCCCCACATAATATATCCTTTCAGAAATTTAAGAAGCGAAGGCAAATAGATGCATTGACCCCGAAACAAACTCTAGAGACTGGATCAAAGAAGATAAAACATGTATGAAGCTCCCCCTTCAAGAAAGACTCCGACTCTTCTTGGCTCGTTGTCAGATAACCGCGATTTCGGCGTCCTCGCGCTCCTCTCTTCGAGACACTTATTTTCTTCTTCTACCACGATCTCTAAATCTCCATGGAAGTAGATGAAAATCACCTTGCAAGAGCTCCACCACGTTTTCCCCCCTTTTCTTCACCAATACGAATGAACAAAATGAGCATTTGGGTTAAACCTCCATAAATTCGTAACTCATATTTATATGCAAGGTAGAGAGCCCAAAAGACACATAAAACCTTCCCACAATGCCTTAAAGGCATCTCCATATGCTTAGTAACCTTTGGGGGGTATTATGGTAAAGTTTCATGGCCAAAAGAATAGGTTTAGATCGGATTCGCAACTCCCGTAACGTAAGTGTCGACACCGACAAGCTGGACAGGCCAAAACACCAAAAACAGAACTCTGCCAGATAGGTGTCGAGACCTGGTGTCGACACCTACACCATGCACACACAAAATACATGAAAAATAGAACTCTAGCTAATAGGAGTCGACACCTGGTGTCGACACCTACTGGCTGCCTTGCTGCAGCCAAGGCAGATTTAGCAAGGTGTCGACACGAGGTGTCGACACCTTCTGCCCAGCACAAAGACTGCATAATGCAGTGCAATGCAGTCTGAAAAATCTTCAACCCCAATTGAAAACTTAATTTTTCCAAGTGAAAAACATGCATTAGAAGGTCTTCAAAACATCATTAAACCTTGGATTTAACAAGGAATATGGAGAGTTAAATGAGCAAGATGCTACCACGAGATTATCATGAGAAACATGCATGAAGGCATGAAAGCACAATCTCAACCTCCTCCAATACAAGCACACAAGGTGGGTAATAGATATTACCATGATCCACTTGATATGGGAGGGTTTAAAAGTCATCCTTTAACCTGTAAAAACATGATAAACCAAGAGGTTAGATGATAATCAAAACTCATGAACCAAGCATTAACTCTTTGAACTAGTTCACATAAAAATACATCATTGAACTAACTCAACCAAGTATTTGGCTTCACAAATCAATCAACAAAAATACATTCCACCAAATGACAAGGTTTTGTTATGATAAACATGGATCTCTCAATCACCAATATAATGACATGGGAGGTCAACCATTCAATCACAAGGCAACCAAATCTTCAACAACAAAATACTTCATCACACAAGTGTTAACAATTATGCCAAATACAAAGCATGCATAATATCATGAAACCACATTCATTCAAATGGCATTCTTGTTGATTAAAAACTAACATTTATGAATCATTATCTTATGAGGAGCATTGATATAAACTTCTCAAATTAAATTACCATGAGTCCAAGAAATGAGCAAGCATCATTGAAATCACATCCATCAAATTTCAAGTTACAAGGTTGAGGATATTTCAAGTCCAAAAATCTTATGAGGAAAATGCATGAAAATATCCAACCAAGACTTTGAAAAGTTATTTGATGAAATACATGAAATGTAGAAGAGTCAACGCAATGCAATGAGTGAGTCAACTCCCTTTTTCAATAAGATCTTCATTGATGCACTCCTTTGAGTTCCAAACATGAATCATATATTTTTATCCTACAAATTAAAATATTCAAGGCATGAGATCCTTAAATACAAATCATTCATATGACTTTCAAATATGAACAGAGTTAACTCCATTTTAGAAGAAGTGTTTCATTGATGGACTCCTTTAGATTCCAAGTATGAGTCATGAATTTGTGTTCCTACAAACCAACATAAATATAACATTAGTTCCTTGAACACCAAGGGTTCACATGACTTTCAAGAGTGAACATTAACTCCATCTTTCAACTCATCAAATCAAGATATAAAACATGTTTCTCAATGAAACACATGCACACACAAACACAATCGTTTTGATATCATTGAAACTAAACACGAACTAGGGGATGCAATAATCTCCCCCTTTTTGATGATGACAAAACGATGTGTGTGATAATACAGATTTTGCAATACAGATTTTGCACAAAACATTTGCAAACATTGAGCATACACCAATTCTCTCATTCTCTAAAAGATAACATCATTCATAAAGCATTGAGCACACACCAAATATTTGAGCATACACCAATTCTCCCATTCTCCCCAAGACAACATCATATTCATACAGCATTGAGCACACACCAAACATTCTCCCCCTTTTTGTCATCTACAAAAAGACAGGGGGTTATGTGACATGAAAGGAACATGTTAGCCAAAGGATATGATTCCAATTCGAATGCCAATTGATGTTATGTAGGGGGTCAAAGATATGATACCAAATGTTGATCAAGATAGAGGCACAAACATATGTAATTTCAATTCTCGAAGAGAGATCCTCGAAGATATGATACCATTTGTTGGTTGAACTCATTTTGGCATTTATGCAACATGAAGTGTCAGATTATGCATTTCAAATTGAACTATGCCAATTATTGGAAAGTATAGATTTATTCAAGATGATATCATGAATGAACTATATGCATACTGAAAATGTCAAATATGAAATATGCACACGATGAGCGTCATCTTCCAAATGCAATGAATATGCACTATGTGAATGCTAATCATGCAAGATATGAAGCTATGCACATGATGACTTCTATCCTTCAAAAGTAAGGTTTATACTCAGAATAAGACTCAAGGGGAATGTATGAACATGCAAGCACACAAGCATAATTGTCATACACACATATAGTACATATAGTAACTCCCTCTATATGAGGCACGGGTTAACAAAAGAGCATGTGATTCAAATTCAATAATGTAAGGCATGAAGCATAACTAAGATATTTGTACATACACAACTAGGAGTACTACATAAACCATGAATGTAGATAAATTCCTAAAATACATACATCATAAAAATACCCATGTGAAATATGAGGCAATGACTAATGAGCTTCAAAACATATGGATTTTCATATTTTCTGAAGAACACTAGAAGGTAATCTCCTCTCTACACTTTCACTTTAGATTCTCGACTATTGGTAGCTTCGTACAACCCCTATTTTGTTTCTTTTAATAGACTTCACCTTTCGGCACGAGTTTTCACATATGTCTCAATGGGGATTCCCGGCTACTTGGATTCGTCACACATATGGATTGTTATTTCTCCTTTCGACACAAGTTTTCTCCTTTGTTTCAGGGGAGATTCTCGGTTACTCGGATCCAAATATCACTTATTGAATTTTTGTGGGGTAGGTAGCTTTTTTCTCACGATTACTCTTTAATGTCCATGTAGAGATTCAAGTTCCCTTTAAAGTGTTAGAAGGAATTTCTTAAATCCTTATGCATTAAAGTCATTAAATTCATTGTGTGCAAGAGTGTGAGGGTAAAATTTTATTTTGCATATATAAAATGAATTCGACAAGACACGGCCATGACTCCCCCTAAATGTATGCACGGTCGGAGTCAAATCCTCCCCCTTAATATATGACATGTATCACATATGAATAAAGTCACTGCATTACTGTTTAGCAAGGAGGTAAGGCCTTAGAAAGATCAAGAAATGATTTCATGGTGTAAATACTTACAAGCATGCAATGATTCATTAAACATTCATGTAAGCATTAATGAGTCAAGATAGACGATTATCATGAAATATACGCATATGCTCTATATGCATGAATATGAAATATGCATCTTTTTATCATTTTGTATGCATAGTATGTGAATGATATGCAAAGATGCCAATGCGATGCAGAATGTCAGATTTTTATTTAAAAGTTCAAAATGCATTGCAAAATTCAATATGGGTGCAAGATGCAAGTTTTCAGTTTTTCATATGAATGATCTAAATGCACCTTACGAAGTTTCTAATGCATGTAACTTATAAAAGCATGAGAATGCAATGTAGGATGTAAATTTTTTTTAAATTTTAGAATATCATGACAGATTGCACAAGGAGACATACATATTCAAATGATGAGCAACAACCATTTTCTAAGAATTGCCCTTTTTGAACAAGGGTACACAAATGATCAAAATCAAGTAGTGCACCCAAATTATTTTCAGAAATGTTTAAAAAAAGATTTTCAATAACATTTCAAGAGCTTAGAGTATCATCCACAAACCAAACAGATTTTATAGGTTCCGGTATGAGGTGGAGGTGAAGGTTTGAAAACCCAACTCACACATAGTGAGCGCTTCTAGGTGGACATAATCCACCCTTCCACTACACACCATTTGATATACCAGATACTAAATTACACTCAGATGCTCATACATTTTAGATTGAAAAGTATTCAGTAGGCAAAGGCATCATGCTTATACCTCAAAATATTTTAAATTCATTCAACCAATGAGACATGTTCATCATAGCATAGTACAAGAATAATAGATCAAGTTCAGAACCAATATCTGTCAAATGAACAATTCTGCATTATAGAAATTTTACATTCTTGAAGTAAGAATGAATTTCAGAATCAATTTGAATGCACATGGTATTTCATAATTTCAAGGCAAATTGATTTCCTTCAAAAGACATGTTTCCACATTAGCCAAATAATTCAATTTCTGAATTTTGGTACAAGGCGGAGAGCTTTGATCCGAGGATCACCTCACGCATGATGTTAACTTCCTGACAGACTTAATCTGTCATTTCACACATCACCATTTGATATACCAAATATTCATTCAATAAAGACATGTATGGCTTGTGAAGAATTTAGAGCATAACATGAGAATACACCAAAATCTCATTCTAAAATATCAAAACCATCAAGTTTGACAATGAAAGAGCAAAGTTGGGGTTTTACCATATGAGTGTGCATTGTTCCATTTTACTGGAACCCCGTTCATTCTTTATTTACCTCAAGGCACACCTTCATCATAACCGACTCATTTATCAGATTTTGGCACCCAAACCCTCTTGGGTCCTTGGATGTTAGAAGCATTTCTTCCAAAGGTTTTCTTTGATATTTTCATTGCCACATTGTCATCACTTTCCATGATCCTGCAATCCTCAATAACATGTCCATGATTTCCACAATAAAAGTATTGAGGAGAAGCAGTTTTACCAAAAGACTTTATTTTAGGAGTAAATGAATTTTTAAATCCATTCCATCTTCTATTTTTAAAAGGTCTAGATTTAACAAAATTAGACCTAGCATTCATTTTAGAAGCATAAAAATTTTCTATTTTTAAAAACCAACACTCTTTCATAACATGTCCGTACTTGCCACAATGAAAATAACATGGAGATTCGGGTCTATGGAATGGCCTTCCATTATTTACATGATTTTTTGTAAACCAGTTTTTCTTATAGAATGTAAACATTTGAGCATGAAAGACATGTTCATTTCTGAATTTTCTTTAAAAATTTGATTGTGCATTTATGGCATGAAAATCATCATTTTGTTTCACAAAGTAATTTTCCATCACATGGCCTAGTTTGTGATAATGGAAGCAAGAACCATTTCCTTGTCTCTTGAAAATAAATTTATGTTTGCATGCTTTTTCATCATCTATTTTCATGACAACACAATCATTCATTTCATGGCCATGCATGTCACAATAGAAACATTCAACATTCAATTTCTTTTTTCACCCATTTTGAACTTTTTGAAACCCTTTTTGCATGATGGGTTTTGTGTTGAGATTTTTCTTTTTTTCAAAACTATTTTCAGAAATTTTCATTTGAGAAGTGGACGGAGGTGCTTTGGAAGTACTGGGAAAATCAGATACATGAACAAAAGAGGTTGTCATTTTGTGCTTAAAAGATTTTTTATTGACCGGGGTATATCCAAGACCCTCTTTTTGAAAATTCACCTTGACACCAAGCATTTTATCTAAGTTCTCCTTCCCTTTGACAAATCTAGACAGGTCATTTTTTAAATCATTTATCTCTTTCTCACATGTAAGGATTTTCTCACTCAGCAAGTAATTCACAGATTGCAAGTTTTCATTCTCTTTCAAGATTTCCTTGTTTTCATCATTTATGGCATGCAGTTTTTCAGCTAAGTTTTCAAGAGCTATCTCAGTTTCATCAAACTTTGAGATCTTAGTAAGTAACTGTTCATTCTCATGCTTCAACAATGAGATTTCTTTTTGAAGCTTATCAAAGCATCTCAATCTTCCCTCTAGCAAGGAATTCTGAATTAACATAGCACCATTTTTCTTTTTAAGATCTTCATTTTCATCCATGATGCTCTTGTTATCAATTTCAGAATCAAGTAATTTCTCAAACAACTTATCATTATCAGACAAGGAAGCTAACTTGTTTCTAAGATATTTTTGTGTTTCTTCAAGCAATGAAATCTTAGACAACAAGTGTTTATTTTGATCAAGTAAATCATGGGAATCCGTATCAATTTCAAGAGCAGTATTAGATTTTCTAAACACCTCAAGCTCTTCATTCATACAAGACATCTCATCTGAAAATAATTCAACTTTAGATTCTAGCAGTTCTTTTTCATATTCTAGGTTCTCAATCTTTGACTCCAAAGTTTTACAATTTTCACAGGAAGGATTATCATGCATATTCTCATTAATCTTCCTTTTCAAGGTTTTATTTTTAGATTTGAGTTTCTTGCATTTATCATACAGTTCAGCATATGCCATTTGCCATTCCTCAATAAGGAGTTCTTCGGATTCAGAATTTACCTCATCATATTTTTCATCATTGAGTTGATCATCATTGTCAGCCATGAGATAATTTTATCCTTCCATCTCTTGAGCTTTGATCAACTGATCCATAAGCTCGTTTGCCGTTCTACAAGAAGAAACAAATAGAAACATATGAGTATCAATAGCACTTTTCAATAAACTTAAGACAATGACATTTTCATGGTTCTTCAATTTATCTTGACTAGACCACTTTGTCTCATCTAGAGGCAATATATGAGGACTATCATAAATCAACTTCCAAAGAATAGGATTAACTGAATTGATCAGCCCACACATTTTACCTGACCATGAAGTAAAATCAGAACCATTAAAAATAGTAAGGCAATTCATCGACATATGCTCAACAAAAAATTTCATGATTGTAGAATGCACTAGGATCACTCTGTAAATCGTGAGATCTAGGGACAGTAGAGCCTCGCTCTGATACCAATTGTTGGGTCCCGTAGTGTAGGAATACGGTTCTAGAGGGGGGGTGAATAGAACCCTCTACAAAAATTATGTCCAATTAAAAAGATGAACCTACTCACAGCGGAATTAGCAAGATTAGCAAGATTGAGGAATTTGAACTAATTAGAATAGACTTGATTCTCTCAATCTTACCATACTCACTCGAACGGATAATTAGATATGAATAATAAAGCAAACCACCACAACACAAATCACAATGCACGAGAACTTTTAAGGTGGTTCGGGACCACGACGGGCTCCCTACGTCCACCCCTCACCAAACCGATGAGGCTTCACTGCTGTATAAAACAGCCCCGGGATAAGTCCCCCCACACACATGGAGCCAAGCTCCAACACACACGCGTAGGGCGACGCCTACACAACCACACAGGAGTAAACTCCCAACCACAAACGGGGAACACACCCCAAGATATGTCCAAGCACACACGCGGATATGCTCTGCACAAAACGACACACACGCGTCAACAAAAACACTCCGAGAACCCTTTCTCCGAACCCCCACATAATATATCCTTTCAGAAATTTAAGAAGCGAAGGCATATAGATGCATTAACCCCCAAACAAACTCTAGAGACTGGATCAAAGAAGATAAAATATGTATGAAGCTCCCCCTTCAAGAAAGACTCCGACTCTTCTTGGCTCATTGTCGGATGGCCGCGATTTCGGCGTCCTCGCGTTCCTATCTTCGAGACGCTTATTTTCTTCTTCTACCACGATCTCTAAATCTCCATGAAAGTAGATTAAAACCACCTTGCAAGAGCACCACCACGTTTTCCCCCCTTTTTCTTCACCAGTACAAAAGAACAAAATGAGCATTAGGGTTAATCCTCCACAAATTCGTAACTCATATTTATATGTAAGGTAGAGAGCCTAAAAGACACATAAAACATTCCAACAATGCCTTAAAGACATCTCCATATGCTTAGTAACCTTTGGAGGGTAGTATGGTAAAGTTTCATGGCTAAAAGAATAGGTTTAGATCAGATTCGCAACTCCCGTGACGTAAGTGTCGACACCTGGTGTCGACACCGGCAAGCTGGACATGCCAAAACACCAAAAACAGAACTCTGCCAGATAGGTGTCGAGACCTGGGGTCGACACCTACACCCTGCACACACAAAATATATGAAAAATAGAACTCTGGATAATAGGTGTCGACACCTAGTGTCGACACCTACTGGCTACCTTGCGCAGCCAAGGCAGATTCAACAAGGTGTCGACACCTTCGGCCCAGTACAAAGACTGCATAATGCAGTTCGATGCAGTCTGAAAAATCTTCAACCCCAATTGAAAACTTGATTTTTCCAAGTGAAAAACATACATTAGAAGGTCTTCAAAACATCATTAAACATTGGATTCAACAAGGAATATGGAGAGTTAAATGAGCAAGATGCTACCACGAGACTATCATGAGAAACATGCATGAAGGCATGAAAGCACAACCTCAACATCTTCCAATACAAACACACAAGGTGGGTAATAGATATTACCATGATCCACTTGATATGGGAGGGTTTAAAAGCCATCCTTTAACCTGTAAAAACATGATAAACCAAGAGGTTAGATGATAATCAAAACTCATGAACCAAGCATTAACTCTTTGAACTAGTTCACATAAAAATACATCATTGAACTAACTCAACCAAGTACTTGGCTTCTCAAATCAATCAACAAAAATAGATCGCACCAAATGACAAGGTTTTGTTATGATAAACATGGATCTCTCAATCACCAAATATAATGACATGGGAGGTCAACCATTCAATCACAAGGCAGCCAAATCTTCAACAACAAAATACTTCATCACACAAGTGTTAACAATTATGCCAAATGCAAAGTATGCATAATATCATGAAACCACATTCATTAAAATGACATTCTTGTTGATTAAAAACTAACATTTATGAATCATTATCTTATATGGAGCATTGATATACACTTCCCAAATTAAATTACCATGAGTCCAAGAAACGAGCAAGCATCATTGAAATCACATCCATCAAATTTCAAGTTACATGGTTTAGGATATTTCAAGCCCAAAAATCTTATGAGGAAAACGCATGAAAATATCCAACCAAGACTTTGAAAAGCTATTTGATGAAATGCATGAAATGTAGAAGAGTCAACGCAATGCAATGAGTGAGTCAACTCCCCTTTTCAATAAGGTCTTCATTAATGCACTCCTTTGAGTTCCAAACATGAATCATGAATTTTTATCCTGCAAATCAAAATATTCAAGGCATGAGATCCTTAAATACAAATCATTCATATGACTTTCAAATATGAATAGAGTTAACTCTTTTAGAAGAAGTGTTTCATTGATGGACTCCTTTAGATTCCAAGTATGAGCCATGAATTTGTGTTCCTACAAACCAACATAAAAATAACATTAGTTCCTTAAACACCAAGGGTTCACATGACTTTCAAGAGTGAACATTGACTCTATCTTTTAACTCATCAAATCAAGATATAAAACATGTTGCTCAATGAAACACATACACACACAAACACAATCGTTTTGATATCATTGAAACCAAACACGAACTAGGGGATGCAACATAGTGTAGTCTCAGGATAGGTCAGTGTAGGTCCATGGTAAGGTCGATGCACATGGGGACAGCCTCTGGACCGGTCAATGCAGGTCCATGGTAAGGTCGATGCACATGTAGTGCAGTCTCTAGACAAGTCAGTGCAGGTCCATGGTAAGGTCGATGCACATGTAGTGCAGTCTCTGGATAGTTCAATGTTGGTCCATGGTAAGGTCTATGCACATGTAGTGCAGTCTCTGGACAGGTCAGTGCAGGTCCATGGTAAGGACGATGCACATGTAGTGCAGTCTCTGGAAAGGTCAGTGCAGGTCCATGGTAGGTCGATGCACCTGTGTTGCAGTCTTCAGACATGTTAGTGCATGTGGGCCTCAGGAGTCTAGGTGGGAGTTCGTTCTCGGGTCTACGCAGTACTCTTTCGTTTGTTGTGTGTGTGGGGCTCCTGTGTTTGCGGCAGTTATTCAGTTCCATGAATAATGAAAATATGATCCTCGTGAAAATGTGATAATGTGTAACTACTCATTCACCGTGGTTTTGTTGCATGCATGAGCATCTTATATGTTAGCTAATGAACATGTATTTTCTCGTATGAATTATTTTAAGCAAATGAGAATGAATGGATTGTGATATTGTTAACACTTGAACTATGTACGTTGATTGGATATATGAATGCAAGTTAACCCCGATTTGACTAGGCTACCTACTGAGCGTCACACGCACCCCTTGTGACACATGTTTTCAGGAGACATAGTGAAAGAAGCCGAGGAGGAGGCTGCGGCTGAGGAGTAGTATTAGTCCATACTTCATCTGGGTAGGCGATGGATGAATATCTCTCTTATATGTACGGTTATGGGGTGACGAGCATGTGCGGACTCATGTTTATCCTTGTATAATGGACATGTAATATTGGGATTATGAATGGTCTAATGTCATATACGTTTCTTATAATTGTGGTTTCTCTCTTTCTCTCATGCGAATGTATGCATGCATATATATTTGTGCTTCCGCGAGACGTACGATGTAATGTCTCGAGGTCCGATGAAAAAAAAGAAAAAAATATATGCCCATAAATTGGGAATCAGATCTCGGGGCATTACAGAGTGGTATCAGAGCACGAGAGACAAACCATGGGTACAACTTTTCCAATTGTCCAAATAGTAGGAGAGGAGATAGGCTAGAGTGGAAAAAGGGTAGAGGATATTTATAACCCATTTTAAATAAACCCTCATCGGTAACAATTGAAATCATAAGGATTTAAGGGACATATTAAGTTGGGTTCTAATGGATACCTGTGCATAGGTTCACCAAGGAGCAGAAGATGATGGGCAAAAGGCCTAGGCGGGCAGAAGGGAGGCAGGATAAGGAAAATGTGGCACGTTCGGAGTCGGTACCAAGGAACAGGCCGGGGGTTCCATTCTGCCCCCATTGTAGGCGCACCCATCCGAGACAAGAGTGCCGGAAGATAGAGGGCAAGTGCTATGAATGCGGTGAGGTTGGACATTTTGCGAGGGACTGCCCTAAGAAGACTCAGCAAAATCCAGTACAACCATAGGAGAAGATTAAGTACAGAGGGCGAGTTTAGGCACTAATGCGAGAAGAGGCAGACAATGCCCCTACCATGGCTGAAGGTACACTTCTTGTGAATAATATTTATGCAAGGGTTTTGATCGACCCCCGGGGGGCTACACACACATTTATATCCACTAGTTTTGCTAAACAACTGAAGAACAGATCCCAAGTCCACACCAAGCTTGTGATCCCTACTATAGAGGCCAAAATCAATGGAAGGATATTGCTAGGGGAAGCGTACCTCCTAGATATGGCCTAGCGTGTCTCAATGGGGAGCACCAGTCTTATTTGTGCGGAAGAAAGATGGGGCTATACGACTGTGCATTGATTACCGTAAGCTTAATCAGGCCACCATTAAGGACAAGTATCCTCTGCCGGGGATTGAAGAATTGCTTGGCCAGTTATCGTCTGCTAAAGTCTTCTCCAAGATCGATTCGAGGGCGGGGTATCATCTACTCATGGGTATCCCAACTTCAGGTCAGTTAGGCCTTCTGAATTGATAATAGATATATAATCTTTCGTTCCATCCATTATTAAGCACCCCCCCTTTTCAAGGTACAGAGCAAGGAATTGGAATAACTAATTATGCAGAGCAATGAGCCATTTTAGTTTACAAGTCACATAACAAGCTAAATCTTAGAATTGAACTAATAAAAAGACTAAAAGCATACACTATAGCCTATGTTGTAGGTTACAACTATTTTAAGTGAGATGATATTCAATGAGCTCCTAAAGCACAGCTTGCGTATTACACGTGAAAGCTTCTTCTCCAGAATATAAGAAGGTCAACTGATCATTTATGTCTGGATTAGAAAGTATGACAAGAAAGCTTAAACCATTTTAGGAAAATGAAAAAAAAATTGAAGGGGGGACCATGTGTTCCTAAAGGTGCCTCTCTCATGGGAGTCATGCGATTTGGGGAGAAGGGCAAGCTTGGTCCTAGATATATCAGGCCTTTCGATATTTTGCAAAAGGATGGCGAGGTGGCTTATCGACTTGCACTTCCGCCTGCTCTATCGCATGTGCATCCGATCTTTCACGTCTCTATGCCCAGGAAGTATGTCCCGGATGCCCCACATGTTATAGAGTACAAGCCCTTGGAGGTTCGGGCAGATCTATCTTATGGGGAGCAACCCAGTGAGATCATAGACTAGAAGGAAAAAGTGTTGAGAAATAAAACCATCCGGCTGGTGAACGTGTTATGGAGGAATTCTCATTCGGAGGAAGCAACTTGGGAGTCGGAGGATAAGATGCACCAGGAATACCCTCAACTATTCGGTGAGTAATTTTTCTTAAAAAGAAATTTCTTGAGTTAATTTTGAGGATGAAATTATTATAAGGGGGAGAGGATGTTATGACCACAAATTGGGTACTGGCACAATTGTGTACAATTCGGGCCCATAAACTCAATGAGCTAGAAATATAGATAGATTATTATAGAACCCTTAGAAAATTCATAACTTAACGTAGGAAGATCAGAATTTGGTGAAACCAAAGCCCATGCAACAACCATTAGGTAAGAAATAACTTCGGTGAAGAGTATACCTTCTGAAAAATAGGCCTAATGTAGCACCTCGGATAAAATAATAGGGAATAAAACTTTTCCTAAATAAAGGAGTGAATCTCTTACAATTAAATAAGAAGGCCAAATAAAAAATGCATAAGTTAAATTAACCCATATATGTCCACAAACAATAAAAGCCCAAAAACCCCATATAAAAGCCCAATCCACAACCTACACCTTATGGCCTCAACCCATACTCATATTAAAAAGTCTCAACCTTATATATATATATATATATATATATATATATATATATGTACAAATAGGTCTCACGTAGGTGAATTTAACTTAACAGACCAATGGGCCTGACATTGGGCTTTAGATATATATATAATTATATGGAACTTAAGGGTTGGTTATAAACACCAAAACCTCTCTTCTCTATCACCATTTTAAAAAAAAAGATCAATAGAAGGAATATATCTACACCCAAAACCCACGTCGAAGGGTTCGATAGCCAAACCCAAAACCCACATCTGTTTGTCAAAGCCCACAGTCATGTTCTAATGGTGCATGGGGTCGGCTTTAGGGTTTTTACAGGTAAATAGAGAAGGCGGCTATTAAACAGGAAAGGGAGAATAGCTCACGGGCTCCTGGATGGAAGGGTTTTAAGGCATTGCATTAGATGGCCTTCGACCCTCTTTCTTTTGATTTTAACCTCTATAAGTATCTTCCTCGTCGAACGAGGAGGGGTGGTTGCTGCTGCCGCTCCTTGCTGCCCTGAAGAAAGCTTTGATTCCTCTACATGAAGAGCTTTCTCCTCTACTGCTGTTCCTACCGCGGTGCTGTGTAGAGGGCTTGGCTCTTCCTTTTCCTCTTTTGTGCTAGTGTTCCGGTTGCAGGAACTGCTACGTGATCTCCTTCCTCTGCAATCTTAGTTTTGAATCTTTCGGCCGTTCTGCACATTAAAAAGGTAGGTGTTTTCTCTGACAGCTAAACTCAATTAACAAGGATAATATATACTCCTATGATCATAACAACATGCTTATATCTCATATTCGAGTTTATAGTCTCAAGTTTCTCGTAGGTGATCCCAACACTCAAGCAAAACCCAGTTAATCACTGACTTCATGCATAGTTGTAGTTTCATGATCTCTGATCGTTTTGTTTCACATAAAACAAAAGAATGCACAATTAAGAATTTTATACCCATGAAATCACCTATCAAAAAAAAATCATAAAATATATATGACTAAGATTCTCATATTTTTGCCTAAATTCTCATGTTCGTAAGTAGCAATATTAACTAGTTAATAATTTAACTAGCTAAATAGATGGCTCTTAAAGTTTATACGGTGAATCACAGCAAATACTGTAGCACTCTAGTTATAGGATTTTAATGTGATAGCTTGTTCGAGCACGTCAGAGTGTCCTTTGGCCATGAAAATTTATGGGCGTACTATTGGGATGGAGACCGAGGTAGTGAAAGTGGTTGCACCATTTTTCGTGCCTCCTATCTCAAGATCCACCATCTCTCGACGAAAAATTATTTTGAACATCTAGTTAGGTAGAGTTTTTTTGAGCCCGTCATTTCGGTATATCATAAGCCCGATTCCGACGTGGTTACGTCGGGAAACGAGAGGACTACAGAATTGATATAATTTGACAATTTTGAATTGACGACATATCGTATGTCGTCAAACTTGTTTTGACGCCACCTATAAAGTCGTCAAATGTTTATTTTATATATATATATATATATATATATATATATATTGTTGGGTCCCATGATCAATGACACCCAAGAGGGGGGTGAATTGGGTGATTACAAATTTTAAGGAAACTCTTTCCCTTTTAACAAGTGTAAAGAAACAACAATTAAAACATCAAATATGTTGAGCATGCAAGATAGATTGCAACCTACACTAACCCCCACACTAGACGATAGGATGAAAGCTGCGTGGTGGAGTAAACTCCTTACAACAAGATTAAGGAAGTTGATTATGCCAAGAAACAGATTCTCTCAATCTCACCGATCCCACACGATCATATAAAAGGATTCAACAATCACACCAAGCCAACGCACAAAGCAAACCACAATGCACAGGGATTTTAAGGTGGTTCGGGACCTCGACGGGCTCCTTACGTCCACCCCTCACCAAACTAGGTGAGGCTTCACTCGGGGATAAACCCCAAACGGAGACGACGCTCCAACCACACATGCAGGACGACGCATGCACACACACACGAGAACGTGCCCCGATACACACACACACACACACACACACACACACACACACACACACACACACACACACACACACACACACACACACACACACACACACACACACACACACACACACACACACACACACACACACGGAGACGAAGTCTCCAACACGATCCAACAAGCGGATCAACAAAATGCACACACGCTGCGACAAGTGCAGCAAACCTTACACACACATAGATCTAGGAAGACCTACGCACACACATGAATCCAATACGACACACACAAATGACCACGGATCAACAATGATCCACACACACACAAGTATGTAGTTTAAGAGATACAAATCTGAACTTTAAAACACAATAAGACTCAGTTTAGAAAAACTCCTGATTTGGCTCCCCTTTGAATGTAGGTTGTTGTTCTTGAATGTGGCTTCAATCTTCACTTGATCAGAGCTTTAATCTGGGCTTACTTGGTTCTTCCTTTCCTTGGACAGCACCCTCTTGATCTCCCTTGGATCTCTCTTGACTCCCCTTAGATTATTCTTGAAGGATGATGAAGGATTCTTCCACAAATGAAGTTGTAGCTTGATTCTCTATGCAACTTCTGGTTGGAAATCGATTGGAAATTTGGTTGCTGCTTCTTCCTTTCACATTCACGTTCAAAAACATTGAGGAAGAGGCCCTGGAGCAGCTACCTATGACCTGCACACACAAGGATAGAGAGAAATTCAAAATTTCAGATCTGGCAAGCCTCTCCTTAGGGTTTACAACCCAATAAGATGTATATATGTGTTTAGGATAGTCAAGAGACAGCCTAGGGACCAGATCCATACTTTGTGGAGTGATTTGTGGAAGTTGGACTCGGATTGGAGGACTTTTGCAGCAAGAAAACGGCGGTCAAAAAGTGCGACTGGCTGTCCGACCGGAATGGGTCGACCCTTGGGGTCGACCCTCAGGCAAACAGAAGCCAAACAGAACAACTTTGTGTTCTGTTTTACAAGGGTCGACCCCAGGGGTCGACCCTCGGGCTTCCAGAAACCAAACAGAACATGTTTTGTGTTCTGTTTTACAGGGGTCGACCCTCGCGTTCCCAGAACCCAAATAGCTGGTTCTGGGTTACATGGGTCGACCCTTGGGGTCGACCCTTGCATGGGTCGACCCCACGGGTCGACCCTTTCAGGCAGATTACACAAAAAATAGCTTTGCGCGCTTCGGCGACAGGAATTAATTCTCCTAGCTCCAAACTCCGATCGAAGCAAGACTGGAGGCGTTGAAAAGAGGACTCCCAGAGCTACAACATATAATTTTTAGAGGGGAGATCCAATGGTTGGATTTAAAATGGTGAAGATTGTAAGACAGTTTGAGTTTGAAAAACAACTAAAACCTCCATCAAACCAAAGGGAAATAATTGATTAAATGTTATCATAATCCCATGAAGATCAACAATGATTTTGCATCCTGAAAAATATGATAAACCAAGAGGTTAGATCAAGATCAAAATATATGGGTCATGCATTAACATATGAAGCTAGTTTTGCGACCAAGACCCAAATGACATGAAATATGATTACGAAAGCATTAGCATGAGGCATATAAGAATCCACACGAAAGATCTGTATGAAAGCACTTGAGAACCCATTTTTCCAACTCATGATTATTAGAGTATCACCATGGATTCCAATATAAATTCTTACCTTGAATCCATCACAATGTAGGAAACATTAACCTGCACTTTCTGAGAATTTAGAGGCAAGTTAATATTAAACCAATGAATCTGAAGATCCCGACTTCAACCCAATTCTCCCACAAACCATTTCAAAGCATTTAAGCCATATGATTAGAATGACTAGGAGCCATCACTCATGCATTCATCATATACAAGAACAAGAGGAAATCCTCAACAGAGCATGTAATGAAATGGCTATGCATTTACACAACACAAGGCCATGCAATCAAATTCATATCCATAAGGACTCAACCATTTCACTGAGAAGCATAGTCTTCACATGAAACCTCCAAAGACTAATGTGTAGCATGCATGATTCAATCATCAACCTACTTAGTAAAGCAACCTGCAAGATAAGATAGCCACATGTGAGTTCATTTATCACCAAGATGTTTTCCACTATTCAAGCACACAATATGTCACATAGTTTAGTTATCATTAAAGCCATAGCTCACAATCTCCATCACACACAAAGTTTAGTTATCATCAAAACCATAGCTCAACAATCTCCCCCTTTTTGATGATGACAAACTTAGTAATGAATGATGACAATCTTGAATGATGATAATCTAAGTGAAGATGACAAACGAGTGGCATGTTGTTCTCCCCCAATCATGAAACCCTAATCATGAATCCAGCAAGCATGAATCACATGAAATATTTCTCCCCCTTTGATATTATCAAAAAGCGGGGTAATGCCAATCATACTCCCTCATGAAGAAGAAACAGAGGAGATGCACATTGTAGCATGATAAATGTGCAAGGAACAGTAACCCACATTTGAAATTTTGATGAAGCAGGAGTAAGTTATAAATAAGTGGGTTTATGGAAACTATGGGATACACCAATTGTGGACTTGAGAACCAATTGTTGGGTAGAGAGGATACCAAATGTTGATTACTTGGTTGTGCCCAATCTTTCTCCCCATTTGCCAAGCAAACACAAGAATTTATTGAGCAAGTAAATAGCATGGGAAGTTCACTCAATTTTTGATTTTCAGTATTTTCCAGATTTTTAATTTTTGATCTGTGGTTTGAAATGCATGAGATGCAACTTATGCATGTGATGGCATGTGAGATGCATACACAAGCAAACAAATAGATACATATATATACATGCAACACTGCTCCCCCGTACTTATTTAAAAAGGGATGGGTATAGGAAAGATGCAAGAGAGTCATGGCAATCAGAATACACATGTGTAGCACATGGGAGATTTTCCAATCATATAGGAGATTAATGTAATTGCTAATGCAGTCAATCAACTTTCTGAATACATATTAAATCAAATTCTCAAATGTGTAAGTGAGTAACATGAAAAGTGATAGTTTTAATATGGATATTCAGATTTTCAGATCAACACATGGAGATATTTTACAGACTGCACTTCAATTTGAGAGCAGCGTATTGGAGGCTTCGCTCTACCACAATGAGTTTTCACCATCATTTTTTCAACTCAACCAATATCACATGATAGTCAGAATTTTTCAAGAGTGATCATGTTCAAAATGATCCCTTTTTACGCGAGTAGACTCATGTAGCTCATGCCAGAATCCTCGGTTACTCAGAATACTAAACTATTTCACCTCATTTTGAATAGAGGTACTAGTCCACACCTTTCAGATACGAACCACATCACGTCTCAGGTGACATGTGCCCAGTTTACTCAGTGAGACCAAGCATTGCTCTGCTGTTCATTTTCATTGCAGATTTTTCAACAAAGATAGGTAGGCAGCTTTTTCCTCAACTGTCTCTTCAACATACATGCAACAAGTTTAACATCTCGAGAGTGTTGAAAAGAAATGCATATATTCTTATCTTTAACACTCATTTTCATATTGTGTGTATGAAATGTGCGAATTTGATTCAGCATGTATATCGAAAATATCATGAATACATAACAATACAACTCCCCCTAAGTAGATGCACTTTTACTCCCCCCCAAAGTGTACAACATGAAGCACACTGATAATGACTTCAAATGCAACATTATTTATTAAGAAAGTATAAGGTCATAGAAATTTCAAAGATGGGGGTGAATAGCATTTAATAACACACAATCACACATTTGGAGTTTATGCAAATGCACTATGACATGCATGTGAGCAATGTGATGTCAATTTGATACCAATTGAATGGATGCCAACAGAATGAACTAAGTGCAACTAATGCATGAGTTCTAATGCAATGCAAAAATTAACATAGGTGCAAAGTGTGTGTATTTGGTTTTCCATTTAAGTGAACTAAATGCACCTAATGCATTGGATTCTGATGCATGCAGCCTATAGCTGTATGAGAATGAAAGATAGGATGTATAAAGAAGATGAGAGCTTTCATTTCCAAGCCAGTGTGACAGAAATCTTATTGAGTTCATCCACATTCAATCCATGAATCAACAAACATTGTTTATGACAAGACCTTTATGAATGAGGGTGCATAAATGATCAAAAGTAAGCAGTGCAACCCAAATTTCAGAATTGTTCAAAAATAGATTTTGAAAGGTCTTTCACAAGTTTTGAAATGAGAGTTCATCCAAAAGTCAAATGTATGGATCATATAATCACAAACATATTTTCAAGTCACATAACTCATCTCAAGGATTCATTCAACAATTAATCAATCACAAACCAATCAAGATCTGGTACGAGGCGGAGATTTTAGTCCAAAGACCCAACTCAACGCATAGGGAATGCTTCCAAGTGGATATAATCCACTCTTTCACAAACGCCATTTGATATCCAGACATGCAATTCAATTCAAGTGTCATACAGTAACCAACCACTTCAAGCACAACTCTCAAGGTTTTTATTTGGTTAAATCAATTAAGTATAATCATCACATCAAACTAGATTCAACCAATTTGTCACAGCATGCTAGTGGATGACCACTCAAGTTTTTAGAATTAATACTTGTCATCTAAAGGTATCACGAAGTGGCAACAAGACCATTGCATGATTTAATAAGGTTGAATTACCTTGGTTCAGGAGACAAGATTGGAAGCCTTCAATCACTGAAATTGCCAACCTCACGGAGGTTAATATTTCAGATTTTGCTTTCTTACCTTTACCTTGAGAATCCTTTTTCTTCCAAGTCTTTCACCTATTGAACCATCCTTTGTTAATTGAGATGCGCACTTTTCATACCATGTCTTGGGTACTATCAAGATCACTTCCTATCTCCTGGTGGTGGATTGAGGAAATTTTTATCATTTTCATCCTTGCAAGGTATTCCTCATTTGATTCAAACTTGATCATGGCCAGCCCATCAGCATTTAGATTTTGGGAGTGTAATCTGCATCCAAGAACAACAAGAATTAATTTGTCAATTTTAATTCAAATTTATTAACTATGGCATCACAAATTATTTTAACAACCAACATCCCCTAGATAGCTCAAGATGCAATGCATGACTCATGTGTGAACTTAAACAATAAGCTCATATGATGAATGTGGTTGCTCCCCCTTAGTGTGTGCATGAATGCAAGATGTTCAGTAACAATCCAATGTCATATGCAGTCTTTTGAGTAAATGACTCATAGTACTAGGCGGAGAACTTAGATCCAAGGATCACCTCACACGTAGTGATAGTTTTCAGACAAGCGTAACCTGCCCTTCCACTTGTCACCATTTGATATACTATGTAGTCAAGGATGATGAAGGCAGGAGGATTGTTATACTTTATGACATGAATTCATAATATTCAACTTATGCAAGACAGTACGTGAAAGGGTGCATGCAAACATAAGGGTGTATGCAAGCACAACAAATGTAGTGAATTTTATTGATGGTTTCAAAGCACCACTTCAACAAGATGCTATATGAGGATGATATGCACAAGTGTATGCAACTATCTACGGATGGAATGCATGAACAAACATGTGCATTAACACAAGATAATTCAGCACAATATGAATCAAACAATGACATAATTACTGAAGAGAGTGAGAGGGATATCACCTGAATTTCTAAATTTCAGTTTTGGTTTTTCTTCCAATCTAACTTATGCCACTTGACCCATGTGCCTTACCTTCTTGATGAGAACAGATTTCATGCTTTACATTCCCAGGGCACACCTGCAAAACAGATTTCTCATTTGCCATTCTTAGGTACCCAAATCATCTTGGGTCCTTGTGGGTTAGCAGCTTCTTTGGCACGTGGCTTCCATTTCTTAACAACATTCAGATCATCAATTTTGTTCATAAAACAATCATGCACCGTATGTCCAAATTTACCACAATGGTTGCAACATGACTTTGAGTTCTTAAAAGCACGAGGATTCTTTGAAGCATGTGACGTCACATTCACTCTTCTCATTTGGTTTACCATTTTGTACATTTGAGCATGATGTGTTGAATGAAAACTCTTTTTCTTTGTTAGTAGCCAGCAGTGTGAAATTGTATGACCTCTTTTACCACAGTGATTGCAATGCATGAGAGATTTTGTGGTGAATGCTTTCTTTGCATTTTTCAAACCAGCCTGATTTCTACAAGCTCTCAAATCATCATTCTTCATAATGAAACAATCATGTATCATGTGTCCAAGTTTTCCACAGTAAAGACAAGACATGTTTCTTTTGTTGGATGCATGGGATTTTATATGAATGTTTCTAGCATGCACATTCTGGACATTCGCACCCTTTTTCAGATTTGATTGAGTTCTCGACATGGTGTGTTCATGGGAGTGAGATGTGGAGGTGCTGGGTGCACAAGTGGTATGAACAAAAGAAGTGTGTAGCTTACTCTCAAATTTCTTTTTGTTCACAGGATTAAAATCCAGCCCTTCCCTTTGAAAGTTCACTCTCATGCCAAGTAATTTATCCAAATTTTCTTGGCCATTCACAAATTTAGACAATGAAGCATTCAAGTCAGAAATTTCTTTTTCAAGAGATGAGATGTGTAATTCAGAATTGGCAAGTTCTTCTTCACAAGTGGAAAGACTGACATTTAACATGACATTGATTTTCCTAAGACATTCAACTTCTTGTCTTATTTCATTCACATCTTCACACTCTTCCAAAGCCACATATTTTCCTTTTTCTAAAAATAACAATCTTTCAGACATGGCATTGTTCAACTGTTTCAATTCATCATTTTCTTTTTCAAGTCTCTTATCATGAGCAAATTCAATTTGGCCAATGTCCATAAGACTAACTCTCTCTCTCAGCTCTTTGTTTTCATTTTTCAAGGTAGAGATTTGATCTTTGTGAATTTCAATGTCAAACATGTAACCATCAATCAATTCCTTAAGGTGTGAGCATTCTTTGCAAGAGGAATCACTTCTATTTTGACCAACATTCTTTTTCAATTTTTTGTTTTCAGATTTTAACTTCTTGTATTTTTCAGCAAGCTCTTCATAAGCATTCAACAATTCTTCGTAGTTAAAATCATCTTCACAATCAGAGTCAGAATTTACCTTTGAGTTTGATCCACTTTGCTGATCACTCCCTTGTTCACTCGTGCCTGCTACAAGACATCTGTCTTTAAGCTCCTCCTTGAGGTCTGTTAATCCATCCAATATTTCCTTCGCGGATCTGCAATGGGAGACAAAAGGAAAATAGTTAGAATCAACTGCAGCAGTAAGCAACTTCAAAACCAAGCAATTCTGATCATGTATGTCTTTAGGCAATTCATGAGGACCATGTGAAATAAGCTTCCATAGCTTAGGGTCGTATGAATTAACTAGACTACACATCCTTCCTAACCACAAATCAAAATTACAGCCATCAAACACGGGTGGAGAGTTCAAGGTGTACATCATGGTGGTCATTGATCCGGATCACTCTAGATCGTTAGATCTATAAAATTAGAGTCTTAGATCTGATACCGATTGTTGGGTGTCATGCCCCATACTCTATACCGTCGAGATATTGTCCGCTTTGGCCTACCTGCCTCACGGTTTTATCCCTTTCTAACAGTGATCGGCTCCAGAATGGGGGACTTCCCGAGAGGTCACCCATCCTTGTACTACTCCCCATTAAGCACGCTTAACTTCGGAGTTCTTTATAAGAACTGAGCCGATACTTCAAAAGGCGCCTCGGTGATATAGAGTACAACTTAGCTATATTTGAGGGTGTTACAATCTACCCCTCTTATATAGGCGACGTCCTCGTCGCTGGGCACGTATAGCACGCAATCACGCAATCAAGCCTCCAGGCAGGTAGGACTCTAGAGGTGGCCCCTACAGGCTCAAGAGGTGGCTCCCACTATGTAGCACTTTGCTCCATTACGGACTCAAGAGGTGGCTCCCATAGTGTAGCACTTTGCCCTGCATGGCACTTAGTTCCCACACTTCTGGCTGGGGTATAGCTCTGATACCATTCTGTCATGCCCCATACTCTATACCGTCGAGATATTGTCCGCTTTGGCCTACCGGCCTCACGGTTTTATCCCTTTCTAACAGTGATCGGCTCCAGAATGGGGGACTTCCCGAGAGGTCACCCATCCTTGTACTACTCCCCATTAAGCACGCTTAACTTCGGAGTTCTTTATAAGAACTGAGCCGATACTTCAAAAGGCGCCTCGGTGATATAGAGTACAACTTAGCTATATTTGAGGGTGTTACATTGGGTCCCATGATCAATGACACCCAAGAGGGGGGTGAATTGGGTGATTACAAATTTTAAGGAAACTCGTTCCCTTTTAACAAGTGTAAAGAAACAACAATTAAAACATCAAATATGTTGAGCATGCAAGATAGATTGCAACCTACACTAACCCCCACACTAGACGATAAGACGAAAGCTGCGTGGTGGAGTAAACTCCTTACAACAAGATTAAGGAAGTTGATTATGCCAAGAAACAGATTCTCTCAATCTCACCGATCCCACACGATCATATAAAAGGATTCAACAATCACACCAAGCCAACGCACAAAGCAAACCACAATGCACAGGGACTTTAAGGTGGTTCGGGACCTCGACGGGCTCCCTACGTCCACCCTCACCAAACTAGGTGAGGCTTCACTCGGGGATAAACCCCAAATGGAGACGACGCTCCAACCACACACGTAGGATGACGCCTGCACACACACAAGAGAACGTGCCCTAATACACACACACACACACACACACGCACGGAGACGAAGTCTCCAACACGATCCAACAAGCGGATCAACAAAATGCACACACGCTGCGACAAGTGCAGCAAACCTCACACACACATAGATCTAGGAAAGACCTACGCACACACATGAATCCAATACGACACACACAAATGACCACGGATCAACAACGATCCACATACACACAAGTATGCAGTTTAAGAGATACAAATCTTAACTTTAAAACACAATAAGACTCAGTTTAGAAAAACTCCTAATTTGGCTCCCCTTTGAATGTAGGTTGTTGATCTTGAATGTGGCTTCAATCTCCACTTGATCAGAGCTTTAATCTGGGCTTACTTGGTTCTTCCTTTCCTTGGACAGCACCCTCTTGATCTTTCTTGGATCTCTCTTGACTCCCCTTAGATTAGTCTTGAAGGATGATGAAGGATTCTTCCACAAATGAAGTTGTAGCTTGATTCTCTATGCAACTTCTGGTTGGAAATCGATTGGAAACTTGGTTGCTGCTTCTTCCCTTCACATTCACGTTCAAAAACATTGAGGAAGAGGCCCTGGAGCAGCTACCTATGACCTGCACACACAAGGATAGAGAGAAATTTGAAATTTCAGATCTGGCAAGCCTCTCCTTAGGGTTTACAACCCAATAAGATGTATATATGTGTTTAGGATAGTCAAGAGACAGCCTAGGGACCAGATCCACACTTTGTGGAGTGATTTGTGGAAGTTGGACTTGGATTGGAGGACTTTTGGAGCAAGAAAATGGCGGTCAAAAAGTGTGGCTGGCTGTCCAACCGGAATGGGTCAACCCTCAGGCAAACAGAAGCCAAACAGAACAACTTTGTGTTCTGTTTTACAGGGGTCGACCCCAGGGGTCGACCCTCGGGCTTCCAGAAACCAAACAGAACATGTTTTGTGTTCTGTTTTACAAGGGTCGACCCTCGCGTTCCCAGAACCCAAACAGCTGGTTCTGGGTTACATGGGTCGACCCTTGGGGTCGACCCTTGCATGGGTCGACCCCAGGGGTCGACCCTTTCAGGTAGATTACACAAAAAATAGCTCTGCGCGCTTCGGCGACAGAAATTAATTCTCCTAGCTCCGAACTCCGATCGAAGCAAGACTGGAGGCGTTGAAAAGAGGACTCCCAGAGCTACAACATATAATTTTTAGAGGGGAGATCCAATGGTTGGATTAAAAATGGTGAAGACTGTAAGACGGTTTGAGTTTGAAAAATAACTAAAACCTCCATCAAACCAAAGGGAAACAATTGATGAAATGTTATCATAATCCCATGAAGATCAACAATGATTTTGCATCCTGAAAAATATGATAAACCAAGAGGTTAGATCAAGATCAAAATATATGGGTCATGCATTAACATATGAAGCTAGTTTTGCGACCAAGACCCAAATGACATGAAATATGATTACGAAAGCATTAGCATGAGGCATATAAGAATCCACACGAAAGATCTGTATGAAAGCACTTGAGAACCCATTTTTCCAACTCAAGATTATTAGAGTATCACCATGGATTCCAATATAAATTCTTACCTTGAATCCATCACAATGTAGGAAACATTAACCTGCACTTTCTGGGAATTTAGAGGTAAGTTAATATTAAACCAATGAATCTGAAGATCCCGACTTCAACCCAATTCTCCCACAAATCATTTCAAAGCATTTAAGCCATATGATTAGAATGACTAGGAGCCATCACTCATGCATTCATCATATACAAGAACAAGAGGAAATCCTCAGCAGAGCATGTAATGAAATGGCTATGCATTTACACAACACAAGGCCATGCAATCAATTTCATATTCATAAGGACTCAACCATTTCACTGAGAAGCATAGTCTTCACATGAAACCTCCAAAGACTAATGTGTAGCATGCATGATTCAATCATCAACCTACTTAGTAAAGCAACCTGCAAGATAAGATAGCCACATGTGAGTTCATTTATCACCAAGATGTTTTCCACTATTCAAGCACACAATATGTCACATAGTTTAGTTATCATCAAAGCCATAGCTCACAATCTCCATCACACACAAAGTTTAGTTATCATCAAAACCATAGCTCAACATATATATATATATATATATATATATATATATATATATATATATATATATATATATAAACTTCTGATTATATCTTTGAAAATGCATATCTACTAAACTATGCAACAGAAAATTATAAAAAAATATATTTTTGGAATCCTTGTATTTTTCTCCTAATTATCATATATTCTATTTCCTTAAATTATTTTAAATAAATCAATGTGTCTTTGAATGTATGTTTTTGAAATTATTCAATTAAATAGATATAAATGTGAATTCTTGTTAAATAAATTAAGTTAAAAATCATAAAATTAACGTCCCTCCAAGAGGACGCTAATTAAAAAATGACGTCACCACTGGGCGTCAAATAATATAAGTTTAGTTAATTATAGTTATTTATAGAATCGGATTGACGTGAATTCTATAATTAACGCATTCATATTCTCACTGTTTTCTTCCGGTTTCGACCCATACCTCGGGTCTTCTGGCACTCCCATCTCACGTCCGTAGATGGAGTCCCTGTTTCATAATCGGTTCACGTATACACCTCAACTCTCGGTGACATACGAGCCCTCCGTTGGACATTCCGTTCCTTCGGACTGGCAAGTTAGTCATTGAGACCTCCGTGAGTCTCCGCTAGCCTTGGATTCCCTCAAGGCAGCCGAGCTGGTTGTACCCTAAAAACCCTGGGATCCGATCCGTGTCACTGTGGTTTTCCGTTAGTCTTGACACTCTACTCCTTTGGAATTTTCTTGTCATCAAATCGAGAACATAATCCTTTGACTCTGTATTTGGCCAAATCTGATTCTGAAACATTAAGGGCTGTGGGTCTGCGACTTTTCAGTGCCAGGTAGGACGAAGTCCAATTCTGTAAACCATGGGAATTCTGGGTGTGGCATTGCACCAAAGTCTGTACATCTATTATATTATGTTATTCTGTTATATCTATCATTCTGCAAATTCTGTTGATTCTAGAAGTTCTGTTATTCTGATATTTTGTTGTTCGGTTATTCTGATAATTTAGATATTCTGCTTATATTTATTGAAACTCTGTTATATTCTGGCCAATTCTGAAGTTATGTTCATCTAAGTATCTGTCCTTGTTATATTCTGATAGCTTGTCCTTGACTCTGCACGGGAATTCATCCCTATTTCTCTTGACCTTGTAATTGCCTTTGACTTTGATATTCATCTTTCCTGTTAGATTGATCGTCATGATTTTTTAGTTTCATGCATTGCATCTTCATGAACATGTTAATTGGCTAATCACTTATATTCTGCTTGATGAGAGATGTAACTCCTACTGAGCGTTTCGCTCACCAGTCTATCTTTAACATTTTTCAGGTATCAACATTGAAGATAGTCCATCAGATGGGGAAGGGCAAGAGTGATGAGCGTTATGGAGAATCGTGTCGGTGTCTTTAGTTTTCTTGAGTCTTATCTTGTCCTTGAGTCTTTTCCCTTTATAAAGTATTTGAGTATTTTCTTTTTATTAAAATGTAATAGTGAGTCCTTTCTTTACTTATGTAAGTTGAGTCAAGGTATGTAATTCGAATATTTGAATATCAATAAAGGCTAAATTGGCCCACATTGTCCAGGTTGTAATTTTGTGTCTTATGTATGCTCTGATTATTCACGACTATATCACTGCCACGTTCCGACCAATACGTTCCGCTGCTATCGGATCGGGGCGTGACAGCTTGTGATATCAGAGCCTAGGTATATTAAACCCTAGGTCTTGACTATAGGTTGCCATAAGTTCTAAGTTCAACCCCATTATTGCCCGGTGAGATTGGGTAGAACCTTGGGTTAAGAGATAAAAAGGAAATTAAAATACTAATAAGATTAGTTTATGATGATAGCTTTGTAAAATTTCATGACAATTACTTGATAATCTTCCATGAGATTGTTTGTGTCTTGTAGAACTAGATAGATAGCAATGGCCGCTGAGCGTGCCCAATGGCGTGAGATGCAAAGGACGGTTCAAGGATTGACTCAGGCTCTTCAGCGGGTAGCCGAGGGTGGAGTCAATCGTGGAGCAGGAGAGTTACATATTGAGTTTCGGAGCCTCAATCCCCCTAGGTTTAGTGGAACCTCTGATCCTGATATGGCGAAAGATTGGACGAAGGAGATGGAAAGAATCTTCCGAGTAATGCAATGCTCGGATCAAGATAAGGTCCTTTTGGCAACATTTCAACTAGAATAGACACAAGGGCTTGGTGGGAGTCTGTAGAAGCCACTTTGCCAAACATTCAAGTAACTTGGGTTGAATTTTTAGAACACTTCAATGAGAAGTATTTCTCAGAGAGAGTTCGGGAGAGAAAAGTAGGAGAATTTGCCACACTTAAGCAAAGAAGTATGTCTGTGGCAGAATATGAGGCCCAGTTCTTGAGGTTGTCACGATATGCGCCTCATTTGATCATGACAGAAAAGATGAAAGCTAGGAGGTTTTTAAATGGATTAAGACTGCAATACATATCCCAGTTGGCACCAATGGATATTCAATCATATGCCGAGATGGTTAAGAGAGCTCAATTATTGGAAGATGCCATGGAATTATCCGACAAAGTTAAGGCAAGAATGGAGAAGAAGAAGCTAGGTAACGATAACAAGAGGCCCAATGAGGGAAACATCGTTCCAAATGTCAAAAAGCCAAAGGAAGAGAAGTGCAAGTATTGTGGGAATGATGGTCACAAGTCCGAGAAGTGTCGCTGGAAGAATGGAGCTTGCTTTCGCTGTTGAAGCCAAGAACATAAGGTAGCCGACTGCCCTCTCCCTAAAGATCAACCTCAGCAGGCAAATGATCATAAAGAAGTACGACATCGAGTACAATTACAAGCAATAAGACAAATCGAACCTGCTGACAATGAAGTAACTAAAGGTACCCCTTAACCTTGGCCTAGTTCATTCGTTAGTTTTGTTAGCATGCCTAGATGATTTTGTCTTATGATTGCAGAATAGAACTAGACACCCCACTGATATATATATTGGGAATGAATTTCATTGAATTTGGGGACCAAATTCTTTTAAGTGGGGGAGGATGTAACACCTCGGATAAAATAATAGGGAATAAAACTTTTCCTAAATAAAGGAGTGAATCTCTTACAATTAAATAAGAAGGCCAAATAAAAAATGCTTAAGTTAAATTAACCCATATATGTCCACAAACAATAAAAGCCCAAAAACCCCATATAAAAGCCCAATCCACAACCTACACCTTATGGCCTCAACCCATACTCATATTAAAAAGTCTCAACCTTTTATATATATATATATATATGTACAAATAGGTCTCACGTAGGTGAATTTAACTTAATAGACCAATGGGCCTGACATTGGGCTTTAGATATATATATATAATTATATGGAACTTAAGGGTTGGTTATAAACATCAAAACCTCTCTTCTCTATCACCATTTTTAAAAAAAAGATCAATAGAAGGAATATATCTACACCCAAAACCCACGTCGAAGGGTTCGATAGCCAAACCCAAAACCCACATCTGTTGGTCAAAGCCCACAGTCATGTTCTAATGGTGCATTGGGTCGGCTTTAGGGTTTTTACAGGTAAATAGAGAAGGCGGCTGTTAAATAGGAAAGGGAGAATAGCTCACGGGCTCCTGTATGGAAGGGTTTTAAAGAATTGCATTAGATGGCCTTCGACCCTCTTTCTTTTGATTTTAACCTCCATAAGTATCTTCCTCGTCGAACGAGGAGGGGTGGTTGCTGCTGCCGCTCCTTGCTGCCCTGAAGAAAGCTTTGATTCCTCTACGTGAAGAGCTTTCTCCTCTATTGCTGTTCCTACCGCAGTGCTGTGTAGAGGGCTTGGCTCTTCCTTTTCCTCTTTTGTGCTGGTGTTCCGGTTGCAGGAACTGCTACATGATCTCCTTCCTCTGCAATCTTAGTTTTGAATCTTTCGGCCGTTCTGCACATTAAAAAGGTAGGTGTTTTCTCTGACAGGTAAACTTAATTAACAAGGATAATATATACTCCTATGCTTATAACAGCATGCTTAGATCTCATATTCGAGTTTATAGTCTCAAGTTTCTCGTAGGTGATCCCAAAACTCAAGCAAAACCCAGTTAATCACTGACTTCATGCATAGTTGTAGTTTCATGATATCTGATCGTTTTGTTTCACATAAAACAAAAGAACACACAGTTAAGAATTTTATACCCATGAGATCACCTATCAAAAAAAAAATCATAAAATATATATGACTAAGATTCTCATATTTTTGCCTAAATTCTCATGTTCGTAAGTAGCAATATTAACTAGTTAATAATTTAACTAGCTAAATAGATGGCTTTTAAAGTTTATACGGTGAATCACATCAAATACTGTAGCACTATAGTTATAGGATTTTAATGTGATAGCTTGTTCGGGGACGTCAGAGTGTCCTTTGGCCATGAAAATTTATGGGCGTACTAGTGGGATAGAGACCGAGGTAGTGAGAGTGTTTGCGCCATTTTTCTTGCCTCCTATCTCATGATCCCCCATCTCTCGACGAAAAATTATTTTGAACGTCTGGTTAGGTAGAGTTTTTTGAGCCCATCATTTCGGTATATCATAAGCCCGATTCCGACGTGGTTACGTCAGGAAACGAGAGGACTAAAGAATTGATATAATTTGACAATTTTGCATTGACGACATATCGTATGTCGTCAAACTTGTTTTGACGCCACCTATAAAGTCGTCAGATGTTTATTATATATATATATTTATATATATATATATATATATATATATATATATATAACTTCTGATTATATCTTTGAAAATGCATATCTACTAAACTATGCAACAGAAAATTATAAAAAAATATATTTTTGGAATCCTTGTATTTTTCTCCTAATTATCATATATTTTATTTCCTTAAATTATTTTAAATAAATCAATGTGTCTTTGAATGTATGTTTTTAAAATTATTCAATTAAATAGATATAAATGTGAATTCTTGTTAAATAAATTAAGTTAAAAGTCATAAAATTAACGTCCCTCCAAGAGGACGCTAATTAAAAAATGACGTCACCCCTGGGCGTCAAATAATATAAGTTTATTTAATTATAGTTAATTATAGAATCGGATTGACGTGAATTCTATAATTAACACATTCATATTCTCACCGTTTTCTTCCGGTTTTGACCCATACCTCGGGTCTTCTAGCACTCCCATCTCACGTCCGTAGATGGAGTCCATGTTTCATAATCGGTTCACGTATACACCTCAACTCTCGGTGACATACGAGCCCTCCGTTGGACATTCTGTTCCTTCGGACTGGCAAGTTAGTCATTGAGACCTCTGTAAGTCTCCGCTAGCCTTGGATTCCCTCAAGACAGCCGAGCTGGTTGTACCCTAAAAACCCTGGGATCCGATCTGTGTCACTGTGGTTTTCCGTTAGTCTTGACACTCTACTCCTTTGGAATCTTCTTGTCATCAAATCGAGAACATAATCCTTTGACTCTGTATTTGGCCAAATCTGATTCTGAAACATTAAGGGCTGTGGGTCCGCGACTTTTCAGTGCCAGGTAGGACGGAAGTCCAATTCTGTAAACCATGGGAATTCTGGGTGTGGCATTGCACCAAAGTCTGTACATCTGTTATATTCTGTTATTCTGTTATATCTGTCATTCTGCAAATTCTATTAGTTCTAGAAGTTCTGTTATTCTGATATTTTGTTGTTCGGTTATTCTGATAATTTAGATATTCTGCTTATATTTATTGAAACTCTGTTATATTCTGGCCAATTCTAAAGTTATGTTCATCTAAGTATCTGTCCTTGTTATATTCTGATAGCGTGTCCTTGACTCTGCACGGGAATTCATCCCGATTTCTCTTGACCTCGAAATTGCCTTTGACTTTGATATTCATCTTTCCTGTTAGATTGATCGTCATGATTTTCTAGTTTCATGCATTGCATCTTCATGAACATGTTAATTGGCTAATCATTTATATTCTGCTTGATGAGAGATGTAATTCCAACTGAGCGTTTCGCTCACCAGCCTATCTTTAACATTTTTCAGGTATCAACATTGAAGATAGTCCATCAGATGGGGAAGGGCAAGAGTGATGAGCGTTATGGAGAATTGTGTCGGTGTCTTTAGTTTTCTTGAGTCTTATCTTGTCCTTGAGTCTTTTCCCTTTATAAAGTATTTGAGTATTTTCTTTTTATTAAAATATAATAGTGAGTCCTTTCTTTACTTATGTAAGTTGAGTCAAGGTATGTAATTCGAATATTTGAATATCAATAAAGGCTAAATTGGCCCACATTGTCCAGGTTGTAATTTTGTGTCTTATGTATGCTCTGATTATTCACGACTATATCACTGCCACGTTCCGACCAATACGTTCCGCTGCTATCGGATCGGGGCGTGACAGTTTGTGGTATCAGAGCCTAGATATATTAAACCCTAGGTCTTGACTATAGGTTGCCATAAGTTCTAAGTTCAACCCCATTATTGCCCCGTGAGATTGGGTAGAACCTTGGGTTAAGAGATAAAAAGGAAATTAAAATACTAATAAGATTAGTTTATGATGATAGCTTTGTAAAATTTCATGAGAATTACTTGATAATCTTACATGAGATTGTTTGTGTCTTGTAGAACTAGATAGATAGCAATGGCCGCTGAGCATGCCCAATGGCGTGAGATGCAAAGGACGGTTCAAGGATTGACTCAGGCTCTTCAGCGGGTAGCCGAGGGTGGAGTCAATCGTGGAGCTGGATAGTTACATCGTGAGTTTCGGAGCCTCAATTCCCCTAGGTTTAGTGGAACCTCTGATCCTGATATGGCGGAAGATTGGACGAAGGAGATGGAAAGAATCTTCCGAGTAATGCAATGCTCGGATCAAGATAAGGTCCTTTTGGCAACATTTCAACTAGAATAGACGCAAGGGCTTGGTGGGAGTCTGTAGAAGCCACTTTGCCAAACATTCAAGTAACTTGGGTTGAATTTTTAGAACACTTCAATGAGAAGTATTTCTCAGAGAGAGTTCGGGAGAGAAAAGTAGGAGAATTTGCCACACTTAAGCAAAGAAGTATGTCTGTGGCAGAATATGAGGCCCAGTTCTTGAGGTTGTCACGATATGCGCCTCATTTGATCATGACAGAAAAGATGAAAGCTAGGAGGTTTTTAAATGGATTAAGACTGCAATACATACCCCAGTTGGCACCGATGGATATTCAATCATATGCCGAGATGGTTAAGAGAGCTCAGTTATTGGAAGATGTCATGGAATTATCCGATAAAGTTAAGGCAAGAATGGAGAAGAAGAAGCTAGGTAACGATAACAAGAGGCCCAATGAGGGAAACATCGTTCCAAATGGCAAAAAGCCAAAGGAAGAGAAGTGCAAGTATTGTGGGAATGATGGTCACAAGTCCGAGAAGTGTCGCTGGAAGAATGGAGCTTGCTTTCGCTGTTGAAGCCAAGAACATAAGGTAGCCGACTGCCCTCTCCCTAAAGATCAACCTCAGCAGGCAAAGGATCATAAAGAAGTACGACATCGAGTACAATTACAAGCAATAAGACAAATCGAACCTGCTGACAATGAAGTAACTAAAGGTACCCCTTAACCTTGGCCTAGTTCATTCGTTTGTTTTGTTAGCATGCCTAGATGATTTTGTCTTATGATTACAGAATAGAACTAGACACCCCACTGATATATATATTGGGAATGAATTTCATTGAATTTGGGACCAAATTCTTTTAAGTGGGGGAGGATGTAGCACCTCGGATAAAATAATAGGGAATAAAACTTTTCCTAAATAAAGGAGTGAATCTCTTACAATTAAATAAGAAGGCCAAATAAAAAATGCATAAGTTAAATTAACCCATATATGTCCACAAACAATAAAAGCCCAAAAACCCCATATAAAAGCCCAATCCACAACCTACACCTTATGGCCTCAACCCATACTCATATTAAAAAGTCTCAACCTTATATATATATATATATATATATATATATATATATATATATATGTACAAATAGGTCTCACGTAGGTGAATTTAACTTAATAGACCAATGGGCCTGACATTGGGCTTTAGATATATATATATAATTATATGGAACTTAAGGGTTGGTTATAAACATCAAAACCTCTCTTCTCTATCACCATTTTTAAAAAAAAGATCAATAGAAGGAATATATCTACACCCAAAACCCACGTCGAAGGGTTCGATAGCCAAACCCAAAACCCACATCTGTTGGTCAAAGCCCACAGTCATGTTCTAATGGTGCATTGGGTCGGCTTTAGGGTTTTTACAGGTAAATAGAGAAGGCGGCTGTTAAACAGGAAAGGGAGAATAGCTCACGGGCTCCTGGATGGAAGGGTTTTAAGGAATTGCATTAGATGGCCTTCGACCCTCTTTCTTTTGATTTTAACCCCTATAAGTATCTTCCTCGTCGAACGAGGAGGGGTGGTTGCTGCTGCCGCTCCTTGCTGCCTTGAAGAAAGCTTTGATTCCTCTACGTGAAGAGCTTTCTCCTCTATTGCTGTTCCTACCGCAGTGCTGTGTAGAGGGCTTGGCTCTTCCTTTTCCTCTTTTGTGCTGGTGTTCCGGTTGCAGGAACTGCTACATGATCTCCTTCCTCTGCAATCTTAGTTTTGAATCTTTCGGCCGTTCTGCACATTAAAAAGGTAGGTGTTTTCTCTGACAGCTAAACTCAATTAACATGAATAATATATACTCCTATGCTCATAACAACATGGTTATATCTCATATTCGAGTTTATAGTCTCAAGTTTCTCGTAGGTGATCCCAAAACTCAAGCAAAACCCAGTTAATCACTGACTTCATGCATAGTTGTAGTTTCATGATCTCTGATCGTTTTGTTTCACATAAAACAAAAGAACACACAGTTAAGAATTTTATACCCATGAAATCACCAATCAAAAAAAATCATAAAATATATATGACTAAGATTCTCATATTTTTGCCTAAATTCTCATGTTCGTAAGTAGCAATATTAACTAGTTAATAATTTAACTAGCTAAATAGATGGCTTTTAAAGTTTATACGGTGAATCACATCAAATACTGTAGCACTATAGTTATAGGATTTTAATGTGATAGCTTGTTCGGGGACGTCAGAGTGTCCTTTGGCCATGAAAATTTATGGGCGTACTAGTGGGATAGAGACCGAGGTAGTGAGAGTGTTTGCGCCATTTTTCTTGCCTCCTATCTCAAGATCCCCCATCTCTCGACGAAAAACTATTTTGAACGTCTGGTTAGGTAGAGTTTTTTGAGCCCATCATTTCGGTATATCATAAGCCCGATTCCGACGTGGTTACGTCAGGAAACGAGAGGACTAAAGAATTGATATAATTTGACAATTTTGCATTGACGACATATCGTATGTCGTCAAACTTGTTTTGACGCCACCTATAAAGTCGTCAGATGTTTATTATATATATATATAAAACTTCTGATTATATCTTTAAAAATGCATATCTACTAAACTATGTAATAGAAAATTATAAAAAAATATATTTTTAGAATCCTTGTATTTTTCTCCTAATTATCATATATTCTATTTCCTTAAATTATTTTAAATAAATCAATGTGTCTTTGAATGTATGTTTTTGAAATTATTCAATTAAATAGATATAAATGTGAATTCTTGTTAAATAAATTAAGTTAAAAATCATAAAATTAACGTCCCTTCAAGAGGACGCTAATTAAAAAATGACGTCACCCCTGGGCGTCAAATAATATAAGTTTATTTAATTATAGTTAATTATAGAATCGGATTGACGTGAATTCTATAATTAACGCATTCATATTCTCACCGTTTTCTTCCGGTTTTGACCCATACCTCGGGTCTTCTGGCACTCCCATCTCACGTCCGTAGATAGAGTCCCTATTTCATAATCGGTTCACGTATACACCTCAACTCTCGGTGACATACGAGCCCTCCGTTGGACATTCTGTTCCTTCGGACTGGCAAGTTAGTCATTGAGACCTCCGTAAGTCTCCGCTAGCCTTGGATTCCCTCAAGACAGCCGAGCTGGTTGCACCCTAAAAACCCTGGGATCCGATCCGTGTCACTGTGGTTTTCCGTTAGTCTTGACACTCTACTCCTTTGGAATCTTCTTGTCATCAAATCAAGAACATAATCCTTTGAATCTGTATTTGGCCAAATTTGATTCTGAAACATTAAGGGCTGTGGGTCCGCGACTTTTCAGTGCCAGGTAGGACGGAAGTCCAATTCTGTAAACCATGGGAATTCTGGGTGTGGCATTGCACCAAAGTCTGTACATCTGTTATATTCTGTTATTCTGTTATATCTGTCATTCTACAAATTCTGTTAGTTCTAGAAGTTCTGTTATTCTGATATTTTGTTGTTCGGTTATTCTGATATTTTGTTGTTCGGTTATTCTGATAATTTAGATATTCTGCTTATATTTATTGAAACTCTGTTATATTCTGGCCAATTCTGAAGTTATGTTCATCTAAGTATCTGTCCTTGTTATATTCTGATAGCGTGTCCTTGACTCTGCACGGGAATTCATCCCTATTTCTCTTGACCTCGTAATTGCCTTTGACTTTGATATTCATCTTTCCTGTTAGATTGATCGTCATGATTTTCTAATTTCATGCATTGCATCTTCATGAACATGTTAATTGGCTAATCACTTACATTCTGCTTGATGAGAGATGTAATTCCTACTGAGCGTTTCGCTCACCAGCCTATCTTTAACATTTTTCTGGTATCAACATTGAAGATAGTCAATCAGATGGGGAAGGGCAAGAGTGATGAGCGTTATGGAGAATTGTGTCGGTGTCTTTAGTTTTCTTGAGTCTTATCTTGTCCTTGAGTCTTTTCCCTTTATAAAGTATTTGAGTATTTTCTTTTTATTAAAATATAATAGTGAGTCCTTTCTTTACTTATGTAAGTTGAGTCAAGGTATGTAATTCGAATATTTGAATATCAATAAAGGCTAAATTGGCCCACATTGTCCAGGTTGTAATTTTGTGTCTTATGTATGCTCTGATTATTCATGACTATATCACTGCCACGTTCCGACCAATACGTTCTGCTGCTATCGGATCGGGGCGTGACACCTAATAGGGGGTAAGAGGGAGTTTGTGATAATGGGTTGAAATAGTTACAGAAAACACAGTCACCCGTTGGAATAAGGATGTCTTGGTCCACAGTCAACCAAATGGGATGAAACTAGGCTCATTAGAAAGATTCTGCCCTTAGCCCAAACTCCTTTATTGAAATGGAAACTCAATTCGCACTAGAACCCAAGGTTCTGAGCCCTTTGCTACCAACTGTCACGAAGAGGTGCGATTGTTGAGAGAGCTCGCACGTAATTAATTGGAAAATCATAGATTCATCTTTAGTTGATGAAATGAATTGAATCGAAGGCCATAATTTTGATTGGGTTGTTAGCTACAACTTCTCTATTGAGGTCGAGGCCAAATACTACCTGGATACTAGAGTTATACCCGAATTACCTCGGGCTACTAAAAGGTCGCGACTGGATCGAGGGAAAGTTAATGTTAATTTTGCGAAACTCATAACTCGTGATGGGGATAATGAAATTTGATGAAACCATGACCCAGTGTTAGATCAAGAAGTTCTCTTGATTTCATCTGAAGATGACCCAGCCTGAATCTCGACGGAAGAGCGTGTGTAACAGAATTTATGACCGGAGGTCGAACGGTCGCACCAGTTCAAACCCGAAGAGGTGCTTAGGATTAACTCCTCTTCAAACCAGCAACCTTGGAGCTTGTTGGAGCCTTGAAGGACGTGGGTAAACCCTTGGGAGGGTTGAACAATATAAGGAGGTAGGTTTCGAGGGTGGTAAACCTTTAGCAACCATTCCCATCAACCCTCCACCACCTTCTACCTTTCTTATGTGAGAAGGGAGTGAGGGACCCCGTCTCTTCGTGGGTGGACCATCCAGTTCGTGGGTGGACAATCCGATGCGTGGGTGGTCGATCCGACGCATGGAGGGCAATCTTGCAGTGCCCTGGGGTCGACGGGGAAAAGTTTTAGGTGGATCTGGGGTGTGGATATCTTCCCCGGATTGTCCGTTTAACATTTTGAAGGTAGGATCCTAATCTCAAATTTTAGGGGTCAACGATGTATTAGAACGATTTCAAAATATTTTCTATACTTTAAAGAGGGACTAAGGGTATGTGGGATCGACCACCACATTCATTTTCTATTTTTTTTCCCATCAAGTTATGGGCTTTCGTGAGTTTCCTTTGAGTCTCTATCGAAGTGTAAGGTCCCTAGATAGGTTGATGCACATGGGGGCAGCCTCTAGACAGGTCAGTGCAGGTCCACGGTAAGGTCGATGCACATGTAGTGTAGCCTCTAGAGAGGTCAGTGCAGGTCCATGGTAAGGTCGATGCACATGTAGTGCAGTCTCTAGACAAGTCAGTGCAGGTCCATGGTAAGGTCGATGCACATGTAGTGTAGTCTCTGGATAGGTCAGTGCAGGTCCCTGGTAAGGTCGATGAACATGTAGTGTAGTCTCTAGACAGGTCAGTGTAGGTCCATGGTGCAGCGACCCGGATTCCGGATACCCGGCATACCCGGTAGAACTACCGGATACGCGTGATACCGCATGGAACCCGCGAGGCCTTCCAAGAGCGGGAAAGCTCCAAAGGGAAAAAGGCACGTGTAGAGTACAATGAAACCACAGGGATATAATAGAAGCAATTAAATTTCATTAGATAGGTTTGCTAAAGTAGCAGAAATAAAATTACTTTTTAATTAACTGTTCAAATTAACAATTATGTCCTAGAGTCAGTCCAAAGCTAAAGACAACAAGTCTAGCACAGTACAGTCGACAGAAAAGAAAGACGTACCAAAGGGTCGGGAAAAGCCCGACGCAGGTACCAGCTGGCAGCAACGGCACGCAACGAGCACGCACACTCCAGGAACCACGCGGAAGCAGAAGGCGAAACCCACCTGAAAAGCAGGGGTGAGTCTCTAACCAGAAACTCAGTAGGGGTCACGTGGATCCCCACTGGAAAACGCACAGTGCAACGGAAGCAACTGTAAAACAGCAAGTGCAGCAAAGCAGGAAAAGCTACACTACAAAGCTGTAAAGGAACAGACGGGTAGCAAGAGTAGGGAACAAGCAGGAGAGGGGTGAGAACCCGCACTAAACAAGCGGCTGCCGAACTAACTTCGGCACCCCAAACTAATCCAAGCAACAGCTAGAAGGCGACTCTGAGCTGACGAAGTCAGGAGTTGCCTAACTACCGACACGACGCCAAGCCTAAGACCAAAGCCAGCGTAAACCGACAAAAGCTCTAGAGGAGACCTAGACAAACGACACAACAAGACGCGACAAGAACGTCGCGCACACTGTCCTACACACGACCAGAGCGTCATGCAGGCGACAGGACACTGACCTCGAGTAGGGCCACGAGAGGGCTAACTCAGAAAGGTCACAACGCGCAAGAAACGCGAGAGTCACATGCCAAGCGATAGGAGCACCCTCCTCCCAGAAGAACAGCCAGATGCGTCCACTGACGACTTACACTGCGCCACAAGTGCCACGTCCAACTCGTCCAGAGGACAACGAAGACTAGGCACACCAAGAACCAGGTTTGAGGAACAACGACGCTCCAAGGAAAAATGGAAACTACGGACACAGGACCGCAGTACCAACCTCGAGTGACTAGTCAGGGTCACGCCCGTCGGCGCAAGTCCTCAGTCCCTGACCACGTGTGCACACACTGACCACTACCTAAGCCAGGCCTCTAGCTAGTATTCCCCTCGGTAGGACGCTACTGATGACGGGGCCCACAAAACTAGCTTAAGAACTGTCTCACAGGAAACACCCCTCCACCACTCCCGGTGGGTCGGTACTCAAGAGTCCTAGGGCTACGACTAGGGGAGGCTCACAAGGCACGACTCAAAAGCACAGGTGCTAAAGTACAGACAGTCAAGAAAGACCTGTCTCGTGCACAACAAGACACCAAGGCAGCCAACAACCACCAACAGACTCTGGACTAGGCAACTAGACCTACAATGTAACGATCCTTGAGTCGGACGACTCAACGGCAAGCTCATCACACACAGTGGAACAAGCTGCCAATTGGTCTAATCCTAAGCCAGAGAAAACGACACTCCGCAGAAAATGACACACGGAGACCTGAGGGAACACCAAAAACCCTCAAACACCACTGAACACGCAAACCGAGGTAAAGTGACACCTCGAGGCGTCCAGAACCAAAGTCACGAACTGGACAGATCCGCCAAGACACGCACACACTAGGTCACACGTCAACCCCTAGGTCAGACCAGGTTGACCAGAACCTAACAACAATGCTCAAAAAGTAGGAAAGAGAATCCTACCTCAAGTAAGAAGACTCATGGCCACCTTACAACGTAGTCTTAGCCCTCATAGGATGTCAGAAGACCTCCACGGGACAGCGGGCAGACCACAAGGCCAAGCCAAGACAAACAGAAACTGAAGGAACGGAAATCGGAGCACAGGGCATGTAACGCGCCACCCCTAGACCGCTACAAGAATATGATGGTCTAGACCTGGGCCGTTATAGTCCAAACGACGGTCGGGGGAGCAGCCGTCACTCACACCGCCCTAACCAACTCTAAAACACAGAAAACAGCATGTAACGGCCAGCACGGGGTGCGTTACACACACCTGACGTGCCAGACCAGGGCCGTCAGGGCCAACCACCCTCATACACAAAACACACGAAGCATGTAACGCGCTAGACGAGGCGCGTTACAACGAACTAACGCATGGGAGCGAGCATGTTATAGCCACCTGACGCACAAGACCAGGCGCATCAGGGCCAACACACCCACAACCAAAGCTAGGTGAGATGCATGTAACAGTCATAACAGGGCGCGTTACAAACGCCTGACGCACAGTGGCCCCACCGTTATATCCAACGGCGCAACAACCCAACTCAGCCAACACAGCATGTAACGGCCTGGGGCAGGCACGTTACAAACACCTAACGCTCGGGGAAACCACCGCTAGAGGCACCGCCTCAAATGGTCAACATCGGTCAAACAGAATGTAACAGCCAAAACAGGGTGCGTTACATCCATCTAACGCGCTGGGTCAAGCGCGTTAGAGGAACCGACTTAACCCAAGCAATAAACGACAAAAGAGATATAACGCGCCTCACGGGACGCGTCAGAGAGATGTGACGCGCCAGCCCTGGGCCGTCACACTCTCAAAACCTCGAAGAACTCAAACGACCCAGACGATGTAACGGTTAGTCATGGGGCCGTCAGAGCAAGTGGGGGTCCCTGGAACGACCGCTACATCGGCTACAGCGGGAAAACATAGGAATGGCCAAATCAGCCCGTTCTACGCCCCATTCACACCGAAGCGTAGGGGAAACAAACCCAAACGCTGAAAAACAACATAAGAAGGCTAAAAAGCCCACATGCAAGCTCAAAAACACAAGATCCGGGTGATTCCAACGAATCCACCCAAAATGGGTCACCGAGGTTCCCGGACTCCTACCGGCCTCGAATGAACATCAATCAACATGAAATTAACGTGGTTGGGATCCTGACATCCCAGCGGTCAGTTTAAAACTAACTACGCTAAGAATGGTTGCCGTTTTCTGGCCCACCCTACAAATCACGAAAATCAACGTTTAGGCAAACATAGCCCAAACTCGACCGTTTCCTTGCCGAACGACGTGCAATGGCAGGGAAAACGGAGAGGAAGAAATGAGGATCAGTCACCCTACCTCAACCGAAGAAACTGGAGCCCCGAAAGGACTAAACCACGCCGAAATCCACTCACGAACCGATTCACCAGCTTTGAATCCACCGTACGGGATCGCGCCAGAATCGATCCGATCCTCGCCCCATCGCGCACCTAGCCAGCTCCACCACGTCCCCAGTACACGCCCCAAGGTACCCCGTCTGCAGCCGGAGCCGAGAGAGCGAAATGGGAGAGAGAGACGACGGTGATGAAATGAGAAGGGTGGAAAGAGGAAAGAAAAGAAAAGAAAATAAATTAGGAAATTTTCTTAATTTTTGAAAATTCTAAAAATGCGCCGAAAATGCACAACTTCAGAAAAATACGCAAAAATAGTCGAAACGACCGGCTCGAAGAGTACATCGTCGCTGCAGCATTCACGAGTCGAGGAACTGACAAACAAAATCACCGTAGGGTTCCGTAACTAGTACGAGAGAAAAACCCACACGGCTCATAAAGCTCAACTCGGAAGCCACAAAAGTGAACCAAAACTCACCGAAACCAATCCAAAAGATCAAATGAAGATCCAGCAAGACCTACCAAGGATCCAGGGCATTACATCCTCCCCTCCTTTAAGAAATTTCACCCCGAAATTAAGGACTAGCAAAGGAGAAGCAGGGAAGAACAACCCGATAACACAACCACGAAAACAACACAAATCTCGAGAAACACAATTCAGAGAAACACCGTCAGACCACAATCACGAGCACATGTTCTTGATCGGGCACGACACAAGTGAACACAAGTCCAACACCTCGGAAACAGGGCAATGTTGTTTACGCCTCATAGAACAAGAGACACGACTGCCACAACAACCGATAACCAACACCGAAAAATAGAACGACAGCACGACAAGCAGCAGCTTACACGAGGAGACACAATCCTGTCAGCTGACAGCTCGACAACATCATCGACTCTAGTGCCAAAGGCAACAGGGAACGCCTAGCACACAGGACACCAACGACAACACTGAACCACAACCACAATCAAGTCAGTCCTCACTCAGATATTACATCTGATCGAGTCGCAAGCCACTCTAGGGAAAAGAGTACAGCAAAGCTACTGACAAGATCACGGTCCAAAACAGAAACAAAAAATCATAGAGAAACAGCACTTACAGAAACAACACAACGGCAGCACCTGCAGGATTCCGGCTCTGTACAACACGCAGGGCTACAAAATACCACTGCAAGTAGGGTCACATTAAGGCACAAGAACAACTGAGCACACGACCACAAGAAAGGGGTCACGCATCAGACTGCTCACCAAGAGAAGACCCACAACAACGAGAAACAACAACAATCTCGGGGAACGCAACTCAAGGACTACCAACACGTCTCGAGAGCACAACACCCAAGAAAGAAAATGCATAGCAAAAGGTACTCAATCAGTAGGAATGCCAACAAAGTCCCCAATACTCGCAAATGCCAATGCCAGCACCAGAAAACCACCAACAATGGCACGGCAACAGACGACATCGAGGCACAAGAAGCCAAGATGAAGTCACATCGAGAAGAAACATATCTCTCGACCAGTGGGTAGCCAACCCACACACTTCCACTACACTCTCAACAACGCGCACAGGCAATAGAACAACCTCGGTAGTCGCACCTCAGCACACACCAAGCGCCTTCGCAATCAACAAAGATCGCAAATCACACACCACGAGTACCGATCCCACGAACAACCGATCACAAGGAGCCTAAAGCACAAGGAAAGCATCAATCTCAACTTACCTTCACGTCCTCAAAATGATAAATGAGCCTTCACGAGACATCGGCCGCTGGACACGGCATGACAACACGGTGCACAACAGCTCTTAACACCATCATGGAGTCCAAAGCCAAGCAACCGTATAGCAGAGAGCAGATCAGGCTCAAAACAAAGCTGTCCACACTTAAGCAGACACAGGACAAAGGCATTACCAAGACAACAATTCCAAGGCAAACCTCGAAAAGATTCCTTCAGAAGGGACGAGAAGCAAGAAGCTCAACCACCAAAGCTCACCAGGAAGGAAAAATCCTAGCTTGCCTGAGCAACTTCTTTAACACGGGATCTAATCGAGCACTTCAACAGAAGCGAAACACATCAGGAGCTGAACAGACTCAAGCCGGGATGACCAAGACAACGTGAGAATGTGAACGGTCATCAAACCAAGGCTAAAGGTCAACAGCAACCTGAACAACGTACCACAGATTCAAGCCTTCTGGCGAACACTGCCAAGTACAACATGATCGAAACAAACACAATCGACGAAAAAGAAACACCTCGTCACTTCTTGACGAGAGCAGGACCATCTCGTACAGTGCCAGAATAGCACGCACAAGACAACACACAGAAAACAAAGCGACAAAGAACCACAAACCGAAGCCAGCTGAAGACTGTACTGGACCTTCACGACTCTGGAAACTGCATATCTCAGATTCCCATGTACTTCACACGACAATGCTCTGATAGCTCAGAAAAGAACTCTGAACATCTCAGAACACTGCTCTGATACCACTCTGCAGCGACCCGGATTCCAGATACCCGGCATACCCGGTAGAACTACCGGATACGCGTGATACCGCATGGAACCCGCGAGGCCTTCCAAGAGCGGGAAAGCTCCGAAGGGAAAAAGGCACGTGTAGAGTACATTGAAACCACGGAGATATAACAGAAGTAATTAAATTTCATTAGATAGGTTTGCTAAAGTAGCAGAAATAAAATTACTTTTTAATTAACTGTTCAAATTAACAATTATGTCCCAGATTCAGTCCAAAGCTAAAGACAACAAGTCGAGCATAGTACAGTCGACAGAAAAGAAAGACGTACCAAAGGGTCGAGGAAAGCTCGACGCAGGTACCAGCTGGCAGCAACAGCACGCAACGAGCACGCACACTCCCAGAACCACGCGGAAGCAGAAGGCGAAACCCACCTGAAAAGTAGGGGTAAGTCTCTAACCAGAAACTCAGTAGGGGTCACGCGGATCCCCACTGGAAAACACACAGTGCAACGGAAGCAACTGTAAAACAGCAGTGCAGCAAAGCAGGAAAAGCTATACTACAAAGCTGTAAAGGAACAGACGGGCAGCAGGAGTAGGGAACAAGCAGGAGAGGGGTGAGAAGCCGCACTAAACAAGGGGCTGCCGAACTAACTTCGGCACCCCAAACTAATCCAAGCAACAGCAGGAAGGCGACTCTGAGTTGATGAAGTCAGGAGTTTCCTAACTACCGACACGACGCCAAGCCTAAGACCAAAGCCAGCGCAAACCGACAAAAGGTCTAGAGGAGACCTAGACGAACGACACAACAAGACGTGACAAGAACGTCGCGCACACTGTCCCACGCACAACCAGAGCGTCATGCAGGCGACAGGACACTGACCTCGAGTAAGGCCACGAGAGGGCTAACTCGGAAAGGTCACAACGCGCAAGAAACGCGAGAGTCACAGGCCAAGCGATAGGAGCACCCTCCTCCCAGAAGAACAGCCAGATGCGTCCACTGACGACTTACACTGCGCCACAAGTGCCACGTCCAACTCGTCCAGAGGACAACGAAGACTAGGCACACCAAGAACCAGGTTCGAGGAACAATGACGCTCCAAGGAAAAATGGCAACTACGGACACAGGACCGCAGTACCAACCGCGAGTGACTAGTCAGGGTCACGCCCGTCGGCGCATGTCCTCGGTCCCTGACCACGTGTGCACACACTGACCACTACCTAGGCCAGGCCTCTAGCTAGTATTCCCCTCGGTAGGACGCTACCGCTGATGGGGCCCATGGAACTAGCTTAAGAACCGTCTCACAGGAAACACCCCTCCACCACTACCGGTGGGTCGGTACTCAAGAGACCTAGGGCTACGACTAGGGGAGACTCACAAGGCACGACTCGAAAGCATAGGTGCTAAAGCACAGACAGTCAAGAAAGACTTGTCTCGTGCACAACAAGACACCAAGGCAGCCAAACAACCACCAACAGACTCAAGACCAGGCAACTAGACCTACAACGTAACGATCCTTGAGTCGGACGACTCAACGGCAAGCTCGTCACACACAGCAGAACAAGTCACCAATTGGTCTAATCCTAAGCCAGAGAAAATGACACTCCGCAGAAAACGACACACGGAGACCTGAGCGAACACCAAAAACCCTCAAACACCACTGGACATGCAAACCGAGGTAAAGCGACACCTCGAGGTGTCCAGAACCAAAGTCTCGAACTGGATAGATCCGCCAAGACACGCACACACTAGGTTACACGTCAACCCCTGGGTCAGACCGGGTTGACCAGAACCTAACAACAATGCTCGAAAAGTAGGAAAGAGAATCCTACCTCAAGCAAGAAGACTCCTGGCCACCTTACAACGTAGTCTTAGCCCTCATAGGATGTCAGAAGACCTCCACGGGACAGTGGGCAGACCACAAGGCCAAGCCAAGACAAACAGAAATCGAAGGAACGGAAATCAGAGCACAGGGCATGTAACGCGCCACCCCTAGACCGCTACAAGAATATGACGGTCTAGACCTGGGCCGTTACAGTCCGACCGACGGTCAGGGGAGAAGCCGTCACTCACACCGCCCTAACCAACTCTAAAACATAGAAAATAGCATGTAACGGCCAGCACAGGGCGCGTTACACACACCTGACGCACCAGACCAGGGCCGTCAGGGCCAACCACCCTCAAACACAAAACACACAAAGCATGTAACGCGCTAGACGAGGCGCGTTACAACGAACTAACGCATGGGAGCGAGCGCGTTATAGCCACCTGATGCACAAGACCAGGCGCGTCAGGGCCAACACACCCACAACCAAAGCTAGTTGAGAGGCATGTAACGGCCAGAACAGGGTGCGTTACAAACGCCTGATGCACAGGGGCCCCACCGTTATATCCAAGGGCGCAGCAACCCAACTCAGCCAACACAGCATGTAACGGCCTGGGGCAGGCACGTTACAAACACCTAACGCACGGGGAAACCACCGCCAGAGGCACCGCCTCAAATGGTCAACGTCGGTCAAACGGAATGTAACGGCCAAAACAGGGCGCGTTACATCCATCTAACGCGCTGGGTCAAGCGCGTTAGAGGAACCGACTTAACCCAAGCAATAAATGACAAAAGAGATATAACGCACCTCACGGGACGCGTCAGAGAGATGTGACGCGCCAGCCCTGGGCCGTCACACTCTCAAAACCTCGAAGAACTCAAATGACCCAGACGATGTAACGGTTAGTCATGGGGCCGTCAGAGCAAGTGAGGGTCCCTGGAACGACCGCTACATCGGCTACAGCGGGAAAACATAGGAATGGCCAAATCGGCCCGTTCCACGCCCCATTCACGCCGAAGCGCAGGGGAAACAAACCCAAATGCTGAAAAATAACATAAGAAGGCTAAAAAGCCCACATGCAAGCTCAAAAACACAAGATCCGGGTGATTCCAACGAATCCACCCAAAATGGGTCACCGAGGTTCCCGGACTCCTACCGGCCTCGAATGAACACCAATCAACACGAAATTAACGTGGTTGGGATCTTGACATCCCAGCGGTCAGTTTAAAACTAACTACGCTAAGAACGGTTGCCGTTTTCCGGCCAACCCTACAAACCACGAAAATCAACGTTTAGGCAAACATAGCCCAAACTCGACCGTTTCCTTGCCGAACGACGTGCAATGGCAGGAAAAACGGAGATGAAGAAATGAGGATCAGTCACCCTACCTCAACCGAAGAAACCGGAGCCCCGAAAGGACTAAACCATGCCGAAATCCACTCGCGAATCGATTCACCGGCTTTGAATCCACCGTACGGGATCGCGCCAGAATCGATCTGATCCTCGCCCCATCGCGCACCTAGCCAGCTCCACCACGTCCCCAGTACACGCCCCAAGGTACCCCGTCTGCAGCCGGAGCCGAGAGAGCGAAACGGGAGAGAGAGACGACGGCGATGAAATGAGAAGGGAGGAGAGAGGAAAGAAAAGAAAAAGAAAATAAATTAGGAAAATTTCCTAATTTTTGAAAATTCTGAAAATGCGCCGAAAATGCATAAATTCAGAAAAATACGTAAAAATAGTCGAAACGACCGGCTCGAAGAGTACATCGTCGCTGCAGCATTCACGAGTCGATGAATTGACAAACAAACTCACCGTAGGGTTCCGTAACTAGTACGAGAGAAAAACCCACACGGCTCGTAAAGCTCAACTCGGAAGCCACAAAAGCAAACCGAAACTCACCGAAACCAATCCAAAAGATCCAATGAAGATCCAGCAAGACCTACCAAGGATCCAGGGCATTACACATGGTAAGGTCGATGCACATATAGAGCAGTCTCTAGACAGGTCAGTACAAGTCCATGGTAAGGTCGATGCACATGTAGTGCAATCTCTAGACAGGTCAGTGCAGGTCCATAGTAAGGTCGATGCACCTGGGCTCTGTCCCAATTTCCAGAAACTTAGAAAAAGAGAGTTTTGAAAGGGCATTTTAATTCATAAAAATCTTAAAAATTAGAAAAGATTATAAGACTAAGTTAATACCTCACTGTAAAGATGTCATGCTCATAGAAATTCTGTACTTGTAGTTATAAGTCATTTTCTATGCATGTGTAGCCTAGAAAGAAACATGTACTCTTTTATACCGTAACCTGATCATGCTCTATTCCACATCAAGTAAGCTTATTTTTATGATTTATCCACTTAAACCATTTGGAAGCATGCTTGTTATGATAAAGTATCATACCAATATTTGAGAAAAATGAGTACGAACGTGAATGCGAATACGATGTGAATGTTATGAATGGAAAACAGCAACATTCTGTGAGGTTGGACTTCGGTCCCTTCTGCGGGACGACGATACGTAACACCGCAGAAGTAAAAAAACCCAGGGGATGGTGACGTAACGCCCTGGTTGAAATCATATGATTCTGTCGATTGTTCTGTGGGACAACGATACATAACACCACAGAACGTTGTGGGTCTCAAGAGTCTGGGTGGGAGTTCACTCTTGGGTCTATGCAGTACTCTTTCGTTCGTTGTGTGTGTGGGCCTCCTGTGTTTGCAGCAGCTGTTCGGTTCCATGAATAATGAAAATGTGATCCTCATGAAAATGTGATAATGTGTAACTGCTCATTCACCGTGGTTTTGTTGCATGCATGAGCATCTTATATGTTAGCTAATGAACATGTATTTTCTAGTATGAATTATTTTAAGCAAATGAGAATGAATGGGTTATGATATTGTTAACACTTGAATTATGTACGTTGATTAGATATATGAATGCGAGTTAACCACAATTGGACTAGGCTGCCTACTGAGCATCACACTCACCCCTTGTGGCACACGTTTTTAGGAGACATAGTGAAAGAAGCCGAGGAGGCTGCGGCCGAGGAGTTGTACTAGTCCATACTTCGTCTCGGTAGGCTATGGATGAATATCTCTCTTATATGTATGGTTATGGGGTGGCGAGCATGTGCGGACTCATGTTTCTCTTGGAATAATGGACATGTAATTTTGGGATTATGAATGGTATAATGTCATATACGTTTCTTGTAATTGTGGTTTCTCTCTCTATCATGCAAATGTATGCATGTTTATATATCTATGCTTCCGCGATACGTACGATGTAATGTCTCGAGGTCCGATGGAAGAAAAGAAAAAATATATATGCCCAAAAATTGGGAATCAGATCTCGAGGCGTTACACGTCACGCGTGCCGGGTCCCTTCCGCGCTCGGGGCGTGACAGTTTTTGTTGTATCAGAGCCTAGGATATTCAATTCTTAGGAAACAAAGTCCAAGGATAGGTTATACCTTTATCCGGTGAGATTGGGTAGAACCATGGGTCAAGTTAACTTAGGGACTTAGACCCTTGGATCAATCTCATATATTGATATAGCTATTTAAATTCTTGTCGGATCATGGCCGCCGAACGTGCCCAGTGCCATTATATGCCACGCACAGTTTAGGGTATTCCTCAAGTGCTACAACAAGTGGCGTAGGGAGGAGCCAACCGTGGAGCAGGAGACTCCATCGTAGCTTCTGAAACATGAACTCACCAAAATTTACTGGTTCAACCAATCTCGATGATGCCGAGCACTGGATCAGGGAGATCGAGCATATATTCTGTGTCATGCAATGCACGGATGAAGAAAAGGACATGCTAGCGACTTTTCAACTATAGCGGGACACCTAATTCTGGTGGGAGTTAGTAGAAGCTACCTTGCCCCAAGAACAAGTCACGTGGGGTGAGTTTGTTGACTACTTCAACAATAAATACTTTTCAGACCGCATCCAAGAGAATAAGGCTATAGAGTTCGCCGCATTGAAGTAAAGGTCATTATCCGTGGCCGAGTATGAGGCCCAATTTTCTCGTCTGTCAAGGTATGCACCACATCTAGTACATACGGAGAAGATGAAGGCACGAAGGTTTCTAAACGGACTTAGGCCGCAATATATAACCCAGTTAGTGCCGATGGACATTCAAGTCTATTTGGAGATAATAAGGCATGCCCAGTTGTTAGAAGACGCCACGGAGTTGTCCGATCGGATCCGTGGGAAGGACAAGAAGGAGTAGGTTACAAGCTCCAATACTTTCAAGCCAACCTTTAATAAGAAAAGGACTAGCAACGGAGGAGATTCCTCCTAGGAAAAGAAGTTTAAGAAAAGCAACAAGCCCTTCTCCATTACTACCACATCTTCCAAAGAGGTGTGTAAGCACTGCGACAAGGCCGGCCATAGGGCCGAGGAATACTAAAGGAGACTGGGAGCTTATCTCCCTTGCGGGAGCCGTGAACATCGGATTCCCGATAGCCCCTTGCTTAATGATCAAGTCGGAGGCGAGAAGTGCCCGGTGAAGAAGCAAGCACGTCTACAAGCTCTTCAAGAGGCGGTACAAGATGAAGGCGGACTGGTGGAAGGCACCTTAAAGATTTGTTCCAAGTCTGCTCGTGTCTTGTTTGATACCGGCACATTACATTCTTATGTTTCCAAGAAATTTGCTGATCCATTACCTATGGAGCCGGAATAGATATATTTAATTATTTCAACTCCTCTCGGAAACGAATCCAACATTACACACCATTTTCTAAACTGTGAAGTTATGGTAAAAGGGAAGAATCTACCTGCCAACTTAATATGCTTAATCATGAAAGATTATGATGTTATACTCGGAGCCGACTGACTATCCACTTACAAGGTGGTTATAGATTATCGGAACGGCAAGGTGACTTTTAAGGAGTTCCCGAAACTTGTCTATACTAGCCCTAAGGGTCAGAACAAGTCAACCATTATTTCAGCTCTCCGAGCTACTAAGATCTTAAGGAAAGGGTGCATGGCTTTCCTAGCTTTTGTGACTGCCAGTGAAGTTAAGGAGACCAAGATAGAAGAAATCCGAGTAGTTCCGGAGTTTTCCGATGTGTTTGTAGAAGATTTACCCGGATTACCCCCACAAAGAGAGGTGGCCTTCACCATCAACCTTGTCCCTGGTGCTGGTCTAGTTTCTAAGGCACCTTATATGATGTCCCCTACCGAGCTCAAGGAATTAAAGGATCCATTGTTGGAGCTTTTGAAAAAATGATTTATCAGGCCAAGCACTTCCCCGTGGGGAGCGCCCATGTTATTTGCAAAGAAGAAGGATGGATCGATAAGACTCTACATCGATTATTGGCAGTTGAACCATCTTACTATCAAGAATAAGTATCCACTGCCGAGGATTGATAGTTATTTGATCAGATATCTGGGTCCAAGTATTTCTCAAAGATTGATCTCCGGTCAGGATATCACCAATTGAGGATCAAGAACGAGGACATTCATAAGACCGCATTCCGGAGCAGGTATGGGCACCACGAATTTGTTGTTATGTCTTTTGGACTAACGAATGCCCCTGGAGTCTTTATACAGTTGATGAATAGCATATTCAAGCCTCATCTGGATCAATTTGTTATGGTCTTCATTAATGACATATTAATTTATTCAAAGACTGAAGAAGATCATTAGGAACACTTGAGGATTGCATTGTAAATATTGAGGTGTAATCAACTCTATGCCAAACTTAGCAAGTGCAACTTTTCGCTCGAGGAAGTGTCCTTCTTAGGATATGTGATCTTGAAGGATGGGATTTCTGTTGACGCGTCAAAAGTCGACGCCGTGAAGAGTTGGGAAAGGTCGACCAATGCTACCAGATCCTTAGTTTCTTAGGTCTAGCTGGCTATTATAGGTGATTCATCAAGGACTTCTAAAAAATCACCGTTCTGCTTACTAGGTTGACCCGTATGGAGATTCCTTATATGTAGGATGAAGAATGCGAGAAGAGCTTTCAAGCCTTGAAGGATCATCTTACAATCGCCCCGGTATTGGCATTACCAACTAAAGGGGAGAAATTCGAGGTATATACTGATGCGTCTGGCATTGGCCTCGGATGTATGTTAATGCAACAAGGCAGAGTCATTGCCTACTCATCCCGACAGTTAAAGAAGCATGAAGTGAACTACCCGGTGCACGACTTAGAGTTGGCCGTGGTGGTATTTTCTTTAAAGATATGGAGACACTATCTCTATGGAGAACAATTCACCGTGTACTCCGATCACAAGAGTCTCAAATATCTATTCTCTCAGAAGGAATTGAACATGAGACATAGACGTTGGCTAGAATATCTCAAAGACTTCGACTTCATAATACAGTATCATCCTAGAAAAGGTAATCATGTAGTTGATGCCCTTAGACGAAAGCTGAGAGTGTTATTAGCCAACTGTATGATCAAAGAGTGGAAGTTGTTGGAGTAATTGTCTAAACTTGACATAAGTACGGACCACGAGAAAGGGTGTATTACTCTATCACACATGAGGATACAACCGGATCTGCTCTCCGAGATGAAGAAAGTTCAAGACAGTGACTCGGTGTTAGTAGAGATGAAGGATAAGCTAGAAGAATGACCAGACTTCAAGGTAGCATCAGATGGAAGATTATTATCAAGGAAAGGACTTGTGTATCAGACTGTCCAGAATTGAAGAAGAAAATTCTAGAAGAAGCTCACCGATCAAAGTACACGATTCATTCAAGATCTACCAAGAAGTACCAAGACTTGAAATGAATCTTTTGGTGGCCCAATATGAAAATGGAGGTAGCGGACTTTGTATCTCGCTGTCTCACCTGCCAATAAGTTAGGGCAGAACACCAAAAGCCTGCCGGTAAGCTACATCCTTTAGATATTCCCAAGTGGAAGTGAGGGGATATCGGCATGGACTTCATTATAGGACTGTCTAAATCCAAAGGTGAACATGATGGAATATGGGTCATCATAGATCGATTGACCAAGTCAGCTCACTTCCTGCCAATAAAGAGCCGATGGTCAGTTGATGTTCTTGCCGCCTTATACATCAAAGAAGTCGTCAGATTGCATGGAGTTCCTATTTCGATCGTGTCTGACCAAGACCCGCGCTTCACTTCTCATTTTTGGAAGGGTCTACAACATTCCCTGGGGACGAGACTCAACTTTTGTACTACCTTTCATCCTCAGACGGATGGTCAGACCGAGAGAACAAATCAAGTTGTACAAGACATGATGCGAGCTTCTATCATTGATTTCGGTGGAAGTTGGCATGATCACTTGCCTTTGGTTGAGTTTGCATATAACAACAGCTACCATGCAAGTATTCAAATGGCACCTTTCGAAGCATTATACGGAAGGAGTTGCTGATCACCCTTATACTGGGACGAAGTTGGCGAAAAATAACTACTAGGCCCAGACATGGTGAGAGACACTACAGAGAAGATTCAACTAATTAGAGAGAGACTCCAAATGGCTCAGTCTAGACAAAAGACTTATGTCGATACTAGAAGGAGAGACCTTGAGTTCCAAATCAGAGATCACATCTTCCTTAAGGTTTCTCCAGGACGAGGTATCCGAAGATTTGGTGTTAAAGGTAAGCTTACACCAAGATATATCGGTCACTTCGAAGTGTTAGAAAGTGTTGGCGAGGTTGCCTACAACATCACTTTGCCTACTCAACTGTCCGAGGTTCACAATGTGTTCCACATTTCTATGTTGAAGAAGTATGTTCACGATCCGACCCATGTCATAGATCATGGCAACCTAGTGATACAAAAGAATCTCACATATGAACAAAATCCTTTGAAGATCCTTGATCGCGAGGTTCATGCATTAAGGAATAAGACAATTCCCATGGTCAAGGTATAATGGAGCAAGTGCCCAGAACAAGAAGTCACATGGGAAACTCAAGAATCTATGAAGAAAAGATTCCCCGAGTTATTTCCAGATAGTAAGTACTCTGCACCCTCCATGTTTATACAAAATTAAATTTGGGGACCAAATTCTTTTAAGTGGGGGAGGGTGTAGCAACCCGGATAAATATTAGTGATAAAATTTCCTACAGAGATAAAACCTCTTAAAATAAATAAATCCAACAAAGACCTTAATCTAATGGGCCCCAAAGCTATACAAATTTACCAAAAGGCCTTAACTAAATGGGCCTCCTACATACATATAAACACAAACTAATGGGCTTCCCATATAGGTAAATATATATAATAACTAAAATCACTAAAGGGCCTTAAAAGCCCATAACCATCCATATGTCCAAAGGAGGAATATGATATATATGGATAAAAATATATATTTTCTAAAACACTAACCCTCTTCCTGTTAAAACTTGCATACAACATTAGGGTTTTTGATTTAACTAGGAAGGTGACGGTAGATATAGCAATATAGAGATTGCATGGGAAACTTTAGATCTATAAGGATTGTTTACATGAAAATTTATATACCATAATTAGGATTCTAAAACCTCCATCTATATAAATAAACCTCCCCGTCGACGAGCACAGACTACTGCTGCTCCTGTGTTCGAAAGGAGTTCGTGCCGCATCTTGTTGCCATCAACAGGGAGAGGGAGAGAAAGCCCGTCTTCTTCTTCTCCCTCTTCCTAAGTCATGCTATTACGATTGCAAAAGAAGGAGCATTGATTCCTCTTTCTCCGTCGTGATGCATCTCCTTCAAAGAGCGAGAGAGAGAGAGAGAGAGAGCCTGAAGCTCTCTTCCTCCTATTATCGTTTGAGCCACTGCCGTTGAAGTCACGAAGGAGTTCTGGATCTTCTTCTTCTATGTTTGTCGTAGCAATTGTGCCGAAGCCACAAAGTACTGCCGCTACTGCATATTTATCTTCCCCCAATCGAGTATAGTCCTGATCGAGCTGTTGTTGCTGCAGTTGCAAGCAACTCTTCCTATCGTGAGCGGCTACTGCCGTAGCTGTTCTTAATATCTCATACCTCTGTTCGTCGTCCATATCAACAACCAAAGGTAGGTGTTCTCAAGATACGAAGCCCAAACGGTTAATCACAGTAAAAGTCATGCACATAGGTCATATAGTATGAAACATGCTTTCTATATGCAGTTTTTCGTACGTTTACTTAGTTCTTGAAAATAGCGACCCTGTCATGGGCGCTTATTGAATGAACCCCTGCGCACGCTGTCGTTAATTCTTTTGAAATTGCGACAGTGGACAGGGTGCCATTTAATGAACGACCTTATGCCCAGCCGCTAATTCTTTTCGGTATTTAATAATTACCGCATGCTTAAAAATTTATATCTATAAAACCTGATGAATAAAATTAATGCATGAACGTAGTTTTAGATTCTTGATATTTTCCTCTACCTGTTCATGTCTTTACTTTCCTATTTTTGTAAACTTCCATCCTATGAATAGCAACCTGTGTCTATGAACGTATCTACCCGATGCGTATCAGCAGACAAAGAATGGGTGACACTCCTATAGTCGCTATTTAAATAATGAACGCCCTCACACAATGGCACAAATTTGTAAATAACTAGCAAATTGAGCATATATGGAAAATTATGAATATGAGACCGAGGTCAAGGCGTCATTCAAAGAGTGAACGCCACTCTACACAACTGCTATTTGAAATCATAGACATTAATTTTGGAAAAAAACCTATAATTAACGCCCTTGTACAGTGTCGTTAATTTCTAGTATATTCATGAAAATTCTGATGTAAATCTTGATTGAATGACATTTCAGAAGGTCACTTTTTCTTTAAATGGCGACTTATGTAGAGGCACCGATTTCTTGTCTGTCAGTTTTATCGCATTTCTACACCCATATCACGGGTTACTTGGCACTCTCATCTCACATCCTTAGATGGAGTCCCTATTTTGATTTTATCGATACACACTAACTCTCGGTAATTTTTGAGCCCCTCGCGGGATATTCCTTCCTTCGGATTGGTAATTTTATCATAGAGACCTCCGTAAGTCTATGCGAAGCCTTGGATACCATCAAGGTCGCCGAGCTGGTTGTACCCTAAAAATTCTGGAACCTTTCGTTGTCACGTCACTCTGAAGAAACGCGATGTTTGGCCCTTAAAGAGCGCTGTTTTGGCCTCTTTTGAGAAGTGTGCTGTCTGTTCTGAATATGTGACCTGGACTTGGATGCCAGAAGGAATTGGTGCCCAGTCGGGGGGCACAGTTTACTGTTATAGCGACTGTGACATGGACTCTATTTATGAATGGACGACTGATTGAGAAGTCGCAAATTCTTTGTCCCTGTATTGTTCACAAGAATAAGCGACCATACAGTGGACGCTATTTCTGTAATTGGTGGAGACTGAGTGGGCGCCAATTACCGAGTTTCCTGACATTGTCTTGGTTTTCGTGTGGTTTAACGTAGAGTCATACTTGTTCAAGTTCAGTCCTTGAACTCCTTCGTTCATGAAATCTTCCTTATCATCTTACAATGAATTATCCTTTGGAACTCTATATTGGCTATAACTATAGTGGATGTCTAAAATATACATGACTCAATGCTTGTGCATATAGGGCCCGATCTGGTCTTGGGAGGAGCATTCGAAAGTACTTATGTCCATGGGTGCTATATTGATCACAGTGTGGCATTGCACCGAAGTGCATGACTAACTAGATTTGACATTCCACGACTCGTACTTGACTTGACATGACATGACTTGCGTGGTCTGGAATGGGTATTTACTTACTTGATATTATGATAGCCAATTCACATGACATGACTTGATATATTTACATGCTTGACCATATTGATTCATTCTATATGAATATCTTGAAATATTGCTAGCTCGTTAACTCTTGATACTCTACTCTCTTGTCATTTTTATGCGTACATGCATAGCAAGACTTGCATTCATGTAACATGTAATTACTTATAGCAAGTTTGTACTTGAGATATAATTCCTACTGAGCATTCGCTCACCCAAGTGTTTCTCATATTTTTCAGGTAATTCTGATGATGAGGATCACTCGGAAGGGAACGGACATGAGTGAAGAGCATAGAGCCACCCGTCTATTGAATTGTCTATCCAGTTGTGTCTTTTCTACTTTCTTGAGTCAATCATTGTAATTTTCTTTTATTGAGTAAAGATTATCCTTAGTACTTTAAATGGTGATTATGTAGTAAGATGTACCTTGATAGTTAATATGAATAAAGGATTTGGTTTATCTCTACTTTTTGCGTGCTCTGTCTGTTTGTCGAATACACTTATGTTCTGATTGACATGATTGATATAACTCGTCACGCGTACCGGGTTCCTTCCGCGCTCCGGGTGTGACATGCGTCCTCAAGACCATCCATTGACACGCAGTTTTGGAAATCCTTGGAGGACCTTTGGAACGCCTAACTACCTCCCTGCTTTTCAATCGGATCCAAAATACTATTGAAGTCACCCCAATAATCCAAGGGTCCATACAAGAGCTAGAAAAATCAACCATATACTGCCACAAGCTCATTCTGTCACGCAGAGAACAACTAGCATAAACAATCGTGACATAAAACTTTTAGGCATAGTTGGACCAACTTCCAAGGTAATGAACTGGTCATTTACAGACACAACCGTAAAATCAACGGGAGATCTCTAGAACAACCAAATGCGACCGGGCAGTTGAATAAAGTGGAAGCCATATGTAGCCTACACATACACGTCCCAATGAGACTAGCATCAATCATGGGTTCCATAAGTGCCACAAAATTGATATTTAAGGAGCGGATAAGAAACTTCAGCCGAGCTACGGATCTGGCAATACCCACACCATGAATTTTCCAAAAGATGGCATTCATTATTTACTAAGAGGAAGAAAATGAGAAGAGGTGCTACGGTGAAGTCTCCCCTAGTGATAACACCCACAGGATCCATTCTGGAGTCATTCGACTCTCCAACAAACTTCGTATGAACAAAAAGAACAATGGCAGGGTCATCAGATGGAACATTTATACCTGGGATTGGTAAGACCTAGCATTGGGCAGGATCCAGCACGTGCAGATCCGGGACATGGATCATTCTAGGAGAGCCATCCATATGCCGTGGAGTAGTGACCATAAGGCTGGAAGTAGTGGCACCTCCAACATGGTTATGAGGCCGCATCACAGTGCCGAGGACCAGCGGCTCGGTACCAAGAGCAGCTTCATGAGGCACAACAAGCTCAGGCAGAGGCATCTGTTGGCCAATCATACCACCCAAGGCACTGGCAGCCTGAACATCATCAGGCAGAGTGGTTACGCTGGAAGTGTAGGCAATCATAGTCATATGTGAAACAATAATTGGGGATGAAGGGAGCTCTGGATGGACACCAGAACCATCCACAGATTGAGGGATAGAAGTACCATCCGGATGGGCGTCAGTGGCATCAGGTAAAACTGGGCACATCATCTCGCTAGGGGGATCTGGCTCCATAAGCGTTTGGGGGGCGACAGATGGGGCAGTCGCGGCCTCAGGCGAAACAGAGTAGATATGAGACGAATCAGGGCGCCCCTCAGGGCATATCATCTCGCTAGGGATGACGACCAGGGCTGGTTCGATATGATCCTCATTGTCGAGCTGCAAGACTGAGAATCTGTTTGACTGATCAACAATATGACGTGTCCTTGGACTAGCCGTCTGGGCGAGGTGGGGCCTATATTCCAGGTGAACGTTCCTTTGTTCGGGATCGGGTTCCCTATTCACAGGCTGAGAAGGCCTATTGGTGATGGGAATCGACGTCGAGCATGAACATTTTATTTTATATTTATGTCCTTTAGTTTATTTTTATATCCATGGGAAAGTATATGCGCAATTGTAAGGCTTTGTAAGCCAATGCGTCATTCCCTTGGATTGTGTGGGTTTTTGTGTAATTGTGTAGTAGGTCCAGCTAGGGGACCCACAGCCCTTTCCCATTGGTCCACCTAGCCATGTGGGGGTGGTCAAACCATCCTAGGTGGCCATCGAGAAGGTTTGAATGTCAATTGACCACATGGGAGACAAGTGGATTAAAAATTCAAAGGTATGCTACCTACCTCACCTACCTTGTCACTCCATTAGAATTAATTAGGAATTTTATTTTTTTATTTTATTTGGATCAAATATGAAGTCTCTTAAATGCCCCTCCAGATCCTAGATCTAAGGGTATTCATGGTCTTTTTTTATTTATTATATAAGTCATGTATTTCTATTATTCTAGAATTAATGAAATGAGAAAAAGCATTGTGCAAGAGCCCCCCCTTGAGTGAATTTCGACCTCCCCTCTCTCTCCCTCTGGTTTTTTCATCCCCAACCCCCATTCTAGAGTGATATCTCCTCCCCCTCAATCTCTGAGTTGATCGGTGCCACCGCCGCCGCCGCCGCCGTTCGTGCCGCCATCGCGCCGCCGCGAAGCCGTCTTCGGTGTTCTGTCCATCCAGGATAGAGGCAACTTCCCTGAATTTCTGCTCCCACCTCCCACCTCCTCTCTAGCTAAAATTTTCAGGAGTGGTTCACCTCTCGAACCCTTATCTTCACAAAAAATTTCAAGTCACATTTACTTCATTTGGTATTTTTCCATTCTCGTTCAAACTGTCATTCTAGTTCTGCCAGATCTCTATCTACAGTGATAATTTCCCTGAGTTTTCCATTCCCCGACCACCTTTTGATTTTTCTTGGAGCCCCCAATTTTACTGGGAGTTCTGTCCACCCTCCTCCACCTCTCCAAATTTTCGTGGAATTTAGAAAGTTCGTTTCATATTTTTAGAAATTCCTGTCCCAACTCATCTACAGTTCTGTCTGCATCAGTCCAGATCCGATCATAGTCCAGTGTAAACACTCTAGAAAATCCAAATCACCATATTTTCCAGATCTAAAAATAACCCTGATTTTCTCTCTTGAAGATATACAACTTTTCTGATGGACCCAACTTTAGATTCGGACGTCTACCTCACGGCCAAAGGCGATCCAAAGGAAAGTTCTCTGCTGATCTGAGAATTCGGGTACTGTACAATAGCAGCTTCAAAATTAGTTAAGGCCCAGATCCGTGAAGATCCAGCTACTCTCTCTAGTCCTATCTTGAAGGATTTCGAGAGAGCTTTCCATCGGTACCTCCTGATTGTCGATCCGACATCGGGGTTGGTCGCAGCGAGCGATCTCGTCGGGTCGCGCGCTGAAAAATAGAACCGGGAGATCCGTGGCCGGTTATTCCGACCGGTGCCGATTGGAGCCGTCCGGCCTCCGGTCGACGTTCTAGCGTGCCGCCGTCCCAGGGAGCGCTTCCCCAAGTGTCCCCACTACAGCGGTGCCACCGGGTCCCACACGGCCCCTCCGGCCAGCACGCGGGCCCCACAGTTACGACTTCGGGTGCTGCCGAAGAGACGCGAGAAGCCACCCGTCAACCCGAAATCGGTCCTCCCGGACCCATTTGTGTAGCCCTTTACCTCCCTGCGTGGAGTGGGCGATATTTCATGGCTATCATTATTGTGTAATATTTGTTCCGGGAGTACGAGATCGGCCGGCTCCGTCTTCCTCACGCCCGGTAGCGTGGAGGTATCGTTTCCGCTCCCTTCTCGGCATTTACTTTCTTTCGTATATATATCTTTATGCCGCTGCTAGAGAACATGTGTAGGGATATCTAGCTCGCTATATGCTGTTTATTACCGCTGCTGCGAGAGAGAGAGTGACCGTCCCGTGACCCGATCCGGGCACAAAAGAGAGCCGATCACCCTAGCTCATTGTCGGTTTCTCAACCGTGCATGTCCGACGCTTCCCTCGTTAAGGGACAATCATGAGCTTGTCGTGTCAGTGGTCCGTCCCGCATCAATTTGGTATCAGAGCATGGTTGAGTCTAGGGTGTCAAAAAAAGTGTCATTTACATCTAGTCATTAGTCATTGTCTAAGTCGTGTTTAGGGTCATCATTGTTTTAAAACAAAAAAAAATTGTCTTTTTGTGTCGCATACATTCCTTTACTTGGTATATCAAAAGGTGTTGTCCGAACGTTACGCTACGCCTATCGGGAAGGCCGCACACTTGCTCGAGTGATCTTCGGATCGCTTATCTCTGTCACGTACCAAGTCTTGATTGTGTCTAGGTTGGTAGTCGAGTCAGCATTCCAACTTGCATTGTCGTTTAGAGTCATGTTTAGTCCATTGTCTAGTTGGTTTGTCTTGTCTCCACGTGTTTGCATGTCCATCTTATAGTTCCCCGGTGTCCAATGGACTCCAAGTCGCCTAGGCCGTACCACTGGCGGTACGACACCCGTGGCCTTGGCAACCTTCCCATCCACTTCCATCGGCCCGAAGCCTCGAACTTTCATGGCTCCAAGGTCCCGAGCGACTACCTCAAGTGGGAAGCCGCCATGGACGCGTATTTTGAGTGCTACACTATGTCCGATGCCATGCAAGCCAGCTTTGCCCAAAAGAGGCTTGTCCACGAAGCCGCCTGGAAATGGGAGAGTATAGAACGCACGAGGGAGGTTAGGATGCAACGGCCCATCGAGTCGTGGCATGAGATGAAGGGAGAGCTTAGAAAGGTCTACCTACACGGCCCGGTCACCTTCAACCAACCCCGCCCCTTCACCTCCACCCAAGCCCACCAAAGCACTCCCAATCAAGTGGGCCACACCTCCAACCAACCCCATCCATTCACCGCCAACCAATCCTACCCAAGCGCTTCAAAGAAAATGGGTCCTATCCGGAAGCAAGAGGTCCCGCCTATAGCCAAACCTAGGTCCACACTCAGGCCTAGAGACGATGAGCAAGTCCACCACGAGGCCCTTACTCCAACCCGCACCTTTGCCGAAATCTTAAAAATCTTTACGGACCGGTTGGATAGGATGGATCAGACACGTGCTCATATGGGTGGACTCCTACCCAAACCCAAGGAGGTCATAGCCGGTAGTCTTAATTCGGCTCCACCTCCGGCATCCCCAAGCCCTCTCCCCATCATGGAGGTCCCTCCTTCATCCCCCATGAGAGATCCAATGCTGCCACCCTCTCCTTCCGAGCTCTATTCGGAACCTTCTTCTTTGGAGCTACCAAAGCCCGATCCACCCGTGTTTCTTACGGGAACGCTATACATAGTCGAGCCGCTTCTTCGTTGGCTCAAGGATGGCTTGGTCCCACCTCCCTTCCCATCTATGGACCCCACACTACCTCTAGTGTCAAGCAACTCATTTCACACCACCTTCCGGTCTAGTCACTATGTGGACACATTGGACGACCTTCTTAAAAGGTTAGACCGGCAGTTGACATTTACACATTTATTGGCCCGAGGTTTCGACCAACCCACTAGTCGTAGCTTCACCCATCCGGCCATAGGGTCCATTACCTCCATATGTACTGTGGGTTGTGTTACCACGGAGGTTCTTCTACTTCTCCCGCTACCCGACGAGCCCGACTTCATTACTTTTCTTCCGAGGGAGGAGTCATATCTCTTATACACGGTCCCATTTACCACGAGGGATGGAGGTGACCATCACCTTCATGAATTTCAAACATGGGACTATGTAACGGAGGGACCAAGGGGTCACATATTCTTTGACCCATTTGACCCCTACTCTAGTGGGCCTCGTGACCCATCACTTCCTTCATACCTTATCAGGGAAGTCCACTTTCACACGCCTTTCCCACAGGTCGGGCCATCTATACCCACCAAACCCATCCTCGATACACCCACACCCGGCTCTTCCACATCTGGGTCTTCTAGCCCTCTCAAGTTCCCCAAATCCAAAGGGCCATCCATACATGACTGGGTCATACTTGGACATTTGGATGTTCCCCATGCCACCCATCTCCGGTTACGTCAAATGCATGCATGGCACACATTCGGGTGTCCTGGTCCGCCGTCACCCATGTACGGGTCGGACTAACCATAGATTTGTCTAGAGTCATGCATGAGTCCGTTTCTTATTTGTGTGGTTTGCATATGTGTGTTAGTGCATGGTGAGTCTGCATGTGTCTTGTGTAAGCTTGTTGTCGATCTCTTATGAGTAAGAGGCGAGTGGACTCGCTCGATGAGTATGGGATCGGTTCTACCTCTATACCCGGATCAGTCACCTACAGGGACCCAGCGGTGATTCCTAGTGAGTCTTCGAGCCACCTCCTCCCATTTTGAGAGTGCCCCACCCGGAGTGTCCACCTTTAGCCATAGCAGTTCGTGCATATCGAGTATATATGGAATGAGCAGGTGACGATCACTTGGAGTGGAGCATACCCGCGTTACTTGGCACGGTGACGGGTCCGCCGGAGTACGCGAGCATCCATACCCCTACTCGACGGGGTCGAGTTCCTCCCACCCGGGGAGAGTTGATGGGAATCGACGCCGAGCATGTACATTTTATTTTGTATTTATGTCCTTTAGTTTATTTTTATATCCATGGGAAAGTGTATGCGCAATTGTAAGGCTTTGTAAGCCAATGCATCATTCCCTTGGATTGTGTGGGTTTTTGTGCAATTGTGTAGTAGGTCCAGCTAGGGGGCCCACAGCCCTTTCCCATTGGTCCACCTAGGCCATGTGGGGCTGGTCAAACCATCCTAGGTGGCCATCTAGAAGGTTTGAATGTCAATTGACCACATGGGAGACAAGTGGATTAAAAATTCAAAGGTAGGCTACCTACCTCACCTACCTTGTCCCTCCATTAGAATTAATTAGGAATTTTATTTTATTTTATTTTATTTGGATCAAATATGAAGTCCCTTAAATGCCCCTCCAGATCATAGATCTAAGGGTATTCATGGTCTTTTTTTATTTATTATATAAGTCATATATTTCTATTATTCTAGAATTAATGAAATGAGAAAAAGTATTGTGCAAGAGCCCCCCCTTGAGTGAATTTCGACCTCCCCTCTCTCTCCCTCTGGTTTCTTCATCCCCAACCCCCATTCTAGAGTGATATCTCCTCCCCCTCAATCTCTGAGTTCATCGGTGCCGCCGTCGCCGCCGTTTGTGCCGCCATCACGCCGCCGCGAAGCCGTCTTCGGTGTTCTGTCCATCCAGGATAGAGGCAACTTCCATGAATTTCTGCTCCCACCTCCCACCGCCTATGGAGCTGAAATTTTCAGGAGTGGTTCACCTCTCGAACCCTTATCTTCACAAAAAATTTCAAGTCATATTTCCTTCTTTTGGTATTTTTCCATTTTCGTTCAAGCTATCATTCTAGTTCTGCAGATCTCTGTCTACAGTGATAGTTTCCCTAAGTTTTCCATTCCCCGACCACCTTTTGATTTTTCTTGGAGCCCCCAATTTTACTGGGAGTTCTGTCCACCTCCTCCAGCTCTCCAAATTTTTGTGAAATTTAGAAAGTTCGTTTCATACTTTTAGAAATTCCTGTCCCAACTCATCTACAGTTCTATCTACATCAGTCTAGATCCGATCACAGTCCAGTGTAAACACTCGAGAAAATCCAAATCACCATATTTTCCAGATCTAAAAATACCCCTGATTTTCTCTCTTGAATATCTAAAACTTTTCTGAAGGACCCAACTTCAGATTCGGACGTCTACCTCACGGCCAAAGGCGATCCAAAGGAAAGTTCTCTGCTGATCTGAGAATTCGGGTACTGTACAATAGCAGCTTCAAAATTAGTTAAGGCCCAGATCCGTGAAGATCCAGCTACTCTCTCTAGTGCTATCTTGAAGGATTTCGAGAGAGCTTTCCATCGGTACCTCCTGATTGTCGATCCGACATCGGGGTTGGTCGCAGCGAGCGATCTCGTCGGGTCGCGCGCTGAAAAATAGAACCGGGAGATCCGTGGCCGGTTATTCCGACCGGTGCCGATCGGAGCCGTCCGGCCTCCGGTCGACGTTCCAGCGTGCCGCCATCCCAGGGAGCGCTTCCCCAAGCGTCCCCACTACAGTGGTGCCACCGGGTCCCACACGGCCCCTCCGGCCAGCACGCGGGCCCCACAGTCACGACTTCGGGTGCTGCCGAAGAGACGCGAGAAGCCGCCCGTCAACCCGAAATCGGTCCTCCCGGACCCATTTGTGTAGCCCTTTACCTCCCTGCGTGGAGTGGGTGATATTTCATGGCTGTCATTATTGTGTAATATTTGTTCCGGGAGTACGAGATCGGCTGGGTCCGTCTTCCCCACGCCCGGTAGCGTGGAGGTATCGTTTCCGCTCCCTTCTCGGCATTTATTTTCTTTCGTATATATATCTTTATGCCACTGCTAGAGAGCATGTGTAGGGATATCTAGCTCGCTATATGATGTTTATTACCGCTGCTGCGAGAGAGAGAGTGACCGTCCCGTGACCCGATCCGGGCATAAAAGAGAGCCGATCACCCTAGCTCATTGCCGGTTTCTCAACCGTGCACGTCCGACGCTTCCCTCGTTAAGGGACAATCGCGAGCTTGTCGTGTCCGTGGTCCGTCCCGCATCAATTGGTAGGCTCGCCTTGCTTCTTCTTGCAGTCGGCCTCCAAATGGCCTAACTTATGACAGAAGGAACATAGGTGGGGTACTCTATGATAATTAATAGATTGCTAGAAGCCCGCCCCATCCATATCGATCCACATGCGCTCTTTGCGCTGAGTAGACAAATCAAGTTCCACATAGGCCAGCGCCTCGGAGGTTTCATTCATAGCCAAAGTGTTGTCAAGAATCCGAAGAACAGGGCCAATATTACCAGCTATGGAGCCCATTAAGTCCTCATGATAAGAATTAATAGGGAGAGAAGGGAACCCGATCCACACCGTGGCCGAAGCCGGATCAGCAACAAAATCAAAGTTATGTGCCCATTGAAAGAACTTGAAGTGGTATCCCTTGATATACATGTTCTTCTGGATTAGGACCTTGAGGAAATCTGCCTCGCATCCAAGGTGAATAAGAATATGCCTAGCATTTAATATGCTAATCACAAAATCAGAAGAGAGTTATAGGCGCTGAGCAAGACAAGCCTTGATGTTTGGGATAGTCGGGTGGCCTAAGCACACTTGGCAATGATGGCGAGATGGAGGTGCTGCTTTGAGGCTTGGATTTCAGCATGTGAGAATAACACAACAGGTTCCCCTAGGTCGGTGAAGGCAGGCGGCTTGACAGGGAAGGAAAGCCGCAAGCTCTGTTGAGACTCCATGAGCATCTAGGTGTAGGATCTGGGAGGGGTAGCTGGTGGAGGCGGGGTGGGAGGTCGAGGTAGGGGACCAGCCTCATCCACAGGGGGAGAGCGGGTGATGCCCCCCACCACGGCGACCATAGTCGGCGATGAGTCAACCACGGCTAGAGGACGGGAGCTAGGGTTTTCAAATCTGCTAGGTGTCCTGAGCAGCTCACTTAGGCCTAAGAGGTGATATCATTCACAACTTAAGTTTATAGAATTTCTTCAAATACACTCTATTCCTTGGGTATGGTAGTTCTGACCCATTTTCATCTACCAACTTGTAGGTGTTCCTTGAGAAAACATGTTTTATCATGAATGGTCCCGCCCAATTTTCATGCAATTTAGACCAAGGGCCAGTAGCCCTGACAAGTTTTCTTTTCAAAACCATTTCTCCCACTTTGAATTTTCCCTCCAAAACCCTTCTTGCATTGAACTGGGAAATCCGTTGATGATAAAGTTGTGCATGATCAGCCGCGATCATCCTCTTCTCATCTAAGAGCTCCAATTAGGCTAACATCGCCTCCCGACATTCGTCAGCATTAAGCTCACTATCCAATTGTACTCTTAGTGATGGGATAGAGATTTTATATGGGAGTACCACATCCATCCCAAAAGTCAAAGCACATGGTGCTTGCCCTATGGGAGTTTGGATAGAAGTGTGGTACGCCCCTAGAGCATCCACCAAACGTTCGGGCCAATCAACATAATTATTCAATTTGCACGTCTTTTTAGTGTTTTTTAGGAGAGTTTTGTTAGTGACCCAAGCCTGGCCATTACCCTATGGATAATAAGGAGATGAGTAATGGAATGGTATGCCATACTTACTACACATATCCTGATGTTCCTAGGAGAAAAATTATGGTCCATTGTCATTGATAATGTCTTGTGGAGTTCCAAATCTTGCAAGGATGTTGCGCTTGATGAACTTCACTATCATAGATGCCTTTATTTATAGGGAGGCTTTGACTTCCGAACATTTTATGAAGTACTTTGTGGGTATTAAGCTGAATGCTTTCCTTTTAATTTCTCTAGTGTGATCTTCCAGAGGTCCAATCACCTGGAAGGCCCACATGGTAAAAGGCCATGATGAGATAAGGGGGTGAAGGGTTGATAATGGTGTATGGATCTTGTCAGCATACATCTGGCATTTCGTGCACCAACAAAGAAAGGAAGTGCAACTCTTCCATTGTTGGCCAGCAATAGGATTTAAACAATTTATAAGTGCACGACCATGACACGTCCCCATATTCAATAGCATGAGTAGTTTATACCACCAAGATTAACTTAGCCTTAAGTAACTTTTGAACTTCCTCCTTCACTTCCAATTGATTATTGGATATTATTTGAAGAAACTCCTAGACTTGACATAGGTGGCCACATTTTCAGCTAGACTCAGTATAAATTGGCTAGGAACCTATCTGCCGCCCCTACCACTACAAGAAAAAGGGAAGTTGTGGATGAACAAATTCCGTCAAAATCCGTCTCAAATCCGTCAGAAATAGATTTGCTGAAGGATTTGGGACGGATTTTCGAAAGACTATGTGTGTCAGGATATTTTGGTAGGCAATTTTTTACGGAAATTTTTTTTGTCTCAAACTCATCTGAAATTTCTGACGAGAAAACGTTTGTCAGAAATTACTTCGACATTATTTAAAAAATTCAATTCTGGAGGATAATTTTCCGTCGAAAAACCCATCGTAATATTACGGATGAAAAAATATATCCGTCTGAAATTCCGTCCTTAATTTTTAACAGTTATTTTCTTCCGTCGAAAATACCGTCTATAAAATTTTCGACGGAAACAAATTTCTGTTGAAAATTTCGTCTCTAATTTCAGATGGATTAGTTTTCCGTCTTAACATAACATCTGTAATTATCATAATTTCATCGTAAATAATAATAGTTTTTTCCGACTGAACAAAATATCTGTCTGAAATTTCATCCCTAATTTCAGACCGTTATTTTTCTAAGTCAGAAATATCGTCGGAAAAATTTCGGACTGAAACAAATTTCCGTCAGAAAATCTTTCTCTTATTTCAGACGGATTAATTTTCCATCTTAAAATTTGTCTATAATTATTATAATTTTGTCATAAATAATAATAGTTATTTCTAACGGAACAAAATATGTGTCTAAAATTTCGTTCCTAATTTCCGACGGTTATTTTCTTCTATCGAAAATAGCGTTCGAAAAATTTTTGACGAAAATAAATTTCTGTCGAAAAATCCATCTCTAATTTCATACGGATTAATTTTTCATCTTAAATTCCATATGTAATTATTATAATTTCAACGTATAGTTATTTCCGATGAATAAATATATCCATCTGAAATTCCTTCCGTAATGTCAGACGGATATTTTCATCCCTCTTAAATACCATCGAAATAATTATAGACAAACACAAACTTCCATCTGAAAATATGTCTCTAATTTCAGACAGATTCAATTTCCATCTTAAAATATTTCTATAAATAATAATCATTATTACCGATGGATATAATATTCCGTCGTAAATTTTGTCAAAAAATAAAAAAAATAAAAAATAAAAATATGCAAAACCTATTTAAAATTTAAATACAATAAACAATCAAATACACAACCCACATCCCAATGACAAATAAAAATAACAATTACATTCTAATATAAATATCAATTATTTATAATATAAAAAAACCTCAAGAAATGTCCTCCACATCCTTTATGTCCTCATCCTCCTCGCGTCTGCCGTCTCCTTGAAGGGCTGGACAGGGTGGAGGATCCTATATTATAAAAAATTAACATAAGACACGTATGCATAAAAAGTATTATTTAAGAATTAAATTAAATATTTTTTATTTTACAAATTCTAAAGTAATTTATATGAACGTAAATTCCATAACTTAATTCGTACAAGGGTGATTTGAGCGCCGAGTCCAAATCGGGTATCCGTTTGAGATTCCGTTAGCTCCCCCAAATCACACTCGCCACCTAGGTCATGTTGGAACAATCGACACGCCAATCAGACCAGTATTTCATATTTTGCACCCTCAAAACCCCAACTCATTGTTCGTTTTAAACTAAGTTAGTTCGAAAATGGGTGATTTGACCACCGAGCCCAAACCAGGTATCTATTTTGGATTCCGTCAACTCCTCCAAGTCACGCTCACCACCCAGGTCGTGTTGGAATGATCGACACGCCAATTAGACTGGTATTCCATATTTTGGACCCCCAAAATCCTAGCTCATTAGTTTATTTTAAACTATGTTAGTTCGTAAATAGGTGATTTGAGCGCCGAGCCCAAACTGGATATCCGTTTTGGATTCCGTCAACTCCCCTAAGTCACGCTCACCACCCAAGTTGTGTTGGAACAATCAGCACGCCGATCAGACTTGTATTTCATATTTTGGATCCCCAAAATCTTGTATTAAACTTAGTTCGAAAATGGGTGATTTGAGTGATGAGCCCAAACTGGATATCCATTTTAGATTCCGTCAGCTCCCCCAAGTCACGCTTGTTGACACCCATTTTTTGCCGATAAGTTGTGTCGTTCTGCTTACTCCCATTTGTTGATGCCTCGAGTTGTCCATAACTTATCGGGGCTGTTTTCAGGCACGTTTTGCGCTAGTTTTATGGGTTGCCTCTCTCCTTGGCTAGGATTGTTTCATTTCAGGGCTTAATGGGCCTTGGTTTTGGTTGATTGGGCTTTTCAATAAGTTTCAACGTCCACGTGCATGTACGGTTCATCCATGACCGATCAATCCATGTGCAGTTGACTACGGGCCGTCCATATATTTTGGAACATTTTGGCTAATTTTCTGAATTTCCACCGTCAAGCATTTATGCGGCCCTAACCTAGCCGCTCAATATGGTGGACGGACTGATGGTGACCGCTCATCTCTCAGAGTCCTGCGCTTAATGGTTTTCTCAGATAATTATCCAATTAATCTATTTATCACCAATAAGGATAGAACGGTTTGTCCTTGGCCGCTCTACTTTGGGACAGTCTTATATGAGCCGTTAATCTATGAGAGTCCAACGGCGAACGTTTCGGTCAGTTCGAGGGATAATCTGGATTATTTCAGATTTATTTTGAACTTCCACCGACAGTGTTAGACGGTCCGGACATGGCCGCACATCCCATTGAGCGGTCTATCGTAAGACCGTTCATCTGTTCGATTCCTAAATTTCAACTAATTTTATCCCTTTTATCCGTGGTTTTATCCCCAACTTCTTTCATCATTTTCTCCGCGGATAATCAACCATTTTAAGTGCCGTTTCGACTGGATAAAAGATAATTCAGTTATCTATGATTTTTTTTTTATTATCTCGACCTGAAAATGCCTCTAAACCCTGATTTTGGGGCTGGCTTTCTAGGCTCTATAAATAGACTCGAAAGGCCAAGCTTGAAAAAGGGGGGAGATTTTGGTCGACGGCGAAGCCCTGCCGCATTCTTAACCGACCTAGCACCAAGGAGGGAGGATTTCTACGTCCATACAAGCCTCCGGTCCAGGGAGTAGTCCGATTTTGAGTCGTTTGTGTTTCATAGCTTTCGTCATTTCTCATTGTCTGCATTACTTTCACTACTTTCCCCCACGTTTTTCTTCATTCTCATCATCATGCACACATCCACCCACGTTTTTGACACCCTAGGGGTTTAAAACCCCCCAGGTATCCCCCTTTCCACTTCATCACGTTCACTCCTTATTGTTTTGTAGTTACTACACCATTCAGTTCTAATTGAGGTTTTCTGTGTCTTTTTACGTTGTTCTGCAGGTCAGCAATCATCAGCACGAGGCCCATCCCCTCTGGCCGGCTGGAGAGGGTGGAGGTTGGACCCCTTTGCGACTTCTGGCTCGGTGGTCTCAAGCGGTTCTCTTCTGTCCGTGCAAGGAGACGTGCGGTGCATCTTCGGCTGTTCTTCTTCGTCCGGTGGTCGTTACAGAGCCGTTCAACATCCAGGAGCGCTTCCTCTCGCATCTTCTGCAGCACCCTTAGGCGGTCTATCATAAGACCGTGCGTCTATAGGCAGTTCTTCATCAACCGCTCATCTTCCCTGTGCTGCAGCTAGGCGAGTGTCTCCCCTTCATTTCCAAAGCATGGCGTGTTCATCACGTTCGGCGCTTTGGTGGCGATCACGGTCATTTTCATTTTCTGTTCTCTTACTATTTTTCACTTATTCATTGCATATCGATTTATTCATAACACCATCTTCCTTTAAGTAAGAGGAGAAAATATATCTACACCCTTCTTTTGTGGCGATCACGGTGGGACCCCTAGTGCCCATCGTGCTTGTGAGTTGCTGACCCCCCCTTTGTTGTTTAGTTCTCTCCTTGGAGTGATTGCAGGTCGGGAGCCATTTTCTGCCTTTGGGATGTGAGCGGCTCTCACAGAGCCGTCCATCCTCTAGAGCGGCTGATCATCCACCGTCCTTCCCCTGCGACCAGCACCAGTCCTACTCCAGCGTCCTGTCGTAGACGGTGTCCCAGCGACCGTCCATCCTTCTGCGCAGCTTGTCTCTGGCTGTTCATCTCTTCGGCACAGGTATGCTTCGGTGTGTTCTGACTGTAGGTACGCGGCTGCTGGAGGCCGTTCCAGAGCTTACGCGGCTGGTTACAGACCGTTCTTCTGGTACGTTCCTCATTACTGCTATCCCATATTTACGGCATTCTGTGATTATTTTGCAGTCATTTTGTCGTTCTGTCGCTCCCTGGATTATACGGTCCTATACAGACCGTCTGACTCTTTGAGCGGTCGCATCTAGACCGTTCTTCTGGTGCCGCAGTGCACTCATGGTCCATTTTGATTGCCATATTCCATGGGATTTGTCAGTTTTGGTGCTAGTTGTTGATCTCCCCTTGCTCTCTTACCATTGTTGCATCATTATTTTTATTGCTCATATGTTTGCTTGATCATTGTTTGATAGTTGCTAGGATAGATTGTACATGCACTCCGGTGCCCATAAGAGCATCCATCTCTTTTCATAGTAGTTGCATTCCTACCGAGGTAGGGTTTCCTCTCGTCTCCATATTCCTTGGAGCCGACTAGGGACCTTGCCGAGGACCTCCGTAAGCCCCCGTGAGCCGTGGATTCCCACACGGACGCCGGGCAGGTTGTACCGTACCCACCCCAGTCTAGGGTTTGCATCTGCGAGTAAGAGATCCTTGTAGAGTCACACAGTTCCTCATTTCTTACCCTAGTTAGGCACCTAGTGGTTGAGAGAATTTATATTTTCATTAACCCACTAAGGTTCAAAGAGGAAATCATAAGAATTTGACGGGCATCATTTAATAACTTGATTGTCTAAGTGGGTGATTCTCCTCTCATCTCGCCCTTCCATTGCATGTTTGTTGTTTGATTTGTTGATTTGGTTGGTTAGGTTTGTCAGCCCTAGTCCTAAGTGTTTAGTGCATGTGGGGTTGTCTCTTTCCCTCAGGATCATCTCCTAGGGTCGGTTCTTATTTCCATTCTTACTTTAACCCCTTGTTTGATTCATCATCTCCTATGTCGTCATACGACTTCTCTCAGTCTCATGAGGACTCTCTTCCTCGTGGCCTTCTTGAGGACCCGCCTAGGGTCGCCCATATGCAAGGGGGAGAGGGGACTGCCCCTCCGCTCCCGACCATTCTTGGTGAGGGTTCCCAACCCTCTCTTTCAAATCCATCCATTCAGAATTCGGCCAATCAAATTCTCAATATGATGGCCCAGCTGGACCTTGCCCAGCTCCATCTCATCCGGCAAGCCTTGCAGGGGGCCGATGCCCCGACTTCAGTTCTTTTTCGTGGCATGACCGCCGTTGCCACTTCAGCTGCTGTTACTGGGACCACCTCTGTGGCCCCCATTGACCTTACTCCCACTCGTCCTCAGATCCTTCGGTACTCCGGCATGGAAGCGGGCTAGGCTTCTACCTCGGCCCATCAGTAGCTCGATAAGGGGAAGTCTCCAATCCCCTCTATTCCTTACCTTGATCCCTATGCCACTATTTCTCCATCGCCATAGGCCCTCGTAGCCCCGGCAGACTTCATTAGGTTGCAACCAGGGGCCGCCCTGCTGGCTCATGCAGATGTGGGCCCTTCCCCGGCCCATTATCCACCTTACGGGCCGCCCCCTCAATCGGCTTATCCTTTGGCTACATATCCAGGTACTACACCTCCTGCTCCTCCTCCTCCGTCTCGGGAATGGGAAATTCTGGATAAATGGGCTGCTATGCATCAACAAATTGATCTCCTCCATAAGCGGGTTGGCCCGTAATCTTTGGCTGACGTCCCTATTCCTAACTTCAGGGACATTCGTTTTCCTTCTCAGTCCGAGCTCCCCGTGTACCGCAGATATGACGGGAATGGCAACCCGTTCATCCATGTTTGGGAGTTCCTATACGAGTCAGCACAGTTCCTGCAAGACGATCGCCTGATGGCTTATTTATTTTGCCGATCATTGGAAGGGGTCGCCCTGGAATGGTTCTATACTTTGCCCATGGAGGAGGCCGAGAATTTCAAGACCGCCAAAGAGAGGTTTATTCAGAGATTCCAAGATCGGGTCGGACCCAAGTATTCCTTCCTCGACCTGGTAGCTGAGAGGATGAATCCAGAGGAAGATTTTCCAACCTATGCAGATCGATGGAGGCAGATGGCCTCACGTGTGCTTGAGCAAATCCCGGAGGAAGAGAAAGTAAAGTTGTTGATCTCCAATGCTACTCCAACATTCAGAAATATCTTGGCAATGAATGACATTTCGAATATGCACCAGTTATACAGCAGAGCTCGCTTCATACAAACCCAGTTTAAAGACTCCCCTATTCATTCGCTATTTGAGGCCCAGAAACCCAAAACCGTCAGGAAGACCCAGGGCCCCGTCACTGAGGGAGTACATATCAACGAGCAGGTCCAGGCTGTTCAGTTCTCCCACCAAGCCGCTCCACCTCGCTTCCCTCAACCTCCACGCAACCCCCAGTTCGCCACTCCACAAGTTCCCCAACCCACTTTCCAGGTTCCCCAATACCCGCAACAACAACCACCACCACCCCAACAGCCTCAGCGACCGCCACAATATAACATTGTTCCTCCACCTGCCGCTTATGGAAATGCTCGACCGAGTCCAAAGAGGGCCCATTACCCTCCTCTTCCTGAGACCTTGCCCGATATTTTTTCTGCTTTGATGTATACTGGTGATCTTCAATTGCCTCCCGAGCGTCAAAATTGGAATCCGGCCGCCGATCAGTCCCGATATTGCATATACCATCGGCAGCCTGGGCACACGATAGAGCAGTGCTATCAGTTTAGAGACTTGGTGTATGATTTACATGAGGGCCAGAGGATTGATTGGGCCCAGATGCACCAGCTGATTGAAGACATCAAGCCGAGGCAGAGACAAGCCAGGCCGTAGCAGGCGGCGCCCCAGCAACAGCAACAACAGCAACCCCAGCAGCAGCAACATGACCTTGGGATCCATCAAAATCCCATGCCGATGCATCAACCCGCTCCTCAGCAACAACAACTACCGCCGACGCCGACACCAGCACAAGTAAACATTGTCCAGCACCCAGCCCCCAACGCTGGGTGGACTTTTGATGATGAAACCCCCGCACACCTTTTGGCCTTCCACCACAACCATTCCCCCGCACCTGCTATCCCCTCCATCCTCAGGCCCTCCATTTTGACCACTACACCACTCGTTATTCCCTCCACATCACCCATCAGGCCCACCACATTCCCCTCCACACCACCAGTCCTTTCGCCACCACCCACCATACCCTCCATCATCACCCCTCCACTCAACCCCTCGCCTATTTCCCCTTCACCAAGGCCCATTAGACCAACTTCCGCCATCCTCACCCCCATTTCTACACCTTCCACCTACCCCACCGGGCCAAGCGGGGGTCCATCTCAGGCCGTGCCGGCACCACATTGTGCCCTTCGGAGTAGGCGTCCCTTTCAAAAAAAATTTCCTCCCTCTGGTGCGTCTGCACCCAACCTCCAAATTCCCTCCCCCACAGCTGAGACAGAAGGAGAAGACCCAGTGCCGGGCACGAAATATGATGTATTGCAGCACTTGGACCAGATGCCGGCCAAGATCTCATTTTTAGAATTGATCAAATGGTCGCCACTACACCAAGATGCCTTGAAGACTTTTTTACAGAAGGTTATGGTGAGCGAGGATGTGGCAGTGGATAGCTTGCCGTCGGTGTTGGCAACAATTACCAAGTGGCCTTCTATTTCATTTTCTAAGTCAGAGCTAGCGCCCCCTGAAGCACGGCAGATGCCGCTATGTATTACCATCTCTTTGAACAAAGTGACCGTGGAGTCTGCCCTTGTGGACACGGGAGCATCGATAAATGTGTGTCTATTGAGTACCCTTCGTGCCTGCAGCATTTCAGAGGATATGCTCAAGCCAACTCCGACCACAATAGCAGCATATGACAATTCCAGACGTGCTTGTCACGGGGTCGTGACGGTACAGGCCGAGCTAGGGCCTTTGGTTATGGACGTGGAATTTTATGCATTGGACATAGACCCAATGTTCAAAGCTATTCTGGGTCGTCCATGGATAAACAGCCTGAACGCCGTGCCCTCCACTGCCCACCAGTGTTTGAAATTCCCATTCGAGGGGCGGGTGGTCAAGGTGAGAGCATTTCCACAGTCCAGAATGTTGATGCGATAGCAGCCAAGATTCTTCCTACATTATGGCTGAGTAATGGGCCAGTTCTGTCAGTTATGGACTTGAATTATTCATGGGCATATGCGTCACGCAAGCCCGCCACCACGCCAATAAATGTCAAGATCAAGTCCAAGATGAGAGACTCCAAAGGGTGGCACATGATTCTGAAACTGGGCTATCAGCCGGGCCTGGGTCTCGACGCACAATTGTAGGGTCGGACCAACCCCGTCCCTAAAGGCAGGAAGATGGGCTACCGAGGCCTCGGCTACCGTGATTCCGCAATGTCGATACTTGGAGACTCTAGGCCGTTAACATGGGACTATCGACAGCATTTTGTGAAAGGCCCGTTACAGCCCGACACTTTGAAGACGCCGCCACCCGATTCTGAAGAGAAGGCAGATGATACCCATGTTGTTGCTGACCCACCACCGCCACTGCAGGGGTTGGTGAATGATATAGAAGATTTTTCTGATGGTTTTGAAGAATTGTTTCATGAAAGAGAAAGTCAGCCGAAGAAGAAGGAGACGCAGCTGGTGAAGCGTCCTCCAATGCAACTGGTCCGCCGGGGGCCACAGGAAGTGGGGAGCTCTATCACTACTTAATCTATGTCCCCATCTCGTCTTGCCTCTTGGGTTCAACAATCGGGGTTTGTCCCTCGTTTCCCTCCGATCCTGGTCGACCAGTACTTCACGGAGAGACCACCTGAAATTTTATTCGTTCCCTGTGCTTGAGGGCATTGCCCGCCTAATGATCTCTCAACCTTATTTACTCCTCCTCCCCCCGGTGCTCAACTCCACGAGATGTGGTTCTCTTCCTCCGATCCGTTCTTTGATTGCATATTCCCTGAATTATTTCCCATGCAGCTGCCTCCTCCTACTGCGTGATCACCTCCGACCTCCAAAAAAAAATGCCAATTTCAAAACAGAGGTTTCAATGGAAGATTACGCTGTGTTCTGCTTAGATTCCCAGGGGCACGAGACCCCTGTTCCTTTTCCAGTAGATTTCCTCTCTCCTAGGGTAGATGTACAGTGTGCAGAGTCTCCTAGGTTAGTAGAGTCGGTTGGGGTAGAATCTAGTTCGAGTCTAGTCAGCCCATCCTCATCCGCAGCGCACCCTGTGGCACGTCGTCCCAAATCCATCCCTGATATGTTTCTACGAGATTTGGCCGAGAGATGCCATGCCCTTCTTAGGTGCCCGAAGTTTGTGGAGACTGTGATTATTTTGGAAGATGATGAGGAGTTAGAAGGGGTATGGAGCAACGACGGATTAGGGGTATATGAAATTGTGAATGAGAAGGGCCCAGCTGACGATGAGGAAAGCGACGTGGATGACACTGTTGACTTGTACGTGTAAGGTTTGAAGAGATTTGATGAACCATCCTCGGCAGTGGATGAACCCACTAAGGAAATTAATCTTGGAACCAAAGAGGACCCCAGGCCCATACTTATTTCTGCTAATCTCCCCCCTCAGGTTGAAGAGGAGCTCATCAAGGTTTTGAGGGAGTATAGCGATTCCTTTGCCTGGTCCTATGAGGACATGCCGGGTCTTGACCCCACGATGGTTGAACATCGATTGATACTTAAACCAGGGGCAACACCCGTTAAGCAGAAAGCGAGAAGATTCCACCCACAGATGGCCTTGAGAATTAAGGAAGAAGTCGACAAATTGCATAAGGCCAGGTTCATTAGAGTTGTTTTATATCCGCAGTGGGTGGCCAACATAGTCCCGGTAATGAAAAAGGATGGCAAAATCCAGATTTGTATCGATTTCAGGGACTTAAATAAGGCATGTCCGAAGGACGATTTCCCGCTTCCTCACATTGATGTATTGGTTGATAACACAGCTGGGTACGAAGCCCTCTCATTTATGGATGGTTATTCTGGATATAACCAAATCCGTCTCGCTCCGAAAGATCAAGAGTAGACCTCGTTCACCACGCCCTGGGACACATACTGCTATGTTGTTATGCCATTTGGATTAAAGAATGCAGGTGCCACCTATCAGAGAGCAATGATGGCTATCTTCCATGACATGATGCATGTCTATTTAGAAGCTTACGTGGATGATATTTTGGTAAAGTCGAGGTCTCAAGAAGAACACCCCGCCATTCTAGCCAAAGTGTTGCAAAGGGCTAGGGAGTATAAGTTAAAGATGAAGCCAAAGAAATGCGTGTTTGGAGTTGCATCAGGGAAGTTACTAGGGTTTATAGTTAGTAAACGGGGGATTCAGATCGATCCGAATAAAGCAAAGGTCGTTATGGAGATGCCGCCGCCTAAGAACATTACTGAACTCAAAGTTTTGATTGGGCGTTTACCATTCATCAGGAGATTCATATCTCAACACTCGTAGAGATGCCGCCCATTCTATGAATTGTTAAAGGCGGGCGCAAAGTTTGAATGGAATGAATAATGTCAAAAGGCCTATGAGGAGCTTAAGGTTTACCTTTCTAATCCCCCGGTTCTGCAACCACCCGTCCCTGGGAAACCCCTGATCTTATACATTTCTGTGATTTAGGACTCCCTAGGAGCTGTCTTGGCGCAGATAGACGATGAAGGAAGGGAAAGGGTAGCATACTACCTTTTGAGGTTGTTTAATCCTGTTGAATCCAAGTACACTGCCATGGAGAAGACCAGTGCAGTGCTAGTATGGATAGCTCAGAAACTCAAACACTATTTTCTTGCCCATGAGGTTCGGCTAATCTCTAGAATGGACCCCATTCGCTATCTTCTAGAAAAACCTGTCCTTTCTAGCTGATTAGCTCGCTGGCAGAGCTTCCTTTCCCAATTCGACATCACCTTCATCGTCCAAAAAGCAATCAAGGGATATGCTATTGCTGAGCATCTCGCTCACTCTCCCATCCCTTGCACTGATTCAATCCAGGACGAGTTCCCCGATGAACACTTGGCGGTAATCACTCATCTTCCTTTTTGGTCTCTCCATTTTGATGGTGCTCTCAATTCCCAGGGCAGTGGAATCGGCGCCGTTCTCCTTACTCCGGAAGGGGTAACCATCCCTGTCGCTTATCAACTCTCATTTCCTGCCACGAATAATATGGCCGAGTATGAGGCTCTCCTTGCTTGTTTGAAGCACCCCTACCTCATGGGGGCGCGATACCTTAACATCATAGGAGACTCTCAGTTGGTGCTGCGTCAAGTCCTGTCAACTTACCGCACCCGTGACCCTAAGCTTAAGCCCTATCAAGATTTGGTCACGCTCTTGGCTAGGCAATTCCGGAAGCTTATCTATATTCACACTCCTCGTTCTAAGAACATTTTGGTTGATGCCCCTACATCACTCGCTTCTTCTCTATCATTCCCCCTCCGTTGCGCCACTGAGACCATTGTGGTCCAGCGGCTAGATGCTCCTTCTCTTCAGGATCCTTGGTTCGACAAACTTAGGAAATCCGTAGAAAGGAAGGCAGAAAGGGAAGAGGTGAAAGAAGTTTCATTAACTGAGCTCGAGGAGATCATAGAAGAAGAAGAATTACCGTGGTACTATGAGATTGAGCAATATTTTAGGAATGGTTCATTCCTGGAGATGGCAAACGCCGAGCAGCGAAAGTCCTTTAGAAGAGTCGCCGCAAGATACACGATCGTTGCTAGAGAATTGTATAGGCGGGCTCTCAATGGAGTTCTAATGAGGTGCCTAGATGACGATGAGGCTTGGAAGGTAGTAGAAGCAGCTCACTCGAGTGAGTGTGGAGGGCATGTAAATGGGCATGCGTTGGCGAAGAAAATTCTTAGGCGGGGCTATTACTGGCCAACCCTAGAAGAAGATTGCTCCACCTATGTTCGTAGGTGTCTTCAATGCCAGCTTCATGCTGACAAGATCCATGCTCCTGCTTCTTCTCTCCATCCTCTTTCTGCTCCTTGGCCATTTTCCATGTGGGCCTTTGATATCATCGGACCTCTCGGTGACCCGAATACCACAGTCAAGCAGAAGTCCTTCATCCTAACGGCTACGGAGTACTTCACCAAGTGGGCGGAAGCTGAAGCTTATGCAGAAATCAAAGCCACCACGGTATGCCGCTTCATCATGAAGAATATCATCTCGTGGTTTGGAGTGCCAAGTGATGTCGTCACCGACAACGGGTCTCAATTTGTCTCTCAAGAACTCTGGGACGTCTATAAGAAGTTTAATATATCATTGCATCATTCATCACCATACTACCCCCAAGGTAATAGCCAGGCTGAGGCCACGAATAAAACCCTTCTTAAAATCATCAAGAAAACGTGTGAATAACACAAATTTGCTGATTGGGCCGATAAACTGATAGAAGCTCTATGGGCTTATCGCACCTCCGTCCGCACTCCCACAGGGCAGACTCCCTTTGCCCTCACCTATGGGATGGAGGCAGTACTCCCGTACGAGATCCTAATCCCTTCCTGTGGACACCAAAAAATGTCGATGAGGATCATACGGCATGCACGTCTCGACATTCGAGAGCAAGCCGAAGATGGAAATGTCGAACAAACCTCATGCCTCACCCGATCAGGACGAGAACTCGCTTGGTGGTCCACTACCTGCTAAGGAAGCCCCCAGGCAGAAGATACAGCTACAATGCTCCGACCGGCCATGCCGAGAGCTGAATCAGACAGAAGTCGGGAACTCCCGTACAATCTCGGCATGCACAGAAAGTTACGCAGAATCTGGGACCGAGTCCCAGAGGCTACAAACGGAATATTGCAGAGGCCATACATTGCAACCGGAACATTCTGGGAATGCCGACGCTCGAATAAATGCCTGTGACTTCGAAAAGAATCCATTCGAGGCTTAAAACGGCGCGAAGGGGGCCTTAAAACGGCGCGCCCCTTTTCCTTTTGGCTACACGGCGCGCGAAGGGGCATCCCCTTTGATGCTTAAAACGGCGCCCCTTTGAATATGGCACCGTTTTAACCCCTCATTCTAGTCTCTGAAGTGCTTCCCCGGCGCGCAATCAACCCATCCCGTCGGCATGCTGATGCTCTGTTTAATGATGTGCAGAGAACATTGAATGCCTAACGCTCTGTCTCTACCTCCGTTCGACAGCACAGAAGCGGAAACGGCGAAGCAAGCTCCGGCAAATCCGTAAATGTCCCATCCTCGGACGAACGCCAGTGTACTCCACGAACCAGTATCATCCAGCACAACAATAACGTTGTTGCGAACAAGGCAGAGGTGGCGGGAGTTTTCTCCCCCACTGTCCGTTCTATAAAAGGCATGCCCCACTGTGGAAGAAGAGGAGAGGCTCGAACCACCCCCCCAGTTGGGCTATTGAAGAGAGAAGAGAGGGCCCTTGGCTGGCCATTGAAGAGAAGAAGGAAAAGAGAGAAGAAGCCCCGTCCCTGCGCCTGCTAGGTGAAGAAAAAAAGAGAGATTGAGCGTGAAAGAGAGAGGTGAGCTCGGAGGGGGAGGAGCTTGCGCCCCGTTCCCCCTCCCCCACCGATGTATTTCTTTCCTCTTTCTTTGATGTGTTTTCCTTGCTTTGGGGTAGATCTCCTCTCCTGTATTTCTTTTCCCCCCTTTTTTCATTGGGGATGAATAAAAAGAATGCTTTCTTTGTGGGCATGGGCGGTGTTCTTCTGCTTCCCTCTCCCTCTCTCTGTTTTCTGCTCACCTAGGGCCCTTCGAAGCTTGCTTCTGCGTAGCACAGCCTTCGGAGGAACCCGTCAGAGAGGTGAACATTCATGGCCCTTGTGGCAAACACTTGTCCCGTTTGAAAAGTTCCTCACCCGTGAGCTGTGGTCGTTCTTGTAGGCGTGCCCTTGAACGTTCCATACTCACCTCTGGGTTCGGACCGCCATGAGGCTACTCCAATTTTTGAGAGTTTACCCCGGAGCAATCCGTGTGGTGACTCTCCTTTATCTCCGGCAAGTCCCGGTCCGGGGGAGGTGCTGCCCAATTCTTGCCAGGGCCAAGAACAAGATGAACAAAGAACAAGAACACATAAGGATGAAAAAATGAAGCTTCTTCGGACTGAATCAACCCCACTCTTGAAGCCCCTGAACAGAATGAACCTTCTGAGTTCCTATATAACAAACAAACCCTTCGAATGAACACTTAAGCATTCATGCTAATTCACCTCAATAAACCACTAAAATGATTAAACTCCCTCTTCATCAACCTAATCTTTCAAATGGACGAACAAACCTGTCATTAACCCAACCTGCAGGTGAAAGAAAAGAAAACACACAGTCAAAAGCAAGAAACCCTCGGGAGGGGCTAATCTGGCGCGGCCACTGCTCCATCGCGCCGTTTTAACCCTCCTCACAATAGCCCCATCTCCTTCTTCGGATGCTAAACGGCGCGCCCATTTCCACTCCATATCTCCCTATTCCGGCGCGCCCCTGCTCCATCACACCGGTTTAACCTCTCAAAACCATTCCCTTTATCACACCCGGTGCACCCCTTTCAATTCTAACCCGGCGCCCTTAAAACCGACGTGCCCCTCTCCCCTTGAATGGCCCAATTCCGGCGTGCCCCCCTTTGTTTAACCGTTAAAACGGCGCGCCCCCAGCCTACTCTTAATACGGCGCCCCCTTGAGGTTCCATACCCGGCGCGCCCCCCCTTGCCATCCTATTCCGGCGCGGCCAAAAGTGGCGCGCCCTTATTCCCTTTGGCATCCCGTTAAACGGCGCGCCCTCCTTGCCCTTGGCATCCTGCTAATCCGGTGCCCTCTATTCCGGCGTGCCCCCAGACTTCCCCTTGATCCGGCGTGATTTCGTAAAGAAGAGTTAACCAAATAAAAAAGAAAAAAGAAGTTCAATGCTAATAAAAGAATGAAAGGAACTCCATCACCCGTGCCTTAATTGAATTTTGTTCCGGGGGCGCTGCAAGTCGATCCGCGTGTGAGGGCGCACGATGGCAAGTTCGGGCTCCACACTTAACAATTCACACCCCCGGACTGGGTGCAAAGAGAAAACCAACGATGCCTTGTGGTATCGGACGTGGACCTCGGAACCTCCAACATGGTCATGATCCAAACACATCTCGGGCCAATAGTTCGTTAACTCGACCCGCTTCTCCCGGGATCTAATCCCGCAACCCCACATTAAACTTGTCGTGTCTACGGCAGACATTTGCATGGTTTTATCATCATCTTCGATGCTTCAAACGTGGACTCGCGTCCGAACAATGAATGGTCCGACCGTGACCGACACGCACGTATACCTTGGAACCTTCGTTTCCCAAGACTGTGCGCGAAGAGAAAAGTAATGACGTCCCGTGGCATCAGACGTGGGCCTTGGAAACTCCAACATGGTCATGATCCGAACACATCTCGGGCCAATAGTTCGTTAACTCGACCCGCTTCTCCCGAGATCTAATCCCGCAACCCCACATTAAACTTGTCGTGTCTACGGCAGACATTTGTACGGGTTTATTTCCGTTTATGTCTTCAATACGGACCTTTGGCCGGATGTAAAATGGTCCGCGTATGACCAACAAAATCCGAACGGAATGAGGCGGCTCTCGTCTTCCCCCAACCACACGTGTGGGAATATCAATAAGACCTTCGTGAGTCGCGTTTGGACCTTGGGTTCGCCCCGACCATGGTCATCGCCTGACCCACATCGTAGGCCTATAGCCAGCTATCTCGGTATACGTCTTTACTTTGGAATCTAGTCCCGGGACACTTTCCCGCTGCCCTTTGGCACCGGAAATATTAATGATGCCCACGCAAGCCTCGTTTGGACCGCGGGAGGCGCCCCCGGAATGGTCCTGACTCGATCTCGCACCGGGCCAATAAACTCGCTGATTTCTGACCACTCTAACCGGGATTCAACCGAATGTCTCCTATTGCTTTGAACAATAAACTCGCCGTACCCCGGCATACATATGCTCCGGTTTTCCCCGTAATGATCACGATTCTCTAAAGCCGGACACTCGTCCGAATATCAAAATGGTCCCTTGAGTGACCGACATATTTCGAATGCTTGTTTCCCTAGACATAGGGCTTTCCGACTGATTCGAGACCGCTATCGGCTTGTTTCTCTCGATATATTTTCCTGGCCATGAGGCCCCTTTTCCCGGCGATTAATCAAGGGTGTTCCCCTCTCTGAGGGGATGTAAATGACGTCGTGACCTTCATGGCGCGGCGGGTTCCAGTCCTGACACGAACCACACAATCGTCTGATTAGTCAGATCGAGCGCACAATAAATCGTCACTTTGTGACTGGCACGTCCACGCACTTAATAAACGCCAATAAACAAATAAACAACGATTTTATTAAATAAAAAGTGCGTCCACACTTCCCTAAGAGTACAGCTGGACAAAGAACTCAATCTCGATAACGTCGAGAGGCGTTGCTAGTACAACTGGAACTCTTAGACAAGAAGAGGCTTAACTTGGCCAATCATGTTTCGATTTATCAAAAGCATGTCTCGCGGTATTTTCAAACGAAGGTTATCGAACGAAAATTCTAAGTGGGTAATATGGTTTTGAAACGTAAATTTATCAGATCAGCAGGTCCCAGGTCTAAGCTGCAACCCTACTGGGAAGGGCCGTTTGTAGTTAAGGAAGTCTACCCGGGTAAGGCGTATCGCTTAATCAACGCGGAGGGTGAAGAATTACCAAATCCGTGGAATGGGCCGTATTTAAAACGCTTTTATCCATAGAGTCAAACCAGCGACGACTTGGTGGCGGGGTGCGCCTTCGCTTGATCAAAAAAGGAAAATCCCAGGTTCAACATTTCATACACTACACAACCCCTCGTGGGTCGGTTTCTTTCTTTTGCATAAACACCGTTTCTCCTTTGGCCATGCTTCGGAAAGGGTGAAAGTCCTTGTTTTTTTCTTCTCTCTCGGTTGAAAGTAGGGGCAAAGGGTGAAAAGGAGGGGAGAACCGATCTAGACTCCCCCTATAAAAGAGGTCTCGAATAGGGGCAGTCCATTATGACCTTATTCCACAGAAGAACAAGAAAGAAAGAAAAGAAAGAAATGAAGAAAAGGGGCAAAAATCAAGGCTAAAGGCTCGCCCAAAGCTCGAAGCCCTCAAAAATTTGAAAGCCCCCAAACAATGAAACTAGGCACGACAAGAGTGACAGTACAGTTTCCCCGCGGGACGTTATGAGCCCGGTCGTATGCGTGCCTAGGGCGGAAATAGGTTCGATGATGGACGTAAAACCCCGGCGCAACATACCAAATTCTTTGAAAAGGGGGTGTCGCGAGAAGAACTCAAGTCCTAAAAACCTATATACCTATTGCCAGCTTTTCTGTTAAAATCTATTTTATTTTCCAAGGAATGGATCCTACCCCGGGTATGGCCTCGGCAGAAGCACCGTTAAAGCATGGTTAGCACCGGCCACGGGCGGTCCTTTATATTGCACGTTGAGCTCGGGAGGCCCCTGGTGAGATAGGAGGTTCCCCGTCGTCAGGACTGAGCTGGTTCCAAAACTCAAAAAAATCAAATATTTCAAAACTCAAAAAAATCGAATATTTCAAAACTCAAAAAAATCAAATATTTCAAAACTCAAAAAAATCAAATATTTCAAAACTCAAAAAAATCGAATATTTCAAAACCCAAAAAATCAAATATTTCAAAATTCAAAGAAATCAAATATTTCAAAACTCAAAAAAATCAAATATTTCAAAACCCAAACAAAAAAATCAAATACGTTCAAAATCCAAAACAAAATCGAATCAGATGTTTTCAAAAAAAAAATAAGGGGCTCCTTGATTTGCATTCATAGCATTTATTGCATTCATTTGACATTTGTTATTTGCCTATTTTAATAAGGCTTACCCCCTTGACCAAAAATCAAGAACTGGTCATTTCCTAACTTGTTATAGGCAAGGGGTTAAGCCTAAAACAGATTTAATCTATTTTCTGTATTCATGTGTGTGCAGGGGCAGGTTGAAGCTGAAAAGTGCAGTGGGGTCATGACCATGTGAATGGTAAAGTCTCATCCTAACCTGTGCAATCACGTCATAACCCAAACAAAGCTCAAGCTCAATCCAATCATCACTTTTATTCACGTCATATATCAAGCTTTCTAAACACAAGTCCTATCCAACATCATCATCATGAAAACAAAAGACAATCACTCAGTCCTCCGCTGGGCATCCCCGCGGGGACGTATCTCTCTCAGCTCTCTAACATATGCCTGGCGCATCACCGGGATCTCTACAACCTCTGCTGGTAGGGCAAGCACCCTGCTCACCTCCCACATGATTAGGGCACTCCTGACCGCCTGCTCGTCCTCCTCTGTGCCAATCCTCCTCGCCTGTAGCGCGGGAAGGTGGGGTAGTGCTAGTAGAACAGTCCGGGGTAGTCCAACTTGTAGGTAGCACCGGTGCGGGCTGTACATCGCCAGTGCGGTGTCGCTCACGAGCCTCAAGTCCAAGCCTGGCCTCCTGGGAACTCTGACAGTGGTGTCACGAAGGAAGCCCGGGCGCATCACGAACCGATCCAGGGGCAATCTGTTGATGTACAGTCGCCTCTCATCTCGGGTCTTCATCTCAGCTGTCTTGCACTCTACCTGCGGAGAGAATCTGAACGCGCCACCTATGAAGAAGAGAGGGTGGCTCCCAAAGATTCTGCTGGCTGAAGCAACATCCTCCCTAGAGATATATTTCATCCTAGAACCCATCCAACACTCTAGAAGGATCATAGAGCCAAACAGAGGACCGCCGAAGGCTGCTGAAGTAAGGCCCTCGTATAGGTAAGCAAGGATGGCCTGGGAGACAGAAAGTCCCTGCCACAGGCCACTAATGGTACTAAGAATGGGCATCTCTAGCACATGGTCAACTGAAGGGAACAAGATGGCCCCGCACAAACAAATGGACGCAGCCTTAGCTATGGCTTTATCCCACCTACACCTATTCTTGCAACGCTCCACTACCCACTGGCTAAGAGGAAGAAGGTGAATCTGACGTGGGCCTACGAATGTGTGGACATCCCTACTATCTGGTATGAACCCTCTCAATATGAGCCTAGGATCTATAGGGGCAACAGTATGACACACCGAATCTTCTCGTCCCACCTGGGACCTGGGTAAAGAGAAGTAGGTCTCTACCTCCTCCAGTAGGATGGTGGCCTCGAATGTTGGGAAGATGAATGTATGGGTTTGTGGATGCCAAATTTAAACTAAGGATGAGATGATGTGCCAATCAAGGGAAAGCTTTGGGTAGTTCTGACCTAAAACTAGGAGAGGTTGTAAGTGCCAAGATCTCAGGATAGATGTCACTCCTAGGGGCAGGGCGCGGACCATGGGAGCCAACCACTTCAAGGTGGAATACCGCCTCGCGCTAGGAAGAAGCTGAGTTGGAACGAAGATAGATGAAAGAGAGAGAAAGGAAAAGCATGTAAGTAAAGGAAAGGTTTGAATTAAATGGAATCATGATTAGCTTACCTCTCTCAGAGGGCTCGAGCTCAGATGTCGCGGGATCGCAGTCAACCGTTGGATCGCCTCTCGCTCTTTCCGGGCCGGCTTTGGCCCTTCTAAAGATGCTCCCTCCATAGAACTCCCCTCTAGGGCCCTTTTCATGATGATTTGTTGATGAATAGCAAGGATTTAAAGGCTTGGGAGGAGGAGGATGTGTGAATCACAAATTTAGGCTCCCCTCCCACTTATATGGCTTGTTAGGAAGTCTAGGCCTCTTGAGATTAGGTTGGATAAGTCTAGGACGGGTTAAGATGAAGCTTGGATAGGTTCAAAGCATTTTTCCCTCGGGTTAAGGACTCTCCAGGAGAGTCCCTTTTAAGTTCGCAGGGTGCCCAATTGGACGGTCTTATGATAGACCGCATATCTATTTGTGCGGTCCGTGACGGACCGTTTATAGTCCTCCAAGAACTCGAGGTAGGGTTTCAGGCGGCCTTATTTAGACCGTTCTTCTTATCGAGCGGCTTTCATTGAACCGTTCAACATCCAGCACGGTTAGTATAAAATCGTTCTATTCTGCTTGAAACGGTCTATTACACACCGTAAATTCCTTTGAGCGGCCCACTGAGAATTGTTCTTTCTGGATGAAGCCCCTTGTATACATGTTCAACTAGTGAGTCGTGCTACACTCATCTCACTCATTTGGCGCCTCTCATATCACTCATTTGGCGTCACTCATTTCACTCATTTGACGTCTCTTTCTATCTCACTCATTTGATGCCTCTCATCTCACGTCCCTCATCTCACTCATTTTGCGCCTCTCATCTCACTCATTTGACGCCTCTCATCTCATGTCCCTCATCTCACTCATTTTGCGCCCTCATCTCACTCGTTTGACGCCTCTCATCTCACGTCCCTCATCTCACTCATTTTGCGCCCTCATCTCACTCATTTGGTGTCTCTCATCTCGCGTCTCTCTCACCTCACTCATTTGGCGTCCCTCATTTCACTCATTTGACGTCTCTTTCTATCTTACTCCTTTGGCGTCCCTCTGTCTCACTCACGGTCGTGTCGTACCCATAGTCATGTCCCATCCGTAGGTAGTCATCCCTCACTCACGCACTCGTGTCGAGTCAGTAGTCGCATTCATCCATTCATACATTCATACGTCCATAAAATCAGAACAAAAAAAAATAGAAGCATGCATATCACTATCATATCACATCATGTACAAAAATTGGGCCTAGTACAAAGTCAAGCCTGTCCCTCTCCCTGGCCACCGTCACTGTCTCCACCGCCCTCGTGCCTCTTTGGTGGAGGCATCGCTGAAGTCGCATCGTCACGCTGACGTCGCCGACACTGCTCGTCCTCCTCGTTCCTCAGGTGATCGGAGAAACCCATGAAGTAACTCCTCACGGAGCCGTGAGTGCCGTGGCTGCCACTCGGAGGCCCGCTGCGTGATCGCCGGCTCATCTTCTTATAGGCTCGCAGCTCTCCACGTAGCTCAGATGCCTCGGTCCTATAGCGATCCGCCTCGACAGCGCTGGCTCGGAGTCGCTCTAGCTCCGCTCGTAGGAGCGCCATCTCCAGCGCGTCTGCAGGTCGGCTCTGTGCTGCCTCCTCTCGTACACGGGCCACCTCCTCCCCAGCCGCTGCCCGGCTCTGCTCAAGCTCGATCCTAAGACGGGTCAGCTCGGACGTCTGCATGCACATATCATTGTCAGTCAATTGCATTTTCATACATATCATAAGCATAAATAACAAAGGGAAAGTGTAGTGATTTGCGTACCCTCTAGGTGAGCGCCACCTCGGCTGCCTTGGCCCGCGCTACCATCCGAGTGAAGTCGGCCTCCCGTTCGGCCCAATCTGCAGGAGTCTGGGTAGAGGAAGAAGAAGGAGCGTCAGCCCCCTGTCGCTGGGTACCCTCGGCGCGCTGCATCCAAAACTCCAGGTCAGTCACATGCATAATCATAATCATAAGCATTTGCATAACTTAGAGAGTTTTAGGGTTTAGAAAACTCACCAGTAAGGCCAGGGCTTGTCGGGCCTCGTTCCGCTCCCTGATAGTGGAGTGTAGGAGCCCTTGTAGCTCCGCTAGTCGCCCCGCTGGGTCAATATGCATTTAGAAGTCCAAGTGTCAGTGCATCATATCATAAGCATAATAGACAGAGTTTGAGTTTAGAAGTCGTTCCGGTCGGTGGGCACCCCGGAACACCTGGTCCCGGTAGTGTCTGGCGTACGTAGTGTAGTACGCCGAGTCGCTCTCCACTCGGGCGGTCACCACTAGCCCCAGAGCTGTCCAGTCGGCCACCTATGCAGCGTTCCTCGTCGACCAATCAAATGCTGCCGCTAGGCCCCGCGTCGTCCTCGTCACTCGCTCCCCCGCCTTCTCAGGCGCTGGGAACTCCACCGCTGGCTGATGGACTCCGATGGTCCTCATCACCAACCTGTAGTGTAGTGGCTCCACCACATTCATGCAGTGAAGCCACACGTCTCATCCGGCGAAGGCAAGGGCGCCCACCACCCAAGGCTGGTCCGCCTGGCCCTCCTCCGCGTAAGGTGTCCACCTACCTGCAAGAAATAGAAAGTCACGTCAGCATCATCATCATCACATAAGAATTGCATTTAATTAGAGAGTCTGAGTTTAGGAGTATACCGAGGCGTACGGTAGAGCGTCCAGGTCATCCTGCAGCTCCCGTACCTGTCGTCTCAGGGCTGTCATCTCCCGAGGTGCTGTCCACCTCCGTGCAATCGGCAGGAGCCCAGGACGGGTCTCCTCGCCTCTGCCCATCCCACGTAGGTACACGTAGGCCCACACCTGCATCATAGCATTGTGTCAGCAATTAAGAAGCATGTAGAGTTGCATAATTGGGTCTAGGCAAAGAGTCGTACCTGGAGTAAGGGGGAGAAGCCCCCGAGCATCGTCCGACGGGCTGTCGAACTCAGTGTGTCGAAGAGGAAGGCGAGAACTGCTGCTCCCCGGGCGTAGTCCCCGACGTGCTCCAGCTCCTCGAGGAAAGGAAGGAACTTGCAACTCATCACGTCCGCTCTCGTGGAGAAGAGGAGTCGCCTGAACATCAGCATCAGGAACCGTCGCAGTACTTTGTCCGCATCTGCTCCCAGCCCTGCAGCTACTCTCGGTCGCGCTAGCTCTACCAACCGCTGCAAGTGCTCCTCCGGCTGCTCGCCGACTGCAACTCCCGCCCGTCGCAAACCCAGGCTGTCCTGGAGGCCAGCTCGGGGTAGGAGGGTCGACTGCCTCTCAGGGCGCCGTAGCTCTAAGCCCAGCAATCCCCGAGCCATCCCCCGGTAGTCAGGAAAAGTGGTCCCGCTAACTAGTGCCCCGTGCACGCGAAGGCCCGTAAGCCTGGCCACGTCCTCCAGCGTGGGGACCGTATGCCCCCACGGGAAAAGGAACGTCCGACTCACTAGGTCCCAGCGGTCGTGCAGGGCGTAGAGCAGAGCTGCGTCGAACCGACACACCTCAACGCTCAAGAATGGGGCGAACCCCATGGCAGCCAACCTCTCTCTCTGGAAGTCCGGCAGTGCTAAATACACTGCACGGACCTGAAACCACAAGGTGCGGGTCTTGCGCTTTCCCTGCATTCATTCATTCATTTTAAATGCATTTTAGTATTTTATTTTTAGCATTTTGTGTCGTATAAATAAAATCACCAAGACTTAATTTTCTATTGGAAGCGTGGTTACACACAGGCCGCTCATCCCTTTGAACGGTCCTATAGGGACCGTATGGTTCTTCGATGTTTGGTTTTGCACGGACCGATGAGGTCCGTTTGACTGTTTGAACGGTGAGCCTCTCACCGTCATTAATTGGTTCGGTTCTATGGTTGTGTAAGTTTAAACGGTCTATCCCAAGCCGTATGAGTTTGAGCGGTCCGATGAGGGCCGCGTGTTCTAGTTTCTGCGGTTCTATACAACTGCCCCACCGTCGTCTTCCTCGACGACGATGGCGGTTCCCCACCGGCAGGGAGGCCACTATGGCCCCCAAACCGCCCCCTTTATCCCTCTAAAACCCCCAAAATAACATGCATGGCTTAAACATGGAATAAAAATGGAAATGGGAGAAGTTTTACGGTTCCTACCTCGGGGTCTCGTGGCTTCTTGACCGTCCTCTCCACTGGTGCATCTTCTCCGACGATGGCAACTTCTTCCTCGGCTACGGCTACTCCGGCTTCCTCCTCGGCTACGGGCGGTGGCGGGGGCGCGCCCCCCTCGACCCTGGACGTCGTCGGCACCACCATGGGCGGTGGTCCTTCGGTGTTCGCCGCCGCGGCGGCGGTCAACGGCGGTGGTGTGGTTGCCTCCCCTCTGGCCATCTCAGGGCGGCAGGCTTGGTGCTTCTGACGCATAGAGAGTGAGAGGGAGGGTTGAGAGTTTGGGCGAGAGTGAGTTGAGAGAGGGGGGTTGGAATGAGCTCGGTTGCCCTTCGTTTCTCCCCACCATCGGTTACGGTGGAGGGAGACGAAGGGTTTAACTTTTCGAAGTTGCAGAGGATGTGCTGTCTAATGATAGACCGTCCATTGTTTGCGCGGTTGATCTATGGTCATTCATGGTCAACGGTAGGATGCTTAAGTCGGTTCAAATTCTATGATATATACGGTTCTACCATAACCGTTCTCTTTGGATGGTTGGATTTTAACCGTGCATGTTTGAAGTTGTTTTGTCCCTTATACCTGCACTTAAATGTTCAAATTGATGAATTTTGATATTATTGCAAATCTCGTTAACAATTTCATGAGCAGCATCAAACTTTCACTTGTCGTTTCGCCTGCACGATGTAAGTCAGGTATGGCTTTCTATCCTTACATCCCTTATTACATTATTATATGGTATTATGTTATATTATCTCGAGAACCAGTTGGTTGCTCACGCGTTCCAGGATCTGATGTTCCCCTTCAACAAAAACGATGATGATCCAGGTTCGCGTGTTTAATCTTCGGATAGGCCGTTAGGTTGGGATGTCAAGGGGAGGATGGTTCTGTCCTGCACGCTGTGGTTGCGGATGGTATCTTGACTCTGATGTTCCCAGCTTAGCAATAATATTCTCAAGTATTTTATATTTTAATCTTTCTTTGCATTTATTTTAACGATTTCTTTTATTTTAGCCCAACATGCATCATACGCATCTTTTGAGCTTTCATGACCCATGCTTTGCTTGAAGAATGTCCCGTCAGTGATGGTTAGCTGTGCATTCAGTGTTTGAGTAAGAAGAACTAATTCCACTATGAGTTGGAAGGTTCTCTTTGGTCGATTCGGTTGGTTTGGTTGATTGAGAGGTCCCCATCTGGAGCTTTAGCCTGTTCCCTTTACTTTTACTGCCTGCTTTTGGCCTCCTCATTGGACCGCAGGATTGTGTCCCCCATGAGGTTGGTCTTGTCGATTTATTTTAGTTTAGTTCCTCCAGACTGGTGTCACTTTTGATTTAATCATTCCTTGCGTTTGGTCCAGAGTTTTCCCAAAGATTCCTGTAACTTGTTGGTAAAAACGGGTGTCGTTTTACCTTAACGCCCGCTTTTCAGGTCCACTCCGCTGCATCTCCGCTTCACCTCCATGTTCCATGTCACTCTCGCTTCACCTCCGCTCGCTCCCCTGCAAAGAGGACGTTAAGGAGGGGCATCTGTTGACACCCTTTTTTTGCCGATAAGTTGAGTCTTTTTGCTTACTCCCATTTGTTGATGCCTTGAGTTGTCCATCACTCATCGGGGCTATTTTCAGGCATGTTTTGGGCCAGTTTTATGGGTTGCCTCCCTCCTTGGCTAGGATTGTTTCATTTCATGGCTTAATGGGCCTTGGTTTTGGTTGATTGGGCTTTTTTATAAGTTTAAACGTCCACGTGCATGTATGGTTCATCCATGACCGCTCAATCCATGTCCGGTTGACTACGGGCCGTCCATATATTTTGGAACATTTTGGCTAATTTCCTGAATTTCCACCGTCAAGCATTTATGCGGTCCTAACCTAGCCGCTCAATATGGTGGACGGACTGATGGTGACCGCTCATCTCTCAGAGTCCTGCGCTTAATGGTTTTCTCAGATAATTATCCAATTAATCTATTTATCACCAACAAGGATAGAACGGTTTGTCCTTGGCCGCTCTACTTTGGGACGGTCTTATCTAGACCGTTCATCTATGAGAGTCCAACGGTGAATGTTTCGATCAGTTCGAGGGATAATCAAGATTATTTCAGATTTATTTTTAACTTCCACCGACAGGGTTGGACGGTCCGGACATGGCCACACATCCCGTTGAGCGGTCTATCGTAAGACCGTTCATCTGTTCGATTCCTAAATTTCAACTAATGTTATTCCTTTTATCCGTGGTTTTATCCCCAACTTCTTTCATCATTTTCTCCGCGGATAATCAACCATTTTAAGTGCCGTTTCGACTGGATAAAAGATAATTCAGTTATCTATGATTTTTTTTTATTATCTCGACCTGAAAATGCCTCTAAACCCTGATTTCGGGGCTGGCTTTCTAAGCTCTATAAATAGACTTAAAAGGCCAAGCTTGAAAAAGGGGGGAGATTTTGGTCGACGGCGAAGCCCTGCCGCATTCTTAACCGACCTAGCACCAAGGAGGGAGGATTTCTACGTCCATACAAGCCTCCGTTTGTGTTTCATAGCTTTCGTCATTTCTCATTGTCTGCATTACTTTCACTACTTTCCCCCACGTTTTTCTTCATTCTCATCATCATGCACACATCCACCCACATTTTTGACACCCTATGGGTTTAAAACCCCCCAGGTATCCCCCTTTCCACTTCATCACGTTCACTCCTTATTGTTTTGTAGTTACTACACCATTCAGTTCTAATTGAGGTTTTCTGTGTCTTTTTACGTTGTTCTGTAGGCCAGCAATCATCAGCACGAGGCCCATCCCCTCTGGCCGGCTGGAGAGGGTGGAGGTTGGACCCCTTTGCGACTTCTGGCTCGGTGGTCTCGAGCGGTTCTCTTCTGTCCGTGCAAGGAGACGTGCGGTGCATCCTCGGCCGTTCTTCTTCGTCCGGTGCTCGTTACAGAGCCGTTCAACATCCAAGAGCGCTTCCTCCCGCATCTTCTGCATCACCCTTAGGCGGTCTATCGTAAGACCGTGCGTCTATAGGCGGTTCTTCGTCAACCGCTCATCTTCCCTGTGCTGCAGCTAGGCGAGTGTCTCCCCTTCCTTTCCAAAGCATGGCGTGTTCATCACGTTCGGCGCTTTGGTGGCGATCACGGTCATTTTCATTTTCTGTTCTCCTCTTACTATTTTTCACTTATTCATTGCATATCGATTTATTCATAACACCATCTTCCTTTAAGTAAGAGGAGAAAATATATCTACAATGCTCACCACCCACGTCGTGTTGGAATAATCCACATGCTGATCAGACTGGTGTTCCAAATTTGAGACCCCCAAACCTGAGTTCTTTGAACTAAATAGCAACATAATAATTCAAAATACTAAGAAATTAAAAGTTACATTAAACACTTACATGAGGGGGCTATACTGTGGTCCAAGGAACTCCCTGAGACAAAATCCCTACCTGGGAGAGGAGGGTGGCGAGGTCCTACTTGACACTCACTTGGATGCTCGACTATATGCTCCCATGGATGCTCGACTCGATGCTGGACTGGAGGCTCGACTGTAAAGCCGACATCTCCTGTCGGACGATGTCTCTGATCTCACTCGGAGTACTAGGACCAGAATGGGGCATGGTGAAAGCACTAGCACTGGGGCCGATAAAAGTTAAACTTGCACAAGATGATATCACGGTACGGGTGCCCAGGCTTGGATGGATATGTTGGTTTCTCCTTAGTCTGAAAGAATTGCGTTTTGCTATGTTCGTCGTCTTGCATCGCGTGTTCGGATTGGTTGGCCTCCTCTTGTGTGCCATGAAGTCCGTGCGAGATTAGTCCTATGTTTTGGCAAATATGGTTACCTGTGAGAATTCATGCACATCCCCTTGATGTGTAAGGGTGCGTTGGCATCATTCTGGAAGGATGAGTGCCAGTTGGGCTGTGCTTGCGAGAGTTCATGGCTGGTGTTGTGATTTCCCATGCATTGTGGGTCAGAGCCTGTAGAGTTGCAGGAGGATTGCTAGATTAAGAGAGATAATCTATGCTCTAGGTTCGAGGTATTTGAGCTTTCCTCACCCTATTTTTAGAAGCTAGCCAGTCGAGTTGAGTATTGTCGGGAGGGTATATCCTGAGTTTTTTTTTATGGTTGTGCACGTGGTGCAGAGTGTGTAGCGGAAGCCTGGTGGGCCCATAACCCACAGGTCCAGGATCGTGCTGATGGCAAGATTTGGAAGGATCCTAGAGGTTGGGTAGAGGATCAGAGGATTGTTTCCTCGGTGTGAGATTGTTTCTAGCTATGTGAGCCATGTTGATTGTCCTACGATTGCTTGAGGCATTATCGTTTATGGCACTGGCAAGATAGAGAGTTGTGAAAATATGATGGCAGTGTGCTGGATGAGTACCCTGTTGGTTTGTTGGAAGCAGTGCCAGGTGTTTGGTGCTAGACCCGGTTGGGGGTTGCTAAGGGAGTAGACTGAAAGAGGATGAGGACGTGATGGTCGGAGTCAATAAGCTATGTGCACGACTCGTGCAGAGGGTTGTATCCTCGGGATGGAATCGTGGTCCTAGAGATGTGATTTCCGAGAGAAGGATTTATGGGTCCCCGTTGGTAGCAGTGAGCAGCTGGTGATGCTAGTCGAGTGGTCAGCTGTGGTAATATCTAGAAGAGACTCAATTGAGTCTGGGTGTTTCAGAATGTTGTGAGAAGGACCTAGCTATGATAAGAATCTGTGATGTCTAGAGACCCGCATTATTTGTCGCACCGTTGACCAGACTTCTACGGTGATAAGATGGCACTTGTCTATCTTGGAGATGTATGATGCGGATTATTAAGGTTGTGTCATGTGACTCTATAATGCGAGTAGAGACGAGGATTGGCAGGTGTCCATTTGGAGTAATTGTGATGAAGATGGGATGAGATTGCGTAATGGATGATGCCTGAGTATGGAGGTCCCTAGAGGGATGTCGTAGAATAGAGAGCCTTGGTCTTGTGACTAGCATGGGAGGATTTCCCTGTAAGCCTTGGTCTAGTGCTGTTGTGGACCGAGGATTGTAGAATCTTATCATTTGGTTTCATCGTGCTCTCCTGAGAGGGTAGAGCTAACGCGAGGATCAGAATTGGATGCGGTGTAGGAGTGAGAGCTGACTCGAGAAGCAGCAATGGTTAGTGTAAGAATCAACGGATGGCCTATCAAGATTTGGAATGTGCTTATCGGGCTTGGTGAAGGAGCAGAAAGAGGAAGTTGAGCATGTGAGGGTATCCCGTTGACGAGTAACTGGCGACCGGCGAATGGGTTTTCATAGACAGAAGATGCCGATTGTAGTGGATCAAGAATGTCGAGAACCATGTGCAAGCGAGGCCTTTGGTGGCCGATTATGAGATATACCTTTTTCCTAGAATTGGATCTAGGATCTTGTCATGCCCCGAGATATGAAGCGAAAACAAGATGAGAACGTGAACAGCTGGCAAATAAAGCCTCAAGCTAGTAATATAATCAGAGCGCTAATCATTCACACATAAAATAGGAATGCACAAGGTCATGTACTCAAATCTTCACTTTATTTAATAATAATAATCAAAGTACATTGATATTTGACTTCCTTGACATAATGGCAACTAGACTCAAATAAAAGAAAAACTACATCATGACTATAACTATGACACTACTAGGCTTCACTCCATTCTTCATTCACTCTCGGACTCACCACTTGAGTAGTCCGAATCCAACCCGCTATCATTTCCTGAAAAGATTGGAAAAGTAGGGAATGCGCACACTTGTCCAGTAGGTATCTTCATATCAACATGAAGGCAAGTTTTAGTAATTAACAATTTAGCTCTAGAATGTAGGATAATGAAGATGCGATAAAACACGCGAATAAAACCAACGTAATAACACAAGTAGCAAGATGTAGATCATAGAGATATGAATGTTCATGTAGAATGATAGCAAGATCAAGTAAGAATATAAAGTGCCCTTTCATATAATGAGAATGTACTTGCATGTAACGAGAATGTACTTGCATGTAATGAGAATGTACTTTTCATAACCATAAAGGCTATGCACTACAAAGTCATGTAACAAGAATGTATAATTTCATGTAGAGCCTCATGGTTTTCACTCTTCTATAAAAAAGTACTCACGGCTCAATGCAACGCTAGTGTTCATCATATCCCATGGTTTATAGCATGTTCCCAGTAATCAACCAAGGGGACTAGCGTCGAGCCCTTGGACACAATCAGTGTTCGATCCACATCTTCAAGTTATAAATCAAGCTACATCCACGAGTATATCAATAAAGTATGGGCAACAATTAACAAGTCAAACAATAGGGTTCATGACAAGTAAACTAAGGTAAGAATGCACCAAATAAGAACATGTGAGTTCAAGGATGAATTAAGAACAAGGTCATGCTACGGAATAAATCTGGCAACATAATGGTACAATCTTTATTTCCATAGTTTATTAATAACTCAATGAATAAGGTTTGGGTTCCAAATAATTCATAGACCATCTAGGAACAGATTATAACCAACCCTTGGGTCAAACCTCGGGTTGAACATCATGGAGGTAGAATGCGGTCATGTCTGGACCGTTTCAGGAGAAGGTAGTAAATCCAGGACCGTTTCTTTATAGGTCGATGCCAGAACAGGAAAAGGGTCGACGTAGGACTAATCTGACAGAAGGCGGTCACGGGAAGGCCGCTACTTGACAATGTACAGAAAAATTCTGGTTTGACATGTGCTTTCTAATCGATTGTGCTTTTAGGGTACAACCAACTCAGTGTCCTAATGGAAATCCCAAACTCGCGGAGACTTACGAAGACCTTGAAACAAGATCACTTAGTCCAGTGGAAGGAATATCTAACGGAGAGGATTACAAGTCCAAGAGAGTGTTCCTATCAAGTGCAAGTGTAACTAATGACATCGTACCGGAATACGTGTCATGTACTTAAGAAAGACTGAGATGAGAGTGAATCACGTAGAAACAGCGATCAAATCATCAAATAAAAAAGTTTCCATAAACCATATGAAAATGAACTTTAATACAAAACTATATGATTTTGGCATGAAATTAGCATAATATTAAAATAAGTTTATAAAACATGCTGAGTATAAAACTTAACATGATAGACGCACAATATAACCAATATCATGAATATGAAGTCAAAACTGAGAATAAAGCCTAATAACTTATGTTTAACATATATTTATAAGGGTCGTTCTGTGTTCTTTTTAGGGTTAACAAAGTGCAGAAAATCGAAAGTGGAAAGCAGTCTAGAGAGGACCGTTTCTATGCGGTGGCGGTCGTTTGGGAACCACTATTTGATGATAGCGATCTCTGTGAGACCGTTTCTTGTCTGCTACAAATAGAAATAAAAACCAAAGTATAGGGCTAATCTAGAGCAATAAATGCATGAGAAGCATGTAGAATAGAAGGTAAACCATATGGGAACATGTTTAGAATGTCAAAGATGCATGGGTTGCATGGATTAACCCAAAAGTATTATCTTTTCTATTAAGGTGCAGGGCTGTGCATGCAATAAAACCTAAGTGCGCAATCATGGTAAAACATAAACTATGAGGCGTAGAAAGCATGAAATCAGGAGAAAGCAGAGGGGTTTTACTCCTAACTTGATGTTTGTGCCAATCATGAGATAACCTACCTTTGGTTTGGGCTTTAAATAGAGAATTTCTGACTGGAAGTTTATTCTCGTTCCTATGCGTCCTGCGTAGAAACAACAATCTCCTGGCCTTCTAACTCCTTCACTGCTTGACCTTAATTTATCAGAATTGGAGGGTAGGTAGAGGATATAAAGGAGAACAATTTGTTCTAAAGACTCAACGTGAGATTACCTCTGGTAGGGCTTCTAAACTTTTAATCCTTCTCAAGGAAATCCACTCGTTCATGTGCGGTTTGCATAGAATTAACGTTTTCCAGAGCTTCTAACTCTCTGGTTGCTTGATCTCCTATCATGGAATTTGGAGGGGGGGTTAAATAAAACTAAAAGGAACAACATCTTCTAAAGACTTACCCTAAGAAGATGATCCCTTACCTTCGAAATATGTGAACCAAACTAGGGTTCGCACAGGTCGAAGTTTAGGCCTATTTATAGAGTTTGACTAGGGTTTGAGGATTAGATCGATTAGAAGTCCTAATCTTAGGTAGGATCAATCCCCAAGAGTCCTAGACTAAGCTTACACACCAGGTAGCTTCGAATCATAGGGATTGGGATGGGAAAAATCTCATTTTTCCACGTTTCTAAGAGTCCCGTTTTCAGAACTAAGTAGATGTTGCTCCTGGACCGCCTCCATGAAGTAGCGGTCTCGCGATAGACCGCTACTAGCTAGGGCACCAGAATTTGAATTGAATTCAATTTCCCTCTTACAATTATCCCTATTTATCTTATTAAATTAAGGAAATATGCTAATGACGTTTCTAGGTGTGGGCTTGGGCCTAATAGAATTGGAAATTGGTCTTTGGGCATACTTTAAGTGGGTTTATTTATTTGGGTGATATAAGGCTTTTGGATTTATTTAATTAACCCTTAATTCACTTAATAACCCATTGAGCCTTTTTAAATGCTTAATGATTATATTTAATTCTAAAATGTTTCTAGAAAATTTTCGGGCGTTACACCCTCCCCCACTTAAAAAGAATTTGATCCCCAAATTCATTGCATGGGTTTTATGGAGAGTATACTTATAATCGAATAGTTTCGAGAATCTATTACGCATAGCTTCTTCTGTTTCCCATGTTGCATCTTGGTCGATACACTTACTCCATCGGACCTTTACCATAGGGATTGTTTTATTTCGCAACTGACGTATGTCTCGGTCAATTATTTTGATCGGCTTTTGCTCGTACGTCATATCCTTTTGAACACCAAGTCGCCATAACATATAACATGGAAAGGGCCATAAACATACCTTTTGAGCATAGAAACATGAAATACGTCATGGACTCCAGCTAATTGAGGGGGCAAAGCTATCCGATAAGCGACCTCGCCAACCCTGTTGTACCCCGGTCTGTGGTTTTGATGATGTCAAACACTATGACTCATCTAAGCATGATGTCATATGTGTTGATGCTATGTGGTTGAATGATGCCATACACTTTTGATGTTGCATTTGACTATGATACATTTGCGTATGATGATTTCATTGTATATCATGCCATACATTTTCCTAAATGATAAATTCACTGTCTATAGAAGATGTGTTATGATTTCTGCAGAACAAGCTTTATTGATAAGAAAAAGTCATCAATGCTAAAAGGTCGGTGCATATTCATGCACTAAGAGAGATAGGTCAATGCAACTGAAGCACCCAGGTTATCAGGTCGATAGAGCTGGGCTTTGCTTTGACATAGCATTGGTTCAGAAGTAAAGACCAACTGACAGCCTTGTTGCAGTTAAGATGCTGCCTCGACACGGTTAGACTCCAAGTAGCTGATTCCAACACATTGCACCGACTTAACACAGAGGTGCATCGATGCAATAAGGTCAACAGCCAGCCTGTGCAGAGCGACAGGTCGATGCAGCGCCGGTCATAGAAGCTATCAGAAGGGAACTCAAGGACTCTGCCTCAATGCAATGAAGCAGCCACCATGGTTAAAGAAGAAATAGGTCAAAGCAGCCAAGTCATGCCCTGATGCAGCACTCACCAAGGAGTCAAGCCTAATAGAGTGCCTCGATTCAATGAAGCACTGCCTCAACGCAGCAGAGTGGCTCCTGCAAGACAAGTCGAAGCAGCAATAAGTCATAAGGTCGAAGCAACAAAGCTGATGTCTCGATGCATTCAAGGCAAAAAGGTCTGAGCACCTATTGGACATGAGGACTAAATGAACAAAGGAAAGACATAGAGGTCTGAGCATCAAAGTGACAGTTCGAAGCATCAAGCTACTGCACCAACTACACCAACGCAGCAAGCAACTGCCTCGACGTAGTAGACCCTTCGGTAGGTTAACCCAGTACACTGCACCTACGCAACATAGAGGTATATCGATGTAGTACTGCCAATAGATGGCAGGCGAAGCACAAGAAGGTCGATGCAGTCAACCACTGCGTCGATGCACTAAGCATAACACCAACATCAACTACAAGGCTTTCAAAGGGATTCAAGAATATTGCACCGAAGCATCAAGTGACATGTCAGCCAAAAGCAACGTCAACTACACCGACTTATCAGCCAATCAAGGAAGCACTGACTGGGGCACTGCCTCGACCTGGCAGGTTGATACATCAAAGCAGTGAAGCATTTTCAAGGCACGTGATCACTTAACCTCCTCATGTGCGATTAAGGATTTACACTTAACACCTCATATGTGATTCTGATCAGTATTATAACAAGAGATTTCTTTTGGTGCGAAAAGTCATGTCCACATGGTAGACTCCAAAGAGCTCAATGATTTGGGAATATTCCAATTCCACGTAAATGAAACTGATTAGCTGGCTCCTTCACCTATACGACACTCTGTTTTATAAATAGTGGGAACCCCGATCGAAGGAGGGGGCTGAAGCTGCTGCCATTACTGACGTTGAGAGAGGCCATCGTGGAAAGAAAAGAAAAAGAAGATAAAGCCAAAGAGAACAATTAGTGAGGAGAGTTCAAAGGAAAAGAGAGAGTTCGAAGAGAAGAAGAAGAAAAGAGAGGTCAGTGAGCAAGCAGAGAAGAGAAGAAAAAGAAAGAGGAAGAGAGAGTTCTGAGAAAGAAATCGTGAGAAGAAGATAGAGTGTGCATCCAGTTCATCCTGAAGATCTGCTCATGTATGGATTCGTGGATCAAATCTAGAGTCATTGTGCTCCTCGAAGGTATTTCTATTTTTGTTTTTTTGTTTGATCTGTATTTTTCATTTCCATTTTCATTTTTCGGCTCCTTGTTTTGTGATCGGGGTTCTTCCTGTGCGGACAGGAGAAGGGAGACTTGCTTTCCGGTTGTGAGTGACGGGGTGTCACTCACGTTTTCCTCCTGTGGATTCAGGAGAAAGGAGATTTATCTCCTGTTGCCCTCTGTGGATTCAGAGGAATGGAGGTTGTCCTCCGGTTCTTGTTCTGTGGGTAGCAGAGCTAGGGAGCTGGTCTTGTGGGAAGAAAGACCAGGTCGAGGGATTTGTTTCCCTCTGGTTCAAGCTATTAGGCAGCATCCTGTTGCAGACTGAGTCTGCTTGGTTTTTAGCTTGTGCTAGTGGTATTCTTGCTCGGTGAGAGCGAGCGGTGGACGTAGGCTGACTCTGGGTTAGTTGAACTTCCTAAAAATCCTTGTGCGTCGTGGTTTGCCTTGTGTGTTTGTCCCTTGTTCTCTTCTCCTTTTCGCAAGTTTAATGTGTGTGCTTGGTTGCTCAGGAGAATCTCAGATTATGTTTGCGTTTTAGTGTCTTGGCTTCCTTCTATAAGATCTTTTCAGATCATGGGTGATCTCTTGTGTCTTGTATCGCTGTACTCAGAAGGGTCAAAATGGCAAGTGCCACCTATACATCAGTTTTCCAATAGTGCTGAGCCTTCTATCAAAGCTTAGTTGAATTCCGTAATTGAGTTATTTAACCACTAAGGTATTCATCTATTCTCTGCATTAGTCTTCTGAGCGTTCAATTATTCATCTGCTTAAGCACAGTAAGTTTTTCAGAGGCTGATGGTTTGTCTAAGCAAAAAGTTTTAACGGGTATCCATTCACCCCCCCCTCTGGATCCCTCCGTGCACCTATATATTCTATCAATTAGTATCAGAGCGGGTTATGATTCATCAGATCCAACGATCTGTAGACGATCCTTCTAGTTTTAGGTGAATTTTTGTCTGTGCTCAGTCTATTGCCTGAATTGTGTTTGAATTGATTTCCCTGGCTAATCCACCAATTTTCAATGGTTTTAATTTTGATTCCTGGTTCAGTAGCATGTGTAGCTATGTTAAATTGATTGATCCTGATCTATGGAAACTAATCACTCACAGTCCACATAGATTGCCGAAGGATAGGTCTAAGTGGACAGAATACATAGATCTAGGAATTCTGAAAATCTTATAGCATTAGATTTAATGAAGGTAGCTACTAACGAGGCACACCATTCTTGTTTTTATAAGTGCAGGTCTGCAAAAGACATCTTGGATAAACTGAAGACTGCCAATAGAGAAAATGAAGATGAATATCTTATGGCGGATAAAAGTGATCAAAGCAGCAACCAAAATGAAGAGGAGAATGATGATCAGGTAAACCCTTTTGAGAACCTTTCTCTGGATGATTGGCAGGATGCTTATGCTACTTTGATAGAAACACATGAAAAGTTAAGAAAACAATACAAAAATTTGAAAAAGATAATTGGTCTAAATAGTTCAAATTATTCATGTGAAAAGTGTTTGGAATTGAAACAACCTTATGATGCTTGTTTGTCTGATGTCCAAGTGTTTAAGAAATAAATTAGATTATTAAAAAAATGAAAATCAAGAACTTGCAAATGAGATTTCTGAGCTAGAAGAAAAACTTAGCTCAAGTAATGATGGTCAACTTCTTATCAATAATCCAATTCAGAATGAAAAATTGTTGGAAAATATTGAATGTGTTAACTCAGAACTAAATAAGTTGAAATCTGAAAATGAATCTCTTAGAAAATTCGTTAAAGAAAATGAAGAAAAATTTAGGAAACTTGAAGAAGAGAAGAATTTGATTGCTGAAAAACTTGATGCTATCAAGATTGTGAACATGGAATTACAGAAAAATCTTGAAAAAGCAGCAAAACGATATGAAAGAATTTGAAGCTAGAAGGAAGCAAGAGGTCAATTCAGACGATCAATTGTCAATAAGTGAGTTGATTCAAAATGACAAGCTTAAGGAAGAAATTGAGAGATTGAATCTTCTAAACACCACACTATCGGACAGATTATTGACATTTGAAAAAGGTAAGTGTGTGATGTTGGATTGCTCAGAAGATTTGGTCTATCTTAAAACAGAATTTGCAAATCTCAAAATTGTCAATGCTTCATTGAATGAAAGACTGGTTAAGAGTGAAGGGGAAAACGCAAGTTCAGAACTACTCATTGTAACTATGGAAAATGAAATTAAGGATTTGAAAAATTCCTTATTTAAATTTGTTGAAAGTCAAGATAACTTGGATAAGTTGTTAGGAATGAAAGTAAATTTTCAGAAAGAGGGGCTTGGGTAAAATATAGTAAACAAGAAGAGCTTTGAAAATAAAATTCATACATCATTTGTGGGTAGCTTTGAACAAACTAGGACCAAGAATCCATTAGTTTTTCAGTTCACAGCTTAGAAGAATCTAAAGCAAGCTGCTGTTCAGAAAAGTTAGAAACCAACTAAAAAGGTTAAAAAGGGTGGCCACTTGCAGAAAAAGCCTACTCACACTTATGTTAAGAATGTGCATGCTATACACAACATAAACACACACATACATGCAAACAAAAAGGGAATTTCATGCCATTACTGTGGTAGGCTCGGCCATTTAATGCATGCTTACAAATTGATGGTAATGGAGAATCAAAATTTTGGCACAAAGCATGCTAAGAAACACTATGATATAAATTATGGATTTCAAAGAAAGAAAATTCACTATTTTTGCTATGACAAATTAGGCCATATAGCTGCCCACTGTTGGCATGCCCAGGGGAGAGATGGTCACTTCAAATCTGTCAAATCCCCTGCAAACCATAATGTTGTTGGTAGGATGCGTGCTAGAAATTTCCATGCTAGGAAACCTCCTGCTGGTCAGAACAAGAAAACTAATTGCTATCGCTGTGGGAAGTTAGGCCATGTTGCCGCTCAATGTTGCCATGCCCAGGGAGGAAAATTCACTTCTAAACCTGATAAATTTTCTACAGAAGAAAATGTTTTCGGTAGAAATAAATCTATTTTTAAAAGAAAATCGCTTGCATGTTTTGAGTGTGGGAAACCAGGCCACCATGCATCGGACTGTTGGTGGACTGGTAGTAGAATCAAAAGTGCTCATGTTAAAAACAGAAAAATGCATGTTCATGCACATATAATCCATGCTCATATTGATACCCAGAAGAAAAACACAAAACTTGTTGCTTCATGTCATTACTGCGGACACTTCGGGCATTCCATGTTTAATTGTTACTTGCTGAAGCATGATAATTTAATGGCTCAGAAGTTGTGGAAAGCATCCTACAAAGATGCTCCTAACTCTGCAGGACCCAAGGAGACTTGGGTACCTAAATGTGCAAAATGAGAATGTGTTATTGCAGGGGTGCGTTGGGGGGTTGAAGATATAAAAGGGGGTTCAATAAACCAAGGCACCCATCAGTGGTAAAACCCCATTTCTGGTTTTTTGTTGTAGTTGTTATTTTTAATTAAATTCCAATCTAAAAATTTGCATATCTGGATTTATCTGTTCAATTGGAATTTTTGTATACAATGCTTAGATGTTGCCATACAATAACTCTCTGCTTGACAATATACACAATCATGCTAAATCTATCAGTAGAAATCTCATGCACACATGTTCACATGTGCATCTGTCATTTGCATTTGAGTCTCTCAATGCATATGCTGAGTTGTCTAGATTGGAAATGAATCGCATGTCAGACAAATTTTGAATTGCATATATTTGATGCGGGCATGTGCCAATTGCGTTTGATTGATACTTGTCATAATGCATATATTATAAAGTCACTGAGAATCTGCTGCACTTAACCTTCATGCATACATATTCACATATGCATGTGCTCAGCATACTGTTAGCCAAAAAGATTTTAGGTGCACATAGGACTGCATCTGCATTGCATTTTCATACATGATACAGTGGTATATAAAATGGTATGCTGGGAGAAGGACAGATTACATTTATCTGGAAACCCACATGATGCGTTGAGGCTAGTCCTCCGCCAAGTACCATGGGTCAAAGTTGCACATTAGAAGCAGCCTAGTTGTTCATAAGCATATCTCATTAAACTCTCTGCACAAATTTTCATTTCATGTGCTGTAGAATTCTATTACATAATGCATATAGATAAGGGGAGTTCATGCATTTTGTAGTATACATAAGTGCATGAAGTTGTTCATATGCATACATTCATTTCAAAGCAGATTCCATGATATTCCTGTTGAAAAGTCAAAACTGATTGCATGACATGCATGGATATACATAGGAGAAGTTCATGCTTTCTGCAAGTTGTTTAAATGCACTAGGCTATTCACATGCATCATAATGCCTGACCATTGTCTGCATTCATGTATGTCATTACTTGACATTGATATGTCAAGTTGGTTTGCTCATGCATACACTCAGAGGGAGCACATGTAGGCTTCTGAAAATAGTTGGTTGGATATTCGTCTTTTAATTCACACTCTGCCTAGTTCAGTTGACCAAAGTGCTCACTTCGGTCAACTGATGCTCCCATCTTCATCTTGAGTTGATTTCTTGGTTATGATCTTTATTGATTAATACTCTGTGCTGCATGTGAAGTGAACTTCATCTGAACTTCTTGGACTCTGTGATTGAACTCAAGTCTACATAGTTGTCTTGATCTCTAGGTTCTTACCTGTTTTCAGCTACTCTGAATTTCACTCATATCTGTGTTGAAATCTTTTGAGTACATCACTTTCATGACCTTGGAAGCTACTGTCTATTGCTCCTGATTTTGCTGTAAGGGAGCTTGCCATGTTTATGTCACCTGATCGGAATTCAATTGCTGTTTGAAAGTCAATCTGTCTGATGGTATCCTGGATATCACTGCTATGTCTCTTAGCTTATCTTTATCATTACTCACTATCAACTATCTTCTTGGATTTAACTGATGCATCAGTTATTATCACTCATGCTTAGTGCTCTCTACTACTTGATGTTCTGGCTTCTTCTGAAATTTCCTTGATTTGCCTAAGACTCATGAAGATTTCAATTTATATACCTTGTTCATAAATTTGAAAATGATCTGGAAAAGGAATCTTCTATTATAAGGAATTATGAAGGTCTGAAAGATTCATGTGGTTTAAGTCTAATGTATTTATTGAGCTTGGATTTGAACATCTTGAAAATATCTGAATTAATCCTTTTAATAAAACTTAAACAAGTTAATTCATGTTATATCAAGTAAGATCTTCTGAAATCTGAAAGTTTTTAAAATCATGGCTTACCTTGGTTGTGATACATGATGTAAGTATTTTTCTTAAACATTTGATTGTTATGTGAATTTTTTGAAAGTAAAATATGGTCAGAGTAATGACTTTGGTTACCGAGAAACCATGTCCAAAGGACTGTGTCATGAAGTGTCGTAGTTATCTCTACTAAAAATTTGATGAAAAATGTGAAAGTATAAGGCGGAGCAATGGTTAGGTTGCACTGAGAAATTGAGACCTTCATCAAAGAAATGGAGTCAACCTATGTCGTGAAGTGTCTTAGTTATCTCTGTTCAATATGAAGCACAACAGTTAGTCATACTAAGTGCTTAGGGATACTAGCGTCTACACAACGTGTATCCTCTAGTTACAAAATGTGCACTAAACTCGATTGCTCTGGAAAAAATTTTTTATAAAAAAGTGCTACCTCATAAAACGAGAAATCTAAAAAAATAATTGAAACAAGAAAATTGCTGAAATCATGGACAGAATTAGTTGCATTCATGAGTGTTTAATCTCAATACTACTTCATGCAAACTCTACAGGAGTCATTGAAAATGAATGATTAAGATGGAGGGAGGTTAAACTAGATGTTAATATGATAGCATGGTTCACTTTTATTAAAGATTGATTTCAGATATGAGTACATAAAATTTCTTTTGGATAATCTTTGAATACATTATATTTAAACCATGCGGTTTAGTAATGTTCCTTTATAAGCCCTTACAATTGAAGACTCTGAAACATCTTTAAATTTGAATTTATGGAATTTGTATCTCATTGAAAATCCTCCTTACTCTTTTGGAAGATCTGTTGATTTTTTGTGCTCAGTTTTTACCCTGCTGGAAACACTTTGATTGCATCATTTCAGACTCTGCTGGTTGATATTTTCTGGAGATTATTCTACTTTATGAGTTATTCCATCACTGCCTGAATTGTCCAACTGCCCCTGTGATTTTGCTGATATATTATGATCATCTCTTCCATTCCAATACCTTTGCTCTGTCAAAAGTGGAGATTGCTTCATCAGCATACATCTGATATTAAGGGGGAGATTAGTCTGCATTCTGCATGATCTGTTTAATATTCTCTCTTGCTTGATCACCTCACATTTTCAGCGGGAGTATAGTTACATGATTTGCATGTCTGGGAGTTTACAGTTCATTTGGAAAGGGGGAGACTATTTTTAGTCTCAATCATATCCACGCATGCTTCGCATTTATTTCTACTAATTTTCTCAAACTATAATTTCTTTTTTGATGAAGTCAAAGGGGGAGAATAGTTTGATTTGAGTTAGCATGTTCTTTTATGACTCATAGTGCTCATAATGTTGCCATCATCAAAAAGGGGGAGATTGTTGTACCCCTGTCTGTGGTTTTGATGATGCAAAACACTATGACTCATCTAAGCATGATGTCATATGCGTTGATGATATGTGGTTGAATGATGCCAAACACTGTTGATGTTGCATTTGACTATGATACATTTGCGTATGATGATTTCATTCTATATCATGTCTTACATTTGCCTAAATGATAAATTCACTATCTATAGAAGATGTGTTAAAATTTCTGTAGAACAGGCTTTGTTGATAAGAAAAAGTCATCAAGGCAAAAAGGTCAGTGCATATTCATGCACTAAGAGAGATTGGTCGAAGCAACTGAAGCCCCAAGGTTATCAAGTCGATAAAGCTGGGCTTTGCTCCAACATAGCACTGGTTCAGAAGTAAAGACCAACTGACTGCCTCGATGCAGTCAAGAAGCTGCCTCGACGTAGTTGGCCTCCAAGCAGCGGATTCCAGCATATTTCACCAATGTAACATAGAGGTGCATCGATGCAGTAAGGCCAATAGCCAGCCTTCGTAGAGCGACAGGTCGATGCAACGCCGGTCATAGAAGCTATCACAAGGGAACTCAAGGACTCTGCCTCAATGCAATGAAGCAGCCACCATGGTTAAAGAAGAAATAGGTCAAAGTAGCCAAGTCATGCCCCGATGCAGAACTCACCAAGGAGTCAAGCCTAATATAGTGCCTCGATGCAATGAAGCACTGCCTCAACGTAGCAGAGTGGCTCCTGCAAGACAAGTCGAAGCAACAATAAGTCACAAGGTCGAAGCAACAGGACTGTACTAACGCAACAAAGCTGATGCCTCGATGAATTCAAGCCAAAAAGGTCTGAGCACCTATTGGACAGGAGGACTCAATGAACAATGGAAAGACAGAGAGGTTTGAGCATCGAAGTGACAGGTCAAAACATCAAGCTACTACACCAACTGCACCGACGTAGCAAGCAACTGCCTCAACACAGTAAACCCTTCGGTAGGTGAACCTAGTACATTGCACCGACGCAACATAGACGTACATCGACGCAGTACTGCCAATAAATGGCGGGCAAAGCACAAGAAGGTCGATGTAGTCAACCACTGCATCGATACACTAAGCATAACAACAACTTCAACTACAAATCTTTCAAAGGGATTCAAGTGTATTGCACCAAAGCATCAAGTGACATGTCAGCCATAAGCAACGTCAGCTGCACTGACTTATCAGCCAATCAACGAAGCACTGACTGGGCCACTGCCTCGACCAGGCAGGTTGATACATCGAAATAGCGAAGCATTTTCAAGGCACGTGATCACTTAACCTCCTCATGTGCGATTAAGGATTTACACTTAACACCTCATATGTGATTCTGATCAGTATCATAACAAGAGATTTCTTTTCACGCGAAAAGTCATGTCCACGTGGCAGAACTCCAAAGAGCTCAATGATTTGGGAATATTATAATTCCACGTGGATGAAACTGATTAGCTGGCTCCTTCACCTATACGACACTCTATTTTATAAATATAGGGCACCCCGATCGAAGGAGGGGGCTGAAGCTGCTGCCATTACTGACATTGAGAGAGACATTGTGGAAAGAAAAGAAAAAGAAGAGAAAGCCAAAGAGAAAAATTAGTGAGGAGAGTTCAAAGGAAAAGAGAGAGTTTGAAGAGAAGAAGAAGAAGAAGAAAAGAGAGGTCAGTGAGCAAGCAGAGAAGAGAAGAAAAAGAAAGAGGAAGAGAGAGTTCAAAGAAAGAGATCGTCAGAAGAAGAAAGAGTGTGCAACCAGTTCATCCTGAAGATCTGCTTATGTATTGACTCGTGGATCAAATCCAGAGTCATTGTGCTACTCGAAGCTATTTCTGCTTTTATTTTTTTTGTTTGGTCTGTATTTTTCATTTCCATTTTCATTTTTTGGCTCCTTGTTTTGGGATCGAGGTTCTTCCTGTGCGAACAGGAGAATGGAGACTTGCTTTCCGGTTGTGAGTGACAAGGTGTGACTCACGGATTCCTCCTGAGGATTCAGGAGAAGGGAGATTTATCTCCGGTTGCCCTCTGTGGATTCAGAGGAAGAGAGGTTGTCCTCCGGTTCTAGTTCTGTGGGTAGCAGAGCTAGGGTGCTAGTGTTGTGGGAACCAAGGCCAGGTCAAGGCATTTATTTCCCTCTGGTTCAAGCTATTAGGCAACATCCTGTTGTAGTCTGAGTCTGCTTGGTTTCTAGCTTGTGCTAGTGGTATCCTCGCTCGGTGAGAGCGAGGGGTAGACGTCGGCTGACTTTGGGTTAGATGAACCACCTAAAAATCCTAGTGCACCGTGGTTTGCCTTGTGCGTTTGTCCCTTGTTCTCATCTCCTTTTCGCAGGTTTATTGTGTGTGCTTGGTTGATGATCCTAAGTGTGCTACCCATCTATAATCTTCTTTGCTGCAATGTGTTTGTCCTTGTGCTCAGGAGTGTCACGCCCCGAGCGCGGAAGATACCCGGAGATGCGCGACGTGTCTATATCAATCATGTCAATCAGAGTGGTCGTGTATTCGACACAAAGACAGAGATGCGCAAAATAGTAAGATAACCCAATCCTTTATTTCATAATGGATAGACTATTACAAATCCAATACTCTGTTTAATAAAAAGGAAAAGAATACATATTTGACTCAAGAAATTATGGAAAAGACTAGACGACACTTGTAGAAGCTCTATCACTTTCACTCTTGACCATTCCCATCCGATTGACTTCCATCGTCGTCGGACTTACCTGAAAAGTAGAAAGGGACAAACGGAATGAGCGAACGCTCAGTAGGAAATTATATCTCAAGTACTAGCGAGGGGTTTAAATAATTACATTTTCATGAATGCAATAAAGCTATGCATGCTCGCATAAAACGACAAGATAGAGAGAATGTAATATCAAGAAAATAAGATGAACTTAGTCATGAACTTCCAACAAGATAACAAGTATATTCAAGGTATTCAAGCAAGCACGTTTAACAAGTCATGTCAAGAACTTTGGCTATCATGTATCAAGCAAGTAAATTACCCCTTTTCGGGCCACGCATTTCATTTCATGTCAAGTACGAGTCAAGTACAAGATGTGTGTGGAATGTCCAATCAAGCAAGTCAAGTACTCGGTATAATGCCAGATACCTTATCATTTTAACTCCCATGGGCACAAGTACTTTCGGGTGCTCCTCCCAGGACCAGATCGGGCCCTATATGCGCAGGCATTTATCATGTGTTTTGACATCCACTCTTGTTTATATAGCCAATATAGAATTTCAATAATCAAGCTTGTAGACACGTATGACAACTTTGATAGAATAGAGTCCAAAATATGACAAAGGACATAGAATGGCGATAATAACGGTATAATCACGATGTCGATAAAACTAGGTAGAATATGGTTCCCTTAACTTAGGTACCATGACAAATCAATATGGACATTCTTTATATAGAATTGAGGTCCACATGAACATTAGATCAAGCAAGATACCCTCATTCTTATCATAGAATTGGGGTTTACAAGAATGACACGATATGGCATGATATCATCATCCCATCAAGAATTTCTTATGATATACTCTTTGTAAAATCATAAGGCCGGTATACCATGTTTCTTTAGATTGACATGGCAAGGATCGTGTAACGGGTTTTTAGGGTACAACCAGCTCAGTCGGCCTTGAGGGAATCCAAGGCTACGAGGAGTCTTACGGAGGTCTCTATGACTAACTCGCTAGTCCAAAGGAACGGAATGTCCAATGGAGAGCTTGTATGTCAATGAGAGTTGAGTGTGATCGATAAATCAACATGAAACGTGGGACTATACTCACGGAGTGGAGAATAGTGCCGATATATATATATATATATGTATAATATGAAACCATCGGTAATAGAATCAGGATAAAATCAGTTTACAGTAAAATAACGACTTAAGTAAAGTCGTGTATTGAATAATTAACGCCTAACAGAAGGGCGTTTACATATATTGCCAATTTGTAGAATTTCCATTATTTCATTAATTTATCAAAAACACGCCTTTCCTGGGGGCGTTTCTTCAAAGTTGACGACTGCAGAGGCAGGCGTCTCATCATTTACATATTCGACAGGATATAATTATTCTCAGAAATTTATCAAAAACGCGCCCTTGGAAGGGGCGTTACTTTCTAATTCCATTTTACAGAATATGTGAATTTCAGGATTTTAACAGATACACGCCCTAGTAAGGGGCGTTTATTTTTAATTCACGCCCTATGATGGGGCGTTTACATATGGAAAACGACCTAGTCTAGGTCGTGAATTCAAGAGATACCATGAATTTTCATGGGCAGTAATAATTTCAGGATAATAGAATTCATGGAGAACGAATGTATGGTCATGACAACAAAATTAGCAAGTTTGAAGACATGTGATCATGCATCATTGTAGGATCATTATTTCATAGATACTCAATTCTTAACATGGGTGATTAATGATTAAATGAAATTAACGCCTGTGTGCAGGGCGTCAAATCCAAAATTGACGACCTTGGCAGGGTCGTGACTTGTAAAGTAGCGCCCTAGTCTGGGGCGTGTATTTCATAGTCACGCCCTTGCTAAGGACGTTTCTTTCCAGAAATTAACAGAAAGTCGTTCAGAAACTATAGTAAACCAAACCATGTATATGCATGATAATTATTGTACTGTATCAATTTAGCTTGGGCTACAGTGACTTGAGAAAATCCTACCTTTAAGAGTTGATTTGGAGATGACCGTGAGGGGTTTTTGGCTAGCAGAAGATGATGGCTTTGATGAAGAGGCTTCTACTGCGACTTACGAACAGTGGCAGCAACAACAAGGAGAAGAACAATCGTTCTTCAGAGATCTTCACGCTACAGAACCTGTAGAGGAAGAGAAAAGAAGTAAATATGAAGATGTTAATATTCTTCATAGTTGTAATCGATGTTTTAAGAAGATAGAAGAATATTACCTATTCTTCGGCAGCAGCAGAGTTTCCTGGACAAGAAGAAAATAATTATTCTTCACATAATCTGAAGCAAGAAAAAAAGAAAACAAAAGAAAATAAGAAGAACAGTTTGTTCTTCACGTACCTAGCAGCAGACGTTCGATCAAATGGGTTTAGGGTTCGTTCGATCAAGACTATTTATAGGATTTAGGAGTCCTAACAAAAGTAGTGTTTGATTGAAAGTAATATTTCCAAGATTGAGTTATTACCACATTCGAACTCTTTCTCATAGTTATCACTTACCCTGGATAAGTTCTGGGTTCGAACGGTTCCGAATGGAATTAACGACTTTGGTCAGGGCGTGTATTATTTAATTGACACCTTACTTTAGGGCGTTTCTTAAAAAGCGCCTTGAAAAAGGGCGTTTCGTGTTTTAAAACACGCCCAAGATAGGGGCGTTTCTTTTACTTACCCATTTGGTCGCATGAGAACTGACGACCGCATGTGTGGGCGTCCTTTCTTTAGTCACGCCATGGATAGAGGCGTTTCTTTATAAATTAACGCCTTAATAAGAGGCGTTATTTTTAATTTTGTTTTATTTCGTCCAATTAACCCTATTCCTTTTATATTTTACTTCTGTAATATATATGTTTTAATTCATTTCAATTATTCATTTATTAGGGTTGCTACACCCTCCCCCACTTAAAAGAATTTGGTCCCCAAATTCAATATATATATAATTATACACGCGGAGAGTGTAGGACATATACCTCTTAGAATAACTCGGGAAATCGTTTCTTCATAGATTCCTCGGTCTCCCATGTCGCTTCGCGTTCAGGATTCTTATTCCATTGCACCTTGATCATGGGAATAACCTTATTCCTTAGAGCTCGTATTTCTCGATCTAATATCTTCAAGGGCCTCTGTTCATATGTGAGATCTTTCTGGATCACCAGATCTCCATGCTCAATAATATGTGACGGATCGTGCACATACTTCTTCAACATAGATATGTGAAATACATTGTGTACCTCGGACAACTGAGGAGGCAACGCGATGCGATAAGCAACCTCGCCAACTCTTTCGAGTACCTCAAATGGTCCGATGAATCTTGGCGTAAGCTTGCCCTTAACACCAAATCTTCGTATGCCACGTCCAGGGGATATTTTAAGAAATACATGATCTCCGATTTGGAATTCAAGATCTCTTCTTCTTGTATCTGCATAAGTCTTTTGTCTGGTCTGAGCAACTTGTAATCTTTCTCTGATTACCTGTATCTTCTCAGTTGTATCCCTTACCATGTCTGGACCTAATAGTTGTTTCTCTCCAACTTCGTTCCAACATATGGGAGATCGGCAACTCCTTCCGTATAAGGCTTCGAAAGGTGCCATTTGGATACTAGCTTGATAGCTATTATTATATGCAAATTCAACTAAAGGTAAGTGGTCATGCCAGCTTCCTCCAAAGTCAATAATGCATGCTCTCAGCATATCTTCAACAACTTGATTAGTTCGCTCGGTCTGACCATCCGTTTGTGGGTGAAAAGCAGTACTAAAGTTGAGTCTTGTCCCCAACGAATGTTGTAATCCCTTCCAAAAATGAGAAGTAAAACGGGGATCTCTATCAGACACGATTGAGACAGGAATTCCATGTATCCTGACTATTTCTTTAATGTATAGTGCAGCTAGCACATCAATTGACCATCCGCTTTTGATTGGCAAGAAATGTGCCGATTTAGTCAATCGGTCAATGATAACCCAGATTCCATCATGTCCTCCTTTAGATTTAGACAAACCCATGATGAAGTCCATACCAATATCCTCCCATTTCCACTTAGGAATATCTAGAGGATGTAGTTTTCCCGCAGGCTTTTGGTGTTCCGCCTTGACCTGTTGGCATGTGAGACAACGTGATACATAGTCCGCTATTTCTCTTTTCATATTGGGCCACTAAAAGTTCCTCTTTACATCTTGGTACATTTTAGTTGATCCAGGATGAATAGTGTATCTTGATCTGTGAGCTTCATCTAAGATCTTCTTCTTTAATTCCGGACAATCGGGTATACAAGTTCTATCTTTGAACGATAATCTTCCATCAGAAGTTAGTTGAAAATCAGATTGTCCTTCTAATCTGCCTTTGATTTCTACTAACATAGGATCATCATCCTGAAGTGTTTGTATCTCAGATAACAAATCTGACTGTATGCTTACATGGGATAGTGTGACAAATTTGGATTCCGTGTCCAAGCTTATATTGAGCTCGGAGAATTGTTCAAGTAACCTCCATTCTTGTATCATACAATTTGCTATCCTTGCTCTCGGCTTTCGACTAAGGGCATCAGCCACATAATTACCCTTTCCGGGATGGTATTGTATACTGAAGTCGAAGTCCTTGAGATATTCTAGCCAACGTCTTTGTCTCATGTTCAGCTCCTTTTGTGAAAATAGATATTTGAGACTTTTGTGATCGGAGTATACAGTAAACTGTACCCCATAGAGATAGTGTCTCCATATCTTTAGGGCAAATACTACCGCGGCCAGTTCCAAGTCATGGACGGGGTAATTCTCCTCATGCTTCTTCAGTTGACGAGAAGAGTATGCTATGACCTTCCCATGTTGCATTAGAACACATCCGAGGCCAATGCCAGAAGCATCAGTGTAGACCTCGAATTTCTCTCCTTCAATTGGTAGGGCTAAGACCGGAGCTGTGGTGAGATGATCCTTGAGAGTTTGGAAACTGCTTTCACATTCCTCACTCCATTCATATCGGATCTCCTTACGAGTTAATCTTGTAAGTGGTACGGCGATCTTAGAGAAATCTTTGATAAATCGCCGATAATAGCCTGCAAGACCTAAGAAACTTCTGATCTCGCTTGCATTAGTGGGTCTCTCCCAGTTTCTCACAGCTTCAACTTTTGACGGATCCACAGATAAACCGTCCTTGGATATGACATGTCCGAGAAAAGCCACTTCTTCAAGCCAGAACTCGCATTTGCTGAGTTTAGCATATAATTGATTTGTCCTCAAGACTTGCAATGCAATCCTCAAATGCTCTTCATGTTCTTCCTTAGTCTTAGAATATATCAATATATCATCAATGAAGACTACTATGAATTGATCCAAGTAAGGCCTGAATATGCTATTCATTAACTGCATAAAGGCAGCAGGGGCATTTGTTAGTCCAAAAGGCATAACAACAAATTCGTAATGGCCATACCTGCTTCTGAATGCGATCTTGTGAATGTCATCATCCTTGATCCTTAATTGATGATATCCCGACCTGAGATCAATCTTGGAGAAATATTTGGATCCTGAAATCTGATCAAATAATTCATCGATTCTCGGCAGTGGATACTTGTTCTTGATAGTAAGATGATTCAACTGTCGATAGTCGATACACAATCTCATGGATCCATCCTTCTTCTTTACAAATAAGACTGGTGCTCCCCACGGGGAAGTACTTGGTCTAATAAACCCTTTTCGGATTAGTTCCATCAACTGCTCCTTCAACTCCTTGAGTTCAGTAGGGGACATTCTATATGGTGCCTTTGAAACAGGACCAGCACCAGGGACTAAGTCGATGGTAAAGGCCACATCTCTTTGCGGGGGTAATCCCGGCAATTCTTCCGGAAATACGTCTGGGAATTCTCGTACTACTTGAACGTCTTCTATCTTGGTTTCCTTAGCTTCTTTAATAGTGACAAAAGCAAGGAAGGATACACATCCTTTCTTGACGAGCTTGCTTGCTCGAAGAGCCGAGATAAGAGGGGATTTGTTGCGACTCTTAGGACTAGTATAAGTCAGTTCCGGAAATTCCTTGAAAACAATCTTGCTATCACGGCAATCAACCGTTGCCTGGTATTTGGATAACCAATCTGCTCCTAGTATAACATCATATTCTTTTAGATCTAAGCAGATAAGATTAATAGGAAAATTCTTTCCTCGAACCAATACCTCACAATTTTGGTAATGATGTGTGATATCCGTCTCGTTTCCGAGAGGAGTAGACAATATTAACTTCATCCATTCTGGTTCTAGAGGTAATGGGTCAGCAAACTTCTTGGAAATAATGGAATGCGATGCACCTGTATCAAATAAGACATGTGCATATTTGGAACAAATTTTTAATGTACCTTCCACCAATCCGCCTTCTTCTTCTGGTTCGGTCTCTTGGATCGCATGAAGACGCGCGTTCCTTGTCACTGGGCGTTTACCCTCACCGTCTTGGTCATTCATTAATGGACAATCGGGAATCCGATGTTCACGACTCCCACAACGGAGACATGCTCCTAATTTCCACCAGCATTCTTCTGTTTTGTGACCAGCCTTGTCACAATGCTTGCATACTACGTTTGAAGGTGTAGTGGTGATAGAGAAAGGCTTGGATTTCTTGAACTTCTGATCTTGAGAGGAAGAACCTCCATTATTGGGCCTCTTCTTAACGTTGGGTTTAAAAGAACCCGAACTTGTGACTTGCTCCTTTTTGTCTTTCCCACGGATCCTATCAGATAATTCCGTGGCATCTTCAAGCAACTGAGCTCGGCGCACCATTTCAGTATAAACTTGAATATCCATAGGCGCCAATTGAGTAATGTAGTGAGGCCTAAGCCCATTAAGAAATCTACGGGCTTTCATCTTTTCCGTGCTAATTAAATGCTTAGCATATCTAGACAGTCTAGAGAACTGTGCTTCATAATCAGCCACCGATAAAGATCTTTGCTTTAATGCGGCAAATTCGGCGGCCTTCTTTTCCTGGACCCTATCAGAGAAATATTTGGCGTTGAAATATTCAACGAATTCTCCCCATGTAACTTGAGTTGGGTCAATTGTAGCTTCAATCGACTCCCACCAGCATCTAGCATCCTTTTCTAACTGGAAAGTAGCTAATAAGACTTTGTCCTGATCCGTGCATTGCATGACACGGAATATATGTTCAATCTCCCGAACCCAATGCTCGGCATCGTCTGGATCGGTCGATCCCATGAACTTCGGGGGATTCATATTCTTGAATGCTTGGTGTAAGCTTCCAGCTCGTGGAGCACCACCTTGTGCTACCTGTTGTAGCACTTGGGTCATCCCTTGAAGGGTACGCTGCATGTTGCGCCATTGAGCACGTTCGGCAGCCATTATCCTACAATTATAATAGCTATGTTAGTATTATATCATTATGATCTTATAAAGGACTCATTGATCATTTAACCCTTGGTTCTACCCACTCTCACTTGGTTAAAGGTTTTGAAACCTATCCTTGGACTTGGGTTTCCTAGGAATTGAATACCTTAGGCTCTGATACCACAAAGACTGTCACGCCCCGAGCGCGGAAGATACCCGGAGATGCGCGACGTGTCTATATCAATCATGTCAATCAGAGTGGTCGTGTATTCGACACAAAGACAGAGATGCGCAAAATAGTAAGATAACCCAATCCTTTATTTCATAATGGATAGACTATTACAAATCCAATACTCTGTTTAATAAAAAGGAAAAGAATACATATTTGACTCAAGAAATTATGGAAAAGACTAGACGACACTTGTAGAAGCTCTATCACTTTCACTCTTGACCATTCCCATCCGATTGACTTCCATCGTCGTCGGACTTACCTGAAAAGTAGAAAGGGACAAACGGAATGAGCGAACGCTCAGTAGGAAATTATATCTCAAGTACTAGCGAGGGGTTTAAATAATTACATTTTCATGAATGCAATAAAGCTATGCATGCTCGCATAAAACGACAAGATAGAGAGAATGTAATATCAAGAAAATAAGATGAACTTAGTCATGAACTTCCAACAAGATAACAAGTATATTCAAGGTATTCAAGCAAGCACGTTTAACAAGTCATGTCAAGAACTTTGGCTATCATGCATCAAGCAAGTAAATTACCCCTTTTCGGGCCACGCATTTCATTTCATGTCAAGTACGAGTCAAGTACAAGATGTGTGTGGAATGTCCAATCAAGCAAGTCAAGTACTCGGTATAATGCCAGATACCTTATCATTTTAACTCCCATGGGCACAAGTACTTTCGGGTGCTCCTCCCAGGACCAGATTGGGCCCTATATGCGCAGGCATTTATCATGTGTTTTGACATCCACTCTTGTTTATATAGCCAATATAGAATTTCAATAATCAAGCTTGTAGACACGTATGACAACTTTGATAGAATAGAGTCCAAAATATGACAAAGGACATAGAATGGCGATAATAACGGTATAATCACGATGTCGATAAAACTAGGTAGAATATGGTTCCCTTAACTTAGGTACCATGACAAATCAATATGGACATTCTTTATATAGAATTGAGGTCCACATGAACATTAGATCAAGCAAGATACCCTCATTCTTATCATAGAATTGGGGTTTACAAGAATGACACGATATGGCATGATATCATCATCCCATCAAGAATTTCTTATGATATACTCTTTGTAAAATCATAAGGCCGGTATACCATGTTTCTTTAGATTGACATGGCAAGGATCGTGTAACGGGTTTTTAGGGTACAACCAGCTCAGTCGGCCTTGAGGGAATCCAAGGCTACGAGGAGTCTTACGGAGGTCTCTATGACTAACTCGCTAGTCCAAAGGAACGGAATGTCCAATGGAGAGCTTGTATGTCAATGAGAGTTGATCGATAAATCAACATGAAACGTGGGACTATACTCACGGAGTGGAGAATAGTGCCGATATATATATATATATATGTATAATATGAAACCATCGGTAATAGAATCAGGATAAAATCAGTTTACAGTAAAATAACGACTTAAGTAAAGTCGTGTATTGAATAATTAACGCCTAACAGAAGGGCGTTTACATATATTGCCAATTTGCAGAATTTCCATTATTTCATTAATTTATCAAAAACACGCCTTTCCTGGGGGCGTTTCTTCAAAGTTGACGACTGCAGAGGCAGGCGTCTCATCATTTACATATTCGACAGGATATAATTATTCTCAGAAATTTATCAAAAACGCGCCCTTGGAAGGGGCGTTACTTTCTAATTCCATTTTACAGAATATGTGAATTTCAGGATTTTAACAGATACACGCCCTAGTAAGGGGCGTTTATTTTTAATTCACGCCCTATGATGGGGCGTTTACATATGGAAAACGACCTAGTCTAGGTCGTGAATTCAAGAGATACCATGAATTTTCATGGGCAGTAATAATTTCAGGATAATAGAATTCATGGAGAACGAATGTATGGTCATGACAACAAAATTAGCAAGTTTGAAGACATGTGATCATGCATCATTGTAGGATCATTATTTCATAGATACTCAATTCTTAACATGGGTGATTAATGATTAAATGAAATTAACGCCTGTGTGCAGGGCGTCAAATCCAAAATTGACGACCTTGGCAGGGTCGTGACTTGTAAAGTAGCGCCCTAGTCTGGGGCGTGTATTTCATAGTCACGCCCTTGCTAAGGACGTTTCTTTCCAGAAATTAACAGAAAGTCGTTCAGAAACTATAGTAAACCAAACCATGTATATGCATGATAATTATTATACTGTATCAATTTAGTTTGGGCTACAGTGAGTTGAGAAAATCCTACCTTTAAGAGTTGATTTGGAGATGACCGTGAGGGGTTTTTGGCTAGCAGAAGATGATGGCTTTGATGAAGAGGCTTCTACTGCGACTTACGAACAGTGGCAGCAACAACAACGAGAAGAACAATCGTTCTTCAGAGATCTTCACGCTACAGAACCTGTAGAGGAAGAGAAAAGAAGTAAATATGAAGATGTTAATATTCTTCATAGTTGTAATCGATGTTTGAAGAAGATAGAAGAATATTACCTATTCTTCGGCAGCAGCAGAGTTTCCTGGACAAGAAGAAAATAATTATTCTTCACATAATCTGAAGCAAGAAAAAAAGAAAACAAAAGAAAATAAGAAGAACAGTTTGTTCTTCACGTACCTAGCAGCAGACGTTCGATCAAATGGGTTTAGGGTTCGTTCGATCAAGACTATTTATAGGATTTAGGAGTCCTAACAAAAGTAGTGTTTGATTGAAAGTAATATTTCCAAGATTGAGTTATTACCACATTCGAACTCTTTCTCATAGTTATCACTTACCCTGGATAAGTTCTGGGTTCGAACGGTTCCGAATGGAATTAACGACTTTGGTCAGGGCGTGTATTATTTAATTGACGCCTTACTTTAGGGCGTTTATTAAAAAGCGCCTTGAAAAAGGGCGTTTCATGTTTTAAAACACGCCCAAGATAGGGGCGTTTCTTTTACTTACCCATTTGGTCGCATGAGAACTGACGACCGCATGTGTGGGCGTCCTTTCTTTAGTCACGCCATGGATAGAGGCGTTTCTTTATAAATTAACGCCTTAATAAGAGGCGTTATTTTTAATTTTGTTTTATTTCGTCCAATTAACCCTATTCCTTTTATATTTTACTTCTGTAATATATATGTTTTAATTCATTTCAATTATTCATTTATTAGGGTTGCTACAAGGAGAATCTTAGATTGTGTTTGTGTTTTAGTGTCTTGGCTTCTTTCTATGAGATCTGTTCAGATCATGGGTGATATCTTGTGTCTTGTATCGTTGCACTCAGAAGGGTCAAAATGGTAAGTGCGACTTATCCATGAGTTTTCCAGTAGTGCTGAGCCTTCTATCATAGCTTAGTTGAATTCCGTAATTGAGTGATTTAACCACTAAGGTATTCATCTATTCTCTGCATTAGTCTTCCGAGCATTTAATTATTCATCTTCTTAAGCATAGTAAGTTTTTTAGAGGCTGATGGTTTGTCTAAGCAAAAAGTTTTAACGGGTATCCATTCCCCCCCTATGGATCCCTCCGTGCACCTATATATTCTATCAATCCCTTTCAAGAATTTCAAAAGGGCCGATGAATCTCAAAGTGAGCTTACCTTTAATGTCGAACCTTCGAATATCTCGACCAGGAGAAACCTTGAGAAACACATGGTCTCCCACTTGAAATTCCAGATCTCGCCTTCTATTGTCAGCACATGATTTTTACCTATCTTGAGCCATATGGAGTCTCTCTCAAATAAGCTTTATCTTCTTGGTAGTATCTCGGATGATTTTAGGGCCTAGAATGTCACACCCCGAGCGCGGAAGATACTCGGGGTCGCGGCCAGCTTATATAGAACCAATCGGTCAGAGCATTATATATATATTTTTTGACAAAAGACAGAGTGCGCAAAATTCTAAATTTTCAAAAAAAATGATACCAATGTCCAAGATGACAATTCTGACAATTAACCAACTGATGATAACATACATTATTCAAATCCAACTACTAGTCCTCAAGCCTTAACAGGTTTCAATCAACTAGACTGACATAATTGATATAGCAGGGAATACAAAGTTAAAGACTCTAGATAATCAGGACACGGCTAGCTAACAGTAGACGATTGGCGTTCTAGCACTCTTCACTCGCTTTCATTCCCATCCGGATGGTGGTCGCTATCCATATTACCTGAAAAATGTTAGAATGAACTGGATGAGCGAATCGCTCAGTAGGAATTACATCTAAAGTTCAAGCAGTCTTTAAGTAAATTACAGGTTATGTGCAATGCAGGTAAAGCTATGCAAGCTAGACAAGTGAGAAAATCAAGAACGGTATAGAAAGATGAGCAAGATATCAAGAACTTGTGTAGAAAGATGAGCAAGATATCAAGATCTATATAGAAAGATTATTGCATGCTTTCAAGTATTAGTAAGGCACTAGCAAGCGATTGCACAATATTTTTCCAAGAAGGTAAGTATTCATGTTCAAGCAAGTAATATCAAGCGCATGTAGTGTCAAGTACGTATAATGGAATTGGCTATTTCATTCAAGCAATTACTTTTTCCCTTCTGCTGGCCACAAGTCAAGTCAAGTCAAGTAAGTCGTGTCACGAGAGAGTGAGTGAGAATGTCTCAAGTAAAGCAAGCAAGTACTCCGGTGCAATGATTAAACACCATGGTCAATAAACTCTCATGGTGCTCCTTCGAGGATCAGACCGGGCCCTATATGCACAGCATTTCATGTATTTCTTTTAACATCCACTCTCATTTATAGTCAATATGGAATTTCAAGTGTTGACCATTGTAGGAACATATAAGGTGGATTTTCGTTGGAATGGAGTTCAAGGTCATTTATCATGTAAGGACTAACCACGAGTAAATCACAACCAACGTACGGTATATCGGGAATCTAGGTGAGATCGGCACCTCGGAGGGAGCCACATATTGCTGAATTGTCATGTAATCAGGGTTGTAATGGCGCCTACCTGGCTGCCATTATATCAGGAAATGGCGCCTTAAGGGCTGCCACCGTTTTGATTGACTGTTTGACGTATAAAACCCGAGAATCAGGGCTTCAAGGAAATGGCGCCCCTGGGGCTGCCATTATATAGCAAATTGGCGCCCCCCTACAGAGTCTTCATTTAAATGAAGACTCTGCAGAGAGTCTTCAATTCTGCAGTTCAATTTTGTACAAGGCTATAAACGGCGTCCCTCTGCAGTGTCTTCATTCAAATGAAGACTCTGCAGAGTGTCTTCATTTCTTTCAATGACTTAAAGAAATAGCACCTCTCCGCAGGGTCTTCATTTAAATGAAGACTCTGCAGGGAGTCTTCATTTCTTTCAGGGCTCAGAAGAAATGGCGCCCCCTACAGTGTCTTCATTTAAATGAAGACTCTGTAGGGAGTCACTATTTTATTCATTTCATATATATATATATATATGTGTGTGTGTGTGTGTGTGTTTTTTTTTTAATTGGTGCCCCTGACAGTGTCTCTGTTTTAAATAGAGACGTTGCGGGGTGTCTTCATTCAAGAAAATGGCACCCTAAGTTGGGGCGCCATTTCCTATGGCCAATCTACGCACCGCACAGGTACGTTTGAGACACAATTTACTATTCACAATTTTGAAGGTTCGGGAAATCTTGATCTAAGGATATGAATAGGTAGAGAAAATTATCGAGATCACATAATCATACTCATGCAGAATTTTTATGGTTTGGTTCCATATATATTAATTTTCTAAGTATGGTGTTTATTAATTACTGGAATTGAATTAGCGACTGGGCTAGGGGTCCTCATTTAAAGGGCGCCCTTGCCTGGGGCGCCCCTTCAGGAAATGGCGCCCTTTGCCTGAGGGCTGGAAATTTTGGTTTTTGTAAATATTTATATATTTTTTGTAAAACAGGTTATATATTAAGGCTAAGCATGCCATTTTTAGACCGTAAAACTAGTATAACAGGATATATTCGAATTTCGTAAAATCAGTGTAACAGACTATGTATAAAACTGAGTAACAGGCTATAGTTAATCTATTTAAAACCTGCGTAATAGGCTATATATATATAAGATCTGTGACGTAGAACATGTATAACATGCTACATATATATATTTGATATCCGTAAAACATTGTGACTTGCTAAATAGGTCATGTAAAACAGGTTATATATTTCTAACGTAAGGCATGTAAAACAGGCTGTACAGAAATGGATTATACTAATCATGCATGATATGTTACCCTGTTAGCTACGGTTAGGCCAAATCTTGAGAACACCTACCTGTTGATGTGGTTAACGGGTATAATCGTGGAATCCTAGCCCTTCACGTTCTCTGCAGCCAAGCTCCCAGTCGCAAGATGTGGTACGTAGCCTGCACGTGAAGAGAAAAGATTAAGATCTCTCTTCTGCAGGTGGAGAAGAGAAAAGGCACAGATAACCTTCTCTTCAGTTGCAGGAATGGCAGAGGAATGGCAGGTTGACAGTAAAGTCTTCTACGTTGGATGGAGGGAGTTGTTTATAGGGAATAATCTCAAGGGTCTATTGGAAACTAGATCCGAAGGCCTTGCTGTGTATGTTCCCTCATGGGTCCATTGCTAAGAAATGGCGCCCTCGCAAGGAGACTTTGTTTAGATGAATAGCGCCCTTGTTTGTCGGCGCTATATCATCTGGCCATTATTATACTTTTTTTTTCTATAGGGTAGGGAAATGGCGCCCATGACAGGGGCGCCCTATTAATATAGCGCCCTTGTCTGGGGCGCTATTTCATTTTGGCTGGAGCTGGTCAGGTCCTTGAGACATATGTTTATATAGTTGATGGGTGGCCCATCTATATAATTGGTTAGTGGCATTGGTTGGTGGGGTATTATATATATATATATATATATATATATATATATATATATATATACAGCAGGTGGTGGCCCTCTTGAAGGGAATTGGCGCCCCTTCAGGAAGTCTCCCATTTAGGAATTGGCGCCCTGGTAAGGGGCGCCCATTCCTTTTGTTTGGAAAAAGGGCAAACCCCTATACGTATTTTGCATCTAATGGCTTCTAAGTGATGTTGGGCCTCTTAAATGCTTGTAAATTTATGTGGTGGTCCTCATGAGGTATATTTCTTTTTATAAGGCCTTCATGTGGAATTATTTATTTAGGAAAAATTCAATTTCCATATCATGTTTATCTGGGGTGCTACATAGAAGTAATCTTTCCCCAACTTCATTCCAGCATATAGGTGAGCGGCAACTTCTTCCATATAATACCTCGATTGGTGACATTTGTATACTAGCTCGGTAGCTATTGTTGTAGGAAAATTCCACTAGAGGTAAGTGGTCGTGCCAGCTCCCACCGATATCGATGACACATGCCCTGAGCATATCTTCTACCAACTGATTTGTCCTTTCAGTTTGACCATCAGTTTGTGGATGGAAAGCAGTGCTAACGTTGAGTCAGGTCCCTAAATAATGTTGCAGACCCTTCCAAAATTATGATGTGAAATGAGGGTCTCGATCCGAAATAATAGAGACAGCGACACCATGTAATTTGACAATCTCCTTAATTTATAAAGCTTCTAGAATATCCACAGACCATCGACTTTTGATAGGTAGAATGTGTACATATTTAGTCAATCTGTCTATGATCACCCATATACCATCATGTCCAGCTCTTGTCTTAGGTAAACTCATGATGAAATCCATCCCTATATATTTCCACTTCCATTCGGGAATTTCTAAGGGATGTAGTTTACCAGCGGGCTTTAGATGTTCCGCCTTAACTTGCTGACAAGTGAGGTAGCGAGATATAAAATCTGCTATCTCTCTCTTCATATTGGGCCACCAGAAATTCCTTTTTAAGACTTGGTACATCTTGGTAGTACCAGGGTGAATGGCATATCTTGATTTATGAGCTTCTTCCATAATCAGCTTCTTAGTGTCGGCATGATCTGGCACACAGATTCAATTTTTGAACAATAGCCTCCCATCCATCGAAACAGAAAATTCTGACTGTTGATCAATATTAGTTTTTATCTCCATTAGTGTAGGGTCATTAACTTGCAACTTGACCAGGTCTTCAAGTTGTGTAGGTTGTGACCGAATATTTGTAATAATACCCCTTTCTTCATCTGTATCAACATCTAGATTCAATTGTGAAAAATCTTCTATAAGATAGGTCATACATTTCCCGAGGCTTGCTAGAGTTGCCAACGGTATCCTGCTGAGAGAATCTGCTACAGCATTTGCTTTGCTTGGGTGATATTGGATAGAAAAATTGAAGTCCTTAAGATACTCCAACCATATTTGTTGCCTCATATTTAACTCCTTTTGGGTGAAGAGATATTTTAGACTTTTGTGGTATGAAAATATAGTGAACTCCCCATAAAGGTAATGTTGCCAGATTTTCAAGGTGAAGATAACCGCAGCCAATTCTAGATCATGTATGGGGTAGTTCTCTTCATGACGCTTCAGTTGCCTAGAGGCATAGTAGATCACCTTTCCATGTTGCATAAGAACGCAACCAAGGCCAATGCCCGATGCATCCGTGTAGACTTCAAAGCCACCCCCTTCAACGGGCATGTATAGGGGCAATAGTGAGATGTTCCTTAAGGGCTAAGAAACTTTCTTCACAATCCTCTGACCAACTAAAGGGATTTTCCTTCTTGGTCAGCCGAGTCAAAGGGACTGAAATCTGGGAAACATCTTTGATGAATCGCCTATAATAGCTAGCCAGATCGATAAAACTCATGACTTTGGATACGGTCGTAGGTCGGCTCCAATTTTTGACAGCTTCGACTTTAGAAGGATCTACAGTGATACCTTGCTTTGAAATGATATGGCCAAGGAAAGAAATCTCCTTTAGCCAAAACTCGCACTTGCTGAGCTTTGCGTAGAGTTGATGCTCTCTTAGTGTTTGCAAAGCTATTCTTAAGTGCTCTTCATTAGTCTTGGAGTATATGAGAATGTCATCAATGAAAATGACCATGAATCGGTCGAGATAGGGCCTAAAGACATTGTTCATAAGTTGCATGAATGCAGCAGGGGCTTTAGTTAACCCGAACGGCATCACGACGAACTCATAATGTCCATATCTGCTACGGAATGCAGTCTTGTAAATATCCTCATCCTTAATCCTCAGCTGATGATAACCCAACCTGAGGTCGATATTAGAGAAATATTCTGCTCCAGATAGTTGATCAAATAGCTCATCGATCCGCGGTAGTGGATATTTATTTTTGATGGTGAGTTGATTTAACTGTCGATAGTCGATGCCTAATATGAGGGATCCATCCTTTTTCTTGACAAAAAGAACCGGCACACCCCAAGGGGATGTGCTGGGTTGAATGAAGCCCTTGTCTAGTAAATCCTAGAGCTGCTTCTTTAATCATTTAAGTTCCGTGGGGGATATCCTGTAAGGAGCTATTGAAACGGGTGCCGCTCTAGGTATGAGTTCAATAGAGAAGTTTACTTCCCTTTCAGGCGGTAAACTAGGCAGTTCGGAAGGAAAAACGTCAGGGAACTCTCGAACAATAGGGATTTCTGCTAGAATGATTTCCTTAGACTCAGTAATGACTACGGAAGTAAGAAAAGCTTCACAACCTTGCGTGATCAGCTTGCAAGCGTGAAGAGAAGAGATGAGAATATGATGCTTCCTATACTTGATACCGAGGAAAGAAAATTGTGGAAGATCTGATTTACGGAAGAAATCCTTCTATTACGATAATTAATATAGGCATAGTGATCAACAAGACAATCTACGCCTAAGATAGCATAGTAGCCTTGCATATCAAGACATACGAGGTTTGCGGGAAGATTATGACATTCAATAGTTACTTCACTATCCGGGTAGTGGGTTGTAAGTTTCACTCCCGGACCTAAAGGTGTAGTGATAGCTAGGTCTGAAGGTGGAAGAACAGGTGAAATTGGCAATGTTGTTGCAAAAGGCAGTAGATATAAAAGAGTGAGAGGCACCAGCATCAAATAACACAAATGCAGGATGCGAATAAATGTGAACGATACCTTCCATTAGCCCATCATCCTTGGGTGCTTCGTCATCCAGCACGGCATTAAGACGAGCTTGCCGTTTACGTCAACTGCTAGAAGATTGCTCCTTCATGAGGGGGCAGTCGGGCATCCAATGCTCCCGGCTTCCACAACAGAGACAAGCGCCAAGGCACTTCTAGCATTCCTCGGCCGAGTGGCTGAACTTCTCCCAAAATGAACAAGCCGCCATGACTTGCTTATCTTCCTCCTTGGCCTTTTTGTTCTTACCATTCCCATTACCATTCCCACTCTGGGATCTCTTCTTGCTATCACAGGATTTATAGGTTTCCGTGATGCTAAATCTTTCTTCTTTCTTTCCATGACGATCAAACTTTCGGGTCGACTCCTCTTTCCTGCCTCAAAATTTCTCGACCTTCTCCAATGTCCTTTCGCAAAGATATGCCCGTTGGACCATCTCCGTATAAGTCTGAATATTTTACGGGCCGAGTTGTTGAATAAAGGCAGGTCTTAAACCATCCATAAATCGGTTTGCCGTTAAGATATTGGTGCTGACCAGATGTGGAGCATAAAAGACCAGGCGAGAGAATTGGAGCTCATACCCCGCCACAGACATCATGCCTTGGTGAAGAGAAGCGAATTCCACAGCCTTTCTTTCCTTGACATGCTCAGAGAAGTATTTCGCATGGAATAGTTCAAGAAATTCTGCCCAAGTGAGTTGTCTATTTTGGAGAGGGGCCGATGTTGCTATCCATCACGTGCGCGCGTCTTTGTAAAGTTGGAAGGTGGCCAGAAGGACCTTCTCTCGGTCCGTGCACTACATGACATTAAAGATTCGATCCATTTCATCCATCCAACTCTCAGCTTCATCAGGGTTAGAGGATCCCGAGAATCGTGGAGGGTTTAAACTCCAGAAGTTTTGATGTAAATCACCAGCGCCTGCCCTCGCGCTGGCCTGGGCCACGGTCTGTTGGGCCTGGGTGAGACCCGCAATGGTTTGTTGCATCTCGTCCCAGTTTACAAGGTGAGCCATTGCGATAAAAGTACCTGAAAAAAGGAACAATTGTTAATTCCTACGGAATTGAAGGGAGTTAACGTAGAGATAATTTCTAAATAACTATCTCATCCCGGGCTCTACCCAATCTTACATCGGTTGGAAATCCTTCCTTGTTCATAGGTATGGGTCATTAATCCTCGGACTTAACCTATGACATGACATTTTCCTAAGAATTACTTATGCCTAGGCTCTGAGACCAACTTAACTGTCACGCTCTGAGATATGCAGCAGAAACAAGTCGGGAACGTGAACAGCCGGCAAATAATGCCTCAAGCTAGTAATATAATCAGAGCGCTAATCATTCACACATAAAAGAGGAATGCACAAGGTCATGTAATCAAATCTTCACTTTATTGAATATTAATAATCAAAGTACATTGAGATTTGACTTCCTTGACATAATGGCAACTAGACTCAAATAAAAGAAAAATTACATCATGACTATAACTTAGACACTACTAGGCTTCACTCCATTCTTCTTTCACTCTCGGACTCGTCACCTAAGTAGTCCGAATCCAACCCGCTATCATTTCTTGAAAAGATTGGAAAAGTAGAGAAGGAGCACACTTGCCCAGTAGGTATCTTCGTATCAACATGAAGGCAAGTTTAAGTAAATAACAATTTAGCTCTAGAATGTAGGATAATGAAGATGCGATAAAACACGCGAATAAAACCAAACTAATAACACAAGTAGCAAGATGTAGATCATAGAGATATGAATGTTCATGTAGAATGAAAGCAAGATCAAGTATGAATATAAAATGGCCTTTCATATAACGAGAATGTACTTGCATATAATGAGAATGTACTTGCATGTAATGAGAATGTACTTTTCATAATCATAAAGGCTATGCACTAGAAAGTCATGTAACACGTATATATAATTTCATGTACAGCCTCATGGTTTTCACTCATCTATAAAAAATGTACACCCGGCGGAATGCGACGCCAGTTTTCATCATACCCCATGGTTTATAGCATGTTTCTAACAATTAGCCGAGGAGGCTAGCGTCGAGCCCTTGGACACAATCAGTGCCCGATCCGCATCTTCAAGTTATAAATCAAGCTACTTCCACGTGTATATCAATAAAGTATGGCCAGCAATTAACAACTCAAACAATAGGGTTCATGACAAGTAAACCAAGGTAAGAATGCACCAAATAAGAACATGTGAGTTCAAGGATGAATTAAGAGCAAGGTCATGCTACGGAATAAATTTGGCAGCATAATGGTACAATCATTATTTCCATAGTTTATTAATAACTTAATGAATAAGGTTTGGGTTCTAGATAATTCATAGACCATCTAGGAACAGATTATAACCAACCCTTGGGTCAAACCTCGGGTTGAACATCATGCAAGTAGAATGCGGTCATGTTTGGACCGTTTCTTGATAAGGCGGTCAATCTAGGACCGTTTCTTTATAGGTTGACACCAGAACAGGAAAAGGGTTAACATAGGACTAATCTGGCAGAAGGTAGTCACGGGAAGGCCGCTACTTGACAGTGTATAGAAAAATGCCGGTATGACATGTGCTTTCTAATCCATTGGGCTTTTAGGGTACAACCAGCTCGGCATCCTAGTGGGAATCCTAGGCCCGCGGAGACTTACAGAGGCCTTGAAACAAGATCACATAGTCTGGTGGAAGGAATATCCAACGGAGAGGATCACAACTCCAAGAGAGTGTTCCTATCAAGTCCAAGTATAACTAATGACATCATACCGGAATACGTGTCATGTACTTAAGAAAGACTGAGATGAGAGTGAATCGCGTAGAAATAGCTATCAAATCATCAAATAAACAAGTTTCCATAAACCATATGAAAATTAACTTTAATACAAAACAATATGATTTTGGCAAGAAATTATCATAATATTAAAATAAGTTTATAAAACATGTTGAGTATAAAACTTACCATGATAGACACACAATATAACCAATATCATGAATATGAAGTCAAAACTGGGAATAAAGCCTAATAACTTATGTTTAACATATATTTATAAGTGTCGTTCTGCGTTCTATTTAGGGTTCACAGAGTGCAGAAAACCAAAAGCAGAAAGTGGTCTAGAGAGGACCGTTTCTATACGGTGGCGGTCGTTTGGGAACCGCTATTTTATGATAGTGGTCTCTATGAGACCGTTTCTTGTCTACGACAGATAGAAATGAAAATCTAAGTATAGGGCTAATCTAGAGCAATAAATGCATGAGAATCATGTAGAATAGAAGGTAAACCATATGGGAACATGTTTAGAATGTCAAAGATGCATGGGTTGCATGGATTAAGCCAAAAGTACTATCTTTTCTATTAAGGTGCAGGGCTATGCAGGCAATAAAACCTAAGTGCGCAATCAGGGTAAAACATAAAATATGAGGCATAGAAAGCATGAAATTAGGAGGAAGTAGAGGGTTTTACTCCTAACTAGATGTTGGTGCCAATCATGAGATAACTTACCTTTGGTTTGGGCTTTAAACAGAAAATTTCTGACTGGAAGTTCACTCCCGTTCTTGCACATCCTGCGTAGAAACAGCAATCTCCTGGCCTTCTAACTCCTTAACTGCTTGACCTTAATTCATGAGAATTGGAGGGTAGGTAAAGGATATAAAGGAGAATAAATTGTTCTAAAGACTCAATGTGAGATTACCTCTGTTAGGGCTTCTAAACGTCTGATCCTTCTCAGGGAAATCCACTCGTTCCTGTGCAGTTTGCAGAGAACCAACATTTTTCGGAGCTTTTAACTCTCTAGTTGCTTGATCTCCTATCATGGAATTTGGGGGGGAGTTAGATAAAACTAAAAGGACCAACATCTTCTAAAGACTTACCCTAAGAAGATGATCCCTTACCTTCAAAATATGCTAGCCAAATAAGGGTTCGCGCAGGTCGAAGTTCAGGCATATTTATAGAGTTTGGCTGGGGTTTGAGGATTAGATTGATTAGAAGTCATAATCTGAGGTAGGATCGATCTCCAAGCCTCACTTTGATATATGGTTAGTCCTGGCTTAGTCATAGTTTAGCCTAGGTTTAACTATTTTTGAAGTCCAAATTGCTTTGATACTTAAACCTGGACTAAACTGGGAGGATGAGTATTAAACCCGGAGTAACCCTAGACTTCGAAATCCACCTCCAGAGGTGAATTTCGAAGGGTTAACCCAACAATAAATGCACCCTCTCTCTCTCTCTCTCTGAATATTTTACTTATAAATATTATTGGGTTAACCCACTAACTACCAAATCACAATAGATTCAAACTAGGTTAGCCCACCTACTTATTTCCGAGTTAATACTCTTGCTATCAAATCAAAAATAGGCTAACTATGGACTAACCCAAGTAGTTTAATTTAACCCAAATCCCCTACCAAAGTGAGGCCAAGAGTCCTAGACTAAGCTTACATACCAGGTAGCTACGAATCATAGAGATTGGGATGGGAAAAATCCCATTTTTTCACGTTTCTAAGAGTACCGGTTTCGGAACTAAGTAGCGATCGCTCTTGGACCGCCTCCATGAAGTAGCGGTCTCGCAATAGACCGCTACTAGCTAGGGTGCCAGAATTTGAATTGAATTCAAATTCCCTCTTACAATTATTCCTATTTATCTTATTAAATTAGGGAATTATCCTAATGACCTTTCTAGGTGTCGGCTTGGGCCTAATAGACTTAGAAATTGGCCTTTGGCCCTACTTTAAGTGGGCTTATTTATTTGGGTGATATAAGGCTTTTCGATTTATTTAATTAACCCTTAATTCACTTAATAACCCATTGAGCCTTTTTAAATGCTTAATAATTATGTTTCATTCCAAAATTTTCCTATAAAATTCTCGGGCGTTACAGATCTGTTGAAGGTTTGTGTCCAGAGCAGAGCTGGTCCAGTACAGTTATTTTCGTTCGGCTTGCCAGGTGTGAGATGGTTCATGGCATGGAGCTGACAGATTTGTGGCAGTTAGTTGAGATGACTGCGTGAGCTGGTTGAGGCTCAGTGATGGTTGTCCCTTGTGTAGGGCATGAGGTTAGTCAGCAGGTAGAGAGGTTGATGTTTGATTGGTCCATCGAGCATGGGATTTGAGAGGTGGCAGGTTTCATGACACGGGTTGCGTCTCCTTGGTAAGCGAGATGGTGGCAGCAATGCCATGGTTGGATCTCTATTGTGGATAAGGTGATACCATACTTATATCCTTTTATGTGCTATGCTCGCTCTGACAATCAGTGTGTCAGGGGTCAGGGAGCAAGGCATTTTGTCCACGAATAAAGTCCAACTGTGTCCCTCGAGAGAAGTGATTTTGTGAGAATCGAGGTTTTGGCTAGATCTCTAAGAGCATTACCAGCTGGATAAATTGTTCTTCCCCTGTGAGATGATCATTGTCTCAAATTTTGAGGATGAAATTTTTGTAAGAGGGGAGGTCTGTCATGCCCCGGATTTTCCGGATCAGAATCTGTGGGTTTTGGAGCGCTTTCGTGTGTCCTGGATTGTGTTTTATGATTAAATCAGATTTTTGGCTGTCGGGCCTTCGGACCCCTGTGTAGGGTGAACCGATGTGTTTTTGGGCTCTGGGATAGTGCCGGTGCGTTGTGCGTTTTCCAAGGATCATGGGGATGATTTTTCCCCATTTTTTGTATTTTCCATATTTTTAATATCCCAAAATTATTCCTATAAATAAACCCTTTCACCCCCTCTCCCCTCATTATCACTCTCTCCCTCTCTCCTCTTGTTTCTCTCTTTCTCTCACCCTCTTCTCTAGGCGACCGATGGTGGCATAGGCAGGCGAGGCGGAGGCGACGTGAGGGTGGCGAGTGGCAAGGATGGAGCGACGAACGAGGCGGAGGCACGGCTGTGCTTCATTCGTGAGTTTGCGAGCTCGGTGGTGCTTCGAGGCTCATTTTCGTGAGGAATCGGCGTCCTCGGCGTGAGAAATCTTTGGTGGAGGTAGGGGGACAGATCCCTGGCCCTTGTACTTCATTTCCCCATGTTTTGTAGGCCGAGGCGAGGCCGAGAGTGGGTTATTCTTCTTGTCAGGGCGGTTTTTCCATGTTTAGGGCGAGTGACGGTTTTCGCTGGATCGAGCGAAGTTTTGCCATTTTATTTTGTGCATTTTGAGGTTTAGAACCCAGGGAATGGTCCCCAATGTTTTCCCTCTCGATCGGGATCGAGTGGGCATGGAAATTAGACCCCTAGGCCGAGGTCGAAGGGTTTTTTGCCATTTTCGATCGACCGACCGGTGAGGTCCGATCAACCGTTTGGCTGTTTGCCATAGTCGGGCCTGGCCCATAGACGTAGTCAGTCGACCAACTGTGTCTATACGGTCATGGTCTACCGCGTTCATGAGAATGCGGTCGGACCCCAAACCGCGTTCATCCGGTCGACCGGCCCTTTTGTCTGGTTGACTGACCCACTTTGGTCGATCAACCCATACAGGTTGGTCGACCGAAATGGTGTTTTTCTACCCATTTTGGCCCTGGTCGATCCGATTGTGACCCTTTGGTCGACCATTGGCCCCGTGGATGTCTCGGAGACCCCATGGGTACCGAGAATATGTTTTTGGGTGTCCGAAGGTGTCTTGTACCTCGATTAGCATGCCCATGTAAGTTTGAGGCTCCGGTGACCTCGTGTGTTTCGGGCTTTCTTGTTATGCTAGATCGAGTTACCGTGTGTTGGTGTAAGTGCAGAGGGTTGTTCCCGCACGACGTTAGCTTCTTCAAAAAATGGTTTCCGTATGGGCCATGCGTATCGCCTACGAACTGTGAGTTCTGTGACCAACCGGGGGCTGGAGGTTTCCCTGTTTCCCTTGGAAACGGAATGAACTTGGCGGTTGTGAGCCTCTTTAAGGATTCTTTGAACCGTGGTTTCAGACTCTTGGAGTAGGGCAGATTGACGGCATGATGCTATATTGTACGACGATCTTGACCTGAGTCGCGTGACTCAAGGACCGTCGGGTCAGTAGGTCTAGTGGACTGTCCAGAGTCTGGTGGCACCATGCCACCCAGTGTTCCAAGCTACTTGTTGTAGGTGCCGGAAGTGGTGCCACGTGTGTGGGAGTCGCAGCCTCCCTCCAAACTATGCTGCTGCTATCTACAGTGCACGAGTTAGAAAGAAAGAAATAAAATGATCACCAGAGGCTTATACTTGAGCCTCACAGAGGTAGGATGATCGTGGATGCCTTAGGAATGAGAGAATATGGGTTCTTCATGTCCTCATTCTCGACTGGCCAAGAACAAGGAGCTCTGCGAGTCGATGATGAGGTTCCTACAAATTAACCAGCAAATAAAGAGAATAAACCCATTAGACTGCGATAGTGAAGTATATGCTCAATCCAAAGGAAGAAACATGCAATTGGGGGTGATCATACCGGGAAGGGGGGCAAAAGGGGGATGGCCGAGACTTTCGACCATCCGCCTTCCCTATGTTTTGGATTGGGAAAACCTCTTTAAAGAAAGGGATCTAGGGAAGTCTAATATGCATGTAATGCAGTAAGAGGAACTGAAATGCAGCAAAATGGAGAAAAAGGAAGAAAGGACAGGGTTTACTCGTCGACCAACAGGAGGCGGCCAGAAGTATGGCCGCTCCGAGATGGTGGGCTGCCATGTCGATGGCCGCCCCATGGAATCTGGACTCTCCCACCGTAGAGCTCTTCGACTTTGAGTTATGCTTCCAAGGGAAGGTTGGAGAAGGTGCTCTCGCACTCATAGCCTTTGGGTTTCGAACTCGCAGCCTCTCCTCCTCCCAAAATGTCCAACCCCCCGTGAGATGATTCGGAACGGGGTTTTGTATGTGGGGGATTACCCTCCATGAAAACCATTCAAAAATGGATTACGTGTAAGCTTTGATCCATTTTAAGGTGAGAACACGTGAGTCTCTAACCCCCCCGAGTGGGAGCAGTTTTGGAGGACGTGCCCGGAGTTGGCAGATCGTGGAGTTGACGGGCGGTTGATAGGGGGCAGCCAAGTCAATGGCCTTTCAAAGAAGCAAGTCAGCCAAGTTGATGACCTTCTTGAGGGACTGGATGGCCAACTATGTCGCCACCTTGAGGAATGGGCGGCCAGCTCTCTGGCCACCTTGGAATGGCTGAGCGGCCAAGAATCTGGCCTTCCAAGGTCGTGGGCGGCCAACTATGTGGCCTTCTAGGTGGGTGAGGGCGGTCGGCTCCCTGGCCTTCTAGCAAGCTAGGCGGCCATCCTTGTGGCCTTCTAGGGGATGAGGGCGGCCAGCACTCTGGCCTTCTTGACGTGTGGGCAGCCAACTATGTGGCCTTCTAAATATCAGCGAAGTTGGATCCGCGAAGGGATAGGGTGGAGTCTACCTAGACAAGGATGAGACCTCACACTTTCAATCAACCAAGAGAAAGTATCACTTCTATGATGGCTAGACAAAGTCTGCTGGATGTCCAAAATTAGGCGTCTACAAATACCCCTCTGGAACACCCGTTTTGCAATGGAGCCCGGTAGACTGATAAATGGGTGTTTCGGTAAAGAAACAAGCCTAATAAGGACATCTTGCTCAAGGAGATTCTTGAGCAGAGATTGAGCTTCACATATGAATGGACAAGCATAATGTGACAAGATAGGTCATTCAAAAGGGGAGGAAGGAAAACTAATCTAAGAGGGCTTGTATCAGCAGTCCATGAGACCCCCTAGCATAGCGCCAGCAGGACTTGAGGGGACGATCGCAATCCAGCTCAAGGAGATACAAGACACCTAAAACAAGAGTGAGTAACAAAATTAGGATAAGGGGAAAATGAACTTCAAATCTCATAATGCTCATGACGATCGCATGCAAAACATACTCTCGACTTGTCAAATCGGAGTGGAATAAGGTAGACAACAAAAAGTGATGGAGTTGAATAACTTGGATGATTGACAAAATAGGGATAGAGTCCAGGGAAGACCAATGGTAAACCCTTCTCTCGACCGTTGTTTCCTTCTTGTTGCACGAATGCATGCCATATTTTTCTAAATGCATTTTTTTATTTTTTTGGATGCACAGAAGAAAAGACCTATATGATGCATGTTGGGTTTAAAGTGAAAAATCTACCTAATGCATATCCAGAGGTATTATTGTCTGGCTCTGGCAAATACGTCAGTTAAGAGTCCAACGAGTCCGTCATCCCGAGGTCAATCAAGAAACCAAATGGTCGTCGAATAACTTAGGGAACATAAACCCCTCATTATTTTTATTAGAGAGGAAGTCAGAGTGTATGTGCCTGAAGTTATTAGCCTCCGAGCTCTATATAATATAGTATATATAATAGTAGGAGAAGGTGATGTGAGGCAACTCTCGTTGCCACATGATGTGCAGCTGCATAAACACACATTAGTGAGGTTCGCAAATGAATAAGCATTCAAAGGGGAAGCATTCACTAAGGCAAGTGGGAGAGGGAAAGTAAACACCGTCCTTCAGCTTTACGATGGGCCTAATTGACATAATTGAATTCTGCGGGGATGGTCACCAGGGAGTAAGTACGTCCCCGGAGGTGATCATTCCCGATGATGGAAGAGTCTATGCTAACTTCGCCTAGCACATAAATTGACTTTACTGGGGTGTCTAGTTGGGGGAAGACTAACAAAAGGATAATTCAAGCTCCATAGCCAAAGTTCATCCTGGACCCGCTGACATAAGTAGGACGTTTGTCCAATCAGGGGGATATAGAGTAGAAAGTGTAAGGAAAAAGATATTCGTAGTGCAACCAGGCATCTATTTAAAATCAAGTGACATGAAGGTTTCATTTCCTTAGGACTCAAGTTGAAGTGCTGAGCTGGCGGAGTTCAATTTCCATTTAGATTCATGAAAAGTGAAGGAACTTGGAATGCTCTACCTCTCGACAAGTAATCCAGGGATTTGACTAGCTTGGATGGGTAGATGATCGTGCGATTTGCCCCTAGTTGGGTGTTGGTAGCAGTTCAGGTATAAATCCCCTGGTGGGATGGAATGAAGAAAGGGGAGTAGCCTTTGGAGTTCGCAGGTGTGGGGTAGTGATGAAGGAAAGGAGGTGGTGTGGTGGTGTGTATGAGATGCATTTATTGGGGAAATGCCCCTCCATTTAATGGGATTTTTGAATATTTAGATTTTTTGGGATTTTGTCAAATTTTGATTTTTTTGAATTAAATATTTAGATTTTTTGTGAATTTCTGACATATGTAGATTTTTTTGGCCAATGTCTGGCAACTGCCCATGAGACATCATAATAATGAAGAAAGGATAGGCTCTTTCTACAACCTCCCAGGTATCCTAAGTGCACATCTAGGTTGATTTGGGCCTCTAGACTCCTCGAATGATGGTCTCGCCGGTTAAGACATATCCTGGTGACAATGCTGTCATGCCAAGCTTAGGATCCTAGTTGCTTCCGACAACAGAGATACAACCAAAAAGTGTTAAAGGTAAATAATTTACCTGATCGAGGTCTATTTCCTTATAACCCTAGATGATATATGATGGAACACCTTGGAACCCTAATGGCCAACCGCACGACGCTGATCCGGAATCAGACGCCGTCCCACCGACAAGTGACGCGCATGCATTGACCTAAGCCCGAGGATGATGAAAGAAGACACTAAAGGGGATGATAACATTGACATACCAGAAACATGGAGATTTCTTGTAGCAAAGGCTTTTATTCTTTTGGGGTAGACAATCATATAGTGTGCTTTCAAAAAATGGCTACAAGCTGTTAATAGAGTTATATCCTTCGGAGTTTCTCACGGATTTCGAGTCCTCAAAAGAAAAAGAATGTAGGGGATAAACTTCACAAGAGGATCGGCAAAATCGTTAAAACGATGAGCTACGCGCGAGCTTAGTTCACTCCACCATTTCGATGATTTCGGACCACCTTCGGAATGTTGTTGTTCCTATGTATTGCCCCTTGAATTTGGTCTTGATTTGTAGGGCTTTTTTTATCTTGACCATGCACAGTCACGACCAGGCTTTTCATTTGTTCCCTTTTGGGATTTTTATTTCTTTTCATTCTTTTGCTTGGGATTTTGAAAATTTTGCTCCCTTTTTTTGACTTTTGCTTCTTTGCATGTGGGGACACTGCCCTCTTCACGTGCTCTGGTCTCATTTTCCAAGGAAGGTGAGTCCTACTCTCACCTGAGGGTATTACGTTTCAGCTGCTAAGCTCAATGCCTAAAGGGCGCCGACTGTCTTGATCGGTCGAGAAGAGAAGAAAAGGAGGATTTTAGAGTCTTCAAGAAATCTTCGGGATAGTCACCCGTTTTAGGCCGTTGCTATATTTTGAAATCGAATGAGTGTGTCCATATTGCCTACCCCTTGGAGCATTAGCGACTTAGCTTGATGGAATTCTCCTCGGTTCCGGTAGATCAAAGTCTTAACCACCGAGGCTTTAATGCAACCTAACCTTAACATACATGAAGGGATGGAGACTGAAACACATGGCAGCTGCCAGACTGTTGATTTTCTTTGATTTCTGATCATTTTTTTTTGGAGTTTTTGAGTTTGGATTTTCTTTTTTTTGGAGGGTTTTGCATTTTGGATTATTAACTATGTACAAGGGTTTCTACATAGCAGACGGTATCGCCTGGGCACTCCGTGGACTAGTGGATGAAGGAAGAACAGTCCACATCCTTGGTAGGCTGGAAACAAGGTTCAAGTCGATGGGAAGCAAGTATGTAGCTGTGGACACGACCCTTATACCTACTTGGATTAATGGGCTCTTTGACTTGAATATATTCGGCCATAAGAGACGGGCTAGATCGTTCCTCATCTTGTAACAATTTTATTGAATTCATTAAACTAAATATTAAGATTTGAGTTAACAAATTATAACTTTCGGCTAGACCTGACCAATGTTGGTAGTAAATTTGGGTTCCCCTAACCCTCTTGTGTGGTGTAGCCAAAGGTTTCGACTCTTCTAAATCTGACCTATTATAAACAAGGCAATCTCCCCTAGCAAGGCTGTTGATTGGAGGTGTGTGATTAAAGATGGAGGATGATGGTTCCTGAGCTGAGAAATCAAGATCTGAGAGTTTTGCCCATAGAGTGGGCTCCTCAATGACAGCTTCAAGCTTTGCTTTTTGGAATTGATCAAATTTGAAGATGGAACAACTTTTGAAGGACGTGAACAAGAGGAATAGAAAAGAGAGGAGGACTAACAAAGTTGGTTTTCCTCTTGTTTCATGAATTTCTTCTTGAGTTATCGAGTGGGACAAGGATTCTTCAGAGAATAGTTTTGATAAACCCAAATTTTCTATGTCTACATCATCGGGCTTTTCTTTCGGATCCACACATTCATCTTCATGAAATATTTCTACATTGTCAATTCTCTCTTCCAATGCATAGGACTCCTTTAAAAAATGATCATGCAGATTCCACCTTGTTGATTCATCTTTGCTAACCTTAGTTGGCTAACACCCTAATCCAAACCTCTCAAATGTTCCATTTTTCTCAATCGGCTCCTTAATTCCTTGTTCTTCCTTTCCTAACCCTGCGCCAGCTGAATACCACATCTTTGACATTATGTGCCATCCTATATCTTGGGGTTTCTCCCTAGCAATGGGTGACTCTAAGAACTCGGTGGATGGAGTAGATTGATGGATATCTAGAGCAGAGATAATGGCCTCCTTGTCCATTGATGACATGAATGTGGCCGGGTCCAACACCATGGAGATGTCGACCAAAATTTCTAGAGCAGGAGCAACCTTAGGGTTGGGGATATGTGGAGAGCTTGATTGGATAATTGGAATGAACTCGTGATTTGTGAGAGTGAATCCAACAATTGATTCATCAAAAAGGATGGTTTCATGTTGTGGAAGCTGAATTGGAGCTTGATCGTTTGGGGTAGGGGTCGCAAATGACTCATCATCAATAAGGGCTGGTTCAAACTGAGTTGGCAGCGTGGTTGGGGTAGGAGCTGGTTTGATTAGATCAAGAGATGATAATAGCTCTTCCCGTGAGGTGTCTTGGTGTAAAGTGGATGGAGTTGAGTGATCCTCCGCCATGAGTGTGTTGTGTCCCTGAAGTCATTTGAGTCATTCTGTGGTCACTTGGGTCATTCGACATCATTCTATGGTCATATGCATTCTGTGGTATTCTTGGTTTTGATAATGGCTAAACACTATTAGTCATTGTTGTTTTTCACTCTTATATGACTGACATATGTGCTGTTGTGTTCATGACAGATATGCAAATGAATGGACAAGTGAAAGCTCAATGTTGCGCCCTCGCACGTGGATCGACCTGCGCGGTCAGGTCGCGGGGATCGACTTGCCCGGTCAGGTCACGGGGGTCAAGGGGGCAGCGCCCCTTGCGGGGGTTTCCGGGGGCGGAGCCCCCGGAATAAAAATTTGATTGAAGACTTAGTAATAAAACTTCAAGATAGTCAAAGTTGTTGCCACAAACATGAACGGACTACTAAAGGACTTAAGCGGCGGAGCTAAGATAGATAACGGACCAACCCGGGAAAATCCGGGTTCTGCCCAGCTGGCGGTCGACCGCCAGCACAGGGGCGATCGACCGCCCCAGCCAGAGATTCCCAGACTGCACGAGTTTCAGCTGGCGGTCGACCGCCAGCCAGTGGCGGTCGATCAGAAATCCCAGGGACCGCCCGTTTGCAGGTTTCACAATAGCGGTCGACCGCCAGGAGCTATAGGTCGACCGCCAGCCCCGATGCAGCCTTGTTTGACTTCAAATTCCACCTCGTGGCTAGCCCCTTTCCATGGATTTATTTAATCAAACCTTACCTAATCTTCCATGATTTATGGATCTGGTCTAGAGGGTGTCTATGGACCATTCAAGGTCTATAAAACCAACACTTGAGGGGTTAGACACTCTAATGCTTCAAGACTTCAGGAGATCAAGGGAGCTCACTTTCGAGGTACTGTAGCACCTCCGTGAACAGTGTTTCGGGAGGAAGTTCTTCATCCATTCCAAGGCATTCAAGTCCAGATCTGAAGCCATCTCAACCTCCAAGGAAGAAGAAGGAATCAAGGCTCTCAAGGGTGATCTAAGCTGCATCCTACATCTTCTACATCCTCTTCATCGACTCAAGAAGATCAAAAGGAAGAGTGAAGCTACATCTATCGTCTTCTTCATCAACTAGAAGAGGTTCAAGGAAGATCATCCCGCAAGAAAGAAGACATCGTCAAAGCATCCGATTCAAACTTCTGCAACTCAGACAAGATTCTTTTCTTTGAGCATACTCCATATCTTGTTTGAGTGATTTCATATTTGTTCTCTTTTTCACTTCATACAAACAATTGAATCTGAGAATCGTCCCTACCGGTGGTTAGTAGGAAGGCAATCGGAGATTGTCCGATCTGCGTTGTTGACGTCCCTACCAGGTGGTTAGTAGGAAGGTAATCGGTGGTCTTTCCGATTTGCGGTTCAGTGCGTGGCACTAGTGGAGCCTCACCGGATTTGGTGAGGGGTGGACGTAGGACTGGGGATTCAGTCCGAACCACCTTAAAATCTCGTGTGTTGTGGTTTGCTTGTGCGATTGCTTTGTGCTAGATGCATGCTTAGGTTCTAATCGATATATTAGTAATCATCTTGCTAAGCAAATCATTGTGTCCTTCGATTAGATAGTTATATTCCGCTACGATTTGTTCTATCTAGCTATTTAGAGGGTTCCATTGCGAAAATAGGGGCAGATCTATTCACCCCTCCCCTCTAGATCCGCTGTCCACTACACAACAGAGTGGATAAGAGACACCTTGATTTGATTGCCGAGATAATGAGCCCTTAGGCAGAATGAGGACTAAGGGCCTTGCCCCTTCAGGTGGAGTTGGAGTGGAAGGAGGGATGTCTTGGCTTTGTTGGGGTGGTTCACTCTTGGGTCGGATCAAGACCAAAGGTCTTGCCCCTTGGCCAATCATGTTCCCTATGCCCGAGGACACTATGGGTTTGTAGTACCCCGAGAATTTATTTACTAAAATAATTGATGATAATTGAAAATTATTTATTATGAAATTGAAAACACCTTTAGGTTAATTCCGACCAATTTATAAAAATCTAGAAAATTCATAATCGTGTAGAGGACTAAAAGTTTAGACAATTTGTTTTCTTGGTCGAACCCTAAATAAAATTTTTATCAAGCTGAATTAAGGAAATTAGGGCTAAAATCGGAGTTTCTGTTAACTGGACCTTAAATCACCAAATTTGAACTCAATTCTTAATCTTTTAAGCTCAAATCAGGCCCATTCGAATGGCCTTGATGGGTAGCCCATTTCCCTCTTGATCCCCACGCTAACCCTAACCCTATACTTCGAATTTGGAGCGAGAAGGTGACGCGACCCGGTCAAACGCGAGTTTCACGCATGATCGACTTTGAGGACTCTAACCGGCCTTATCATCGCCCTTAGATCGAAGAAGTTTCTATAAAGGGAACCCTAAGTCTAAATAGAAGCCTCATTTTGCAGTGGTGACCAGCGGTGTGCGCGAATGGGGGAGGAGATGTTGAATTTGGAGCGTGAAGTTCGTGCAGTCTTGAGCGGCCAGCGTCCCCTTTATTCTTCAATTAAGGTAGGTGATAGTGGGCCAAACCTTGATAAAAATATATCCTTAGAAGCATCTTCGAGTCCTCTATCTTTTGATATTAAAAGCCCCAAATGTTATACTATATAGCATGCGTTTTCCCAATTTTAGTCTGAGTTAGGGCACCGATCATGTTACCATCTATAGATCGATTAAATGTTAGGTTCTAGTAGGCCCAAATTCTAATAAATCCATGCTACCTTATGTAAAATTTTGTCCTCTTTGTGTTGGTACTATTTTGCCCAATTATGATTCACTATACCGCATGAATTTTTGGTTAAGACTGCGGTCTATCGGAGATTGCCGGAGGCCGAAGCAGTAACCTTTTTACGGTCGCAGAGGAACCACTTCTGATGTAGGCGGCTCCGCGATAGACCGCTTTCGCCTTTTGAAAATGTGAAGTTCATCGCAGGCTGGCGGCCCCGCGATAGACCGCAAGGGTCATGTGTGCGGCTAGTCCCTGACCGCTACAGAACCGTAGCGACTGTGCGACATGCCGCTTTTTCGTATTGCACATTAAAGAGGTTATTTTGTTAATTGTGGATTCTTTGTGCTAGACAACATGTGTAGGGCAGAAATGCACTTAATAAATGGACCATATGAAATGTTTAAAATGTTTAAGTTCCCTGTAATCATCCACAACTAAATCTTGTTCCTCTTGATTCGCATCATAAAATTTAGTTGGGAAATTTTACTCCAAATGTTAAATTGATATCGTGATAACTTCTAAGATTGTTCTTACAGTCACGCCACTCCGGTGGTACTGGCTGACCGGCACCTTATGTTTTCTAATGTTTTATTTAGCCATCAATCTTGTAATGGTTTGAACTCTCCGTCGAATACTCCTTCCGTCGGACTAGGACCTCCATTATGAGACCTCTATAAGTCCCCGCGAGCCTGGGATTCCCACTAGGACGCCGGGCGGGTTGTACCACCAAAACCTGCACCTACTGACTCGATCAAATCGCGTGGTTTACAGCCCAGAAACGAGTCTATCTTGGTAAATTACGGCCCTTCTGAGACCCCTACCATATGGTTGCAGCCCAGAAGTGACCGCTTATATCTAGTAGCGGCCCTGGCGTGACCGCATCTAGCTGGGTAAGTGCCATGTTCTGTTGGTCGATATTCCTTGATTTTTCCGTCGACCTAGCCATGTTTGAGTCAACCAATAGTCTCTAGCTCGACCTGAGATGTGTGGAATGGACCTTGGTTCAGTTCCACCATGTCTCTGGCAGGCTGAGAGCCCATTAATTTGATTGCCTTAGTCTTACTGGGCCCAACTAGTTGCAGTTATCGCTAGACTGTCTTAACCACCAAACGGGCCTTCGAGGACCGTTTGCGTGATAAGGCGGCCCAGTAGAGACCGTTTTCTTCGGATCTTGGCCCAAGACCTTTTTTACCCTAAGCGGCCCATTCAGGATCATCTTTTATATCTTCCGGTTCCAGATAGACCATTTTTGCCTTATTGCGGCTTACACATGACCGTTACTCCTTTAGAGCTTGTTTCTTACACGTTTCTTGTGTGCTTTGGAAGTCAGGCCAAATGTTGGTTTGAACTGCAATCTATCCTGTTTATATTCCTGTCATTGCAAGCCATAATATTATGGCTTCCCAACCAATTATTGAGTTTCATTGATTCTAGAGAATTCTTGGCCGATTCTAATGAATGTCTAGATATTACTAGGAATTTTGGATGCACCAAATCAATGCCAATGCATCTAGGGGCCTGGTCTGGTCCTGGGAGGAGTGCCCAAAAAGTACTAGTGCCCTGGGGAGTTGTAATGACATGGTGAGACATTGCACCGAGTGCATAACTAGCGTGTGTCTATGACATTCATTTCTTCACGTTATCTCTACATGACTTGCTTGTTGCTTACTTGATTGGCCAAATTTCATGGAAATGATATAGCTTTATTCCTTTTTATTCAAGGAGTTCTTCTAATTCCATCATGGCTAGTAGCATTATCTTTTCCATCTTATTTATTCACATGGCATTTCCTTAAATTGGTTAATTACGTAAACTTTGTCTGCTATTGCCTACTGAGCATTCGATCACCCAGTTTTCCCCCCATTTCAGGTAGTTCCAGTGATGAAACGCAAACAGACAGGGATGGGCAAGAGTGAAGACCTGGAGTTTCTGTTAACTGGACCTTCAATCACCAAATTTGAACTCAATTCTCGATCTTTTGAGCCCAAATCAGGCCCATTCGAATGGCCTTGATGGGTAGCCCATTTGCCCTCTCAATCCCCACACTAACCCTAACCCTAGACTTTAAATTTGGAGCGAGAAGGCAGCACGACCCAGTCAAGTGTGAGTTTCACGCACGATCGACTTTGAGGACTCTATCCGGCCTTATCATCGCCCTTAGATCGAAGAAGTTTCTATAAAGGGAACCCTAAGTCGAACTAGAAGCCTCATTTTGCAGTGGTGGCCGACGGTGTGCGCGAATCGGGGAGGAGACATCAAATTTGGAGCGCAAAGTTCATGCAGTCCCGAGCGACCAGCATCCCCTTTGTTCTTCAATTAAGGTAGGTGATAGTGGACCAAACCATGATAAAAATATATCCTTAGAAGCATCTTCGAGTCCTCTATCTTTTGATATTAAAAGCCCCAAATGTTATACTATATAGAATGTGTATTCCCTGTTTTAGTCTGAGTGTGTCTAAGTTAGGGCATCGATCGTGTTACCATCTATAGATCGATTAAATGTTAGGTTCTGCAGGCCCAAATTCTAATTCTATGCTACCTTATGCGAAATTTTGTCCTCTTTGTGTTGGTACTATTTTGCCCAATTATGATTCACTATACCGTGTGAATTTTTGGTTACGGTCGAGGTCTATCAGAGATTGCCGGAGACCGAAGCAGCGACCTTTTTACGGTCCCACAGGAAACACTTCTGATCCTGGCGGCCCCGTAATAGACCGCTTTCACCTTTTGAAAATGTGAAGTTCATCGCAGGCTAGTGGCCCCGCGATAGACTGCAATGGTCCTGTGTGCGGCTAGTCCCTGACCGCTACAGAACCCTAGCGACTGCGTGACAGACCACTTTTTCGTATGGCACATTGAAATGGTTATTTTGTTAATTGTGGATTCTTTGTGCTAGACATCATGTGTAGGGCAGAAATGCACTTAATAAATGGACCATGTGAAATGTTTAAAATGTTTAAATTCCCTTTAATCATCCACAACTATATCTTGTTCCTCTTGATTCGCATCATAAAATTCAATTGGGAAATTTTACTCCAAATGTTAAATTGATATCATGATAACTTCTAAGATTGTTCTTACAGTCACGTCACTCCGATGGTACTGGCTGATAGGTATCTTATGTTTTCTGATGTTTTATTTAGCCATCAATCTTGTAATGGTTGGAACTCTCCACCAGATACTCCTTCCGTCGGACTAGGACCTCCATTATGAGACCTCCAAAAGTCCCTGTGAGCCTGGGATTCCCACTAGGATGTCGGGCGGGTTATAACCCCAAAACTTGCACCTACTAACTCGATCGAATCGCGTGGTTTACAGTCCGAAAATAGGGCTATCTTGGTAAATTGCGGCCCTTCTAAGACCGCTACCATATGGTTGCGGCCCAGAAGTGACCGCTTATATCTTGTAGCGGCATTGGCGGGACCGCATCTAGCTGGCTAAGTGCCAGGTTCTGCTGGTCGATATTCCTTGATTTTTCCGTCGACCTAGCCATGTTTGAGTCGGCCAATAGTCTCTAGCTTGACCTGAGAGGTTTGGACTGGACCCTGGTTCAGTTCCACCATGTCTCGGGCAGGTTGAGAGCCCATTAATTTGATTGCCTTAGTCTTACTGGGCCCAACTAGTTGCGGTTATCACTAGATCGTCTTAACCACTAAACGGGCCTCCAAGGACCGTTTGCGTGATAAGGTGGCCCAGTAGAGACCGTTTTCTTCGGATCATGGCCCAAGATATTTTCTATCCTAAGCGGGCCATTTGGAAGGGTAATTTATATCTTGCTGTCCAAGGTAGACCATTTTTGCCTTATTACGGCCTGCACATGACCGTTACTCCTCTAGAGCTTGTTTCTCATGCGTTTCTTGTCTGCTTTGGTAGTCAGGACAAATGTTGGTTTGAACTGCAATCAATCATGTTTATATTCTTGTCATTGCAAGCCATAATCTTATGGCTTTCCAACCAATTATTGAATTTCATTGATTCTAGAGAATTTTTGGCCGATTCCAATGAATGTCTAGATATTACTTGGGATCTTGGATACACCAAATCAATGCCAACACATCTAAGGGCCCGGTTTGGTCCTGGGAGGAGCGCCCGAAAAGTACTAGTGCCCCGGGGAGTTGTAATGACATGGTGAGGGATTGCACTGAGTGCATGACTAGCGTGTGTCTATGACATTCTGACGGTATCGTCAGTTCGAGGTCAGACCTGCTCCGAGCAGAGGAGCTTTGATGGGTTCGTCAGTACGGCATCGGCAAAGATATACAAAATAAATCTATGTCTAAGCTTGTCTTTTGTGTATTGGGCCATATAGAGTGGGCCTTATATGTTATGTTTCCTTTTTTCATTAGTAATAGGAACCCACATAGGAACTCAAGACCTTTGAGTTTCCCATGTGGCCTTTATTTATTTTGTCATAGATATTTATGTAATATAAGGGACTCCTCGTAGAACCCAAGTCCCTTGGGTTTCCTAGGAGGTCTTTCCCCTCCCCTCCTTTCCCTACTTAAAACACCATGTAACTCACGTTGAATAAGAATGGGAAAATGATGTTTTAGCTATGGCTATGTTTTATCTCCATTTTTTGGAACCCCACGGGTGAGAGGCCCAAAACCAACGTCCGCCCCTACCATGGAGGAAGATTGGAAGCTTTGGGTGCACCGTTCCTGAGATGGGAGCGGGCGAGAGGCCCCATCCAAAGCCCCAGTCATCTTCCTTCGCCGTCCACCGTCACCGTTTGTCGACCATTGCCGCCGCCACCGCTACCATTCCGGCTGCAACAATCACCATCATCACCACCATGGATGCGAAGCGAGAAGCCAGTTGCATCGTCCCTGCGAAGGGGACGGGTGAGAGGCCCAATCCAGCCCACCTCGTGTCCCATCCGTCACCCCATACCATTGTTCCCACTCCACCACCACCACTGTCCACCCCACCGTATCACCTTAATCTCCCTTCCCATAGCACTATCAGTATACAAACAGAAAACAACCAAGTGTTAAACCATCCCCCAAAACTCCCTCAACCTCTCCCCATCTTTCAGCCACCCTTGCAACTCCATACACCACCCACATCCACCACCGTTCTAGAAAGACCAGAAATCAGGGTATCACCTGCCACCCCTTCACTTCCACATGTTGTCCACTTCTTTGTGGCCCCAATAGCCATCTAAGGTAGATCCCAGCACCCTCCCACTCTCACATACCTTCTCCACCCCTCATACAACCATTAAAACCCTACACACAAGCTTCCTCAGACGTCCGCGGCGTTCGGGTCTGAAAACAGAGTCCCATTTTGGAGTTTTGTACCATCAAGCAAGACAGATGGGTCGACCCACCCGCACACTGGGTTGACCCACCTCCCTCCCAGATTCATACACCATGCTGCAGGTAGACTGGGTCGACCCCCCCTCACCCTGGATCGACCCTCCCTCTTTCCAGAACACCTGAACCTAGTAAAACCCGCCCATACCCTGCCCAACATCCACCTAACTTGATATCCATTCATCTCCAACTCTCACACCCCTCTCCTAGCCTCTTCTAAACCTGCAGAACCCCCACACATCTCTCTCCCATCTTCGAAATCTATGAGGTTCTATCCAACAAGTGTGATCACTTTGGAAAGCCAAGAACAGATCCTGTTGCATGGTATATAGCCACGGGTCTTGCAAGATATGATGGAGAATAGTGGGCAACACACAGGAGAATTATCAATCCGGCCTTTCATGAAGAGAAATTGAAGCTCGTGTTGCCAGTAGTTTCCGCTTGTTGTATTGAGCTAGTGAGAAGATGGGAGAAGTTGTATGATCTAGAGGAATCTGGCGAACTAGATGTTTGGCCTGAGCTTCAAAATGTCACCAAAGATGTCATATTTCCGGCGGCATTTGGAAGTAGTTTTCAATAAAGGGAGACGCATTTTCCAGATCCGAGAAGAGATAGCTGAGCTAGTTACTCAGTCTCTTAAGAATTTGTTTCTTCCACGTTATAGATATCTTCCCACCAAGAAGAACCTCAGAATGAGAGAAATGGCTGAAGAGGTAAATGGTCTCCTGAGAGACGTGATTATGAGGAGGGAGAAAGCCACACAGTCAGGGAATGCCATCTGAGATGATTTATTGGACAAACTCTTAGAATTCATTCTAACCCACATTTTGGAAATTGGATCCTGATAGCATGTCATATGAAGGATTGTCAGTGCCAGAAAATGTGTATCGTCAGCATGGCCCTCTCAGAAGAAGAATATCACATGCCTGGAGGTTCCGTCTCACATCACATTCATTTCTCCTCTATATTTCTTCACGTTATCTCTACATGACTTGCTTGTTGCTTACTAGATCGGCCAAATTTCCTGGAAATGATATAGCTTTATTGCTTTTTATTCAAGGAGTTCTTCTAATTCCATCATGGATATTAGCGTTATCTTTTCCATCTTATTTATTCGCATGGCATTTCATTAAATTGGTTAATTACGTAAATTTTGCCAACTATTGCCTACTGAGCATTCGCTCACCCAGTTTTCCCCCCCATTTCAGGTAGTTCCATTGATGAAATGCAAACGGACTGGGATGGGAAAGAGTGAAGACCGGGAGTGGACTCGTTAGACGTAGATTGCCAGATGTCATAGTAGAGTGGTTATGTAGTGGGTTGTCGAGTCGTTGTGTAGTGATGTCGTTAAGAGTTAATGTTAAGAGTTGTAAGCTTTTCTTTATTCTTTTCGAGTCGTGAAGTAAGATACTTTCATACTTTGAGGTTGTTGGAAATACTTTATCCTCTTAATTATGAGAACTGTAGATTAATTCATTCTCTTTGCAATTATGCTCTTTTAATTTTTATCATTGCTATGGTTATCATGAATGTATTTAACTGCTACGTTCCGATATTCCCCGTCGGGGCATGACAGTTTTGTGGTATCAGAGCCTAGGTTTTTCTAAGTCCCTATGTTTTTAAGTGGTGTTATAGAATTCATGACTTCATTAAAAGGTGTAAGGTTCCAACCGGTGAGATCGGGTAGAGACTTGGGTTGAGTTAATTAATAACTTCTAAAAGACTCCTGCTAGGCTGTTTCTAATGAATTTTCCTGCTTGTAGGAATATGTTCCGATGGTAACTGAACGTGCGCAATGGAGGGATATGCAGCATACTGTGCAGGGCTTGACTCAGGCCCTCGAGCAGGCAGCGCAGGGAGGAGCGCATCATGGAGCCGGTGATCTCCACCAGAATTTTCGTGGATTGAATCCCCCATGATTTGGTGGATCGGCGGATCCCGACGAAGCCGAGCACTGGCTGAAGGAAATAGAGCGAGTTTTTAGAGTTATGCAATGCGGTGATCAAGACTGAGTACTCTTGGCGACTTTCTAGCTAAAACGCAATGCACGTGCTTGGTGGGAAGCAGTAGAAGCTACGCTCGGTAATAGGCGTGCGACGTGGGATGAGTTTAAGAAACATTTTAATAGCAAGTATTTCTCGGACCGAGTACAAGAGAGAAAGCGGTAAAATTCAGTACTTTGAAGCAAAGGAATTTATCCGTTACTGAGTACGAGGCGTAGTTCGCCCGATTATCCCGCTATGCTACGCATTTGGTATCTATAGAGAAGATGAAAGCTAAAAGGTTTTTGAACGGATTGAAGCTCCAGTATATCAACCAATTGGCACCGATGGAAATTCATAACTATGCCGAGATTGTGAGGAAAGCTCAAGTCCTTGAGGATACCATGGAGATGACTGAGAGGATCATAGAAAGGAACACCAAGAAGGAGCAGACCACTGGTTCTGAGAATTTCAAACCCAATAATGGCAAGAAAAGGCCCACCGGCGGGTCTAGTTCGTGGAAGAACAAGAAGCCAAAAAATGATGACAAGAAGGCAGGATTGGTTGCATCATCCAAAGCTCTTTGCAAGTATTATGATCGCCTGGGTCACAAGATGGAGGAGTGTTGGTGCAAGCTAGGCGCTTGTTTGCGTTGTGGGAGCAGGGACCACTGTATCCCTGAGTGTGTTCTTCTGTCAGATCATGCTACACCGAGCAAGCCGCAAGGAGGCCAGAAGCGGTAGGGCAAGCTCCAAGCCCTACAGGAAACCGAGACAGAAGCCACCGAGGAGGGTGGATTGGTTGAAGGTACACTTGTTGTTTTTGATAAGCTGGCATTTGTTCTTTTTGATACCAGAGCAACGCATTCTTTTATTTAACAAGGTTTTGCGAAGTCTTTATTTGTGAAACCTGTATTGATGAACTCTCAACTGGAAATATCAACCCCTATTGGTTCGGGTTCAGCAATCAAACACTACTACCCTTCTAGTAAGATTTTGGTTAATGGACAGAATATGCCTGCTGATTTGGTTTGTATGAAGATGAAGGATTATGATGTCATCCTAGGAGCAGATTGGTTAGCTAAGTATGAGGCTAGCGTCCATTTTAAAATCGGCACCGTGAGGTTTCCTTTGTCGGGGTTAGACATTCTAAGTCTGTGTCACTTATTTCGGCACTTCGGGCCGAGAAGTTGATGAGGAAAGGATGTCATGCATTTTTGGCATGGATTTCTTTGATCGACAAGAAGGAGTTGGAGATTAAGGACATCCCTATTGTCTGAGAATTCCCAGATGTGTTTCCTAAAGACTTACCTGGACTTCCACCAGAGAGAGAGGTAGTCTTTTCTATTGATCTAGTTCTTGGCGCGTCTCCAGTTTCTAAAGCTCCGTATCATATGTCTCCTACGGAGTTAAAAGAATTGAAAGAGCAATTAATGGAGTTACTTAAGAAGGGGTTCATTCGTCTAAGTACATCCCCGTGGGGAGCCCCAATATTGTTTGTAAGGAAGAAGGACGGCTCTCAGAGGCTGTGTATTTATTACCGCCAGCTTAACCAGCTTACTATAAAGAATAAGTACCTGTTGCCAAGAATAGATGAGTTGTTCGATCAGATAGCGGGAGCACAATATTTTTCCTAGATCGATCTGCGATCGGGGTATCATCATTTGCGGATCAAGGATGAATATATCTTTAAAACATCATTCTAAAGCAGGTATGGATATTTCGAGTTCCTTGTAATGCCTTTTGGTCTAACAAATGCTCCTGCAGCTTTTATGCAGTTGATGAATAGTGTTTTTTGGCCCTACCTAGATCAGTGGGTCAGGGTGTTTATTGATGATATTTTGATATACTCCAAGAGTAAGGAAGAGCATGCAGAGCACTTGAGAATGGTGTTGCAGATATTGAGAGATCATCAGTTGTACGCCAAGTTTAGTAAATATGAATTCTGGATGTAGGAAGTGTCCTTTTTGGGGCACATTATTGCCAAAGATGGAATCTCTGTAGATCCCTCTAAAGTAGAGACGGTGAGAAACTGGGATAGGCCAGCAAATGTTACCGAAGTGAGGAGTTTTCTAGGCCTAGCAAGATATTATCGAAGATTCATTAAGGATTTCTCCAAGGTTGTGGTACCTCTGAACAGATTAGCCCGCAAGGAGAATCGATTCGAGTGGTCGGAAGACTGTGAATGTAGTTTCCAAACTCTGAAGGAATGTCTGACCACTGCCCCTGTTTTGGCTTTGCCTTCGAGAGAGGGAGGCTTTGAAGTTTATACTGATGCCTCGGGCATTGGCCTAGGTTGTGTGCGTATGCAACATGGTAAGGTGATAGCCTATTCTTCTAGATAGTTAAGGAAGCATGAAGAGAATTATCATGTCCATGACTTAGAGCTCACTACAGTGGTGTTTGCCTTGAAGATCTGGAGGCACTACTTGTATGGAGAGGCTTTTACAGTATTTTCTATTCATAAGAGCCTTAAGTACCTGCTCTCCCAAAAAGAGCTTAATATGAGGCATAGAAGGTGGCTCGAGTATTTAAAAGACTTTGATTTCTCTATAGAATATCACCCAGGGAAAGGTAATGTAGTGGCCGATGCTTTGAGTCGCAAACCAATAGCTATGTTGTCAAGCCTCATGTTGCAAGAATGGAGATTACTATAACAGTTGGCTAGTCTAGACCTTAATGTTAGTAAGGATCGGGTCATGATCTCTCAATTTCAGCTTCGTCCCCAACTGTTGATAGAAATGAAGACCCTGCAAGATAACGACCTAGTATTAGTAGAAATCAAGGGAAGTCGGAGCGATAGCCCAGATTTTTGGTTGGCCGATGATGGCAGATTGTTATTCCAGGGAAGGACGTGTGTCCCTGATTTAGCCGAAGTGAAGAGCAAGATCCTTGAGGAAGCTCATTGATCCAAGTATACTATTCATCCTAGAGCCACTAAGATGTACCGAGATTTAAAGAGAACCTTTTGGTGGCCAAATATGAAATGAGAAGTGGCAGATTCGTAAGTAGATGTCTGGTATGTCAACATGTGAAGGCCAAGCATTTTAAACCTGCAGGGAAGTTAAAACCGCTCAATATACCACAATGCAAGTGGGAGAGCATCGGCATGGATTTTATAATGGGCTTACGAAGAACTCGTGGAGGTATTGATGCGATATGGGTAATTGTGGATAGGTTGACTAAATCTGCTCATTCTTGCCCATTAAGTCAAAGTGGCAGCAGACATTCTGGCTGCTTTGTACATGAAGGAAGTAGTAAGGCTGCATGGTGTGCCTGTGAATATTGTGTCAGATAGAGATCCCAGATTCACTTCACATTTGTGGAAAGGATTGCAGGAATCCTTGGGAACCCGTCTGAATTTGAGCGTCGCTTTTCATCCTCAGTCAGACGGGCAAACAGAGAGAACTAATCAGATCGTCAAAGATATGCTAAGAGCTTGCATGATCGACTTCGGTGGCAGTTGGCACGAACATTTGGCCCTAATAGAATTTGCCTACAATAACAGTTATCAGTCCAGTATCCAGATGGCACCGTTCGAGGCTCTTTATGGAAGAAGTTGTCGATCACCCTTGTACTGGGAAGAGGTAGGTGAAAAACAATGGCTAAGATCGGATCTCATTTCAGAATCATCCAAGAATATCCGAGTTATCCAAGATCATCTGCAAGTCACACAGTCAAGACAGAAAAGCTATGCAGATAATAGAAGGAAAGACTTGGAGTTTCTAGTAGGCGAGCATGTATTTATGAAGGTTTCGCCCATGAGAGGAGTTTGAAGGTTTGGCATTTGTGGCAAGCTGAGTCCGAGATTTGTTGGGCCGTTTGAGATCCTAGAGAGAGTTGGCGAAGTTGCCTATAGATTGGCTTTACCACCCTAGTTATCTGGAGTACACAATATTTTTCATGTGTCTATACTGAGGAAGTATGTTTATGACCCTGCGCATATTATTCAACATACGGATTTAGAATTGAAAGAAGACTTGACATATGAAGAGAGACCCATCAAGATTTTGGACGGGAAGCAACAAAAACTCAAGAATCGGTCTATACCGATGGTCAAGGTTTAGTGGACCCGACGTGGGATCGAAGAAGCTACTTGGGAGTCTGAAGAAGCTATTAGAAAGTAGTACCCTGAACTCTTGTAAGGTCAGCTATCTTTTTCCCTATCCTGATAAATACGGTGAATTTGGAGGACCAAATTCTTTAAAGTGGGGGAGGGTGTAGCACCCCGAGAATTTATTTAATATAATAATTAGTGATAATTGAAAATTACATATTATGAAATTGAAAACCCTTTAGGTTAATTCCAACCAATTTATAAAAATCTACAAAATTCATAATCGTGTAGAGGACTAAAAGTTTAGACAATTTGTTTTCTTGGTCGAACCATAAATAAAATTTTTATCAAGCCGAATTAAGGAAATTAGGGCTAAAATCGGAGTTTCTGTTAACTGGACCTTAAATCACCAAATTTGAACTCAATTCTTAATCTTTTAAGCTCAAATCAGGCCCATTCGAATGGCCTTGATGGGTAGCCCATTTCTCTCTTGATCCCCACGCTAACCCTAACCCTATACTTCGAATTTGGAGCGAGAAGGTGACGCGACCCGGTCAAACGCGAGTTTCACGCATGATCGACTTTGAGGACTCTAACCGGCCTTATCATCGCCCTTAGATCGAAGAAGTTTCTATAAAGGGAACCCTAAGTCTAAATAGAAGCCTCATTTTGCAGTGGTGACCAGCGGTGTGCGCGAATGGGGGAGGAGATGTTGAATTTGGAGCGCGAAGTTCGTACAGTCTTGAGCAGCCAGCGTCCCCTTTATTCTTCAATTAAGGTAGGTGATAGTGGACCAAACCTTGATAAAAATATATCCTTAGAAGCATCTTCGAGTCCTCTATCTTTTGATATTAAAAGCCCCAAATGTTATACTATATAGCATGCATTTTCCCAGTTTTAGTCTGAGTTAGGGCACCGATCATGTTACCATCTATAGATCGATTAAATGTTAGGTTCTAGTATGCCCAAATTCTAATAAATCCATGCTACCTTATGTAAAATTTTGTCCTCTTTGTGTTGGTACTATTTTGCCCAATTATGATTCACTATACCGCATGAATTTTTGTTACGACTGAGGTCTATCGGAGATTGCCGGAGGCCGAAGCAGTAACCTTTTTACGGTCACAGAGGAACCACTTCTGATGCAGGCGGCTCCGCGATAGACCGCTTTCACCTTTTGAAAACGTGAAGTTCATCGCAGGCTAGCGGCCCCGCGATAGACCGCAAGGGTCATGTGTGCGGCTAGTCCCTGACCGCTACAGAACCGTAGCGACTGTGCGACATGCCGCTTTTTCGTATTGCACATTAAAGAGGTTATTTTGTTAATTGTGGATTCTTTGTGCTAGACAACATGTGTAGGGCAGAAATGCACTTAATAAATGGACCATATGAAATGTTTAAAATGTTTAAATTCCCTGTAATCATCCACAACTATATCTTGTTCCTCTTGATTCGCATCATAAAATTCAGTTGGGAAATTTTACTCCAAATGTTAAATTGATATCGCGATAACTTCTAAGATTGTTCTTACAGTCACGCCACTCCGGTGGTACTGGCTGACCGGCACCTTATGTTTTCTAATGTTTTATTTAGCCATCAATCTTGTAATGGTTTGAACTCTCCGTCGAATACTCCTTCCGTCGGACTAGGACCTCCATTATGAGACCTCTATAAGTCCCCGAGAGCCTGGGATTCCCACTAGGACGCCGGGCGGGTTGTACCACCAAAACCTGCACCTACTAACTTGATCAAATCGCGTGGTTTACAGCCCAGAAACGAGTCTATCTTGGTAAATTACGGCCCTTCTAAGACCCCTACCATATGGTTGCAGCCCAGAAGTGACCGCTTATATCTAGTAGCGGCCCTGGCGTGACCGCATCTAGCTGGGTAAGTGCCATGTTCTGTTGGTCGATATTCCTTGATTTTTCCGTCGACCTAGCCATGTTTGAGTCAACCAATAGTCTCTAGCTCGACCTGAGATGTGTGGAATGGACCTTGGTTCAGTTCCACCATGTCTCTGGCAGGCTGAGAGCCCATTAATTTGATTGCCTTAGTCTTACTGGGCCCAACTAGGTGCAGTTATCGCTAGACTGTCTTAACCACCAAACGGGCCTTCGAGGACCGTTTGCGTGATAAGGCGGCCCAGTAGAGACCATTTTCTTCGGATCTTGGCCCAAGATCTTTTCTACCCTAAGCGGCCCATTCAGGATCATCTTTTATATCTTCCGGTTCCAGATAGACCATTTTTGCCTTATTGCGGCTTGCACATGACCGTTACTCCTTTAGAGCTTGTTTCTTACACGTTTCTTGTGTGCTTTGGAAGTCAGGCCAAATGTTGGTTTGAACTGCAATCAATCTTGTTTATATTCCTGTCATTGCAAGCCATAATATTATGGCTTCCCAACCAATTATCGAGTTTCATTGATTCTAGAGAATTCTTGGCCGATTCTAATGAATGTCTAGATATTACTAGGAATTTTGGATGCACCAAATCAATGCCAATGCATCTAGGGGCCTGGTCTGGTCCTGGGAGGAGTGCCCAAAAAGTACTAGTGCCCTGGGGAGTTGTAATGACATGGTGAGACATTGCACCGAGTGCATAACTAGCGTGTGTCTATGACATTCATTTCTCCTCTATATTTCTTCACGTTATCTCTACATGACTTGCTTGTTGCTTACTTGATTGGCCAAATTTCATGGAAATGATATAGCTTTATTCCTTTTTATTCAAGTAGTTCTTCTAATTCCATCATGGCTAGTAGCATTATCTTTTCCATCTTATTTATTCGCATGGCATTTCCTTAAATTGGTTAATTACGTAAACTTTGTCTGCTATTGCCTACTGAGCGTTCGATCACCCAGTTTTCCCCCCATTTCAGGTAGTTCCAGTGATGAAACGCAAACAGACAGGGATGGGCAAGAGTGAAGACCTGGAGTGGACCCGTTAGATGTGGATTGCCAGATGTCTTAGTAGAGTGGTTATGCAATGGGTTGTTGAGTCATTGTGTAGTGATGTCGTTAAGAGTTGTAAGCTTTCTTTATTCTTTTCGAGTCGTGAAGTAAGATACTTTGATACTTTGAGGTTGTTGGAAATACTTTATCCTCTTAATTATGTGTATTGTAGATTAATTCTTTCTCTTTGCAATTATGTTCTTTTAATTTTCATCATTGCTCTGGTTATCATGAATGTATTTAACTACTGTGTTCCAATATTACGCATCGGGGCATGATAGGGTTGGTCATTCACCACTTCTTCCTCATCATATTACCAATGTTGTCCTTTTTCCACTGACCTAGATTCTTGATTGCCCCTAAGCATAGCTAACCTTTCTTGGGTGTAGGATGGAACATGAGGTGATTGGTTGAAAGGAAAGGAATGTTGGATGTTCTCCACACTTCTTGTGGGCACCTTGTACTTTGCAGTGGCATCCATGGGAAAGGTAGAATTGGGGGGCTGTTGGAAGGCATTGATATGGTCATCGAAACTTGCCCCTTCCGAGGTTGGGACATCACAATCATCAAGGAAGAATGGAAAGGAGGAATTCTTGAGTTGAGCTTAAGACAACATGAGCTCTTTTGTAGAGTTGATCGAATGTATGAAATTCGCTATGCATCAAGATAGCACGGAGCTGAGGAGTTGCATTATTGACTAGAACAGTGATGGCTTGAGATTCCAAGATGGCAATCTCAGACTTAGAAGCCATACCTCTCCACCGATTAGCAAATTGAATGAAGTCCTCATCGGGCTTCATCTTTTCCATGATAAGATCCGTGAGTGTGGGAGTTACACTAGCCATGTGGCCGAAATGAGCAATGAAACATTTGGACACAACATCAAAGTTGATAAGATCAATGGCCCGGAGTGAAGAGAACCCCCTAAAGGCCTCTCCTTCTAGAGATTTTTTAAAGAGATGAACTAGGAGGACCTGATCGTAAAGCCATCAATGAGAATCCATTAGAAAACAAGAAAGATATTCATGTGGATCAGTGGAACCATCATACTTTCGATATTTGGGAGCTTTGAAACCCCGGGGAAAATAAGCATTGAAAATTTTGCAATAGCTAGTGAAGGAGTGAGGTTAAGGTTTGGGGAGACTTTCGACAATCGCTTGCCGAACATACCATTCCACATCTTATCGGCATATGAGATTGGATTGCCTAAGGGGTGCATTGACATTAGGCATAGCATGAGAAATCGGAGAGGATGCAACCTCTTGAGAGCAAAGAGGATGGTTAGGTTGACTAGGAACATGGGAGGGTGTCCTATTGAATGAATTTGACATTGGAATTGGAGATCTTCTTGGAATGGATTGAGCATTGAGATGTGATCTTCTTTGGGAAGCTAGCGCAATCAAATGATTGGGGGAATATCGAGATAGTACTCTAGCTAGCTCTTGGTCTTCCTTTTGAAGAATCGATGGGGTTTTGACATTGATGGACTCTTGACTTTGGGAGGATGATTCTTCACTACTTCTACTTTGACTTATATCAATTTGTGAACTTTGACACATCCCAATGAAAGCATTGGGTGCATCTTCCTCGGCATCAAGCCGAGTTTGTGTGTCATAAAATTCAAAATCATCCTCATCATTGCCATGCATGTTAGAATAACATTGGGCCATTGTAACTCAACGTAATTAACTTTTAGAAAAATGGAAGTAGGATTTTTAAGGCCAATTAGGATTGAATTTATTATATCTAACAGCAAGCATGTATTCAAACAATGCGCCCCAACAATTTTAGTTAGGTCAATCCCATGATTAGTCCAATTTGAATCCGTTCCCTCTTAGATGAGCATGGAATTTTCTAGGGGAATCAAGGCCAAACTTTGCGATAATCCTAAGATGATTCTCACGCAAACCCTTTGGAAGATCTAATAGGACTTCAAAGATACAACCTGCCCGGCGACCGTGTGGGAATCCATGGTTCGCGGGGACTTACGGAGGTTTCCAATTGAAAAGGACTTGTTACACCCAAGTGGGAATCCCCGGGTGAAGAGTCCAAATCAAAGGGAGGGTGTTCCTAATTGATGTGATGACGGCTCTTCCTAAGCCCACCTCGGACTCAAAACCTGTAATGTTATAACACACAGAACCAACAATATACCAAACAGAAGCTAAAATATGAAAAATAGAAACTAAACTACGTAGACATTACTCAAACGGAAGCAGAAACATGAACCGAAGACGGCCAACTCGACGGCCGCTCAAAGGACTTGGGCAGCCAAGTACATGGCCACCTTGGGACCAAGAAGGACAGGTCTTTCACCTTCTAGGAGTGGTGGGCGGCCAGGTCTCTGGCCGCCTTGGTACATGCGCGGCCAGAACCCTGGCCGCCAACTATTTTGGCCCCCGCAGGTAAACCAAGTACAGAACAGGCGCACAAGCAACTAAAAATGAAATAGAAAATAGGAAAAGGCTATTTGTTGGAAAATAAATGTAGTAAACTTCAATCTAAAGACTCACAATGAGCAACCATATGTCCTACTATGATCGCCAGAAGGTTGTAGGCGCCAGAAAGGTAGGTGTCGCGTGCATGGGTGTCGCGGCCTCCCTCCGAACTATGCTACTGCTACCTATAGTGCATGGGTTAGAAAGAAAGAAATAAAGTGATCACTAGAGGCTTATACCTGATCCTGACAGGGGTAGGATGATCGTGAATGCCTTAGGAATGGGAGAATATGGGTTCTTCCTATCCTCACTCTCGGCCAGTCATGAACAAGGAGCTCTGCGAGTCGATGATGAGGTTCTTGCGAATTAACCAGAAAATAAAGAGAATAAACCCATTAGACTACGATAGTGAAGTATATGCTCAAACCAAAGGAAGAAACATGCAATTCGGGGTGATCGTACTGGGAAGGGGGGCGGAAAGGGGGATGGTCGAGACTTTCGACCATCCGCCTTCCCTATGTTTTGGATTGGGAAAACCTCTTTGAAGAAAGGGATCTAGGAAAGTCTAATATGCATGTAATGTAGTAAGAGGAAATGAAATGTAGAAAAATTGAGAACAAGGAAGAAAGGATGGGGTTTGCCCATTGACCAATAGGAGGCGTCCAGAAGTGTGGCCGCTCAGAGATGGAGGGCGGCCATGTCGATGGCCGCCCCTTGGAATCTGGACTCTCTCACCACGGAGCTCTTCGATTTTGAGTTATGCTTCAAGGGGAAGGTTGGGGAAGGTGCTCTCGTACTCACAGCCCTTTGGGCTTCAAACTCACAGCCTCTCCTCCTCCCAAAATGTCCAACCCCCCCCCCCCCCCCCCCGTGAGATGATTCGGAACGGGGTTCTATATGTGGGAAGTTTCCCTCCATAAAAACCATTCGAAAATGGATTATGTGTAAGATTTAACCCATTCGGAGGTGAGAATACGTGAGTCTCGAACCCCCCCGAGTGGGAGGGGTTTCGGAGGACGTGCCCAAAGTGGGCGGATCGTGGAGTTGACGGGTGGTTGACAGGAGGCGGCCAAGACAATGGCCGTTCAAAGAAGCTGGGCGGCCAAGTCGATGGCCTTCTTGAGGGACTGGACGGCCAACTATGTGGCCACTTTGAGGAATGATCGCCCAACTCTCTGGCCACCTTGGAATGACTGGGCGGCCAGGAGTCTGGCCTTCTGAGGGCCTGGGCGGCCAACTGTGTGGCCTTCCAGGTGGGTGAGGGCGGCCAACACCCTAGCCTTCTAGCAAGCTGGGCGGCCATCCTAGTGGCCTTCTAGGGGATGAGGGTGGCCAGCACCCTAGCCTTCTTGAGGTGTGGGCGGCCAACTATGTGGCCTACTAAATATCAGTGAAGTTGGATCCGCGAAGGGACATGGTGGAGTCTACCTAGACATGGATGAGACCTCACACTCTCAATCAACCAATAGAAAGTATCACTTCTATGGTGGCGAGACAAAGTCCACGGGATGTCCAAAATTAGGCATCTACACTTGTGACGGGCGTGTGCGTAGCCTGTCAGTACTCTGGTGGTTTCTTCTGAGAGTCTTACATCGAGTGACCATACCCACTAGTCGTAGCTTTCCTGCATACGTGTGTGCGTACCCACTCGGGAGTGGTGCAGAGCTTGTCCCGATTAGACGGTTTTTAGGCTAGTTACCGTAGAGCCCCTCGTCTTTGTAGCCTGAGTCTTGGCTGGGGGGAAAACCAGTTAGAGGACTCGACTTAGAGCGCATAGTCTGTGTGCGTACACGTGATTGGGGGCATCAGACCCGCACTGACGAGCGCGACCCCAACTAGTCCTTGTTTAGTGGTTACTTGTATGGTGTCTCAATTTCCGCTTGGGATGAGAAAGGAGACACCTGAGATGCGGACTAAGATGTCAGTGGACGCATACGGCCTTTCTTTTGGTGGGTAGTACTCCTATTACACTATATGAGTATCTTCGTGGTTCTTCGGGTGACTTTTGAGCATTTTTCCAAACTTTCATGTTGAGGGTTCTCGGTAGAGTTATCGAGGTTTCACCCGTACATAGTGTAGGGTTCATGATGGCGAGGTGGTGACTGTGCCTTGGACCATGTGGTCTTGGGACGGGCCTTCATGATGGAGTTGTCGTGGTGTTCCTCCTGGTGGCGTAGCAAGGGTTTTCCGTTGGTTCGGCGGTCCCCCGACTGTGGGATCGGGGTTTACTTTTCATGCTGTTAGGAGCAGCTTATAGAGCCGTGGTTCCATCGGCTACCATGTTTACTGTTCTAGTTATAGCTGTTCCTTCTGCCGTTCTTGTTATTGTTGTTGTTGTTCTTGTTAGCGTTGTTGTTTACTGCTATTGTTTTGTGGTGGGGATCCGCGGGACCCCTACTTAGCCAATGAGATGCGGCTCACCCGTGTCTTTTCAGGTGTTGTGGTTCCTCCTCGAGATTTGGAGGTGTAGTGTAAAGGTTTGTAGTTTCCAGCTCGCCAAAGTCGAGGGTGTACCCGACGTTAGAGTACGTTCCTTTTCCCTGTAGATTGCACTTTGTTGGACAAGACTTTGTAGTTAATTTATTAATTGAAAATGTAATTTTATTTCCTATTATTTAAATAGTTAATTTTATAATTATTGCCTGCATTATTTTAAATTTCAATGTACCTCCACACACCTTAATAACCCTTCCGAGCCCTCCGTCTCGTGGGTGGCGGGCTAGGATTCGAATGGTATCGGGTTATTCCTGGTATCCAGATCTTGGGTCATGACAGTTCTGGATAGCAAGTCCTCTCGACTGGGTTTTAACAGACTCTGGGAGTCTGTCGGTAATATCAGGAAGTGTTAGGTGCAAGGTGGGATCTTGAGGGGGGGATGAATAGATCCCTCTACAAAAATTATGCTCAATTAAAATCACACCTAACCCAATTCAGGTTAGAAGGAAACTAACACTTCAAACTAAGCAACCTGCTGATAGTCATATCTAGACATACGAGTAAACAAGGACTTCTTACAGCTACGCTCGAGTGTGGTATAATTCAAGTTAAAACAACTTACAAATCTAACTGTAAATGGACTAACCAAGCAGTGAGCTAAAAAAATTAATAAACCAAGTAAAACTACTTAGAGCGTCTAGCCGTTCACACTGAGAATGCATCAAGCCAATTAATCAGATATTGATTCATACAAAATAGCTCTCGAACACTTAGCACACAATGAGAATGTAGTGAAGAATCAACTCACACGCCAACCTATGAAGGGGTTAGAGGATAAGGAATGAACGCACAAGCCAAACCATAGTAGACCACGATTTTTAGGTGGTTCGGTCTGCTACCCACAGACCTACGTCCACCCCTCACTCAAACCGAGTAAGGCTTCCCCTTGCAAGTGCAAGACCGCAGACTCAGTCTCCAACAACCGCTGACTAATAGCTTGAAACCGAGGGAAATAAATCCCTCACCCTGAACTCGCTCCTCGCTAGACCAGACCCACTACCACTGGTAGTGGCCGGAGGAACCAATCCTCCCTTTCTTTGAAGACACACAGGGACCCATGCTCACCAACCTGATGAATACACCCTTGATTCTACCCCAGTATAATCAGTAACACTGCGCTAAGGTAGCACACTAGGAACCCACCTCGCACCCTAGTATACAAACCAGATCATGACTAGCTATGAACTGATCACAGCTCTGATCAGTGCAACAATGCACCACCAGAGAAATACAGAACGAACTGAATCAAAAGACAAAATGAAAAAAATAAATAAAAAAATAAACGGAATATAGCTCCTCTGGAGCAGGATAGTTCTGGATTTGATCCACAAACTAATGAACACAATGAATCTTCAATTAAGGCTCCGGCTGCACTCAAAAACTTCTCTTGAGCTGAACTCTCGATCTCTCTCTTCTCTTCTTCTTCTTCTTCTCACAATCTTCTCTCCCAGATGTTCTCTCTGATTCTTCCTCCCAATTTCTTCTTCGAACTTCACAGCTCTCTCTTTCTACAGCTCACTCTATTTCTTGTAGCTCTTCAGTCGCAACCGCCTCCTTCTCATGAAGAAGACATGTATATATAGAACAGAGAAAGCCAATTTATGAAATCATCTTTTCCAAAAATAATTCCCACCATTTTCATTTGTCCAGGTGTGATGGAGAGGATATTCAAATTGTTAAGCATCGATCAGAATGCTGCCAGGTGTCTTGGATCACACGCAAATGATTGGGGATCGATTCCACATGAATCCCTTGAGTTTTCAACGTGCAGAGCCATTTTTCACCCTTGGCAGTGTATTTTACACCCTTAACGGCTATTTGTCAGACGTATCTTACTGCTGAGAGCCGTCGCCTTAGCCAGTTTCTCCACTGCATTGAGCCATTGCCTTAGCTAGTTGTCACCACTAGTAGTTTATTTGTCGCCCTTAGAGTGCTATTTGTCACTATTATCACCCATTTGTCTGCCTTAACTACCATTTGTCTCTTGAACTCATCTGTTGTCAGCCTTGAAAGCTATTTGTTGACGTTCTGACCCATTTGTCACCCCTACAAGCTATTTGTCACCCTTGTGTGACTATTTGACACTCTTGAAGCCCATTCATCACCTCTATCAAAAGCTTCGATTTTTCTTTGCAAAACTACTCGTCGAGTCGACTCTACTTGCTCTTAGAGTCGACTCTTCTTCTAGCTTTTCTACTTATCAGCCCTTTTTCACCCGTCCAAGGTATTTGTCACCACTGATGAGTTATTTGTCACCACCAGTGTAATGCCTGAGAATTTTCTAGGACTTTTTGGAAAGAAATATAATTACTAAACATTTAAAGAGGTTTAAATGGGCTATTAAAAGAAATTTTGGGGCTAATTAAATCAATCTAAAAGCCTTATATTAACTGAAGGGCTAAGCCCAACTTAAATAGGCCCGAAGACCTTATTCCAAGACCTTTAGACCCAAGCCCATTAATAGAAATGTAAATTGGGTAATTTACAGATTTAAAATAGGATATATACACCAATTAGGTGGTAAATAAGAGATAATAAGAAAATCTGAATATTTCAGATTTAACGTCGAATGGCAGTCTATCGCAAGACCGCCATTTCATTTTAGCGGTCTAGACATGGCCGCTAATTCATTCTTATTCTGTAAGTAGAAGAAGCATGGAAAGCATGGATCTTTGGTGTCCAAATCCCCATGGATCGAAGTGTGTAGAAAAGTAAACATGTCTAGGACTCTTGGGGATCGATCCTATCCCTAATTCAGACTCCCAACTCGATCAAATCCTCAGCTCTAACTCAAAACCCTACAAATAGACCCCAACTTCGATCCATGCAAACCCTAATGTTGGCTAGCGTAATTCGAAGGCAAGGAGACATCTTCTCAGGTTAATTCTTTAGAAGCTTTTATTCTCCTTAGTTTTACTTAACTCCCCTCCAATTTTTGTGCTAGAAGACCCAGCCGTTGAAGAATTAGGGCATCTGCAAGTCGCTGGTTTGCTACAGGCTGCACAGGAACCAGTGCGCCGGTCTAGTGAAGATCAGGAGATTAGAAGCCCTAAACAAGGTTAGTTCACATTGTGTCTTTAAAACTTTTTGTTTCCCTTTCTATCTTCTACCTACCCTCCAATTTTCATGAATATAGGTCAAGATAATCAGAAGATAGAGGGGCAGGAAGTTGCTGGTTTGGCACAAGACGTGCAGGAACTTGAGCGATCTTCCAGTTAGAAATTCGAATTCTAAAGCTTGTCATAGATGTAGGCTATCTCGTGGATGGCTAGAATAATATGTCAGGAGTAAAAGCCCTATGCTTTCTCCTATTTTCATTGAGTATACATGGAGTATTTTACATTTTTCTATCACTACGCAACTAGGTTATCACAGCATGCATGAATCCTACCCCTAATAAGAAATTGATAATTTTGGCTTACTTCACGTAAACCCATGCATCTTCGTGGCTGGATTTTTATTATAGCATGTTTATCTTCCTATCTAGCATGTTTACATGCATGTATTTCCTTAGGATATGCCTTGCATACCCTAGTATACTTTTATCTGCTACAGCCAAGAAATGGTCTCCCTAAGACTGTCGAAATCCTTTTGCGGCCATGCGATAGACCACTAACACCTGTATGCGGTCCTCACCTGACCGCTATTCTCTTTCTGATCTCTACAACCTATTAACTCCAAACAGATTGCAGATTGACCCCATTATACATATGTTAAGCCTAGGTAATTAGGCCTTATTCCTAGCTGTGACTATACATTTACGAACATGGTTATATTGTGCACTAAACATGCTAGGTTTCATGTCTTTCATAAATACTTATTTTAAACTTATGCTATTTTCATGCCAAAACCCTTATAGTTTGTATTAAAGTTAATTCTACATGCTTCATAGACTTGTTTACGTGATGTTTTGATCGCTGTTTTACCACGATCCTTTCTCATCTATAGACTTTTCTTAATTACATGGTGTGTACCCCGATGCGTGGCCATTAGATACACTTTTGCACTTATAAGCACACCTCTTGGACTTGTGATCCTCTTCATTGGATATTCCTTCCATCGGACTAGGTGATCTTGTTTCAAGGCCTCCGTAAGTCTCCGCGAGCCTAGGATTCCCACTAGGACGCCGAGCTGGTTATACCCTCAAAGCCCAATTGTATAGAAAGTACTTACACTACCGGTGTTTTTCTGTGTCCTGGCTATTAGCAGTCTTTTCCATGACCGCTATATTCCAGAGTTTTCACTGCGTCGACCTTCTTTTCTTCATGCGTCGACTCCTCATATAAACGGTCCTTCTCTGACTGCATCTATCTAGAAACGGTCCTGGAAAGATCGCTTCTGTCCGGAAACGGTCTAGACTAGACCGTCTTATGCTTGAACTATGTTAACCCGAGGTTTGACCCAAGGGTTGATTTTCCTTAGTTCCTAGATGGTCTATTTATTATCTAGAACCTAACACCTTATTCCAAAGCTATGTAATAAATTCTGGAAGTTAAAGAATATGCCGTTATGCTATCGGATTCCTTCCGTGGCATGGCCTTGTCTGTCACGCCCCGAGCCTTTATTACAGCGGAAGACTCGCTCTAGGAATGCGAACAGCTGGTGCAATGCCCCGGATCTCTGCTGGATCCTTAGTGGGTCTTGTTGGATCTTTCGGATCTATTTCGGTAAGTTTCGGTTCGCTTTTGTAGCTTCCGAATTGAGCTTTACGAGCCGTGTGGGTTTTTCTCTCGTACTAGTTACGGAACCCTACGGTGAGTTTATTTGTCAGTTCATCAACTCGCTGATGCTACAGCGACGATGTACTCTTCGAGCCGGTCGTTTTGACTATTTTGGCGTAATTTTGTGATTTCGAGCCAAAAATCGGATTTTTCATAAATTAGGAAAATTCCTAATTTCTTTTCCTTTTTCTTTCCTTTGCTCTCTCCTCCCTTCTCATTCGCGTCGTCGCCTCTCTCTCTCCCATTTTCTCTCCTCTCGAGCTTCCTCGGCTCCGGCTGCAGACGGAGGACCTAGGGGCTAGTGCTGGGGATGCTGTGGAGCTGGTGGGGTGCGCGATGGGGCAAAGATGGAGTGGTTTTGGCGTGATCCCGAGCGGTAGATTCAAAGCCGGTGTTTGAGCTCGCAGTGCGGTTTTCGGTGCGATTTAGTCCCTTTGGGGCACGATTTCTTCGGTGGAGGTAGGGTGACGGATCCTCACTTCCTCCTGCTCATTTTCCCTGCCATTCCCACGTCGTTCGGCGTGGAAACAGCTGAGTTTGGGCTTGTTTTGCCTAAACCGTGATTTTCGGGTTTTGTAGGGTTTGCCAGAAAACGGCAACCATTTGCGGCGTAGTTAGTTTCAAATTGACCGCTGGGATGTCTAGATCCCATTCATGTTAGTTTTGTGTCGATCGGGTGTCATTCGAGGCCGGTAGGAGTCCGGGAACCTCAGTGACTCGTTTTGGGTCGATTTGCCTAAATCGCCCCGATCTCGCGTTTTAATGCTTGCATGTGGGATTTTTAGCCCCCAGATGTTATTTTTCATCATGTGCCTTTGTTTCCCCTGCGCTTCGGCATGAATGGGGCGTGGAACGGGCCGATTTGACGTTTCCACTGTTTTCCCGCCGTGGCCGGTGTAACGGTCATTCTAGGGACCGTCACGGTCTCTGACGGCCCTACGATAGACAGCCACAACGTCTGTTCATTTTAAGTTTTTTGTGGCTGTGGGAGTGTGACGACCCAGGGGTGGTGCGTCACATCCCTCTAACGCGTCCTGTTCCGTGCCTCACAGCTATTTTGTCGTTTTGTGTTTTTGTTAAGTTGGTTCCTCTGACGCACCTGCCCCGGTGGGTCAGGCTCACGTAACGCGCCTGCCCCAGGCCGTTACATTCTATTTTGACTGGATTTTGACCGGGTCAGTCGGCTCGTGTAGCGGCTGTGCCCCTGTGCGTCACAGCTGTGTAACGCGCCTACCCCAGGCCGTTACACTATGTTTGGTTGAGCTGGGTGGCTGTGTCTGTTGGTTCTAACGGCCCTGCCCCCGTGCGTCACAGTGGTGTAACGCGTCCGTTCTGGACCGTTACGTGCTGTTTGTCAGAGGTTTCAGACTTGGGTCTGTTGGCCCTGACGCGTCTGCTCCCGGGCTTTATGTTCGCGTAACGCGCCTGCCCTCGTGCGTTAGGTCGCTGTAACACGCCTGGCGTCGTGCGTTACGCTGTTCGCATTTTGGTTCTGAGCGTGTTGGCTCTGACGCGCCTGCCCTGGTGCGTCAGGCTCGTGTAACGCCCCTGTGGTGGTGTGTTACAGCCCTGTTGTGGTCGTGATGGCCGTTGGGTGGTTCGGTGTTTTCCCGTGTGTTGGGCAGTAGTAGGTTGGTGTCCTATGGTTGTGTTTGTGTGGCAATGGTCTTCTGGATCGGTCGGTTTAGATGACTGGGTGCGGTCTTTTCCTTGACTGCGATAGTTCTCTAACGACGCAATCTGGATTTGCCAATGCCCATGCTTCTGGTTGCGTGACGGCTGTTCTTTGACTGCTGGGTCTACCTAGCAGTTGAATGACGATCCGTTCTGCTAGAGCGTTGTTTTTGCCGTTTCGGTTTCTGCTTGTCTTGGCTTGGTCTTGTGGTTTGCCCGTGACCCATGGGTGTCTGTTGACGTCCTATGAGGGCAGTAACCATGATGGGACAGCCAGGAGTGCTCGTGCATGCCATGTTTTATGTCGGTGTTGTCTGGCTCCGGTCAACCGGGGGTTACCCAGGGGTTGACAGGTAGCTTTGTGTGTCTCGGCGGTTCTGTCCAGCTCGAGACATTGGTTCTGGATGCCTCGAGGTGTTATCTTACCTCGGTCCGTGTGTCCAGGTGTGTTGAGGGTCCTCGGTGTTCCCTCAGGTCTCTGTGAGTCATTTTCTGCGGAGCGTCATTTTCTCGTGGCTTAGGATTAGACCAATTATCGGCTTGTTCTGCTGCCAGTGACGATCCTGCCTTTGAGTCATCCGACTTAAGGATCGTTACGTCGTAGGTCTAGTTGCCTTGTCTTGAGTCTGTTGGTAGTCGTCTTGCTGCCTTGGTGCTTTGTGGTACCTGCGACAGTGTGTTTCGGCTGTCTGTACTCTAGCACTTGTGTTTCTGAGTCTCTGTGTCTTGTGAGCCTCCACTTGTTGTAGCCCTAAGGCCTTTGAGTTGTTGACCCGCCTACGGATGGCGGAGGGGTGTTCCCGACAAGCGGTTTGTAAGCTAGTTCCATGGGCTCCCAGCCAACGGTAACGTCCTACCGAGGGAGAAAACTAGCTAGAGAACCTGGCTTAGGCTAGAGCCAGTGTGTGCACACGTGGTCAGGGGCTGAGGACTTACGTCGATGGGCGTAGCCCTGACTAGTTACTTGTTCTATTCTTGCTGTTGTTCCTATTTGGTTCAGTGCGTGTCTGTGACTCTGCCATGGTTTCAGCGGTATCATAGGCGAGATACTTGTGGTGCAGCATAAGACGTCAGTGGACGCAGCTGGCTGTTCTTCTTGTGAGGAGGTGCTTCCGTCACGTGACACGTGACTCTCAACGTTTCTTGTGCGTCGTCACCTTCCCGACTTAGCCCTCTCGTGGCCCTACTTAAGGTCGGTGTGGCGTTGTGTGCACGACGTTCTAGTCGTGTGTGCAGTCGTGTCTGTCTGTCGTTTGTCTAAATCTTTTCTAGACTTTTTGTCTATCTGTGCAGGTCTTCGTCTTAGGCCTGGCGTCGTGTCGGCAGATCGGTGACTCCTCACTATGTCAGATCAGAGTTGCCCTTCTGTTGCTGCTTGGAGTAGTTTAGGGAGCCGAGTTCTTCTCGGTGGCCGTATTCCGAGTTTTACGGCCTCACTTTTCCCTTTTCTTTTAGCTTCCCTTGCTCTTAGCTTGTTCCCTACTCCTGTTGTTCCCGTTCTTTTTTACAGCTTAGTTGTGTAGCTTTTCCTACTTTGCTACACCTGCTGTTTTTACTGTTGATTCCTGTTCCATGTTCTGCGTGTTTTAGTGGGGATTCGCGTGACCCCTACTGAGCCTCTGTTTGGAGACTCACCCCTGCTTTTCAGGTGGGCGTCATCTCTGTTCGTGCTTCCTGGTGCAGCGCGTTCGTAGCTGCCAACGATACCTATGTCGGGTTTCCCCCGACCTCGGTGTACGTTCTTTTCCTGTGGCCTGTACTTGTCTTTAATTTGTTGGGCTGGACTCTAGTATAATTGTTAAATTGAAACTATTAATTAAAAAGTAATTTTATTTTTGCTACTTTAGCAAACCGATCTAATGAAATTTAATTGCTTACTGTACTATCTCTGTGGCTTCAATGTACTCTACACACACCTTTTTCCCTTCAGAGCTTTACCACTCTTGGGAGGCCTCGCGGGTTCCAAGTTGTATCACTTGTATTCGGTAGTCCTATCGAGTATACCTGGTATCCGGGTCGCCACAGCTTGGTATCAGAGCAGTGTTCTGAGATGTTCGGAGTTCTTTTCTGAGCTATCAGGGCATTGTTGTGTGAAGTACATGGGAATCTGAGATACTGCAGTATCTAGAGTCCTTAAAGTCCAGTGAAGGCTTTTGCTGGCTTAGGTGTTGCGATGATTTCTCGCGTTGTTTTCTCCGTGTGTTGTTCAGGTTGTTGTTGACCTTTGGCCTTGGTCTGATGACTGTACACGTTCTCACGTTGTTTTTGTCATCCCGGCTTGAGTTTGTTCAGCTCCTGATGTGTCTCGCTTCTATTGAAGTGCTCGATTTGATTCCGTGGTTGAGAAGTTGCTCAGGCAAGCTAGGATTTTCCCTTCCTGGTGAGCTTTTGTGGTTGAGCTTATTGCTTCTTGTTCCTTCTGGTGGAATCTTTTCGAGGTTTGCCTTGGAATTGATGTCTTAGTGATGCTTTTGTCCTGTGTCTGCTTAAGTGCGGACAGTGTTTATTCTGAGCCTGATCTGCTCTTTGCTATACGGTTGCTTGGCTTTGGACTCCATTATGGTGTTAAGAGCTGTTGTGCACCGTGTTTGTCGTGCCGTGTCCAGGGGCCGATGTATTGTGAAGGCTCATTTACCATTTTCAGGACGTGAAGGTAAGCTGAGATTAGCATTTTCCTTGGGCTTTGTGCTGAAGCTGGTACTCCTCTTCTTTACACTTAGGCTTCTTGCGATCGGTTATTCCCCAGATCGGTACTCTTGGCGTGTTACGTTGCGATTTTCAAGAGTTGCGATGGAGCTGAGTGTGTGTTGAGATGCGGCTATCGAGGTCTTTTTCGGTGCCTGCGTGCGTTGTTGAGTGTGCAGCGGAAGTGTGTGGGTTGGCTACCCTTTGGTCGAGGATCTTTTCGTAAGGTTCTGGCTGGTTGAGAGGTTTGTTCTTTCTCGATGTGACTTCATCTTGGCTTCCTGTGCCTTGATGTTGCCTGTTGTCGTGCTGTTGCTGGAGTCATTCTGGTGCTAGCATTGGCATTTGCAAATATTGGGGAATATGTCGGCATTCCTTGATGATTGAGTACCCTCTGTTCTGCATTCCTTCTCTTGGGTGTTGTGCTCTTGAGGCGTGATCGTGGTCCTTGAGGTGCGTTCCCTGAGATTGTCATTTCTCGTTGTCGTGGGTCTTTTCTTGGAGAGCGGTCTGATGCGTGACCCGTCCCTTGTGGTCGTGTGTTCAACTGTTCTTGTGTCTTGATGTGACCCTGCTTGCAGTTATGTTCCGCGGTTCTGTGTTCTGTACGGAACCAGGAATCCTGCAGGTGCTATTTGTTGTCGTTTTATCATCGTTTCTCTATGATTTTATGTCTCTGCCGTGGACCGTGACCTTGTCAGTTAGCTTGCTGTGCTCCCTTTCCTTGGTAGAGTTAGCTTGCGACTCGATCAGACGTAGTATCTGAGTGAGTGATGACTTGATTATGTTTCTGGTCCGGTGCTGTTGTCGTTGGCGTCCTATGTGCCAGGTGTTCTCTGTCACCTTGGGCACTAGCGCCGATGATGTGGTCAAGCTGTTAGCTGAGAGGACTGTGTCTCCTCGTGTAAGCTGCTGCTTGCCGTGTTATCGTTGTGTTTCTCGGTATCGGTTGTCTGTTGTTGTGGCAGTCGTGTCTTCATTTCTGGTGAGACGTAAGCGACGTTGCCTTGTTTCGGAGGTGTCAGACTTGTGTCCACTTATGTCATGCTCGATCCATAGCATGTGCTCGAGATTGTAGTCTGACGGTGTTCCTCTGAGCCGTGTTTCTTGAGATTTGTGTCGTTTTCATTGTGGTGTTGTCGGGTTGTTCTTCCCTGCTTACCATTGCTAGTCCTTAAATTTCGAGGATGAAATTTCTTAAAGGAGGGGATGATGTAATGCCCCGGATCTCTGCTGGATCCTTAGTGGGTCTTGTTGGATCTTTCGGATCTGTTTCGGTGAGTTTCGGTTCACTTTTGTAGCTTCCGAATTGAGCTTTACGAGCCGTGTGGATTTTTCTCTCGTACTAGTTACGAAACCCTACGGTGAGTTTATTTGTTAGTTCATCAACTTGCGAATGCTACAGTGACGATGTACTCTTCGAGTCGGTCGTTTTGACTATTTTTGCGTATTTTTCTGAGTTCGGGCCAAAAATTGGATTTTTCAGAAATTAGGAAAATTCTTAATTTCTCTTCCTTTTTCTTTCCTTTTCTCTCTCCTCCCTTCTCATTCGCGTCGCCGCCTCTCTCTCTCTCCTATTTTCTCACCTCTCGAGCTTCCTCGGCTCCGACTGCAGACGGAGGACCTAGGGGCGAGTGCTGGGGATGCTGTGGAGCTGGTTGGGTGCGCGACGGGGCGAAGATGGAGTGGTTTTGGCGCGATCCCGAACGGTGGATTCAAAGCCGTCGTTTGAGCTCGCGGTGCGGTTTTCGGTGCGGTTTACGGTGCGGTTTAGTCCCTTCGGTGCACGGTTTCTTCGGTGGAGGTAGGGTGACGGATCCTCACTTCCTCCTGCTCGTTTTCCCTGCCATTGCACATCGTTCGGCGTGGAAACGGTTGTGTTTGGGCTTATTTTGTCTAAACCGTGATTTTCAGGTTTTGTAGGGTTTGCCGGAAAACGGCAACCATTTGCGGCATAGTTAGTTTCAAATTGACCGCAAGGATGTCTGGATCCCATTCATATTAGTTTCGTGTCGATCGGGTGTCATTCGAGGCCGGTAGGAGTCCGGGAACCTCGGTGACTCGTTTTGGGTCAATTTGCCTAAATCACCCCGATCTCACGTTTTAATGCTTGCATGTGGGCTTTTTAGCCCCCAGATGTTGTTTTTCATTGTGTGCCTTTGTTTCCCCTGCGCTTCGGCGTGAATGGGGCGTGGAACGGGCCGATTTGGCGTTTCCACTATTTTCCCGCCGTGGTCGGTGTAGCGGTCGTTCCAGGGACCGTCACGATCTCTGATGGCCCTATGATAGACCGCTATAGCGTCTGTTCATTTTAAGTTTTTCGTGGCTGTGGGAGTGTGACGGCCCAGGGGTGGTGCGTCACATCCCTCTGACGCGTCCGGTTCCGTGCGTTACAGCTATTTTGTCATTTTGTGTTTTGGTTAAGTTGGTTCCTCTAACGCACCTGCCCTAGTGCGTCAGGCTCGCGTAACGCGCCTGCCCCAGGCCGTTACGTTCTGTTTTGACCAGATTTTGACCAGGTCAGTCGGTTCGTGTAGCGGCTGTGCCCCTGTGCGTCACAACTGTGTAACACACCTACCACAGGCCGTTACACTCTGTTTGGTTGAGCTGGGTGGCTGTGTCTGTTGGTTCTACTAGCCCTGCCCCCGTGCGTCACAGTGGTGTAACACGTCCGTTCTGGACCGTTACGTGCTGTTTGTCTGAGGTTTTAGACTTGGGTCTGTTGGCCCTGACGCGTCTGCTCCCGTGCGTTAGGTTCGCGTAACGCACCTGCCCTCGTGCGTTAGGTCGCTGTAACGCGCCTAGCGTCGTGCGTTGCACTGTTCACGTTTTGGTTTTGAGCGTGTTGGCTCTGACGCGCCTACCCTGGTGCGTCAGGCTTGTGTAACGCCCCTGTGGTGGTGCGTTACAGCCCTATTGTGGTCGTGATGGCCGTTGGGTGGTTCGATGTTTGCCCGTGTGTTGGGCTGTCGTAGGTTGGTGTCCTAGGGTTGTGTTTGTGTGGCACTGGTCTTCTGGATCGGTCGATTTAGATGACTAGGCGCGGTCTTTTCCTTGACTGCGACAGTTCTCTAACGATGCAATCTGGAATTGCCAATGCCCTTGCTTCTGGTTGCGTGACGGCTATTCTTTGACAGTTGGGTCTGCCTAGCGGTTGAATGACGGTCCGTTCTGCAAGAGCGTTGTTTTTTCCGTTTCGATTTCTGCTTGTCTTGGCTTGGTCTTGTGGTTTACCCATGACCCGTGGGTGTCTGTTGACGTCCTATGAGGGCAGTGACCATGATGGGACAGCCAGGAGTGCTCGTGCATGACGTGTTTTGTGTCGGTGTTGTCTAGCTCCGGCCAACCGAGGGTTACCCAGGGGTTGACAGGTAGCTTTGTGTGTCTCGGTGATTCTTTCCAACTCGAGACATTGGTTTTGGATGCCTCGAGATGTTGTCTTACCTCGGTATGTGTGTCCAGGTGTGCTGAGGGTCCTCGGTGCTCCCTCAAGTCTCCGTGAGTCATTTTCTACGGAGCGTCATTTTCTCGTGGCTTAGGATTAGACCGATTGGCGGCTTGTTCTGCTGCTAGTGACGATCTTGCCTTTGAGTCGTCCGACTCAAGGATCGTTACGTCGTAGGTCTAGTTGGCTTGTCCTGAGTCTATTGGCAGTCGTCTTGCTGCCTTGGTGCTTTGTGGTACGTACGATAGTGTGTTTCGGCTGTCTGTACTCTAGCACTTGTGTTTCTGAGTCTCTGTGTCTTGTAAGCCTCCACTTGTTATAGCCCTAAGCCCTTCGAGTTGCCGACCCGCCTGCGGATGGCGGAGGGGTGTTCCCGACAAGCAGTTTGTAAGCTAGTTCCGTGGGCTCCCAGCCAACGGTAGCGTCCTACCGAGGGAGAAAACTAGCTAGAGAAACTGGCTTAGGCTAGAGCCAGCGTGTGCACACGTGGTCAGGGGCTGAGGACTTACGTCGACGGGCGTAGCCCTGACTAGTTACTTGTTCTGTTGTTGCTGTTGTTCCTGTTTGGTTCAGCGCGTGTCTGCGACTCTGCCGTGGTTTCAGCGGTATCGTAGGCGAGACACTTGTGGAGCAGCATAAGACGTCAGTGGACGCAGCTGGCTGTTCTTCTTGTGAGGAGGTGCTTCCGTCACGTGACACGTGACTCTCGGCGTTTCTTGTGCGTCGTGACCTTCCCGAGTTAGCCCTCTCGTGGCCCTACTCGAGGTCGGTGTGGCGTTGTGTGCACGACGTTCTAGTCGTGTGTGCCGTCGTGTCTGTCTGTTGTTTGTCTAGGTCTTTTCTAGACTTTTTGTCTGTCCGTGCAGGTCTTCGTCTTAGGCCTGGCATCGTGTCGGCAGATCGGTGACTCCTGACTATGTCAGATCAGAGTCGCCCTTCTGTTGCTGCTTGGAGTAGTTTAGGGAGCTGAGTTATTCTCGGTGGCCATATTCCAAGTTTTGCGGCCTCACTTTTCCCTTTTCTTTTAGCTTCCCTTGCTCTTAGCTTGTTCCCTACTCCTGTTGTTCCTGTTCTTTTTACAGCTTAGTAGTGTAGCTTTTCCTGCTTTGCTACACCTGCTGTTTTTACTGTTGCTTCCTATTCCGTGTTCTGCGTGTTTCAGTGGCGATTCGCGTGACCCCTACTGAGCCTCTGTTTGGAGACTCACTCCTGCTTTTCAGGTGGGCGTCGTCTCTGTTCGTGCTTCCTGGTGCGGCGCGTTCATGGCTGCCAGCGGTACCTGCGTCGGGTTTCCCCCGACCTCGGTGTACGTTCTTTTCCTGTGGCCTGTACTTATCTTTAATTTGTTGGGCTGGACTCTGGTATAATTGTTAAATTGAAACTGTTAATTAAAAAGTAATTTTATTTCTGCTACTTTAGCAAACAGATCTAATGAAATTTAATTACTTACTGTACTATCTCTGTGGCTTCAATGTACTCTACACATACCTTTTTCCCTTCGGAGCTTTACCGCTCTTGGGAGGCCTCGCGGGTTCCAAGTGGTATCACGTGTATTCGGTAGTCCTACCGGGTATACCTGGTATCCGAGATCTGGGTCGCCACAGCTGGCATGGTAAGTCTGTTGTAAGAAAGAACGATCAGAGCGCAAGACAATCACACATAAGAATAATGCAATTGCCCAATGATTAACTCAAACTCCAACTTTTATTTCATTAATAATCAAATATTCAAATACAACCACTAATTCACTCTTTCATCGTACTAGACTCAAGAATAAGAAAAATTACATAGACTCAATCTAAACAATATAGACTTCCTAAGTCTTCGCTCATTCTTCATTCACTCTCGGATCCGCTACTTGAATACTCCGAATCCGAACCCGACTCACTTCCATCTCCTGAAAAGATTGGAAATAGGTAATGAGCACACTTGCCCAGTAGGTATCTTCGCATCAACATGATTAGTATTATTAAAGTGATTAACTTTTTAGCTCTAGAAGAATAAGGTAAAATCATGTGAAATGCGATCAATCATGTGAATAACCAAAGTAACAGAGATGATAGAATGAACAAGTAAGAACGAGCAAGAATGTCACAAGAACATGATATGGCCTTTCATGAACAAGAGTGTAACGAGAATGTACTAGCAATACCACGTAGTCATCATCCAAACATCTTTTACTTATGAGCAAGTATTTGGTGAATTTCTGTGGAATATCATGTAACAAGGAAGAAAGTCATGTACACGTATTTTTCACGATTCCGTGGATTTTCACTTATTTATAGAGAAAGTACTCCCATTGTAATGCGATGCCAGTAGCATGATACCCCATGATTTATAATAGTATGTTTCCGGCAATCAGCAGAGGGGACTAGCATAGAGCCCTTGAACACAATCAGTGCTCGATCGCATCTTCAAGTATAAATCAAACTATTTCCACGTTTCAAGTAATAAAATATGGCCAAGAATATACAATTCCAATAAGTTCATGATAATGATAATTCAATTGAATGAATGCTTCAATGAAGAAATGCGAGGTCAAGAATGACTTAAAACAACGTTATGCTTATGGAAATAATTCGACAGCATAATAGTACATTTCTTAACTTTCATAATTTAAATTAAGTTTCTTTAGATAATATTACAAGTCCTAGACTATCAATAATCCATCTAGGAACTTTAGAATATTAACCCTTTGGTCAAACTTTGGTTAATGTACTCAAGAACTGTGACGGTCTTATACTGGGCCGTTACATAACGTGACGCTCCAGTATCAGACCGTTACAATGATCTGAATCTTGAAACAAAGAAATTGGACTCAATACAATGTGACGGTCGTTTATTGGGCAGTTAGATGAGCCTGACGGTCCAACATTGATCCGTTACATATCCAAAAACCAAAAACCATCGATAGTGTTTTCTAATGATTGGGCTTTCATGGTACAACCTACTCGGCGTCCTAGTGGGAATCCCAGACTCGCAGAGAATTACGGAGGCCTTGAAATAAGATTTCCTAGTCCATTGGAAGGAATATCCAATAGAGAGGTCCTCATGTTCTAGAATATGTTCCTATAGTGCAAAGTGTAAACTAATGGCCATATACCGAAATATGTGCCATGTACTTAAAGAAAATGACTCTATAGATAGGAAAGACTGTGAAACGATATTAAACTCCGTCAATACATCGTTTGAAATCATACTTTAAGTACAAACTATTAGCCTCAATTTGGCATAGAGTTAGGTTAGAGGTGAGTTAACTCAATCTGATTAAAATAGTCTGGAGTTAATCTATTTTTAATTTGATAGGAGGGTAGTTAATCTGATAATAAAGAGGTGGGTTAATCTACTTTTAATCTAGTGTGATTTGATAAGTAGTAAGTTAATCATGTAATGATGACAAATAAAATATTATATTTATATATCTTTTTAATTTATTTTAATCTTAAATTATTTTACTATAAATTATAAATTAAATATATCATAAAAATAAAAATATTTTTGATAAATACCATCATCATTATTATTTATAAAAAACATCAATAATATCACTAATAAAAATTTAAAAGTCTAAAACAACATTAATTACGAATTTGAAAAGGTCTAAAAAATTGAAAAAATCGAAAAAAATAATAATCCCCATGATCTTCGAAAAATGCACAACACGTCTATAACGTTCCGGAGCGAGAAAATACAGCAGTTCGTCCTACACGGGGTTCCGTTCCGCAGGCTAATCAATCAAAAATTCGAGTAAACCGTAAAACGTACTCTAGAGCCCACGAAAGCGATCTGAAACCCACGAATCCTGATATGAAAAATATCTAAAAAATCCGAGACGTCACAATCTATATGATAAATATATTTTTATAATTATAATTTTTTAATAAATATATAGAATATAAAATACATAAAAATATATTAAGATTTGAAAAAACTATAAAATATAAAATATAAAAAAAATCATCCCCACGATTCTCAAAAAATGCACAACACGCCTATAATGTTCCGGAGCTGAAAAATACAGTGATTCGTCCTACACGGGGTTCCGCATGCTAATCAGCCAAAAATTCGAGTAAACTCTAAAACGCACTCCGGAGTCTACGAAAGTGATCTGAAACCTACGGATCCTGACATGAAAACTATCCAAAAAATTCGAAACGTCACATTCTATATGATAAAAATAAAATCATAAAAATAAAAATATTTTTGATAAATAACATCAATAATATCACTAATTAAAATTTAAAAGTAAAAAATAGCATTAATTACGAGTTTATATTATTCTTCATCTTTAAATTTTTTTTCTTAATGTTTATATATTTTTAATATATTCTATAAATATAATACATCGTGAAAATATTTTTATATAAATAATATTATTAATCTCACTAATTAAAATTTAAAAATCACAAATATTTTTAAATGCTACTATTCATCTTAATATCTTTATTTTTAACTTTTATAAATACTTTAAGGAAATTTTGCATGATAATTATATTATTATAATAATAAATTTTATGATAAAAACTATCACTAATACTTTTAACTAAAATTTAGATATGATAAAAGTTATAATAATTTAACGTGAAAGGTAAACAAATATGAGAGATATATAGTGAGAGAGAGAAGTTTAAAGTAGCAAATGTATTAAATGACATTGAATGAGAGTGGTAGAGTTGGGTTAAAGGCTGCCGAAGGTGAGAAAGTGGATTTAATAATCCAGGGTTAGCCCTGGATTACCCCCGTTTCTGACCCGATTAACATAAATCCTATATAAAAGCATGTTGAGTGTTATCTCTGGGTTAACTTCCGGTTAAGCCAGAGGTAACTCTAAACCAAAGTGAGGCTTAGAGTTTAGCCAATGAAATTAACATAACTCAAAATAATTTAAAATGCTTGTAATCATGCAATTCCTATCATAAACTCAAGGTCATGATATCAGGTCAAAACTTAGATAACTAGGCTTATTTATAAATAGACTTGACTAATTTTCATTCCGTCTTGAGATGACAGAAAATAATGTTCTAACGGTCTAGCATAGGCGCGTTACAGCCCGTGTGACGGTTTGTCGAGGGGCCGTTATAGTATTGTAACGCTCCTGCTATAGTGCATCAGAGACAACAGAACAATTTAAACACAACAGAGAGTGTGACGAGTTATCGTAAAGCCATTACAGTCATGTGACGGTCCTACCCTAATCCGTCAGAGCTTCTGCTGAGAGTAAAGATAAGGAACTATGTCCATGCAAGAAGAATCATAATCACTAGCTAGTCTAGTCATGATAAACGAAGTAAAGGCCAGATACATGCATAGGTTGCAGTGAATGATCAAGATGGTATCTTTTATCTTTGGTTAAGCTAAAGGTATGCATGTATACATGAACTTACTAAAACATGAAATTCCTATTCTATAATACATGAAATCAAGTTAAATCAGAGGGTTTTTATCCCTAACGAGATCTTTTTGTTGTTCATGAGATGACCTACCTCTTAACTGGGCTTTACACTTCTAATTTGGTCTTCAAGATACGCCTTAGCTCTTCCCTTCCTGAGATTTTTCAGCAACTTCACGTCACTCTAACTCTTCAGTCTCTTTACCTAAGGACGTGAAATGTGGAGGTTAGGAAGATGAAACTATTAGGAACAAAAAGTTCTAAAGCATCTAACTCTAATTACCTCGTTTAGTTTCTCTAATTTCCTGATCTTCAGCACCCCGTTGTACAGTTTCCTAGGTTGGCATGATGAAACCAGTAACTTTAGAAGATCCTAACTCCTTGGATACTCGACCTCCTATCATGAAATTTTGAGAGTAGTTAGTCTAAAGTATTAAGAAAAAAATACTCTAAAGAACTTACCCGAGATTCTATCTCCTTACCTTGTTTCTTCACGAGCCAAAAGTAAGGGTCGCTCAGTTCAGAACTGGGTCCTATTTATAGATTGTTTGCTAGGGTTTGAGGATTAGATCGATTCTTGAGTCCTTAGTTCACCAAAACCTGATCCCTAAGAGTCCCTAGTAACCTTACACATCCTTCTAATTAGGTCCCTAGTAGATAGGATCCCAAAGTTCCAATCTTTTTACAAGTTCTTCAACTTACGGAATCAGCAGGGTGTAACGGTCGTGTCTAGGTGCGTTACACCATTATAGCGGTCGCCCGATATACCGTTACATCCAACGTGTGCAGAGTTTCAATTTAATAAAACTCTTTTATTCATTTTTTCTATAAAATTTTCTATAAAAATAGTATTTATCTTTAAAATTCATGAATAGGCTAAGTAACCTTCTAGAATATGGGCCAAACTTAATGGGCTAGGTCCTTAAACCTTTTGGGTCTTACTTAAATAGGTTAGATTAATTGTTTAACATAATTGGGCCTCATAAATGGCTTATTAATTCATTAATCTATTTATCCCTTATAAATTCCTGATAAATTCCAAAAAATTCCATAAATAATCCAAAAATTATTTATATAAATTTTGGGGCACTACACCCTCCCCCACTTAGAAGAATTTGGTCCCCAAATTTAATACATGGATCATGGAGAGTGTACTTACAATTAAATAATTCTGGGAATCTTTTTCGCATAGCTTCTTCGATTTCCCATGTTGCTTCATATGGCCATATTTTCTTCCATTGAATCTTGACCATAGGAATAGCTTTATTCCTTAGTTGATGCACTTCTCGTTCCAGAATCTTTATTGGTGTTTGCTCGTACGTCATGTCCTTCTGAATTTCCAAATTATCATAGGTGATAACATGGTCAGGATAGTATACATACTTTTTCAGCATAGATACGTGAAATACGTCGTGAACTCCTGCTAATTATGGAGGTAAAGCCAGTCTATAAGCCACTTCACCGACCCTTTCGAGAATTTCAAATGGGCCAATGAACCTTGGAGTTAGCTTGCCTTTGATGTCAAATCTTCGAATACCACGACCCGGAGAAACCTTCAGATATATGTGAAAATCTTCGAATACCACTACTCGGAGAAACCTAAGGACGTGAAATGTGGAGGTTAGGAAGATGAAACTATTGGGAACAAAAAGTTCTAAAGCATCTAACTCTAATTACCTCGTTTAGTTTCTCTAATGTCCTGATCTTCAGCACCCCGTTGCACAGTTTCCTAGGTTGGCATGATGAAACCAGCAACTTTAGAAGATCCTAACTCCTTGGATACTCGATCTCCTATCATGAAATTTTGAGAGTAGTTAGTCTAAAGTATTAAGAAAAAAATACTCTAAAGAACTTACCCGAGATTCTATATCCATACCTTGTTTCTTCACGAGCCAAAAGTAAGGGTCGCTCAGTTCAGAACTGGGTCCTATTTATAGATTTTTTGCTAGGGTTTGAGGATTAGATCGATTCTTGAGTCTTTAGTTCACCAAAACCTATTCCCTAAGAGTCCCTAGTAACCTTACACATCCTTCTAATTAGGTCCCTAGTAGATAGGATCCCAAAGTTCCAATCTTTTTACAATTTCTTCAACTTACGGAATCAGCAGGGTGTAACGGTCGTGTCTAGGTGCGTTACACCATTGTAACGGTCGCCCGATAGACCGTTACATCCAACGTGTGCAGAGTTTCAATTTAATAAAACTCTTTTATTCATTTTTTCTATAAAATTTTCTATAAAAATAGTATTTATCTTTAAAATTCATGAATAGGCTAAGTAACCTTCTAGAATATGGGCCAAACTTAATGGGCTAGGTCCTTAAACCTTTTGGGTCTTACTTAAATAGGTTAGATTAATTGTTTAACATAATTGGGCCTCATAAATGGCTTATTAATTCATTAATCTATTTAGCCCTTATAAATTCCTGATAAATTCTAAAAAATTCCATAAATAATCTAAAAATTATTTATATAAATTTTGGGGCACTACACCCTCCCCCACTTAGAAGAATTTGGTCCCCAAATTTAATACATGGATCATGGAGAGTGTACTTACAATTAAATAATTCTGGGAATCTTTTTCGCATAGCTTCTTCGATTTCCCATGTTGCTTCATATGGCCATGTTTTCTTCCATTGAATCTTGACCATAGGAATAGCTTTATTCCTTAGTTGATGCACTTCTCGTTCCAGAATCTTTATTGGTGTTTGCTCGTACATCATGTCCTTCTGAATTTCCAATTATCATAGGTGATAACATGGTCAGGATAATATACATACTTTTTCAGCATAGATACGTGAAATACGTCGTGAACTCCTGCTAATTGTGGAGGTAAAGCCAGTCTATAAGCCACTTCACCGACCCTTTCGAGAATTTCAAATAGACCAATGAACCTTGGAGTTAGCTTGCCTTTGATGTCAAATCTTCGAATACCATGACCCGGAGAAACCTTCAGATATACATGATCTCCAACCTGAAACTCCAAGTCGTAACTTCAATTATCAACATAAGACTTTTATCTATCTTGTGCCATCTGCAGTCTTTCTCGTATGAGCTTAATTTTCTCTGTAGAATCCCTAATAAGGTCGGGGTCTAAAAATTGCCTTTCCCCTATTTCATTCCAACAGATAGGTGATCTACAGCTTTTTTCATATAACGCTTCAAAAGGTGTCATTTGTATGCTGGCTTGATAACTGTTGTTATATACAAATTCTACCAGAGGCAAGTGATCATGCCAACTTCCTCCAAAATCGATAACACAAGCTCTGAGCATATCTTCTACTACTTGATTTGTTCTTTCCGTCTGACCATCAGTTTGAGGATGAAAGGCTGTGCTAAAGTTCAATCTAGTCCCTAGTGAATATTGTAGGCCCTTCCAGAATTGTGATGTGAATCGAGGATCTCTATCAGATATAATAGTGATAGGGACACTATGTAGCTTGACAATTTCCTTTATGTATAAGGCTACCAGAATATCCACAGACCATCGACTTTTTATTTGTAGAAAATGTGTAAATTTAGTTAATCGATCTATGATCACCCATATACCATCGTGTCCCCCTCTGGTCTTAGGTAAACCCATGATGAAATCCATCCCTATACTCTCCCATTTCCATTCGAGAATATTCAAAGGATGTAATTTACCTACGGGTCTAAAATGTTCTGCTTTTACTTGTTGACATGTGAGACAGTGCGACACGAAATCAGCTATTTCCCTCTTCATATTGGGCCACCAGAAGTTTCTTTTGAGATCTTGATACATTTTTATACCACCAGGATGAATGGTGTACTTAGACTTATGTGCTTCTTCTAGGATCAATTTCTTTGTATCCTCGTGATCCGGTACACACACTCGGCCCTTAAATAGTAATCTTCCGTCATTAGAAACAGAGAAATTCGGCATCTGATCTTTGTTATCTTTAATCTCTAGTAAAGCAGGATCATCATTTTACAACTTGACCAGATCCTCTATTAATGTTGGTTGAGCTCAGATATTAGCCATGACGCAATCCTCTTCCTTTGTGTCAATATCTAGATTCAACTGAGCAAATTGAGGAATAAGATTAGTCCCACTAATCATAAGACTTGATAGCATTCCCATTGGTTTTCTACTGAGTGCATCTGCTACAGCATTCGCCTTGCTAGGATGATATTGAATAGCAAAATCAAAGTCTTTGAGATATTCTAACCATCTCCTCTGCCTCATATTTAGCACTTTTTGAGAGAATAAGTATTTCAAGCTCTTGTGGTCCGAGTAGACCTTGAACTTTTCTCCATAGAGATAATGATGCCAAATTTTTAAGGTGAAAATAACTGCTGCCAATTCTAAATCATGCACGGGGTAATTTTCCTCGTGACGTTTCAATCGTCTTGAAGAATAACATATTACCTTTCCATTCAGCATGAGGACACATCCTAAGTCAATACCAGACACATCCGTATATACTTCGAATCCACCACCTTCCACTAGTAGTGATAGAATAGGAGCCGTAGTAAGATGGTTCTTAAGAGTTTGAAAACTCTGTTCATATTCCATGGACCAAACAAAAGGATTTTCTTTTCTTGTGAGTCTTGTTAAAGGAACTGCAATCTTTGAGAAGTCCTTAATGAACCTTCTATAGTAACCAGCTAAACCCAGAAAGCTGCGTACTTCTGATACAGTCGTTGTCCAGCTCCAATTTTTGACAGCTTCCACTTTCGAAGGATCCACAATGATACCTTCCTTGGAAATAATGTGACCTAGGAATGAAACTTCCTTAAGTCAGAATTCACATTTGTTAAGCTTTGCATAAAGTTTATGTTCTCTAAGTATTTGCAGAGCTATCCTCAGATGTTCTTCATGTTCCTCTTTTGTCTTGGAGTATATCAAGATGTCATCAATGAAGACGACGATGAACTGGTCCAGATATGGTTGGAAAACATTGTTCATAAGTTACATAAATGCTGCTAGGGCATTAGTTAACCCAAACGGTATTACCACGAATTCATAGTGGCCATAACGACTCCGAAAAGCTGATTTATAGATGTCTTCTTCTTTAATTCTAAGCTGATGATAACCTGATCTGAGGTCAATCTTGGAGAAATACTCTGCTCCCGATAGTTGATCATAGAGATCATCAATACGCGGCAACGGATACTTGTTTTTGATTGTAAGTTGATTCAGCCGCCGGTAGTCGATGCATAGCCTAAGAGAGCCATCCTTCTTCTTGACAAATAGCACCGGTGCACCCCAAGGGTATGTGCTAGGTCTAATGAAACCCTTGTCTAGTAGTTCCTGCAACTGCCTTTTTAGTTCCTTGAGTTCTGTGGGGGACATCCTGTAAGGGGCTATAGAAACATGTGCTGCTCCTAGAATTAGTTCGATAATGAAGTTCACTTCCCTCTCGGGTGGTAAACTGGGTAATTCAGATCGGAATACATTGGGGAATTCATTTACAGTGGGAATGTCTGCTAGGATAATCTCCTTGGATTCGGTAACAATGACAGAAGCAAGAAAAACTTCACATCCTTACGAGATAAGTTTGCAAGCGTGAAGAGAAGATATGATAGTGGGGTGTTTCTTGTATTTAATGCCAAGGAAAGAGAATATTGGATGACCTGATTTTTGGAAGGAAATGATCCTATTTCGGCAGTTAATATCAGCATCATGGTCTACAAGCCAATCTACCCCTAAAATGGCATCATAACCTTTCATATCAAGGCATACTAAGTTTGCGGGGAGATTGTGAACTTCCACTATCACCTCACTATCACGGTAATACTCGGTAAGCTTTGCTCCATAACCTAGAGGTGTGGTTATAGCAAGATGTGAAGGTAGGGGTACTAATGCAAATGGTAATATTTTGGCAAATGTAGTGGAGATAAAAGAATGAGAGGCACCAGTATCAAATAGCACAAATGCAGGATGAGAACAAATTAGAAGAGTACTTTCCATAAGTCCACCATCCCTGGGTGCTTCATCTTCTTCTAGAACGGCGTTGAGGTGAGCCTGCCTCCTGCGTCCATCACCAGATGATTGGTCCTTCATAAGGGGGCAATCCGGCATGCGATGCTCCCTACTTCCACAGCGTAAACAAGCGCCGAGGCCCTTCCATCACCCTTCAGCCGAATGGCCGAACTTTTCACAAAAAGTGCAAGCCATGGCGACTTGTTCCTCCTCCTTAATCTTCTTATTCTTCTGGGAACTTTCATCATTCCTGCTCCTGGATCGCTTCTTACCATCACGGCATTTGTGAGGCTCCGTGATACTGAACTTTTCTTTCTTATAACGCCGATCAGATCATCGGCTGGACTCTTCTCCTTTTCCTTTCAATTTTTTGACCTTTTCTAAGGTCCTTTCACATAAGTATGCCCGCTGAACCATCTCCGCATAAGTACGGATGTTTTGGGTCCCGAGCTGCTGAATGAAACTAGGACGTAACCCGTCCATAAACCGATTGGCTTTCAATAGATCAGTGCTGATTAAATACGGTGCATAAGGTGCTAGCCTGGAGAACTGAAGTTCATATTCCGCAACTATCATCATTCCTTATCGAAGAGAGGCGAACTCCATAGCCTTTCTTTCCTTTACATGCTCAGAAAAGTACTTTGCACGGAACAAGGTGAGAAAACCATCCCATGTATGAGGTGCTTCGGACGGAGATGCCGGAACCGACTTCCACCATGTACGGGCATCCTTGTTGAGTTGGAAAGTTGTAAGACGCATCTTCTCTTGATCGGTGCACTGGATGACGTCAAATATACGGATCATCTCGTCAATCCAATTTTCTGCTTCGTCCGGATTAGAAGAGCCATAGAAATGCGGAGGGTTTAAACTCTAAAAATTATGATGTAAGTCGCCAGCCCTTGCCCATGCACCTGCCTGGGCCATAGTTTACAATGCCTGTGTAAGGCCGGCAATAGTTTGTTGCATGCCATTCCAATCTACACTATGAGCCATTTGTAAAATAAGGTACCTGAGAGAAATATAACAACTTGTTATTTCTCATGGAATTGCAAGAAAATCAATCTTAAAGCTAATTAATTATCTCATCCCGGGCTCTACCCAATTCTCACATGGGTATGGAAATTTCTTCCTTAGTTCATAGGTAGGGGTCCTTAACCTTGGACTTATCCTATGACATGATTCTTCTCCCTAAGTCCTGAGACTTAGGCTCTGATACCAACTTAACTGTCACGCCCCGAGCCTTTATTACAGCGGAAGACTCGCTCTAGGAACACGAACAGCCGGCATGGTAAGCATGTTGCAAGCAAGAACGATCAGAGCGCAAGACAATCACACATAAGAATAATGCAATTACACAATGATTAACTTAAACTCCAACTTTTATTTCATTAATAATCAAATATTCAAATACAACCACTAATTCACTCTTTCATCATACTAGAATTAAGAATAAGAAAAATTACATAGACTCAATCTAAACAATATAGACTTCCTAAGTCTTCGCTCATTCTTCATTCACTCTCGGATCCGCTACTTGAATACTCCGAATCCGAACCCGACTCACTTCCATCTCCTGAAAAGATTGGAAATAGGTAATGAGCACATTTACCCAGTAGGTATCTTCGCATCAACATGATTAGCATTATTAAAGTGATTAACTTTTTAGCTCTATAAGAATAAGGTAAAATCATGCGAAATGCGATCAATCATGTGAATAACCAAAGTAACAGAGATGATTGAATGAACAAGTAAGAACTAGCAAGAATGTCACAAGAACGTGATATGGCCTTTCATGAACAAGAGTGTAACGAGAATGTACTAGAAATACCACGTAGTCATCATCCAAACATCTTTTGCTTATGAGCAAATATTTGGTGAATTTCTGTGGAATATCATGTAACAAGGAAGAAAGTCATGTACACGTATTTTTCACGATTCCGTGGATTTTCACTTATTTATACAGAAAGTACTCCCAGCGCAATGCGATGCCAGTAGCATCATACCCCATGGTTTATAATAGTATGTTTCCGGCAATCAGCCGAGGGGACTAGCATAGAGCCCTTGAACACAATCAGTGCTCGATTGCATCTTCAAGTATAAATCAAGCTATTTCCACGTTTCAAGCAATAAAATATGGCAAAGAATGTATAATTCCCATAAGTTCATGATAACAATAATTCAATTGAATGAATGCTTCAATGAAGAAATGCAAGGTCAAGAATGACTTAAAACAAGGTTATGCATATGGAAATAATTCGACAGCATAACAATACATTTCTTAACTTTCATAATTTAAATTAAGTTTCTTTAGACAATATGACAAGTCCTACATCATCAATAATCCATCTAGGAACTTTAGAATATTAACCCTTTGGTCAAACCTTGGTTAATGTACTCAAGAACTGTGACGGTCTTATACTGGGCCGTTACATAACGTGAGGCTCCAATATTGGGCCGTTACAATGATCTGAATCCCGAAACAAAGAAATTGGACTCAGTACAATGTGACGGTCGTTTATTGGGCAGTTAGATGAGCCTGACGATCTAACATTGATCCGTTACATATCCAAAAACCAGAAACCATCGATAGTGTTTTCTAATGATTGGGCTTTCATGGTACACCCAACTCGGCGTCCTAGTGGGAATCCCAGGCTCGCAGAGAATTACGGAGGCCTTGAAACAAGATTTCCTATTCCATTGGAAGGAATATCCAATAGAGAGGTCCTCATGTTCAAGAATATGTTCCTATAGTGCAAAGTGTAAACTAATGGCCATATACCGGAATATATGCCATGTACTTAAATAAAATGACTCTATACATAGGAAAGACTGTGAAACGATATGAAACTCCGTCAATACATCATTTGAAATCATACTTTAAGTACAAACTATTAGAGTTTAGCCAATGAAATTAACATAACTCAAACTAATTTAAAATGCTTGTAATCATGCAATTCCTATCATAAACTCAAGGTCATGATATCAGGTCAAAACTTAGATAACTAAGCTTATTTATAAATAGACTTGACTAATTTACATTCCATCTCGAGTTGACATGAAATAGTGTTCTAACGGTCTAGCATAGGCGCGTTACAGCCCATGTGACGATTTGTCGAGGGGCCGTTATAGTATTGTAACGCTCCTGCTATGGTGCATCAGAGACAATAGAATAATTTAAACACAACAGAGAGTGTGATGGGTTATCGTAAGGCCGTTACAGTCATGTGACGGTCCTACCCTAATCCGTCAGAGCTTCTGCTGAGAGTAAAGATAAGGAACTATGTCCATGCAAGAATAATCATAATCACTAACTAGTCTAGTCATGATAAACGAAGTAACGGCGAGATACATGCATAGGTTGCAGTGAATGATCAAGATGATATCTTTTATCTTTAGTTAGGCTAAAGGTATGCATGTATACATGAACTTACTAAAACATGAAATTCTTATTCTATAATACATGAAATCAAGTTAAATCAGAGGGCTTTTATCCCTAACGAGATCTTTTTGCTATTCATGAGATGACCTACCTCTTAACTGGGCTTTAGACTTCTAATTTGGTCTTCAAGATATGCCCTAGTTCTTCCCTTCCTGAGATTTTTCAGCAACTTCACGTCGCTCTAACTCCTCAGTCTCTTGACCTAAGGACGTGAAATGTGGAGGTTAGGAAGATGAAACTATTGGGAATAAAAAGTTCTAAAGCATCTAACTCTAATTACCTCGTTTAGTTTCTCTAATTTCTCGATCTTCAACACCTCGTTGCACAATTTCCAGGTTGGCATGATGAAACCAACAACTTTAGAAGATCCTAACTCCTTGGATACTCGACCTCCTATCATGAAATTTTGAGAGTAGTTAGTCTAATGTATTAAGAACAAAATAATATAAAGAACATACCCGAGATTTTATCTCCTTACCTTGTTCCTTCACGAGCCAAAAGTAAGGGTCGCTCAGTTCAGAACTGGATCCTATTTATAGGTTTTTGGCTAGGGTTTGAGGATTAGATCAATTCTAGAGTCCTTAGTTCGCCAAAACCTGATCCCTAAGAGTACCTAGTAACCTTACACATCCTTCTAATTTGTTCTCTCGTAGATAGGATCCCAAAGTTCTAATCTTTTTGCAAGTTCTTCAACTTACGGAATCAGCATGGTGTAACGGTCGTGTCTAGGTGCGTTACACCACTGTAGTGGTCGCCCGATAGACCGTTACATCCAACGTGTGCAGAGTTTCAATTTAATAAAACTCTTTTATTCGTTTTATCTATATAATTTTTTATAAAAATAGTATTTATCTTTAAAATTTGTGAATAGGCTAAATAACCTTCTAGAATATGGGCCAAACTTAATGGGCTAGGTCCTTAAACCTTTTGGGTCTTACTTAAATAAGTTAGATTAATTGTTTAACATAATTGGGCCTCATAAATGACTTATTAATTCATTAATCTATTTATTAATCTATTTAGCCCTTATAAATTCCTGATAAATTCCAGAAAATTTCATAAATAATCCAGAAATTATTTATATAAAATTTGGGCCATTACATTGTCTTAAGTCATCTTTGGAATTCTTATGATCTCTTATTGTGTGTTCTCTACCTTGGTTACATTCTCATGAAACTATTGTTGAATTGAATATTATTGGCCGAACTTTACAATATTCTCATGGAAGTAGCTTGATCTGTAACTTGAAGATGCAAGAGCGGACACGAACAGTGTCCAAGGGCTCCATACTAGGCCCCTCGGCAGATAGCCGTAAACGTGCTGAAAAGCATGGGGTACGATGAACACTAGCGTCGCGTTGCGTCGGGAGTACTTTTTTTTTGTAGACGGGTGAAAATCACGCGGCAAACTTGTGATAATTTACATGCTTGCTAGTACATTCTTGTTCATGACTTTCTAGTGCATAGCCAGTATGGTTATGAAGTGCATTCTTGTTAATGAAAGGCCACTTTACCTTATAAATCTTGCTTGATCATGCTCTATTGATCATTCATACTCTTCATATCTCTATAATACATATCTTGTGACTTGGATTTCGTTCATGTGTTTTATTGCATTTTCTTTTACCTTATTCACTAGAGCAAAAATGTAATTACTTAAAGCATGCCTCTATGTTGATGCAAAGATACCTACTGGGCAAGTGTGCTCGTTACCCTAATTTTCCAATCTTTTCAGGAAGTTCAAGTTAGTCGGATTCGGATTATTCTAGCAACGGGTCCGAGAGTGATGATTGATGGTCGAGAGAAGACTTAGGATGTCAGGAGTTTTCAAGTAGTCTAAAGTCATGATGTAATTTTCACTTTATTGAATCTTACTATGTAATTTTCATTTTTTTTAGTCTAGTAGATCAAGAGTCAACCTTATGTAATTATGAATGATTATTATCAATAAAAGTTAGAATTTTGGTCAAATATTGTGTACGCCATCTTTATGTGGATGTTTATTGCGCTATGATTTTATTGCTCACTTGAGGCTTTTTGCCAGTTGCTTACGTTCCTTGATATTACTTCCGCTGTACAAATGTCTCGGGGCGTGACAATTAAGTTGGTATAAGAGCATAGGTCTCAAGACTTACTTATTCCTAGGAAAATGTCATAGGCTATGTCCAAGCTTAAGGACCCAATCCTATGAGCCAGGAAGAAATTTCCAACTGTCACACCACAAGCCTTTATTACAGCGGAAGACTATCTCGGGGAGCGCGAACAGCCGGCATGGTAAGCCTCTTGCGATCAAGAACGATCAGAGTGCAAGACAATCACACACATAAATAAAATTGCATAGTATTTAATCAAACTCCAACTTTATTTCATAAATGATCAATATTCAATTACAACCACTTTTTCCATCATTCTACTACACTCAAGAAATAAGAAAATTACACTGACTCTATCTAAACAACGTAGACTTCCTAAGTCTTCACTCATTCTTTAATCACTCTCGGATCCGCTACTTGAACATTCCGAATCCGAACCCGATTCACTATCATTTCTTGAAAAAGATTGGAAATAGATAATGAGCACACTTACCAAGTAGGTATCTTCGCATCAACATGAAGGCACTATTAAAGTAATTAATATTTTAGCTCTAGAGAAATAAGGTAAAATCATGCGAATGCGATAACCATGCTATTAAACCAACGTAACAAGATAATCATATAAGATAGAATGAGAGCAAGAATGAACTAGCACGAATGTGACAAGAACATGAGATTGGCCTTTCACGAACAAGAATGTAACGAAAATGTACTAGCAAGCCACATAATCAACACTCCAGCATCTTTTGCTTATGAGCAAGTGCTTCGTGAATTTCTGTGGAATATCAAGCAAGAAAGTCATGTACTAGAATGTTATGTCATGTTGCATCGTGTTGTGGATTTTTCCCTTCACGGGCCGTGGATAATTCACTTATTTATAAAGAAAGTACTCCCAGCGCAATGTGACGCCAGTAGCATCATACCCCATGGTTTATAAAATAATATGTTTCCGACAATCAGCCGAGGGGACTAGCATAGAGCCCTTGAACACAATCAGTGCTCGATCGCATCTTCAAGTATAAATCAAGCTTATTTCCACGCATGAACTATAAAGTATGGCCAAAAATATAGCAACTTCGACATAATGAAAATCAATGAATGAACGCTTCAATTTGAATATGGGAAATCAAGAATGATATTAAACAATGTTATGCTCATAAAATAAATCGGCAGCATAACAATATATTTCTTAACTTTCATTCATTATATTAAGTCTATTAAGCAATATGCTAAGTTCGAGATCATCAAGGGTCATCTAGAAACCTTGAAATATCAACCCTTGGTCAAACCTTGGGTTAAATATACTCAAGTAATGTGACGGTCGTGCACTGGGCCGTTACATTGTGTGACGGTCTAGTGTAGGGCCGTTACAGCAGTTTGAATCCAGAATCAAGAATTCAAACTCAGATGAATGTGATGGTCGTATATTGGGCTGTTACATGTGCCTGACGGTCCAATATAGAGCCGTTACACTACTGACAACCAGGAAACATCGATGGTGTAATCTAATCAATGGGCTTTAATGGTACAACAAACTCGGCGTCCTAGTGGGAATCCCAGGCTCGCAGAGAATTACGGAGGCCTTGAAACAAGATTTTCTAGTCCATTGGAAGGAATATCCAAAAGAGAGGTCCTCATGTCCAAGAATATGTTCCTATAGTACAAAGTGAACTAATGGACAACATACCCGAATATGTGCCATGTACTTAAAGAAATGACTCTATTGTTAAAGAGAGAGGACGTGTATAAATGTGTAAATCATGATAAAACTCCGTCAATGCATCATTTAAAATCATGATTTAGAATATAAGACTATAGAATTTTGGCACATGAAATTAACATAACTTAAAAATAACATTAAGGTATCAAAATCATGCAATACCTATCATGAACGATTAAATAATTCCAAGATCTCATTAACAGGTTTAAACTTAGATAACTAGGCTTAATAATAAGTAAATCTGACAAGTCTTATTTTGTCTCGGGTTGACAGAACATCAGGTATCTGACGGTCTAGTAATGGTGCGTCACAGTTACTGTGACGGTCTATCGAACAGCCGTTACATAAACGTAACGCTCCTGCATAGATGCGTCAGAGTTAACAGTGAATAAAATATACAACAGAGCTGGGGCGGCTTATCGTAGGGCCGTTAAATGGGTGTGACGGTCTTACTATGGCGCGTCAGAGCATCTGCTGACAGAAAATAATATAGAATCCAAGAGATCAACTCACATCATGTCTAAAAATCAAAATACTATGACTATTCTTAGACATGATAATGAAGTATAGGCTATCTACATGCATGGGTTCCAGTGAATAGACAAGATAACATCGTTCATTTCTTTTTAAGGCTAAGAGAGGTATGAATGCATAGAACCATTAAAACGTGAAATTCATGATCTATCATGCATGGAATTCAATCAAAACAGAGGGCTTTTATTCCTATCAAGATGTTTCTGCCGTTCATGAGATGACCTACCTCTTAACTTGGCTTAAAACTTCCAATTTAGGGTTGAAAAGACGTGCCCTAGCTCTCCTCTTCCTATGACTTTTCAGCAACTTCCTTGGGCTCCAACTCCTCGACCTCTTGACCTAAAGACGTGAAATTTTGAGAGTAGTTAGTCTGAAGTATTGTATACAAAATCTTCTAAAGAACTTACCCGAAATTATGACTCCTTATCTTGATTCTTTACGGCCCAAAAATAAGGGTCGCTCAGTTCAGAACTAGGTCCTATTTATAGGGTTTTGACTAGGGTTTAAAGATTAGATCGATTCTAGAGTCCTTAATCTGCCAGAATCTAATCCCTAGGAATCTTAGTGACTTTACTCTTCGTTCAAATTAGGTCTCTTGCATATAAGAGTCAAAGTTTCAATCTTTCCTAGAGTTCTTTCATTCACGGAATTCGCAGCATGTAACAGTCGCGTCCAGGCGCGTTACCTGGCCGTGGCGGTCGCCCGATGGACCGTTACAGTCAACGCATTGAGAATTTTACTTTTAATAAAACTACTTTATTAATTATCCACCTAATTATCCTATTAAGTGGTAATTATCCTTAAAAATCCGTGGATAGGCTTAATAACCTTCTAGAATGTGGGCCAACCTTGATGGTCTTGGTCCATTAACCTTATGGATAATCATTAGATATGCTAGGTTAACTATTTAACCTAATTGGGCCTTATAATGACCTATTACTCTAATAATCTCTTTATTAATATATTTTGGCCTTTATAATTTTTCAGAAAATCATTTTAATATTCAAAAATTATATATATAAATTCTGGGGCACTACACCCTCCCCCACTTAGAAGAATTTGGTCCCCAAATTCAATATATGGATTTCGGAGAGTGTACTTACAGTTAAATAATTCTGAGAATTTTTTTTACATAGCTGCTTCGGTTTCTCATGTTGCTTCATATGGCCATGCTTTCTTCCATTGGATCTTGACCATAGGAATAACTTTATTTCTCAGTTGTCGCACTTCACGCTCCAATATCTTTATTGGCGTTTGCTCGTATGTCATGTCCTTCTAAATCTTCAGATTGTCATAAATGATAATATGGTCAGGATCATATACATACTTCTTCAGCATGGAGACGTGAAATACGTCATGAACTCGTGCTAGTTGTGGAGGTAAAGCCAATCTATAAGCCACTTCACCAACCCTTTCGAGAATTTCAAATGGGCCAATGAATCTTAGAGTTAGCTTTCCTTTAATGCCAAATCTTTGAATACCACGACCTGGAGAAACCTTTAAATACACATGATCTCCAATCTGAAATTCCAAGTCGCGCCTTCGATTATCGGCATAAGACTTTTACCTATCTTGTGCCACTTTCATTCTTTCTTGAATGAGCTTTATTTTCTCTGTAGAATCCCTTATAAGGTCGGGGCCTAAAAATTGCTTCTCCCCTCTTTCAATCCAACATATAGGTGATCAACAACTTTTTCCATATAGAGCTTCAAAATGTGCCATTTTTATACTAGCCTGATAACTGTTGTTATAAGTAAATTCTACCAGAGGCAAGTGATCATGCCAACTACCTCCAAAGTCAATAGCACAAGCCCTGAGCATATCTTCTACTACTTGATTTGTTCTTTCCGTCTGACCATCAGTTTGCGGATGAAAGGCTGTGCTGAAATTCAATCTAGTCCCTAGTGAATTTTGTAGACTTTTCTAGAAATGTGATGTGAATCGAGGATCTCTATCAGATACAATAGAGACATGGACACCATGTAATTTGATAATTTCTTTTATGTACAATGCTGCTAGAATATCCACAGACCATCGACTCTTTATTGGTATGAAGTGTGCGGATTTAGTCAATCGATCTATGATTACCCATATGCCATCATGTCCACCCCTGGTCTTGGGTAAACCCATAATGAAGTCCATCCCTATACTCTCCCATTTCCATTCGGGAATATTCAAGGGATGCAACTTACCTGCGGGTCTAAAATGTTCGGCTTTAACTTGTTGGCAGGTTAGACAACAAGACACGAAATCAACTATCTCTCGCTTCATATTGGGCCACCAGAAACTTGTTTTTAGATCTTGATACATCTTTGTACCTCCTGGATGAATGGAGTACTTGGATTTATGTGCTTCATCTAGGATCAGTTTCTTTGTAGCCTCATGATCTGGTATACATATTCGGCCCTTGAATAACAATCTTCCATCTTCAGAAATAGAAAAATCTGACCTTTGTTCAACATTGGCCTTAATTTCTAGTAGAACTGGATCATCATCTTGTAACTTGGCCAGATCTTCTACTAATGTAGGTTGAGCTCGAATATTAGCTATAAAACAATCTTCTTCCTTTATGTCAATGTCTAAGTTCAATTGAGCAAATTGAGGAACAAGGTCGGTTATACTCATCATAAGACTTGATAGCGTACCCATTGATTTTCTGCTGAGTGCATCTGCTATAGCATTAGCCTTGCCAGGATGATATTGAATAGTAAAATCAAAGTCCTTGAGATATTCTAACCACCTCCTCTGCCTCATGTTAAGCTCTTTTTGAGAAAATAAATATTTCAAGCTCTTGTGGTCTGAGTAGACCGTAAACTTCTCTCCATAAAGATAATATCGCCAGATTTTCAAGGTAAAAATCACAGCTGCTAATTCTAGATCATGCACATGATAGTTTTCCTCGTACCGTTTCAATTGTCTTGAAGAATAACAGATTACTTTTCCATTCTGCATGAGAACGCATCCTAAGCCAATGCCCGACGCATCCGTATACACTTCAAATCCACCACCCTCCATCGATAGTGATAGAATAGGAGCTATTGTAAGGTGATTCTTAAGGTTTTGAAAGCCCTTTTCGTAGTCCTTTGTCCAGACAAAAGGATTTTCTTTTCTCGTGAGTCTAGTTAAAGGAACCGTAATTTTTTAGAAGTCCTTAATGAATCTCCTATAATAACCTACTAAACCCAGAAAGCTTCTTACTTCCGATACAGTTGTTGGCCGACTCCAATTCTTGACAGCTTCTACCTTAGAAGGATCCACAGCAATACCTTATTTTGAAATAATGTGGTGTAGGAATGAAACTTTTTTGAGCCAGAATTCACACTTATTGAGTTTAGCATAAAGCTTGTGTTCTCTAAGTGTTTGCAAAGCTATTTTCAGATGTTCTTCATGTTCCTCTTTTGTCTTGGAATATATCAAAATATCATCAATGAAGACGACAATAAACTGGTCTAGATATGGCTGGAAGACACTGTTCATAAGTTGCATGAATGCTACTGGGGTATTAGTTAACCCAAATGGCATCACCACGAATTCATAGTGGCCATAACGACTTCGAAAAGCCGATTTATAAATGTCCTCTTCTTTGATTCTAAGCTGATGATAACCTGATTTGAGGTCAATCTTAGAGAAGTACTCTGCTCTCGAAAGCTGATCGAAGAGCTCATCAATACGCGGCAACAGATACTTGTTTTTAATTGTAAGCTGATTCAGTCACCGGTAATCGATGCATAGCCTGAGAGAACCATCCTTCTTCTTGACAAATAAAATCGGCGCACCCCAAGGGGATGTGCTAGGTCTGATAAAACCCTTGTCTAGTAGTTCCTGCAACTGCCTTTTTAGTTCCTTGAGTTCTGTGGGGGAAATCTTGTAAGGCGCTATAGAAACAGGTGCTGCTACTGGAACGAGTTCGATTGTGAAGTTCACTTCCCTTTCGGGTGATAAACTGGGTAGTTCGGATGGGAACACATCTGGGAATTCATTTATAACAGGAATGTCTGCTATGATAATTTACTTGGACTCTGAAATAACGACAGAAGCAAGAAAAGCTTCACATCCTTGCGAGATAAGTTTGCAAGCGTGAAGTGAGGATATAATAGTGGGGTGTTTCTTGTATTTGATGCCAAGAAAAGAGAATCACGGAAGACCGGGTTTTCGAAAGGATATTATCCTATTTCGGCAATTGATATAAGCATCGTGGTCTACAAGCCAATCTACCCCCTAAAATGGCATCATAACCTTTCATGTCAAGGCACACTAAGTTTGCGGGGAGATTGTGACCTTCTACTATCACTTCACTATTAGGATAATAGTCGGTAAGCGTTGTTCCAGAACCTAAGGGTGTGGAAATAGCGAGATCTGAAGGTAAGGGGACTGATGCAATTGACAATATTTTTGCAAAGGTAGTGGAAATAAAAGAATGAGAGGCACCAGTATCAAATAGCACAAATGCAGGACGATAACAAATTTGAAGAGTACCTTCCATAAGCCCATCATCCCTGGGCGCTTCCTCTTCTCCTAGAACGGCATTGAGGCGAGCCTGCCTCCTGCGTCCTCCACCAGATGACTGGTCCTTCTTAAGGGGGCAATCCGGCATGCGATGCTCCCTGCTCCCACAACGTAAACAAGCGCCAAGGCACTTCCAACACTCCTCAGCCGAATGACCGAATTTTTCACAAAATGTGCAAGCCGTGGCGGCCTGCTCCTTCTCCTCCTTGACTTTCTTTTGCTTATGGGAACTCCCACCGTTCCCATTCCTAGATCTTTTCTTACTATCACGGCTATGGTAGGGTTCCATGATACTAAATTTCTCCTTCTTATGACGTTGATCAGAACGTCAGCTTGATTCTTCTCCTTTCCCCTTTAACTTTTCGACCTTTTATAAGGTCCTTTCACATAAATATGCCCGTTGGACCATCTCCGCATAAGTACGGATGTTTTGGGTCCCGAGCTGCTGAATGAAGTCGAGTCGTAACCCGTCCATAAATCGATTTGCCTTCAATAAATCGGTGCTGATAAGATGCGGTGCATAAGGTGCTAACCTTGAGAATTGTAGTTCGTATTCGGCAACCGTCATCATTCCTTGCCGAAGACTGGCAAACTCCATAGCTTTTCTCTCTTTCACATGCTCAGAAAAGTACTTGGCACAGAATAAGGTAAGAAAACCGTCCCATGTATGAGGTGCATCGGCCGGAGGGGTCGGAACTGATTTCCACCATGTGCGAGCATCTTTGTTAAGTTGAAAAGTTGCAACTCGCACCTTCTCTGGATCGCTGCATTGGATAACATCAAATATGCAATTCATCTTGTCTATCCAATTCTCTGCCTCATCGGGATTAGAAGATCCATAGAATCGCGGAGGATTCAAACTCCAGAAATTGCGATGTAGGTCACTAGCCCTTGCCCCTGCACCACCTTGTGCTATAGTTTGGAATGCTTGAGTAAGGTCGGCAATGGTTTGTTGCATACTATCCCAATCTACGCGATGAGCCATTTGTAAAATAAGGTACCTGAGAGAGAAAAATAACAACTTGTTATTTCTCATGAAAATCAACCTTAAAGCTAATTAATTATTATATCCCGGGCTCTACCCAATTCTCACATGGGTATGGAATTTCTTCCTTAGTTCATAGGTGTAGGTCCTTAAACCTTGGACTTATCCTATGACATGATTCTTTTCCCTAAATCCTGAGACTTAGGCTCTGATACCAACTTAACTGTCACACCCCGAGCCTTTATTATAGCGGAAGACTAACTCGGGGAGCACGAACAGCCGGCATGGTAAGCCTCTTGCGAGCAGGAATGATCAGAGTGCAAGACAATCACACACATAAATACAATTGCACAATATTTAATCAAACTCCAACTTTATTTCATAAATGATTAATATTCAATTACAACAACTTTTTCCATCATTCTACTACACTCAAGAAATAAGAAAATTACATTGACTCTATCTAAACAACGTAGACTTCCTAAGTCTTCACTCATTATTTAATCACTCTCGGATCCACTACTTGAACATTCCGAATCCGAACCCGATTCACTATCATTTCCTGAAAAAGATTAGAAATAGGTAATGAGCACACTTGCCCAGTAGATATCTTCGCATCAACATGAAGGCACTATTAAAGTAATTAATATTATAAGCTCTAGAGAAATAAGGTAAAATCATGCGAATGCGATAACCATGCTATTAAACTAACGTAACAAGATAATCATATAAGATAGAATGAGAGCAAGAATGAACTAGCACGAATGTGACAAGAACATGAGATTGGCCTTTCATGAACAAGAATGTAACGAGAATGTACTAGCAAGACATATAATCAACACTCCAGCATCTTTTGCTTATGAGCAAGTGCTTCGTGAATTTCTGTGGAATATCAGGCAAGAAAGTCATGTACTAGAATGTTATGTCATGCTGCATCGTGTTGTGGATTTTTCCCTTCACGAGCCGTGGATAATTCACTTATTTATAAAGAAAGTACACCCAGCGCAATGCGACGCCAGTAGCATCATACCCCATGGTTAATAAAATAGTATGTTTCCGACAATCAGCCGAGGGGACTAGCATAGAGCCCTTGAACACAATCAGTGCTCGATCGCATCTTCAAGTATAAATCAAGCTTATTTCCACACATGAACTATAAAGTTTGGCCAAGAATATAGCAAGTTCGACATAATGAAAATCCATGAATGACGCTTCAATTTGAATATGGGAAATCAAGAATGATATTAAACAATGTTATGCTCATAAAATAAATCGACAGCATAACGGTATATTTCTTAACTTTCATTCATTATATTAAGTCTATTAAGCAATATGCTAAGTTCGAGATCATCAAGGGTCATCTAGAAACCTTGAAATATCAACCCTTGGTCAAACCTTAGGTTAAATATACTCAAGTAATGTGACGGTCGTGCACTGGGCCGTTACAATGTGTGACGGTCTAGTGTAGGGCCGTTACAGCAGTTTGAATCCAGAATCAAGAATTCAAACTCAGATGAATGTGACGGTTGTATATTGGGCCGTTACATGTGCCTGACGGTCCAATATAGAGCCGTTACACTACTGACAACCAGGAAACATCGATGGTGTATGCATAAGTTGTGTAACAAAGGGAGAGAATTGATTTAACTGCTTCTGATATTGTGTTGTCCTCATCTGCTGAACTATGTTGAGTGTCTCATATGACATCTCTGGATTATTCATTTTGCTAAAGTAAAAGGGGGAGCTTTTAATTCACTCTTTTTATACAGTCTTATTATTTCCTCTTCAACTCATGCCTTTTTGCTGAAGTCAAAAGGGGAGAAATGTTTTTGATCAAGTCAGTATGACTCATAGTGTTGCCATCATCAAAAAGGGGGAGATTGGTGTGTCCCTATGATTTTGATGATAGCAAACACTATAAGTCATCATCTATTTGAACCTGCATTTAATTGGTTGGGTTATGTTAGCCTGTTTCTTTGAGCATCAAAGTCTGTACAACCTGTCTGTCTTCATGGCTTCTGTGCTTTTAGTGCGTTGATGCACTTGGCTAACTGCGTAGACGCAATTGTGCGTCTTTCGCTTTCTGTCTTGTTCACTGCGTCGACGCTGACACTGGATGCGTTGACGCATTGGCCAGTTGCCAAGGGCGTGAGCATCTCGCTTGAGGAGCTGAGGCGACGCTGCACGATGGAAGCGTTGACGCCTTGGGCTGATGTCCAAAGGTCTTTTGATCAACATCAAGTCTGTACACTGGTTTTCACGAGAAGTCTATACACTGCTTCACTTCGTCAAAGTCCATACATTGGACTGTAGCATCTGAAGTCTGTACAGCGTCCGTTGTCTAGAGTTCTTGAAGGAACAGGGTCGACGCTGGGAGCTTAAAGCGTCCACGCATCAATTGACGAAGCCTTCACGATATCTTCTACTGCGTCAACACCATCAACAAGCAGCATCGACGCAGCGGCGAAAGAGAGGCCAATACACACTTCTGATTCTCATCCGTGCGTCAACGCCACCAACTGGCAGCGTCGACGCAGCAGTTCAAGAAAGGGGCGACTTATCTCTGGCTGTCCTCAACGCGTCAACGCTATCCACAGCAGGGTCGACGCAGTGGGGCAAATTCAAATGTGTACAAGCAAAGAGTAGACGCAGTGATGCCAGTGCGTCAACGCGGTCAGTCTCCAGAAACAATAAGTGTGGTAAATTACTAGAATATTTCGATGCAGTACAAGGAGACCCCAATTATGAAAGGGCACGTGATCCTATAACAAAGGACGTGCCAACAGTCAGACACGTGGAAGCTGGGGCCTGCTACTTCACCACGTGGACCAACCCATCGAAGCTCTCTAGGGCGTCTCTGCCCTATCCTCCGGAGCCCCTGTTGCTAGTATATATTGGAGCCTTCGTCTTCAGATGGAGGTTGATCGTGATCGAAGCCAGAGAGCAGAAGCTGAGAGAAGAAAGGGAAAAAGAAGAGAGAGCTTCCACGATCCAGCAGAAGAAAAGAAAAAGAGAAAGAGAGAAAAGGAGAACAGGGATCGAGAGAAGAAGAGAAGTGCAGCAGAGAAGAAAGAGAGAGAGAGAGAGTAAAGAAAGAGAGTGAGATCGAGGGAGATCTGTTCCTACTGGACCGTGGATCAGATCCAGGCCAGTCAGCTCCATTGAGAGCCACATTGTGTATTTCATTTTTCAGCTTTCTGTTTGCTGAAGTTATTTTCATTTCATGTTTTTGTTTTTCCTTTTTCATTTGGTTATCCTTGTTCTTCCGATTCTCAGTAGTGAGGTCGGGTTCCTCCTGGTAGGTCAGGAGAGGGGAGATTGATCTCCGGTTTGCAAGCAGCAGGGGGGCTGCTTGTGGGTTCCCTCCGGGCTAGGAGGAAGAGAGGCTAGGCCTCTGGTGGATTGCTGGTAGCAGAGTGCTACTAGCTGGTTCACTAGTAGCGGGGCTGCTACTAGTGGGGTTCCCTCTTGGTATAGAGGAAGAGAGACGTGAGTCTCTGGTTCTAGTGACCGTGGGTTGCTAGAGGTTCCCTCCGTGTAGGAGGAAGAGGGGAGGTTGTTCCCCTGGGTAAGCTGTGTATCAGCGTCTGTTGGCAAGCTGTGTTGCCCAGCTGTTAGTGAAGCCACAATCGATTTGAGTGTGGGGTGGATGTAGGTCTGCTGGACCGAACCACCTAAAACCCATTGTGCAGTGGTTTGATTTCTTCATCTGTCTTATTGCTTCCGCTAGATGCTTGCATAAGGGCGCTTCAAGTGTTTGCTTCAAGTTCAACGAAGTTGATTAGCTGCGCACGCTATCTGTTTGACACTGGGATTGTGTGTTGCTTGAATTGTCTAATTGCTTAGAGTGTCTTAATCCGTTAAGTGATTGAAATTCTAATTGAGCTATAGTTCATCTAACTTGTCTTGTTAGAGTGCTTACTGTCTGTTTGTTTTATTCCGCAACTGCTAATTAGTCTTTCAGATTTGATAAATCTGTCTAGTTAGCATTCTAGATAGTTAGTGAGCCGAATATTTTAATTGGGCGAAAGATTTAAAAGGGCTATATTCATTCACCCCCCCCCTCTGAATACTGCACCGAACCCAACACAGTCGACATGTGTGATTCTTTTGGATTGGACTGAAATTGTGCACACAAACACACAGCAAATTGAATGTCGGGCCTGCTGGCAGTTAAATACAATAAGGAACCTATCATGCTTCTGAAGAGTTTTTGGTCCACGGATTTACCTGATTCATCTTGATCAATTTTTATTGAGGTGGACATGGGAGTTGGTTGTGATTTGGTAGAGGTTAGGTTGAACTTTTTCAGCAGCTCCAATCCATACTTCTTCTGATGTATGAACATACCGTCAGCCGTCTGTGTGACCTGTAATCCCAAGAAGAATGCCAGCTCTCCCATAAGACTCATTTCAAACTCACTTTGCATTAATTTGGCAAAGTCTTTGCTGAGAGCATCTTTGGTGGAGCCAAAAATAATATCATATACGTAAACTTGAACAATTAAGATTTTCTTGCCGTTCAACTTCGTAAAAAGGGTTTGATCAACATTACCTCATTTGAATCCATTTTGAATGAGGAAATCACTTAACCGTTCATACCATGCCCGGGGTGCTTGTTTCAGACCGTACAGTGCCTTGTCTAGCTTGAACACATGATCTGGATGCTTTGTGTCCTTAAACCCTGGTGATTGCTCCACGTACACGTCCTCCTGCATGTAGCCATTCAAAAATGCACTTTTAACATCCATTTGAAACAATCTAATGTTGTTACAGCATGCAAATGTTAATAGAACTCTCACTGCCTCGAGTCTTGCTACTGGAGCAAAAGACTCATCAAAATCAATTCCAAGCTCTTGGCTATAGCCTTTAGCTACTAGCCTGGCCTTGTTCCTAGTTACCACTCCTTGATCGTTTGTTTTATTTCGAAAAACCCACTTTGCTCCGATCACTGAGTGATTTCTAGGACATGGCACGAGGAACCACACTTTGTTCCTTTGGAACTGGTGTAGTTCTTCTTGCATAGCTATGATCCAAGACTCATCTTTCAAGGCCTCTTCTATAGAGTGAGGTTCAAACTACGAAAGTAAGGCAATATAGTCCTGATTTTCAACTTCCCTGAAGGAGGCTCGTGTTCTTGTTCCATCTTCAATATTGCCGATCACATTCTCCGGCGGATGGTCCTTTTCGAAAGTCCATTGCCTTGGAAGCTGCCGTTCAACCAGAGCTTCCTGATTTCCATCATCTTCTTGTGGTTCTTTTACTTCTTATTTTTTAATTTTTCCTTCCATCATCCTGATATCACCATCATTCAATTCATCATCCTGCAAATCAAATTTTTCATTAGTATTTTTGGAAATGATTCATCAATAATAACATGAGGACTTTTCTCAACTACAAGAGTTCTTAAGTTATACACCCGATAGGCTCTTGAGTTGAGAGAGTATCTAAGAAATATACCTTTGTCACTTTTGGGGTCAAATTTAGCCAGGTCCACCTTACCATTGTTGTGAATGTAACAAACTGAACCGAATGATCTAAGATAGGAGATGTTTGGCTTCTTACCTCGGTACAGCTCATAGGGGGTTTTCTTCAAGAGTGGTCATACCATAGCACGATTGACAATGTAGCAAGCGATGTTCACTACTTCAGCCCAAAAGTACCTCGGCAAGTTGTTCTCGTTTAGCATGGTTCTTGCCATCTCAATTAGCGTCCTATTCTTCCTTTCAACAACACCATTCTGTTCAGGGGTTCTTGGTGCGGAGAAGTCATGCGTATAACCTTAAACCTTACAAAAGTTGCTAAACTCATGGTTATCAAATTCCTTACTGTGATCGCTCCGCACGGCTTTGATGCAACACCCCTTTTCATTTTGAACTACCTTGCAAAATGCTTCAAATTCTATTAGGGCATCATTTTTATGTGAAAGGAAGTAAACCGAACAAAATCTTGAATAATCATCCACAATGACAAAGCCATACAATTTACCACCCAAGCTATGTGTTTTGCTTGGTCCAAAAAGGTCAATGTGGATTAACTCAAGGGGCCTTGATGTAGTTACATCATTCTTGCACTTGAATGATGTCCTTGTTTGCTTACCCATGCTACACACCCCACATACTCCTTCATCAACTGCATTCAATTTAGGCAATCCAACCACAAGATCATTTCTGGACAATTTCATCAAGACATTAAAACTGGCATGCCCAAGTCGGCGATGCCAAAGCCAAGTATCATCAGAACTCCTTGCAGTCAAACATAGATTTTTATGAGAGGGCTCATCCAAATCAATCATATATACATTGTTATGCCTAAAACCAATGAACTTTATCTCATGACTATTTTTATTCACAACGGTGCAATGGTTAGAATCAAAAGTCACATTGCATCCTTTATCACAAAGTTGACTTATACTTAAAAGATTATGATGCAAACCTTTCACAAGCAAGACATTCTCAATGGCACGATTTTGATTCTTACCTATTGTAATGCCCCGGATCCTTGATATGTCTTGTTGGATCTTTGTTGGATCTTTCGGATCTGTTTCGGTGAGTTTCGGTTCGCTTTTGTGGCTTCCGAGTTGAGCTTTACGAGCTGTGTGGGTTTTTCTCTCGTACTAGCTACGGAACCCTACGATGAGTTTATTTGTCAGTTCATCAACTCGCGGATGCTACAGCGATGATGTACTCTTCGAGCCGGTCGTTTTGACTATTTTTGCGTATTTTTCGAAGATAGGCCCAAAAATTGGATTTTTCAAAAATTAGGAAAATTCCTAATTTCTTTTCCTTTTTCTTTTCTTTCCTCTCTCCTCCTTCTCATTTTCGCCGCCACCGTCTCTCTCTCCCGTTTCTCTCCCGTTTCGCTTCCTCAACTCTGGCTACAAACGGAGGACCTAGGGGCGAGTGCTGGGGATGCTGTGGAGCAGGTTGGGTGCGCGACGGAGTGAAGATGGAGTGGTTTTGGGGTGATCCCGAACGGTGGATTCAAAGCTGGCGTTTGAGCTCGCGGTGCGATTTTTGGCGCGGTTTAGTCCCTTCGGGACACGGTTTCTTCGGTGGAGGTAGGGTGACGGATCCTCACTTCCTCCTGCTCGTTTTCCCTGCCATTGCACGTCGTTTGGCATGGAAACGGCTGAGTTTGGGCTTGTTTTACCTAAACCATGATTTTCGGGTTTTGTAGGGTTCGCTGGAAAACGGCAACCATTCCAGGCTTAGTTAGTGTCAAACTAACCGCTGGGATGTCTGGATCCCATTCATGTTAGTTTCGTGTCGATCAGTGGTCATTCGAGGCCGGTAGGAGTCCGGGAACCTCGTTGACTCATTTTGAGTCGATTTGTCGAAATCGCCCCGATCTAGCGTTTTAATGCGTGCATGTGGGCTTTTTAGCCCCCAGATGTTGTTTTCCATGGTGTAGCTTAGTTTCCCATGTGCTTCGGCGTGAATGGGGCTTGGAACGGGCCTACTTGGCGATTCCACTGTTTTCCCGCCGTGGCCGGTGTAGCAGTCATTCCAGGGACCGTCACAGTCCCTGACGGCCCTACGATAGAACGCCACAGCGTCTGTTCATTTTTAAGTTTTTCGTGGTTGTGGGAGTGTGCCGGCCCAGGGGTGGTGCGTCACAGTCCTCTGACGCACCCGGAAGTGTGCGTCACAGCTATTTTGTCATCTTGCATTTTGGTTAAGTCGGTTCCTCTGACGCGCCTGCCCTGGTGCGTCAGGTTCACGTAATGCGCCTTCCCCAAGCCGTTACGTTCTGTTTTGACCAGATTTGATCGGGTCAGTCGGTTCGTGTAGCGGCTGTGCCCCTGTGCATCACAGCTGTGTAACGCGCCTGTCCCAGGACGTTACACTCAGTTTATCCGAGTGGGTGGCTGTGTCTGTTGACTCTAACGGCCCTGCCCCCGTGCGTCATAGTGTTGTAACGCGTCCGCCGTGGACCGTTACGTGCTGTTTGTCTGAGTTTTCAGACTTGGGTTTGTTGGCCCTGACGCGGCTATTCCCGTGCGTTAGGTTCGCGTAACGCGTCTGCTCTCATGCGTTAGGTCGCTGTAACGCGCCTGGCGTCGTGCGTTACGCTGTTCACGTTTTTGTTTCGAGCGTGTTGGCTTTGACGCGCCTACCCTGGTGCATCAGGCTCGTGTAACACCCCTGTGGAGGTGCGTTACAGTCCTGTTGTGGCCGTGATGGCCGTTGGGTGTTCGGTGTTCGCCCGTGTGTTGGGCAGTCATAGGTTGGTGTTCTAGGGTTGTGTTTGTGTGGCAATGGTCTTCTGGATCGGTCGGTTTAGGTGACTAGGTGCGGTCTTTTCCCTGACTGCAACAGTTTCCTAACGATGCAATCTAGAACTGCCGATGCTCTTGCCTCTGGTTACGTGGCGGATGTTTCTGGACTAGTGGGTCTGCCTAGTGGTTGAGTGACGGTCCGTTCTGCCAGAGCGTTGTTTTTATCGTTTCGGTTTCTACTTGTCTTGGCTTGACCTTGTGGTCTGCCCGCTTCTCCATGGATGTCTCCTGACATCCTATGAGGGCTAAGACTACATTATAAGGTAGCCAGGAGTTTTCTTGCTTGAAGTAGGACTCTCTTTTCCTACTATCGAGTCGGTGTTGTTTGGCTCCGGTCAACCGGGGGTTACCCAGGGGTTGACAGGTGGCTTTGTGTGTCTTGACGGTTATGTCCAGTTCGAGACATTGGTTCTGGATGCCTCGAGGTGTTGTCTTACCTCGGTCCATGTGTCCAAGTGTGCTGAGGGTCCTCGGTGTTCCCTTAGGTCTCCGTGAGTCATTTTCTACGGAGCGTTGTTTCCTCTGGCTTAGGATTAGACCGATTGGTGGCTTGTTCCGCTGTTAGTGATGATCTTGCCTCCGAGTCATCCGACTCAAGGATCGTTACGTGGTAGGTCTAGTTGCCTTGTCCTGAGTTTATCGGCAGTGGTTGTGCTACCTTTGGTGCCTTGAAATACGTGTCGTGGGGCGTTCTTGCCTGCCTGTACTTCAACACTTGTGTTTTGAGTCTCTGTGTCATGTAAGCCTCCGCTTGTTGTAGCCCTAAGGCCTTCGAGTTGCCGACCCGCCTGCGGATGGCGGAGGGGTGTTCCCGTTTGCGATTTGTAAGATAGTTCCGTGGGCTCCCATCCAACGGTAGCGTCCTACCGAGGGAGAAAACTAGCTAGAGAACCTGGCTTAGGCTAGAGCCAGTGTGTGCACACGTGGTCAGGGGCTGAGGACTTACTGTTGTGACTCCTCTGTGTTGATGATGTTGACAATAGATTTATTTCTTTGGCAACAGCTTGTTTTGATTGATTGGCAATTATTTATGTTTTGATGAAATTGTTTCTATCAGATTGTCTGTGTGTTCTATGCATTTCACATGTTTACACATTGCACACAAACACAAGTCTACACACTCAAAGTCTACACATTGCACGTAGAGTCTATACACTACATTGTGTTGTATTTGTGCATCGTTTAGAACACAAGTCTATACATCCATGCATCATCACTCTCAGCATCGTCTGGACAAAAGTCGGTCGACCCCCCTCTTTGATGGGTCGACTCCCCCCAGATCCAAGTCTATACATCGTCTGCCTTACTTAGTGTCTCATGCAGAGTCATTTCATAAAGTCTATACATTGCAGCTCACACATTCAGTAAGTCTATACATCGTTCATTCTCAAGTCTGTACAGCCTGTGAGGTCCGTCTCACTTAGCATCTCAATTGGACATCAAGTCTATACATTGCTTCACTCAAGTCTGTACAGCGTCCAGCGTCTAGCGTTTCATGCAATGTCTGTACATCGGACTGTTTTAGGCAAAGTCTGTACATCGGACTATTTTAGGCAAAGTCTATACATCGGACAGTTTTAGGCAAAGTCTGTACGTCGGACTATTTCAAGCGAAGTCTGTACAGCATCATGCATCATTCTTCAAGTCCATACACTGCACTGTAGCTTGCACGAAGTGAAGTTTGTACAACGTCATGCATCATTCTTCAAGTCCATACACTACACTGTAGCTTGCACGAAGTGAAGTCTATACAGCGTCATGCATCATTCTTCAAAGTCCATACACTGCACTGTAGCTTGCTCGAGGTGAAGTCTGTACATCCATCAGTGAACTTCCAAGTCTATACATTGGTGAAGTCTGTACATTCACCAGTTGAACCTTTAAAGTCTATACATCGGTGAAGTCTGTACATCCACCAGTTCAACTTCGAAGTCTATACATTGGTAGCTTTACTGACGTTGCACTCGCAAGTCTATACATCGGTAGCTTTACCGACGTTGCACTCGCAAGTCTATACACTGGTAGCTTTACCGACGTTTCCCCTACAAGTCTACACATCGCAGCTGAGTTGAAGTCTGTATAGCCATTGCCTTGTCAAAGTCTATACATTGTGAACTTTCAAGTCTGTACAGACCTCGCTTTGCTCAAGTCTATACATCGTCAAGTTGTCTTGGCAAATTCTATACATTGTGCTTGCTAAAGTCTGTACAACCCTTGAATTGGCAAGTCCACACATCGTAAAGTCTGTACAGCCCTTTAATTGGCAAGTTCATACATCGTTCAGTTGTAGGTCTAAGTCTATACATTGCACGAGCTGAAGCCTGTCTAAGTCTACACATTGCTTCTTCATGCATTGCACGAAGTCTGCACATTGTGTGCTGCATGCTCATCAAGTCAATACACTGGCAAGTCTTTACATTGCGTAAGTCTATACATTGGCTGCTGAATGTTCTTCAAAGTCTGCACATTACATTACACTTCAGCAAGTCTGTACAGCGGTTGCCTTCATATAGGAAGTCTGTACATCGCATAGCACTGCATATATGAAGTCTATACATTGCAGAGTCTGTACATTGCATTCGCATTCACAAAGTCTATACAGTGAAGTCTATACAATGCAGTACACTCTACAAAGTCTGTATGGGGTTTTAGACTTAAACTGATAACTCTGTTCGATTGTCTGACAGGGACTACTGGCTGAGATTGATGACATGGCTCGTGATCCAAGGAGGATGAGGTGCCCATATGGTGACACGTGGAAGTAGCTCAGTCAGGATGCTGCCAGGTGGTCGAAGTTCCTCGAATCTGGCAAAAGCATTGGGCGGGAAATGTGGAAGCCACACGCCCTTATCCAATCTACTGCTGGTATATATATGAGCTTTCTTCTTCAGAAGGAGGCTGATCGATCGAGTGGTAAAGTCTATACAGTGAGACTGAACATCTGAAGCAGCAGAGAGCCACCGAGATCCACAGAGAAGAAAAGTAGAGAAGAGAAGAAAGAGAGAAAGGAGAGATGAGGTGAGAGAGTTCGATTAAGAGAGATGAGTTGAGAGAGGTTCATTGAGAGGTTGTAACTCAGACTCTTGGTTCAGATACCAGAGCTGAGATGTTTTCTCATTGAGAGCTATTTCCCTTCCGGGTTTTCTCATTTTCGTTTGCTTCTGTCTTTTGTTTCCAAATCTGTTTCTTCAAGCTGTGAGCCAGCAATTGTAATGGAGGTTTCCACTGGACAGGTGAAGCTGTAATCCTCAGCAGGTGAGACCAGGTCTCGGACGGCTAAGCTGTATCGCCTAGCGGTTGCAGAGGATTTGTTCCTCTGGTCGGCAAGCTGTAAAGCCCAGCGAAGCTGTGTATCAGCGATTGTAGGCTAAGCTATATTACCCAGCGAACGCAAGCTGTACTGTGCAGCAGTAAGCCATACTCGGTTGAGTGTGGGGTGGACGTAGGTCTCCTAACCGAACCACCTAAAAATCCTGTGTGACTTGTGGTTGTGTGATTGTCTATGAATTGTGTGCGATTGGATTTCCTGTTTACCTTCACAGTTTGATTCGCTTCTGTTCAAATCTAATACTCGAGCTAGTGATTTAGTACATCTGCCTATATTCTGCATTAGAGCCTTATATTGGTTTTAAATTAGGCAATAGATCTATTCACCCCCCTCTAGATCCACTCTCCGTGGTAATAGACTGCGTCCATCTAACATAACACTTACGTCGACGGGTGTAGCCCTGAGTAGTTACTTGTTGCTGTTGTTCCTGTTTGGTTCAGTGCGTGTCTGCGACTCTGCCGTGGTTTCAGCGGTACCGTAGGCGAGACACTTGTGGTGCAGCATAAGACGTCAGTGGACGCAGCTGGCTGTTCTTTATGTGAGGAGGTGCTTCCGTCATGTGACACGTGACTCTCGGTGTTTCTTGTTCGTCGAGACCTTCCCGAGTTAGCCCTCTCGTGGCCCTACTCGAGGTCGGTGTCCTGTCGCATGCATGATGTTCTTGTCGTGCGTGAGGCAGTGTGCACGACGTTCTAGTCGTGTGTGTCATCGAGTCCATCTGTCGTTTGTCTAGGTCTTTTCTAGAACATTTTGTCTGTCCGTGCAGGTCTTCATTTTAGACCTGGCATCGTGTCGGTAGATCGGTAACTCCTGACTTTGTCAGATCAGAGTCGCCCTTCTGCTGTTGTTTGGAGTAGCTTTGGGAGCCGAGTTCTTCTCGGTGGCCGTGTTCCGAGTTTTACGCCCTCGATTTTTCCTTTTCTTTTACCTTACCTTGCTCTTAGCTTGTTCCCTACTCCTGTTGTTCCCATTCTTTTTACAACTTTGTAGTGTAGTTTCCTGCTTTGTTACACCTGTTGTTTCTTCTGTTGCTTCCATGTTCTGCGTGTTTTTCAGTGGGGATTCGCGTGACCCCTGCTGAGCCTCTGTTTGGAGAGTCACCCCTACTTTTCAGGTGGGCGTCGTCTCTATTCGTGGTTCCTGGCATGGCGTGTTCGTAGCTGCCAGTTGTACCTGCGTTGGGTTTCTCCTGACCTTAGTGTACGTCCTTTTCCTATGGCCTGTACTTGTCTTTAACTTCTTGGGCTGGACTCTCGTATAATTGTTAATTGAAACTGTTAATTAAAAAGTAATTTTATTTCTGCTACTTTAGCAAACCGATCTAATGAAATTTAATTGCTTACTGTACTATCTCTGTGGCTTCAATGTACTCTACACATGTCTTTTTCCCTTCGGAGCTTTACCGCTCTTGGGAGGCCTCGCAGGTTCCAAGTGGTATCACGTGTATTCGGTAGTCCTACCGGGTATACCTGGTATCCGGGATCCGGGTCGCTACAGCTTGGTATCAGAGCAGTGCTCTGAGATGTTCGGAGTTCTTTTCTGAGCTATCAGAGCATTGTTGTGTGAAGTACATGGGAATCCGAGATACTGCAGTATCCAGAGTCCTTTAAGTCCAGTACAGGCTTTTGCTGGCTTAGGTGTTGCGATGATTTGTCACGTTGTTTTCTCCGTGTGTTGTTCAGGTTGTTGTTGACCTTTGGCCTTGGTCTGATGACCGTACACGTTCTTACGTTATTTTGGTCATCCCGGCTTGAGTCTGTTCAGCTCCTGATGTGTCTCGCTTCTGTTGAAGTGCTCGATTTGATTCCGTGGTTGAGAAGTTGCTCAGGCAAGCTAGGATTTCCCCTTCCTGGTGAGCTTTCGTGGTTGAGCTTATTGCTTCTCGTCACTTCTGGTGGAATCTTTTCGAGAGTTGCCTTGGAATTATTGTCTTAGTGATGCCTTTGTCCTATGTCTACTTAAGTGTGGACAGCTTTATTCTGAGCCGGATCTGTCTCTTTGCTATACGGTTGCTAGGCTTTGGACTCCATTATGGTGTTAAGAGCTGTTGTGTACCGTATTTGTCGTGCCGTGTCCAACGGCCGATGTATTGTGAAGGCTCATTTACCATTTTCTGGACGTGAAGGTAAGCTGAGATTAGCCTTTTTCTTGTGCCTTGTGCTGAAGCTGGTACTCCTCTTCTTTGCGCTCAGGCTTCTTGTGATCAGTTGTTCGCTGGATCGGTACTCTTGGTGTGTTGCGTTGCGATTTTCAAGAGTTGCGATGGCACCGAGTGTGTGCTGAGATACGGATACCGAGGTCTTTTCTGGTGCCTGCGTGCCTTGTTGAGTGCACAGCGGAAGTGTGTGGGTTGGATACCCACTGGTCGAGCATCTTTTCGTAAGGTTCTGGCCGGTCGAGAGGTTTGTTTCTTCCTCGATGCAACTTCATCTTGGCTTCCTGTGCCTTGATGTTGTCTGTTGCCTTGCTGTTGCTGGAGTCATTCTGGTGTTGGCATTGGCATTTGTGAATATTGGGGAATCTGTCGGCATTCCTTGCTGATTGAGTACCCTCTATTTTGCATTCCTTCTCTTGGGTGTTGTGTGCTCGAGGCGTGTTCGTAGTCCTTGAGGTGTGTTCCCTGATATTGTCATTTCTCGTTATCGTGGGTCTTTTCTTAGTGAGCAATCTGATGCGTGACCCATCCCTTGTGGTCAAGTGTTCAGCTGTTCTTGTGCCTTGATGTGACCTTGCTTGCAGTTGTGTTCCATGGTTCTGTGTTCAGTACGGAGCCAGGAATCCTGCAGGTGCTGGTGTTGTCATTTTATCACTATTTCTCTACGATTTTGTGTCTTTTCCGTGGACCGTGACCTTGTCAGTTAGCTTGTTGTACTCCCTTTCTCCGGTAGAGTTAGCTTGCGACTCGATCAGACGTAATATCTGAGTGAGTGCTGACTTGATTGTCTTTGTGGTCCGGTGCTGTTGTCGTTGGCGTCCTGTGTGCCAGGTGTTCCCTGTTGCCTTTGGCACTGGAGCTGATGATATGGTCGAGCTGTCAGCTGAGAGGATTGTGTCTCCTTGTGTAAGCTGCTGCTTGTCATGCTATCATTGTGTTTCTCTGTATCGGTCGTCTATTGTTGTGGCAGTCGTGTCTCCATTTCTGGTGAGACGTAAGCGACGTTGCCTTGTTTCAGAGGTGTCAGACTTGTGTTCACTTGTATCATGCTCGATCCAGAGCGTGTGCTTGTGATTATAGTCTGACGATGTTCCTCTCAGCCGTGTTTCTCGAGATTTGTGTCATTTTCGTTGTTGTGCTGTCGGGTTGTTCTTCCCTGCTTACCCTTGCTAGTCCTTAAATTTTGAGGATGAAATTTCTTAAAGGAGGGGAGGATGTAATGCCCTGGATCCTTGATAGGTCTTGTTGGATCTTTGTTGGATCTTTCGGATCTGTTTCGGTGAGTTTCGGCTCGCTTTTGTGGCTTCCGAGTTGAGCTTTATGAGCTGTGTGGGTTTTTCTCTCATACTAGCTACGGAACCCTACGGTGAGTTTATTGTCAGTTCATCAACTCGTGGATGCTACAGCGATGATGTACTTTTCGAGCCAGTCATTTTGACTATTTTTGCGTATTTTTCGGAGATAGGCCCAAAAATTAGATTTTTCAGAAATTAGAAAAATTCCTAATTTCTTTTCCTTTTTCTTTTCTTTCCTCTCTCCTACTTCTCATTTTCGCCGCCCCCGTCTCTCTCTCCTGTTTCTCTCCCATTTCGCTTCCTTGGCTCCGGCTGTAGACGGAGGACCTAGGGGCGAGTGCTGGGGATGCTGTGGAGCTGGTTAGGTGCGCGACGGAGTGAAGATGGAGTGGTTTTGGCGCGATCCCGAACGGTGGATTCAAATCCGGCGTTTGAGCTCGCGGCACGGTTTTCGGCGCGGTTTAGTCCCTTCGGGGCATGATTTCTTCGGTAGAGGTAGGGTGACGGATCCTCACTTCCTTCTGCTCGTTTTCCTTGCCATTACACGTCCTTTGGCGCGGAAATGGCTGAGTTTGGGCTTGTTTTGCCTAAATCGTGATTTTTGGGTTTTGTAGGGTTCACCGGAAAACGGCAACCATTCGTGGCTTAGTTAGTGTCAAACTGACCCCTGGGATGTCTGGATCCCATTCATGTTAGTTTCGTGTCGATCGGTGGTCATTCGAGGCTGGTAGGAGTCCGGGAACCTCGTTGACTCGTTTTGGGTCGATTTATCTAAATCGCCCCGATCTAGCGTTTTAATGCGTGCATGTGGGCTTTTTAGCCCCCAGATGTTGTTTTCCATGGTGTAGCCTTGTTTCCCCTGCGCTTCGGCGTGAATGGGGCGTGGAACGGGCTGATTTGGCGATTCCACTGTTTTCCCGTCGTGGCCGGTGTAGCGGTCGTTCCAGGGGCCGTCATAGTCTCTAACGGCCCTACGATAGACAGCCACAGCGTCTGTTCATTTTTAAGTTTTTCATGGCTGTGGGAGTGTCACGGCCCAGGGGTGGTGCGTCACAGTCCTCTAACGCGCCCGGAAGTGTGTGTCACAACTATTTTGTCATCTTGCGTTTTGGTTAAGTCGGTTCCTCTGACGTGCCTGCCCAGGTGCATCAGGTTCGCGTAACGCGCCTGCCCCAGGCCGTTACGTTCTGTTTTGACCGGATTCGACCGGGTCAATCGGTTCATGTAGCGGCTGTGCCCCTGTGCGTCACAGCTGTGTAACGCGCCTGTCCCAGGCCATTACACTCTGTTTAGCCGAGTGGGTGGCTGTGTCTGTTGACTCTAACGGCCCTACCCCCGTGCGTCATAGTGTTGTAACGCGTCCGCCGTGGACTGTTACGTGCTGCTTGTCTGGGTTTTCAGACTTGGGTGTGTTGGCCCTGACACGGCTATTCCCGTGTGTTAGGTTCGCGTAACGCGTCTGCACTCATGCGTTAGGTCGCTGTAACACGCCTGGCGTCGTGCGTTACGCTGTTCATGTTTTGGTTTCGAGCGTGTTGGCTCTGACGCGCCTGCCCTGGTGCGTCAGGCTCGTGTAACGCCCCTATGGAGGTGCGTTACAGTCCTGTTGTGGCCGTGATGGCTGTTGGGTGTTCGGTGTTCGCCCGTGTGTTGGGCAGTCATAGGTTGGTGTTCTAGGGTTGTGTTTGTGTGGCAGTGGTCTTCTGGATCGGTCGGTTTAGATGACTAGGTGGGGTCTTTTCCCTGACTGCAACAGTTCCCTAAAGATGTAATCTAGAACTGCCGATGCTCTTGCCTCTGGTTGCGTGGCTGCTATTTCTGGACTGCTGGGTCTGCCTAGTGGTTGAATGACGGTCGTTCTGCCAGAGCGTTGTTTTTATCGTTTCGGTTTCTGCTTGTCTTGGCTTGACCTTGTGGCCCGCCCGCTTCTCCGTGGATGTCTCCTGACATCCTATGAGGGCTAAGACTACGTTATAAGGTAGCCAGGAGTTTTCTTGCTTGAAGTAGGACTCTCTTTTCCTACTACCGAGTCGGTGTTGTTTGGCTCCGGTCAACCGGGGGTTACCCAGGGGTTGACAGGTGGCTTTGTGTGTCTCGACAGTTCTGTCCAGTTCGAGACATTGGTTCTGGATGTCTCGAGGTGTTGTCTTACCTCGGTCCGTGTGTCCAGGTGTGCTGAGGGTCCTCGGTGTTCCCTCAGGTCTCCGTGAGTAATTTTCTGCAGAGCGTTGTTTCCTCTGGCTTAGGATTAGACCGATTGGCGGCTTGTTCTGCAGTTAGTGACGATCTTTCCTCCGAGTCGTCCGACTCAAGGATCGTTACGTGGTAGGTCTAGTTGCCTTTGCCTGAGTTTGTCGACAGTGGTTGTGCTACCTTTGGTGCCTCGAAGTACGTGTCGTGGGGCGTTCTTGCCTGTCTGTACTTCAGCACTTGTGTTTTGAGTCTCTGTGTCATGTAAGCCTCCGCTTATTGTAGCCCTAAGGCCTTCGAGTTGCCGACCCGCCTGCGAATGGCGGAGGGGTGTTCCCGTTTGCGATTTGTAAGATAGTTCCGTGGGCTCCCAGCCAACGGTAACGTCCTACCGAGGGAGAAAACTAGCTAGAGAACCTGGCTTAGGCTAGAGCCAGTGTGTGCACACGTGGTCAGGGGCTGAGGACTTACGTCGACGGGCGTAGCCCTGACTAGTTACTTGTTGTTGTTGTTCCTGTTTGGTTCAACGCGTGTATGCGACTCTGCCGTGGTTTCAATGGTACCGTAGGCGAGACACTTGTGGCACAGCATCAGACGTCAGTGGACGCAGGTGGCTGTTCTTTGTGTGAGGAGGTGCTTCCGTCATGTGACACGTGACTCTCGGCATTTCTTGTGCGTCGTGACATTCCCGAGTTAGCCCTCTCGTGGCCCTACGCGAGGTCGGTGTCGTGTCGCATGCATGACGTTCTTGTCGTGCATGAGGCAGTGTGCACGACGTTCTAGTCGTGTGTGTCGTCGAGTCCGTCCGTCGTTTGTCTAGGTCTTTTTTAGATTTTTTTGTCTGTCCGTGTAGGTCTTCGTTTTAGACCTGGCGTCGTGTCGGTAGATCGGTAACTGTTAACTTTGTCAGATCAGAGTCACCCTTCTGCTGTTATTTGGAGTAGCTTTCGGAGCCGAGTTCTTCTCGGTGGCTGTGTTTCGAGTTTTACAGCCTCGCTTTTCCCTTTTCTTTTATCTTCCCTTGCTCTTAGCTTGTTCCCTACTCTTGTTGTTCCCGTTCTTTTTACAGCTTTGTAGTGTAGTTTCCTGCTTTGCTACACCTGTTGTTTCTTCTATTGCTTCTGTGTTCTGCGTGTTTTTCAGTGGGGATTCGCGTGACCCCTGCTGAGCCTCTGTTTGGAGACTCACCCCTACTTTTCAGGTGGGCGTCGTCTCTGTTCATGGTTCCTGGCGTGGCGTGTTCGTGGCTGCCAGCTGTACCTGCGTTGGGTTTCTCCCGACCTCAGTGTACGTCCTTTTTCAATGGCCTGTACTTGTCTTTAACTTCTTGGGCTGGACTCTGGTATAATTGTTAATTGAAACTGTCAATTAAAAAGTAATTTTATTTCTGCTACTTTAGCAAACCGATCTAATGATATTTAATTGCTTACTGTACTATCTCTGTGGCTTCAATGTACTCTACACATGTCTTTTTCCCTTCGGAGCTTTACCGCTCTTGGGAGGCCTCGCGGGTTCCAAATGGTATCACGTGTATTCGGTAGTCCTACCAGGTATACCTGGTATCCGGGATCCGGGTCGCTACACCTATCTTACCTTCTCCGATGATTTTGCCTTTGTCCTTACCACCAAATGCCACTGTTCCATCATCCTTTTCATGCAGGTCCACAAATATTTCTTTGTTTCCCATCATGTGCTGAGAGCATCCACTGTCTAAATACCACCTATTCCATTGAGCTCTCAAGCAGACCTGCAATCACAATAAATGTACTTATGCAGATTTTGGTATCCAAGCAAACTTGGGTCCACGATGGTTAGAAACATGAGATGTGTATGATCTATTTCTCATTCTAGCAAAACTTTCATCATCAAATTTCAGAATTCTGCAATCATACATGTCATGGCCTAACCTTCCACAATAAAAGCATGTAACGGCTCTATCCCTGTTTCTTCTCCTTCCTTTATTCAAGAATCAATTATGCACATGTATTTTTGACGTGGACGGAAATGAGCTTCTGGGAGGCATATGAGTTGAATGTGTTTCAGATTGTAAAGTTTTTCCTTTTTCAAGAATGGTAATGGCATCCTTCAACTCATTGATTTCATGCTTTAATGAATGAGCCTTATTTTCAGCCATTTCTTTGGCTTGAATGCATGCATTTCTTTCCAACTTTTCTTGTTCTAAATCTCTTTTTAAGTCTTCTTGCCTTTTGGTAAAGGTGGCTTGGTCCTCTTGCATGCATGAACTCTCATCTTCAAATAACTCAATCTTAGACATAAGAATTTCATTTTCATGTTTCAACTTTTCAGATTCAGATTTTAAAGCATGACAATTCTCATAAGACTTTGCAACATGCACAAAATGATCAATTTTCTTTTTCAGATTTCTATTTTCAGATTTGAATTTTTTACATTTTTCATACAAAGACTCATAAGCAATTTGCCATTGTTCACATGTAGGAGATTTGCTTTCAGAATTTACCTCATTGGCATTGTCTTCATTTGCCATGAAACACAAATTCTGAACCAACTCATCCAGTTCATCTTCCTTCTCGGACTCGACCTCGTCTTCATCACTCCATGTGGCCACCATGGCCTTTGGCTTCTTGAATTTTCTTTTCTTGAATTTTTTCATGAGATCGGGGCACTCACCCCGCATATGACCATATTTTTTACATTCGTAGCAAATAACTTCTTCCTTCTTGCTACTCTCACCTCTGTTGGGACCTTGCTTCCTTGGTCCTTTTCTGAATTGACCACCGAACTTTCTTGTTCCTTTGACGAATCTTCGTGCTCTTCTTGTGATCATGGCAACCAGCTCATCATCCTCAGTGTTGCCCATAGAATCATTGTCACTGCCCTCTGATTCTTGTGGGTTCACCTTTAGGGCCAATGGTGTGACTACCTTCTTCTTCTTGTGACCGTTCTCGCTCCTTTTGATGTTGATTTCGTAAGTCATCAAGGAGCCAATTAACTCGTCCAATTTTAAGGTGCTGAGATCCTTTGAGTCCTCAATTACAGTGGCCTTTGTATGCCACTGTGGTGACAGGGATCTTAGTACCTTTCTGACGAGTTCCTTGTCGGAATACTCTTTACCAAGGCCCTTTAATCAATTCGTGATTTCCGTCAATCTTGCAAACATATCAAAAATGGACTCCTCTGGTTTCATCATAAATAACTCATAATCCCGGACTAACAGATTCGTCTTGGTTTCCTTTACTTCTGATGTTCCTTCATAGATCAACCGCAGCTTGTTCCACATCTCCTGCGCAGAAGAACATATGGAAATACGTGAGCATTCATTAGGATGAATGGCACACTATATTATATTCATGGCGTTGAAGTTTGATAAACACTTCTTTATATCCTCATCATCCCACTCATCCTCATTTTGAGACAGAGTGTACGGACCCTTGCTAATGACGCGCCACACGTCATAGTCTTGTGCTCGTAGAAAAACATACATTCTGTTTTTCCAATAAGGATAATTTGATCCATCAAAGAACGGGGGTCTTTGTATCGAATGCCCTTCGGGCATCATCCCCTTGTTTGCCATATAATGGGATCTGCTTCACGACCGTGTGATGGAGTGAAATAGAGACCAATGCTCTGATACCAATTGTTGAGTCCCGAAAGGCGGCAATCAAGAGGGGAGGGGTGAATTGATTGGCCAATTAAAATTCTTTCGAAGTTGAACTAAGTAAATTAAGCATACATGCACTAGATCTCACCCAAACATGGATACACTTGTGAATACGTGTGGATTATGGTAGGTGTTTGACAATGGAATTGGTGTACGCTCAACTCACCGTGAAGCCCACTCGACTATGGATACGGAAGAACAAACCACAAGTGACACACGAACTTTTTAGGTGGTTCGGGTACACTGACGTGTCCCCTACGTCCACCCCTCACTTGTGAGGATCAAGACTTCACTATGAAGTGAGCCACACACACACGCTGTGTAGAACAGCAAACACACATACACGGCACCTGATCTAGGCTACCACAAACACACACACACACGTTCTTGTTTCCGAACATTAACAACCCACACACAGATCTGAATCAAGTTGTACATCAAATGCTCAAGTAAACACAAAGTAAATCTGAGAGTAAGGAGTGAAGAATGATTTATCCTGGTTGAAGCTCCCCCTTTCACTTCCTTGAATGTAATTGAATGCTTCTGCAGGAGGAAGATCAATCCTTGAGGAAGAATGAAACTTTGTCGTACAAATGAGGTTGCAGCTTTGATAGCCCACGTAGCTTGTTGTTGGGAATGATATGGAGGCTTGAATCAAGCTTCTTCCCTTCACTTTCAGGCTCATAACAAGGTGGAAGAAGGCCCTTGAGCTGCTGCTGCGAACCTGCACACACAAAGGTTAGAACAAGAAGCACTCCTTTTGATCTTTCTCACTCTTAGGGTTTCATACCCCAATATGATGTATATAAGGAGCTAGATCCGTTCAAAGACACCCTAGAGACCAGATCCACAATACCTGGAGCGATTTAGGGAAGTTGGACTGGTTGGAAAGACTTTTGGTGCAAGTGCACGGAAGTCCAAAATTACGGCTCAAGGTTCGTAACTGAAAGGGTCAGTTTTAGAAGGTTTAAAGGTTTTTGGGCCAATGGGTCGACCCTCGGGGGTTGTCCGTGCGGGTTTTGAAATAAGTTTTCAGGGGTCGACCCTCGTGTGAATGGGTCGACCCTTGGGGTTGACCCTTGCAGGTGTGGTCAGGGAACCGGTGGCGACCCGGATCCCGGATACCGGATATACCCGATAGAACTACCGAATACACCTGATACCACTTGGAACCCGCGAGGCCTCCCAAGAGCGGTAAAGCTCGAAGGGATAAAAGGCATGTGTAGAGTACATTGAAGCCACAGAGATATAACAGTAAGCAATTAAATTTCATTAGATCGGTTTGCTAAAGTAGCAGAAATAAAATTACTTTTCAATTAACAGTTTCAATTTAACAATTATACCAGAGTCCAGACCAAGAAATTAAAGACAAGTATAGGCCACAGAAAAAGAACGTACACTCAGGTCGGGGGAAACCCGACGCAGGTACCGCTGGCAGCTATGAACGCGCCACACCAAGAACCACGAACAGAGACGACGCCCACCTGAAATGTAGGGGTGAGTCTCCAAACAGAGGCTCAGTTGGGGTGACGCGAATCCCCACTGAAAAACACGCAGAACACGGAACAGGAAGCAACAGTAGTAGCAAAGCAGGAAAAGCTACACTACTAAGCTGTAAAAAAAAGGGGAACAGCAGAAGTAGGGAACAGGATAAGGGCAAGGGAAGATGAAAGAAAAGGGAAAAGCGAGGCCGTAATACTTAGAATACGGCCACCGAGAAGAACTCGGCTCCCTAAACCACTCCAAGCAGCGGTAGAAGGATGACTATGATCTGACAAGTTAGGAGTTACCGATCTGCCGACACGACGACAGGCCTAAGATGAAGACCTGCAAGGACAGACAAAAGTATAGAAAAGACCTAGACAGACGACGACACACACGACTAGAACGTCGTGCACACAACACAACACTGACCCCGAGTAGGGCCACGAGAGGGCTAACTCAGAAAGGTCATGACGCACAAGAAATGCTGAGAGTCACGTGTTGCGTGATGGAAGCACCTCCTCACAAGAAGAACAGCCAGCTACGTCCACTGACGCCTTATGCTGCGCCACAAGTGTCTCGCCTACGGTACCACTGAAACCACGGCAGAGTCGCAGACACGCACTGAACCAAACAGGAACTACAACGACAAGTAACTAGTCAGGGCTACGCCCGTTGACGTAAGTTCTCAGCCCCTGACCACGTGTGCACACACTGGCTCTAGCCTAAGCCAGGCTCTCTAGCTAGTTTTCTCCCTCGATAGGACGCTACCGTTGGCTGGGAGCCCACGGAACTAGCTTACAAACAGTATCACGGGAACTGCCCTATCCACCACTCCGAGGTGGGTCAACACACTGGATCGCGTGCGTCGACAGGCAACAACAAGCGGAGGCTCACAAGACACAGGACTCAGAAACACATTGCTAGAGTACAAACAGGCGGGCATGCACTGTCGTACGCACTACAAAGCACCCACTGGCAGTACGACCACTACCTACAGACTCAGGACTAGGCAACTAGACCTACCACGTAACGATCCTTGAGTCGGACGACTCAAAGGCAAGATCGTCACTGGCAGCAGAACAAGCCGCCAATCGGTCTAATCCTAAGCCATGAGAAAATGACGCTCCGCAGAAAATGACTCGCGGAGACCTGAGGGAACACCGAGGACCCTCAGCACGCCTGGACACACGGACCGAGGTAGGACAACACCTCGAGGTATCCAGAACCAATGTCTCGAGCTGGACAGAACCGCCGAGACACACGAAGTCACCTGTCAAGCCCTAGGTAACCCCCGGTTGAACGGAGCCAGACAACACCAAAACAAACAAACGATGCACCCACAACAAGCACAAGCACTCCTGGCTGTCCCATCATGGTTACTGCCCTCATAGGACGTCAACAGACACCCACGGGTCACGAGCAAACCACGTGACCAAGGCAAGACAAGCAGAAATCGAAACGGCAAAAAGAACGCTCTGGCAGAACCGACCGTCATTCAACCGCTAGGCAGACCCAGCAGTCAAGGAACAGCCGCCACGCAACCAGAGGCAAGGGCATTGGCAGTTCTAGATTGCGTTGTTAGGGAACTATCGCAGTCAGGGAAAAGACCGCACCCAGTAACCTAACCCGACCGATCCAGAAGACCACTGCCACACAAATACAGCCCTAGAACACCAACCTACGACTGCCCAACACACGGGCGAACACCGAACCACCCAACGGCCATCACGACCACAACAGGGCTGTAACGCACCACCACAGGCGCGTTACACGAGCCTGATGCACCAAGACAGGTGCGCCAGAGCCAACAGGCTCAAAACCAAAAATGCGAACCACGTAACGCACCAGGCCAGGCGCGTTACAGTAGCCTAACGCACGAGAACAGGCGCGTTACAGCGGCCTAACGCACGAGAATAGGCGCGTCAGGGCCAACAGACCTAAGCCTAAAAACTTAGACGAACAGCATGTAACGGTCCAAGATGGACGCGTTACAACACTGTGACGCAGGGGGGCAAGGCCGTTAGAGCCAACCGACACAGCCACCCAACTCAGCCAAACAGCGTGTAACGGCCTAGGACAGGCGCATTACAAGGCTGTGACGCACAGGGGAACGACCGCTACACGAACTGACTTAAACGGTCAAATCCGGTCAAACAGAACGTAACGGCCTAGAGCAGGCACGTTACACGACTCTGACGCACCATGGAAGGGCCGTCAGAGGAACCGACTTACTCAAATCTCAAGAAGACAAAATGACCATGACGCACATACCTGGATACGTCAGAGGGCTGTGACGCACCACACCTGGACCGTTACACTCCCACAGCCACAAAAGGTTTAAAACGATCAAACGCTGTGGCGGTCTATCGTAGGGCCGTCAGAGACTGTGATGGTCTCTGCAACGACCGCTACACAGGTCACGACGGGAAAACAGTGGAAACGCCGAATCGGCCCATTCCACACCCCATTCACGCCGAAGCGTAGGGGAAACAAAGCCACACGATGAAAATGACTTCGGGAGGCTAAAAAGGCCACATGCACGCACTAAAACGCAAGATCGGGGTGATTCTAACGAATCGACCCAAAATGAGTCACCGAGGTTCCCGGACTCCTACCGGCCTCGAATGACAACCGATCGACACGAAACTAACATGAATGGGATCCAGACATCCTAGGGGTCAATTTGACACTAACTACATCGCGAATGGTTGCCGTTTTCCGGCGAACCCTACAAAACCCGAAAATCATGATTTAGGCTAAACAAGCTCAAACTTAGCCATTTCCACACCGAACGACGTGCAATGGCAGGGAAAACGGGTAGGGAGAAGTGGTGATCCGTCACCCGACCTCCACTGAAGAAATCGTGTCCCGAAGGGACTAAACCGTGCCGCGAGCTCAAACGCTGGCTTTGAATCCACCATTCGGGATTGCGCCAGAATCGCTCGATCCTCGCCCCGTCGCGCACCCAACCAGGTCCACAGCATCCCCAGCACGCGCCCCTAGGTCCTCCATCTGCAGTCGGAGCCGAGGAAGCTCGAGAGGAGAGAAAATGGGAGAGAGAGAGGCAGCGGTGAAAATGAGAAGGAGGAGAGAGGAAAGGAAAAGAAAAAAGAAAAGAAATTAGGAATTTTCCTAATTTCTAAAAAATTTGATTTTTGGCCCGATCTTTGAAAAATACGCAAAAATATCAAAACGACCGGCTCAAAGAGTACATCGTCGCTGTAGCATTCTCGAGTCGATGAACTGACAAATAAACTCACCGTAGGGCTCCGTAACTAGTACGAGAGAAAAACCTACACGGATCGTAAAGCTCAACTCGGAAGCTACAAAAGTGACCCGAAACTCACCGAAACAGATCTGAAAGATCAAATAAAGATCCAACAAGACCCCTTAAAGATCCAGGGCATTACATCCTCCCCTCCTTTAAGAAATTTCATCCTTAAAATTTAAGTACTAACCAGGGTAAGCAGGGAAGAACAACCCGACATCACAATTACGAAAATGACACAAATCTCGAGAAACACGGCTCAGAGGAACATCGTCAGACTATAATCACGAGCACACACTCTGGATCGAGCACGACACAAGTGGACACATGTCTGACACCTCCGAAACAAGGCAACGTCGCTTACGTCTCACCAGAAATGGAGACACGACTGCCACAACAATAGACAACCGATACAGAGGAACACAACGACAGCACGGCAAGCAGCAGCTCACACAAGGAGACACAGTCCTCTTAGCTGACAGCTCGACCACATCATCGGCTCCAATGCCAAAGGTGACAGAGAACACCTGGCACATAGGACACCAATGACAACAGCACCGGACCATAAGCACAATCAAGTCAGCACTCACTCAGATATCACATCTGATCGAGTCGCAAGCTAACTCTACCAAAGAAAGGGAGCACAGCAAGCTAACTGACAAGGTCACGGTCCACGGCAGAGACACCAAATCATAGAGAAACAGCGGTCAAACGACAACAACAGCACTTGCAGATTCCGGCTCCAAACAGAACGCTGAACCATGGAACACGACTACAAGCAGGATCACATCAAGGCACAAGAACAGCTGAACACACGACCACAAAGGATGGGTCACACATCAGACTGCTCACTAAGAAAGGACCCATGGCAATGAGAAACGACAATCTCAGGGAACGCACCACAAGGACTACGATCATGCCACGAGAGCACAACACCCAAGAGAAGGAATGCGGAACAGAGGGTACTCAATCAATAGGAATGCCGACAGATTCCCCAATACTCGCAAATGCCATTGCCAGTACCAGAATGATTCCAGCAATAGCACGGCAACAGGCAACATCAAAGCACAGGAAGCCAAGATAAAGTTACATCGAGAAGAAACAAACCTCTCGACCGGCCAGAACCTTACGAAAAGATCCTCGACCAGTGGGTAGCCAACCCACACGCTTCCGCTGCTCACTCAACAACACACGCCGGCCCCAGAAAAGACCTCGGTATCCGCATCTCAGCACACACTCGGCGCCATCGCAACTCCTGAAAATCGCAACGTAACACGCCAAGAGTACCGATCTGGCGAATAACCGATCACAAGAAGCCTAAGTGCAAAGAAGAGGAGTACCAGCTTCAGCAGAAGGCCCAAGGAAAAGCTAATCTCAGCTAACCTTCACGTCTTGAAAATGGTAAATGAGCCTTCACAATACATCGACCGCTGGACACGGCACGACAAACACGGTGCACAACAGCTCTTAACACCATAATGGAGTCCAAAGCCAAGCAACCGTATAGCAAAGAGCAGATCAGGCTCAGAATAAACACTGTCCGCACTTAAGCAGACATAGAACAAAAGCATCACTAAGACAACAACTCCAAGGCAAACCTCGAAAAGATTCCACCAGAAGGGACGAGAAGCAATAAGCTCAACCACGAAAGATCACCAGGAAGGGAAAATCCTAGCTTGCCTGAGCAACTTCTCAAACATGGAATCAAATCGAGCACTTCAACAGAAGCGAGGCACATCAGGAGCTGAACAAACTCAAGCCGGGATGACCAAAACAACATGAGAACGTGCACGGTCATCAGACCAAGGCCAAAGCTAAACAGCAACCTGAACAATCACACGGAGAAAACCTCGAACAATGTACTGCAGATTCAAGCCTTCCGGCATACACTGCCACGTACGACAAGATCGAGACAAACACCACGATGGAAAGAAGCGTCTCATCACATTCGGACGAGAACAAAAAAAATCACCTTGCGCAGTGCCAGAACAGCACGCACAAGACCACATACGAAGAAAACAACGCGACAAATCATCCCAACACCTAAGCCAGCAAATGCCTGTACTGGACTTTAAGCACTCTGGATACTGCAATATCTCGAATTCCCATGTACTTCACACAACAATGCTCTGATAGCTCAGAAAAGAACTCTGAACATCTCAGAACACTGCTCTGATACCATCTGTGGCGACCCGGATCCCGGATACCAGATATACCCGATAGAACTACCGAATACACCTGATACCACTTGGAACCCGCGAGGCCTCCCAAGAGCGGTAAAGCTCCGAAGGGATAAAAGGCATGTGTAGAGTACATTGAAGCCACAGAGATATAACAGTAAGCAATTAAATTTCATTAGATCGGTTTGCTAAAGTAGCAGAAATAAAATTACTTTTTAATTAACAATTATACCAGAGTCCAGACCAAGAAATTAAAGAGAAGTACAGGCCATAGAAAAAGAACGTACACTCAGGTCGGGGGAAACCCGACGCAGGTACCACTGGTAGCTACGAACGCGCCACACCAGGAACCACGAACAGAGACGACGCCCACCTGAAAAGCAGGGGTGAGTCTCCAAACAGAGGCTCAGTAGGGGTCACGCGAATCCCCATTGAAAAACACGTAGAACACGGAACAGGAAGCAACAGTAGTAGCAAAGCAGGAAAAGCTACACTACTAAGCTATAAAAAGAAGCAGAAGTAGGGAACAGGCTAAGGGCAAGGGAAGATGAAAGAAAAGGGAAAAGCGAGGCCGTAATACTCAGAATATGGCCACCGAGAAGAACTCGGCTCCCTAAACCACTCCAAGCAGTGGCAGAAGGGTGACTCTGATCTGACAAGTCAGGAGTTACCGATCTACCGACACGACGCCAGGCCTAAGACGAAGACCTGCAAGGATAGACAAAAGTCTAGAAAAGACCTAGACAGACGATGACACACACGACTAGAACGTCGTGCACACAACACAACATTGACCCCGAGTAGGGCCACGAGAGGGCTAACTTGGAACGGTCACGACGCACAAGAAATGCCGAGAGTCATGTGTCACGTGACGGAAGCACCTCCTCACAAGAAGAACATCCAGCTGCATCCACTGACGCCTTATGTTGCGCCACAAGTGTCTAACCTATGGTACCGCTGAAACCACGGCAGAGTCGCAGACACGCACTGAACCAAACAGGAACTACAGCAACAAGTAACTAGTCAGGGCTACGCCCATCGACATAAGTCCTTAGCCCCTGACCACGTGTGCACACACTGGCTCTAGCCTAAGCCAGGCTCTCTAGCAAGTTTTCTCTCTCGGTAGGACGCTACCGTTGGCTGGGAGCCCACGGAACTAGCTTACAAACCGTATCATGGGAACTACCCTATCCACCACTCTGAGGTGGGTCAACACACTGGGTCGCATGCGTCGACAGGCAACAACAAGTGGAGGCTCACAAGACACAGGACTCAGAAACATAGTGCTAGAGTACAGACAGGCGGGCATGCACTGTCGTACGCACTACAAAGCACCCACTGGCAGTACAACCACTACCGATAGACTCAGGACTAGGCAACTAGACCTACCACGTAACGATCCTTGAGTCGGACGACTCAAAGGCAAGATCGTCACTAGCAGCAGAACAAGCCGCCAATCGGTCTAATCCTAAGCCACGGGAAAATGATGCTCCGCAGAAAATGACTCGCGGAGACCTAAGGGAACACCGAGGACCCTCAGCACGCCTAGACACACGGACCGAGGTAGGACAACACCTCGAGGTATCCAGAACCAATGTCTCGAGCTGGACAGAACCGCCGAGACACACGAAGTCACCTGTCAACCCCTGGGTAACCCCCGGTTGACTGTAGCCAGACAACACCAACACAAACAAACGACGCACCCACAACAAGCACAAGCACTCCTGGCTGTCCCATCATGGTTACTGCCCTCATAGGTCGTCAACAGACACCCACGGGTCACGGGCAAACCACGAGACCAAGCCAAGACAAGCAGAAACTGAAACGGCAAAAACAATGCTCTCCAAGAATGGACCGTCATTCAACCGCAAGGCAGACCCAGCAGTCAAGGAACAGCCGCCACGCAACCAGAGGCAAGGGCATTGGCAGTTCTAGATTGCGTCGTTAGTGAACTGTCACAGTCAGGGAAAAGACCGCACCTGGTCACCTAACCTGACCGATCCAGAAGACCACTGCCACACAAACACAGCCCTAGAACACCAACCTACGATTTCCCAACACACGGGCGAACGCCGAACCACCCAATGGCCATCACAACCACAACAGGGCTGTAACGCACCACCACAGGCGCGTTACACGAGCCTGACGCACCAAGATAGGTGCGTCAGAGCCAACAGGCTCAAAACCAGAAACGTGAACCACGTAACGCACCAGGCCAGGCGCGTTACAGCAGCCTAACGCACGAGAACAGACGTGTTACAGCGGCCTAACACACGAGAATAGGTGCGGCAGGGCCAACAGACCTAAGCCTAAAAACTTAGACGAACAGCATGTAACGGTCCAAGATGGACGTGTTACAACACTGTGACGTATGGGGGAAGGCCGTTAGAGCCAACCGGCACAGCCACCCAACTCAGCCAAACAGCATGTAACGGCCTAGGACAGGCGCGTTACAAGGCTGTGATGCACAGGGGAACGACCGCTACACGAACTGACTTAAACGGTCAAATTAGGTCAAACAGAACGTAACGGCCTAGAGCAGGCGCGTTACACGGCTCTGACGCACCATGGAAGGGCCGTCAGAGGAACCGACTTACTCAAATCTCAAGAAGACAAAATGACCGTGACGCATATACCTGGATGCGTCAGAGGGCTGTGACGCACCACACCTGGACCGTCACACTCCCACAACCACGAAAATTTTAAAACGATCAAACGCTGTGGCGGTCTATCGTAGGGCCGTCAGAGACTGTGACAGTCTCTGCAACGACCGCTACACCGGCCACGGCGGGAAAATAGTGGAAATGCCGAATCGGCCCGTTCCATGCCCCATTCACGCCGAAGCGCAGGGGAAACAAAGCCACACGATGAAAAATGACTTCGGGAGGCTAAAAAGCCCACATGCACGCACTAAAACGCAAGATCGGGGCGATTCTAACGAATCGACCCAAAATGAGTCACCGAGGTTCCTGGACTCCTACCGGCCTCGAATGACAACCGATCGACACGAAACTAACATGAATGGGATCCAGACATCCCAGCGGTCAATTTGACACTAACTACGCCGCGAATGGTTGCCATTTTTTGGCGAACGCTACAAAACCCAAAAATCACGGTTTAGGCTAAACAAGCCCAAACTCAGTCGTTTCCGCGCCGAACGACATGCAATGGCAGGGAAAACGGGTAGGGAGAAGTGGTGATCCGTCACCCTACCTCCACCGAAGAAACCGTGCCCCGAAGGGACTAAACCACGCCGAAAACTGCACCGCGAGCTCAAATGCCGGCTTTGAATCCACCGTTCGGGATCACACTGGAATCGCTCCATCCTCGCCCCGTCGCGCACCCAACCAGCTCCACAGCATCCCCAACACGCGCCCCTAGGTCCTCCGTCTACAACTGGAGCTGAGGAAGCTCGAGAGGAGAGAAAATGGGAGAGAGAGAGAGAGAGGCGGTGGCAAAAATGAGAAGGAGGAGAGAGGAAAGGAAAAGAAATAAGAAAAGAAATTAGGAATTTTCCCAATTTTCGAAAAATCTGATTTTTAGCCCGATCTCTGAAAAATACGCAAAAATAGTCAAAATAATCGGCTCGAAGAGTACATCAGCGTTGTAGCATTCTCGAGTCGATGAACTGACAAATAAACTCACCGTAGGGTTCCGTAACTAGTACGTGAGAAAAACCCACACGAATCGTAAAGCTCAACTCGGAAGCTACAAAAGCGACCCGAAACTCACCGAAACAGATCCGAAAGATCCAATAAAGATTCAACAGGACCCATTAAAGATCCAGGGCATTACAGAACCCGCCGGGTGTAAAAACCATATTAACAGGGGTCGACCCTTGGGGTCGACCCTTGCGACTGGGGTCGACCCAATGGGACGACCCTTTCAGCTGGAGATCAAAAGGCCCAAGTTGACAGAACCAGGGGACCTTGGGGTCGACCCAATGGATCGACCCTTGTTCCAGAACTTCTAAATGGTGGATTGAATGGTCACTAAGTCCAAGAACAAGTCATGGGGTTTCAAGTTGGGTTTTTAAAACAAGAGAGGGAATGTTGTTAAGACATGAATAAGAAAAACCTAATACATTTAAGCTTAGAAAGGACCCAAACCAATATGACCCTTGAGATCAAAAATAATGAACATCAAACCGCAAGATTAAGAGCCAATGAGTTGAAGTGGATCTCACCGACCGTCCTTGAGCTTCTTAAGCACTTATGCACGTTCCTTGCCCTGTAAAGACATAACTTGTGAATTAGATGTAGCCTTGCAATTTTTGAGTTTAAGAAGCTTACTCGTTGAGGTTGTTCTTTAACCTCCTTAGCACTAAGATCTCAATAGCATGTTGAGCTTTTCAAGACTTTATATGCTAGAACACTTCAAGGACAATATATATACATATAGTGTTTGGTCATCATCAAAAACCATTGCATTTAAGCATTTACTCAAGGAGGGGGTTCAACAGGTACGATGAACACTGGCTTCACATTGCGCCAGGAGTACTTTTTGTTTATAGACTGGTGAAAACCATGCGGCAAACTTGTGATAATTTACATGTTTGCTAGTACATTCTTGTTCATGACTTTCTAGTGCATAGCCATTATGGTTATGACGTGCATTCTTGTTAATGAAAGGCCACTTTACCTTATAAATCTTGCTTGATCATGCTCTATTCTTCATTCATACTCTTCATATCTCTATTATTCATATCTTGTTACTTGGATTTCATTTGTGTGTTTATCGCATTTTCTTTTACCTTATTCACTAGAGCGAAAATGTAATTACTTAAAGCATATCTCCATGTTGATGCGAAGATACCTACTGGGCAAGTGTGCTCATTACCCTACTTTTTCAATCTTTTCAAGCAGTTCAAGTGAGTCGATTCGGATTATTCTAGTAACGGGTCCGAGAGTGATGATTGATGGTCGAGAGAAGACTTAGAATCTCTAGAGTTTTCAAGTAGTCTAGAGTCATGATGTAATTTTAACTTTATTGAGACTTACTATGTAATTTTCAATTTTTTTCTTGAGTGTAGTTGATCAACAGTCAACCTTATGTAATTATGAATCATTATTATCAATAAAAGTTAGAATTTTGGTCAAATATTGTGTACTCCATCTTTATGTGGATGTTTATTGTGCTCTAATTTTATTGCTCGCTTGAGATGTTTTGCCGACTGCTTACGTTCCCCGATATTACTTCCGCTGTACAAATGTCTCGGGGCGTGACAACTAGCTCACATTATTCACCCTTATGAAGTTATTTGTCACCACTATTCTCTTTAGCTGGCGAGTGTCTCTGGAGTCGACTCGAAAGGCATTTAGAGTCGATTATTCTTCATCAAATTTCTTCTTCTTCTCAATTTGATCTCTTCTATGTCTGTAACTACTTGACCCTTAACTGTTGGCTTCTACTATTTGAATCTGCTTTTCAGCTTGAAAGGTCTACTGGCATGTTGAAGTGATGCGTTGACCTTGAATGTTGCTTGTTGACTTTGGGGCTTGACTGCGTTGACTCTGGTACTTCTTGCCTCTGCTTGACATCTTTACTGCTCCGTTGACTTTAGATATGCTACGTTGACCTCCTCCTTCATGCAATATTCTCATAGCTTATTTCTTGGCTTTACTGTAGTCTGTCCAAGTCGACTTCTTCACAAACAAGTTCACTTGATTTTCTTTACAAAAATATCCTCAACCTCAACCTGTCCAAGTCGACTTGACCTTCTCCAAGTTGACTTGTGTATTGCTTCTTAGCAACATCAGCTTCACACTGTCAACTTGTGCTTATGCACATGACATTATCAAAACCATTAACACAATGAAACAACTCATAAGTGGGTCATCAACGTCATAAGATAATCAAGACATAAAATCCATGCACCAAAACCAATGCACCAATGCACTGACTCAAAGATGAGTCATAGTGTTTGACATCATCAAAATCACAGGGACACAACATTCTCCCCCTTTTTGATGATGGCAACACTATGAGTCATTATGACCAAATTAACATAGAATTGATGCATTCCTTTTTAAAATGCAGATAATACAGCATACTGACTCATCAAACTATTCTCCCCCTTTGAGATCATCAAAATGAAAAAATTGTTTGATATAAGCAGTGGAAAATGTTCTCCCCTGTAGTCATGGAATGAAATGCCTATCAATAGAATATGAAAGACTTTTCTTCCCCTTGATGAATGAGCACAACATGAAATAAACACACACATCTCCCATAAGAAATGATTTAGCAATGGAAGTTGGACATGATTGAAGCAATGAAATGATGTAAGAAAGAAAGTAGTGTGGACAGTGAAGACTTCAACAGCAAATACTTTTTTTTTAAAACCAATACCTACAAGGCAGGATGAGGGAGACCGTTCTCCCTTTCAAAGAAGGGGAGAGACGCTCCATCCACAACCGCGAGACAGGGAAATTTTATATATAGTGAAGCAAAAGGAAGGGATACAAAGAGAAAGCTAGGGCCTGAAGGAAGGGCACCTAATCTTATCTAGACGATAGGGTCCCTTTACACAAGGCGGGAGCTCGGCCTACGAAGACCAAAAACAAAGGGAAGACGAAAAATAACCAAGTCCGGCTAACATGTCCGCCACTTGATGGGCTTCCCGGAACACGTGGGATATGGTAACATGCATAGACAAAGCGAGGGTGTCCACATTATACATAATAAGGTCCAGCCGTCAAGGGCAAGGGAACCGCATGTTGGCAACCTATGCAACCACAAGAAAGTCGGTCTCGACCGCGACCGTAAGGAAACCTAGGTCGTAACAAAGAGTGAGTCCATCCTAGAGGGCGAGAGCTTCAGCTTCAAGACTGGAGGCCACCTGCGGATATGCAACCACAAAAGCAAAAATGATCTGCCCATTGGCATCACGGAGAGCACCACCACCCCCTGCTGTGCCTATACCACTCTTGTAGGCGCCATCAACATTGAGCTTAAGCCGACCCGAAGGGGGGGGGAACCCCGGATGAGGCGAGGAGGACGGAGCTACTGCACCTTGATGTTGACGGCCCAAGAGTGCAGCCAAAGACGTTGATCTGGGAGATAGGCCTCCCCTTAAACTGTTGAGTATCTGCAATAGCGCGCACCACGATCATAACCCAGCAAATATTGTGACGGGTATTGAAGGGTTGCCCCTCATACCGAGTAAGGTTTCTCCCGTACCATAGCTCCCATAATGCTGCCAATAAGATGCATCTACAGAAGCTCTCAGCCATGGTGGTGAGATGGAGACTGGAAAGGTAGTCGGTGATGGCCGATGATACGGAGGCCGCCGTGTAGCTACTGAAGTGGAGGAAGTGAAAGAGGCCAGACCAAATCTCCTTGGCAATATGACTGTGGAAAAAAAGGTGCAAGTAGTCCTCTACCTGTGGGGAGGGGCAGCAGCAACATTTGGAGCAAAGAGGGACCCCACAGCCCATAACGGTAGCATCCGTCGAGTGGCAGCCAAGGAGGAGGTGCCAAGCTAGCACAGACCACTTGAGCAGGATGAGATGGTTCCATAATAACTCCGGGGTAGGAATGGCCACCGGCAAAAGCATGCTACGGACTGAACATGTGGAGAATGTCCCCTTCGGGTTCAGAGTCCAGACCCAATGGTCCCGGAGGGTGTCGGACACAAAGACCAGCGCCAATAGAACCGACGGGCAGAATAGGCACGCAGTCGCTATGCTAGCATCTGATCGGCCTAAAATTACCTAAAGGACAGAGGTGTGTTTCTCCGGCATATCATGCCATACATGGGGGGGCAGGTAAGCCTTGAGTGGGGTCGGCCCCGACCAGCAGTCCAGCCAAAAAAAGGCCCGGCCATCATGTTGTGAAATGACGACCTGGTGATTGGCATAGATGAGGGCCGCAGCTTGCTACCATAAGATCCGGTCTGCTGCATGACAGAGGCCGAAAGTAGCAGCTGAAAAGTGCTCCATGTGAAAGTGCTTTGCTCGGAAGAAGGTGGCCCAAATTGAGGTGGACTTGATGGCTTCCCACAGAAGCTTGGTCCTCAAGGCAATTTGCATATAGTGAAGGTTTAGCACCCCAAGGCCCCCACATTCAATGGGCCGGGAGATGACGTCCCAAGATTTCCAATGTTTCTTGGGAGAGCCCTTGTAAGAACCCCAGAAGAAGTTCGCCAGAAGCCTGCCAAATGCTTTTAAAATTGATTTAGGAATAGTAGTAGAGGACAAAGTATATATTGGGAGTGCGGAGAGCACGTGACGAATGAGGATGAGACGTCCATTGTAGGATAAGAATGCGGACTTCCATGCTTGTAACTTAGCCGCCGCTTTAGATAAAATATAGGTGAAATAAACCATCTTCCGCCACCCAGAATAGATAGGGATACCAAAATATGTGAGCGGTAGAGTGGCCTTCTGGAAGCCGGTTACCTCACCAATGGACCTTCCGAGAGAAGATGGCGCATCCCGAGGAATGACAAAGCAACTCTTGGCGGAGTTGATGCGTTGACCTGAAGCAATTTCATATTTCTTAAGAAAACCCATAAGAACTCGCATGTGGTGGACTGAACCATTGGAAAAGAGTAATGTGTCATCGGCATATAGCAAGTGGGAGATCATGGGGCATCTCCTAAGAGAGAGGAAGCACCCCCCTTGGCTGCGAAAAAAGAGTGTTGATAGGCCGCGGCTTAGGGCTTCCTCCGCTTGAATGAACAGGGCGGGGGCAAGAGGATCGCCTTGACAAAGACCCCTAGTAGACTTGAAGTACCCATAAGAAGTGCCATTGAAAAGGACCGAGAACCAACAGTTAGGGATAAGAGGCTCAATAAGGGATATAATCGAAAGATCAAACCCAAACTTGCATAGGACCGCAAAAAGAAAATCCCGTTCCATACGGTCGTAGGCCTTAGCCATGTCGAGCTTGAAGATGACATTCCTTCCTTTGCATTTATTACCAAGATGCTGGATCAATTCCTGGATATATTTTGCACAATGGAGAGGCCCTTCACAAAAGCACCTTGTTCCTCCGAGATCAAGAGAGGGAGCACACTTGCAAGCCAGGCACTAAGGACATGGGAGATGATTTTATAAATAAAGTTGCAAAGGCTGATCGGCCGAAAATCATTGCATGTCCTTGGAGCATCAACCTTCGGAATAAGAGTAATGAGTGAAGAAGTGAAGCTTCCAGGTAGAGGATGCCCGCAGAAGAAAGCTTGTACTATCGCTACCACATCCATATGAATAAAGTCCCAACAAGAGTGGAAAAAGTGGCCAGTGAACCCATCCGGGCCTAGGGCACTATCCGGGGACATACTATAACAGCAAAGACATTTCCCCTTTGACATTATCTTGAAGATCAGGAAAGTTTTGGAGACAGTCAATAAAGATATCATCAAAAGCATAGGTATGAAATAATTTCAGACATGGAAGTAGGTCATGCACAGTTGTGACATTAGCAATCATAAGAGCAAATGATTTCCATCAGTCATAAGGCATTGAACATAAGAGTTCAAGTAGAGATTTCAAGGAAATGGATTATTTGAGAAGGTTTTCAATCTAATACCAATTTCATAACTCAGAAACAAATAAAATTTCAGATTCTTCCATTATGAAGGCCTTATGAGTTAATCATTATTTACCAACATAGTTTAAATTTGATGTCTTCTGAGTTTATCAAAAAAAAAATCTGTATTCTTATCTGAGTTCAAGCTTTAATAGAAATGAGCCAATGTCTCATATTGGAATCTTGTTTAACCTTCCTTCATCTTACTCATTCTAATGTAATGACTCCTTCGGGAGTTACAAAAATTAGTATTGAGGTTAAACAAACATGATGATTTCTCATTAAGTTCCTGGGTTTCAGCCATTTTCTTTTTCTTTTAACTACCATGCTTATATTTTGATTTTTTTTCACATCAATTTCTCAGGAGCAACTAAGTTCAGTACACACTTTGTACCTTGAGGATACACGTTGTTTAGACGCCGGTACCCCTACATACTTGGTATGACTAACTGTCATGCTTCACATTGAATAGATGTAGATTGTCACTTCATGACACATCTCATCTCATTTCATTGATGAGTGAGACATATTTCTCGGTGAGGTAACCATTGCGCTGCCTGGGTTTTTATTAATTTTTCTACAGAGTTAATAATGGCACTTCATGACACAGTCTATTTTTCTTCATGGAAAAGAGACATGGTTTCTCAATGAACTAATATCATTGCTCTGAAAAAATTTTGACCCTTATGAATTATCAGATTATCCAAATGTTTAAAGAGGATACTCAATTTGAGTATCTCAACTAAAGATAGCCATGATGTTAAAGCTTTCAGATTTCATAAGATTTTACAGGACACAACATGAACAAGCTGGTTAAGATTTATTAAAATTGAACACAAATGTTTGCAAAACATTTATGTCTAAACTCAATGAGTTCATTAAACTTAAATCAGTTAATTATTCTGGACATTCATAAACCTGTATAATAGCAGATTCCTTATTTAGGTTATTTTCTAATTTATGATCATGGTACACAAATTGAAATCTTCCTAAATTTCAAATGATTCAGGAAATTTAAGATGCAGTCAGAGGCAACGTTGCTAGTATGAAGGTGACTTCAAGAATAAGCATTCAAGTGGGCAGACATCAATAAGACTAGCTCAAGGATTTCAGAAATGATACCAAGCAGTAATGATTTCAGAAATGATTTTATTTATATCAATGAATATGAAAGATTTCCAAGGTGACTAGCTCAAAGATATAGCAATGATATTCAAGCAAGTAACAGACATGTGAGTTTGGAAACTCTTTAGTAGATCTCAATAAAATTTGATATTCAGAGTGAAATGGATGAAATCAGTTCTCATGGAAATAAGGATCATGAGATACATTACAGTTCAAGAATTTTCATATAAAGCTCCCCCTCAGCAAATGCAGGAGCTATCAATCAAGAGAATTCAGAAATGAAGCAATTGTGATCTCAAGTATTTTTTAGAGATACCAAATAATGGAATGAGAGTGAAGAAAAGACAATCGGGCATTCCAGATTTGTTTGAAGAATATAGAGTGCAAATAGTTCATTGAAGATCACTAAACAACAGAAAACAATTGGAAGCATTGATTTCAAAACAAGTGGAAAGATTTCTGAATGAACAAAAACAATTTTATTTCAATTTACAACACAATTTAATCATGCAATTGAGAAACACAGTCAAAATACCAGTTCTATCTGACTCCCCCTAAATGTGTGCATGCATTTCAAATGATCTTTTCAGAATTTTTGTCACACATGATATGAAAATGAATCAGACAACATTATGCATATGAACAGACTAATGCACATGAACAACCTATAGAATGCAAGGAATCCATCTATCTGAATGCACTTGAATAATCAATTTTGACATGAAGACCATGCAGTGAGTAATTGAATTTTGATCATGACTATCTAAAGTACCCTATATGCAGTCTTGAGTCTTGACCTATGGTATTGGATGGAGGTATGTCCTCGCATATAGTGAAAGCATCCAGATAGGCCTAACTTTTTTTTTTATCAAAAGGCGTGGGAGGTGGCAAGGAGCCACCACTTGCTTTATTTCATAGAATAAAAGAAATTATAGACGAATGCTAGGAATCCCTAGCTTATCCATTTTGGTAGCTCCCCGGACATCCCAGGGTAAAGACTGCCAGTTTGAGAACATAGAATTACAATGAGAATGACAAGCAAAATTGGCTAGGCGATCAGCAGAGTGATTGGCTTCTCTGAGCACATGGGTATGTTGTGCGTCAACGCACAAAGTTTTGATTTCCCGAATGATGGTGATAATTTTCCAGGGACAGTGAATGGTGTCCGCCAGCAAGTCAACTAATATCTTGGAATTACATTCAATCTGGTCTAGATGGCAGTGTAGCACCTGAGCATATCTGAGGGCATCCAGCAATGCCCTTGCTTCGGCCATCAGGCTATTGTTGTTGCCATAGAAGTGGGAGAAAGCAAAAACTACATCACCATCATGGTTTCTGAGGATGCCACCTCCACCAGAGATGTTATTAGGTTTACAGGCTCCATTAGTATTTAGCTTCAGAGAATTGATAGGAGGGTGACACCACTAGACAATGCGACAGGGGCGGTGCGGAGGAGGAGCAGTTGGGATTCCAAAAGTATTGAGAAATTTCCTTTTCCAGCTATCCGTCTCCTGTAGATGAGCTCACGACATCACATGTAACGACCCGGATCCCGGATACCAGATGTACCCGGTAGAGCTACCGAATACACGTGATACCACTTGGAACCCGCGAGGCCTCCTAAGAGCGGGAAAGCTCCGAAGGGAAAAAGACATGTGTAGAGTACAGTGAAGCCACAGAGATATAACAGAAGCAAATAAATTTCATTAGATTGGTTTGCTAAAGTATCAGAAATAAAATTACTTTTTAATTAACAGTTCAATTTAACAATTATACACCAGAGTCAAGTCCAAAGCTAAAGACAGCAAGTCTAGCACAGTACATTCGATAGAAAAGAAATACGTACCAAAAAGTCGGGGGAAGCCCGACGCAGGTACCAGCTGGCCACAACGACACGCAACGAGCATGCGCACCAGGAACCACATGGAAGCAGAGCGAACGACGTCACCCCACCTAAAAAGTAGGGGTGAGCCTCGTGTCACTGGCTCAGTAGGGGTCACGCGGATCCCCACTGAAAAACACGTAGTAACACGGAACACAAGACAACAGGAAGAACAGCAGGTGTAGCAAAGCAGGAAAACTACACTACAAAGCTGTAAAGCTACTCTAGAAGCCGTAAAGAACAGACGAGGAGTAAGGGTAGGGAACAAGTAAGAAAGGGGAAGAACCCGCGCCAGATAAGCGGCGGCCGAACTAACCTCGGCACCCCAAACTACTCCAAGCAGCGACAGAAGGGTGACTCTGACCTAACAAAGTCAGAAGTTACCGATCTGCCAACACGGCACCAGGCCTAAGATGAAGACCTGCAAGGACCGACAAAAGGCCTAGAAAAGACCCACACAGACGACCAATAGACTCGACGACACACCCACGACTAGAAAGTCGTGCCCACCACGCTGACCTCGAGTAGGACCACGAGAGGGCTAACTCGGAAAGGTCACGATGCGCAAGAAACGCAAAGAGCAGTGGAGAGCCACGCGTCACAGATGGACGCACCTCCCCACTAGAGCAACGGCCAGCTGCATCCACAGACGTCTTATGCTACGCCACGAGTGTCTCGCCTACAATACCGCTGAAGTCATGGTAGAGTCGCAGACCCCCGCACTGAACCAAATAGGAACAACAGCATCAAGTAACCAGTCAGGGTCACGCCCGTCGACGTAAGTCCAAATCCCCTGACCACGTGTGCACACACTGGCTTTAGCCTAAGCCAGGTACTCTAGCTAGTTTTCTCCATCGGTAGGACGCTACCGTTGGCTGGGAGCCCACGGAACTAGCTTACAAACCGTATCTCGGGAACACCCCTCCGCCATCCAAGGCGGGTCGGCAACTCAAAGGCCTTAGGATGACAACAATCGGAGGCGCACAAAACACAAGACTCCGAAACAAGGGCTGTAGTACAAACAGGCAAGGCAGCACTGTCGCACGTACTACGAAGCACCAAAGCAGCAAGACAACTGCCAACAGAATCAGGACTAGGCAACTTGACCTACCACGTAACGATCCTTGAGTCGGACGACTCGGAGGCAAGATCGTTACAGACAGCGGACCAAGCCGCCAATCGGTCTAATCCTAAGCCACGGGAAACGACGCTCCGCAGAACACGACTCACGGAGACCTGAGGGAACACCGAGGACCCTCAGACACGCCTGGACACACAAGCCAAGGTAAAACGATACCTCGAGGCATCCAAAACCAGTGTCTCGGACTGGACAGAACCGCCAAGACACCCACACAAGGTCACCTGTCAACCACTGGGTCACCCCGGGTTGACCGGAACCAAACAACGACGACTCAACAGTAGGAAAGAGAATCCTACCTCAAGCAAGAAGACTCATGGCCACCTCACAACGTAGTCTTAGCCCTCATAGGATGTCAAGAGACATCCACGGGAAAACGGGCAGACCACACGGACAAGCCAAGACAGTCAGAAACCAGAACCACGGAAATCGGAGCAGAAGGACTGTAACGCACCACCCTTAGACCGTTACACAAATGTGACAGTCTAACACTAGGCCGTTACACTCCAACTATGGCGGTCTATAGCAGGCGCTCTACCGCAACGTGACGGTCAGGAGGAGAGCCGTCACACACACCGCCCTAACCAACATCTAAAATGCACAAGGCACGTAACGGCCTATACCATGCGCGTTACACCGCTCTGACGCGCCCAACCCGGCCGTCAGGGCCAACAGACCTCAAACTTAAAATGACAACTCAAACCACATAACGCGCTAGACCAGGCGTGTCACACAGCCTAACGCGGCAAAGCAGGCGCGTCAGGGCCAACTGGCTTAAGTCAAGGAAACACTGGCCGAAAGGCACGTAACGGTCCATAACGGACGCATTACACAAGCCTAACGCATGGGGGCGTGGCCGTTAGAGCCAATGGCACAACCACCCAACTCGGGCAAAGCAGCACGTAACGGCCTGGGGTAGGCGCGTTACAACGCTGTGACGCACGGGGACACCACCGTTACACGAACTGACTCAAACGGTCAAAATCGGTCAAACTGAACGTAGCGGCCTGGGGCAGGCGCGTTACACAAGCCTGACGCACCAGGCCAGGGGCGTCAGGGGAACCGACTTAGCCAAAACGCTAAACGACAAAACAGGCATGACGCATCACCCCGGATGCTTCAGAGAGCTGTGACGCACCTCCCCTGGGCCGTCACACTCCCAAGACCATGAAGAACTAAAAATGCCCAGACGCTGTGACGGTCTGTCGTAGGGCCGTCAGGGACCTCTGGAGGTCACTGAAATGACCGCTACACCGGTCACGGCGGGAAAACAGTGGATTGGCCAAATCGAGCCGTTCCACGCCCCATTCACGCCGAAGCGCAGGGGAAACAAGACTAAACAATGAAAAATAACACTAGGAGGCTAAAAAGCCCACATGCAAGCACTAAAATGAGAGATCGGGGCGATTTGGACAAATCGACCCTAAACGAGCCACCGAGATTCCCGGACTCCTACCGGCCTCGAATGACCACCGATCAACATGAAACTAGCATGGATAGGATCCAAACATCCTAGGGGTCAGTTGGACACTAACCACACCACGAATGGTTTCCATTTTTCGGCAAACCCTGAAAACCCCAAAAACCACGGTTTTCACAAAACCGGCCTGATCTCCCCCGATCGAGCAACAAATCATGCACAGAAACAGAGGAAACGTGCAGAACAAGGTGGCGGTCCGTCTCCCTACCTCCACCGAAGAAACCGTGCCCCGAAGGGACTAAACCGTGCCGAAAACTACGCCGCGAGCTCAAACACCGACTTTGAATCCACCGTTCGGGATCATGCCAGAACCACTCCATCCTCGCCCTATCGCGCACCCAGTCCACTCCACAGCATCCCCAACACTCGCTCCTAGGTCCTCCATCTGCAGCCGGAGCCGAGGAAGCTCAAGAGGAGAGAAAACGGGAGAGAGAGACGGCGGCGGTGAAATGAGAAGGGAGGAGAGAGGAAAGAAAAGAAATAGGAAAAGAAATTAGGAATTTTCCTAATTTCTGAAAAATCCGATTTCAGGCCCTATCTCCGAAAAATACGAAAAAATAGTCGAAACGACTGGCTCGAAGAGTACATCATCACTGCAGCATTCACGAGTCAATGAACTGACAAATAAACTCACCATAGGGTTCCATAACTAGTACGAGAGAAAAACCCACACGACTCGTAAAGCTCAACTCGGAAGCCACAAAAGCGAACTGAAACTCACCGAAACAAATCCGAAAGATCCAATAAAGATCCAGCGAGACCTACAAGGATCCAGGGCATTACATCCTCCCCTCCTTTAAGAAATTTTGTCCTCGAAATTTAAGGACTAACAAAGGAGAAACAGGGAAGAATAACCCAACAGCACAACCACGGAAACGCCACAAATCTCGAGAAGTACAGCTCAGAGGAACACCGTCAGACTATACTCATGAGCACACGCTCTGGATCAAGCATGACACAAGTGAACACAAGTCTGACACCTCCGAAACAAGGCAACGTCGCTTATGTCTCGCAGGGAAAGAGACACGACTGCCATAACAACAGACATCAAAGAAGCGAAATGACATACACGGCGAGTATTAGCTTAAACAAGGAGACACAATTCTCTCAGCTGACAGCTCGACCACATCATCGGCTCCAGTGCCAAAGGCAACAGGGAACAACTAGCACACAAGACACCAATGACAACACTGGACCACAGGCACAACCAAGTCAGTCCTCACTCAGATATTACATCTGATCGAGTCGCAAGCTAACTATAGGGAAAAAGAGTACAACAAAGCTAACCGACAAGACCTGGTCCACACAGAGGCACAAGATCATAGGGAAACAGCACCAAAATGACAACAACCTCGGGGAACGCTACTCAAGGACTACGAACATGCCTCGAGAGCACAACACCCAAGAGAAGGAAATGCAGAGTAGAGGGTACTCAATCAGCAGGAATGCCGACAAATTCCCCAACACTCACAAATGCCAATGCTAACCATAGAAAATTACCAGCACAGCACGGCAACAACAACGTCAAGGCACAGGAAGCCAAGACGAAGTCCCATTGAGAAGAAGCAAATCTCTCGACCAGTGAGTAGCTAACTCACAAGCTTCTGCTGCGCACTCAACAACGCACACAGGCATCAGAACAACCTCGGTAGTCGCATCTCAGCACACACCAGACGCCTTCGTAATCAATGAAGATCACAAATAACACGCCACAAGTACCGATCCCGCGAACAACCGATCACCAAGAGCCCAAGTGCAACAAGAGAAGAGTACCAGCTTCAACACAAAGCACAGGGAAAAGCGTTAATCTCAGCTTACCTTCACGTCCTGAAAACGGTAAATGAGCCCTCACAACACGTCGGCCGCTGGACACGGCACGACAAACACGGTGCACGACAGCTCTTAACACCATGATGGAGTCCAAAGCCAAGCAACCGTATAGCAAAAAGTAGATCAGGCTCAGAAAAAAACTGTCCACACTTAAGCAGACACAGGATAAAGGCATCACTAAGACAACAATTCCAAGGCAAATCTCGAAAAAGATTCCACCAGAAGGGACGAGAAGCAAGAAGCTCAACCACGAAAGCTCACCAGGAAAGGGAAATCCTAGCTTGCCTGAGCAACTTCTCTAACACGGAATATAATCAAGCACTTCAACAGAAGCAAGACACATCAGGAGCTGAACAGACTCAAGCCGGGACGACCAAGACAACGTGAGAACGTGTACGGTCATCAGACCAAGGCTAAAGGTCAACAGCAACCTGAACAACATACAAAGAAAACCTCAAACAACGTACTGCAGATTCAAGCCTTCCGGCGAATACTGCCAAGTACAACATGACCAAGACAAACACAACGACGAAAAAGAAACACCTCGTCACAACCTGACGAGAGCAGGACCATCTCGTACAGTGCTAGAGCAGCACGCACAAGACAACATACGAAGAAAACAACGCGATAAATCATCGCAACACTAAAGCCAGCTGAAGACTGTACTAGACTTTTACGACTCTAGATACTGTATATCTCAGATTCCCATGTACTTCACACAACAATGCTCCGATAGCTCAGAAAAGAACTCCGAACATCTCAAAACACTTCTCTGATACCACCTGTAGCGACCCGGATCCCGGATACCAGATGTACCCGGTAGAACTACCGAATACACGTGATACCACATGGAACCCGCGAGGCCTCCCAAGAACGGGAAAGCTCCGAAGGGAAAAAGGCATGTGTAGAGTACATTGAAGCCACAGAGATATAACAGAAGTAATTAAATTTCATTAGATTGGTTTGCTAAAGTAGCAAAAATAAAATTACTTTTTAATTAATAGTTTAATTTAACAATTATACACCAGAGTCAAGTCCAAAGCTAAAGACAGCAAGTCTAGCACAGTACAGTCGACAGAAAAGAAAGACGTACCGAAAAGTCAGGGGAAGCCCGACGCAGGTAGTAGCTGGCCACAATGACACGCAACGAGCACGCGCACTAGGAAGCACGTGGAAGTAGAGCGAACGACGTCACCCCACCTGAAAAGTAGGGGTGAGCCTCGTGTCACTGGCTCAGTAGGGGTCACGCAGATCCCCACTGAAAAACACGCAGTAACATGGAACACATGACAACAGGAAGAACAGCAGGTGTAGCAAAGCAGGAAAACTACACTACAAAGCTGTAAAGTTACTCTAGAAGCCGTAGAGAACAGACGGGGAGTAGGAGTGGGGAACAAGTAAGAAAGGGGAAGAACCCGCGCCAGACAAGCGGCGGCCGAACTAACCTCGGCACCCCAAACTACTCCAAGCAGCGACAGAAGGGTGACTCTGACCTAACAAAGTCAGAAGTTACCGATCTACCAACACGGCACCAAGCCTAAGACGAAGACCTGCAAGGACCGACAAAAGGCCTAGAAAAGACCCACATAGACGACCGACAGACTCGACGACACACCTATGACTAGAAAGTCTTGCCCACCATGCTAACCTCGAGTAGGACCACGAGAGGGCTAACTCGACAAGGTCACGATGTGCAAGAAACGTAAAGAGCAGTGGAGAGCCACGCCTCACAGACGGACGCACCTCCCCACCAGAGCAACAGACAGCTGCATCCACAGACGTCTTATGCTACGCCACGAGTGTCTCGCCTACAATACCGCTGAAGCCACGGTAGAGTCGCAGACCCCCGCACTGAACGAAATAGGAACAACAGCATCAAGTAACCAGTTAGGGTCACTCCCGTCGATGTAAGTCCAAAGCCCCTGACCACGTGTGCACACACTGGCTTTAGCCTAAGCCAAGTACTCCAGCTAGTTTTCTCGCTCGGTAGGATGCTACCGTTGGCTGGGAGCCCACGGAACTAGCTTACAAACCGTATCTCGGGAACACCCCTCCACCATCCAAGGCGGGTCAGCAACTCAAAGGCCTTAGGGCAACAACAATCGGACGCGCACAAAACACAAGACTCCGAAACAAGGGCTGTAGTACAAACAGGCAAGGCAGCACTATCGCACGTACTACGAAGCACCAAGGCAGCAAGACAACTGCAACAGACTCAGGACTAGGCAACTAGACCTACCACGTAACGATCCTTGAGTCGGACGACTTGGAGGCAAGATCGTTACAGACATCGGACCAAGCCGCCAATCGGTCTAATCCTAAGCCATAGGAAACGACTGTGACGACCCAGAATTCAGGATACCGATATACCGATAACATCGATACACCGATACCAAGAACTGGGGAAGCCACCCAAGAGGCTGATGAGGCCCCTGAAGGGTTAGTGGGGGTTTGTCGAGGAGGTGCATAACGAATTGCAATTTGGAACGTGCATATTACAATTAAGCAATAAAATTAACAGAAGTGCGGAAGCAATTCAAAATAACCAGAGTGATACATATATAAACTAGTACAGAGACACAAAAGTACTAGTCCAAAAAGGTACAACTACACGGGGCATACCCTGGCAAAAGTACAACAAAGGCCCAAAAAGGTGACCCGTCTACTGCTGGCAGCTAAGCACGGTCTCCGAGTAACTCACGAAACACCGGGAGACGGCGGGCGCGGCTCACCTGAAAGAAGAAGGGTGAGTCACAGCCAGACTCAGTAGGGGTCACGCGGATCTCTACCTCGCACTAAACAAGCATACATTCAAAAATAAAGGTAATTAGAGCATGCATTTAAATAAAATAACAGACATTGGCATGAATAAACTAATCACAGAAAAGCTGTAAACTCTAACTAAACAGGTATAACAGCTAATACATGCCAATAACGAGTAAGTCCAAATGGCAGAAACTAAATCTACCAGTAGAATATGCCTCAACTAATCCAAGCAGCAGGGGGTAGGACAACCACTAGGAATAGAAACCAGATGCGTCCACTGATGACTTACACTACGTCTCAAGCACTCGCAGTCGACAACTCGACAAGCTGAGTGCGTAAACAGTACCAAACCAAGTGACCAGTCAGAGTGACATTCGTCAATGTCAGTCCACAGCTCTGACCACGTGTGCACACACTGACTCTCGCCTGAGCCACGCCCTCTAGCTAGTTTTCTCCCTCGGTAGGACGCTACCGTTGGCCGGGAGCCCACGGAACTAGCTTACAAACCGTGTACGGGAACGCCCCTCCGCTATCCCCAAGCGAGTCGATACTCAAAGACCTTAGGGTCACAACAGTGGTTCCATTGCAAGGAAAGAAAAGCTACTCTATTGGGATTTACAAACATGCCATTATATAATAAAATAACTCAACATGGCATATAAACATTTCGGAATGCATAAAGAATAAGCCGGCAACTTTTTGAACCTGACAGGCGAGTGGCGGCCTACTGCCACCGCGTCACAAGGGTGTAACGGTCGGGGACTGGCACGTTATATCAATAGTGACGCGTCCGTCCCTATCTGTTACATCCACCGAAGTTCCAGCTCAAAGCAAACCAAACAGAGTGTAACGCGCTTGCCCAGACGCGTTACACCGCCCTGACGGCCGGCCGATAGGCCGTCAGATCCACCCGAGGCTAAAATTCAACTAACAGTTTTTAATCGCTCAGAACACGAAGTAATGCGCTCGCCCAGGCGCGTTATAGCCACCTGACGGTTGCCCGACTGGCCGTCAGGCCAACTGCCAAAGCCGGTCAACGTAAATCAACGGATGAGTAACGGTTGGGAGCCCCACCGTTACTCTCAATATGACGCCCCTTCAAAGGGCCGTTACATTTATGTAACGCGTCCCCTACGGACCGTTACTAGTGTGACGGTTCCTGGAAGGACCGTCACACCGTCTGGGTCATGGACGGGTTATGTTTGAAAACGGTTCCCTCCGGGACGATCGAAATCGCCGGGTAACGACGAAACAAACCTTTTCCTGTCAAACCACACGTCCAAAACAATAATATAACAACTAAAACTATCACATGCAATACCCACAAGTGATTAAACATGAAGAACAAAGCTTAAACCCCAAAAATGGAAAATAACCATTAAGCATGCCACGGGGTTCTAACTAAGCAAACGAGCTATAGGAAATGATCCTAACGAGATCGAGATTCCATCCCCCTACCTCGTTCGAGCCGAAACGGCCGGAAAAGCCGAATGCAAGGAGGAGGGTTCACCGGGCCTTCTCGCTCCGCCTCGTCTCCACAAGCCACGATCCGCGTCAAGGTGGGCGTCCACGCGCTCCACTCGACATGAGGATTCCAACGGCGCCCTCCACGCCTCCAACCGACGTCGTCTCGTCCGAAATCCCTAGGAGAGGGGGAGAGGCGATCGGCCAAGAGAGAGAGAGAGCGTGAGAGATTGAGATCGACGAGGGAGAGAGGGAGAGGGGGGGTGAAGGGTTAGGGAAAAAATAAAATTATTATATATAATATAATTATTATATATATAAATCTTATTATTTCCATAATCTCAATTAATACCAAATAAATTCGGAAGAATACCAGAAAAATTCCTAAAATCCAGTAAAATAGCCAGAAATTCCAGAATAAATACTAGATCCAAACCACTAAGGATCCACTAAGGCACGGGCCTCACAGTCCCTCCCTCCTAATAAAAATTTCGCCCTCGAAATTTACAACAACGGATAAGGAGGAAACTGAGAAAAGAATTATACCTCACTGGAATAAGAAAGGAAAAAGCTGACGCATCTCATCTTCACGTTCCCAAGTAGACTCATTACCAGAGTGACGCTACCAAGCAACTCTTACCAGAGGGATCACCTTATTTCTCAACCGCTGCTCACGACGGTCTTCAATTCTGATAGGAAACTCTGGCGTGGACAAATCAGCAGTCACTTCGGGCCAAACTGAATCATCGAGAACATGGGATGCATCTGGCACATACTTCCTCAACTGAGAGACGTGCAACACATCATGAATAGCTTGCATAGTCACTGGTAGTTGCAGACGATAAGCCACTTGACCCACAGCTTCAACAATAGGAAATGGGCCAACATACCGCGGACTGAGCTTTCCACGCTTCCCAAACCTGGAAACACCTTTCATCGGAGATACCTTGACAAAAACCATATCTCCTGTCTCAAACTGTAGTGGGTGTCTGCGCTGATCTGCATAACTTTTATGTCGACTCTGAGCCGCCAACAATCTCTGCCGAATAAGACGAACTACATCTGAACACTGCTGCACCATGTCAGGTCCCGTCAAAAGTCTATCCCCAACATCAAACCAGTTCAGAGGAGTACGATAAGGACGACCATATAGTGCCTCATAAGGAGCCATGCCAATACTGGAGTGAAAACTATTATTATAAGCAAATTCAATAAGTGGCAAATGTTGACTCCACGATCCTTGCCAATCAAGGCAACACGATCTCACCATGTCTTCCAGAGTCTGAATAGTCCTCTCTGACTGTCCATCTGACTGTGGGTGATACACTGAACTGAATGCTAACTCAGTGCCCAAGGCTCTCTGAAAACTGCGCCAGAAGTCGGAGGTAAAACGTGGATCACGATCTAACACAAGTGAAATTGGAATTCCATGCAGTGGCACGATCTTCTGCACATAAAGCTCGGCCAACCTCTGCACATTCCAAGCAACTTTTATTGGCAACAATCTGGCAGTCTTAGTCAATCTGTCAACAAGCAACCAGATACCATCAAAGCCTTGAGAAGTCCGAGGCAAACCCACCACAAAATCTGTAGTAACATGGTCCCATTTCCACATTGGAATCTCTAAAGGCTGAAGTAATACACCTGGCTTTTGATGTTCCGCTTTAACCTGCTGACAAGTCAAGCACTTGGAAAAAAACACAGCCACATCTTTCTTCATACCTGGCCACCAGAACTGCTTCTTCAAATTCTGATACATCTTGGTGACACCTAGGTGAATAGCAAAGCGGGAACCATGGGCTTCACTCAGAACCTCAAGTCTCAATGCATCATCAGCGGGAACATATAATCTGCCCTGGAAACTGACGACCAGCTCATCATCAAATTCCACATCATATCTTGATACAACACGGGCCAAATCAGAATCAGCTTGCTGGGCTTCTTGAATCTGCTGATACAAAGCTGAACCCAAAGCCAAACTAGCACAAACTGCCATCCTCGGATCGGCAGGAATCTCTATACTAAATGCCTCGCTCGGAAGCTGTTCCCACAATTTCCATTCATGAAGCAACAGATGATTGACTTGCACCTTCTTGCTTAGAGCATCAGCCACTACAATCATTTTACCCGGCTGATAGGAGAGTGTAAAGTCATAATCTTTCATGTATTCCATCCATCGCCTCTGCCTGAGATTCAGATCTTTCAGGGAGAATATATACTGTAAACTCTGATGATCAGTAAAAATCTGAAATTTCTCACCATACAGATAATTTCTCCAGATCTTCAAGGTAAAAATAACTACAGCTAGCTCCAGATCATGCGTGGGATAATTTTCTTCATGCTGTTTCAATTACCGAGATGCATATGCAATAACCTTACCATGTTGCATCAGCACTGCACCCAAACCCACTCGAGAAGCATCTGTGCAAACAACAAATCCACCTGAGCCGGAAGGCAAAGCCAACACTGGAGAAGAAGTCAAGAGCCTTTTCAATTCAACAAAGCTCTCCTCACACTGATCCGACCATATAAAAGGCACATCTTTACGAGTCAGTCTAGTCATTGGGGCTACAATCTTTGCAAAATCCTGGATAAATCTTCGATAATACCCAGCCAAACCTAAAAAGCTTCTAATCTCCGTTACAGTTCTTGGTCTCTGCCAATTCAAAACAGCTTCAATCTTTGCAGGGTCCACTGCTACTCCGTCACCAGAAATCACGTGGCCAAGAAAATGAATTTCCCGAAGCCAGAATTCACATTTACTGAATTTCGCATAAAGCTCATGATCTCTTAGAGTCTACAGAACGATCCTCAAATGCTGCACATGATCTTCATCAGAAGTAGAGTAAATCAGAATATCATCAACAAAGATCACCACGAACTGATCGAGAAATGGACGAAAGATACGCTGCATTAGGTCCATAAAAGCTGCTGGGGCATTCGTCAATCCAAACGGCATTACCAGAAATTCATAATGACCATATCGAGTACTGAAAGCTGTCTTCTCCACATCAGATTCCCGGATCCGCAATTGAAAGTAGCCAGACCGGAGGTCAATCCGTGAAAAGACAGTAGCATACTGTAACTGGTCAAACAAATCATCAATCCTGGGAAGCGGATATTTATTCTTGATAGTCACCTGATTCAACTGTCTATAATCAATACAAAGCCTCAGGCTTCCATCTTTCTTTTTCACAAATAGCACTGGAGCACTCCACGGGGAAAAACTGGGGCGAATATAGCCTTTTTCTAACAATTCAAGCAATTATGCTCGCAGTTCTTTCAGTTTAGCTGGAGCCATTCGGTACGGTGTCTTTGCTAATGGGCCAGTACCAGGAATCAATTCAATCACCATTTCAATCTCTCGCTCTGGAGGCAAGCCTGGCAACTCGTCAGGAAACACATCAGGGAACTCACAAACAACAGGAATATGACTGACGTCCTGTCGTGGTTTTTCAATAGCAACCACAGAAGTTAAGAATCCCTGGCAACCTGCACTAAGCAACCTGTAGGCTCGAATAGCAGAAATAATCAAACGAGAAGAACGGGATCGAATACCTTGGAAATAAAAAGCTGACTTTCCCTGTGGCTGAAAATAGATTTTCTTCGATCTGCAGTCAACCACAGCTCCATATTGCTCCAACCAATCCATTCCCAGAATAATATCATAATCTGCCAGCCACAACGCATACAATCTCGCCGGCCATGGATGATTATTAATTATAACACGAGACTCTTCCAAACACAGAGGTGTAATCATGAAATCTCTAGAAGGCAACTCAACAAATAGCTCACAAGTCATTTCTGATGTCAGCTCCTCAATACATGCCATGAAATCCTCAGAATGACCATAAAGCATAATCGTACCTTCCACCAGATGGGATGCCACTGCTTCAGCTCAAGTTATATGCGAAACCTTGCCTTTCTGCTTCTTTGATCCGGCTGAAGATTGCTGAGAAGACGCCAAAGCTTGAGAATAGAACTGTTGTTGAGGTACAGGAGGTCTGAATTGCGACTGCTGAGGCTGAGAGAATTGGGGAGCTTGCACCTACTTCGGTCTCAGTGGGCAATCACGAACGACGTGACCAGGCTGGTCACAGCGAAAACAGACCACAGGAAGAGAACACGGCTGACCCTTATGGTGACCACCGCATCTCCGACATGTCCACAGCTGACTGACAGCAGAACTCTGACGAGTCTAAGAAGAAGGCGCTGTCGGCTGCTGAACAGTATCTGTACCGGACGACGGCTGCTGGAAAAACTTCTTCTTCTTCTTGAACCTCTTAAACTTCATTTTGGAAGGGGAAGAAGCACTGCTAACATCTGACTGGACCGAGGGAACACCTAACATCGGTGGTTGGTAAACCTGCTAAGACTGCATCGTCGGCTGAACCGACCCCGCCTGCGGATATCCACCTGGTCTCGCCATCTCTAGCTCAAGTGCCACAGCTGCCTGGCATGCACCATCTAAATCAGCAACACGACTCACGATCAAAGGCAATTTCAACTCTGGCCTCAACTGTAGCGACCCGGATTCCGGATACCCGGTGCACCCGGTATAAATATCGAATACACGTGATACCACATGGGACCCGCGAGGCCTCCCAAGCGCGGGAAAGCGCCAAAGAGAAAAGGAGTGTGTGGAATACATTGAAGCCAGCAGATATAACAGTAAGCAATTAAATTTCATTACAATGGATTGCTAAAGTAGCAGAAATAAAATTACTTTTTCATTAAACATTCAAGTTTACAATTATACACCAGAGTCCAGCCTAAAGGAAAGACAGCAAGTCTATCACAGTACAGTCCGACAGAAAAGAAACGTACACAGAAGTCGGGGGAAGCCCGATGCAGGTACAGCTGGCTGCTACAGCGAACGCGCTCCACCAAGGACAGCAGAGGCAGACGGCGAAACCCACCTGAAAAGCAGGGGTGAGTCTCAACAGAAACTCAATAGGGGTCACGCGGATCCCCACTGGAAAAACGTACAGTGCAACGGAAGCAACTACGGAAACAGCAAGTGCAGCAAAGTAGGAAAGGCTACACTAAAAAGCTGTAAACAGAACAGGTACAGCAGGAGTAGGGAACAGGCTAAGAGCAAGGGGAGCTCAACAACAAAGAAGAACGAGGCCGTGAAACATGGGACAATGGCCACCGAGGAGAACTCGGCACCCTAAGCTACTCCAAGCGGCAACAGACGGTCAACCCCAAACTCACACAGTAGGGTAACCCAGTCCGTCAGCCAAAAGAAAGGCGAAGGTAGACGCCGATGCCGAAAACATAGACAAAACACGACAAGAGACGTCGTGCACGTAGCCCCACGCATGACGAGAATGTCATGCCAACGACAGAACACTGACCTCGAGTACGGCCACGAGAGGGCAACTCGCAAGGGTCACAGCGCACAAGAAAACGTGAGAGTCATAGCACTGAGTGACAGGAGCACCCTCCTCCCAGAAGAACATCCAGAAGCGTCCACTAACGACTTACACTGCGCCACAAGTGTCATGTCACTCAAGGACAAGACACACCAAGAACCAGGTCCGAGGAACAACAGTTCCAAGGAAACATGGTACCACAGCATGAAACTACAGCACCAACTACGAGTGACTAGTCAGGGCCACACCCGTCGGCGCAAGTCCCCAGTCCCTGACCACGTGTGCACACACCGACCTCTACCTAGGTCAGGCATCTAGCTAGTATTCCCCTCGGTAGGACGCTACCGTTGGCTGGGGCCTACGGAACTAGCTTAAGAACCGTATGTACCAAACGCAACAGGAAAACCCCTCCACCACTCCCGGTGGGTCGGCAAAAGCCTAGGGCTACAACTAGTGGAGGCTCACAAGGCACAGACTCCGAAACACAAGTGCTAAAGCACAGACAGTCTAAGAAAAGCCCTATCTCATGCACCACAAAGCACCAAGGTAGCTAGACAACCGCCAACAGACTCAGGAGCAGGCAACTAGACCTACCACGCAACGATCCTTGAGTCATACGACTCAACGGCAAGATCGTCACAAACAGCGGAACAAGCCGCCAATCGGTCTAATCCTACGCCAGCAAAATAACGCTCCGCAGAAAACGACACACGAAGACCTGAGGGAAACACCAAGAACCCTCAGATACGCCTGGACATGCAAATCGAGGTAGAACAACACCTCGAAGCATCCAGCAGCAGTGTCTCGAGCTGGACACAACAACCGAGACACACAAGGTTGACTGTCAACCGCTGGGTCACCCCCGGGTTGACCGGAACCAGGCCAAACACAAGCAGAGGTCACACGTCAACCACTGGGTCGCACCGGGTTGACCTGAACCCAACACAATGCTTGAACAGTAGGAAAGAGAGTCACACCTCAAGCAAGAAGACTCCTGGTCACCTCATAACGTAGTCTTAGCCCTCATAGGATGTCGGGAGACATCCACGGGACAACGGGTAGACCACAAGGACAAACCAAGATAAGCAGAAATTGAAATCACGGAAATCGGAGCACAATGGATGTAACGCACCACCCCTAGACCGCTACCAGCATGTGACGGTCTAGACCACGGCCGTTACTCACACCGCCCTAACCAACCTATCAAACACGAAGAATGTAACGGCCGGCACCGAGCACGTTACATCAATGTAACGCATGGGCCTAAGCGCGTTACAAACAAACGACGCATGGGAGCCAGCGCGTTATTCACAACGTGCACAGCCATCCACAACCAAAGCGAAGTAACGCGCAACGCCAAGCACATTACAAACAAAAAAACGCGGCAAGGGAGACGCGTCAGAGCCAAAAGATGCGCGGGGGAAGGCGCGTTACTATCAACGTGCCCAGCCACCCTCAACCCAGCACAAAACAACAAACGACGGCCGTAGCCAGGCGCGTTATAACACAACGACGCATGGGGGCATATCCGTTATATCCAACGGGCACAGCCACCCAAGCTCGGCCCAACAGAATGTAACGGCCAGGGGCAGGCGCGTTACACTCAAACAACGCACGGGGGCACGACCGCTGGAGGCACCGCCTCAACAGGTCAAACGTCGGTCAAACAGCAAGTAACGGCCAGCACCAGGCGCGTCACTTTCACCTAACGCGCTGGGTCAAGCGCGTTAGATCCACTGACTCAACCCCAACACAAAGCACGACAAGCGAAGCAACGCGCCGACCTGGGCGCATTACAAGGAAGCGACGCGCCACCTTAGGGCCGTCACTTACCCAGAAGCCAACAAACTCGAAAATGCCTAAACAAATGGCGGTCTATCGTAGGGCCGCCAGAGCCAAATAACGGCCACTGAAACGACCGCTACATCCCATACGGCGGGAAAACAAAGGAACGGCCAAACCGGCCCGTTCCACGCCCCATTCACGCCGAAACGCAGGGGAAACACACCTAAACGACAAATAACAACATCAGGGGACTTCAAACCCCACATGCAAGCTCAAAAACGCAAGATCCGGGCGATTTAGACAAATCAACCCTAAATGGGTCACCGAGGTTCCCGGGCTTCTACCGGCCTCGAATGAACACCAAATCACACGAAATCAACGTGGGTGGGATCCTAACATCCCAGCGGTTAGTTAGAAACTAACTACACCGCAAATGGTCGCCGTTTACCGGCCGACCCTAAAAATCATGAAAATCACGGCTTAGGCAAACCAAGCCCAAACTCGGCCGTTTCCTTGCCGAACGCCGTGCAATGGCAGGGAAAATGGAGAGGACGAAGTAAGGATCAGTCACCCTACCTCCACCGAAGAAACCGTGCCCCCAAGGGACTAAACCACGCCGAAATCCACTCGCGAACCGATTTCACCGGCTTTGAATCCACCGAACGGGATCGCGCCAGAATCGATCTGATCCTTGCTCCATCGCGCACCCAGCCAGCTCCATCACGTCCCCAACACGTGCCTCTAGGTCCTCCGTCTACAGTCGGAGCCGAGGAGGCGAACGGGAGAGAAAACGGGAGAGAGAGACGACGGCGGCGAATGAGAAGGAAGAGAGAGGAAAAGAAAAGAAATAGAAAAGAAATTAGGAAATTTTCCTAATTTTCAAAAATTCTGAAAATGCGCCGAAAATGCACAAATTCAGAAAAATATGTAAAAATAGCCAAAACGACCGGCTCGAAGAGTACATCGTCGCTGTAGCATCCACGAGTTCGAGAATTGACAAACAAACTCACCGTAGGGTTCGTAACTAGTACGTGAGAAAAACCCACACGGCTCGTCAAACTCAACTCGGAAGCCACAAAAGCGAACCGAAACTCAACGAAACCAATCCAAAACAGATCCGAAAGATCCAACAAAGATCCCACAAGACCTGCAAAGGATCCAGCAAAGATCTACCAAGGATCCAGGGCATTACATCAATAATTGTTGAGTCTTCAAAGCTTCATTAGCCAGCACATGGGGCGCATATTGACCCAATTCCATAAACTTGTTCCGATATTGAAGCACAGTCATACTACCTTGAGTCAGCTCCATGAATTGATACATCTTATCCATCTGCAAGCAGGCAGGAGTGTAGGCGCGCTCAAAAGCAGCAACAAACTCTGCCCAAGTGATCTGCCGAAGATGTCTGGAGTGAAACGCAATCTGCCACTCGGCTTTCCACCACGTAATGGCTGTACCTTGGAGTTGAAACGTAGCAAACATAACCATCTCATCCTCAGCGCACTCCATAGATAGGAACACGCGTTCAACTGCATCCAGCCACTGCCTCGCAACCTCTGGATCTGGCTGTCCGTCGAAAGCAGGCGGATTGAACAGAAGAAATTCTTTCAAAGCCTTGCCTCAACTACCAGGCACTTCAACCTGAGGAGCAACGACGGGCGCTGGAGGAGGAACAACAGGAACAGCGGGAACTACAGGAGGAGGTGCAGAACCACTTTCTTCCCTAGGCGCATCTCTAGGAGCTCGAGGAACTCGAGGAGGTCTTCCTCGACGAGGTGGCATAGTTACACTGCCAAAAGCATAAAACAACCACAAATACATCAATCACATGGAAAACATCCTATGCCAGCAATAGACGGCACGAAGGACTAGCTCTGGACAAGCGTAAATTCCAATTCCTTATACAAATCCTCAACTCCGCTCTGATACCAGCTGTGACGACCCAGAGTTTAGGATACCGATATATCGATAACATCGATACACCGATACCAAGAACTTGGGAAGCCAACCAAGAGGCTGATGAGGCCCCTGAAGGGTTAGTGGGGGTTTGTCGAGGAGGTGCATAACGAATTGTAATTTGGAACGCGCATATTACAATTAAGCAATAAAATTAACAGAAGTGTGGAAGCAATTCAAAATAACCAGAGTGATACATATATAAACTAGTCCAGAGACACAAAAGTACTAGTCCAAAAAAGTACAACTACACGGGGCATACCCCGACAAAAGTACAACAAAGGCCCAAAAAGGTGACCCGTCTACTGCTGGCAGCTAAGCACGGTCTCCGAGTAACTCACGAAACACCGGGAGACGGCGGTCGCGGCTCACCTGAAAGAAGAAGGGTGAGTCACAGCCAGACTCAATAGGGGTCACGCGGATCCCTACCTCGCACTAAACAAGCATACATGCAAAAATAAAGGCAATTAGAGCATGCATTTAAATAAAATAACAGGCATTGGCATGAATAAACAAATCACAGAAAAGCTGTAAACTCTAACTAAACAGGTATAACAGCTAATACATGCCAATAACGAGTAAGTCCAAACGACAGAAACTAAATCTACCAGTAGAATATGCCTCAACTAATCTAAGCAGTAGGGAGTAGGACAACAACTAGGAACAAAAACCAGATGCGTCCACTAACGACTTACACTGCGTCTCAAGCACTCGCAGTCGGCAACACGACAAGCTGAGCGCGTAAACAGTACCAAACCAAGTGACCAGTCAGAGTGACATTCGTCAATGTCAGTCCACAGTCTCTGACCACGTGTGCACACACTGACTCTCGCCTGAGCCAGGCCCTCTAGCTAGTTTTCTCCGTCGGTAGGACGCTACCGTTGGCCGGGAGCCCACGGAACTAGCTTACAAACCGTGTACGGGAACGCCCCTCCGCTATCCCCAAGCGGGTCGGTACTCAAAGACCTTAGGGTCACAACAGTGGTTCCATTGCAAGGAAAGAAAAGCTACTCTATTGGGATTTACAAACATGCCATTATATAATAAAATAACTCAACATGGCATATAAACATTTCGGAATGCATAAAGAATAAGCCGGCAACTTTTTGAACCTTACAGGCGAGTGGCGGCCTACTGCCACCGCATCACAAGGGTGTAACGGTCGGGGACTGGCTCGTTATATCAACAGTGACGCGTCCGTCCCTATCCGTTACATCCACCGAAGTTCCAGCTCAAAGCAAACCAAACAGAGTGTAACGCGCTTGCCCAGGTGCGTTACACCGCCCTGACGGCCGGCCGATAGGCCGTCAGATCCACCCGAGGCTAAAATTCAACTAACAGTTTTTAATCGCTCAGAACACGAAGTAACGCGCTCGCCCAGGCGCGTTATAGCCACCTGACGGTTGTCCGACTGGCCGTCAGGCCAACCGCCAAAGCCGGTCAACGTAAATCAACGGACGAGTAACGGTTGGGAGCCCCACCGTTACTCTCAATATGATGCCCCTTCAAAGGGCCGTTACATGTATGTAACGCGTCCCCTACGGACTGTTACTAGTGTGACGGTTCCTGGAAGGACCGTCACACCGTCTGGGTCACGGACGGGTTATGTTTAAAAATGGTTCCCTCCCGGACGATCGGAATCGTCGGGTAACAACGAAACAAACCTGTTCCTGTCAAACCACACGTCCTAAACAACAATATAACAACTAAAACTATCACATGCAATACCCACAAGTGATTAAACATGAAGAACAAAGCTTAAACCCCAAAAATGGAAAATAACCATTATGCATGCCACGGGGTTCTAACTAAGCAAACGAGCTATAGGAAATGATACTAGCGAGATCGAGATTCCATCCCCCTACCTCGTTCGAGTCGAAACGGCCGGAAAAACTGCATGCAAGGAGGAGGGTTCATCGGGCCTTCTCGCTCCGCCTCGTCTCCACAAGCCACGATCCGCGTCAAGGTGGGCGTCCACGCACTCCAATCGACGTGAGGATTCCAACGGCGCGCTCCACGCCTCCAACCGACGTCGTCTCGCCCGAAATCCCTTGGAGAGGGGGAGAGGCGATCGGCCAAGAGAGAGAGAGAGCGTGAGAGATTGAGATCGACGAGGGAGAGAGAGAGAGGGTGGTGAAGGGTTAGGGAGAAAAAAATAAAATTAATATATATAATATAATTATTATATATATAAATCTTATTATTCCCATAATCTCAATTAATTCCAAATAAATTCAGAAAAATACCAGAAAAATTCCTAAAAATCCAGGAAAATAGTCGAAAATTCCAGAATAAATACTAGATCCAAAACACTAAGGATCCACTAAGGCACGGGCCTCACAACGACGCTCCGTAGAACACGACTCACGGAGACCTGAGGGAACATCGAGGACGCTCAGACACGGCTGGACACACAAGCCAAGGTAAAACGATACCTCGAGGCATCCAGAACCAGTGTCTCAGACTGGACAGAACCGCCAAGACACCCACACAAGGTCGCCTGTCAACCACTGGGTCACCCCGGGTTGACCGGAACCAAACAACGACAACTCAACAGTAGGAAAGAGAATCCTACCTCAAGCAAGAAGACTCTTAGCCACCTCACAACGTAGTCTTAGCCCTCATAGGATGTCAAGAGACATCCACGGGAAAACGGGCAGACCACACGGACAAGCCAAGACAATTAGAGACCAGAACCACGGAAATCGGAGCAGAAGGACTGTAACGCAGCACCCTTAGACCGTTACACAAATGTGACGGTCTAACACTAGGCCGTTACACTCCAACTGTGGCGTTCTACAGCAGACGCGCTACAGCAACATGACGGTCAGGAGGAGAGCCGTCACACACACCGCCCTAACCAACATCTAAAACGCACAAGGCACGTAACGACCTATACCAGGCGCGTTACACCACTCTGACGCGCCCGACCCGGGCCGTCAGGGCCAACAGACCTCAAACTTAAAACGACAACTCGAACCACGTAACACGCTAGACCAGGCGCGTCACACAGCCTAACGTGGCAAAGCAGGCGCATCAGGGCCAACTGGCTTAAGTCAAGGAAACACTGGCCGAATGGCACGTAACGGTCCATAACGGACGCGTTACACAAGCCTAACGCATGGGGGCGTGGCCGTTAGAGCCAACGGCATAACCACCCAACTCGGCCAAAGCAGCACGTAACAGCCTGGGGCAGGCGCGTTACAACGCTATGACGCACGGGGACACCGCCATTACACGAACCGACTCAAATGGTCAAAATCGGTCAAACTGAACATAACGGCCTGGGGTAGGCGCGTTACACAAGCCTGACGCACCAGGCCAGGCGCGTCAGGGGAACTGACTTAGCCAAAACGCTAAACGACAAAACAGGCATGACGCATCACACCGGACGCGTCAGAGAGCTGTGACGCACCTCCCTTGGGCCGTTACACTCCCAAGACCACGAAGAACTAAAAACGCCCAGACGCTGTGTCGGTCTGTCGTAGGGCCGTCAGGGACCTCTGGTGGTCACTGAAACGACCGCTACACCGGTCACGGCGGGAAAATAGTGGATTGGCCAAATCGAGCCGTTCCACGCCCCATTCACGCCGAAGCGCAGGGGAAACAAGACTAGACAATAAAAAATAACACTAGGAGGCTAAAAAGCCCACATGCAAGCACTAAAACGAGAGATCGGGGTGATTTGGACAAATCGACCCTAAACGAGCCACCGAGGTTCCCGGACTCCTACCGGCCTCGAATGACCACCGATCAACACGAAACTAGCATGGATGGGATCCAGACATCCCAACGGTCAGTTAGACACTAACCACACCACGAATGGTTGTCATTTTTCGGTGAACCCTGAAAACCCTAAAAACCACGGTTTTCACAAAACCGGCCCGATCTCCCCCGATCGAGCACCAAATCATGCACGGAAATAGAGGAAACGTGCAGAACAGGGTGGCGGTCCGTCTCCCTACCTCCACCGAAGAAACCGTGCCCCGAAGGGACTAAACTGCGCCAAAAACAACGCCGCGAGCTCAAACACCGGCTTTGAATCCATCGTTCGGGATCGCGCCAGAACCACTCTATCCTCGCCCTATCGCGCACCCAGTCAGCTCCACAGCATGCCCAACACTCGCTCCTAGGTCCTCCGTCTGCAGCCGGAGCCGAGGAAGCTCGAGAGGAGAGAAAACGGGAGAGAGAGACGGCGGCGGTGAAATGAGAAGGGAGGAGAGAGGAAAGAAAAGAAATAGGAAAAGAAATTAGGAATTTTCCTAATTTCTAAAAAATCTGATTTCTGGCCCTATCTCCGAAAAATACGCAAAAATAGTCGAAACGACCGGCTCGAAGAGTACATCGTCGCTGCATCATTCACGAGTCGATGAACTGACAAAGAAACTAACTGTAGGTTTCCGTAACTAGTACGAGAGAAAAACCCACACGGCTCGTAAAGCTTAACTCGGAAGCCACAAAAGCGAACCTAAACTCACCGAAACAAATCCGAAAGATCCAATAAAGATCCAGCGAGACCTACAACGATCCAGGGCATTACATCACAAGCTTGACATTATCGATAAGCTTGGTCCTGATGGTCTGCCCTATACATGATAATCCTTCATATTTGAGTAGATTGCGCGCCCTCCATATCTCCCACAGCATCGCACATATAGTGGTCTGGGTGAAGAGACCATGCAGGGAGGATGTCCTGCAGCCCATAAGAATTTGAGTAATGCTCTGGAAACAATTCAGTTGGCCATTGGGTTGGATAACACTAAAACGCCCCAAGAATTCCCAAATCAGAGTTGCCCATTCACCATATTGGAAGAGATGGTCCGCATTTTCCTGTCTTGGGTTTGAAAAGCAGGAGCATCTGGAACACAATTGGATGCCCAACCGAGCGATTTTGTCATCAGTTGGCAGGCTATTATACAACATTCTCTAAGCATGGATAGACCACTTGGGTGGAACGAGCGGGGACCACAAGCACTTCCATTCAAATTGTGGAGGGTTCAGAGCATGCTCAATCTTCTAAATTGAAGAGGTGGAGAAGAGGCCAGTCGAAGTAAGGGTCTAGATGTGCAAGTCATGGGTGTCAGAGAAAGGCATTTCTAAAATTTTGCTGGTGACAGGGCTAGGAACAAAATTCGCAAGCAGCCTTTGCTGTTCTAATATTGGTCTTGAGATGCCTTCTCTGACATAAATAAGACTGGAATTAAGGTTACATCTGATATTCTCAGGGATAAACGAGGCTAAAGGCCAATCTCCTATCCATGTGTCATGCCAAAAGCTAGCTGAGCCATTCCTAATAATCACCCTACTGTGCTGTAGAACGAGCGCTTTAGGCCTGTGCCAGATCTGATGAGCAAGTCCTCTAGCCTATCCTATCCTAACCTATCCATCTTCATGTCACCATTTTATATATCTATGGAGTCATGCATTGAAGTCATCATAAATGCAATGCAGTTTCATGTGACAGCAAATTTATCAAGTTTCAGCATATGATTCAGAAAATTATATGCATATGCAGACACAAGCATGTGTTGAGACTTCATGCAGCAGATTTGAAGTAAATGCAATTGTTCAGCATGATTTAAATTCAAATATATGCAAACATAGAGATATGTTCAGCTCAGCTTATTTCAACTTTCTTATTCAAATTCAAATCATGATTTCAAGGTTAGCTTTCACAAATAGCCCTTGGTACCTAGCGGAGCACTTATGTAGAAACCCGATAAATAAAAATGAGAAATAAATTTTTTTTAATTTCATTATGTAATTACAATTTTCATGAAATAATCAAATTACATTTTTACTATATGAAATAAGCTAGTTTATTGAATTTACTTAAAGTAAATAGAAAATTAATTACTTTAGGCCTTAGATAAATTATAGTAAGCCCAATAAAAGTCCATATAATGGACTAGGATCAAAATTGGCCCATTGGATAATCCATAATGGGTTGGATTAATGGATTAAAGGATTTAATAAAAGATAAATAACCTTAAATTCGTAACATGGGTTTAATATGGTATTTAAGGGATTAAAATGACCCAATTTCTAGAAGATTGACTCAAAAATCAACCCATACCTAACTTATCACTTTAGACCAGCCATTTTTACATTAGTTTCACACCAATTTGAGGCTAGATTAAGAGGAGAAATATGAATTTTCTTCTAATTCGGAGTTAATGGGTTTGGTGGAATTAGGTGAGAAATTTTGACAAAATTGATCAAGTTTTGGCTATAAATAGAGCCCCATTCGACCCTCGAATCATCATTGGTGGCCTATGCTATGCTACTCTGAAGATTGAGAGAGATTTGAAGGAAAGATTTGGAGAATTAAGGGTTTTCATATCAAATTGGGGATTTTCTTACTTCTTCCTTAAATCCGCTCAAAGGTATGTGTCTCTCAAGCTAAACTCTAATTAAAGCATGCTATCTTGTGTATTTTTCAATGCTCTTTCCATTGATACCTGTTTCCCTAAATTTCGTTGAGAAATGAGCAAGTTATTAGCATTTTATTGAAGGGTGTTCACGTTTTTTCTTAAAAAAACCGTGGCTGTTAAAACTCAGTCCGCGTTAATGAACGCGTCTCCTCGATAAGACGCGTTCTCAGACACTTTTACACCGACCAGAATTTAAAAATAAAAAATATATATAATAAAAAGAAGGTGTCCAGACAACCGGACGCGTCAACAGAGCACGTCCACTGGATAAGACGCGCTCAGACAAACTCTCTCTCCGTCCTAAAATTTGAAAAAAAATATTAAAATAATTTAAAGAAGGCGTCCACCTTCCTAGACGCCTCTATAAAAAATGAATATTTTATTAGAATAAATTTATAAAGGCGTCCACTTGCCTAGACGCCTCAATAAAAAGTTTAAATTTTATTAAAATAAATTTAAATAAGGTGTCCAATTGACTGGACGCCTATATAAAAAACATTTAAATTTTATTAAAATGAATTTTAAGAAGGCATCCAGTTGCTTGGACGCCTCTTTTAAAAATCAATATTAAATGACTATTTTTCAGTGTGGAAAATCTATTTTTATCAAATAATTGATAAATTAATGAATGAAAATTATTCCCAGGATCTAAAAATCTGTTATCAAAAAATTTATATATTGAAATTATTTTTCAGCATGTTAAAAATTCATTTTTGTGGAATAAAAATATTTTTACCCCAAAAAAATATATTTTACCATATTATTAGTAAATTGATGCATGAAAAATATTTACAGCATGTTAAAAAATACTTCCAGCATGATAAAATTAATTCCAGCATGTTAGAATTATTTTAGCTTGTTAAGACTATTTTTCAGCATATTAAAGTTATTTTAAACTATTTTTCAGCATGTAAAAATCTATTTTTATCATGTTATTAGTAAAGTAATGTATAAAAATTAGTTTCAGCATGTTAAAAATTATTTATAGTATGATAAATTTACCTTCTGTATATTGAGATACGAAATTATTTTTCAGCATGTTAAATTTATTTAAAACTGATTTTTACATATTTTCTAGCAAGAAAATAGTAAATAAAGGGATAAAAATTAATTTCAGCATACTAAAAATTACTTTCAGTAAGATAAAATCATTTAAAATATGTCATGATTTGTTTAGCATGTTAGCATTAATTTCAGCATGCTAAAACTATTTAAAAATTATTTTCCGCATGATAAACCTATTTTCTCAATAAATAATTAACAAATAAATGTATAAAAATATTTTCAGCATAAAAAATTTATTTTGTTATCATAAAATTTAGGCAAACAGCATGGTAAACTTGTGTTTGTCACCTCACCAGTAAGTTAGTGTACGAGGATTATTAGCATGTTAAGTATTCATATTGATATATTAAATAATAATTTTTCAGCATGATAAAAAGTTAATTCCTGCATGAAAAGTCTATCTTATCATCTCAGCAGTAAAGTGACACATGAAATTTATTTTCAGCAAGTAAAACTTATTTTTAGTACATAAGCTCTATTTTCTTATCAAATAACTAGTACATTGATGAAAAAATAGTAAATAAATAGTAAATACCAAAATCAGGATTTTAAAATAAATTTTACTTCTTACCAAAAACACTTAATTATGAAAAATACACATCATATTAGACTATGAAATTTAAAATAATTCTATTTACTTGACTTCCTACCTAGTTTACCGTCATCCTTGAATTCTACGACTTAATGTCGTTAAACATGATGCCTAAAATGAGTTTTTCACTCTCCTTTACAATTATCACAATTTTTGCCAGATCTGTACTTGTTTACAAATGAGCTTGTTCTTAAAATTCTTTGGCCATATTATGGAATTATATAGAAAAATGTCAGGGGCTATGGGTCCCAATAAAATGACATTTAAATACTAGTGTATAAAGGGGTTCTGATCTGATCCCACAGACGACGCAAAGTCCAAATATAAACCGGTATTATAATGATCAGGTGCTGGCATTCACCAATACAGGGTCTATTACAGTTAGGGGCAATCATACTATCGTGAGAACCCCTAAGTGTGTAGCCAAATAGTGATATTCCATAAGGGACTGTCATATCGTCGCGGTCTCCCCTTAGTGCTTTGGCCAATCCTACTGAGTGTTGGTAGAAGTGATTGATCTACTTCTATATTGCTATTGCTTAAAGATTCATCATAAATATCCTTGTAGAAGTGATTGTTCTACTTCTATATTGTTTAAAGTTCAAGTGATTGCTCTACTTCGATATTGCTTAAAAGTTCATCATGAAAGTTCTTGATATATTTCTGGAAATACCATCATCTTGTCTACTATCATGATTGAAATTATCTTGTTATCTTGAAATTACTTGAAAATTCCTTATACAAAATTTCATACTTTAAATTCATGGTCAACTACTTCCTGACACAAATTGTTTAAATTGTTAAATACTTAAAGATTACCTGGTTTTTAGAGATATAAAATCCTATTGAGCTTTTTGCTCACCCTACGTTTTTGGTTAATTGTTACAGGAAATGAAAATGAACAAGGGATTGGACAAGAGTGAATGAGTGTTTTTCTTTTCTCTAGGATTTATGTAGATCAATAGTTACTCTTACTAGAATTATGAAATTTGGAAAAAAATTGTATCATGCCTTTTTAAGGCTTATGAATGATTATGTAAAACTTTATTTGATGGAATAAAGGAGTTATTTATCTCTATCTCTTTACCTTAGAATTAAATTGTACGTGCTCTGATCGACACGAGTGCCTCGTAACTGCTCGCGCCCTCGATTTTTCACGTCGGGGCGTGACATTTTTAGTGGTATCAGAGCCTAGGTTAGATAAAACCTAGGATTCTTAAAACTTAGGTTTTCCATGATAGAAACTTGGTTAGAAATTTAAACTTTCCTTATAAGATTGGGTAGAAATACGGGTTAAGTTTTAAAAAGAATGAATTATCAAGAAATAAATACCAAGGAAAAATAATTAAACCCTATAACAATAGTTTCAGGCTAAATCTCGTAAATGGCTACCGAGAGAGCTCAATGGCCCGAAATGCAACGCACTGTCCAAGGATTAACACAAGCCTTGCAACAAGTTGCGCAAGGTGGAGCACGGCATGAAGCCGGGGATTTGCATCGGAAATTCCAAAAGATGAATACCCCGAAGTTTAGTGGATCTACTGACCCAGATGAAGCGGAGAATTGGGTGCAAGAAATAGAGAGAACCTTTAAAGTAATGCAATGCACCGATGAAGAGAAGGTACTTTTAGGGACCTATCAACTAGAAAATGATGCCCGAGCATGGTGGGTATCCGTTGAAGCAATCTTGCCCAATGAACAAGTTACATGGGACGAGTTCTTAGAACATTTTAATGAGAAGTATTTCTCGGAAAGAATCCGCGAGAAGAAGGCCATGGAGTTCGCGACATTAAAACAACGTAACTTATCTATAGCAGATTATGAAGCAATATTTTCTAGATTAGCTCGGTATGCCCCACACCTAGTTTGTACGGAGAAAATGAGAGCAAGAAGATTTATGAATGGATTAAGGGTGGAACCCATTCCTCGATTGGCTCCATTGGAGATTCAAACTTATACGGAAATGGTTAGGAAAGTACAAATTTTAGAAGATGCTATGGATATGGTGGAGCGAATGAAAGGGAAAGTCGCCAAGAAAGAGTTAGTCAATGAATCCAAAAGCAAGGAACCCGTGAGTGACAAGAAGATGTTAAATGGAGGTAATGATTTCCGTAAGGACAAGAAGCCCCGGAATGATGACCGACAAATTGTTCCGGTCAAGGAAAAATGTGAGCATTGTAAGAAAGGAAGGCACAACCTAGATGAATGTTGGTATAAACTTGGGAAGTGCATCCGTTGCGGAAGCATGGATCATAAAATTGCTCGTTGTCCACTCTTAAAGAAAGGAGCGCCGCAAGCATTGGAAGGTAACCTTATAAACCTATCTCGTCCATGATGGCATAAATTTGACATGGTGATCTTAGCACTTAGCATATTACAAAAACGATCTAGTTAGAATACATAGTTTGCATATGGTAATTTTACCCCACTATTACGGAGAGAAAATCATGTAAATTTGGGGACCAAATTCTTTTAAGTGGGGGAGGATGTAGAAACCCGATAATTAAAAATGAGAAATAATTTTTTTTAATTTTGTTATGTAATTAAAATTTTCATGAAATAATCAAATTACATTTTTACTATATGAAATAAGCTAGTTTATTGAATTTACTTAAAGTAAATAGAAAATCAATTACTTTAGACCTTAGATAAATCATAGTAAGCCCAATAAAAGTCCATATAATGGAATATGATCAAAATTGGCCCATTGGATAATCCATAATGGGTTGGATTAATAGATTTAAGGATTTAATAAAGGATAAATAACCTTAAATTCGTAACATGTGTTTAATATGGTATTTAAGGAATTATAATAACCTAATTTCTAGAAGATTGACTCAAAAATCAACCCATACCTAACTTATAACTTTAGACCAGCTGTTTTTACATTATTTTCACACAAATTTGAGGCTAGATTAAGAGGAGAAATATGAATTTTCTTCTAATTCAGACTTAATGGGTTTAGTGGAATTAGGTGAGAAATTTTGACAAAATTGGCCAAGTTTTGGCTATAAATAGAGCCTCATTCGACCCTCGAATCATCATTGGTGGCATATGCTATGCTACTCTGAAGATTGAGGGAGATTTGAAGGAAAGATTTGGAGAATTAAAGGTTTTCATATCAAATTGGGGATTTTCTTACTTCTTCCTTAAATCCGCTTAAAGGTAGGTGTCTCTCAGGCTAAACTCTAATTAAAATATGCTATCTTATATATTTTTCAATGCTCTTTCCATTGATACATGTTTCCCTAAATTTTGTTGAGAAATGAGCAAGTTATTAGCATTTTATTGAAGGGTGTTCATGTTTTTTCTTAAGAAAATCGTGGCTGTTAAAACTCAGTCCGCGTTAATGAACGCGTCTCCTCGATAAGACGCGTTCTCAGACGCTTTTACATCGACCATAATTCAAAAATAAAACATATATATATAATAAAAAGAAGGCGTCCAGACAACCGGACGCGTCAACAGAGCACGTCCACTGGATAAGACGCGCTCAGACAGACTCTCTCTCCGTCCTAAAATTTGAAAAAAAATATTAAAATAATTTAAAGAAGGCGTCCACCTTCATGGACGCCTCTACAAAAAAATAAATATTTTATTAGAATAAATTTATAAAGGCGTCCACTTGCCTAGACGCCTCAATAAAAAGTTCAAATTTTATTAAAATAAATTTGAATAAGGTGTCCAATTGACTGGACGCCTCTATAAAAAAATTTAAATTTTATTAAAATGAATTTTAAGAAGGCGCCCAGTTGCCTGGACGCCTCTTTTAATTTTCAGTGTGGAAAATCTATTTTTACCAAATAATTGATAAATTAATGAATGAAAATTATTCCTAGCATCTAAAAATCTGTTATCATAAAATTTATATATTGAAATTATTTTTCATCATGTTAAAAATTCATTTTTGTGGAATAAAAATATTTTTACCATGAAAAAAATATATTTTACCACATTTTTAGTAAATTGATGCATGACAAATATTTACAGCATGTTAAAAAATACTTCTAGCATGATAAAATTAATTCCAGCATGTTAGAATTATTTTAGCTTGTTAAGACTATTTTGCAGCATATTAAAGTTATTTTAAACTACTTTTCAATATGTAAAAATCTATTTTTATCATGTTATTAGTAAAGTAATGTATAAAAATTAGTTTCAGCATGTTAAAAATTATTTCTAGTATGATAAATTTACCTCCTGTATATTCAGATACGAAATTATTTTTCAGCATGTTAAATTTCTTTAAAACTGATTTTTTCATATTTGTCAGCAAGAAAATAGTAAATAAAGGGATAAAAATTAATTTCAGCATGCTAAAAATTACTTTCAGTAAGATAAAATCATTTACAGTATGTCCTGATTATTTTAGCATGTTAGCATTAATTTCAGCATGCTAAAGCTATTTAAAAATTAATTTCTGCATGATAAACCTATTTTCTCAATAAATAATTAACAAATAAATGTATAAAAAGAATTTTCAGCATAGAAAAATTTATTTTGTTTACATAAAATTTATGCAAATAGCATGGTAAACTTGTGTTTGTCACCTCACCAGTAAGTTAGTGTACGAGGATTATTAGCATGTTAAGTATTCATATTGATATATTAAATAACAATTTTTTAGCATGATAAAAAGTTAATTCCAGCATGAAAAGTCTATCTTATCATCTCAGCAGTAAAGTGACAGATGAAATTTATTTTCAGCAAGTAAAACTTATTTTTAGTACATAAGCTCTATTTTCTTATTAAATAACTAGTATATTGATGAATAAATAGTAAATAAATAGTAAATACCAAAAATCATGATTTTAAAGTAAATTTTACTTCTTACCTAAAAAACATAATTATGAAAAATACACATCAGATTAGACTATGAAATTTAAAATAATTCTATTTACTTGACTTCCTTCCTAGTTTACCGTCATCCTTGAATTCTACGACTTAATGTCGTTAAACATGATGCCTAAAATGAGTTTTTCACTCTCCTTTACAATTATCATAATTTTTGCCAGATCTGTACTTGTTTACAAATGAGCTTGTTCTTAAAATTCTTTGGCCATATTGTGGAATTATATAGAAAAATGTCAGGGGCTATGGGTCCCAATGAAATGACATTTAAATGCTATTGTATAAAGGGGTTCTGATCTGATCCCACAGACGAGGCAAAGTCCAAATATAAACTGGTATTATAATGATCAGGTGCTGGCATTCACCAATACAGGGTCTATTACAGTTAGGGGCAATCATACTGTCATGAGAACCCCTAAGTGTGTAGCCAAATAGTGATATTCCATAAGGGGCTGTCATATCGTCACGGTCTCCCCTTAGTGCTTTGGCCAATCCTACTGAGTGTTGGTAGAAGTGATTGATCTACTTCTATATTGCTATTGCTTAAAGATTCATCATAAATATCCTTGTAGAAGTGATTGTTCTACTTCTATATTGTTTAAAGTTCAAGTGATTGCTCTACTTCGATATTGCTTAAAAGTTCATCATGAAAGTTCTTGATATATTCCTAGAAATGACCATCGTCTTGTCTACTATCATGATCATGAAATTATCTTGTTATCTTGAAATTACTTGGAAATTCCTTATACAAAATTTCATACTTGAAATTCATGGTCAACTACTTCCTAACACAAATTGTTTAAATTGTTAAATACTTAAAGATTGCCTGATTTTTAGAGATATAAAATCCTACTGAGCTTTTTACTCACCCTACGTTTTTGGTTAATTATTGTAGGAAATGAAAATGAACAAGGGATTGGACAAGAGTGAATGAGTGTTTTTATTTTCCCTAGGATTTATGTAGATCAATAGTTACTCTTACTAGAATTATGAAATTTGGAAAAAAAATTGTATCATGCCTTTTTAAGGCTTATGAATGATTATGTAAAACTTTATTTGATATAATAAAAGAGTTATTTACCTCTATCTCTTTGCCTTAGAATTAAATTGTACATGCTCTAATCGACACGAGTGCCTCGTAACTGCTCGTGCCCTCAATTGTACGCGTCGGGGCGTGACAAGTTAGGTCTGAAGACCACCTCACACATAGTGTGAGTTTTCAAGCAGACATAATCTGCCCTTCTCCCTACACCATTTTATATACCATAGGATTTTTCATGTGGACAATTCAAAAACTCAAAATCATGACAGTTAAGCATGTTTGTGCAAATGACTTTATGCAAACATAAGGATAGGTGCAGCTCAATCTTGATGTGACACGACCTTGGACTTAAGCAAGCAAGCACATTCGCAATCTAAATGGGCCAATTTGGGCCGCCGCTCTCTCGTCGCTCACCCAAGCCCGGGGTAACTTGGCAATGCCAAGGTGAGGTTGAGGGGTTGGGCCCTTGCTGGTAGAGGGCCAGCAAGGCCAAGACTTGATTCCCAATGGATGTGGAAGCCCAAGACAATGGGGCCGACCAAGTGCCAAAGGCACCGGTTTCTCTCTTTTCCCACGGTGATCACTTATAGCACAAGAGCTTAAGGATCGGGCTCTCATTCACGGCCAGCGGAGTTTATGAACTAATATTGAAAGAACAAGCACAAATTAGAGCAAAGTTTGGAGCACTTACTCGACCGGTTTGAAGAAACCGGTCTCGCTCGGAGACGACGGTGAGCGGGGAAGCGTGGGTTCCCCACACGCCGTGCCGGGGTAGCTTGACCTATTTAAGCTATTACAACACTACACCCCATGCAAGGGGGGGATCGTGGGGAAGGGAAGATGATAGTTACAATCAAAACTACCTCCACGCAGGGAGGGGCCTTCAGCCGGCCAAGCGGGGTGGGGAAAACTAGGGCTAAAACGATGATGAAGTGAATATGCTGAATCTGCCTTCTCTCGGCAATTGTGGATAGACAGTCGGTACTGTGGCAGCAGAACGTGATTAGGAATTTCGCCGAGGGCGAGACCAGTGGAAAATCTTTGTTACTAGAACTAGAGTGCCTCTGAATTTTTCCGAATTCTTCTGGGGTCGCTGCTGGCCTGGGCAGGAGCTCGAACAGGGACGCTGATTCTCGGACTGACAGCAACTGGTTACTAACAGCAGGAAGAAGAGGTTGCCTCGGCCGCTCCCGAACTCCGAATCAGGTACCGCCAGAGCCGCTAGATCCGTGGACGAGTCTTCTTTGCAACAAAACTGTCGGGGAATTCGAAAGATGCCGGAGAAGATCAAGGGACCCAGAACAGTGAGTGGGGGTCGGTGCAGACTGTGGGAAGCAGAGTCGCACACCTGAGGAAGAAAATTCGTAACTTCTGCTGCCGGAGGCCGAACGGAGTTCCACTTCTTGGTTCTGAAATTAGACAGAGAGAGGAAGAACTTTGCAAAAGATCTTGTGGCCTGCTTCCTCCGGGGTTTGTCGTGGTGAAGCTTTCTCTCCGGATCAGGATCTCTGCAGAGCTAGCTCCTGTTTTTCAATAGCAGGTTGTAGAGATGTCCCGACAGCTCCCGAACTCGGAATCAATCGCCGTCAAAGTCGTTAGAATCGTGGATGAGTCCTCTTCGCAGCAAAACTGACGGGGAAGCCAACCGATGTTGGACAAGACTAGGGGATGTAGAACAATGGCGACTGGTCGGTGCAGACTATGAGTAGCAGATCTGCGTAGCTGAGGGAGAAAAATGAGAACTATGGATCACGAATGCCGAATGAAGTTCTGTTTCTTGATTCTGGAAGTAGACTGGGCGATGAAGAACTTTGAAGAAGAACTCGTGGATTGATTCCTTCAGGGTTCGTCATGGCAGAGCTTCTAATCTGGCTCAGGTCCTCAGCCAAGGCAGAACTGCGCAGTTGTGGGAGAATGGACCTCCTGGACGGCTCGGAGATCGGAAGAAGATGAAACCACTTCTGTTACGAAGGAGACTGATAGACGCTTCCGAAAATGGCTCTTGAGTCTTCAAACTCATTCGGAGGAAGTCGTGGTGGCCGCTGCAAGTTGTTGGTTCATCTGTAACCTCTGGACAGCAAACTGCAACTTCGAAGTAGCTTCCAATGACCAAGAAAGAAGAAGGGGAAGGGGGTAGATGAGTGTGGGAGTGACCCCTGGTTGTAAGGGGGTCTTGGAGGGAATGTTCTAAGGTGTGGGAGGTGGAGAATAAGGTCTTGAGGAGGGTCCAATAGATGATGGTAGTGGGGGCTGCGAATTTGGTTGGAATGGAGAGAGGGAAAGGATATTCGAAAATAGGTTTAAGGGTGGGGTTAATTTTTTGTCTTGGGAATGGGGGGGTTGTGTTGGGGAAGGGAAGGGGTGCTTGGGGTAGTGGGAAGGGTGCTTGGGAAAGTGGGAGGGGTAGTTGGGGGTTGGATGGTGAGGAGAGGATTGGTGGAGGGGGTCTTGGAAAGGGGTGGAGTATTGATGAGGGTTGTGGGGAATGGGAAGAGGCTTAAATGGGGTAGGTGGGGAGTGGAGGTGGTTGGGAAGGGAGGAGAGAGAAGAAAATTCGAATTTGGGTGTGGAGGAGAGAGAAAGTGGAGTGAAAAAGAGAGATTAAGAGAGGGAAGGGTGGGGAATCTCTCTCCTACGATTTCTCACCCAAAAAATGGAATCTCTCCACTAGATAAGAAGTGTAAACTCTCAAAATGGCAACTTTTTTTATTCATTGATTCATTCATTCATTAAGTTCCAAATGAAGGAAATGGGGCCCTATATATAGGAAACCCACATTTTACAATAAGACCCTGACAAAAGACTCAATGACAAATAACCGAAGGGGTAGGGGGGTTATTGGGCCAAGCCTGCAGAATTGGGCCCAATTAGCACATTACACCATCTAATGACACACAAACTTAGGAAAATAAATGCAATACCTAGGGACATGACTCAAATAAAATGAAAATTACATCAAATGACTCAAGTAAATAGCACAAAAGGATAAGTGGGCCTTTATAGAGAGAGGCCCGAACTCAAATGATGCCGGAGTGTGAAGAGGACCCTAGCCAAAGGGAATTGTGGATGATGTCTCCATCAAATCCCCTGGGCTGTGAAGAGCTCGACTCCATCGAGTAGGGGTCCATCCGGCTGTGGTACTGCTCGAGGAGGTCCGGATCCAACCGCTGGAGATCCTCCCGACTCACCCAAGAATCCTCCGAAGGAGGCCGATCCTTCCACCTGACGAGATAGCGCTCATAGACCTTGCTTCGAGTGGTAGTGACTTGTTCATCCAATATTTGTTCAATTTGTTCATGCTGGGCTCTCTTGGCTGGTGGTCTCTCCTCACGGGTGGGTGCTCTCTCAAGGGAAAAAGTAGGCTCAATTGTCTCACTAGGTACCACCGTGGGTCTCTTATATGGCACTAGGTCGGCAACATTGAATGTGGGACTTATTCCATACTCCTCAGGGAGATCTAACTCGTAGGCATTTGAACGAATACGCCTCAAGACCTGGAAGGGACCAGCCCCACGTGGCCTCAGTTTAGAGTTGGCTCCCGGGGAGAGCCTCTCCGTCCTTACCATTACAAAGTCACCCACATGAAATTCTTGGTGATGCTGATGAGAGTCGGCCAGCCTTTTATAAGCCTCATTCTTTATGCTGATGTGCTTGCGAATTTCTTCATGCAATTCTCTAATATGTTGTGCAAAAGACTCGGCTGAAATGGACACTCTAGCATGCTGGGGAAGAGGAATGAGATCGGAAGGCTTTCTTGGTTTGTATCCATGCATGGCTTCAAATGGGCTCATCCCTATGGACTTATTGATGGAGTTGTTATATGCGAATTCAGCCTGGGGTAGGATGAGATCCCAATTTCCCGGTCGATCCTCAACAAGGCACCTAAGGAGGTTCCCTAGACTCCGATTGACAACTTCGGTTTGGCCATCTGTTTGGGGGTGATAGGCAGTGGAGAATTTAAGGAGGGTACCCATCATGTGCCAAAGAGTTTTCCAAAAGTAGCTAGTGAATTTGACATCTCTATCGGAGACTATGGTTTTGGGTAACCCATGGAGGCGGACAACCTCATCAAAGAACAATCGGGCCACATGGGAGGTATCGGAGGTTTTGGTGCATGGGATGAAATGGGCCATTTTGGAAAATCTATCAACCACCACAAAGATTGAGTCATGCTTTCTAGGAGTCTTGGGTAGTCCTAGCACAAAGTCCATACTTAAGTCTTGCCATGGTCGGTTGGGGATGGGGAGTGGGGTATATAGGCCGGTGTTTTGTTTCACTTGTTTGGCCAAGGCACATGTTCGGCATTGACCCACAACCTTGCCTACATCTCTCTTGAGACTAGGCCAATAAAACTATCCCTCAACTAGGGCAATGGTTTTGTGGACTCCAAAATGGCCAGCTAGCCCTCCCGCATGTAATTCCCAAATCAAGAAGTCACGGAGTGAGGTCCGTGGGATGCAAAGCTTGGGTCCCTTGAAGAGGAACCCATCCTCTAAGACAAATCCCTCATGCTCCTTGCTAGAAGGGGTGGTCAAGGTGGTATAGATGTGCCCAAAGTCGGGGCAGCTAGGGTACTCATCCTTGATCCTATCAAACCCGGTCACTTCCACTTGGATAGTGGATAGCAAGGAAACTTTCCTACTAAGGGCATCCGCCGCTCGATTCTCACTCCCGACCTTGTGTTTGATGACAAAAGTGTAGGATTGGATGAACTCAACCCATCGGGCATGTCGGGCATTTAACTTTTATTGGGAATTGAGGTATTTGAGGGCCTCATGGTCGGAAAAGATGACAAACTCCTTGGGCAACAAGTAGTGTCTCCAATGTCGGAGGGATTGAACCATGGCATAGAACTCCTTGTCATAAGTGGAGTATCTTGTCCTAGCATCACAAAGCTTCTCACTAAAGAAGGCTACCGGGTGTCCCTCTTGACTAAGAATCCCTCCTATCCCTATCCCGGATGCATCATATGTGACTTCAAAGACTTTAGAGAAATCGGGAAGGCATAGGACCGGAGCTTGGGTCAACTTCTCCTTAAGTTCTTGGAAGGCTTTAGAGGCCGATTTGATCCATACAAAAGTCCCCTTCTTGAGACAATCGGTTATGGGGCCAGTGATAGTGCTAAACCCTCGAATAAACCTCCTATAGAATGTAGCCAATCCATGGAAACTTCGGACCTCGTGAAGGGTGTGGGGTTCCGGCCAATCAATGATAGCTTGGACCTTCTCGGGGTCCATGGAGATGCCTTTGGTTGACACCACAAATCCTAGGAAGGTGAGGGATGTGGTCATGAAGTGGCACTTTCCTAAGTTGGCAAATAGGCTCTCTTGACGAAGGATGGTACAAACTTTCCTAAGGTGATCAAGGTGTGCTTCTTGGGATTGACTATAGATGAGTATATCATCAAAATAAACCACTAGAAAGATCCCAATGAAGGGCCTAAGGACCTCCGTCATAAGACGCATGAAAGTACTTGGGGGATTTGAAATCCCAAAAGGCATGACTAACCATTCAAAGAGGCCATCTTTGGTTTTGAAAGCCGTTTTCCACTCATCCCCGGGCCTTATCCTAACTTGGTGATAACCACTCTTAAGGTCAATTTTGGAGAAGATGGTGGCTCCGGCTAACATATCAAGTATGTCATCAAGCCTAGGGATGGGAAACCTATACTTGACGGTGATTTTGTTAATGGCCCGACTATCCACACACATTCGCCATGACCCATCCTTCTTGGGAGTTAGAAGGGCCGGGACGGCACATGGGCTTTTGCTAATGCGAATGAAGCCCTTCCTAATGAGTTCCTCTATTTACCTCCTAAGTTCGGCATGTTCCGTAGGATTGAGGCGATAATGAGGAAGGTTTGGGAGAGTGGCTCCCGGGACTAGATCAATTGCATGTTGCACATCCCGCATGGGAGGGAGTTGGTCCGGGAGCTCCGTTGGGAACACATCATGGAATTCTTCTAGGAGTTGTTGGATTTCTATGGGATGTGGATTGGTGGAAGTGGGTTCTCCTAGGAAAATGACCACTGCACATAATGGTACTCCTTGAACTATCTCCTCTTCAAGTTCCTTCCTAGTGATGAGATGAAGACCTTTGGTCAACCCCGAGGTCTCACTTTGTTTGGGAGTTTGGGTAGGGGATGGAGTTGGAGGGGTGGAGTTCCCCGAGACTTGTATGGTGGTGGGGTGTTGTACTTGAGGGGGAGTGTCCCTCTTGGTCATGGGACGAGGTGGGGAGGGGTTAAGACGGATAGTCTTACCCTCATGTTCAAAGGTGCATTTGTTGCTCCTACCCAAGATGGTGGCATCTACATCATAAAGCCAAGGTCTTCCTAGTAGGATGCTACCTACTTCCATGGGTATGATGTCACACCATATTTGATCATGGTATGAAGAGAAGGTGAGAGGCACAAGACATTGAGTGTTAACCGGGATGGAGTTGTTGTTGATCCATGAAACCCGGTATGGGCTTGGGTGAGGGGTGATAGTTAGCCCAAGAAGCTTGACGGTATCGGGTGACACGTAATTGACATAACTCCCACTATCCAAGATCACTTTCCTTACATGGTTCCCTATTTTGACAAAGGTGTGAAATATTGAAGTTCGACGCCAATCCTCTTCTTGGGGTTTGGTGAGGGTGCATCTAATCACTCCTAGATGAGAGTTGGAAGATGGAGTGGTGTGCTCTAGACCCGACTCTAGGTATTGGGTTTCATACTCCTCTTCCCAATCTAGTGAGGCTTCATGGTCCTCAATGACATCTTCAAGTTCTTTTTGGGGTGGAGCTTCTTCCTCAATAAGCAAGCTAGACAATCCCTTGGATGGACATTGCCCCGCAAAGTGGCCAAACCCTTGACACCTAAAGCATTGTTGTCGCCCGCTACCCGAAGTAGTTCCTACATTTGGGCCTTTGGGAATGTCTTCCCTCCGTGGGAGGGGGTGACTAGGGGTGGGTTTGTTTGGAGTGATGGTGGGAGGGGGGTTGTAAGGCCTTAATGGGGTGCTCCCACTTGGATTATGGGCTTTCATGGGAGTGGCCGGAATGGGCCGTGGTCCCATGTTTTTGGGATCGACCGGTCGGGGAGTAGCAAATCAAGGGATCCTAGAGAATCTTTCTACATCCCTAGCTATTTGATAAGCTATCTCAAGGTTATCAACATCTCTCATGAAAAGCTCTCTTTTGATGTGACTTTGAAGTCCATTCCTAAAGCGGGACAAGGTAACGGCCGGGTCCTCATGAACTCCACACTTCAAAAGATAGGAGTCAAACTTCTCAATGTACTCAACTACGGTCTTCCCCTCTTGGGTGCGGCTTTGCCATTCATCTAAGAGCATGTGATGGTAGGATTGGGGAAGGTATTTGTTCCTAAGTTGATTCTTCATACCCTCCCAAGTATCAATAGGCTCTACCCGCCTAATCCTTCTTAAACCCTCTTGGTTTAGCCAATAAGTTTTGGCTAATTTAGTGAGATGCATCTTGGCCAATCTTACCCTCCTTTGGTCGAGCATTGGGTACCATTCAAAGTATTGGTCCATGGCGGTCTCCCATTCTAAGTAGACACTTGGTTCATGGGAACCATCAAAGTTTGGGGCCTCTACTTTAATCATCCTTAAGAGAGGGTCATCCGGGTCGTCCCGTGGACGCCTTTCATGAATTGGAGGGTGGCGGGGTCTCTCATGGTTATAGTAGGGGTCAAAGTCCAAGTCCTCACTATAAATTTCAGCATGTGGATGATAGGCTCTTGGTCCATGATTCCTAGGATGGAACTCTTCCCTATGAGGCTCAACATGTGGAGGGTAGATTCTTGGGTCATTGTTCCTTGGGTGGAACTCATTCCTATGCAACTCACCATGTGGTGGATGAACTCTTGGCTCATTATTCCTTAGATGGGGATCTTCCCTATGAGGCTCAACATGTGGAGGGTGGACTCTAGGCTCGTTGTCCCTTGGGTGGACCTCATGTTCTTCTAACCGAGCAATTCGAGTGTTAAGGGATTCAAGTTGGGCAAGGATGTTTGTAAGGGCAGCATCTACCCTATTCATTTGGCCTTGGGGTTCCTCCCTAAGAGCATCTTGATTGAGTTGAGGATTGGGATCCATGGGTGGATTTGAAGATGACGGATCGGGTCGGTAACTAGCACCACTACGGGTGGACATGCAAAACAAGGGGCAAATGAGGTTGGACACACAATGCAAAGGTCCTAGGACTTAGACTTGATAGAGACAAGTCAATGACTTGCTCTGATACCAATTGATGTGACACCACCTCGGACCTAATGCAAGCAAGCACAATCGCATTCAAAACAGGCCAAGTTGGGCCACCGCTCTATCGTCACTCACCCAAGCCCGGGGTGACTTGGCAATGCCAAGAGGAGGAGGTGGGGTTGGGCCCTTGCTGGTAGAGGGCCAGCAAGGCCAAGACTTGATTCCCAATCGGTGGGGATGCCCAAATCAAGGGGGTCGACAAAGTACCAAAGGCACCGGTTGCAATATTCCCACGGTGATCACTCAAGTTTATGGGGCTTGAGGATCGGGCTCTCACTCGCATAACCAGCGGAATTAGAACTAATATTGAAAGACAAGCACTAAGTGGAGTGAAGGTTTGAGCACTTACTCGACCAGTTTGAAGAAACCGGTCCCGGTCGGAGACGAGGGCGAGTGGATCCCCACACGCCGCGGCGGTGTCGCTTGACCTGCCCAAATAAATTACACCACTACACCTCTCGCAGGAGGGGGATCTTGGGGTGGGGGTTAATGGAATGACAAACAATACTACCTCCACGCAGGGAGGGGCCTTCAGCCGGCCAAGCGGGGCGGGGAAATTAGAGAGAAAAGGGTTGATTAAGAGACGGCACCGAATCTGCCTGCTGTCTGCGAACTGGGACAGGTAGTCGCTGTGGATGCTGTATAATCCGCTTAGGAAATTTGCTGATGGCGAGACCGGTGGCGAAGTCTTCGTAACAGAAAGGGGGATGCCTCAGAATTTCTTTAATTTCCTCTGGCACCGCTGCTGACCGGGACGGTGGTTTGAACAGGGTGTCAGATTCTCAGACCGTCAGCTGCAGATTTTTAACAGCGGATTATACAACATCCACAGCGACTACCTGTCCCAGTTCGCAGACAGCAGGCAGATTCGGTGCCGTCTCTTAATCAACCCTTTTCTCTCTAATTTCCCCGCCCCGCTTGGCCGGCTGAAGGCCCCTCCCTGCGTGGAGGTAGTATTGTTTGTCATTCCATTAACCCCCACCCCAAGATCCCCCTCCTGCGAGAGGTGTAGTGGTGTAATTTGTTTGGGCAGGTCAAGCGACACCGCCGCGGCGTGTGGGGATCCACTCGCCCTCGTCTCCGACCCGGACCGGTTTCTTCAAACCGGTCGAGTAAGTGCTCAAACCTTCACTCCACTTAGTGCTTGTCTTTCAATATTAGTTCTAATTCCGCTGGTTATGCGAGTGAGAGCCCGATCCTCAAGCCCCATAAACTTGAGTGATCACCGTGGGAATATTGCAACCGGTGCCTTTGGCACTTTGTCGGCCCCCTTGATTTGGGCATCCCCACCCATTGGGAATCAAGTCTTGGCCTTGCTGGCCCTCTACCAGCAAGGGCCCAACCCCACCTCCTCCCCTTGGCATTGCCAAGTCACCCCGGGCTTGGGTGAGTGACGATAGAGCGGTGGCCCAACTTGGCCCATTTTGAATGCGATTGTGCTTGCTTGCATTAGGTCCGAGGTGGTGTCACATCAAATCTATTTCAACTTCCCTTGTCTATATGCACACTAGTCATGAAAGAAATACAATGCAGCAGATTTTTCAGTCCACGCAAGAATACATGTGTAGCATGAAAGACATGATATATAGTCTAACACAATGAAGTTATTGAATACCAACAAATAAAGTAATAAATGCAGACATTGGGGTTTTACCAACCACGGGTGCCTTGATTTATTGAACCCCCTTTTATTTTCCTTCTTCAAGGCACACCTGCAAAACAGATTCTCATTTTACATACAAAGGTACCAAAGATCACTTCGGTCCTGATGGGTTAGTAACACCTCTGGTGGATGCTTTCCACCATTTTTGGGCATTGAGGTCATCAAGTTTCAGCAGATAACAGTTAAACATTGAATGCCCAAAATGACCACAATAATGACAACATCCTGAATTTTTCATATTTTTTCGGATAACCATAATTTCATAGCTTTTGTGAATAGCCGGGTTTGTTATCATTTCTATCATAAAAATTTTTCCTTCCTTTTGCTTGCCAACAATCCTTGACTGTATGGCCATGCTTTCCACAGTTATAGCATTCATGATGTTTATTTCTTGAAACAAATCTGTGTTTATGAAAAGTCTGTTGGTTTATAGGAAATTTATCATTAGAATGAAAAATTTTCCTTCCCTTGTTGAACCAACAGTGTGCAGCAGTGTGTCCCACCTTACCATAGCAATAACAATGAGTTTTCTTATTCTAAGCAGCATGATTTCTAGCATGAATATTTTTAGCATGCATTCTACCAAGATTTTGATCATCTTGTTTCATCACTCTACAATCATACATTAAATGACTATGCTTACCACAGTAATGACATGACATATTAGTTTGCCTTGAAGCATAGTTTTTCACATGAGAGTTCTCAGCATTCACATTGTTGAATTTTTGTTTCTGAAATTTATTCTGTTCTTGAGTTTTCAGATTTGCAGGATGTTTGACTTGGGAGGTGTTGGCTACACGGGATGCCTTGACAAAGAATGTCCTTAGCTTGTTTTCAAAGGATTTCTTGTTAACAGGGTTATAGCCCAACCCTTCTTTTTGGACATTGACATTAACTCCTAACAGCCGATCCAAATTTTCTTTCCCATTTATAAATCTAGACAGTGAGTGTAATGCCCTGGATCTATGCTAGATCCTTCGTGGGTCTTGTTGGATCTTTATTGGATCTTTTAGATCTGTTTCGATGAGTTTCGGTTCACTTTTGTGGCTTCCGAGTTGAGCTTTACAATCTGTGTGGGTTTTTCTCTCGTACTAGCTACGGAACACTACAGTGAATTTATTTGTCAGTTCATCAACTCGCGGATGCTACAGCGATGATGTACTCTTTGAGCCAGTCGTTTTGACTATTTTTACGTATTTTTCGGAGTTAGGCCCAAAAATGTGATTTTTCAAAAATTAGGAAAATTCCTAATTTCTTTTCCTTTTTCTTTTCTTTCCTCTCTCCTCCTTCTCATTTTCGCCGCCGCCATCTCTCTCTCCCGTTTCTCTCTCGTTTCGCTTCCTCGGCTCCGGCTGCAGACGGAGGACCTAGGGGCGAGTGCTGGGGATGCTGTGGAGCTGGTTGGGTGCGCGACGGAGTGAAGATGGAGTGGTTTTGGCGCGATCTCGAACGGTTGATTCAAAGCCGGCGTTTGAGCTCGCGGCGCGGTTTTGGGTGCGGTTTAGTCCCTTCGGGGCATGGTTTCTTCGGTGGAGGTAGGGTGATGGATCCTCACTTCCTCCTGCTCGTTTTCCCTGCCATTGCACATCGTTTGGCGCAAAAACGGCTGAGTTTGGGCTTGTTTTGCCTAAACCTTGATTTTCAGGTTTTGTTGGGTTTGCCGTAAAACGGCAACCATTTGCGGCGTAGTTAGTTTCAAACTGACCGCTGGGATGTCTGGATCCCATTCATGTTAGTTTCGTGTCGATCGGTGGTCATTCGAGGCGGGTAGGAGTCCGGGAACCTCGTTGACTCGTTTAGGGTCGATTTGTCTAAATCGCCCCGATCTTGCATTTTAATGCGTGCATGTGGGCTTTTTAGCCTCCTGAAGTTGTTTTTCATCGTGTAGCTTTATTTCCCCTGCGCTTCGACGTGAATGGGGCGTGGAACGAGTCGATTTGGCGTTTCCACCTTTTTCCCGCCGTGGCCGGTGTAGCGGTCGTTCCAGGGACCGTCACAGTCTCTGACGGCCCTACGATAGACCGCCACAGCGTTAGTTCATTTTAAGTTTTTAGTGGCTGTGGGAGTGTGACGGCCCAGGGGTGGTGCGTCACAGCCCTCTGACACGTCCTGTGCCGTGCGTCACAGCTATTTTGTCATCTTGCGTTTTGGTTAAGTCGGTCCCTCTGACGCGCCTGCCCTACTGCGTCAGGCTTGCGTAACGCGCCTGCCCCAGGCCGTTATGTTCTGTTTTGACCGGATTTGACCGGGTCAGTCGGTTCGTGTAGCGGCTGTGCCCCTAAGCCTCACAGTTGTGTAATGCGCCTGCCCCAGGCCGTTACACTCTGTTTAGCCGAGTGGGTGGCAGTGTCTGTTGGCTCTAACGGTTGTGCCCCCGTGCATCACAGTGTTGTAACGCGTCCGTCGTGGACCGTTACATGCTGTTTGTCTGAGCTTCAGACTTGGGTCTATTGGCCCTAACACGGTTGTTCACGTGCGTTAGGTTGGCGTGACGCGCCTGCCCTTGTGCATTAGGTCGTTGTAACGCGCCTGGTGTCGTGCGTTACGCTGTTCGCGTTTTGGCTTTGAGCGTGTTGGCTCTGACGCGCCTGCCCTGGTGCGTCAGGCTCGTGTAACGCCCATGTGGTGGTGCGTTACAGCTCTATGTTGGTCGTGATGGCCGTTGGGTGGTGCGGTGTTCACCCGTGTGTTGGGCAGTCGTAGGTTGGTGTTCTAGGGCGGTGTTTGTGTGGCAGTGGTCTTCTGGATCGGTCGGTTTAGGTGACTGGGTGCGGTCTTTTCCCTGACTGCGACAGTTCCCTAACGACGCAATCTAGAATTGCCAATGCTCTTGCCTCTGGTTGCGTGACGGCTGTTCCTTGACTGTTGGGTCTGCCTAGCGGTTGAATGACGGTCCGTTCTACCAGAGCGTTGTTTTGCCGTTTCAGTTTCTGCTTGTCTTAGCTTGGTCTTGTGGTTTGCCCGTGACCCGTGGGTGTCTCTTGACGTCCTATGAGGGAAGTAACCATGACGGGACAGCCAGGAGTGCTCGTGCATGCCGTGTTTTATGTCGGTGTTGTCTAGCTCCGGTCAATCGGGGGTTACCCAGGGCTTGACAGGTGGCTTTGTGTGTCTCGGCAGTTCTGCCCAGTTTGAGACATTGGTTCTGGATGCCTCGAGGTGTTGTCTTACCTCGGTCCGTGTGTCCAGGTGTACTGAGGGTCCTCGGTGTTCCCTCAGGTCTCCGTGTGTCATTTTCTGCGGAGCGTCGCTTTCCCGTGGCTTAGGATTCGACTGATTGGCGGCTTGTTCCACTGTCCGTGACGATCTTGCCTTTGAGTCGTCCGACTCGAGGATCATCATGTGAGTAGGTCTAGTTGCCTTGTCCTGAGCTTGTCGATAGTGGTTGTGCTGCCATTGGTGCTTCGAAGTACGTGTCGTGGGGCATTCTTGCCTGCCTGTACTTCAGCACTTCTGTTTTGAGTCTCTGTGTCATGTGAACCTCCGCTTGTTGTAGCCCTAAGGCCTTTGAGTTGCCGACCCGCCTGCGGATGGCGGAGGGGTGTTCCCGTTTTGCGGTTTGTAAGCTAGTTCCGTGGGCTCCCAGTCAACAGTAGCGTCCTACCGAGGGAGAAAACTAGCTAGAGAACCTGGCTTAGGCTAGAGCCAGTGTGTGCACACGTGGTCAGGGGCTGAGGAGTTACGTCGACGGGCGTAGCCCTGACTATTTACTTGTTCTGTTGTTCTGTTGTTGCTGTTGTTCCTGTTTGGTTCAGCGCGTGTCTGCGACTCTGCCATGGCTTCCGCAGTACCATAGGCGAGACACTTGTGGCGCAGCATAAGATGTCAGTGGATGCAGCTGGCTGTTCTGTCTGTGAGGAGGTGCTTCCGTCACGTGACACATGACTCTCGGCGTTTCTTGTGCGTCATGACCTTCCCGAGTTAGCCCTCTCGTGGCCCTACTCGAGGTCAGTGTCCTGTCACATGCATGACGTTCTTGTCGTGCGTGGGACAGTGTGCACGATGTTCTAGTCGTGTGTGCCGTCGTGTCAGTCTGTCGTCTGTCTAGGTCTTTTCTAGACCTTTGTCTGTCCGTGCAGGTCTTCATCTTAGGCTTGGCATTGTGTCGGTAGATCGGTAACTTCTGACTTTGTCAGATCAGAGTCACCCTTCTGTTGTCGTTTGGAGTAGCTTAGGGAGCCGAGTCCTTCTCGGTGGCTGTGTTCCGAGTTTTATGGCCTCGCTTTTACCTTTTCGTTTAGCTTCCCTTGCTCTTAGCTTGTTCCCTACTCCTGCTGTTCCTATTCTTTTTACAGCTTTGTAGTGTAGTTTCCTGCTTTGCTACACCTACTATTTCTTCTGTTGCTTCCGTGTTCTGCGTGTTTTTCAGTGGGAATTCGCGTGACCCCTACTGAGCCTCTGTTTGGAGACTCACCCCTACTTTTCAGGTGGGCGTCGTCTCTGTTTGTGGTTCCTGGTGCGGCGTGTTCGTAGCTGCCAGCGGTACCAGCGTCGGGTTTCCCCCGACCTCAGTGTACGTTCTTTTCCTGTGGCCTGTACTTATCTTTAATTTCTTGGACTGGACTCTGGTGTAATTGTTAAATTGAAACTGTTAATTAAAAAGTAATTTTATTTCTGCTACTTTAGTAAACCGATCTAATGAAATTTAATTACTTACTGTACTATCTCTGTGGCTTCAATGTACTCTACACATGCCTTTTTCCCTTCGGAGCTTTACCGCTCTTGGGAGGCCTCGCGGGTTCCATGTGGTATCACGTGTATTCGATAGTCCTACCGGGTATACCTGGTATCCGGGATCCGGGTCGCTACAGTGAGCTTTTCAAGTCCTGAATTTGATTTTCCAAGGAAACAAATAACAATTCAAAATTTGCATTTTCTTCGTCATATTTAGCCAGTTTTTCATTCAACATGTGATTAATAGTTTTATGACTTTCAATTTCTTATACAAGACTAGCTAACTTATCTGAATTATCCAAGTTCACACACTTACCATTTTCAAAGGTAGTCAATCTATCAGATAGGGCAGTGTTCAGATGTTCCAAATTTTCAATTTCCTCCTTGAGTTTATCATTTTGCTCTTGGAGTTCATCATCTTGAATCAACTCACCTATTGAGATCTAATCTTCATAAAGTACTTAATGTATGTTTTCAGTTTCAAGTTTTTCTAGGCTTTTCTGAAGTTCCAAGTTTACTGTCCTAACAGCCTCAAATTTTTTAGAACATAATTTGTTTTATCTTTCAAGATTTTCAAGTTTTTCTTCAGCTTCTTCAATTTGTTTTCTTAAATTTTCATTTTGAATTAATACACCAATCAAGGTGTGATCTTTGGCCATTGAGTTTAATTTTTATTTCAGGACTTTTTTATTTGTTGCAATTCATAAATTTTGGCCTGAAGATCTTTGTTTTCATCTCTTAAAGAACCAAATTGTTCTTTATGCATTTGGACATCAAACTGACAAGCTTCACTTAATTCTTCTAAATGTAAAAAATTTTCACTGGAAGACTTAGAATTATTATGTTTAATTTTCTTTTTCAATTTTCTATTTTCAGATTTTATTTTCATGTATTTCTCAGATAATTCACAATACATCTCCATCAATACATCATAAGAAACTTCATCAAATTCAGATTCAGAGTTCACCTGAGAGGATGATGTATTCTTTTGATCACTACTGTGATCACTCCCATTTGCCATCAAACACATTTGTTCCTCCTCTTTTTTGTTGATGGCAATCACATTATCCCAAATTTCCTTTCTAGACTTGTAGCTGGAGACAAAAGAAAACACATTACTATCAACTATAGCTTTCAAAATATTTAGAACTGTGATATTATCACGGTTCTTCAATTTATCATCATTAGACCACTTAGTCTGATCAGGAGACAGTTGATAAGGGCCGTGAAATATAAGACTCCATACGTTGGAATCAATGGAGTTTATATATACGCGCATTTTGCCTAGCCACCTAGAAAAATCAAAACCAACAAGCATGGGTGGAAAAACTATTGAATCCGATTCCGAGCAATAATTCATGAATAAACTAAAAATGCACCAATGTAGCAAGATCTTCTCTACAGATTGTTGAATCTGAATTAATCAGAGACCTGCTCTGATACTAATTGTTAGGTGCAAGGTGGGATCTAGAGGGGGCGTGAATAGATCCCTCTACAAAAATTATGCTCAAATAAAATCACACCCAACCCAATTCAGGTTAGATGGAAACTAACACTTCAAACTAAGCAACCTGCTGATAGTCATATCTAGACACACGAGTAAACAAGGACTTCTCACAGCTATGCTCGAGTGCAGTATACTTCAAGTAAAAATAACTTACAAATCTAACTGTAAATTGACTAACCAAGTAGTGAGCTAAATAAATTAAGAAAACAAGTAAAACTACTTAGAGCATCTAGCCGTTCAGACTGAGAATGCATCAAGCCAATTAATCGGATATTGATTCATACAAAATAGCTCTACAACACTTAGCACACAATGAGAATGTAGTGAAGGATCAACTCACATGCCAACCTGCGAAGGGGTTAGAGGATGAATGCACAAGCCAAACCACAGTAGATCAGGATTTTTAGGTGGTTCGGTCTGTTACTCACAGACCTACATCCACCCCACACTCAAATCGAGTGAGGCTTCCCCTTGCAAATGCAAGACCACATACTCAGTCTGCAACAGCCGCTGACTAATAGCTTGAAACCCAGGGAAACAAATCCCTCACCCTGATCTCGCACCCAACTAGACCAGACCCACTACCACCGGTACTGACCGGAAGAACCAATCCTCCCTTCCTCTGAAGACACAGAGGGACCCGTGCTCACCAACCTGATGAACACACCCCTGATTCTACCCCAGTAGAATAAGTAACACTACACTAAGGCAGCACAAGAGGGACCCACTGTAATGCCCTGGATCTCGTAGGATCTTTAATGGATCTTTCGGATCTGTTTCGGATTGGTTTCGTTGAGTTTCGGTTCGCTTTTGTGGCTTCCGAATTGAGTTTGACGAGCCGTGTGGGTTTTTCTCACGTACTAGTTACGGAACCCTACGGTGAGTTTATTTGTCAATTCTCGAACTCGTGAATGCTACAGCGTCGATGTACTCTTCGAGCCGGTCGTTTCGACTATTTTTGTGTATTTTTCTGAATTTGTGTATTTTCGGCGCATTTTTGGAATTTTCGGAAATTAGGAAAATTTCCTAATTTCTTTTCCTTTTTCTTTTCTTTTTCTCTTTCTTCCCTCATTCGGCCGCGACCGTTTCTCTCTCCCGTTCTCTCTCGTTTCTCCCCCTCTTTGGCCCCGGCTGCAGACGGAGCGACCGTGGGTGAGTTGGCGAGGACGTGGAGCTGGATTGGTGCGCGATGAGGCGAGGATCGGATCGATTCTGGCGCGATCCCGAACGGTGGATTCAAAGCCGGTGAAATTGGTTCGCGAGTGGTTTTCGGCGTGGTTTAGTCCCTTCGGGGCACGGTTTCTTCGGTGGAGGTAGGGTGACGGATCCTTGCTTCTTCACCTTCGTTTTCCCTGCCATTGCACGGCGTTCGGCTAGGAAACGAGTGTGTTTGGGCTTGTTTTGCCTAAACCGTGATTTTCGTGGTTTTTAGGGTCGGCCGGTAAACGGTGACCGTTTGCGGTTCAGTTAGTTTCTAAATGACCGCAGGGATGTTAGAATCTCATCCACGTTGATTTCGTGCGATTCGGTGTTCATTCGAGGCCGGTAGAAGCCCGGGAACCTCGGTGACCCACTTAGGGTGGATTTGTCTAAATCGCCCGGATCGAGCGTTTTTGGTGTTGCATGTGGGCATTTTGGCCCTTGAATGTTGTTATTCGGTGTTGCGGTGTGTTTCCCCTGCGTTTCGGCGTGAATGGGGCGTGGAACGGGCCGATCCGGCCATTCCTATGTTTTCCCGCCGTAACCGAAGTAGCGGTCATGCCAGCGACCGTTACTTGTCTTTAGCGGCCCTACGACTGACCGTCGTTTGGTCTGCATCGTTTTAGCGCTTTGGCTTCTAGGTGAGTGACGGCCCTAGAGTGGCGCGTCGCTTCCTTGTAACGTGCCTAGGTTAGTGCGTTACTTCGCCTTCGTCGTTTTATGTTGGGGTTGAGTCGGTTAGTCTAACGCGCTTGACCCAGTGCGTTAGATGGAAGTGGCGCGCCTTGCCCAGGCCGTTACTTGCCAGTTGACTGACGTTGACTCGTTGAGGCGGTGCCTCTAGCGGTCGTGCCCCTATGCGTTGTTTGAGTGTGACGTGCCCGCCCCTGGCCGTTACATTCTCTTTTGGTCGAGGTTGGGTTGACTGCACCGTTGGGTGTGACGGTGGGGACCCCGTGCGTCGTTTGTGAGTAACGCGCATGCCTCCGACCGTTGTTTGCTGTGGTGTTGGGTCGAGGGTGGCCATGCCGTCTGTGAGTAACGGATGGGTCCCCCGTGCGTCGTTTGGTTCTGACGGCCCTCCCCTGCCGCGCTGTTTCGTGAGTGACGCGCCTGGCTTAGCGCGTTACTTCGCTTTGGTTTGGGTTTGCTGCACCGTTGAATGTGACGGTGGGTGCCCTGTGCGTCGTTTGCTTGTAACGCCCCTAGTCCCGTGCGTTACTTGGCTTTTGCGTGGTTTGTAGGTTATCAGGGTGGTGTGAGTGACGGCCTGGTGTCCGTCCGTCGTTTGGGAAATAACGGCCCTAACCTAGACCGTCGCTTGCTTGTAGCGGTCTAGAGCTGGTGCGTTACTTTCCTTGTGCCTTGGTTTTCCGCCCGATGATTCTGTGTGTCTTGGCTTGGCCTTGTGATCTGCCCGTTGTCCCGTGGATGTCTCTTGACGTCCTATGAGGGTTAAGACTACGTTGTAAGGTAGCCAGGAGTCTTCTTGCTTGTGGTAGGGTTCCTTATCCTACCTTTGCATGTGCTTGTTTGGGTTTCGGTCAACCTGGTCTGACCCAGTGGTTGACATGTGACCTTGTTTGCGCGTGTCTTAGCGGTTCTGTCCTGCCTAAGACACTGCTTCTGGATGCTTCGAGGTATTGTTCTACCTCGGTTTGCGTGTCCAGGTGTGCTGAGGGTTCTTGATGTCTCCCTCAGGTCTCCGTGTGTCGTTTTCTGCGGAGCGTGGTTTCTTTGGCTTAGGATTAGACCGATTGGCGGCTTGTTCCGCTGTTGTGACGATCTTACCTTTGAGTCGTTTGGCTCAGGATCGTTACGTAGGAGGTCTAGTGCTTGTCCTGAGTTGTCGGCAGTGGTGATACTGTCACTTGGTGCCTCGAAGTGCGTGTTGAGGGGCGTGGTTGCCCGTTAGTACTTCGGCGCTTGTGTTTTGAGCTTCTGTGTCGTGTGAAGCCTCCACTTGTGTGACCTGAGGCCGAGAGGTGCCGACCCGCTAGCGGATGGCGGAGGGTTTTTCCCAGTGAGCGGTTTTTAGTTAGTTCCGCGGGCTCCTAGCCAACGGTAGCGTCCTGCCGAGGGAGAATACTAGCTAGAGGACCTGGCTTAGGCTATAGCCAGTGTGTGCACACGTGGTCAGGGGTTAGGACTTACGTCGACGGGCGTGACCCTGACTAGTTACTTGTTTTGCTGTTACTGTTTGGTTCAGCTGGTGTCTACATCTCTGCTGTTGTTACAGCAGTACTGTAGGTGAGACACTTGAGGTGCGGCGTCAGACGTCAGTGGACGCAGCTGGCTTTTAAGGGGGTGCTTCCGTCACGTGACGCGTAGCTTTCGGCGTTTTCCTGTACGCTGTGACCTTTGCGAGTTGCCCGTTCATGGCTGCACTCGGGGTCAGTGGTTTGTCGTCCGCGCGATGTTCCGATCGTGCGCGGGGCTTTGTGCACGACGTTCCCTGTCGTGTTTTGTCTGTTTCCCGGTGTCGGCGTTCGCCTTCGCCTTTGTTTGGGGCTGGTTGACAGACTGGTGTACCCTTCTGTGTGAGTTTAGGGTCATCCATCTGTTGCCTTTGTTTGGAGTAGTTTGGGATACCGAGGTTAGTTCGGTAGCCGCTTGTTTGGTGCGGGTTCTCACCCTCTCCTGCGTGTTCCCTACTCCTACTTCCCGTCTGTTCCTTTACAGCTTTGTAGTGTAGCTTTCCTGCTTTGCTACGTTGCTGTCCTTGCTACGTTTGTTGCTGCTTCCGTTGCCTTCGCTTTGTGCGGTTTTCCAGTGGGGATCCGCGTGACCCCTACTGAGTTTCTGTTGAGACTCACCCCTGCTGCTTTTCAGGTGGGTTTCGCCGTCTGCCTCTGCTGTTCCTGGCGGAGTGCTCGCTTGCTGTTGTAGCTGCCAGCTGTACCTGCGGTCGGGCTTCTTCCGACTTCTGTGTACGTTTCTTTCTGTCGTACTGCACTGTGCTAGACTTGTTGTCTTTCCTTGGGCTAGACTCTGGTGTATAATTGAAAACTTGAATATTAATGAAAAGGTAATTTTATTTCTGCTACTTTAGCAATCCATTGTAATGAAATTTAATTGCTTACTGTTATATCTGCTGGCTTCAATGTATTCCACACACTCCTTTTTCCCTTCGGCGCTTTCCCGCGCTTGGGAGGCCTCGCGGGTCCCATGTGGTATCACGTGTATTCGGTATTTATACCGGGTGCACCGGGTATCCGGAATCCGGGTCGCTACAGGTGGTATCAGAGCAGTGTTCTGAGATGTTCGGAGTTCTTTTCTGAGCTATCAGATCATTGTCGTGTGAGATACATGGAAATCCAGATATACAGTTACCAGAGTCTTTAGGCCCAGTGCAGTCTCTTGCTGGCGTAGGTGTTGCGATGGTTTATCGCGGTGCTTTTTGCGTGTGGTCTTGTACGTGCTTGGTTGGCACTGTGCGAGATGGTTTTGCTCTCGTCTAGATGAGACGATGTGCTTCGTTCGGTTTTGAAGTTGGTCTCGATCGTGGTGCACTTTGCAGTGTTTGTCGGTTGGCATGAACCTGCAGTGCCTTGTTCGAGCTATTTTCTGTATTTTGCTCAGGTGGCTTATGACTTTTAGCGTTGGTGTGATGGCCACGCACGTTCTTACGTTGCTTGGGTTGTCCCAGCTTGAGTTTGTGTAGCTCCTGATGCTTCGTTGTTTTGGTTGCTTCGATTGTCGTGTTGCCTCGATTGAGAAGTTGCTCGAGCGAGCCTTGGATTTTCCCTTCCTGGTGAGCTGTTGTTGTTGAGCTTGTTGCTTCTCATCCCTCTTTGGTGAAGCTTTCCGAGGTTTGCCTTGGAATTGCTGTCTTGGTTGTGCCTTTGTCCTGTGTCTGCTTAAGTGTAGACAGCTTTGTTTTGAGCCTGATCTGCTCCTTGTTGTACGGTTGCTTAGCTTTGGACTCCATGATGGTGTTAAGAGCTGTTGTGTACCGTAGTTGTCGTGCTGTGTCTAACGGCCGATGTGTTGTGAAGGCTCATTTATCGTGTCAGGACGTGATGGTGAGCTGAGATTGATGCTTTCCTTGTGCTTTGCGCTGAAGCTGGTGCTCTTCTCTTGTTGCACTTAGGCTCTTTGTGATCGGTTGTTCGCCTGATCAGTGCTCGTGGCGTGTGAGTTGCGATCTTGTTGATTGCGATGACGCCTGGTGTGTGCTGAGATGCGATTATCGATGTTGTTCTGTTGCCTGTGCACGTTGTTGAGAGTGCAGCTGTTGTGTGTGGGCTGGCTACCCATTTGTCGAGAGGTCTTGTTCCTTTCTCGAAGTGGCTTTGTCTTGGCTTCTTGTGCCTTGACTTTGGTTGTTGCCGTGCCGTTATTCGTGGTTTTCTTGTGTTGGCATCGGCATTGTGCAAGTGTTGGGGAATTTGTCGGCATCTTTTGCGGATTGAGTACCCTCTACTCTGTATTTTCTTCTTGGGTGTTGTGCTCTTGAGGCGTGTTGCTAGTCCTTGAGTTGCATTCCCCGAGATCATTGTTGTTGTTTTTCGTTGTTGTGGGTCTTTCTCTTGGTGAGCAGTCTGATGCGTGACCCGTTCCTGTGTGGGTGTGTGCTCAGCTGTTTTTGTGCCTTGTTGTGACCCTGCTTGCAGTTGTGTTCCGTGGTTCTGCGTGTTAAGTAGAGCCGAAATTCTGCAGGTGTTGCCGTTGTGTTGTTTTGGCGCTGTTTCTTTATGATTTTGTGTCTCTGCCTTGGACCATGGTCTTGTCAGTTGGCTTGCTGTGCTCTCTTTCCCTGGTGGAGTTAGCTTGCGACTTGATCAGATGTGATGTCTGAGTGAGTGCTGACTTGATTGTGTTTCGGGTCCAGCAGCGTTGTTGTTGTCGTTGGTGTCCTGTGTGCCAGGTGTTCCCTGTTGCCTTTGGCACTGGAGCCGATGATGTTGCGAGCTGTCAGCTGTGGGGACTGCGTTCCTTGTGTAAGCTGCCGCTTGCCGTGTTGTCGTTGTGTTTCTCAGTTGTCTGTTGTTGTGGCTGTCGTGTCTCTATTTCTGGTGAGACGTAAACGACGTTGCCCTTGCTTTGGAGGTGTCAGATGTATTCACTTTGGTGCCATACTCGTGCTGTAGACTTGCTGTCTTGGAAGCTGAGTGTGTACCTGTAATTGTGATCTGACGGTGTTCCTCTGAGCTGTGTTTTCCGAGTTTTGTGCTGTTGGGTTGTTCTTCCCTGCTTCTCCTTTGCTAGTCCTGAATTTCGGGGGCGAAATTCTTTGAAGGGGGGGAGGATGTAATGCCCTGGATCTCGTAGGATCTTTAATGGATCTTTCGGATCTGTTTCGGATTGGTTTCGTTGAGTTTCGGTTCGCTTTTGTGGCTTCCGAATTGAGTTTGACGAGCCGTGTGGGTTTTTCTCACGTACTAGTTACGGAACCCTACGGTGAGTTTATTTGTCAATTCTCGAACTCGTGAATGCTACAGCGTCGATGTACTCTTCGAGCCGGTCGTTTCGACTATTTTTGTGTATTTTTCTGAATTTGTGTATTTTCGGCGCATTTTTGGAATTTTCGGAAATTAGGAAAATTTCCTAATTTCTTTTCCTTTTTCTTTTCTTTTTCTCTTTCTTCCCTCATTCGGCCGCGACCGTTTCTCTCTCCCGTTCTCTCTCGTTTCTCCCCCTCTTTGGCCCCGGCTGCAGACGGAGCGACCGTGGGTGAGTTGGCGAGGACGTGGAGCTGGATTGGTGCGCGATGAGGCGAGGATCGGATCGATTCTGGCGCGATCCCGAACGGTGGATTCAAAGCCGGTGAAATTGGTTCGCGAGTGGTTTTCGGCGTGGTTTAGTCCCTTCGGGGCACGGTTTCTTCGGTGGAGGTAGGGTGACGGATCCTTGCTTCTTCACCTTCGTTTTCCCTGCCATTGCACGGCGTTCGGCTAGGAAACGAGTGTGTTTGGGCTTGTTTTGCCTAAACCGTGATTTTCGTGGTTTTTAGGGTCGGCCGGTAAACGGTGACCGTTTGCGGTTCAGTTAGTTTCTAAATGACCGCAGGGATGTTAGAATCTCATCCACGTTGATTTCGTGCGATTCGGTGTTCATTCGAGGCCGGTAGAAGCCCGGGAACCTCGGTGACCCACTTAGGGTGGATTTGTCTAAATCGCCCGGATCGAGCGTTTTTGGTGTTGCATGTGGGCATTTTGGCCCTTGAATGTTGTTATTCGGTGTTGCGGTGTGTTTCCCCTGCGTTTCGGCGTGAATGGGGCGTGGAACGGGCCGATCCGGCCATTCCTATGTTTTCCCGCCGTAACCGAAGTAGCGGTCATGCCAGCGACCGTTACTTGTCTTTAGCGGCCCTACGACTGACCGTCGTTTGGTCTGCATCGTTTTAGCGCTTTGGCTTCTAGGTGAGTGACGGCCCTAGAGTGGCGCGTCGCTTCCTTGTAACGTGCCTAGGTTAGTGCGTTACTTCGCCTTCGTCGTTTTATGTTGGGGTTGAGTCGGTTAGTCTAACGCGCTTGACCCAGTGCGTTAGATGGAAGTGGCGCGCCTTGCCCAGGCCGTTACTTGCCAGTTGACTGACGTTGACTCGTTGAGGCGGTGCCTCTAGCGGTCGTGCCCCTATGCGTTGTTTGAGTGTGACGTGCCCGCCCCTGGCCGTTACATTCTCTTTTGGTCGAGGTTGGGTTGACTGCACCGTTGGGTGTGACGGTGGGGACCCCGTGCGTCGTTTGTGAGTAACGCGCATGCCTCCGACCGTTGTTTGCTGTGGTGTTGGGTCGAGGGTGGCCATGCCGTCTGTGAGTAACGGATGGGTCCCCCGTGCGTCGTTTGGTTCTGACGGCCCTCCCCTGCCGCGCTGTTTCGTGAGTGACGCGCCTGGCTTAGCGCGTTACTTCGCTTTGGTTTGGGTTTGCTGCACCGTTGAATGTGACGGTGGGTGCCCTGTGCGTCGTTTGCTTGTAACGCCCCTAGTCCCGTGCGTTACTTGGCTTTTGCGTGGTTTGTAGGTTATCAGGGTGGTGTGAGTGACGGCCTGGTGTCCGTCCGTCGTTTGGGAAATAACGGCCCTAACCTAGACCGTCGCTTGCTTGTAGCGGTCTAGAGCTGGTGCGTTACTTTCCTTGTGCCTTGGTTTTCCGCCCGATGATTCTGTGTGTCTTGGCTTGGCCTTGTGATCTGCCCGTTGTCCCGTGGATGTCTCTTGACGTCCTATGAGGGTTAAGACTACGTTGTAAGGTAGCCAGGAGTCTTCTTGCTTGTGGTAGGGTTCCTTATCCTACCTTTGCATGTGCTTGTTTGGGTTTCGGTCAACCTGGTCTGACCCAGTGGTTGACATGTGACCTTGTTTGCGCGTGTCTTAGCGGTTCTGTCCTGCCTAAGACACTGCTTCTGGATGCTTCGAGGTATTGTTCTACCTCGGTTTGCGTGTCCAGGTGTGCTGAGGGTTCTTGATGTCTCCCTCAGGTCTCCGTGTGTCGTTTTCTGCGGAGCGTGGTTTCTTTGGCTTAGGATTAGACCGATTGGCGGCTTGTTCCGCTGTTGTGACGATCTTACCTTTGAGTCGTTTGGCTCAGGATCGTTACGTAGGAGGTCTAGTGCTTGTCCTGAGTTGTCGGCAGTGGTGATACTGTCACTTGGTGCCTCGAAGTGCGTGTTGAGGGGCGTGGTTGCCCGTTAGTACTTCGGCGCTTGTGTTTTGAGCTTCTGTGTCGTGTGAAGCCTCCACTTGTGTGACCTGAGGCCGAGAGGTGCCGACCCGCTAGCGGATGGCGGAGGGTTTTTCCCAGTGAGCGGTTTTTAGTTAGTTCCGCGGGCTCCTAGCCAACGGTAGCGTCCTGCCGAGGGAGAATACTAGCTAGAGGACCTGGCTTAGGCTATAGCCAGTGTGTGCACACGTGGTCAGGGGTTAGGACTTACGTCGACGGGCGTGACCCTGACTAGTTACTTGTTTTGCTGTTACTGTTTGGTTCAGCTGGTGTCTACATCTCTGCTGTTGTTACAGCAGTACTGTAGGTGAGACACTTGAGGTGCGGCGTCAGACGTCAGTGGACGCAGCTGGCTTTTAAGGGGGTGCTTCCGTCACGTGACGCGTAGCTTTCGGCGTTTTCCTGTACGCTGTGACCTTTGCGAGTTGCCCGTTCATGGCTGCACTCGGGGTCAGTGGTTTGTCGTCCGCGCGATGTTCCGATCGTGCGCGGGGCTTTGTGCACGACGTTCCCTGTCGTGTTTTGTCTGTTTCCCGGTGTCGGCGTTCGCCTTCGCCTTTGTTTGGGGCTGGTTGACAGACTGGTGTACCCTTCTGTGTGAGTTTAGGGTCATCCATCTGTTGCCTTTGTTTGGAGTAGTTTGGGATACCGAGGTTAGTTCGGTAGCCGCTTGTTTGGTGCGGGTTCTCACCCTCTCCTGCGTGTTCCCTACTCCTACTTCCCGTCTGTTCCTTTACAGCTTTGTAGTGTAGCTTTCCTGCTTTGCTACGTTGCTGTCCTTGCTACGTTTGTTGCTGCTTCCGTTGCCTTCGCTTTGTGCGGTTTTCCAGTGGGGATCCGCGTGACCCCTACTGAGTTTCTGTTGAGACTCACCCCTGCTGCTTTTCAGGTGGGTTTCGCCGTCTGCCTCTGCTGTTCCTGGCGGAGTGCTCGCTTGCTGTTGTAGCTGCCAGCTGTACCTGCGGTCGGGCTTCTTCCGACTTCTGTGTACGTTTCTTTCTGTCGTACTGCACTGTGCTAGACTTGTTGTCTTTCCTTGGGCTAGACTCTGGTGTATAATTGAAAACTTGAATATTAATGAAAAGGTAATTTTATTTCTGCTACTTTAGCAATCCATTGTAATGAAATTTAATTGCTTACTGTTATATCTGCTGGCTTCAATGTATTCCACACACTCCTTTTTCCCTTCGGCGCTTTCCCGCGCTTGGGAGGCCTCGCGGGTCCCATGTGGTATCACGTGTATTCGGTATTTATACCGGGTGCACCGGGTATCCGGAATCCGGGTCGCTACACCCACGTCGCACCCTGGTATACAAACCATATCATGACCAGCTATGAACTGATCACACCTCCGATAAGTGCAACAATGCACCACCAGAGAAATACAGAATGAACTGAATCAAAAGGCAAAATGAAAAAAATAAATAAATAAACAAATGAAATATAGCTCCTCAGGAGAAGGATAGTTCTGGATTTGATCCATGAACTAATGAACACAATGAATCTTCAATTAAGGCTCCGGCTGCACTCAGAAACTTCTCTCGAGATGAACTCTCGATCTCTCTCTTCTCTTCTTCTTCTTCTTCTTCTTCTCATAATCCTCTCTCCCAGATGTTCTCTTTGATTCTTCCTCTCAATTTTTCTTCGTACTTCACAGCTCTCTCTTTCTACAGCTCGCTCTATTTCTTGCAGCTCTTCAGTCGCAGCTGCCTCCTTCTCACGAAGAAGACATGTATATATAGAACAGAGAAAGCTAATTTATGAAATCATCTTTTCCAAAAATAATTCTTGCCATTTTCATTTGTCTGAGTGTGATGAAGAGGATATTCATATTGTTAAGCATCGATCAGAATGATGTCAGGTGTCTTAGATCATGTACAAATGATTGCAGATCGATTCCACATGAATCCCTTGAGTTTTCCACGTGCAGAGCCATTTTTCACCCTTGGTAGTCTATTTTACACCCTTAACGGCTATTTGTCAGCCGTATCATCTATTTGTCGCCCTTACTGCTGAGAGCCGTTGTAATACCCGGGATATTTGTTGGATCTTTATTGGGTCTTTCGGATAATTTTGGTGAGTTTCGGATCGCTTTGGTGACTTCCGAGTTGAGTTTTACGAGCTGTGTGAGTTTTTCTCTCGTACTAGTTACGGAACCCTACGGTGAGTTTATTTCTCAATTCATCGACTCGTGAACACTACAGCTGCGATGTACTCTCCGAGCCGGTCGTTTTGACTATTTTTACGTATTTTTTTGAATTATTGCATTTTTGACTTAATTATCGGATTTTCAGAAATTAAAAAATTTTCTAATTTCTTTTTCTTATATCCCTCTCTCTCCCCCACTCTCGCACGATCTCCCTCTCTCCTCCCTTTCTCACCCTCTCTTTCCCTCTCTCGTTTCTCTCATCTGTGGGCCATTCGGCGTGGGGCGCGCACCGTTGCGGAGCTGGCCAAGGCGGGGACACGATGGAGTGATCGGGATGCGGTCTAGGGCGGCGAATGGAGCGTGGGATGGTGCGATCCCTCGGTGGATTTCAAGATGGTGTCGTTCGTGGTTTTGGAGATTTCGGCGTGGTTTAGTCCCCTCGGGGCGCAGTTTCTTTGGTGGAGGTACGGATCCTCACTTCTTCCTGCTCATTTGCCCTGCCATTGCACGTCGTTCGGTGCAGAAACGGTTGAGTTTGGGCTTGTTTTACCTAAACCGTGATTTTCGGGTTTAGTAGGGTTCGCCGGAAAATGGCAACCATTTGCGGCGTAGTTAGTATCAAATTGACTGTTGGGATGTCTGGATCCCATTCATGTTAGTTTCATGTTGATCGGTGGTCATTCGAGGCCGGTAGGAGTCCGGGAACCTCGTTGACGCGTTTAGGGTCGATTCATTGGAATCACCCTGATCTCTCGTTTTAGTGCTTGCATGTGGGCTTTGTAGCCTCCTAGTGTTGTTTTTCATCATGTGCCTTTGTTTCCCATACGCTTCGGCGTGAATAGGGCGTGGAACGGCCCGATTTGGCGTTTCCACTGTTTTCCCGCCGTGACCGGTGTGGCGGTCGTTTCAGTGACCGTAAGAGGTCTCTGACGGCCCTACGACAGACCGTCACAACGTCTGAGCATTTTTAGTTTTCGTGGCAGTGGGAGTGTGACGGCCCAAGGGAGGCGCGTCACAGCTCTCTGACGCGTCCGGGGTGATGCGTCACGCTTATTTTGTCGTTTTGTGTTTTGGGTAAGTCGATTCCCCTGATGTGCCTGCCCTTGTGCGTCAGGCTTGTGTAACGTGCCTGCCCCCGATCGTCACGTTCAGTTTGACCGATTTGACCGTTTGAGTCGGTTCGTCTAACGGTAGTGCCCCCGTGCGTCGCAGCGTTGTAACGCGCCTGCCCCAGGCCGTTACGTGCTATTTTGGCCGAGTTGGGTGGTTGTGTCGTTGGCTCTAACAGCCACGCCCCCATGCGTCAGGCTTGTGTAACGCGTCCGTGATGGACCGTTACGTGCCTTTCGGCCAGTAGTGTTCTTGACTTGAGCTAGTTGGCCCAGACGCGCCGGCTTTGCTGCGTTAGGCTGTGTAATGCGTCTGGTCTAGTGCGTTACGTCGTTCGAGTGTCGTTTTAAGCTTGAGGTCTGTTGGCCCTGACAGCCCGGGTCGGGCGCGTCAGAGTGGTGTAACGCGCCTGGTGTAGGCCGTTACGTGCCTTGTGTGTTTAGATGTTGGTTAGGGCGGTGTGTGTGTGACGGCTCTTCCTCCGACCGTCACGTTGCTGTAGCACGTCTGCATTAGACCGCCACAGTTGGAGTGTAACGGCATAGAGTTAGACCGTCACATTCGTGTAACGGTCTAAGGGTGGTGCGTTACAGTCCTTATGCTCCGATTTCCGTCGTTTCGGTTTCTACTTGTCTTGGCTTGACCTTGTGGCCTGCCCATTTTCCCGTGGATGTCTCCTGACATCCTATGAGGGCTAAGACTATGTTGTGAGGTGGCCAGGAGTCTTCTCGCTTGAGGTAGGATTCTTTTCCTACTTTAGAGTTGCTGTTGTTTGGTTCCGGTCAACTGATGCGCTCGACACCCGTCGTTTAAAAATGCCGTGCCACATAAATTTTAAAATTTATACAACCGCACTCACTCACTTAAATGATTTTGAAAATACGAGTAAAGTGGTAAGAACGGGTCGATCCCACGAGGAAGAAAATTTGATTATAGATCAAGTTGAAAAATATCCTTATGTTTTGAAAACCAATTTTTTTCTTTTGAGTGAGATTAAAACTAAAGGAACTTAAGTTGCATGAAAATTTAACTAAAGAATATGAGATGAGTGAAGAAGAGAAATTGGAATTGGTAAAAAGATTAGAATTTCAAAACTTTGCATAGATGAATTTTTATTTCTTTAAAAGTGGAAGAATGCAATATGAAATGAAATTACAACTTTAAATAACAAGAGAGAAGTTAAGGAAATTTTAGCCAATGGATGAAGAATGCCGTCGTTTCCTCGCCGAGCCTTGGATGAAGATCGCTCCGCCTTGAAAGTCAACGACGTGAGATGATCGGAAGATGACTAACCGCTTTGGGTGTGTGAAGAACTTATGAGGAGATGTAGATGGATAGAAATAGGAACAAAAATAAGTTGAAAACACAATGAAATTATATTGAAAATAGGGGGTTGGAAGGAATATAATAACTTAAAATCTAGAGGGAATTAGAAGAAGTGGAAGAAATGAAAGTTGTAGAGAATGAAAAGAGGAAGAAGTTTGATGAAGACTATAGAGATATAAAACGAGAGGAAGACAGTAAAAAATGTGAAAAATCAAGATCTATCGGCGCCGATGAACAGTAAAATGGCAGAAAATAGAACAGTGAAAAGTTAATTATAACTCACAAATGAAGAAGAATTAGAAGAAGTGCTAAAAGAACAAAATCTATATCTATAAAAGAAGAACAACTTTCATGAAGAACTCAGAGTGAAAAGAGAATTGAAAAGACTTCAAAACAGAAAAATACTAGAAGGTATCATCTCGGATGAACAGTAATCACGTAGAACAGCACTTAGGTAAACGGGTAATAACTTTCAAACCAGAAGGATAATAGAAAGATAAATTAAAGAACACTTAGAGATGAACAACTTTCATGAAGACAAGAAAATGAAATGGAGATCAGAACAATAAGTAATGGGACTAAGAAAGGACTAAATACTTGAACAAACCATTCATTAAAATAATATCAACTTACAAAGTTTGCATCAAAAGCTCTCAAAAAAACACACTCTAACTCTCCTATGAAAGTCAACTAAGGCCAACAAGAATGAACTTTAAGAACAAAAAGCAACCCCATTCCAACTCTTAACAACTACTCCTAGCAACTCCCTTTTCATTACATTTGAAGCCCCTTTTATAGGGTGTTAAAACAACCTCACCCTATGTGAACATGCCTTGCCTCTTTTGTTGACAAACATAAGTCATTGCAGCAATTTTTGACTCATAATTGTGTGCCAACATGTGTTGCACACTTAGGTATTTTTTTCTGATTTTTTCCTATTTTTCTTCCTCTTCTTTCTCTTCCTTTCTCTCTCTTTCTCTCTCTTTCTCCCTCCTCCCGGCCTCCGTGAGCCGCGTGCGCCGCGTTCCTTGCGCGGTGCGCCGGCCGCCTCCTCCTGCCGCATGCCCGCCCGTGGGCGCGGTGCGCCCGCGTGCGCCGCTTGGCCGCTGACGCGCCTGTAGGCGCGTTGACCTCGCCTTCCTCTCCCGCCTCGTCGACCGTGCCGACGCGCGTGAGCGCGTTGGGGCCTTCCTTCGCCCCTGCACACAGCACACATTATATATATATATATTATATTGTTATATATCTATATATTAGATATAAAGCTTATGAAAGCCCTTAAAAATAGTAAATAAATTTATTTGTTTTTTCTATTTTTTTTCTTTTCTTTTTGAACAAGTCCATGGACTTTGGACTTTTATTATTATTTTGTTATTTTCTCTTTTTATTTTTTTATATTTGTTTCTTGTCGCTTCCCTCGTACCGAGTGCCTGCATAAATAAGTAAATATCGTTATTAAAATTATTTAATTTTAGAAAATTAAATATTTGACTCTAAATTAACAGTAAGTGTGATACGTGTATATTTATTATTATTAAAGCTCATAACAAATGTGTATAACATGAATTAATATGTAAAAATACACACTTATCACACCCCCCAACTTACTCATTGCTAGTCCCTTAGCAATGCAAATAATAAAAAATTTTAGGACCAACAAGAGTTTACAAAGTTCATGTCTCATTTCTAGATCATCTTTCATAGAGTCAACTAAAGATTAAGAATCTGGAAACATTAACACACACTAGCCTTAGATTTGGACATTAAGGTACATGATCAAGAATTCTAATCAAAATTCAGTAGCACTTGTGCATGTGTAATGCTAAGTCCACAGTGAAGATAATTGCTCCGAACAAGTGTCTTTTAACCCTGCACTTCTTAATTAGAGCATTAAGAATACTAGCTTTTGTCTGCCTTATTGCTATGTCCCTTTTGGGATCTCTGTTCTTTCCTTTGTTTTTTTTTCTACTTTTTTTTTCTATACACACATAATGCTACACTACCCTTCACTGTTTTACGCGAACCTCAACACGTCTTAGGTGAAGCAGGCCCAGTTACATAGATCAAAGTTCCCTTTTCCTTTTGACGCGAATCTCAACACGTCTTAGGTGAAGTAGGCCCGGTTACTCAGAATCGGAGCATTTTTCATGTTATTTTTCTCAAAAGTTTTCAATAGATAACATGGCAGAAAGCTTATAAAAGATCTCTTCTTCAAGAAGTGCAGAATATCAGACAGTATGTCTAAAATAGTAGAAGGCTTGTCCTACTAGTTTCATTAGCGTGCAAAGTGATTTTATTTTTTCTAAAGTGCACATGAACTTTAAAGAGAGTCTTAGATCAGTTTTCCATGGCTAGATGACATAAATTTTCCATCATCCTTATCTAGTCATTTTTATTCCAGAATTACTTTCAATAGAACATGAATCAGGAAACTCAAAATGGGTTTATTGTGGTGATTTTCCAATTTTTTTTTAAAATGAGGTTATATGAATGCAACATGTGCAACATGATTTCCGTATGCAACATGATTTCCGTCCCCCCAACTTAAATGACATTGTCCTCAATGACATGAACAATAGAGAATAATGAACAATGTAGACATGAAATTTGTGAAGGAACGGTACAACCTGACGGAAGTGAACTTCGACGGGCATCCGTGCTGACTAAAAGAGGTACTTGACTTTAAAAATTATGGCAACAACGCAAGCAATCATCTCTCTCTCCCCAACTTATCTTTTATTCACGCCTGCAAAATAAAAATACAAACACAAGAAAAACTTGGGTTGTCTCCCAAGAAGCCATTTATTAACACACAAAGAAATCAAAAATATTGGGTTGTCTCCCAAAAAGCGCTAAGTTTTACGTCTTCAGCCAGACGCAATATAGCTCATTAACCAACGGGTGTCTTTCAGAATGAGCCACCATGTGATCTTGTCTTCCTTCAAATTCCAGCCCTCATACCATTGGAAGACAAAAGGAAGTATGTACGGATTGGGGCCAGAAATATGTGGGTCTCGCACATTATTGATTTTAACGTAAACCATGTGTGTGAGCCAGTTTTCATCTTTAGGGATCCAGAAATGATCAATGGTCAATAATTTGTCATGGTCGAGGTGGAACCCTTGCACAAAATCAATCCATTGGTCCTCTTGTCTTGTATCGTCTCTCCTGACGAGCCCTTTAGGAATGACTTCCTCCATGGTAACTTGTTCAGGCCCTTGCAGCTTAGGAATAAGATTGTCATCCTTAGCCACTTTTCTCTCAGTAACAGCCTCATGAACTTTAAGGGCATTGATCAACTTGTCTTCCTGAGAGGAAGTCAAATCAAAGATGAATGTGGTTGGCACATCCCCCTTAGGTCCTAGAATGTCAAATTGGGGAGGCTCAACTGGCAGTGGAATCAAAGTAGAAGAAAGCACGAGCCCAGTATCTAACGCATCCACAGATTCAGACTTCATTGGATAGGCTTCAGGGGTCAGATCAAATATGAAATTTTCTAATGAAACCCCTTCATCACACTCATCACTCATCTGAGGATTATTAACCAAATTGCCCACTAATGGGGTGGATAGAGGAAATACAAATGATTCCAGCCTGGCCCTTTCATCAAAGGTCAGATCAAATGTGAATTTCTCTAAGACGGGCCCATCATCACACTCATCACTAAACCCAAAATTATTAATCAAATTTTCCAGAAATGGGGTCGGTAGATGAAATGTAAACTTTTCTAATAAGGCCCCATCATCATGTTCTTCTAGGGGAGGAGGATATTCAGAATTTTGTTTCATTAAATCAACAATATTATTACTTAAAAAGTAATTCTCCTCTTTATTTATTTCCTCAATTGAGCTGTTTGGGCCATTATCCTTTACAATAATATTCACAATCTCAAAACATTCATAGAATGGGGTGATATGATCATCATTATCTTTGAAACCACCCCCTTCTTCCTTCCCTTCCTTCATCATGGTATTACGTGCTCACTCCCCCTCACTCTCAATAGTGATATCTCGAGCCAAAATGACAGGAAGAAGACTGTCCTCATCATCATCATTCACATATTGAGGGGGTTGGTGTAATGTTGAAGGAGAGGGTTGATAAGTAGACTGAGAATACACGATTTGAGGTTCAAAGTAGTGGCCCGGTGAATCACCCCTAGTATCAATGTTGACTCCGAAATCTGGGTGAGATGAGTTGGGCGGAGGTTGAGTGCACATGGGCCGCTCGTGGGCTGCTTGGGGTGAAAGTTTAGACAGATGGGCTTGGAATGTTGGATCCATCCAAGGTAAATTTGGGTGATTACTCCAGCCAAGATTATAATCATCTGAAAATGTAGCATGCTTGAGCTGAGAGAACCCTAGGACATTTTGAACTTGAGCTTGGAGGACCAATGGGAGTTGGGCTATAGTAGGACACTGACTCACATGGTGAGTGAGATTGGCACAGAATTCACAGACTTCCGTGAAAGTGTGGATTGGGTTTTCAGCATGTTTGACATGTCCTACGGATTGTTGATGAGATGAGATGGAGGCACGATTTATCGAATTTGCACTCAAAATTTCAAACAGATCATATGCATCATCTTCACCTTTGCTTATAAATGCCCCTCCGCAATATATGTCCACCATTTGCCTATCAAAATCGGATAACCCCTCATAAAATGTAAATATAATTTGCCATTTGGGGAACCCATGGTGTGGACATTGACTTACTAGATCCTTCAGTCTCTCCCAAGATTCATGAATTTGCTCTCCCGGACATTGAGTAAATCCTATAATCGCCTTTCTCATCATGTTGGTCCGGACTATGGGGTAAATTTTTTTTCAAAAATTCTAATTGCATATCTTCCCAAGTCCTGATAGTCTTTCCAAAACTCCTTAACCAACATTTGGCTTTATCTTTCAATAAGAATGGAAATAAGATCAATTTCAGGGCATCATCATTAAAATTCTGAATTTTGATCAGGGAGCAAACTTCTAGAAAATTATCTAGATGCCTATAAAGATTTTCATTGAGATTTCCATAAAAAGATGAGAGCATCTAGATGAGACTAGGGCGAATCTCATATTGATCAACGAGAATGTCAGAGAGTTGAATACAGGTTGAGGGTTTGTAAGTAGAAGGAATAAAGTGCTCCTGCATAGGCATGGGTTTGTTATTTTATTTTTAAAATTTTTTTTATGCAAACACAAACAAGTTGACACAAATTATCTAATGATCTAGATGCGACTCAGACCTACAAATGGGGTTTCACAAAATGGCCAAAGTACAACTTAAGTTTACCCTCAATATTTTCACCGGCCAGGTAAGGGGTGGGGTAGTGGGAGGCTCCCCCTACTTTCGTAGGGACCTAATTATGTCAAATCACTAGCCCGCTTAAGGCGTTTGCCGTCCTACCGTCTTATCTTTGGCACCGGTTTTCACAAGAGGGTAGACTCAAATCGTACTAAAATCATAGTGTGATCCTAGGGCCAATGTCTACTGACTTTTATTTAAGATTTAGGTCATGCAAAGATACAAGCAAAATGTGAGTTGTGGGCTAAGGAAGGGTGATGAAATCCCCACCTTATGTTATTTAGGGGTATGGCCCTTAGAATATTTTGAAATGAAATACATACCATAATTTCAAACAAGGGGTTCTTATGCAATATGCATGCCATAATAGGATAAGTAGAACGTACCTTGCCCCTCGCAATCTTCAAAATGCAATGACAGGAATTCAACAAAGAAAAATTCTATGCTAAATGATGTATGACCTAGAACATGTTGTGTGGTTTCTATTCTTGGAATGAGATTTTTTTTATTTTGGTGCAAGTATATATATATATATTTTTAGTTAATGAACCTATCTAACAAGCACAAAAATTGATTTTGTTTTGATTTTTTTAATTTTTATAGATTTTTTTCAAGAATTTTTTAAATTTTTTTAAAGATTTTTCAAAAATTAGAAAAATAGAACTTGTTCCTACGTTTCTGCCCTTTAGCGATGCTTGACTGCTATAGTACCAGGCTTTCAGCGACGCTTCATTTTCTTGGAATTTCAGGTATGAGTTTCCTCTTTCTTTGATTGTCTGATTTGTTTTCTTTTGCCTGCAAAATAAAAATAGCAAAATCAATATACAAATATACACATCAAACACAAGAATATCCCAACATTCAAAAATTCCTTCCCCGGCAACGACCCTAAAAATTTGATGCGCTCGACACCCGTCGTTTAAAAATGCCGTGCCACACAAATTTTAAAATTTATACAACCACACTCACTCACTTAAATGATTTTGAAAATACGAGTAAAGTGGTAAGAACGGGTCAATCCCACGAGAAAAAAAAATTGATTATAGATCAAGTTGGAAAAGATCCTTATATTTTGAAAACTAATTTTTATCTTTTGAGTGAGATTAAAACTAAAGGAACTTAAGTTGCATGAAAATTTAACTAAAGAATATGAGATGAGTGAAGAAGAGAAATTGGAATAGGTAAAAAGATTAGAATTTCAAAACTTTGCATAGATGAATTTTTATTTCTTTAAAAGTGGAAGAATGCAATATGAAATGAAATTACAACTTTAAATAACAAGAGAGAAGTTAAGGAAAATTTAGCCAATGGATGAAGAATGCCGTCGTTTCCTCACCGAGCTTTGGATGAAGATCGCTCCGCCTTGAAAGTCGACGCCGTGAGATGATCGGAAGATGACTAACCGCTTTGGGTGTGTGAAGAACTTGTAAGGAGATGTAGATGGATAGAAATAGGAACAAAAATAAGTTGAAAACACAACAGAATTATATTGAAAATAGGGGGTTGGAAGGAATAGAATAACTTAAAATCTAGAGGGAATTAGAAGAAGTAGAAGAAATGAAAGTTGTAGAGAATGAAAAGAGGAAGAAGTTTGATGAAGACCACAGAGATAGAAAACGAGAGGAAGATAGTGAAAAATGTGAAAAATCAAGATCTATCGGCGCGGATGAACAGTAAAATGGCAGAAAATAGAACAGTGAAAAGTTAATTATAACTCACAAATTAAGAAGAATTAGAAGAAGTGGTAGAATAATAAAATCTAGATCTATAAAATAAGAAGAACTTTCATGAAGAACTCAGAGTGAAAAGAGGATTGGAAAGGCTTCAAAACAGAAGAATACTAGAAGATATCACCTCAGATGAACAGTAATCACGTAGAACAGCACATAGGAAAATGGGTAATAACTTTCAAACTAGAAGGAATTAAGGAAAATGATAGAAAGAGAAATTGAAGAACACTTAAAGATGAACAACTTTCCTGAAGATAAGAAAATGAAATGGAAATCAGAACAATAAGTAATGGGACTAAGAAAGGACTAAATACTTGAACAAACCATTCATTAAAATAATATCAACTTACAAAGTTTGCATCAAAAGCTCTCAAAACAACACCCTCTAACTCTCCTATGAAATTCAACTAAGGCCAACAAGAATGAACTTCAAGAACAAAAATCAACCCCATTCTAACTCTTAGCAACTACTCCTAGCAACTCTCTTTTCATTACATTTGAAGCCCCTTTTATAGGGTGTTAAAACAACCCCACCCTATGTGAACATGCCTTGCCTCTTTTATTGATAAACATAAGTCATTGCAGCAATTTTTGACTCATAATTGTGTGCCAACATGTGTTGCACACTTAGATATTTTTTTTTGAAATTTTTCCTATTTTTCTTCCTCTTCTTTCTCTTCCTTTCTCTCTCTTTCTCTCTCTTTCTCTCTCCTCCCGGCCGCCGTGATCCGCGTGCGCTGCATTCCTTGCGCGTTGGCGCGGTGCACCGGCCGCCTCCGCCTGCCGCGTGCCCGCGCGTGGGCGCGGTGCGCCCGCGTGCGCCGCTCCGCCGCTGACGCGCCTGTAGGCGCGTTGACCTCGCCTTCCTCTCCCGCCTCGTCGACCGTGCCGATGCGCGTGAGCGCGTCGGCGCCTTCCTTCGCCCCTGCACACAGCACACATTATATATATATATATATATATATATATATATATATTATATTGTTATATATCTATATATTAGATATAAAGCTTATGAAAGCCCTTAAAAATAGTAAATAAATTTATTTGTTTTTCTATTTTTTTTCTTTTTGAACAAGTCCATGGACTTTTGGCTTTTATTATGATTTTGTTATTTTTCCTTTTTATTTTTTTATATTTGTTTCTTATCGCTTCCCTCGTACCGAGTGCCTGCATAAATAAATAAATATCATTATTAAAATAATTTAATTTTAGAAAATTAAATATTTGACTCTAAATTAACAGTAAGTGTGATACGTGTATATTTATTATTATTAAAGCTCATAACAAATGTGTATAACATGAATTAATATGTAAAAATACACACTTATCATCAACCCGGTGTGGCCCAGTGGTTGACGAGTAACCGCGTGTGTGTCTCGACGGTTCTGTCCAGTTCGAGACTTTGGTTATGGATGCCTCGAGGTACTGTATTACCTTGGTTTATGTGTCTAGGTGTGCTGAGGGTTCTTGGTGCTCCCTCAGGTCTCCGTGAGTCGATTCCTGCGGAGTGTCGTTTCCTCTGGCTTAGGGTTAGACCGATTGGCGGCTTGTCCCGCTGTCTGTGACGATCTTGCCTTTGAGTCGTCCGACTCAAGGATCGTTACGTGGTAGGTCTAGTTGCCTTGTCCTAAGTTTGTTCGACAGTGGTTGTGTTGCCATTGGTGCCTCGAAGTACGTGGCGTAGGGCGCTCTTGCCTGCCTGTACTTCAGCACTTGTGTTTTGAGTCTCTGTGTCATGTGAGCCTCCGCTTGTTGTAGCCCTAAGGCCTTTGAGTTGCCGACCCGCTAGCGGATGGCGGAGGGGTGTTCCCGTGATACGGTTTGTAAGCTAGTTCCGTGGGCTCCCGGCCAATGGTAGCGTCCTACCGAGGGATAAAACTAGCTAGAGAACCTGGCTTAGGCTAGAGCCACTGTGTGCAAATATTGTCAGGGACAGAGGACTTACGCCGATGGGTGTGACCCTGACTAGTGACTTGTCCTCTTGTTCTGTCATTGCTGTTGTTCCTGCTTTGGTTCAGCGCGTGTCTGCGACTCTGCCGTCGTTTCAGCGGTACCATAGACGAGACACTTGTGGCGCAGCATAAGACGTCAGTGGACGCAGCTGGCTGTTCTTCGTGTGAGGAGGTGCTTCCGTCACGTGACGCGTGACTCTCGGCGTTTCTTGTGCGTCGTGACCTTTCCGAGTTAGCCCTTTCGCGGCCCTACTCGAGGTCTGTGTGGCGTTGTGTGCACGACGTTCTAGTCGTGTTTGCTGTCGTGTTTGTCCGTCGTCTGTCTAGATCTTTTCTAGACTTTCATCTGTCCTCGCGGGTCTTCGTCTTAGACCTAGCGTCGTGTCGGAAGATCGGTAACTCCTGACTTTGTCAGTTCAGAGTCACCCTTCCATCACTGCCTGGAGTAGTTTGGGGTGTCGAGGTTAGTTCGACAGCCGCTTATCTGGTGCAGATTCTCCCCATTTCCTGCTTGTTCCCTACTCCTACTCCCCGTCTGTTCTTTACTGCTTTTAGAGTAGTTTTACAGCTTTGTAGTGTAGCTTTTCCTACTTTGCTACACCAGCTGTTTCTGCTGTTGCTTCCGTTCTGTGTTCTGCATGTTTTTCAGTGGGGATTCGCGTGACCCCTACCGAGCCTCTGTTTGGGGACTCACCCCCACTTTTCAGGTGGGCATCGTCTCTGTTCGTGGTTCCTGTTGTGGCATGTTCGTAGCTGCCAGCGGTACCTGCGTCGGGTTTCCCCCGACCTCAGTGTACGTTCTTTTCCTGTGGCCTGTACTCGTCTTTAATTTCTTGGACTGGACTCTGGTGTAATTGTTAAATTAAAACTGTTAATTAAAAAGTAATTTTATTTTCGCTACTTTAGCAAACCGATCTAATGAAATTTAATTACTTACTGTTCTATCTCTGTAGCTTCAATGTACTCTACACATGCCTTTTTCCCTTAGGAGCTTTACCGCTCTTGGGAGGCCTCGCGGGTTCCATGTGGTATCACGTGTATTCGGTAGTCCTACCGGGAATACCTGGTGTCCGGGATCCGGGTCACCACAGGTGGTATCAGAGCAGTGTTTTGAGATGTTCGGAGTTCTTTTCTGAGCTATCAGAGCATTATTGTGTGAAGTACATGGGAATCCGAGATATTGCAATATCCAGAGTCCTTAAAGTCCTGTACAGGCCTTCTTTTGCTGGCTTAGGTGTTGCGATGATTTGTCGCGTTGTTTTCTTCATGTTTTGTTCGGGTTGCTATTGACCTTTGGCTTTGGTTTGATGACCGTACACGTTCTCACGTTGTTTTGGTCGTCCCGGCTTGAGTCTGTTCAGCTCCTGATGTGTCTCGCTTCTGTTGAAGTGCTCGATTTGATTCCGTGGTTGAGAAGTTGCTCAAGCAAGCTAGGATTTTCCCTTCCTGGTGAGCTTTCGTGGTTGAGCTAATTACTTCTTGTCCCTTCTGGTGGAATCTTTTCGAGGTTTGCCTTGGAATTGCTATCTTGGCGATGCTTTTGTCCTGTGTCTACTTAAGTGCGGACAGTGTTTATTCTGAGCATGATCTGCTCTTTGCTATTCGGTTACTTAGCTTTGGACTCCATTATGGTGTTAAGAGCTGTTGTGTACTGTGTTTGTCGTGCCGTGTCCAGCGGCCGATGTGTTGTGAAGGCTCATTTACCGTTTTCAGGACGTAAAGGTAAGCTGAGACTAGCTTTTTCCTTGTGCCTTGTGTTGAAGCTGGTACTCCTCTTCTTTGCGCTTAGGCTTCTTGTGATCGGTTATTCCCCATATCGGTACTCTTGGCATGTTACGTTGCGATTTTTAGGAGTTGCGATGGCACCGAGTGTGTGCTGAGAGGCGGATACCGAGGTCTTTTTTGGTGCCAGCATTGTCGTTTGTGAATATTGGGGAGTATGTCGGCATTCCTTGCTGATTGAGTACCCTATGTTCTGCATTCTTTTTCTTGGGTGTTGTTCTCTCGAGGCGTGTTCGTAGTCCTTGAGTTGCGTTCCCTGAGATTACTATCGTTTCTCGTTGTCGTGGGTCCTTTCTTGGTGAGCAGTCTGATGCGTGACCCGTCCTTTATGGTCGTGTGTTTAGCTATTCTTATGCCTTGATGTGATCATGCTTGCAGTTGTGTTCCATGGTTCTGTGTTCTGTGCGGAGCCGGAATCCTACAAGTGTTGTTGTTGTCGTTGGCGTCCTGTGTGCCAAGTGTTCTCTATCACCTTTGGCACTGGAGCCGCTGATGTGGTCGAGCTGTCAATTGAGAGGACAGTGTCTCCCCGTGTGAGCTGCTACTTGTCGTGCTGTCATTGTGTTTCTCGGTATCGATTGTTTGTTGTCGTGGCAGTCGTGTCTCCATTTCTGGTGAGGCGTAAACGATGTTGCCCTGTTTCGAAGGTGTCAGAATTATGCTCACTTGGGTACCGTGCTCTTTTGTGGATTGTTGCCTTGAGATGCAGAGCGTGTGCCTGTAATTGTGATCTGACGATGTCCTCTGAGCCGTGTTTTTCGAGTTCTGTATTGCCGTGCTTCCGGCATTGTTGTTGGCTGATGCGTGATGTGCATTGCCGATGTTTGGGCTGTTCTTCCCTTGCTTCTCCTTTGCTAGTCCTTAAATTTCGAGTGCGAAATTTCTTAAAGGAGGGGAGGATGTAATACCCCGGATCTTTGTTGGATCTTTATTGGGTCTTTCGGATCCTTTTTGGTGAGTTTCGGATCGCTTTGGTGGCTTCCGAGTTGAGTTTAACGAGTCGTGTGTGTTTTTATCTCGTACTAGTTGCGGAACCCTACGGTGAGTTTATTTCTCAATTCATCGATTCGTGAACGCTACAGTTGCGATGTACTCTCCGAGCCGGTCGTTTTGACTATTTTTGCGTATTTTTCTGAGTTATTACATTTTTGGCTCAATTATCGGATTTTTGGAAATTACAAAAGTTCTAATTTCTTTTTCTTATATCCCTCTCTCTCTCCCCCACTCTCGCACGATCTCCCTCTCTCCTCCCTTTCTCAACCTCTCTTTCCCTCTCTCGTTCTCTCTCGTCTGTGGGCCATTCGGCGAGGGGCGCGCACCGTTGCCGAGCTGGCCAAGGCGGGGACGCGATGGAGTGATCGGCATGCGGTCTAGGGCGACGAATGGAGCGTGGGATGGCGCGATCCCTCGGTGGATTCCGAGATGGCGTCGTTCGTGGGTTTGGAGATTTCGGCGTGGTTTAGTCCTCTCGGTGCGCGGTTTCTTCGGTGGAGGTAGGGTGACGGATCCTCACTTCTTCCTGCTCGTTTTCCCTACCATGCATGTCGTTCGGCGCGGAAACGGCTGAGTTTGGGCTTGTTTTGCCTAAATCATGATTTTCGAGTTTAGTAGGGTTCGCCGAAAAATGGCAACCATTTGCGGCGTAGTTAGTATCAAATTGACCGCTGGGATGTCTGGATCCTATTCATGTTAGTTTCGTGTTGATCGGTGGTCATTCGAGGCCAGTAGGAGTCCGGGAACCTCGTTGACTCGTTTAGGGTCGATTCGTTGGAATTGCCCCGATCTCTCGTTTTAGTGCTTGCATGTGGGCTTTTTAACCTCCTAGTGTTGTTTTTCATCATGTGCCTTTGTTTCCCCTACGCTTCGGCGTGAATGAGGCGTGGAACGGCCCGATTTGGTGTTTCCACTGTTTTCCTACCGTGACCGGTGTGGCGGTCGTTTCAGTGACCGTCAGAGGTCTCTGACGGCCCTGCGACAGACCGTCACAGCGTCTGGGCATTTTTAATTTTTATGGCAGTGGGAGTGTGACGGCCCAAGGGAGGCGCGTCACAGCTCTCTGACGCGTCCGGGGTGATGCGTCACGCTTATTTTGTCATTTTGTGTTTTGGGTAAGTCGGTTCCCCTGACGCGCCTGCCCTTGTGCGTCAGGCTTGTGTAACGCGCCTGCCCCCGGCAGTTACGTTCAGTTTGACCGATTTTGACCGTTTGAGTCGGTTCGTCTAACGGTAGTGCCCCCGTGCATCACAGCATTGTAACGCGCCTGCCTCAGGCCGTTACGTGCTGTTTTGGCCGAGTTGGGTGGTTGTGTCGTTGGCTCTAACAGCCACGCCCCCATGCATCAGGCTTGTGTAACGCGTCCGTGATGGACCGTTACGTGCCTTTCGGCCAGTACTGTTCTTGACTTGAGCCACTTGGCCCTGACGCGCCTGCTTTGCTGCGTTAGGCTGTGTAACGCGCCTGGTCTAGTGCGTTACGTGGTTCGAGTGTCGTTTTAAGCTCGAGGTCTGTTGGTCCTGACGGCCCTGGTCGGGCGTGTCAGAGCGGTGTAACGCGCCTGGTGCAGGCCGTTACGTGCCTTGTGTGTTTAGATGTTGGTTAGGGCGGTGTGTGTGTGATGGCTCTTCCTCCGACCGTCACGTTGCTGTAGCGCGTCTGCATTAGACCGCCACAGTTGGAGTGTAACGGTAAGAGTTAGACCATCACATTCGTGTAACAGTCTAAGGGTGGTGCGTTACAGTCCTTGTGCTCCGATTTCCGTCGTTTCGGTTTCTGCTTGTCTTGGCTTGACCTTGTGGCCTGCCCGTTTTCCCGTGGATGTCTCCTGACATCCTATGAGGGCTAAGACTACGTTGTGAGGTGGCGAGGAGTCTTCTCGCTTGAGGTAGGATTCTTTTCCTACTTTAGAGTTTTTGTTGTCTGGTTCCGGTCAACCCGGTGTGGCCCAGTGGTTGACGGGTAACCGCGTGTGTGTCGCGACGGTTCTGTCCAGTTCGAGACTTTGGTTCTGGATGCCTCGAGGTACTGTGTTACCTTGGTTTGTGTGTCTAGGTGTGCTGAGGGTTCTTGGTGCTCCCTCATGTCTCCGTGAGTCGATTCCTGCGGATTGTCATTTCCTCTGGCTTAGGGTTAGACCGATTGGCGGCTTGTCCCGCTGTCTGTGATGATCTTGCCTTTGAGTCGTCCGACTCAAGGATCGTTGCGTGGTAGGTCTAGTTGCCTTGTCCTGAGTTTGTTCGGCAGTGGTTGTGCTGCCATTGGTGCCTCGAAGTACGTGGCGTGGGGGCGTTCTTGTCTGCCTGTACTTCAGCACTTGTGTTTTGAGTCTCTGTGTCATGTGAGCCTCCGCTTGTTGTAGCCCTAAGGCCTTTGAGTTGCCGACCCGCTAGCGGATGGCAGAGGGGAGTTCCCGTGATACGGTTTGTAAGCTAGTTCCGTGGGCTCCCAGCCAATGGTAGCATCCTACCGAGGGAGAAAACTAGCTAGAGAACCTGGCTTAGGCTAGAGCCAGTGTGACGACCCGGATTCCGGATACCCGGTGCACCCGGTATAAATACCGAATACACATGATACCACATGGGACCCGCGAGGCCTCCCAAGCGCGGGAAAGCGCCAAAGGGAAAAAGGAGTGTGTGGAATACATTGAAGCCAGCAGATATAACAGTAAGCAATTAAATTTCATTAGATTGGATTGCTAAAGCAGCAGAAATAAAATTTCCTTTTCATTAATAATTTCAATAATTACGATTATACACCAGAGTCTAGCCCAAGGAAAGACAACAAGTCTAACACAGTACAGTCTGACAGAAAGAAACGTACACTGAAGTCGGGGGAAACCCGACGCAGGTACAGCTGGCAGCTACAGCGAACGCGCTCCACCAGGAACAGCAGAGGCAGACGGCGAAACCCACTTGAAAAGAGCAGGGGTGAGTCTCTAAACAGAAACTCAGTAGGGGTCACGTGGATTGTAAGGCCCGTGCCTTAATGGATCCTTAATGGATTTTGTTCTAATAGTTGTTCTGGAATTTTCGACTATTTTCCTATATTTTTAGGAATTTTTCTGGTACTTTTCCAGATTTATTTGGGGTTGTTTGAGGGCTATTAATCTTAATAAGATTTTTATATATATAATGATTATATGATATATATATTAATTTTATTTTTATTATATCTCTCACCCTCACTCCCTCTCTCCCCTCGTCGATCTCACTCTCCCTCACGCTCTCTCTCTCTTCCGCGGCCGTCCTCTTCCCCCCTCTTGGGTTGCAGGCCATTCGACGGTGGATTGAAGCGTGGATGGTGCCGGTGGATTCCTCGCGTCGAGAGGAACATGTGGGTACCCATTTCGGCATGGTTCGGTGATCGTGGGAGCGGGACCGTGTGTGAAGGCTCCGTGACCCTTCCTCCTTGCATGCGGCCTTTTCGGCCGTTTCGGTTTACAAAAGGTAGGGGGATGGAATCCTGATCTCGCTAGGATCATTTCCTATAGCTCGTTCGTTTGATTAGAACCCCGTAGCATGCTTAATGTTCATATTTCATAATTTTGGGGTTTTAGCTTAATTCTTGAATTTGATGCATTGTGGGCTTTGCATGTGTGATGTTTGGGTGTTATTTTGTTGCTTGGGTTGTATGGTTTGACAGGTTACAGGTTTCTACGACGTTACCCGATGATTTTTATCATCCGGGAGGGCTCCGATTTTCAAACCGTACCTGCCCGTGTTCCAGGTGGTGTGACGGTCCTGCCAGGAACCGTCACACGCCTGACGGTCCTTAGTGGACGCGTCATTTCCAAACAACGGCCCGATGAGGGTGCGTTATTTGGAGAGTAACGGTGGGATCCCCATCCGTTACTCGTCCGTCATTTTACGTTGACCGGGTGAGGCGGTTAGCCCGACGGCCAGTCGGCCGGCCGTCGCTTCCGTCCGACGTGCCTGAGCGAGCGCGTCGCTTCGCCTGCGTCTGATTTCGAACGCTATACGTTGGTTTTTGGCCTCGGGTGGATGTAACGGCGGTGACCCAACGTGTTGCATCGATGTAACGCACAGGGCCCCTACCGTCACATTCCCTTTTGGGCCTTTTGAGCTGGAACTCAGGCGGGAGTGACGGATGGAGACAGACGCGTCGTTCTTGGTGTAACGCGCCAGCCTCCGACCGTTACTTTCATGTAGCGCGTGGGTATCCGACCGCCGCTTGCCTGTTGGGTTTAATAAGTTGCCAACCTTTTATTATGCGTTCCTTTACGTAATTGTGCCATGTTTATGTTGTTTCATTGTTCGATGGCATGTTTTTTATACCAATAGAGTAGCTTTTCTTTCCATGCAATGGAGCCACTGTTGTTGCCCTAGGTCTGTTGAGTACCGACCCGCTTGAGGATAGCGGAGGGGTGTTTCCCATACACGGTTTGTAATCTAGTTCCGTGGGCTCCTAGCCAATGGTAGCGTCCTACCAAGGGAGAAAACTAGCTAGAGGACCTGGCTCAGGCTAGAGTCAGTGTGTGCACACGTGGTCGGAGACTGTGGACTGACACCGACGGGTGCCACTCCGACTGGTCGCTTGGTTTGGTACTGGTTACGCGCTCAGCTTGTCGCTTTGTCGACTGCGAGTGCTTGAGACGCAGTGTAAGTCTTCAGTGGACGCTTCTGGTTTCTGCTCCAGTGGTTGTCCTTCCTTATTGTTTGGATTAGTAAAGGCTTATTCTATTTTGGTAGATTTAGTTTTAGTCGCTTGCATTTATTTAGCTATGGCATGTGTTAGCTGTTCTACTTGCTTAGTTAGAGTTTACAGCTTTAGTTAAGTAGTTTATTCATGCCATTGCCTGTTATTCTAATTAAATGCATGCTCTCATTGCTTTTATTTATGCATGAATGCTTGTTTAGTGCGAGGTAGGGATCCGCGTGACCCCTACTGAGTCTGGCTGTGACTCACCCTTCTCCTTTCAGGTGAGCCGCGCCCGTCGTCTCCCGGTGCTTCGTGAGCTGTTTCGGAGACCGCGTCTAGCTGCTCGCTCTAGTCGAGCCGCCTTTTTGAGGCTTTTGTTGTACTTTTGCCGGGGTATGCCCCGTGTAGTTGTACCCTTGTGGACTAGTACTCTTGTTTATATGGACTAGTATATATATATCACTCTGGTTATTTTGAATTGCTTCCGCACTTGTGTTAATTTTATTACTTATTTGTAATCTACACGTTCCAAATTGCAGCCCGTTATACATTCCCTCGACATAACCTTTCTAACCCTTCAGGGGCCTCATCAGCCTCTTGGGTGGCTTCCCCAGTTCTTGGTATCGGTGTATCGATGTTATCGGTATATCGGTATCCTGAACTCTGGGTCGTTACAGTTGGTATCAGAGCCGATGTTTGAGGAATTGTATAAGGAATTGAAATTTGTGTTTGTCCAGAGCTAGTCCTGTGTCGTCTATTGCTGGCTTAGGGTGTTTTCTGTATGATTGATGGATTTTATTGTTGTTTTATGATCTCGGCAGAGTAATTATGCCCCCTCGTCGAGGAAGACCTCATCGAGTTCCTCGTGCTCCTCGAGATGCGCCCAGGGAAGATAGTGGTTCTGCACCTCCTCCTGCAGTTCCTGCTGTTCCCATTGCACCAGTTGTTCCTCCTCCAGCGCCGATTGCTGCTCCTCCGGTTGAAGTGCCTGGCAGTCGAGGCAAGGCTTTAAAAGAATTCCTGATGTTCAATCCGCCTCCTTTCGATGGTCAAGCTGATCCAGAGGTTGCGAGGCAATGGCTGGATGCGATTGGGCGTGTTTTTGTTTCGATGGAATGTGCTGAAGATGAGAAAGTTATGCTTGCCGCTTTTCAACTCCAGGGTACAGCCATTACGTGGTGGAAGGCCGAGTGGCAGATCACTTTTCGTTCTAGACCTCTTCGGCAGATCACGTGGGCAGAGTTCGCAGCTGCTTTTGAGCGTGCCTACACTCCCGCCTGTTTGCAAATGGCAAAAATGTATCAATTCATGGAGCTGACTCAGGGCAGTATGACTGTGCTTCAGTATCGGAATAAGTTTATGGAATTGGGTCAGTATGCGCCCCATGTGCTGGCTAGTGAAGCTTTGAAGACACAACAATTTTTGCGAGGTTTGAGGCCAGAATTGAAGATGCCCCTGATTGCAAGTCGTGTTGCAGACCTTGATAGTGTGTGCCAGACAGCTGTGGCACTTGAGCTGGAGATGACGAGACCGGGTGGATATCTTCAGGCAGGGTCAGTTCAGCCCGCAGTACAGTCTCAGCAGGTGTACCGACCGCCAGCGCCAGGTGTTCCCTCAGTCCAGTCAGAGGTTAGCAGTGCTTCATCTCCTTCCAAGACCAAGTTTAAGAGGTTCAAGAATAAGAAGAAGTTTTTCCAGCAGCCGTCCAGTACAGATGTAGTTCAGCAGCCGACAGCACCTTCTACTCAGACTCATCAGAGTTCAGCTGTCAGCCAGCCATGGACGTGTCGGAGATGCGGTGGTCATCACAAGGGCCAGCCGTGTTCTCTTCCCGTTGTTTGCTTTCGGTGTGACCAGCCGGGTCATGTGGTTCGGGATTGCCCGCTGAGGCCGAAGCAATTGCAAGCTCCTCAGTTTCCTCAACCTCAGCAGCCGCAATTCAGACCTCCTCCTGCACCGCAAGCTCAACAGTTCTTCTCTTAAGTGTCGGCGTCTTCTCAGCAATCTCAGCCGGATCAAAGAAGCAGAAGGGCAAGGTTTCACATATGACTAGAGCTGATGCTGTTGCGGCCCATCTTGTGGAAGGTACGATTATGCTTTATGGTCTGTCAGCTCGTATCTTATTTGATTCTGGTGCTTCTCACTCTTTTATTTCTGAGGCTTTCTTGGCATGCATTGAGGAACCGACTTCAGAGATAGCTTGTGAGATGTATGTTGAGATGCCTTCGGGAGATTTCATGATTACACCTCTGTGCTTGGAATAGTCTCCTGTTATGATCGATAATCACCAGTTGCCGGCGAGATTGTATGCATTGCAGCTGGCAGATTATGATGTTACTCTGGGAATGGATTGGTTGGAGCATTATGGAGCTGTGGTTGACTGTAGATCGAAAAAAGTCTATTTTCAGCCACAGGGGAAATCAGCTTTTTATTTCCAAGGTATTCGATCCCGTTCTTCTCGTATGATTATTTCTGCTATTCTAGCCTATAGGTTGCTTAGTGCAGGTTGCCAGGGGTTTCTTGCTTCTATGGTTGCTGTTGAAAAACCACGACAGGAAGTCAGTGATATTCCTGTTGTTTGTGAGTTCCCTGATGTGTTTCCTGACGAGTTGCCAGGCTTGCCCCCAGAGTGAGAGATAGAGATGGTGATTGAACTGATTCGGGTACAGCTCCCTTAGCAAAGGCACCGTACCGAATGGCTCCAGCTGAATTGAATGTACTGCGAGCACATCTACTTGAGTTACTGGAAAAGGGTTATATTCGCCCCAGCTTTTCTCCGTGGAGTGCTCCAGTGTTGTTTGTGAAAAAGAAAGATGGAAGCCTGAGGCTTTGTATTGATTACAGGCAATTGAATCAGGTGACTATCAAGAATAAATATCCGCTTCCCAGGATTGATGATTTGTTTGACCAGTTACAGTCTGCTACTGTCTTTTCACGGATTGATCTCCGGTCTGGCTACTTCCAATTGCGAATCCGGGAATCTGATGTGGAGAAGACGGCCTTCAGCACTCGATATGGTCACTTTGAATTTCTGGTGATGCCGTTTGGTTTGACTAATGCCCCAGCAGCTTTTATGGACCTAATGCAACGTATCTTTCATCCATTTCTTGATCAGTTTGTGGTGATCTTTGTTGATGATATTTTGATTTATTCTACCTTTGATGAAGATCATGTGCAGCATTTGAGGATCGTTCTGCAGACTCTAAGGGATCATGAGCTTTATGCGAAGTTCAGTAAATGTGAATTCTGGCTTCGGGAGATTCATTTTCTTGGTCACGTGATTTCTGGTGACGGAGTGGCAGTAGACCCTGCAAAAATTGATGCCGTGTTGAGTTGGCAGAGGCCTAGAACTGTGACAGAAATACAAAGCTTTTAGGTTTGGCTGGGTACTACCGCAGATTCATCCAAGATTTTGCGAAGATTGCAGCCCCGATGACTAGACTGACTCGTAAAGATGTACCTTTTGTCTGGTCGGATCAGTGTGATGCTAGCTTTGTTGAATTGAAAAGGCTATTGACTTCTTCTCCTGTGTTGACTTTGCCTTCCGACTCGGGTGGTTTTCTGGTTTGTACTGATGCTTCTCGAGTAGGTTTGGGTGCAGTGCTGATGCAACATGGTAAAGTTATCGCATATGCATCTCGGCAATTGAAACGACATGAAGAGAATTATCCCACTCATGATCTGGAGCTAGCTGCAGTTATTTTTGCCTTAAAGATTTGGAGACATTATCTGTATGGTGAGAGATTTCAGATTTTTACTGATCACCAGAGTTTACAGTATATATTCTCCGAGAAAGATTTGAATCTCAGGCAGTGCCGATGGATGGAATTCATGAAAGATTTTGACTTTAGACTCTCCTATCAGCCGGGTAAAATGAATGTTGTGGCTGATGCTCTGAGCAGGAAAGTGCAGGTCAGTCATTTGATGCTTCATGAATGGAAATTTTGGAAATGGCTTCCTAGCGAGGCATTCAGTGTAGAGTTTCCTTCTGATCCGAAGATGGCGGTTTGTGCTAGTTTGATTTTGGGTTCAGCTCTATATCAACAGATTAAAGAAGCTCAGCAAGCGGATTCTGATTTAGCCCGTGTTATATCAAGATATGATGTGGAATTTGATGACGAGCTGGTTGTCAGTTTTCAGGGCAGATGGTATGTTCCCGCTGATGTTGATTTGAGGCATGAGATTCTGAGTGAAGCCCATGGTTCCCGTTTTGCTATTCATCCAGGTGTCACCAAGATGTATCAGAATTTGAAAAAGCAATTCTGGTGGCCGGGTTTGAAGAAAGACATGGCTATATTTGTTTCTAAGTGCATGACTTGTCAGCAGGTTAAAGCCGAACATCAAAAGCCAGGTGGTTTGCTTCAGCCATTAGAGATTTCGATGTGGAAATGGGACCATGTTACTACAGATTTTGTGGTGGGTTTGCCTCGGACTTCTCAAGGTTTTGATGGTATCCGGTTACTTGTCGACAGATTGACTAAGACTGCCAGATTGTTGCCGATTAAGATTGCCTGGAATGTGCAAAGGTTGGCCGAGCTATATGTGCAGAAGATCGTGCCACTGCATGGAGTTCCTGTTTCACTTGTGTCAGATCGTGACCCACATTTTACCTCCGGCTTCTGGCGCAGTTTCCAGAAAGCTTTGGCCACTGAGTTAGCTTTCAGTTCAGCGTATCACCCTCAGTCAGATGGACAGTCAGAGAGGACTATTCAGACTTTAGAGGACATGCTGAGATTGTGTTGCCTTGATTGGCAGGGTTCGTGGAGTCAGCATTTGCCACTTGTTGAATTTGCCTATAATAATAGTTTTCACTCCAGTATTGGAATGGCTCCTTATGAAGCACTGTATGGTCGTCCTTGTCATACTCCTTTGAATTGGTTTGATGTTGGGGACAGATTGTTGACCGGACCTGATATGGTGCAGCAGTGTTCTGATGTGGTTCGTCTGATCAGGCAGAGATTGTTGACGGCTCAGAGTCGACAGAAAAATTATGCAGATCAGCGCAGACGTCCACTATAATTTGAGCCAGGAGATATGGTGTTTGTTAAAATATCTCCGATGAAAGGTGTTTCTAGGTTTGGGAAGTGTGGAAAGCTTAATCCGCGGTATGTTGGCCCTTTTCCGATCGTTGAAGCTATTGGTCAGGTGGCTTATCGTCTACAACTACCTGCTGCGATGCAAGCTATTCATGATGTGTTCCACGTATCTCAGTTGAGGAAATATGTGCCAGATGCTTCTCATGTTCTCGATGATTCAGTTTGGCCCGAGGTGACTGCTGATTTGTCTGCGCCAGAGTTCCCTATTAGAATTGAAGACCGTCGTGAGCAGCGGTTGAGAAATAAGGTTATTCCTCTGGTAAGAGTTGCTTGGCAGCGTCACTCTGGTAATGAGTCCACTTGAGAACGCGAAGATGAGATGCATCAGCTTTTTCCCTTTTATTCCTGTGAGGTATATGTCCTTTCTCAGTTTCCTCGTTTTTCTGTTGTTGTAAATTTCGAGGGCAAAATTTTTATTAGGAGGGAGGGACTGTAAGGCCCGTACCTTAATGGATCCTTAATGGATTTTGTTCTAATAGTTGTTCTGGAATTTCCGACTATTTTCCTATATTTTTAGGAATTTTTCTAGTACTTTTCCGGATTTATTTGGGGTTGTTTGAGGGCTATTAATATTAATAAAATTTTTATATATATAATGATTATATTATATATATATTAATTTTATTTTTATTATATCTCTCACCCTCACTCCCTCTCTCCCCTCGTCGATCTCACTCTCCCTCACGCTCTCTCTCTCTTCTGCGGCCGTCCTCTTCCCCCCTCTTGGGTTGCAGGCCATTCGACGACGGATTGACGCGTGGATGGTGCCGGTGGATTCCTCGCGTCGAGAGGAACGCGTGGGTACCCATTTCGGTGTGGTTCGGTGATCGTGGGAGCGGGACCGTGTGTGAAGGCTTCGTGACCCTTCCTCCTTGCATGCGGCCTTTTCGGCCGTTTCGGTTTGCAAAAGGTAGGGGGATGGAATCCTGATCTCGCTAGGATCATTTCCTATAGCTCGTTCGTTTGATTAGAACCCCGTAGCATGCTTAATGTTCATATTTCATAATTTTGGGGTTTTAGCTTAATTCTTGAATTTGATGCATTGTGGGCTTTGCATGTGTGATGTTTGGGTGTTATTTTGTTGCTTGGGTTGTATGGTTTGACAGGTTACATGTTTCTATGACGTTACCCGACGATTTTTATCGTCCGGGAGGGCTCCGATTTTCAAACAGTACCCGCCCGTGTTCCAGGTGGTGTGACGGTCCTGCCAGGAACCGTCACACGCCTGACGGTCCTTAGTGGACGCGTCATTTCCAAACAATGGCCCGATGAGGGTGCGTTATTTGGAGAGTAACGGTGGGATCCCCATCCGTTACTCGTCCGTCGTTTTACGTTGACCGGGTGAGGCAGTTAGCCCGACGGCGAGTCGGCCGGCCGTCGCTTCCGTCCGACGCGCCTGAGCGAGCGCATCGCTTCGCCTGCGTCTGATTTCAAATGCTGTACGTTGGTTTTTGGCCTCGGGTGGATGTAACGGCGGTGACCCAACGCGTTTCATTGATGTAACGCACAGGGCCCCTACCGTCACATTCCCTTTTGGGCCTTTTGAGCTGGAACTCAGGCGGGAGTGACGGATGGAGACAGACGCGTCGTTCTTGGTGTAACGCGCCAGCCTCCGACCGTTACTTTCATGTAGCGCGTGGGCATCCGACCGCCGCTTGCCTGTTGGGTTTAATAAGTTGCCAACCTTTTGTTATGCGTTCCTTTATGTAATTGTGCCATGTTTATGTTGTTTCATTGTTCGATGGCATGTTTTTTATACCAATAGAGTAGCTTTTCTTTCCATGCAATGGAGCCACTGTTGCTGCCCTAGGTCTGTTGAGTACCGACCCGCTTGAGGATAGCGGAGGGGTGTTTCCCATACACGGTTTGTAAGCTAGTTCCGTGGGCTCCTAGCCAATGGTAGCGTCCTACCAAGAGAGAAAACTAGCTAGAGGGCCTGGCTCAGGCTAGAGTCAGTGTGTGCACATGTGGTCGGAGACTGTGGACTGACACCGACGGGTGCCACTCCGACTGGTCGCTTGGTTTGGTACTGGTTACGCGCTCAGCTTGTCGCTTTGTCGACTGCGAGTGCTTGAGACACAGTGTAAGTTGTCAGTGGATGCTTCTGGTTTCTGCTCCAGTGGTTGTCCTTCCTTATTGTTTGGATTAGTTAAGGCCTATTCTATTTTGGTAGATTTAGTTTTAGTCGCTTCCATTTATTTAGCTGTGGCATGTGTTAGCTGTTCTACTTGCTTAGTTAGAGTTTACAGCTTTACTTGAGTAGTTTATTCATGCCATTGCATGTTATTCTAATTAAATGCATGCTCTCATTGCTTTTATTTATGCATGAATGCTTGTTTAGTGCGAGGTAGGGATCCGCGTGACCCCTACAGAGTCTGGCTGTGACTCACCCTTCTCCTTTCAGGTGAGCCGCGCCCGTCGTCTCCCAGTGCTTCGTGAGCTATTTCGGAGACCGCGTCTAGCTGCCAGCTTTAGTCGAGCCGCCTTTTTGAGGCTTTTGTTGTACTTTTGCCGGGGTATGCCCCGTGTAGTTGTACCCTTGTGGACTAGTACTCTTGTTTATCTGGACTAGTATATATATATATATCACTCTGGTTATTTTGAATTGCTTCCGCACTTGTGTTAATTTTATTACTTATTTGTAATCTACGCGTTCCAAATTGCAGTCCGTTATACATTCCCTCGACATAACCTTACTAACCCTTCAGGAGCCTCATCAGCCTCTTGGGTGGCTTCCCCAGTTCTTGGTATCGGTGTATCGATGTTATCGGTATATCGGTATCCTGAACTCTGGGTCGTTACACGGATCCCCACTGGAAAAACGCACAGTGCAACGGAAGCAACAGAAACACGAGTGCAGCAAAGCAGGAAAGGCTACACTACAAAACTGTAAACATACAGGGTACAGCAGGAGTAGGGAACAGGCTAAGAGCAAGGGGAGCTCAACAACAAAGAAGAGCAAGGCCGTAAAACACCGAACAACGGCCACCGAGGAGAACTCGGCACCCTAAGCTACTCCAAACGGCAACAGACGGTCGACCCCAAACTCACACAGTAGGGTAACCTAGTCCGTCGGCCAAAGCAAAGGCGAAGGCAGACGCCGACGCCGAAAAATATAGACAAACACGACTGGAAACGTCGTGCACGTAGCCCCACGCATGACAAGAACGTCATGCAAACGACAGAACACCGACCTCGAGTACGGCCACAAGCGGGCAACTCGAAAAGGTCACAGCGCGCAAGAAAACGCCAAGAGTCACCGCACCAAGTGATAGGAGCACCCTCCTCCCGGAAGAACCGCCAGAGGCGTCCATTGACGTCTTACACTGCGCCACAAGTGTCAAGTCACTCAAGGACAAGACACACCAAGAACCAGGTCCGAGGAACAACAGTTCCAAGGAAACAAGGTACCACAACACGAAACTACAGCACCAACTGCGAGTGACTAGTCAGGGCCACGCCCGTCGGCACAAGTCCCCAGTCCCTGACCATGTGTGCACACACCGACCTCTACCTAGGTCAGGCCTCTAGCTAGTATTCCCCTCGGTAGGACGCTACCGTTGGCCGGGGCCCACGGAACTAGCTTAAGAACCGTACGTAACAAGACGCAACAGGAAAACCCCTCCACCACTCCCGGTGGGTCGGCAAAAAGGCTAGGGCTACAACTAGGGGAGGCTCACAAGGCACGAACTCTGAAACACAAGTGCTACAGCACAGACAGCTAAGAAAAGCCCTGTCTCGTGCACAACAAAGCACCAAGGCAGTCAAACAACCGCCAACAGACTCAGGACCAGGCAACTAGACCTACAACGTAACGATCCTTGAGTCAGACGACTCAACGGCAAGATCGTCACAAACAGCGGAACAAGCCGCCAATCGGTCTAATCCTAAGCCAGAAGAAATCACGCTCCGCAGAAAATAACACACGGAGACCTGAGGGGAACACCAAGAACCCTCAGCACACCTGGACACGTAAATCGAGGTAAGGCAACACCTCGAGGCATCCAGAACCAGTGTCTCGAGCCGGGTACAACCACCGAGACACACACACACAAGGTCACATGTCAACCACTGGGTCACACCGGGTTGACCGGAACCAGACCAAAACACAAGCAAAAGTGGGATAGGAAATCCTACCTCAAGCAAGAAGACTCCTGGCTACCTTACAACGTAGTCTTAGCCCTCATAGGATGTCGGGAGACATCCACGGGACAACGGGCAGACCACAAGGACAAGCCAAGACATGCCGAAACCAAAATCACAGAAATCGGAGCACAAGGGATGTAACGCACCACCCCTAGACCGCTACAAGCATGTGACGGTCTAGACCACGGCCGTTACACACCAAGTGACGGTCGGACGATAGGCCATCACTCACACACCACCCTAACCACTCTAAAACACAAACACACGAAACAAGGCCAAGTAACGCACAAGGCCAAGCGCGTTACAAGCAAGCAACGCGGCAGGGGAGACGCGCTAGAACCAAACGACGCACAGGGGCAGGCGCGTTACTAACACAACCCGCAGACAGAAAACAAAGGCTGAGCTAGGCCATGTAACGGTCCCACGGGGATGCGTTACATCCAAATAACGCACGGGGGCAAGGCCGTCACACACAAGATAGCACACAACCACCCAGCCCTCAGCCAAACAGCATGTAACGGCCTAAGCACGACGCGTTACAACGCTGTGACGCACGGGGACACGACCGCTACATTGACCGCCTTAAAACGGTCAACACCCAACCAGACTCGGCCAAACATGATGTAACGGCCCAACCTGGGCGCGTTACAACACTCTGACGCGCCAGGACCAAGCCGTCAGAGGAACCGCCATACTCAATCCGCAAAACGACAAGACGGATGTAACGCGTCAAGCCATACGCGTTACAGGGCTTGTGACGCGCCACCATTGGGCCGTCACACGCCCAAATCCAGAAGAACCCAAAAACGCCAACCGATGTAACGGCCAATCGTGGGGCCGTCAAAGACAAGTGACGGTCGCTGGCACGACCGCTACATCGATCACGGCGGGAAAACATAGGAATGGCCAAACCGGCCCGTTCCACGCCCCATTCACGCCGAAACGCAGGGGAACCAAACCCAAATGACAATAAACAACATAAGAAGGCTAAAAAGCCCACATGCAAGCTCAAAAACTCAAGATTCGGGCGATTTAGACAAATCGACCCTAAATGGGTCACCGAGGTTCCCGGGCTTCTACCGGCCTCGAATGAACACCAAATCACACGAAATCAACGTGGATGGGATCCTAACATCCCAGCGGTCAGTTAGAAACTAACTACGCCGCAAACAGTCGCCGTTTACCGGCCGACCCTAAAAACCACGAAAATCACGGTTTAGGCAAACCAAGCCCAAACTCGACCGTTTCCTAGCCGAACGACGTGCAATGGCAGGGAAAGCAGAGAGGACGAAGTAAGGATCAGTCACCCTACCTCCACCGAAGAAACCGTACCCTGAAGGGACTAAACCACGCCGAAAATCACTCGCGAACCGATTTCACCAGCTTTGAATCCACCGAACGGGATCGCGCCAGAATCGATCCGATCCTTGCTCCATCACGCACCCAGCCAGCTCCATCACGTCCCCAACTCGTGCCTCTAGGTCCTCCGTTTGTAGCCGGAGCCGAGGAGGCGAACGAGAGAGAAAATGGGAGAGAGAGAGGCGACAGCGGTGAATGAGAAGGAGGAGAGAGGAAAAGAAAAGAAATAGAAAAGAAATTAGGAAATTTTCCTAATTTCTGAAAATTCCGAAAATGCACCGAAAATGCACAAATTCAGAAAAATACGTAAAAATAGCCGAAACGACCGGCTCGAAGAGTACATTGTCGCTGCAGCATCCACGAGTTCGAGAATTGACAAACAAACTCACCGTAGGGTTCCGTAACTAGTACGAGAGAAAAACCCACACGGCTCGTCAAACTCAACTCGGAAGCGACCAAACGAACCGAAACTCAACGAAACCAATCCGAAATAGATCCGAAAGATCCAACAGAGATCCAACAAGACCTGCAAAAGATCCATCAAGATCTAGGGCATTACATCCTCCCCTCCCTTAAGAAATTTCACCCTCGAAATTAAGGACTAACAAAGGAGAAGCAGGGAAGAACAAGCCAACCGCACAATCACAATAAAACGACATAAATCTCGAAAAACATAGCTCAGAGGAACACCGTCAGACCACAATTACAGGTACATGCTCTAGCTTCCAAGACAGCAAGTCTACAGCACGAGCATGACACCAAAGTGAACACATCTAACACCTCCGAAGCAAGGGCAACGTCGCTTACGTCTCACCAGAAATGAGACATGACTGCCACAACAACAGACAACCGAGAAACACAACGACAGCACGGCAAGCGGCAGCTTACACAAGGAGACACAGTCCTCACAGCTGACAGCTCGACCACATCATCGGCTCCAGTGCCAAAGGTAATAGGGAACACCTGGCACACAGAACGCCAACGACAACAACAACACTGGACCACAAACACAATCAAGTCATCTCTCAGCCAGCTATCACATCTGATCGAGTTACAAGCTAACTCCACCCAAGAAAAGAGAGCACAGCAAGCCAACTGACAAGACCATGGTCCAAGACAGAGACACAAAATCATAAAGAAACAGCGCCAAAACAACACAACGGAAACACCTGTAGAATTCTAGGTCTGTAGAACACACAGAACCACGGAACACACTGCAAGCAGGGTCACATCAAGGTACAGAAACAGCTGAGCACACGACCACAAGGAACGGGTCACGCATCAGACTGCTCACCAAGAAAAAGACCCACAACAACGAGAAACGACAACAATCTTGGGGAACGCAACTCAAGGACTACGAACACGCCTCGAGAGCACAACACCCAAGAAAGAAATGCGGAGCAGAGGGTACTCAATCAGCAAGAATGCCGACAAATTCCCCAACACTCGCACAATGCCAAGGCCAACACCAGAAAACCACCAACAATGGCACGGCAACAGACGACATCGAGGTACAAGAAGCCAAGATGAAGTCATATCGAGAAGAAACAGATCTCTCGACCAGTGGGTAGCCAACCCATGCAATTCCGCTGCGCTCTCAACAACGTGCACAGGCAACAAAACAACATCGGTAATCGCATCTCAGCACATACCAGGCGCCATCGCAATCAACAAAGATCGCAATTAACACGCCACGAGCACCGATCTCGCGAACGAACGATCACAAGGAGCCTAAGTGCAACAAGAGAAGAGCACCAGCTTCAGCGCAGAGCAACGAAAGATGCTAATCTCAGCTTACCTTCACGTCCTAGAACGACAAATGAGCCTTCACAATACATCGGCCGCTGGACACGGCATGACAACAACAGTACGCGACAGCTCTTAACACCATCATGGAGTCCAAAGCCAAGCAACCGTAAAACAAGGAACATATCAGGCTCAAAATAATGCTGTCTACACTTAAGCAGACACAGGACAAAAGGCACCACTAAGACAGCAATTCCAAAGCAACACTCGAAAAGATTCCACCAGAAGGGACGAGAAGCAAGAAGCTCAACCACAAAAGCTCACCAGGAAGGGGAATCCTAGCTCGCCTGAGCAACTTCTCTAACACGGGATCTAATCGAGCACTTCAACAGAAGCAAAACACATCAGGAGCTACACAGACTCAAGCTGGGACAACCAAAGCAACGTAAGAACGTGCATGGCCATCACACCAACGCTAAAAGTCATAAGCCACCTGAGCGAAACACAGAAAACAGCTCGAACAATGCACTGCAGGTTCATGCCAACCGAAAAACACTACCAAGTGCAACACGATCGAGACCAACATTAAAACCGAAACGAAGCACCTCGTCACACCCAGACGAGAGCAAAACCATCTCGTACAGTGCCAACAAAGCACGCACAAGACCACACATGGAAAACACCGCGACAAACATCGCAACACCTACGCCAGTAAGAGACTGTACTGGACCTCAAGGACTCTGGTAATTGTATATCTGGATTTCCATGTATCTCACACGACAATGATCTGATAGCTCAGAAAAGAACTCCGAACATCTCAGAACACTGCTCTGATACCAACTGTGACGACCCGGATTTCGGATACCCGGTGCACTCGGTATAAATACCGAATACACGTGATACCACATGGGACCCGCGAGGCCTCCCAAGCGCGGGAAAGCGCCAAAGGGAAAAAGGAGTGTGTGGAATACATTGAAGCCAGCAGATATAACAGTAAGCAATTAAATTTCATTAGATTGGATTGCTAAAGTAGTAGAAATAAAATTTCCTTTTCATTAATAATTTTAATAATTACGATTATACACCAGAGTCCAGCCCAAGGAAAGACAACAAGTCTAACACAGTACAGTCTGACAGAAAGAAACGTACACTGAAGTCGGGGGAAACCCGACGCAGGTACAGCTGGCAACTACAACGAACGCGCTCCACCAGGAACAGTAGAGGCAGACGGCGAAACCCACCTGAAAAGAGCAGGGGTGAGTCTCTAAACAGAAACTCAATAGGGGTCACGCGGATCCCCTCTGGAAAAACGCACAGTGCAACGGAAGCAACAGAAACACGAGTGCAGCAAAGTAGGAAAGGCTACACTACAATGCTGTAAACAGATAGGGTACAGCAGGAGTAGGGAACAGGCTAAGAGCAAGGGGAGCTCAGCAACAAAGAAGAGCGAGGCCCTAAAACACGGAACAACGGCCACCGAGGAGAACTCAGCACCCTAAGCTACTCCAAACGGCAACAGACGGTCGACCCCAAACTCACACAGTAGGGTAACCCAGTCCGTCGGCCAAAGCAAAGGCGAAGGCAGACGCCGACGCCGAAAAATACAGACAAACACGACTAGATACGTCGTGCACGCAGCCCCACGCATGACAAGAATGTCATGCAAATGACAGAACACCGACCTCGAGTACGGCCACAAGCGGGCAACTCGAAAAGGTCACAGCGGGCAAGAAAATGCTAAGAGTCACCGCACAAAGTGATAGGAGCACCCTCCTCCCGAAGAACAGCTAGATGCGTCCACTGACGTCTTACACTGCGCCACAAGTTTCAAGTCACTCAAGGACAAGACACACCAAGAACCAGGTCTGGGGAACAATAGTTCCAAGGAAACAAGGTACCACAGCACGAAACTACAGCACCAACTGCGAGTGACTAGTCAGGGCCACGCCCGTCGGCGCAAGTCCCCAGTCCCTGACCACGTGTGCACACACCGACCTCTACCTAGGTTAGGCCTCTAGCTAGTATTCCCCTCAGTAGGACGCTACCGTTGGCCGGGGCCTACGGAACTAGCTTAAGAACCGTACGTAACAAGACGCAACAGGAAAACCCCTCCACCACTCCCGGTGGGTCGGCAAAAAGCCTAGGGCTACAACTAGGGGAGGCTCACAAGGCACGAACTCTGAAACACAGGTGCTACAGCACAGACAGCTAAGAAAAGCCCTGTCTCGTGCACAACAAAGCACCAAGGCAGTCAAACAACCGCCAACAGACTCAGGACCAGGCAACTAGACCTACAACGTAACGATCCTTGAGTCAGATGACTCAACGGCAAGATCGTCACAAATAGCGGAACAAGCCGCCAATCAGTCTAATCCTAAGCCAGAAGAAATCACGCTTCGCAGAAAATAACACACGGAGACATGAGGGAAACACCAAGAACCCTCAGCACACCTGGACACGCAAACTGAGGTAAGGCAACACCTCGAGGCATCCAGAGCCAGTGTCTCGAGCCGGGCACAACCACCGAGACACACGCACACAAGGTCACATGTCAACCACTGGGTCACACCGGGGTGACCGGAACCAGACCAAAACACAAGCAAAAGTGGGATAGGAAATCCTACCTCAAGCAAGAAGACTCCTGGCTACCTTACAACGTAGTCTTAGCCCTCATAGGATGTCGGGAGACATCCACAAGACAACGGGCAGACCACAAGGACAAACCAAGATACGTCGAAACCAAAATCACGGAAATCGGAGCACAAGGGATGTAACGCACCACCCCTAGACCACTACAAGCATGTGACGGTCTAGACCACGGCCGTTACACACCAAGTGACGGTCGGACGATAGGCCGTCACTCACACACCACCCTAACCACTCTAAAACACAAACACACAAAACAAGGCCAAGTAACACACAAGGCCAAGCGCGTTACAAGCAAGCAACGCGGCAGGGGAGACGCGCTAGAACCAAACGACGCACAGGGGCAGGCGCGTTACTAACACAACCCGCAGACAGAAAAAAAAGGCTGAGCTAGGCCATGTAACGGTCCCACGAGGACGCATTACATCCAAATAACGCACGGGGGCAAGGCCATCACACACAAGACAGCACACAACCACCCAACCCTCAGCCAAACAGCATGTAACGGCCTAAGCACGGCGCGTTACAACGCTGTGACGCACGGGGACACGACCGCTACATTGACCGCCTTAAATGGTCAACGCCCAGCCAGACTCAGTCAAACACGATGTAACAGCCCAACCTGGGCGCGTTACAACACTCTGACGCCCCAGGACCAGGCCGTCAGAGGAACCGCCATACTCAATCCGCAAAACGACAAGACGGATGTAACGCGTCAAGCCATACGCGTTACAGGGCTTGTGACGCGCCACCATTGGGCCGTCACACGCCCAAATCTAGAAGAACCCAAAAATGCCAACCGATGTAACGGCCAATCGTGGGGCCGTCAAAGACAAGTGACGGTCGCTGGCACGACCGCTACATCGATCACGGCGGGAAAACATAGGAATGGCCAAACCGGCCCGTTCCACGCCCCATTCACGCCGAAACGCAGGGGAACCAAATCCAAACGACAATAAACAACATAAGAAGGCTAAAAAGCCCACATGCAAGCTCAAAAACTCAAGATTCGGGCGATTTAGACAAATCGACCCTAAATGGGTCACCGAGGTTCCCGGGCTTCTACCGGCCTCGAATGAACACCAAATCACACGAAATCAACGTGGATGGGATCCTAACATCCCAGCGGTCAGTTAGAAACTAACTACGCCGCAAACAGTCGCCGTTTACCGGCCGACCCTAAAAATCACGAAAATCACAGTTTAGGCAAACCAAGCCCAAACTCGACTGTTTCCTAGCCGAACGACGTGCAATGGCAGGGAAAGCGGAGAGGACGAAGTAAGGATCAGTCACCCTACCTCCACCGAAGAAACCGTGCCCTGAGGGACTAAACCACGCCGAAAAGCACTCGCGAACCGATTTCACCAGCTTTGAATCCACCGAACGGGATCGCGCCAGAATCGATCCGATCCTTGCTCCATCATGCACCCAGCCAGCTCCATCACGTGCCCAACTCGTGCCTCTAGGTCCTCCGTCTGCAGCCGGAGCCGAGGAGGCGAACGAGAGAGAAAAAGGGAGAGAGAGAGGCAACGGCGGCGAATGAGAAGGAGGAGAGAGGAAAAGAAAAGAAATAGAAAAGAAATTAGGAAATTTTCCTAATTTCCGAAAATTCCGAAAATGCGCCGAAAATGCACAAATTCAGAAAAATACGTAAAAATAGCCGAAACGACCTGCTCGAAGAGTACATTGTCGCTGCAGCATCCACGAGTTCGAGAATTGATAAACAAACTCACCATAGGGTTCCGTAACTAGTACGAGAGAAAAACCCACACGGCTCGTCAAACTCAACTCGGAAGCGACCAAAGCGAACCGAAACGTAACGAAACCAATCCGAAACAGATCCGAAAGATCCAGCAGAGATCCAACAAGACCTGCAAAAGATACATCAAGATCTAGGGCATTACAGCCAGTGTGTGCACACGTTGTGAGGGACTGAGGACTTACGCCGACGGGTGTGACCCTAACTAGTTACTTGTCCTCTTGTTCTATCGTTGCTATTGTTCCTGCTTTGGTTCAGCGTGTGTCTGCGACTCTGCAGTGGTTTCAGCGGTACTGTAGACGAGACACTTGTGACACAGCATAAGACGTCAGTGGATGCAGCTGGCTGTTCTTCGTGTGAGGAGGTGCTTCCGTCACGTGACGCGTGACTCTCGGTGTTTCTTGTGCGTCGTGACCTTTCCGAGTTAGCCCTTTCGCGGCCCTACTCGAGGTCTGTGTGGCGTTGTGTGCACGACATTCTAGTCGTGTGTGCCGTCGTGTTTGTCCGTCGTCTGTCTAGATCTTTTCTAGACTTTCATTTGTCCTTGCGGGTCTTCATCTTAGACCTGGCGTCGTGTCGGCAGATCAGTAACTCCTGACTTTGTCAGTTCAGAGTCGCCCTTCCGTCGCTGCCTGGAGTAGTTTGGGGTTTCGAGGTTAGTTCGGCAGCCGCTTGTCTGGCGCGGATTCTCCCCCTTTTCTGCTTGTTCCCTACTCCTACTCCCCGTATGTTCTTTACTGCTTTTAGAGTAGTTTTACAACTTTGTAGTGTAGCTTTTCCTGCTTTGCTACACCTGCTGTTTCTGCTGTTGCTTTCGTTCTGTGTTCTGCGTGTTTTTCAGTGGGGATTCGCGTGACCCCTACTGAACCTATGTTTGGAGACTCACCCCTACTTTTCAGGTGGGCGTCATCTCTATTCGTGGTTCCTGGCGTGGCATGTTCGTAGCTGCCAGCGGTACCTGCGTCGGGTTTCCCCCGACCTCAGTGTACGTTCTTTTCCTGTAGCCTGTACTCGTCTTTAATTTCTTGGACTGGACTCTGGTGTAATTGTTAAATTAAAACTGTTAATTAAAAAGTAATTTTATTTTTGCAACTTTAGCAAATCGATCTAATGAAATTTAATTGCTTACTGTTCTATCTCTGCGGCTTCAATGTACTCTACACATGTCTTTTTCCCTTCGGAGTTTTACCGCTCTTGGGAGGCCTCGCGGGTTCCATGTGGTATCAAGTGTATTTGGTAGTCCTACTGGGTATACCTGGTGTCCGGGATCCGGGTCGCCACAGCCATCACCTTAGCTAGTTTCTCCACTACGTTGAGCCATCGCCTTAGCTATTTGTCACCACTAGCAATTTATTTGTCACCCTTAGAGCGCTATTTATCTCCGTTATTGCCCATTTCTCTGCCTTGACTGCCATTTGTCTCCTGAACTTGTTTGTTGTCAGCCTTGAAAGCTATTTGTTGACGTTGTGACCCATTTGTCACCCCTACGAGCTATTTGTCACCCTTGTGTGACTATTTGTCACTCTTGAAGCCCATTCATCTCCTCTATCAAAAGCTTCTATTTTTCATTGCAAAACTGCTCATTGAGTCGACTCTACTTGCTCTTGGAGTCGACTCTTCTTTTAGCTTTTCTTCTTATCAGCCCTTTATCTCCCATCCAAGCTATTTGTCACCACTAGTGAGCTATTTGTCACCACTAGCTCACATTATTCACAATTGTGATGTTATTTGTCATCACTGTTCACTTCAGCTGGCGGGTGTCTCTCGAGTCGACTCGAAAGGCATTTAGAGTCGATTCGTCTTCATCAAATTTCTTCTTCTTCTCAATTTTATCTCTTCTATGACTCCAACTGCTTCACCCTTAACTCTTGGCTTCTACTGTTTGAATCTGCTTCTGAGTTTGAAAGATCTGCTGGCATGTTGAAGTGATGTGTTGACCTTGAATGTTGCCTGTTGACTCTGGGGCTTGACTGCGTTGCCTCTGGTACTTCTTGCCTCTGCTTGACAGCTTCATTGCTGCGTTGACTTTGGATATGCTGCATTGACCTCCTCCTTCACGCAATATTCTCATAGCTTATTTCTTGGATTTACTACAGTCTGTCCAAGTTGACTTCTTCATAGATAAGTTGACTGGATCTTCTTCACAAAAATATCCTCAACCTCAACCTGTCCTAAGTCAACTTGACCTTCTCCAAGTTGACTTGTGTCTTGCTTCTTAGTAACATTAGCTTCACACTGTCAACCTGTGCTTATGCACGTGACATTATCAAAACCATTAACATAATGAAACAACTCATAAGTGGATCATCAAGGTCATAACATAATCAAGACATAAAATCCATGTACCAAAACCAATGCACCAATGCACTGACTCATAGATGAGTCATAGTGTTTGACATCATCAAAATCACAAGGACACAACAGGAAGCCCTTCTGGATGTAGGCTTGGGCTTTTGAGTCTTTCGACCTGGACTTCTTCTCCTATCGACTGAATGATTACATGGTTATGTTTCCAGTTATTCTCGGAACTTGCCCATTAGTTATTCGATCGACCTTGGGTTGATCCTGTCGACCTGCAAACTTGACACTTAGTCAAATTTTCATGGAAAACCATTCAATCTTAATTTACTTAGAGAATCTGAATTAATTGCACATATTTTATGATTGAGAAACTGATTAATGAGTTATAATTAGACATCATCAAAACCACATACACAACATATCTTGGCTCTTTGTTGGGAACCTGCGAGGGTTCTTCACGTAGTGGGGTTGGGAGGGGTGTGCCTATTTCCCATTTTTACCTCTCCTTTTTCGCCCCATTTCTATAAAAATAAAATTTGCACTGGGGCGGCAGTTAGCCATGGGGGAGGAACGGGGAACGACCGAAGTTGGTGAGCCCGGGAAGGAAAACAGAGACTAACTCCAACAACAAACTAACCTTGCTTGGAGTCCTCGACTGAGCTTTCCTCTTCTTCATTTTCGGCTTCCTAGGGACCTCCCTCATCACCACTCGACAAAGACTCCCCTACCTCCTCATTGCCCCTCCCTTGACCATGTCCTATGCCCTTGGGGGACATGACGAAGGTCAACTTCGTCTAGGGGTGAGCATAGTTTGATTTGGTTTAGTTTGAATAGATTTTTTCTCAAACCAAACAGAACCTAATTAATGGTTCAACCCAAACCAAACCAAACCAAACCGAATTACTTTGAAACCAAACCAAAAAAAATTAATTTGGTTTGATTCGGTTTGAACCATATTTCTATCCCCTTTTAAAAATTAGAGTGGATTCAAAAGAGTGTAAAGAGAGATAGAGTAAAATAATTTCTACTAAATAAAGTAAATATTTAAAAAAATAACATCAAAAGTTACAATTTGCAAGAGTAAGCTCCAAAATTTTTTCACATAAAAAACTAAGAACTTAAATGGAAGTTGATTTGAAACTTACTTCATGACATTAGATTTAGAAAGCTCACCGAGATAGCGGGGGTTAGACTTTTAGAATTACGTTTGATAGTTATATATACACTTATATTAAATTCACAAAAATATTTTCAAAATTGGGTAAAGCTTTTGGAATTAGAGTTAATGGTTATATATACACTTTTATTAATTTGACAAAAATATCCTTAAATTTATGTTATTCAGTTCCGTTCGGTTTCTCGAAAATCAAAACCAAATCAAATTAAATTTGGGACAGAAATATGATATGTCGGAAATAACAAGTCCGTCCCTATGTATATATTGTTATTTTTTTCAAAGGATCATAATAACCAAATCAAAACCAAACCAAACCAAATCATATTTAATATATATATATATATATATATATATATATATATTTCTTAACGGGTAAGAGTTTAGAATTGGTTAAGTTAATGAAGGACAGGAGGGTTAGCATAGCTTGCCTACAAGAAACTTGGTGGAAAGAATATAAAGCTAAAGATATTGATGGATATAAAATTTGGTATACAGGTAATAATAACTCTAGAGATGGTGTTGCTATAATAATAGATAAAAACTTAAAAGATAGAGTTGTAGAAGTTAATAGATTGGGAGATTGACTGATGTTAATTAAACTTATCTTAGGTCAGGATATTTTGAATGTAATTAGTGCATATGCACCTCAAGTAGGATTAGAAGAGAGCATTAAAAAGTAATTTTGGGAGGCTATTGATAGTTTGATCCAAAATATCCCTAGTGAAGAGAGAATCTTTATTGGAGGGGATCTTAATGGTCATGTTGGTAAAGATAATAGAGGTCATGAGAGGATTCATGGAGGGCTTGGTTTTGGCAATAGAAATGATATGTGTTATACTATTCTTGATTTTACTATGGCCTATGATCTAGTAATTATTAATACCTTCTTTAAGAAGAGGGACGAACACTTAATAACATACAAGAGTGGAACAAATATAAGTCAAATTGACTATTTTCTAATTAGGAAGATCGATAGAGTTTTATGTAAAGATTGTAAAGTTATTCCTAGTGAGAGTCTAGCCCCTCAACATAGATTGTTAGTAATGGATGTCATTATCCCTAAATTCAAAAGAAAGATCATTATAAATAATTATTTTAAGATTAAATGGTGGAATTTAAAATGTAAAAGTTAAGAAACATTTAGAAATCATCTATTAAAGGAATATATTTAGAATTTAGAACAAGAAACTAATGTAATGTGGAATAATGTTACAAATTGTATAATGAGTGTAGCAAAATAACTCTTAGGCGAATCTAAAGGTAAAAAGAATTTTGAAAAAGAGATTTGGTGGTAGAGTGCGGAAATCCAAAATACCATTAGAGTAAAAAAATAGTGCTTTAAAGTTTGGCAAACTAACAAAGATAATCAAACCCTAGAAGCTTATAAAATCGCTAAAAAGAGGGCTAAGAAAATAGTTAGCGAAGCTAAATCAAATGAAGATTTATAAAATAAATTAGGAACCCGAGAAGGTAAAAATGACATATTTAAACTTGTTAAATTAAGAGAAAGAAAAACTAGAGATTTCGATCATGTTCGTTGTATTAAAGGTGAAGATCAGATGGTTTTAATTAAGGATCTTGAGATTAAAGAGAGGTGACATAGTTAATTTCAGAAGTTACTTAATGAAAATTACGTCAAGGATTTCTCTTTAGATGGTACCTAAGAGTCCACAATATTTGATAAATATCAATATTTCAGGCATATTAAGATGTCAAAAGTGGAGGATGCTTTAAGGAAAATGAAAGTGGGCAAGGCCTTAGGACCATATGGCATACCTATTAATGTATGGAAAGGCCTTGGAGACATTGGTATTCATTGGCTAACTAAATTTTTTAATAAAATTTTAAAGGAACAGAGAAAGTCAGAAATTTGAAGAAAAAGTGTTATAGTTCTTTTCTATAAAAACAAAGGAGATATTCAAAGCTACAAAAATTATCATGGAATTAAGCTTATGAGTCATACTATGCAACTTTGGGAAAGAGTAATTAAAAAACACCTTCGATGTATGACTACTATATCATAAAATCAGTTTGATTTTATGCCGAATAGATATACTACAGAAGCTAATTTCTTACTACGACAGTTAATGGAGAAGTATAGAGAGATAAGAAAAGATTTACTTGATTTAGAGAAGGCGTATGATCGAGTACCGAGAGAATTGATTTGGTGGACATTAAGAAAGAAAAAAATCTCTCAAGGATATGTTGATTTGATTAAGGATATGCACGACGGTGCTATTACTAGTATTCGAACTATTGCTAGAAAGACTGGTGAATTTTTAGTTTCTATAGATTTGCATCAAGGTTCTGCACTAAGTCCGTATCTCTTTGCCATAGTTATGGATGAAGTAACAAAATAATTGCATGAGGATATCCCTTGGTGTATGTTATTTTCAGATGATACTGTCTTAATTGATGAGAGTATTGATACTTTAAATGCTAAATTAGAGCGTTGGAGAGTTGATTTGGAGTCTAAAGGTTTTAAAATTAGTAGGAGCAAGTCAGAGTTATGCATTGTAATTTTAATAATGGGAGAGTGGTAGATGAAGACATGGTTCTAATTGATGGACACAACATTCCGAAGAGTAGTAGCTTTCGATACTTAGAGTTTATCATACAAGAGAACGATGAGATTTATGACGACGTTACACATAGGATTAAGACATACTGGTTAAGATGAAAAAGTGCATCAGGAGTCCTCTGTGATCATCGTATGCCTATGAAACTCAAAGGGAGGTTTTATATAACGGCTGTGAGTCCTGCTTTGTTATATGGTACCGAGTGTTGGATAGTATGAAAGGAACATATTCACAAAATGTGTGTAGCAGAGATGAGGGTGTTGAGATGAATGTGTGGCAAGACTAAGAAAGACAAGATTAGGAATGAGCACATCCGTAAGGACGTAGGGATAGCCCCATTTGATAGTAAAATGAGAGAAAATAGACTAAGGTGATTTGGTCATGTGCTTCGTCGCCCTAACTCAGCGTCGGTTAAAAGATGTGACCAAATCTTAGTGGATGCAAGTAAAAGAACTCGGGGAAGGCATAAAATGAGATGGTGCGATATTATTAGGAAGGACATTAGTTTCTTGGGTTTAAATATGAATATGACACTTGATAGAAATCTTTGGCGGAACCGGATTTATGTAGCCGACCCCAAATAATTGGGATAAGGCTCTGATAATGATGATGATGATTCTTATTTTTTTCGACGGATCATAATTCCGCCACACATCCGTCCCTAATTTTGGACGGATTTGGGACGGATTTGGGATGGAAGTATTTTCTGTCCGGACTGAAAAGCTCCAAAGGTTGTACCTTTAAACGCATGGGAGGTTCCTCCATGAGCCATTCTTCTAGCAGAGTCTCCCTAAGATTAATAGATTCAGCCTTAAACACACATAAGAGAAGAGTCCTAATTATAGACATGGAAATTCGGAGGTTTACTTCCCTCAAAAATAGAAAATGGGGTTATAATGAGATTTGGGGAGGGAAATACTTCCTCCAAGTGTCCTCACTGCCTTAAAAAGTCATAGGAACCCTTTCCCAAGTTGCAAAGGTGATGAAAACGAGGAAGGGAAGGGTCGGTTTCTGGAATAGAATTGTGGAAGAATTTGCGTCCACTATAGTGGTCGCAAATTAATACGCGTCAACATGGAAAGGCATGAATTGAAAAATTAATAATATATGTATATTTTTTTAAATACGAGCATTATTATTTTTGACGGATCATAATTCTGTCACAAAGCCGTCTGAAATTTACAACAGAAATAATATCCATCAAAAATTCTGTAGATATTTGACTCATAGGCAGTCATCATTAGAAAAATAGGTGGTGTTGAATATTGGTTTCCTACGGAACAGGTTTCTGTCAGAAATTCCATCGGGAATCACCATTAATTACCGACGGACAAATGTTTCCATCGGAAATTCTATCTGTAATAGCGATGAAATTTCCGTTGGTTTCCTCGAAAAATGGTTTCCGCGTGGGCTATAAGTATGATCAAGGCCGTGAGCCCTGTGACCCAGTTCCGGGTGTTGGGGGGTATTTATGTCATAATCTCTATCCCTAATATAAGAGATGGAATTTCTGAGAGAATGAAATTCTTTCGAAAACATATTATATTTTAAAAATATATACATTTCTAATATTTTTGACAAACATAATTTCGTCCAAAAAATTATTTAAAAGTCCTATGCCCGGGAAAAGGCACGAAAGCCTAGGACGACAGAGGGGTCTGCTGCATGGGCGTCAATCCCCCTCTCCCCCCCCTCTCCCCTTCATACCCTATCCCCGCCTCCCCTCCCCCTTCCTCCCCTTCCTCCCCTCTCCCCACCTCCGCTACCACTTATGGAACCATACCCCCTGACACTCACCTTACCTTCTTTGACTCCCCTCTCATGCCCTCCCCTGCTATTCCATCCCGCTCCCCTCCCTCCTGACCCCTGCCCATCCCCTTCGGGCCTTCCCTGCACCCACCACTGCAACCGCCCCTCTACATGCCTCCTACTATACTAATAACTCCCATAGCAGACGACGACGACTTCTACAGCCTCCCCAACCTCTCTCTCTCTCTCTCTCTCTCTCTCTCTCTCATGACAACGAATACTTCTACAGTGCCCTCCCAACCCCTCTCTACCTCACTCTATCTGGGCCCTCTATTGGGAACCTGTGAGGGTTCTTCACGTAGTGGGGGTTGGGAGGGGGTGTGGCTATTTCTCATTTTCACCCCTCCTTTTTCGCCCCATTTCTATAAAAGTAAAATGCACGTTGGGAGGGGGGGTGGTTAGAGATGGGGGAGGAACGGGGAACAATGGACGTTGGCGAGCTCAAGAAGGAAAATAGAGACTTTCACGTCCTGAGATATGTAGCGGAAACCAGTCGGGAATATGAATAGCTGGCAAGATAAGCCTCACGCTAGCAAGACAATCAGAGAGCTAACACATCCACATAAAAGAGGAATGCACAAGGTCATATATTGAAAAATCAATCTTATTGAATAATAATCAAAAGTACATTGACACTTGACTCTCTTGATATCCTAGACTCAAATAAAGAGAAAATTACATAGTTGACTCATGACTAATTATATAGTCTCATAATACTCTAGCATTCTAGGGTTTGTCTCTTCATCCGCTCTCAGACCCATCACTTGAGTAGTCTGAATCCCCACTAGAATTTCCTGAAAAGATTCGAAAAGTAGGGAATGAGCAAACTTATCTAGTAGATACCTTCGTATCAACATGAAGGCATGTTTAAGTAATTAACATTTTAGCCCTACAAGGAAAGATAATGAATGCGATGAAACACGCAATAGAACCAAAGTAACAACACGAGTAGCAAGATGTAGATCATAGTGATATGAATGTTCATGTAGAGTGATAGTCAGATCAAGCAAGATTCAGTAACAAGAATGTAATGAGAATGCACTTTTCATAACCATAAAGGCTCTGCACTAGAAAGTCACTTAATCATGTAAGTATAGTTTGTAATGAGCCTCGTGGTTTTCACCCGTTTATAAAAAAAGTACTCCCAGCGCAATGCGACGCTAGTGCTCATCATATCCTATGGTTTATAGTATGTTTCCAACAATCAGTCGAGGTGACTAGTGTCGAGCCCTTGGACGCAATCAGTGCTTGAAATGCATCTTCACGTTATAAATCAAGCTACTTCCATGAGTATATCAATAAAGTATGGTCAGTAATTAACACGTCAAACAATAAGGTTCATCACAAGTAATTCAAGGCAAGAACGTACCAAATGCGATCATGAAAATCCAAAGAATGAATTAAGGACAAGGTCATGCTATAGAAGGAATCTGGTAGCATAACGGTACATTCATTAGTCTACCATAATTTGTCAATAACTTGTTTGAAGAAGATTTTGGGTTCTAGATAAGCCATAGACCATCTTAGAACAGAGTAAACACAACCCTTGGGTCAAACCACGGGTTGGGAACAAGTTGATAGAAAGCGGTCATGTCTGGACCGTTTCGTGAATATGGCGGTCTGGTTAAGACTGTTTTCAAGAAGTAGCGGTCACGCCAAGACCACAACAAGGCAGAGTCAACACAGAGAGAAGGAAAATGTCGACTAAGTGTACTCAGAAAGAAGGCGGTCATGCCAGGGCCACAACGTGCAGGTGGCGGTCTCTAGAAGGCGGCTATCTTCCCGGAGTGCAGGAAATGTCGGTAAACTTGAGTGCTTGCTAAACAAATGGGTCTTGAGGGTACAACCAGCTCGGCGTTCTAGTGGGAATCCTAGGCTCGTAAAGACTTACGGAGGCCTTGAAACAGATCACCTAGTCCGGTGGAAGGAATATCCAACGGAGACGATCACAAGTCCAAGAGAGTGTGCCTATCATGTGCAAAGTGTAACTAATGACATCGTATCAGAATACGTGCCATGTACTTAAGAAAGACTTGAGATGAGAGGGGATCGCGTGGAAACAGCGATCAAATCATCAATAAATCAAGTTCTATAAACTATATGAAATAACTTTAATATAAGAATATATGGTTTTGGCATGAAATTAACATAAGTTAAAAATAGGTTTATAAAACATGTAGGACATGAAATCTATCATGGTTGATGCACAATACAACCAAAATCATGAATACAAGGTCATGACTAGGAATAGGACCTAATTATTTAAGCTTAACATATAGTTATAAGGCTTGATTTGTGATCTGTTTAGAGTTAATAGCAAGTAGAACACAGAAATCAGAAGATGATCTAGGAAGGACAGTTTCTATGAAGTAGCGGTCTTTTCGGAACCGCTATTTGATGATAGCGGTCTCTTTGAGACCCTTTCTTTCCTGCTATAGAGAGAAATAAAACCGAAGTATAGGGCTAATCTAGAGCAATAAATGCATGAGAAGCATCTAAAATAAAAGGCTAACCATATGGGAACATGTTTAGAATGTCAAAGATGCATGGGTTGCAAGGATTAAGCTAAAGTTATCATCTTTTCTATTAAGGTGCAGGGCTATGCATGCAAAAATAACCTAATTGTGCAATCATGATAAAACATGAAATTCTTAGCATAGAAAGCATGAAATTACGTGGAATTTGAGGGCTTTTAATCCTAACTTGATATTTAAGACGTTCATGAGATAACCTACCATCAATTTGATCCCTAGACTTGTAATTTGTTGCTAGAAGAATGACCTACTTCCTGCACGTCCTACGCTAAAGCAGTAACTTCCCATCAATCTCTCTCCTTACCCTCTTGCCCTCAATTCATGAAATTTGGAGGGAAGTAAGAACAAATAAAGCGGAACAAATAACTCAAAAGGGTTAACCTAGAAATACCTCGTTTAGGGTTCCTAAACTTCGAGCCTTCACTAGATAGACATGTTTGTTCTTGTGAGCTCTATAGAGAAACTGCAACTTGTAGGCGCTCTAACTTCTCAATGGCTTGATCTCCTGTCACGAAATTTGGAGAGGAGTTAGACAATACAAAGGAGAAGAAAAACTTCTAAAGACTTACCCTGAGTTGACAGCGCCTTAGCTTTGAAATATGCGACCCAAAAGTAAGGTTCGCGTAGGTTGAATTTGGGCTCTATTTATAGAGTGGGCTAGGGTTTGTGGGATTAGAATGAACTAGGAGTCCTAAGTTGGAGTAGGATCAATCCCCAAGAGTCCTAGACTATGTTTCCATGCCAGGTAGCTCTGAATCATGTGGATTGGGATGTCAATAATCTCATTTTTTCACACTTCTTCAACTCTCATTTTCGGAAGGAAGTAGCGGTCTCCTCTGGGCCGCCTCCAGGAAGTAGCGGTCTTGCTATAGACCGCTACTAGCCAAGGTGCCAGAATTTAATTTTAATTCCAATTCCCTCTTATAATTATCCTTATTTATCCTATTTTAAATTAGGAAATTATCCTAAAGACGTTTCTAGTAATGGGCTTGTGGTAAAAACACTAGAATTGGGTTTTTCGGCCCAATTTAAGTGAGCTCATTTATTTGGTTAATTTAGGGCATTTGGATAAATTTAATTAACCCATAATTTACTTAGTAACCCATTAAGACAAATAAATACTTAATAATTTTATTTACAATATAGGAAAACTCTTAGAAAAATCTGGGTTACTACACCCTCCCCCACTTAAAAAGAATTTGGTCCCCAAATTCATTACATGAAATTTATGGAGAGTGTGTTTTACTTGTAGTTAATTAGTTGTATTTAAAAACTAACGCTATGATGAATGCGAATATGTTGAGAGGGTACCTTCGATCATTTTACCTTCACCATCTAAGACAGCATTAAGTCAACCTTGTCGCCATTGTCCATTGTCATTTCTTGAGGATTGTTCCTTTAAGAGGGGACACGTGGGTACGCAGTGCTCCCGGCTCCCGCATTTGAGACAAGTGCCGAGACGCTCCTAGCATTTTTTGGCCCAGTGACCGAACTTCTCACAAAATGAGCATGCTGCCATGACTTGCTTTTCTGCTTCTTCCTTGATTCTTTTGTTCTTGCCATTGCAATTTCCATTGCCGTTCCTCTTTCCATTATCGTTTCCATTGCGGGACATCTTCTTGCTGTTATGGGGTTCATCATCCTCCGTGATGTTCGACCTTTCTTCTTTTTCCTCTCGCCTATCATGGTTTCAGCTTGGCTCTCCTTCTTTCCCCCTGAACTTTTCTACCTTCTACAAGGTCCTTCCGCATAAATGTGCCCATTGGACCATCTCCGTATATGTGCGGATATTTTGAGGCCCAAGTTGTTGAATAAAGCAGGGCCTTAGGCCATCCATGAATCGGTTAGCCTTTAATAGATCAGTACTAACCAGATGAGGGGCATAAGAGGCCAGACTAGAGAATTGAAGCTCGTACTCCGCCATGGACATCATACCTTGCCTTAAAGCGGCAAATTCCGCAGCCTTCCTCTCCTTAACATGTTTGGAGAAATATTTTGCTCGGAGGAGTCCAAGAAAGTCCTCCCATGTAAGTTGAGCATTTTGAGGTTGTGCCGAGACGGCTTTCCACCAAGTACGTGCATCTTTGTTTAATTGGAATGTGGTGAGACGGACTTTGTCTTGGTCGGTACATTGCAAGACCTCAAATATCCGGTTCATCTCATCAATCTAATTTTCAACTTCATCGGGGTTAGAAAATCTAGAGAACCGTGGAGGATTCATACTCCGAAAGTTCCCATGTAAATTACCCGCGCCAGCCCTTATGCCAGCTTGGGTCACAGTTTGAAGGGCCTGGGTAAGACCCGCAATGGTTTGTGGCATCTCATCCCAGTTTACACGGTGAGCCATTATGAGAATATGGTACCTGAGAACATAATAACTTAGTTATTTCTTACGGAGTTTTAGGAATTTGTCTTAGGTAAATCTTCCTAAATAACTATCTTATCCCGGGCTCTACCCGATCTCACAAGGTACGGCCACTTGTTTCCTAGTTCATAGGTGTGGGTCTTTAAAGCTTGGACTTAGCCTATGACATGACATTTTCCTAGGACTTATTTATGCCTACGCTCTGATACCAACATAACTATCACATCCTGAGATATGCAGTAGGAACCAGTCGGGAACGTGAACAGCTGGCAAGATAATCCTCACGCTAGTAAGATAATCAGAGCGCTAACGCATCCACATAAAAGAGGAATGCACAAGGTCATATACTCAAAATTCAATCTTATTGAATAATAATCAAAAGTACATTGACACTTGACTCTCTTGACATACTAGACTCAAATAAAGTGAAAATTACATAGTTGACTCATGACTAATTATATAGTCTCATAATACTCTAGCATTCTAGGGTTTGTCTCTTCATCCGCTCTCAGACCCATCACTTGAATAGTCTGAATCCCCGCTAGAATTTCCTGAAAAGATTGAAAAAGTAGGGAATGACCACACTTGCCTAGTAGGTATCTTCGTATCAACATGAAGGCATGTTTAAGTAATTAGCATTTTAGCTCTAGAAGGTAAGATAATGAAATGCGATAAAACACGCGATAGAACCAAAGTAACAACATGAGTAGCAAGATGTAAATCATAGTGATATGAATGTTCATGTATAATGATAGTAAGATCAAGTAAGAATATAATGTGGCCTTTCACTAATGAGAATGTAACGAGAATGCACTTTTCATGACCATAAAGGATATGCACTAGAAAGTCACTTAATCACGCAAGTATAGTTTGTAATGAGGCTCATGATTTTCACCCGTTTATAAAAAAAGTACTCTCGGTGCAATGCGACACCAGTGTTCATCATACCCGTTGGTTTATAGTATGTTTCTAGCAATCAGCCGAGGGAGATAGTGTCGAGCCCTTGGACATAATCAGTGCCTGATCTGCATCTTCATATTATAAATCAAGCTACTTTCATGAGAATATCAATAAATTATTGCCAGGAATTAACAAGTCAAACAATAAGGTTCATCACAAGTAATTCAAGTCAAGAACGTACCAAATGCGATCATGAAAATATAAAGAATGAATTAAGGACAAGGTCATGCTACAGAAGGAATCCAGCAGCATAACGACACATTCATTAGTCTTCGATAATTTGTTAATAACTTGTTTGGAGAAGATTTTGGGCTCTAGATAAGTCATAGACCATCTAGGAACTATGTAAACACAACCCTTGGGTCAAACCACGGGTTAGGAACAAGTTGATTGAAAGCGATCATGTCTAGACCGTTTCTTGAATATGGCGGTCTGGTTAAGACCGTTTTCAGGATGTAGCGGTCACGCCAAGACTGCAACAAGGCAAAGTTGACGCAGAGAGAAGGAACATGTCGATTGAGTTTACTCAGAAAGAAGGCGATCATGCCAGGGCCATAACGTGTAGGTGGTGGTCTCTAGAAGGTCGCTATCTGCCTGAAGTGCAGGAAACGTCGGTAAACTTGAGTGCTTGCTAGACAAATGGGTCATGAGGGTACAACCAGCTCGGCATCCTAGTGGGAGCCCAAACTTGTGAAGACTTACGGAGGCCTTGAAATAGATCACCTAGTCTGGTGAAATGAATATCCAACGGAGAGGATCACAAGTCCAAGAGAGTGTGCCCATAATGTGTAAAGTGCAACTAATGACATCATACCTGAATACGTGCCATGTACTTGAGAATGACTTGAGATGAGAGGGGATCATGTAGAAGCAACGATCAAATCAGCAATAAATCAAGTTCTATAAACCATATGAAATAACTTTAATAGAAGAACATATGGTTTTGGCATGAAATTAACATAGGTTAAAAATAGATTTATAAAACATGTAGGACATGAAATCTATCATGGTTGATGCACAATACAACCAAAATCATGAATACAGGGTCATAACTAGGAATAGGACCTAAGTATTTAAGCTTAACATGTAGTTATAAGGCTTGATCTGTAATCTGTTTAGAGTTAAAAGCAAGCAGAAGACGGTCTAGGGAGGACCGTTTCTATGAAGTGGCGGTCTTTTCGGAATCGCTATTTGATGATAGCGGTCTCTTTGAGACCGTTTTTTCCTGCTACAGAGAGAAATAAAACCAAAGTATAGGGCTAATATAGAGCAATAAATGCATGAGAAGCATGTAAAATAAAAGGTTAACTATATGGGAACATGTTTAGAATGTCAAATATGCATGGGCTGTATAGATTAAGCTAAAGTTATCATCTTTTCTATTAAGGTGCAGGGCTATGCAAGCAATAATAACCTAACTGTGCTATCATGATAAAACATGAAATTTGCAACTTAGAAACCATGAAATCACATGGAATTTGAGGGCTTTTAATCCTAACTTGATATTTAAGTTGTTCATGAGATAACCGACCTTCAATTTTATCCCTAGACTTGTAATTTGTTGCTGGAAGAATGACCCAGTTCCTGCACGTCCTGTGCTGAAGCAGCAACTTCCCGTCCTTCTATCTCATTACCCTCTTGCCCTAAATTCATGAAATTTGGAGGGAAGTAAGAAGACATATAGGGGAACAAATAACTTAAAAGGGTTAACTTGGACATACCTCATTTAGGGTTCCTAAACTTCGAGCCTTCACTTGACAAACATGTTTGTTCCTGTGCGCTCAACAAAGAAACTGCAACTTGTAAGCGCTCTAACTTCTCAACGATTTGATCTCCTATCATGAAATTTACCGAAGAGTTAGACAATACAAAGGAGAAGAAAAACTTCTAAAGGCTGACCCTGAGTTGACAACGCCTTACCTTAGAAATATGCAAGCCAAACGTAAGGTTCGGGTAGGTCGAATCTGGGCTCTATTTATAGAGTGGGCTAGGGTTTGTGGGATTAGAACAAAGTAGGAGTCCTAATTTGGAGTAGGATCGATCCCCAAGAGTCCTAGACTAGGTTTCCATGCCAGGTAGCTTCTAATCATGTGGATTGGGATGCCAAAAATCTCATTTTTCTATGCTTCTTCAACTCTCCTTTTTGGAAGGAGGTAGCGGTCTCCTCTCGACCGCCTCCATAAAGTAGCAGTCTTGAGATAGACCGCTACTAGCCAGGGCGCCAGAATTTGATTTGAATTCAAATTCCCTCTTATAATTATCCCTATTTATCTCATTTTAAATTATAAAATTATCCTAATGATGTTTCTAGTAATGGGCTTGCGACAAAAACACTAGAATTGGGTTTTTGGGCCCAATTTAAGTGAGCTTATTTATTTGGTTAATTTAGGGCATTTGGATAAATTTAATTAAACCATAATTTACTTAATAACCCATTATGCCTATTAAATACTTAATAATTTTATTTAAAATATAGAAAAATTCCTAGAAAAATTTGGGGTGCTATACCCTCCCCCACTTAAAAAGAATTTGGTCCCCAAATTCATTGCATAAGATTTATGGAGTGTGTTTTACTTGTAGTTAATTAGTTGTATTTAACAACTAACACTATCATGAATGTGAATAAGTTGAGAGGGTACCTTCGATCGTTTTACCGCTACTATCGCGTTTCTCGGCTTCGTCCATTGTCATTTCTTGAGGATTGTTCCTCTACGAGGGGACACGTGGGTATGCAGTGCTCCCGGCTCCCGCATTTGAGACAAGCGCCGAGACGCTCCCAGCATTCTTCGGCCTATTGCATTCTGTGTTTTGTTGATGTCAAACCAATATGAGTTATTCTGTCCATTTCAACCATAAAGAAAAAGTTGAGTATCTTAGATTGTGATTGAATAAAATTGTACATGATTACATTCAACAGTTTAAACTGATTCGCATATTGTTTAAATGCAAGGATGTCAAGTGTTTCTCATGGAATTAATTGGACGAATCGATGTTGTTGAGGACTGTCTTGGAGCAGCTGTGATTTTAGAATGGTGTATGAAGGACACTGTCTCGATGCAACAAGCAGCTGCCTCGATGCAGAACTGTCAAGAGATAGCGGGCTAAGCACATAAGGTCGATGTAGTCAGCCACTGCATCGATGAGGCATGATCAAGGGCCAGCTTGCACAGAGCGACAAGTTGGAGTAGTTAGTCACTTCATCGACGCACTCAGCATAACACGTACTTCAACTTCAAGGCTTTCAAAGGACTCAAGAGTGATGCATCGAGGTACTAAGCAAGATGTGTCAACGTAGAATGAAGACAGCCAAGAAAATGTAAGCGCCTTCAAGGGATACAAGGTTGATGCATCGAGGCACCAGGTGAGATGCATTGATGCAATAATAAATAAGCGAAGGGAAATGCATGATGCACCGACCTATCAAGACTAAGGAAGCTGATGTCTTAGAAGCTGCCTTGACCTGGAAGCCTGATGACTCGAGACAATGACACTCCTTCTAAGGCACTTGATCACTTATTCAGTCACACACATTCAAGTTTTAGTTCCACCTAATGCTAGACCAATCTCATCGAGAGATTCCTTTTGGTGCGAAGTGAGATGTCCACGTGGCAGAAGACTAGAGAGCTCAATGATTGGGGAATATTCTATTTACATGCGGATTAAACTGATTCGCTTTCTTCTTCTCCTCTACGATACTCTGCTCTATAAATTGAGGGCACCCTCGATCGAAAGGGTGCGGCTGAGAATGCTGAAAGCTGCTAGGGCTTCTGTTGTGTGAAGATCCCATATGTAAAGAGAGCAGCGCTAGAACAAGAGGGAGAGTGAAAACCTCAGTCCAAAGGAAGAGAGTGAGGAAAAGATTTGAGAGTGTAGCCAGCCCTTAAGATCTTCAAAGCGCTTCTATGAAGCTACATTCAATTTTTGTTTCAGTTCTGTTTGTTTTCTTTTGTTCTTGTTTCTATTCTCATTTTGATTCTTCGTCCAGTTTCCTCCGAGTGTTTTGGATGAAGGGAGACATTGTCTCCTTTTGCGAGTGACTAGGGGTCAATCGTGGGTTCCCTTTCAGATTCAGAGAAAGGGAGGTTTAACCTCCGATCCTAGCTCTAGGGACACAGGGTTAGGGGGTTCGATTCTATGGGTTGCAGAATCAGGGAAGAGGGAATTTTCTCCCTCTGGATTCAAGCTGTGAGGTAGCATCATGTTGCAGATTGAGTCTGCTTGTTGTTATTGCATAGTGCAAGGAATCCTCACTCGGTGTGAGCGAGGGGTGGACGTAGATTGCGGTTGGCAATCGAACAAACAAAAAATCTTTGGGCCATTCTTGTGGTTTGTTTTGTTGAATTGCCTCTTGATTGTAATTTCGCTGCAGCCAAACGGTATATCAAAAGACTCAGCTAGAAGAGTAGGCTAGGCCTACCTAGACCGCTGCTTTCTTGCGTGAGAAGACTTTCAAGTCTAACCTCCGCCTCTTACTACTATGGCTGTGTGATGAACTTACATTGGTCTCTAGATTTATTTAGTAAAGATTGTTTTGATCTAGTGCTCTGATTTACTCCTTGTTGTCTGGCCTTTACCTGTTCAATCATTTATCTGCGTTAAGTTCTTGAGTTGTTCTTACTCATTTCACTTGCTAAATAGTTTTGGTTGTGTGCGCCGCTATGATTTTCTATTGCTTGGAAATTTGATTGAGAATATTTTAATCCGTTGTTTACAGTGACCGAACTTCTCGCAAAATAAGCAAGCTGCCATGACTTACTTTTCCGCTTCTTCCTTGATTCTTTTATTCTTGCCATTGCCATTACCATTGCCGTTCCTCTTTCCATTATCATTTCCATTGCGGGACATCTTCTTGCTGTTACGGGGTTCATCATCCTCCGCGATGCTAAACCTTTCTTCTTTTTTCTCTCGCCTATCATTGTTTCGACTTGGCTTTCCTTATTTCCCCTTGAACTTTTTTACCTTCTCCAAGGTCCTTTCATATAAATGTGCCCATTGGACAATCTCCGTATATGTGCAGATATTTTGAGGCCCAAGTTGTTGAATAAAGTCGGGCCTCAGGCCATCCATGAATCGGTTAGCCTTTAATAGATCGGTACTAACCAGATGAGGAGCATAAGAGGTCAGATGAGAGAATTGAAGCTCGTACTCCGCCACGGACATCATACCTTGCCTTAAAGTGGCAAATTCCGCAGCCTTCCTCTCCTTAACATGTTTGGAGAAATATTTTGCTCGGAGGAGTCCAAGAAACTCCTCCCATGTAAGTTGAGCATTTTGAGGTTGTGCCGAGATGACCTTCCACCAAGTACGTGCATCTTTGTTTAATTGGAATGTGGTAAGACGGACTTTGTCTTGGTCGGTACATTGCATGACCTCAAATATCCGGTTCATCTCATCAATCCAATTTTCAACTTTGTCAGGGTTAAAAGATCTAGAGAACAGTGGATGATTCATACTCTGAAAGTTCCCATGTAAATTACCCGCACCAGCCCTTGCGCCAGGTTGGGCCATAGTTTGAAGGGCTTGGGTAAGACCCACAACGGTTTGTTGCATCTCATCCCGGTTTACACGGTGAGCCATTGTGAGAATATGGTACCTGAGAACATAAACACTTAGTTATTTCTTATGTGGTTTTAGGAATTTGTCTTAGGTAAATCTTCCTAAATAACTATCTTATCTCGGGCATTACCCGATCTCACAAGGTTGAGACATTTGTTTCTTAGTTCATAGGTGTGGGTCCTTAAACCTTGGACTTAGCCTATGACATGTCATTTTCCTAGGAATTACTTATGCCTACGCTCTGATACCAACTTAACTATCAAGTCCTGAGATATGTAGTGAAAACCAGTCGGGAACGTGAACAGCCGGCAAGATAAGCCTCACGCTAGCAAGACAATCAGAGCGCTAACACATCCACGTAAAAGAGGAATGCACAAGGTCATATACTCAAAAATCAATTTATTGAATAATAATTAAAAGTACAATGACACTTGAGTCTCTTGACATACTAGACTCAAATAAAGAGAAAATTACATAGTTGACTCATGACTAATTATATAGTCTCATAATAATCTAGCATTCTAGTGTTTGTCTCTTCATCCGCTCTCGGATCCATCACTTGAGTAGTCCGAATCCCTGCTAGAATTTCTTGAAAATATTGGAAAAGTAGGGGATGAGCACACTTGCCCAGTAGGTATCTTCGTATCAACATGAAGGCATGTTTAAGTAATTAGCATTTTAGCTCTAGAAGGTAAGATAATGGAATGTGATGAAACACGCGATAGAACCAAAGTAACAACACGAGTAGCAAGATGTAGATCATAGTGATATGAATGTTCATGTAGAATGATAGTAAGATCATACAAGAATATAACGTGGCCTTTCATTAACAAGAATGTGACGAGAATGCACTTTTCATAACCATAAATGCTATGCACTAGAAAGTCACTTAATCACGCAAGCATAGTTTGTAATGAGCCTCGTGGTTTCCACCCATTTATAAAAAAAGTACTCCCAACGTAATGCGACGGCAGTGTTCATCATATCCCATGGTTTATAGTATGTTTTAATCAACCGAGAGGGCTAGTGTCGAGCCCTTGGACACAATCTGTGTCTGATTTGCATCTTCACGTTATAAATCAAGCTACTTCCATGACTATATCAATAAATTATGGCCAACAATTAACAAGTCAAACAATAAGGTTCATGACAAGTAATTCAAGGGAAGAACGTACAAAATGCGATCATGAAAATCCAAAGAACGAAGTAAGGACAAGGTCATTCTATGGAAGGAATCCGATAGTATAACGGTACATTCATTAGTCTTCCATAATTTGTTAATAACTTGTTTGAAGAAGATTTTAGGTTCTAGATAAGCCATAGACCATCTAGGAACAAAGTAAACGCAACCCTTAGGTCAAACCATAGGTTGGGAACAAGTTGACAGAAAGTGGTCATGTCTGGACCATTTCTTGAATATGGTGGTCTGGTTAAGACCGTTATCAGGAAGTAGCGGTCACGCCAAGACCGCAACAAGGCAGAGTCGATGTAGAGAGAAGGAATAGGTTTACTCGGTGTACTCAGAAAGAAGGCGGTCATGCCAGGGCCGCAACCTACAGCTGGCAGTCTCTAGAAGGTCGCTATCTGCCTGGAGTGCAGGAAACGTCGGTACACATGAGTTCTTTCTAGACAAATGGGGCTTGAGGGTACAACCAACTTGGTGTCCTAGTGGGAATCCCAGGCTCACGGAGACTTACGAAGGCCTTGAAACAAATCACCTAGTCCGGTGGAAGTAATATCCAACGCAGAGGATCACAATTTCAAGAGAATGTGCCCATCATGTGCAAAATGTAACTAATGACATCATACCGGAATACGTGCCATGTACTTAAGAAAGACTTGAGATGAGAGGGGATCATGTAGAAACAGCGATCAAATCATCAATAAATCAAGTTCTATAAGCCATATGAAATAACTTTAATACAAGAATATATGGTTTTGGCATGAAATTAACATAAGATAAAAATAGGTTTATAAAACATGTAGGACATGAAATCTATCATGGTTGATGCACAATACAACCAAGATCATGAATACAGGGTCATAACTAGGAATAGGACCTAAGTATTTAAGCTTAACATATAGCTATAAGGCTTGATCTATAATTTGTTTAGAGTTAACAGCAAGCAGAACACAAAAATCAAAAGACAATGTAGGAAGGACCGTTTCTATGAAGTGGCAGTCTTTTCGAAATCGCTATTTGATGATAGTGGTCTCATTGAGACTGTTTCTTTCCTGCTACATACAGAAATAAAACCGAAGTATAGGGCTAATCTAGAACAATAAATGCATGAGAAGCATGTAAAATAAAAGGTTAACCATATGGGAACATGTTTAGAATGTCAAAGATGCATGGGTTGTATGGATTAAGCTAAAGTTATCATCTTTTCTATTAAGATGCAGGGCTATGCATGCAAAAATAACATAACTGCGTAATCATAATAAAACATGAAATTCTCAACGTAGAAAACATGAAATCACGTGGAATTTGAGGGCTTTTAATCATAACTTGATATTTAAGCCGTTCATGAGATAACCTACCTTCAATTTTATCCCTAGACTTGTAATTCGTTGCTTGAAGAATGACCTAGTTCCTACACGTCCTGCACTAAAGTAGCAACTTCCCATCCTTCTATCTCCTTACCCTCTTGCCCTAAATTCACGAAATTTGGAGGGATGTAAGAAGGCATAAAGGGGAACAAATAACTCAAAAGAGTTAACATGGAAATACCTTGTTTAGGGTCCCTAAACTTCGAGCCTTCACTGGATAGACATGTTTGTTCCGGTGCGCTCTACAGAGAAACTGTAACTTGTAGGTGCTCTAACTTCTCAAAGGCTTGATCTCCTACCACGAAATTTGGAGAGAAGTTAGACAATACAAAGGAGAAGAAAAAATTCTAAAGGATTACTCTTAGTTGACAACACCTTACCTTCGAAATACGTGACCCAAAAGTAAGGTTCGCACACGTCGAATCTGGGCTTTATTTATAGAGTGGGCTAGGGTTTGTGGGATTAGAACAAACTAGGAGTCCTAACTTAGAGTAGGATCGATCCCCAAGGGTCCTACACTAGGTTTCCATGCCAGGTAGCTTTGAATCATGTGGATTGGGATGCTAAAAATCCCATTTTTCCACGCTTCTTCAACTCTCGTTTTTGGAAGGAGGTAGCGGTCTCCTCTAGACCGCCTCCATCAAGTAGCGGTCTTGCGATAGACCGCTACTAGCCAGGGCGCCAGAATTTGATTTGAATTCAAATTCCCTCTTATAATTATCCCTATTTATCTCATTTTAAATTAGGAAATTATCCTAATGACGTTTCTAGTAATGGGCTTGGGGCAAAAACACTAGAATTGAGTTTTTGGGCACAATTTAAGTGAGCTTATTTATTTGGTTAATTTAGGGCATTTCGATAAATTTAATTAACCCATAATTTACTTAATAACCCATTAAGCCTATTAAAGACTAAATGATTTTATTTAATTCCATAAAAACTCCTAGAAAAATCTGGGGTACTATAGAGATCAACTCTAACAACAAACTAACCTTGCTTGGAGTCCTCGGCTGAGCTTTCCTCCCCTTCGTTTTCGACTTACTAGCTACCTCCCTCATCACCACTTGACGAACACTCCCACACCTCCTCGTTGCCCCTCCCTTGACTAAGTCCTATCTCCTTTGGGGACATGAAGATGGTCACATAAATTTGGGACGGATTTTTGACGGAGGTAATTCCATCCTAAATCCATCCCTAATTTAGGATGGATTTGTAACAGAAGGATTTTCTATAGGAAAAAATAAGAATATTTCTGATCGAAAATACTATCGTCCCAAATCCATCCTAAAATAGGGATGGATTTGGGACAGAACTACGATCCGTCAGAAATAATAGGAATATATATATATTATAAATAGGATTCTGGTTATTTCTGACTGCTCATAGTTCCATCACAAATTCATCCTTAATATAGGACATATTTGGGATGGAAGTAGTTTCCGTTAGAAATATTCTTGTTGTATCTTACAGATAATCCGTCCGTTCTAAATCCATCCCAAATTAGGGACGGATTTCGTATGGATGTAATTCCATCCCAAATCTCCCTCCCCTTCCTCCCCTCTCCTGACCTCTGCTCCCACTTCTAGAACCATACCCCCTAACACTCCCCTCACCTTCTTTTCCTCCCCACTCACCCCCTCCCTTGCTATCCCATCCCCCTTCCCTCCCTCCTGATCCTTGCCCATCCCCATTGGGACTTCCTTGCACCCACCCCCGCCACCGCCCCTCTGCATGCCTCCGACTATACAAACAACTCCCATTGAAGATGACGACGACTTCTACAGCCCCCCCAACCTCTCTCTCTCTCTCTCACGATGATGAATACTTCTACAGTGACCTCCCAACCCCACTCTACCTCGCTTTATTCGTGTCCTTTACTGGGAACCTGTGAGGGTTCTTTGCATAGTGGGGGCTGGGAGGGGGTGTGGCTATTTCCTATTTTTACCCCTCCTTTTTCTCCCCATTTCTATAAAAATAAAATGTGCGTGGGGAGGATGGTTAGCAATGGGGGAGGAACGAAGAACGGTTGGCGAGCCCGAGAAGGAAAAAAGAGACGAACTCCAACAACAAACTAACCTCACTTGGAGTCCTCGATTGGGCTTTTCTCTTTCTCATTTTTGGGTTCCTAGTTACTTCCCTCATCACCACTTGACGAAGACTCCCCCACCACCTCGTTGCCCCTCTCTCGACCACGTCCTATGTCCTTCGGGGACATAAAGAAGGTCACGCAAATTTGGGATGGATTTTCAACGGAGGCAATTCCGTCCCAAATCTGTCCCTAATTTGGGATGGATTTGGAAAGGAAGGATTTTTCGTTGGAAAAAAAAGAATATTTCCAACCAAAAACACTTCCATCCCAAATCCATCCCAAATTAGGGACAGATTTGGGACAAAATTGTGATCTATCGAAAATAATGGGAATATATATATATATTAAATATGATTCTCATTATTTCTGACAACTCATATTTCTGTCACAAATTCGTCCCTAATTTGGGACGGATTTGGGACGGAAGTAGTTGTCGTCAGAAATATTCTTGTTATTTTTGACGAAAAATCCTTCCAGATTCAGAGATTTCAAACGGATTAATTTCGTCACAAATTCATCTTTAATTTGGGATGGAAGTTGTAGTAACCCAGATAAAATATCAGAATTAAATTTTCTAAATCAATTTAAAACATAATAAATAAACAAGACAAGGGCCCAACATAAAACAATATATATCCAAGCCCTCATTATTGGGCTTCAACCCATACACGTCCAAACCTATATGAGCCTCACGTAGGTGAAGCCAAATGGGCCTTAACCTTTATACAAAATGGGCCTTTACCACATAAACCTCTCCCACGGAAGAAGGTGATACTTAGGATATATATGTATATACATATAATATAGAGGTTGTATTACAAACCCAAACTTCATTACGTTCGAACATGCATGGAACCTTAGGGTTTTGTCCCTAATAGAGAAAGCTGCTGTCGATGAGGAAATTTTAATTTCATTAGGATTATGTACGTGGGAACTTAATTCCCAATAGGAAGCTTAGCCTACAACTCTATATATAGGACCCCTCACGAACGAAAAAGCCATTGCTGCTATACGTTCGAAGGGAGCCCCTGCTGTGTTATCTTCTTCCTCTCATATGATGGTTGATGCGGCTGTGCGTTTGGCAACTTGAAGGAGCCTCTGCTTCTTCATCCTCTTGCCTCGAGTGTGAAGGAGAACACCATTTCCTTCTGCTATATTTTGTGCTGCTGCCGTCAATTGCTTGCTGCTGCTCGAAGGAACAAGCATCTCCTTCGATCACTGCAGCTACTGCCGCTGGTTCTGCCCCATATTATTGTTTCCCTCTATTTGTCATCCCGATCAATCAGCCAAATTAAAAGGTAGGTTTTCTCAAGTTCTAAAGCTCAAGAAGATAGTAAATAGAATAGTACATGCATATACGATCATATCAGCATGCTTACATCTCGTATTTGTGTTCAGGATCTTGAGTTTTTCAGTTTTCTATCTACATGAAAATAGCAACCAAGTACTAGCCGCCTATTAATGAACGACCGCGTAGAAGGTCGCAGATTCTGAATCTACGACGGAATTCAGGTCACAAATTAATGAGCGACCATGCCTCTGTCGCTAATTCTTTTAAATGCAATTAATAAATACCACATGTCTAAAAATTAATATCTAACAAACCTGACGTTAAAAATCTTGAATGAGCATGTTTTCAGATTCCCTATATTTTTCTCTAGCTATCCATGTCTTTAGTTTCTAGATAATTCTTGTAAATAGTGAAGTGCTATTGTTCATGTACAAAGGAATGGTGATTTGTGTCTGTGAACGTGTCTGCCCGATGCATAGTAGAAAATGAATGGACGATTGTCTCACAGTCGCCAATTAATGATGAGTGCCCCTGTGAGGAGGCGCTGTTTATAAAGGTTTAGTAAAAATAGAAAATATACAAAAATCATGATTCTGTGACATGATCATAGACGCTAATTAAAGATTGAGCGTCATTGCATGCGGTCACCAATTATAATTAAGTTATATTGATTTCTGGAAAATTCTAGAATTAGCGCCCGTATACAGTGTCACTAATTATTATTATTTTTATGAAAATCTATTAATTATAAGATTGAGTGACCCTTCAGAGAGCTGCTGTTTCTGGATATAGCGACTTCTGATTGGATGCAGATTTTTGCTCTCTCAATTTTCATCGCGTTTCTGGCCCATATTGTTGGTTTACTTGGCACTCTCATCTCACATCCGTAGATGGAGTCCATGTTTTGTTTCTATCGATTACACACTAACTCTTGGTGATGATTGGACCCTCCGCGGGATATTCCTTCCTTCGGACCGATACTTTCTTCATTGAAACATCCATAAGTCTACGCTAGCCTTGGATTCCCTCAAGGCAATCGAGCAGGTTGTACCCTAAAAACTCGGGAATCTTTGATTGTCACGTCACTCAGGAGAAACGTGGTGCTTAGCCCTCTTAGAGTGCTGTTTCTGGCCTCTTTGAGAAGTCTATTTCTGTCTGAAAACTGCGACCATGACTTGGACGTCAAAAAGAATTGGCGACCCGACAGTGGGCGCAGATTACTAATTTAGCGACTGTGATCTGGGCGCTATTTCATCGTGCATGTACTGTTCATAGGAATGAGCGACCATACAGTGGATGCTATTTCTATAATTGATGGCGACTGAGTGGACGCCAATTACCCAGTTTCATGATATGTCTTGGTTTTCATGCGATTTATCGGTATGTCATACTTGTTCAGGTTCTATCCTTGAACTCATAATTTCATGAAATCTACCTTATCATCCTACAATGGCTTATCCCTTTGGAACTCTATATTGGCTATAAACTATAGTGGATGCCTAAAAATATACATGACTCAATGCTTGTGCATATTTGGCCCGATCTGGTCCTAGGAGGAGCACCTGAAAGTACTTGTGCCCATGGGAGTTGATTGATCATGGTATGACATTGCACCGAAGTGCATGACTTTTTAGATTACGACATTCCACGACTCGTACTTGACTTGACTTGACATGACTTGCGTGGCTTGGAATGGGTATTTACTTGCTTGATATTATAATAGTCAATTCACATGACATGACTTGACATTTACATACTTGACAATCTTGATATATTTCACATGATTATCTTGAAATCTTTCTAGTTCATATCTATTAATTCTTGATACTCTATTCTAGTCTTTATCTTGCATACATACATCATTATACTTGCATAGTTCATGTAACATATAATTTACTTAAAGCAAGCTTGATCTTGAGTTATAATTCCTACTGAGCGTTCGCTCACCCTAGTTTTCCCCCTATTTTTTAGGTAATTTCGATGACGAGGATCATTCTGACAGGAATAGAAATGAGTGAAGAGAATAGAACCACCCGAGCATGGAAGCGTCTACCTAGTCGTGTCTTTTCCTAATTCTTGAGTCTATCATTATATTTTCCTTTTTATTGAGTCTAGTTTGTCATTAAGTATTCCTTTACTTTGAAGGATTATGTATGGAACTAGTGGAAGTTATTAAAGGAATAAAGGATTTGGTTTATTATCTTTACTTTTACGCACTCTGTGTATAAGGTCGAATTCCTCAAGCTCTGATTGACATGAATGATATAAACTCGTCACGGGTAACGGGTTCCTTCCTTGCACACTCTGTCTATAAGTAGTTTTCGTCGAAAAAATTTAGGTATTTTTTGGATGGAAACAGCTTCCGTCCCAAATCTTTTTGGAAGGAAATAGCTTTCGTCCCAAATCTGTCCCAAATTAGGGACCAATTTGTGACGGAATTATGATCCTTCAAAAATAATAAGAATATATATATAATTTTAAATATGATTCTTGTTATTTTCGACGGATCATAGTTTCGTCACAAATTCGTCCCTAATTTGGGATGGATTTGGGACGGATGTGTTTCCAGTAGGAAATATTTTTATTTTTTGCAACGAAAAATCCTTCCATTCGAAACCCATCCCGAATTAAGGATGGATTTGGGATGGAATTACTTTCGTCAAAAATCCGTCCCTAATTTGGGATGGATTTGTGAAGGAAGTATTTTTCGTCAGAAATCTTGTAATTAGGGACATATTTCAGATGGATTTTTTTTCGTCAAAAATTTCTATCCCTATTACCGCTTTTTCTTATAGTGTACCCTTCCTATGTGGAATCTTCCTAGCCAAAGAACTATACTCTTCTAAGCCTAGGTCTAATCCTAATCCTAATCTACTATGCAAGACAGCTGTCCCTGGTAGGGCCATTGATCAATGATCTCTAACAGGTAGTGAGTAAAGATCCTTAAGCCAGGGAACCTTGATCTGATCTTGATTAAGTCCTCACATATCCCCTTTTGATAGAAGGTGGTTTTTCCTTTTTGGAATTCATCCACCTCGAACATGAAACAACATTTAGAAGATTCCAGTGTCAGATATGAGCAGGAGGGGAGATGAGGGATGAAATTGGAATGGGATAAAGACTAATGGAGTCAGTTCTCCTTTTGCTAGAAAAACCCCACTTTGGCCTATCGAAGATAAAATGATTCATCAAAAAAGAGAGCTGACAAGCCCAAATCCTCCACGTCCAAATCTCCCAGCTCTTTTTATTCCTTTGATTTCACACATTCATTTTTATGGTTTCTTTCTAAGCTCTCAATCTTCTCCTTCGTTTGATGGGAACTCTTTACAAAATACTGCGGAGACTTATCAAAGATGAGATCTCTAAAATCCCCTTCGTCGAGAGGACCAACTGTAAGGCCCGTGCCTTAACGGATCTTTAAGGGTTCGGATCCAGAATCTATTTGGTAATTTCTGACTATTTTTCTAGATTTTTAGAAATTTTTCTGGCATTTTTCGGGAATTAATCGGAATTGTTTAGATTTAATTCTGGAAGAAATATATATACGTAATTTCAAAAAGAGCATAAATGCAATTTTGCTTAATTGAGGGTTAAAATCCAATTTGAGTTAAATTTTCAAAAAAAAATATTTTATAAAAATATCTCTCTCTCTCTCTCTCCCCTCACTTCTCTCTCTCTCTCTCTCTCTCTCTCTCTCTCTCTCTCTCTCTCTCTCGTCCGCTCTCTCTCTCTCTCCTCACGCGATCTCTCTCAGCCTCTTGGGTGGCCTCCCCAGTTCTTGGTATCAGTGTATCGATGTTATCGGTATATCGGTATCCGAAGCTCTGGGTCTTCACAGTTGGTATCAGAGCGATGTTGAGGATTTGTATAAGGAATTAGAAATTACGCTTGTCCAGAGCTAGTCCCATTGTGTTGTCTATTGCTAGCTTAGGATGTCTTCCGTGAGATTGATGGATTTTCTATTGTTTTATGTGTTCGGCAGTTGCAAATATGCCGCCTCGTCGAGGAAGACCTCCTCGAGTTCCGATACATGCGCCTAGAGAAGAGAGTGGTTCCGCTCAGCCTCCTGTAGCTCCTGCTCCAGCGCCAGTCGTTGCTCCTTAAGTTGAAGCGCCTGGTAGTCAAGGCAAGGCTCTTAAAGAATTTATCCTATTCAATCCGCCAGCTTTTGACGGTCAGGCAGACCCAGAGGTAGCGAGGCAGTGGCTGGATGCTATTGAACGCGCATTCCTATCGATGGAGTGTGCGGAAGATGAAAAAGTGATGTTGGCAGCGTTCCAGCTCCAGGGTACAACGATCACGTGGTGGAAGGCCGAGTGGCAGATTGCTTTTCATTCTAGGCCGCTCCAGCAGATCGCGTGGGCCGAGTTTGTTGCAGCTTTCGAGCGTGCCTATACTCCGGCGTGTTTACAGATGGCAAAGATGTACCAGTTCATGGAACTTGTCCAGGGCGACATGACTGTGCTTCAATATCAGAACAAATTTATGGAACTGGGTCAATATGCGCCCCATGTGCTGGCAAATGAAGCATTAAAGACTCAGTAGTTCTTGCGGGGACTGAGGCCAGAGTTGAAGTTGCCATTGATTGCGAGTCGTGTTACTGATTTTGATGGTGCGTGCCAAGCAGCTGTGGCACTTGAGCTAGAGATGGCGAGACCAGGAGGGTATCCGCAGGCTGGGTCGATTCAGCCAACGATGCAGTTTCAGCAGACCTATCGTCCACCAGTGTCAGGAGTTCCCCCTGTTGCGCCAGATTCGAGTGGTCTTTCTTCCTCCTCTAAGCACAAGTTCAAGAGATATGGTAAGAAGAAGAAGAAGTTCTTTCAGCAGCCATCGTCTGGTACTGGTACCGTGTAGCAGCAGTCAGCACCTTCTTCCCAAAGTCGTCAGAGTTCTGCTGTCAGTCAACCGAGGACATGTGCGAGATGTAGTGGCAACCATAAGGGACAACCGTGTTCTCTTCCTATTGTCTGTTTTCGTTGTGACCAGCCGGGTCACGTGGTTTGGGATTGCCCGTTGAGGCCGAAACCAGCTCATGTTCCCCAGCTTCCTCAGCCTCAGCAGTCACAGTTCAGACCTCCTCCTTTGCCTCAACCTCAGCAGCAATTTTATTCTCAAGCTTCAGCATCTTCCCAACAGTCTTCAGCAACATCCAAGAAATAGAAGGGCAAGGTTTCGCATATTTCTCAGGCTGAAGCAATTACATCTCATCTGGTTGAAGGTACTATTATGCTTTACGGTCATTCTACTCGTGTGTTATTTGATTCTGGTGCTTCTCACTCTTTTATTTCTGAGGATTTCGTTGCATGCATTGAGGAGCTGACATCTGAGATGACCTGTGAACTGTTTGTTGAATTGCCTTCTGGAGATTTTATGATCACGCCTCTGTGTTTAGAAGAATCTCCTATTATGATTAATAGTCATCAGTTGTCGGCGAGATTATATGCGTTACAGCTGGCAGATTATGACATCATTCTGGGTATGGATTGGTTGGAGCAATATGAAGCTGTGGTTGACTGCAGATCGAAGAAAGTCTATTTTCAGCCACGGGGAAAACCAGTATTTTATTTTGAAGGTATTCGATCCCGTTCTTCTCGCTTGATTATTTCTACTATTCGAGCCTGTAGATTGCTTAGTGCAGGTTGTCAGGGATTCCTGGCTTCTGTGGTAGCTGTTGAGAAATCACGACAGGATGTCAGTGATATTCCTGTTGTCTGTGAGTTCCCTGATATGTTTCCTGACGAGTTGCCAGGTTTTCCTCCAGAGTGAGAAATAGAAATGGTGATTTAACTGATTCCAGGTACAGCTACTTTGGCAAAGGCACCGTACCGAATGGCTCCGGCTGAACTCAAAGAACTGCAAGCACAGTTGCTTGAATTGCTAGAAAAAGGCTATATTCACCCCAGTTTTTCTCCGTGGAGTGCTCCAGTGTTATTTGTGAAAAAGAAAGATGGAAGCCTGAGGCTTTGTATTGATTACAGACAACTGAATCAGGTGACTATCAAGAATAAATATCCGCTTCCCAGGATTGATGATTTATTTGACCAGTTATAGTCTGCTACTGTCTTTTCACGGATTGACCTACGGTCTGGCTATTTTCAATTGCGGATCCGGGAGTCCGATGTGGAGAAAACAGCTTTCAGCACTCGTTATGGTCACTATGAATTTCTGGTAATGCCGTTTGGCTTAACGAATGCTCCAGCAGCCTTCATGGACCTAATGCAGCATGTTTTCCGCCCATATCTGGATTAGTTTGTGGTAATCTTTGTCGATGATATTCTGATTTACTCTGCTTCTGAAGAAGATCATGTGCAGCACTTGAGGATCATTCTGCAGACTCTGAGAGATCACGAGCTCTATGCAAAGTTTAGTAAATGTGAATTTTGGCTTCGGGAAATTCATTTTCTTGGCCACGTGATTTCTGGTGACGGAGTGGCAGTAGACCCTGCAAAGATTGAAGCTGTTCTAAATTGGCAGAGACCAAGAACTGTGACGGAAATCAGAAGCTTCTTAGGTTTGGCTGGGTATTACCGAAGATTCATCCAAGATTTTGCAAAGATTGCAGCACCAATGACTAGACTGACTCGTAAAGATGTACCCTTAGTCTGGTCAGATCAGTGTGAGGATAGCTTTGTCGAATTAAAAAGGCTGTTGACTTCTTCTCCAGTGTTGACTATGCCGTCTGGCTCGGGTGGATTCGTAGTTTGTATAGATGCTTCTCGAGTCGGTTTAGGTGCAGTGCTGATGCAACATGGAAAAGTTATCGCATATGCATCTCGGCAATTAAAACAGCATGAAGGAAACTATGCCACGCATGATCTGGAGCTAGCTGCAGTTATTTTTACTTTAAAGATATGGAGACATTATCTATATGGTGAGAAGTTTCAAATCCTTACTGATCATCAGAGTTTACAATATATATTCTCCCAGAAAGATTTGAATCTCAGGCAGCGTCGTTGGATGAAATACATGAAAGATTATGACTTTACACTCTCCTATTAGCCTGGTAAAATGAATGTTGTGGCTGATGCTCTGAGCAGGAAATTACAAGTTAGTCATCTGATGCTTCATGAATGGAAATTGTGAGAACAGCTTCCGAGTGAGGCATTCAGTGTGGATATCCCTGCCGATCCGATAATAGCAGTTTGTGCTAGTCTGTCTATGACTTCAGCTCTATATCAGCTGATTAAGGAAGCTCAGCAGGCAGATTCGGAATTGTCCTGAGTGTTAATGATGCAAGATATTGACTTTGATGATGAGCTGGTTGTCAGTTTTCGAGGCAGATTGTATGTTCCTGCAGATGATGCTTTGAGGCGGTCAATTCTGAGTGAAGCACATGGTTCCCGCTTTGCGATTCACCCAGGTGTCACCAAGATGTATCAGAATTTGAAGAAGCAGTTCCGGTGGCTAGGTATGAAAAAGGATGTTGCAGCTTTTGCGTTGCTTGACTTGTCAATAGATAAAGGCAAAACACCAGAAACCAGGTGGATTGCTGCAACCATTAGAAATTCCTATGTGGAAGGGGGATCATGTCACTACAGATTTCATTGTGGGGTTACCTCGCACTTCTCAAGGTTTTGATGGGATCTGGCTGCTGGTTGATAGATTGACGAAGACAGCTAGATTATTGCCAATAAAAGTTTCCTGGAGTGTGCAGAAGTTGGCCGAGCTTTATGTTCAAAAGATTGTGCCACTGCATGGAATTCCTATTTCACTTGTATCAGATCGTGATCCACGGTTCACCTCCAGCTTCTGGCGCAGTTTTCAGAAAGCACTGGGCACGGAGTTAGCTTTCAGTTCAGCGTATCATCCTCAGTCTGATGGACAGTCAAAGAGAACTATCCAGACATTAGAAGATATGCTGAGATCTTGTTGCCTAGATTGGCAAGGTTCGTGGAGTCAACATTTGCCACTTATTGAATTTGCATATAATAACAATTTTCACTCCAGTATTGGTATGGCTCCATATGAAGCGCTGTACGGTCGTCCTTGTCGGACCCCTCTGAATTGGTTTGAGACAGGTGATCATCTTTTGACAGGGCCTGATATGGTACAACAATGTTCTGAAGTGGTTCATCTGATTAGGCAATGGTTGTTGACAGCTCAGAGTCAGCAGAAAAGCTATGCAGATCAGCGAAGACATCCACTACAATTTGAGCCAGGGGACATGGTTTTTGTCAAGGTATCTCCCATGAAAGGTGTTTCTAGATTCGGGAAGCGTGGAAAACTTAGTCCGCGTTATGTTGGTCCATTTCCTATTTTAGAATCTGTGGGCCAGGTAGCTTATCGTCTTCAGTTACCAGTGGCTATGCAAGCAATTCATGATGTGTTCCACGTCTCTCAGTTGAGGAAATATGTGCCGGATCCATCCCACATTCTGGATGATTCAGTTTGGCCAGAAGTGACTGCTGATTTGTCAACTCCAGAGTTTCCTATCAGGGTTGAAGACCGTCGTGAGCAGCGGTTAAGAAACAAGGTAATTCCTCTGGTAAAGGTTGTCTGGCAGCGTCACTCAGGCAATGAAGTGACTTGGGAACGTGAGGATGAGATGCGGCAGCTTTTTCCTTTCTTATTCCAGTAAGGTATAAATTCCTTTTCTCAGATTCCTCCTTATCCTCAGTTTTTAAATTTCGGGGTCAAAATTTTTATTAGGAGGGAGGGATTGTATGGCCCGTGCCTTAACGGATCTTTAGGGGTTCGGATCTAGAATCCATTTGGTAATTTTCGACTATTTTTCTGGATTTTTAGGAATTTTTCTAGCATTTTTTGGGAATTAATCGGAATTGTTTAGATTTAATTCCGGAATAAATATATATACGTAATTTCAAAAAGAGCATAAATGCAATTTTGCTTAATTGAGGGTTAAAATGCAATTTGAGTTAAATTTTCAAAAAAAAATATTTTATAAAATATCTCTCGATCTCTCTCTCCCCTCACTTTTCTCTCTCTCTCTCGTTCGCTCTCTCTCTCTCCTCACGCGATCTCTCTCCCTCTTTGAGCTCCGGGTCCGTCCGGGCCACTGCATGTGTCGAGGGAGGTACCGTTGGGGAGCTGGCGACGAGTGGAGCGACGTGACGTAAGTTTCGTCTCGAATCGCGGAGCGAGGTGACCGGATCGAGCGGTTGAACGTGCGGTGGTTCGCGGCTCGTACGCGCGCCGGACGTCGTTTTTGTCACGATCGAGGTAGGGGGATGGATTCCCTGCATCGCTAGGATCATTTTCATGCCTCCTACATCATGATCCTAGTTAGTTTGCCTAGGTTTCCTTGCATTTCCCCATGTTAGCCTATTTTCATTTAATTTCTTGAAATCAATTGAAATAGGCTTCTTTTTACATTCTGATGGCATGTATGGTTGTGGAATGGCCGGATTGTATGGCAGGTTTAGTTTTTTTGATTTTCCAGCTTGTTGTAGCCCTCCGGGCGGATTTTCGACCCGGTGAGGGTGTGTCCCGCCATGACGCCGTTTATGCGGTCGTCCGTGGACCGTTCATCATATTAGCGGTCGTGACCTGACCGTTTCAACCCATTAGTGTGGCCTTCACAAGACCGTTTAATCCATGGTGCGGCTACACTCTAGCCGTTTATCCTTGGTACCATAGGGAGGTACACTAGAACAGCCCAAGTGAAACCGCCCATCCTTGTGGTGTGGCTGGTGACCAACCGTCCATTTTCGTTATGCGGTCTATCGTAAGACCATTTACGTTGTTGACCTTCAATGGCGGTTCATTGATGCGGCTTTGACCCATCCGTCCATCATAGTAACGCGGCCCATTGAGGACCGTTTAACCCTCTTGTGGTCAGTTTCAAACCGCATAACCTCCTGATTCTAGTAGCTGATATAGTAGTGCGGCCCAGGCCCAGCCGTCCAATATGATTGTGCGGTCACGGTGGAACCGCTCATGTCCAGTAGAGGGGCCAGTCTAAATCCATTTAACCCTGGTGCGGCCCGGTTTTAACCGTTCATCTTTGGCAGTGGTTATTTTTCAGCTTATTATGCGATTTTTCATAAATATCACCGTGGTTAAACTATTTTCGAAATGATGGCATATTTTAGATCCCAATAGAGTAGCTTTTCTTTCCTTGCGATGCAGCCACTGTTGTAGCCCTAAGGCCTTTGAGTTGCCGACCCGCCTGGGGATGGCGTAGGGGTGTTCCCATTACACGGTTCGTAAGCTAGTTCCGTGGGCTCCCGGCCAGCGGTAGCATCTTGCCGAGGGAGAAAACTAGCTAGAGGGCCTGGCTCAGGCAAGAGTCAGTGTGTGCACACGTGGTCAGAGGCGTTGGACTGACACTGACGAGTGTCACTCTGACTGGTCACTTGGTTTGGTACTGTTTATGCACTCAGCTTGTCGTGTTATAGACTGCGAGTGCTTGAGACGCAGTGTAAGCCGTTAGTGGACGCATCTGGTTTCTACTCCCAGTGGTTGTCCTGTTCCCTATTGCTTGGTTAGTTGAAGCATATTCTATTGGTAGATTTACTTTCGGTTGTTTAAATTTACAGATATTGGCATGTTTTAGTCGTGTGGTTAGATTTTATGGCGTTATGATGATTATTTTATTCATGCCATTGCCTGTTTATTTTAATTAAATGCATGCTCTAATTGCTTTAATTTCGCATGATTGCATGTTTAGCACGAGGTAGGGATCCGTGTGACCCCTACTGAGTCTGGCTGTGACTCACCCTTTTCCTTTCAGGTGAGCCGCGCCCGCCGTCTCTCGGTGTTTCCCGAGTGCTTGGAGACCGCCCTTAGCTGCCAACAGTAGACGGGTCACCTTTTGGCCTTCTTTTGTACTTTTTTCGGGGTATGCCCCAAGTAGTTGTACCTTTTGGATTAGAACTCTTGTGCCTCTGGACTAGTATTTATATTTTAGCACTCTGGTTATTTTAAAAATTGCTTCTGCACTTCTGTTAAATTTTATTGCTTAATTCAAACTTACGCACTTGTGATTGCAATTCGTCATACATCCCCTCGGCAAACTCCACTAACCCTTCAGGGGCCTCATCAGCCTCTTGGGTGGCCTCCCCAGTTCTTTGTATCGGTGTATCGATGTTATCGGTATATTGGTATCCGGAGCTCTGGGTCGTCACACCAGCAATCTCCTGTTCTCCTCCTAGGACTCTGTTCTCCGGTTATAGATGATGATGCATCAGAGATGAGGCGGGAAATTACCTCGGAGGTCCCCTTCTCGACTATTGCTTCGTCAATGAGTCGACTACACTATCTGCTAGGCATGATTGTTGCATTCAGAGGTGCTTGTTGTTTGTGGAATGTGCCCGATGAATGCTTGCTCATATGAGATGTGAGAAGTGAGTGCAGTCATGCATGCACTCTGCTAGGGTTTAAGGTGTCATCCTCCATCCTACATGGAAGTCTTGGAGGGGGGCTCAGGGTCCCCACCCCCTTAGCTAGCCTCAACTTCGGAGATGCATGCTCTTCTAGTAAGCGCCCCTCTTTGCTCCTTTGCACAAATAGTGGCGGCCTCTTCCCCTGTTCGCCAGGTGTCTATACTTGTTACAGGGCCACAATTCACAGACAGAGGAGACCCTGCAACATTGTTCTCGTAGGAAGAGATAGAGTTCTCCATGGTGCCATTATAAAGATGCATCATTGCTAAGTGCTTCTATGGCCACCCTTCTATTCCTGAACTTAAGCTGATCATCTCTTCATAGCTAAAACTTTCTAAATATTTTGTCATCAGCAGGCTCCACCCTAGGCATCTTCTGTTTCAATTTGATGATGAGCCAGATTTTTTTATTTAAAAAATTTATATGTCAAAGGTTTCATATTTAGATTTTTTAGATGGTCCGTACATTTTGATTATGATTCAGATCCTACTGTTATTCTAGTATGGATTGGTTTTCCTATTCTTTCGTTCGGTGAATTTTTTTCAAGATGCATTTCTTCATTTTATAGCTTGCAATGTTGGCACGGCGCTTCACATTCGTGATGCAACTACTGCTTGGACGGATATATCTGAAGGTTATTGATGATGGTAAATCTAGCCTGGCCCATGACCGGCCTGTTATAATGAGCCCAATCCAACTCCGAATCTACAGCGCGCCCAAGGGGTGCCTAGCGGCCGCAGCCCATTGAGGTGTGGCCCACCACGGCTTAGCATCGGATTTGACAGCATAGAAAGGCTATAGCCCAGGCGCAATGACCGCCGGAGAACCCTCCGATGACCGACCGTTACCCCCTACGATGTCGGCCTTGACCACATAACGGGTGAGTATGCCCCACGAGCACCGTAAGACTCGCCCAGGGACCAGTCGACGCCGGGGTAATCGCCCTCCAACGGGAAACTCCCGCCACAATCGCGGGAAGTGTTACTCCACAACTTACGCCCTTCCATGTTAAGGGATAGGTCTCTTGCTCCAGGACAACCCCCTATAAAAGGTACATCGACAGAGAAGAGAGGACACGATGGAATCTTCCACCAAGAGCTTCTTACTGAGAATAGAGCGGCTAGTCCAACTACATCGACCGAGAGGCTTCACCATTCTACGTCTAGAGAGAGAGTCCCATCCTCCACGACCTTACCACCCAGCGAGCACTCTCCGGGTGCCCACATGGAGCGGCGAGCACTCGTGGCGAGGACCTACACGTCTCTCAGATCATCTACTATGGCCTCCACATCCTCCTCTTTTATACTCTTCTCTATGTATTTATTAAAATCATTGCTGACTTAAGCATCGGAGGGTAGTCCCATGGGGTAACGCCTAGGGCTCCTTCTGACGCCCCACTCTTTCTGGTGTTTGCAGGCTTCCACGGGTGCCAGACGATCTTCCCCAAACCAATTAATAGACAAGGTGGTACGTGGCGTAGAAACTAGATTTCTACCTCCACACTTCTTGGCACCGTCTGTGGGAACGCCGAACAAAAGGCCATGGCACCCCGTGGGAGTCTCGGCAACGCCAGCAACCGAGGTCGGAGATCTTATCAGGGACCCAACTCCCGCCGTGGATCGCAGGAGGCATCCTCTGCCCACCCATGACAAGAAGTCACGCCAGGCGACCTTGAGGAAATCCGCCAGCAGATCCAAGCTCTAACCGGATTATGTCAGGAACTCCTAAGCTGGCCTGTGGACCCCCAGCACGTCCCGCCCGAACGGCATCAGAGTGAGAGGGTCCAGACCGGGGAGAATTCTCGCCAAGTGCGGGAGGCCTCCCATGCCTTCGTCGCACAGACTTGATGATCGCGCAGCTCGCTCGCACCAAAGGTGCGTAGCCCATTACACTCCAACTCGAATATGGATCGCCAACTCCAGCGCATCGGTGAGATAGAGGACACAGTCCGTTACTTGGATGACGTCTTCCTGGCCACCAAGAATCGCGGTCTTATCGACGATGACCAGGACTTTCATGCTCCCTTCTCCAAGAAGATCATGGAAGCCCCCATCCAGCCAAAGATCCAGTTGCCGTCTTTCACCTCCTATGATGGCCCCACCGACCCAGCCGACCACATGCACAATTTTGAGTCCCACCTGGTCTTTCACCGGGCCTCGGATACTGTAAAATGCCTGGCGTTCATTACGACTCTTCAGGTGAACGCCCAGGCCTGGTTTGAGTCCCTACTGGCCAAGACCGTCTCCTCCTTATACCAGCTCAAGAAGCTGTTTAAAGAGAACTTCATTGGCTGCCGAAAGGTGGCCAAGTCGACGGTGACCCTGCTCACTCTCAGGCAGGGAAAAAAAGAGACATTGTGGGACTTCGTGTCACACTTCTATGCGGAGGCGCTCCGGATCACACATCTCAACGTCAGCATCGCCACTATCGCACTTACCCAAGGGACGCGGGATCACATCCTCTGACGTGCTCTCAGAGTTGAAGCCCCGATGACCCTCACCGACCTCCTCGCCCTGGCGCAGAAGCATGTTTTTTGCGGGGAAAATACTGCGGCCCTAGGCCACGTGGCCGGAACCGATCGTTCCGATCGGAAGAGGTCCGCCGACTCGCCGCAAGAAGGGCAGAATAAGCGGGAGAGACGTGACCGAGACCATCGTGACCGCCCTGAAAAGGAATGGGGCAATTACCGCAACTACACGCCTCTGACATCTCCTCCTGACCAGATCCTGATAGAGATCTACGTAGAGCTGTTTCTCAAATGGCCTCCCCGGATGAAGTCGGATCCAAACTCAAGGAGCAAGAAGAAATACTGCCACTACCACCGTGACCACGGCCACGATACCGCCGAGTGCATCAACCTAAAGGATGCAATCAAGGACCTCGTCCGCAGAGGACTCCTCGATAAGTTCCTCGCCAAGGTCACGGAGAAGCGACAACGAACACCTCCGCCCCTCGACAACCGACCTAACGGGTTCGATATTATGATGATCTCTAGGAGGCCGGCCACGGGCGGAGGTAGTGCGAGTAGGCGACGATGGTACGCATCGGTGATCAACACCGTGGAACGAGGAGACGGCACCCGACAGGATACCGCCACCCAGGGACACCTAAAAGCTCCCATTGTCTTCTTGGATAATGACCTAGACGGTGTAACCACTCCCCATTCCGATGCGTTGGTGGTCTCAGCCACCATCAACCAGTGTATCGTGCACCACATCTTAGTAGATAATGGAAGCGATCCTGATGTTATTGTGTACGACTGTCCTGTGCTTATGGGTGTGGATTTAACTCGACTCACACCGATGCACACACCGTTGTATGGGTTCTCTGGCACTACAGTCCGCCCAGAAGGATGCATATCACTCCCGATCACATTCGGGACCTCGCTAAAAGATGTAACCTTCATCGTAGACTTCACGGTCATCCGCGCGATGACCAGGTACAACGCCATCATCGGTCGAGGGATCCTCCGCACTCTTCACGGCGTCCCCTCCTCTTATCACTAGAAGCTCAAGTTTCCTACTCCTCGAGGAGTGGGAGAGGTCCGAGGAGATCAGAGGGAGTCCAGTAGGTGCTACCTCATCTCAACACATGATCGACAGCCCGAGGACACACCACCCGAGAAGAAGGCAAGAACCGAAGATCCAGGTCCAAGTTCAAGCACTCTAGCAGAAGACTTATACCTCATCCAAGTGGGAGAAGACCTGAGTAGAACGCTAAGGATCGTGGCTACTCTATCTGAGCACGATAAAGAGGCCTACATAAGCATCCTCATAACCAACCAGGATGTGTTCATTTGGTCCGAGGACGAACTCCCCGGAATCCCACCAAAGGTCATTACGCACCAACTTAAGTTGGATCCAACCTGCCGCCCGGTCCAGCAACGCCGAAGGCGCTGTAACCCCGAGCAACAGACCATCATCAGGGAACAAGTAAGCGAGAAGCTGCATTCAGGGCTACTCAGGCCCACCCGGTACCCAGACTAGGTGGCAAATGTGGTCCTGGTCCCCAAGAGCAATGGGAAGTGGCAGATGTGTGTAGACTACACCGACCTCAACAAAGCTACACCTAAAGATAGCTTGCCCATGCCACGAATCTACCAACTGGTCGATGCCACGGCCGAGCACGAGATGCTGAGCTTTTTAGATGCCTGCTCTAGGTATCACCAAATCAGCATGCATGAACCAGACCAAGACAAGACATCGTTTGTCACTAACCACGGCTTGTATTGCTACACCCGCATGCCGTTCGGATTGAAGAACGTTGGAGCAACTTACCAGTGCCTTGTCAACCATATGTTCGACTCGTAGGTCAGCTGCAACATGGAGGTCTACAATGATGACATGCTTATGAAGAGCCTTCATGCTGCCGAGCACTTGGGGGACTTGGCGGAGACCTTCGCGACACTCAAGAGGTACAATATGAAACTCAACCCAAATAAATGCGCATTCGGGGTAAATTCAGGGAAGTTCCTCGGGTTCCCCGTCACCCACCGAGGGATAGAGGCCAACCCTGACCAGATCCGAGCGGTGCTAGAGATGAAGTGACCGGAATGAGTGAGGGAGGTGCAGTGTCTCACCGAAAATGTCACCACCTTGACTCAGTTCCTGTCCCGTGCAGTTGAAAGGTGTCTCCCTTTCTTCCAACTCATCAAGTAAGCCAACAAAGCTCCCAAAAAGAAAGGGCAGATCGATTGGGACTAGGAGTGCGAGCAAGCATTCAAAGAATTAAAATGCTATCTGGTGACCCCTCCCGTACTCTCCAAGCTACAAAAGGGAGAACAGCTGCTCCTATACCTGTCAGTGACGCCAAGCACGATGTGCGCCATGCTCGCCCGAGAGGAAGCCAGCATCATGAAGCCCGTCTATTACGTTAGTCGGGTGCTACAAGGGTCGGAATTCCGGTACTCATGGACTGAAAAGTTTGCCTTAGCCCTAATCACGGCCGCCCGCAAGCTGCGACCGTACTTCTTGACTCACCCAATCGTTGTCCTCACTGACCAACCACTACAGAAAATCCTCTAGAACCCTGATGCATCAGGGAGGTGGATCGTGGATAGAATGGGCTATAGAGTTAGGGGAGTTCGATATCAGGTTCCGCCTGAGGACTGCATTCAAGGCTCAGGCCCTCGCCGACTTCGTAGCTGAGTGCACGATACCCACAGAAGACTTGCCCGAGTAGTCCTCGGGACTGAGATGGGAACTCTACGATGATGGGTGATCCTGCGCGGTCGGTAGCGGAGCAGGGCTGGTCCTGCTATCGCCAGAAGGGATAGAGCTCCAATACGCCCGTGGCTTCAACTTTCCAACCACAAACAATGTGGCCGAATATGAGGCGCTACTCTCAGGGTTGCGAATGTCCAAGCACCTGGAGGTGACTAGTGTGTGGGTGTACAGCGACTCCATGCTCATCGCTAGTCAAGTTCAGGGAGAATTCAAGGCATGTGAAGCATCCATTATCAAGTATCTGGAGAAGGCCAAGGCCGTAGCAAAGGAATACTCCCACTTCGAAGTGGTCCACATCCCTAGGGAAGAAAACGTCTGAGTGGATGCCCTATCTCGCTTGGCATCCACCACCATGATTTCCAGCTCAAGATCAATCTTGGTAGAAGAGCTAGCAGTGCCGAGCATAGAAGAACCAACACCCCAGGTAAACGCGATCGACTATGAGCCTTCCTGGATGGATCCCCTCTTGGATTTTCTCCTGCGACAACAACTCCCAGGCGACCGCGCCGAATCCCGCCGCACGCGAGCATGAGCGGCCCACTTCACAGTGGTTAATGATTGACTATATTGTCGATCCCTCTCCACTCCACTAGTAAAATGCTTGTTCCCCACGGAAGCCAAGCAGGCCATCCAGGAGGTCCACGAAGGACTCTGCGGAAGCCACGTGGGGGGGCGAGCACTCACACAGACGCTGATCCGGCAAGGGTACTAGTGGCCTACTCTACAGCAAGACTGCCTCGAGTACGTCTGAAGGTGCCCTCAATGCCAGAAATTCTCTCATCTGCACCACCAGCTGGTTACCCAACTGCATACCCTGATGGAGCCTCGCCCATTTGCTCAAGGGGGGTAGACATATTGGGCCCCTTCCTCGAAGCCCAAGGGAGGAAGAAATTCCTCATAGTCGCCATCGACTATTTCACCAAATGGGTCGAGACAGAACCATTAGGGAAAATTACAAGCGAAACAACCTGGACGTTTGTGCTACAAAGCATCATCTGCCGGTTTGAGATCCCGAGAGTTTTCACGACCGACAATGGTAGGCAATTCGCAAGCACTGCCTTCCAGGAGAAGTGCTCGGAACTAGAGATTTGGAACCACTATACTTCAATAGGGCACCCTCAGGCTAATGGGCTGGTGGAAAATGCCAACAGGACACTCCTTCACGGCATCAAAACCTGGCTGGATCAAGCGAGCGACTCGTGGATAGACTCAATCCCAAGTATTCTATGGGCCCACCAGACCACCACCAGAGTCGCCATGGGTGAAACACCCTTCCACCTCGCATACAGGGTAGGGGCAGTGCTTCCAGTGGAGATATCCAACCCCTCACTACGAGTGGGACACTTTGACAAGGCCAGAAACAACCAAGCAATATGAGAAAACTTGGATCTACTAGAAGAAAGTAGAGCATGCGCTAAAGTGAAGCTCTTAGCGTATCAGCAAAAGTTGGCCCAATACTACAACGCCCGAGTCAAGGAATGACACTTCTTCCTCAGAGATTTGGTACTACGGCGAGCAAGCGTAGTAGACCCCAGGGGAAATACTGGAAATCTCGCACCAAATTGGGAAGGCCCATACGGGGTAACAGAAGCACTCGGCAAAGGAGCATACAGGCTGGCAATGTTGGGGGGCAAGAGGTACCCAGGACATGGAATTCTGTAAATCTAAAAAAAAAAATTCAGTGAAGCGTCACCAGCCGTATTCAACTAAGGTAACTTACGGGTTCCCTAGAGGTGAGCATTGCTCCCCTTGAAAATGAGGAGGTAACCTACGGGTTCCCTAGAGGCGAGCACCGCTCCCCTTAAAAATAAGAAGGCAACCTACGGGCTCCTTAGAGGTGAGCATTGCTCCCCTTGAAAATAAGGAGGTAACTTACGGGTTCCCTAGAGGCGAGCACCGCTCCCCTTAAAAATAAGAAGGTAACCTATGGGTTCCCTAGAGGCGAGCATTGTTCCCCTTGAAAATGAGGAGGTAACCTACGGGTTCCCTCGAGGCGAGCATTGCTCCCCTTAAAAACAAGCAAGTAACCTACGGGTTCCCTAGAGGCGAGCATTGCTCCCCTTGAAAATGATCAGGTAGCCTACGGGTTCCCTAGAGGCGAGCACCAATCCCCTTGAAAATTGTTAGGTAACCTACGGGTTCCCTAGAGGCGAGCACCACTCCCCTTGAAAATGAAGGTAGTTTATGGGCTTCGGAGAGGCGAGCAACGCTCCCCTTGAAAATGATAAGGCAACCTATGGGTTCCCCAGAGGCGAGCATTGCTCCCCTTGAAAATGAGGAAGTAACCTACAGGTTTCCTAGAGGCGAGCACCGCTCCCCTTAAAAACAAGAAGGTAACCTATGGGTTCCCTAGAGGCGAGCATTGCTCCCCTTGAAAATGAGGAGGTAACCTGCGAGTTCCCTAGAGGCGAGCACCGCTCCACTTAAAAACACGAAGGTAACCTACGGGTTGCCTAGAGGCGAGCATTACTCCCCTTGAAAATGAGGAGGTAACCTACGGGTTCCCTAGAGGCGAGTACCACTCCCCTTAAAAATAAGAAGGTAACCTACGGGTTCCCTTGAGGCGAGCATTGCTCCCCTTGAAAATGAAGAGGTAACCTACGGGTTCCCTAGAGGCGAGGACCACTCCCCTTGAAAATAATAAGGTAACCTATGGGTTCCTTTGAGGCGAGCACCACTCACCTTGAAAATGAAGGTAGCTTACGGGCTTCCAAGAGGCGAGCACCGCTCCCCTTGAAAATGATATGGTAACCTACGGGTTCCCTAGAGGTGAGCACCGCCCCCCTTAAAAATGAAGGTAGCTTACGGGCTTCCTAGAGGAGAGCACCGCTTCCCTTAAAAATGATAAGGTAGCCTACAGGTTCCCTCGAGGCAAGCACCGCTCCCCTTGGAAATAACAGTGGTAGTAGAAAAACCCAAGGGATGACACCATTTCAGCGTGGGTATATTAAGAAGGGTTTTTTGCATATTAGTCCCAACAAACATGACGAATTATATTTTAGTCCCTCAAATCTCACTGATGCGGGACGAGACACGGACACGACAAGCTCGTGACTGCCCCTTAACGAGGGAAGCGTCGGATGTGCGCGGTTGAGAAACCGGCTGTGAGCTAGGGTGGTCGGCTCTCACTTGTGCCCGGATCGGGTCACGGGACGGTAACGCTCTCTCTCGCAGCAGCGGTGATATAAATAGAAAGCGAGCTAATTACCCTATCATGCTCTCTACCAGTGGCATAAGCAAGCATATATGAAAATTAAGCAAAATGCCAAGTAAGGGAGCGAATGCGATACCTCCACGCGCTCGGCGTGGGGACGACGGGCCCGGCCGAAACTCGTACTCCCGGAACAATATTACACAATATTACAGAAATACAAGCCGCTGCCCACTCCACGCAGGGAGGTAAAGGGCTACACAATGGGGTCCGGGAGGACCGAATTCGGGTTGACGGGCGGCTTCTCGCGTTGATTCGGCAACACCCGAACACGTGACTGTGGGGCCCACGTGCTGTCCGGAGGGGCCGTGTGGGACCCGGTGGCACCGCTGTAGTGGTGGATGCCTGGAGGGTTGCTCCTTGGGATGGCGGCACGCTGGTTCGCCGGCTGGAGGCCCGGCGGCTCCGTTCGGCACCGGTCGGAAAACCCGATCAGAAATCTGCCGGTTCTGTATTTCGGCGCGCGCTCCGGCGAGAATGGGCGCTGCGATCAGCCCCGATGTCGGATCGACACGAGACTGGCGCCGTTGGAAAGCTAGCTTGAAGTTCTTCAACCTAGGTTAAAAGATCTGGCCTGAATTTACTCGGATATTGACTTATGGAATTTTTAATCTCCTGTTGTACAGTAACCGAAGACTCAGACCTGCAAAGAACTTGATTGTGGATTGCCTTTGACCGCGAGATAGACGTTCGAATATGGGGTTGGGTTATTCAGTAAAGTTGTGGGAAATTGAGTTGGGAAGACAGAAAAATTAGTTTGGACACGTTTGGATGTGTCTATGATTTTCTGTGATTTGTTTACTGGACGAAGGTCGGATCTGGGATCTGACTGAAAGTACAACATGAATTATTAAAAATAAGTAGAAGGATGATAAAAATTTAAGAAAAAATTTGGTGGTAGGGGACGATGGAAAGAACAGCTAGTTAAATTGGGAGGTCTAACGTAAATCAAAAGGTTGGTCGAAGGTGGAGAACTCAGGGCTACTGTCACTGTAGATAGTGACAGAACAGATCTGAGATAGAGGGTTGAACGAAATGGTAAAAATATGAAACGGTGGATGTTGAACCTCAATTGTTTTGTGGAGAAGGGGCTAGAAGATAGGAACCAACCCTCAAAATTTCAAATCGATCAGAACTCGTGGCTGGCTTCAGAAATTCTCGAACTACACCTCTGTCCAGCAGGACAGAAACTTGATGACGATTCCACGGCGGCTCGAAGGCGGCACGAACGGCGGCGGCGGCGGCACAGACGATCACCGGAGGTTGAGAAGGGATGAAGGGAGATAGATACACTCTAGATCTGGGGTTGGGGATGGAAGAACAGCAAGGGAGGAGAGAGGGGCGCACCAAGCTTCAAACAACTCAACAATTTTCTGATTTTTTCATTAATTTCTAATGACACTATACATAGGCTTATATAGAAAATGGCAAGGGGTGGGCGGTTGGGAATTTCATGAGAAATAAGTTATTTTCTTCCCCCATGTGGTCAAAACTAAAAAAAAATAAATTACATATGAATGGAGCACTCCTTTGACTAGGTAGGTAAGGTAGGTGGCCAACCTTTGAAATTTTAACCCCTTTGTCTCCCATGTGGTCAATTAGCATTCAAACCTTCTAGATGGCCACCTAGGATGGTTGACCAGCCCCACATGGATGAGGTGGACCAATGGGGAAGGGGAGAGGGCCCCCTAACTGGACCTACTACACATTTGCACAAAAACCCACACAATCCTAGGGAATGACACATTGGCTTACAAAGCTTTACAATTGTACATATACTTTCCCAAGGATATAAAAGTAAATAAAAGGACTCAAATATAAAAATAAAAGTTAATGCTCGGCGTCGATTCCCATCAACTCTCCCCAGGTGGGAGGAACTCGACCCCGTCGAGTAGGGGTATGGATGCTCGAGTACTCCGGCGGATCCGTCACCGTGCCGAGTAGCGCGGGTATGCTCCACTCCAAGTGACCGTCACCTGCTCATTCCATATATACTCGATATGCGCAAGCTGCCATGGGCTAGAGGTTGACACTCCGGGTGGGGCACTCTCAAAGGGAAGGAAGCAGCTCGAAGACTCACTAGGAATCACCGCTGAGTCCCTGTAGGTGACTGATCCGGGTATAGATGTAGAACCGATCCCATACTCATCGAATGAGTCCACTCGCCTCTTACTCATAAGAGAACGACAACGAGCTTGCACAAGACACATGCAGACAAACGACACACAAACCATGCAAACAAACCACACAAAACAAACCACACAAGGAAAACACACCGACTCATATATGACCCTAGACACACCTAATGTTAGTCTGACCCGTACATGGGTGACGGCGGACCAGGACACCCGAATATGTGCCATGCATGCATGTTATGCAACTGGGAATGGATGGCATGGGAAACACTTATACGTCGGGTGTGGCTATGCATGGATGGTCTTTTGAATGTGGGCGACTCGGGTGATTTAGAAGGGCCGGGTGTAGGTGGGTCGGGGTTGGTTGATGTAGATGGACCATCCTGAGGGGAAGGGGCATAAAAGTGGGCTTCCTTGAAGAAGGGGAATACGGGTGGTAACTCGGGAAGCCTAATAGTGAAGGGGTCAAAAGGGTCAAAGAAGGTATGACCCCTTGTGATGGGTTCCCACAAGTCACGGTCCCATGTGTAGATGTTTTGAAGATGTGGGTAGTCACCTTCTTGAATTGTAACGGGTGGGACGGGAATCGTAGGTAAGAAGTATGATTCCTCCCTCGGACAAAAGGGTATGAATTCGGGCTCGTCCGGTAAGGGGAGGAGTAAGAGGACCTCTGTGGTGACACAACCCACGGTGCGCTCGGAGGTAATGGACCCTAAGGCCGGATGGGTGAAGCTAAGACTAGCGGGTTGGTCAAAGCCTCGGGCCAGTAGGTGCGTCAACTTCCATTGCGAATCTAATCCCATGACAAGATCATCCAACGTGTCAACATGGTGACTAGATCGAAATGTGGTATGGAAGGAGTTGATCGGCACTAAAGGTAGGATGGGGTCCATGGATGGAAAGGGATGTGGGACCAAGCCATCCTTGAGCCAACTAAAAAGTGGCTCGGCTATGTAAAGTGTTCCCGTAAGAAACACGGGTGGCTCGGGCCTTGGTGGCTCCAAATGGGATAGTTCCGAATCAAGTTCGGAAATAGAGAGTGATGACATTGGAGCTCTCATGGGTGAGGAAGGAATGTCCTTCTCATGGTGAAGGGGTCCTTGGGGTGGTTCCGGGAACAACCAATCTACCCCGATATACCGATCTAGGCTAGTACTAAACCGATCTAGGCTTGTACTAAACCTTTGCACTTTTCCCAGCATGTCTTGGAACATTGCGCCCACTTCATCTGGACTATAGGCTCGGGATGTGGCCATGGTGGCCAAGATGGGGTTGGGTCCCCTAGGAATGGATATGCAAGGCCATTTGGACAAAACACTAGACACGACCCTAAGTAATGCAAAGTTGGAATGTGACTCGACGACAACCTAGACACAACCAAGACTCGGTACGTGGCGGAGATAAGCGATCCGAAGATCACTCGCGCAAGTGTGCGGCCTTCCCGATAGGCGTAGCCTAACGTTCGGACAACACCTTTTGATATACCGAGTAAAGGGATGCGATGCAAAAAGACACTTTTTTTGTTTGTTTTAAAACAATGATGACCCTAAACACGACTTAGACAATGACTAATGACTAGACGTAAATGACACTCTTTTTTTTTCTTTTTGGCACCCTAGACTCAAACTCGCTCTGATTCCAAATTGATGCGGGACGAGACACGGACACGACAAGCTCGTGACTGCCCCTTAACGAGGGAAGCGTCGGATGTGCGCAGTTGAGAAACCAGCTGTGAGCTAGGGTGGTCGGCTCTCACTTGTGCCCGGATCGGGTCACGGGACGGTAACGCTCTCTCTCTTACAGAAATGCAATCCGCTGCCCACTCCACGCAGGGAGGTAAAGGGCTACACAATGGGGTCCGGGAGGACCGAATTCGGGTTGACGGGCGGCTTCTCGCGTTGATTCGGCAACACCCGAACACGTGACTGTGGGGCCCACGTGCTGTCCGGAGGGGCCGTGTGGGACCCGATGGCACCGCTGTAGTGGTGGATGCCCGGAGGGTTGCTCCTTGGGATGGCGGCATGCTTGTTCGCCGGCCGGAGGCCCGGCGGCTCCGTTCGGCACCGGTCGGAAAACCCGATCAGAAATCTGCCGGTTCTGTATTTCGGCGCGCGCTCCGGCGAGAATGGGCGCTGCGATCAGCCCCGATGTCGGATCGACACGAGACCGGCGCCGTTGGAAAGCTAGCTTGAAGTTCTTCAACCTAGGTCTAAAGATCTGGCCTGAATTTACTCGGATATTGACTTATGGAATTTTTAATCTCCTATTGTACAGTAACTGAAGACTCAGACCTGCAAAGAACTTGACTGTGGATTGCCTTTGACCGTGAGATAGACGTTCGAATATGGGGTTGGGTTATTCCGCAAAGTTGTGGGAAATTGAGTTGGGAAGACAGAAAAATTAGTTTGGACACGTTTGGATGTGTCTATGATTTTCTGTGATTTGTTTACTGGACGAAGGTCGGATCTGGGATCTGATTGAAAGTACTGTAGCTCCGGTAGAACATGAATTATTAAAAATAGGTAGAAGGATGATAAAAATTTAATAAAAATGGTGGTGGTAGGGGACGATGGACAGAACACCCAGTTAAATTGGGAGGTCTAACATAAATCAAAAGGGTGGTCTAAGGTGGAGAACTCAGGGCTACTGTCACTATAGACAGTGACAGAATAGATCTGAGATAGAGGGTTGAATGAAATGGTAAAAATATGAAACAGTAGATTTTGAACCTCAATTTTTTTGTGGAGAAGGGGCTATAAGATAGGAACCAAACCTGAAAATTTTAAATCGATCAGAACTCGTGGCTGGCTTCAGGAATTCTTGAACTACACCTCTGTTCAGCAGGACATAAACTTGATGACGATTCCACGGCGGCTCGAAGGCGGCACGAACGGCGGCGACGGCGGCACAGACGATCACCGGAGGTTGAGAAGGGATGAAGAGATAGATACACTCTAGATCTGGGGTTGGGGATGGAAGAACAGTAAGGGAGGAAAGAGGGGCGCACCAAGCTTCAAACAACTCAACAATTTTTTGATTTTTTCATTAATTTCTAATGACACTATACATAGGCTTATATAGAAAATGGCAAGGGGTGGGGGGCTGGGAATTTCGTGAGAAATAAGTCATTTTCTTCCCCCATGTGGTCAAAACTCAAAAAAAATAAATTACATATGAATGGAGCACTCCTTTGACTAGGTAGGTAAGGTAGGTGGCCAACCTTTGAAATTTTAACCCCTTTGTCTCCCATGTGGTCAATTAGCATTCAAACCTTCTAGATGGCCACCTAGGATGGTTGACCAGCCCCACATGGATGAGGTGGACCAATGGGGAAGGGGAGGGGGCCCCCTAACTGGACCTACTACACATTTGCACAAAAACCCACACAATCCTAGGGAATGACACATTGGCTTACAAAGCCTTACAATTGTACATATACTTTCTCAAGGATATAAAAGTAAATAAAATAACCAAATGTAAAAATAAAAGTTAATGCTCGGCGTCGATTCCCATCACTCACTATTGTTTTAATAGTCCTTATAATCTTAATCGTTACACGTTTAAGTCCCTGCCGTTCATTCAGTTAACTAAACTATAGTTACCTTATACCCAGGGAAAGGAAAATACTAACTTACCCCTAGTTATGTGTGAGTGTGTGAGAGAGAGACAGAGAGAGGGAGCAACTGATTCACCTACCCCTCCTTGTCTCCCTCCGGCCTCCCTCCCCCTCCCTGGCCCTCCGGCCTCATCCTCCCCCTCCGGCCTCCCCTGTGACCTCCCCCCTCCTCCTCCCCTCCCCCTCCCCGTCCGGCCTCCCTCCCCCTCCCCTGCGACCTCCCCCCTCCCCGGCCCTTCGGCCTCCTTCTCCCCCTCCGGCCTCCCCTGCGACCTCCCCCCTCCCTAGCCCTCCGGCCTCCCTCCCCCCTCCTCTGCGACCTCCCCCCTCCCCGTCTGGCCTCCCTCCCTACCCCACCCAGCTTGTTCTCTGCCTCATCCACGGCACGACGCTGTTGACCAGCCAGGGCATCTCGATGGAGGAGGTGGCGTAGAGGTAGTGGGTGACGTGGTAGGACCAGTCCGGGAGGCCGACCTGGCGGCGGTCGGAGGGCTGCTTCACCGGGTTGGAGTGGAAGGCATGGTAGGATGTCTGGATGAACTCCCCGTAGCGTACGATCTCCCGGCGGAGGTCCTCATCCAGCGGGTCGAGCAGGCCCGACCAGTCCCTGGCACCGTGGAGCTCCCGCCACCGGCCGCTGATGCCGTTGCTCGGGGATGGCCGGGGCGTGCCGTTGAGCAGCTGCTGGAGCTGGTTCAGGCTTCTGGGGGACATATCCTCCACCTTCCTGGAGGTTCATACCAGCGCTTGGCAGATGGTGAAGGAGAATCAGAGCACTGAGATCTTCTACTCGGAGCTAACGGGGACCAAGTCCGGCGAGGCCGAGCTGTACCGGTACCTCAAGATTGCCTGCGAGTGCCTGGACGATAGGCCCCTCCGGCGACCCACCATGATCCAGGTGATGGCCATGTTCAAGGAGTTGCAGATGGACAGTGACAGTGACAGTGCCTGGACGATAGGCCCCTCCGGCGACCCACCTTCAGGGGAGCATGGCGAGCACATGCTATCTCCAGGGGAGCATCCACTTCTCCAAGGGAGCAATCGCTGCTTCAGGGGAGCATTCTCAGCGTCAGGTGAGCATGGCGAGCACATGCTGTCTCCAGGGGAGCATCCTTCTGTCTCCATGGGAGCATCCTTCTGCCCCAGGGGAGCATCCTTCAGTGCCAGGGGAGCAATCGCTGCTCCAGGGGAGCATATGCTGTCCAGGTTCTAGCAGGGAAGCATATGCTATCTCTGGAGGGCATTCATTGCCTCAGGAGAGCATCATTGGCATCAAGAGAGCATGCATTGCGGGCTCAAGGCAAGTCGACCTGCATGAAGAAGTGTCGACCTGGTTCTGGCAATGCATTAACCTGACTGATGCTAGGGGAGCATCTGCAGCCGCTGAAGGGCATACTCGGTCCCAGGAGAGCATCCGGTGGGACAGGCGAGCACATGCTATCTCCAGGGGAGCATCCACTTCTCCAGGGGAGCAATCACTGCTTCAGGGGAGCATTCTCAGCGTCAGGTGAGCATGGCGAGCACATGCTGTCTCCAGGGGAGCATCCTTCTGTCTCCAGGGGAGCATCCTTCTGCCCCACGGTAGCATCCTTCAGTGCCAGGGGAGCAATCGCTGCTCCAGGGGAGCATATGCTATCTGGGTTCTAGCAAGGAAGCATATGCTGTCTCTGGAGGGCATTCATTGCCTCAGGAGAGCATCACTGGCATCAAGAGAGCATGCATTACGGGCTTAAGGCAAGTCGACCTGCATGAAGAAGTGTCGACCTGGTTCTGGCAATGCATTAACCTGACTGATGCTAGGGGAGCATCTGCAGCCGCTGAAGGGCATACTCGGTCCCTGGTCGTCATCCCCACAAGCGCCGATTATCCCGCATGAGACCCCAAAGCCTGCAGCAATCCCACGGACGGTGTTCGCGACGTTGTCACCGGCGATGGTCCTCACTGGCGAGGCGTCATCGTCAAGGAATGGGAGAATGTGGGTGTTCACCTCGCTCAGTATGTGCTCCATGTCTTCGATGGCGACCTGCTGGGAGCCCCCGCGGTCGCCAGAGATCCAGTCGAGGAGGGACCAGTCGACGCAGGCGACGTGGTCAACCATGGCAGAGGGCTGGAAGCCCAGGATAACAGCGGCCGCGGGGCCATCGTCCTTCCTCGGTGGTAGGTGATGGCGGGGGTGGGCGGCGGTGTGAGGCGGCAGTAGCTCTCCTTCCACCCCCATCTCCCACGAGACCTCTTCCTCTTGGGCGGCCGGGCTTTCCTCGGCAGTGGTGGGCACACCAGGGTCGCCATCATCTACCAACTTGGGGGTCGCACAAGTCACGTGGTCCTCCTTTTGCCCGCCATCCAGGAGGAAGAGCACCGGCGCCTGTAGCCGGCGACGGCAGCAGACCAGAGGCTGACGGAGGAGACACCAAGGGAGCAGCAACAGCCATCCTTGGCCCTCCGACCCCCTTCTCCCCCTCCGGCCGCCCTCCCCCTCCCCCTCCTGCCTCCCTCCCCGCTTCTCCCCCTCCGGCCCTCCGATTCCCTTCCCCCCCTCCGGCCGCCCTCCTCCTCCCCCTCCGGCCTCCCTCCCCCCCTACGACCTTCCCCCTTCTCCCCCTCCGGCCCTCCGATTCCCTTCTCCCCCTCCGACCGCCCTCCCCCCTCATGCCTCCCTCCCCCCCTGCGACCTCCCCCCTCCACGGCCCTCGATTCCCTTCTCCCCCTCCGGTCGCCCTCCCCCCTCCCCCTCCGTCTCACTCTCTTTCTCTCTAACCCTCACACCGCACGCACACGCACACACTCACCCCTCGCCGCTGTCGCCTCCCTCTCCACACCCTTCACTCCTCTCTCCCCCTCACACTGCAAACACACACACGTTGCACCGCCCTCCTGCGGAGTCGACCTCCCCTCCTACGTGTTGGCCCAGACTAGATGGCGGACAAGAAAGGAGGGTTGAATTGTCCCCTTGACCTAGATGGCGGATTTAAAAATTCTCTTTACTGAACACAGTGGAATTAAATATCAACTACTTGATTAGCCTAAACACATATGAGATTTAACATGTTCTCTCAATCTTTCCGATCTCACTCGTAATAACAATGCAAATGTTAGGGAAAATTATGCCTAGTGCGAATAACAGAAGTAACAGTGTGCAGTGGTGTAGTGAGTAAAAATCTATTAAACTAACCTGTGAAGTGAGATAGAAGAAAGGGACAAACACACAGGCAATCACAAAGGACACGGAGATTTTTAGGTGGTTCGGGACCACAAGGGCTCCCTACGTCCACCCCTCACCCAACCGGGTGAGGCTTCACTACACGCTACTTTCGTAGCAACACGGGGACGAACCCCAACCACACACACACGCTACTTCTGTAGCAATATCCACACACACACGACGGGGAACACACCCCGGACAATAAGCACACACCGAGATGCAGCTCCGTACACGATCCACAAGGGACCAACAATCACACACACACAAGCCGCAATGCCGGCGGCACAATAACTCCACAACCGTTCACCGACGGTTCACACACTCACAGACATGATGTTTAGAAACGAAGGATATGATCAATATAACTTTAGAAACCTAAAGAGATTGACTCCATTAAGCACAAAAAGGATGTAGAAAGAAATTCCTATCGAAGAACAAGGGCTATAGAATGTCTTCTCTATGCCACTGGTCGGAGGGTAGCCGGATGATGACGTTGAGAGTGTCCTCTTGATCCCCTTGATGATCCGCTCCTTTTCTTCTTCTTCCACGAGCTCCAAATGTCGAGGGATGTAGATCGAATCTAGCGTTGAAGCTTCCTTGAGCTCTCTTCTTTCTCTCCTACAACAAATAGAACAAGGTTAGCCAAAGGAGATAGTTAAAACCCCAAATTCGTATGTTATATATACAAGAGGGATGAGTTATGCAAAAGACCACAATACCCTTGCAAAACCCTAGCAAAACCACCCCAATATGTTATTTAGTAACTTAAGGGTAAGTGTGTAAATTTTCAGCCCATTCGGAGGTCATTTGGATGGGTTTCGGCAATTTACGAAAAAGCCGCGCGGACCTGCGAACAGGGGGGGGTCGACCCACTTTGGAGGGGGGTCGACCCACCTGCCAGACAGAATGCTATCTGGCAGGTTTTTACAGGGGGGTCGACCCACTTGTGAGGGGGGGTCGACCCACTTTCAGCCAGAAGCCCTTTTTGGGCCATTTCTTGCCCAGGGGTCGACCCATAAGTGGGGGGGGGTCGACCTATTCACCTTGTGACATAAACAAAAGGTATTTGAAGCATTCCTAATGATCTAAAAGTCCACCCAAATGTAACCAACCATGAATTAGATCAAAAGGAAATCCTTACCATGTCTCCATAGATCTCTGGACATAAATAAACCTGCACCTTTAGAAAATCAAATTCAAGTGTTATGCTTTGAGCCATGCAAATGAAGAACCCAACTTGAATGCATTCTCCACACAATACCACCTCTTCAAAACATTTCAACCTTGATGAACCTGCACATTAGTATGTTGAAAGTGCAGCCATATGCACAAATGATTTACACATTTCGAAACCACATTTTTCACAGGTTTACATTTCAAATACAATTTAGTCAAGCTAGCATGAATTGGATGAATTGAGAGCAAACTTAAATCTCCACTTTGTATATGCATGAAACTGAATGTTTAGACTTGGAAACTTGAAGGCACAAGACAATGTATAGGCTTGGCAGAAGGCCAATGTATAGACTTGGATTGAAGAAGGCCAATGTATAGACTTGTATGATAGAAGGCTAATGTATAGACTTGTATGTAAGAAGGCCAATGTACATACTTTGAAAGAAGGCCAACGTACAGACTTGTATGTAAGAAGGCCAATGTATAGACTTGGTGGCCGAAGGCCAATGTACAGACTTGGCTGATGAAGGCCAATGTACATACTTTGAAATATGAAGCCCAATGTATAGACTTGAAGTATGAAGCCCAATGTACAGACTTGGCTGATGAAGGCCAATGTATAGACTTTGAAATATGAAGCCCAATGTATAGACTTGAAGTATGAAGGCCAATGTACAGACTTGGCTGATGAAGGCCAATGTATAGACTTTGAAATATGAAGCCCAATGTATAGACTTGAAGTATGAAGGCCAATGTATAGACTTGAAGTATGAAGGCCAATGTATAAAACAGAATGTATGGACTTTGAGTATGCATGAAACACAATGTCAAGCATTTATATGAATTCATTAAAAGAGTCATGACCCAAATTGTGAACATGATATAACCAAGTTCGATAGCATGGTTAGAGGGTCTTAAGAACATCCAATAACCTTGGATCAAAAAGAATCATAAAAAGCATGTCAAGCAGAAATCCACATCAAGTGTCCCATATAGGACATGCATGAAGGCACCAATACAAACACCAATATCAAGGATGTGTGCATGAAGGATCATTGTGTTTGAACCACCTGCAAAACAAGATATCATAGTGTTAGTTTGTTTTACCATCAGGATGCCATAAAACATAGACAATCAAGATTTCCACTTTGAAGTAAACACAAAACAAGTAAACACAAAACACACAATATATTGGAATCATCAAAACCATTGTCAAAGACAACGAGGGGACGCACAGAACCCAACACTGCGGAGTCAACCTCCCCTCCGGCTGAGAGAAAGAGAGTGAGACGGAGGGGGAGGGGGGAGGGTGGCCGGAGGGGGAGAAGGGAATCGGAGGGCTCCCCTCCGATCCCCTCTCCCTCGACCTCCCTCTGAGAGAGAGAGAGAGAGAGAGAGAGAGAGAGAGTCAACGTTAAACAGGGGTATTTTAGACTTTTTACACACATTTGATGGAATGTTCTACGGAATATTCTTTTCTGTGGACGGCAACAAACTACAGGGATTCATTTGTAAAATGTTAAAAATTATAGGGACTTTTAAGATAATAATAAGATTTGAGGGACTAATCGGTAATTCACTAAGTTTGTAAGGACTAATATGCAAAAAACCCTATTAAGAAAGATATATGCGCACAAACTGAGGAGAACATCGACATTCACTCCGACGAACACGCCACGAAGGAGTCTCCCATTGAAAGGTACACATGGATATAGACCCAAACAAGAAGATTTTATTTCTTTAGTCAAAATACAAACTGCCGTTCTCATACGGCCGACGTGCGAGTATCCAAAAGAATGAGACTACGGAAAGGTGATGATCAATCCAATCCCCAACACCTCTACGATCTCGTACCTCCTCGGTCGGGGCACCTGCCAGCAGCCATGAGGATAACTTTCGCAGGCGACAATCCCTCAGCCCCTCTGTCCTGAGGAAGCGGACTAGCTGGAGAAGTCGCCTGCGAAGAGACCTGCACCAGGAAGGAGGGCTAAATCTATTGGATATTATATTTTGATGATGACAAACACTACGACTCATATGTATAATGTCATATACGTTTGGGACCAAATTTAGATGTTGATTGAATTATTCATGATCTTTGTTGCATACATATTGCATACATCAACTTGTGTTCAATACATGCACATGTACTTTAGGTCAACATACAATCAACCCTGTGCACATAGATCTAGGTCTATGTACTTGTATAAAATATGTCTGTATGTGTGAGATTTCATCAAACACCATGTGTGCATGTCACTTTTATGTGCGTGGCATTTCAGTGAACTGTTGTGCCCCTGGTTTTGATGATGACAACCATGAGATGTGAATGTTGAATTCAACTCTAAATGTTGAATTAAATCTTGATTCAGTAACGCTTCCATTTGGTTCATCTTTGATGAAAGAAAGGAACAGGTCGACGCTGGGAGTTCAAGGCATCCACGCATCAGTTGAAGAGGCAAAATCATAAGTCACTGATATAATCTCAGTGCGTCAACGCCAAACTATTACAGCGTCGACGCATCAGCTTAAGAAGCAGAGGCACTCATACATCTATTTCACTGCGTCAATGCCACAGTAGAGCAGCGTCGACGTAGCAGTTAAAAAGGCAGAGTTATGGTTCACTGTAATAACCCAGTGCGTCAACGCTACAGCAAGATAGCGTCGACACAGCAGTTCACTCTGAATATGAAATTGGCTCTGGGACAGTTCAGTGGGTTGACGTAGTGACCCCATGCGTCAACGCATCCAGCATTACATTCAAAGCCATGTGAGGGATTTCAAGGCTGCGTCAACCTCGTGAACTCAATGGGTTGACGCCATCTGAACTACTTACGAGATTAGTTGGGTGGACCCCAATCGTAAGTGATGTCAATGGCCACATCAGCCAAAAGCGCTTGCGATCTGGTTTTCCCTCGCAATTCCAGAAGGCTCTATGCAGAGCAATCATTGGGCTAACCAGAAAATCTGGTTGGGGCCCACTAGACGTATATATTACATGGATCTGGAAGTGAGCGCAAAAAAACAAAAAACATTGAAGAAGGTTTTTGGAGAGTGTAGTCGAACCAGAGAGAGAGTGAAGCCCTTGAGGAGAATCGTGGAGTTCATCGTCTTCCTGCTGGTACCTTGCTACATACACTGACGATTAGAAGAGATCCAGTGGCAGTGGATCAGTGCGAGTCCATCTACCCTTCAGAACGAGAAGGCCAGTTGATCGTTGAAACATCTTCCTCCAGCATCTGAGTTCGAGCTTGAGATCCAACAGCATCACAGATCTGGAGATCTCCATCCATCTTTGAGTGATTTCGTTTATTGCTTCTGTTTTTCAATTATAACACTGTTACATTGTGTCTCCCTCGTACTGGTTTGAGTAGAGGGAGGGGCTTGATCCAGCAGATTGTGCTTGGATCAAGGGCGATTGGGCATGTTGCTTGCAAGCTGTTCGTCAGCGGTTTAGAGGATCTGTTCCTCTGGTTAAGCCAAGCTATACTGCTCAGCGTTGTTTGAGGAGGTAGTTCCTTGGTGTAGCTAAGCTGTAAAGCTCAGCAGGGATCCTCACTGGTTTAGTGAGGGGTGGACATAGGTCTCCACAGGGAGACCGAACCACCATAAAAATTTGTGTTCCTCTTGTGGTTTGCTTTCTCATTTTATCCACCTATCGTTAGATGTTTGATTAGGCTCGATCTTCATACTGTCTGTTTACTGAACTTCTAATTAGCATTCTACTTTCTAAAGCAAGTGTGATCTTACATTAATTTTTAAAGGGTCAACCTATTCACCCCTCCCCTCTAGTTTGACCTTCCACCTAATCCAACACGTGGTATCAGAGCTCGGCTCTCTTGTCAAGGGTCTCACAACCCAGAGAGATTTAGTGGAATGGAAAACAAGGGGCTCATGCCTGAAGGGTATGCAGTGAATATGCCACCCTTCTTTGATGGCACTAACTATGCTTACTGGAAAAATCGGATGCAGGTATTTCTGAGAGCTCATGACCATGCGATTTGGAGATTCGTGAGCAAGGGACCATATCAGTTAGAAGGAGATGAAGAACTGTGGGTGAAGGAGCAGATTCGAAAGTCCAATGTCAATTGGCAAGCTATGAACATCATGCAATGCTCATTGCATCCTATGGAGTTTTCACGAGTATCCTCATGTGCCAGTGCCAAGGAAATGTGGGACAGACTTCAAGTAATCTATGAAGGTACGTCAGAGGTAAGAGAGACAAAAGCCAATATGTTAATTTCTGAATATGAAGCTTTTAGAATGAAGCTAGAGGAAAATATATCTGAAATGTATGCTAGACTAACCCTATTAGTGAATGGTCTTAAAGGTCTGGGAAAGGCTTACACTGATTACGAACTGGTCAGGAAAATTCTTAGATCCCTAACTCCAGTTTGGCACACCAAGGCCACTGTTGTTGAGGAATCTAGGAACCTTCCTACCACTACCCCTGATGAGCTTATCGGATCTTTGATGGCTTATGAGCTGAACCTCAAAAGGACAGATGAGGATGTGAAAAAGAAAAAGCCTCTTGCATTGAAGGCAGGACCAAGTAGCAAGGAGAGCTCAGATGACAGTCATTCATCTACCTCAGATAATGACTCAGGTGAGATAGCAATGCTCACCAGGAAATTCAGGAAGTTTCTAAGGAAGGAAGGTAAATTTAGAAACAACAGAAGACCAGAGGTAAGAAAGAGTTCAAAATTCAAACCAGAAAACTCTAGAAAATCTGACAAGGTTGTCTGTTACCAATGCAGGAAACAAGGTCATATAAAATCTGAATGTCCAGAGAATGTGAAGAAAGTCCAACCGAAATGGAAGAACAAGAAGCCCAAGGCCATGATAAGTACGTGGAGTGACGAGGAGAAAGATGAAGATGAAGAAGAAAGCACTTCTGAAGAAGAGAGTGATGTTAAGCTGTGTTTCATGGCTAAGGGAGATGATAAGGATGAGGTAACTTCCTCTTTTGAAAACTTTTCTTGCAGTGATTGGGAAGAAGCATTTAATGAATTGCTAGATAAGTATGATCATGTAAAGAAAGAAAATAAATCACTCAAGAAAAAGAAAAATCTGACTAGTCAAGAAAATTCATTGAATAATAAAATCAGGTGCCTAGAAGCTGAAATTACCAGTTTAAGAAAATCTCTTGATGAAAGTAACCAATGTAGAGATCAATTAATAGAGATGAATAGAGAAAATGAATTCTTACTGAAAATTCAGGATGACCTGAAACTCAGAATGCAAAAATTAGAGAGTGATGTAAAGATTGCTGAAGAAAAATATGAAGCCATTTAAGGAGTAAATAAGGAACTCCAAGAAAATTTGAAGAAAATGGAAGATGAGAATTCAAGTAAACAAGCCTCTCTTGAGAAATTAACACAAGGTAAAAACAATCTTGAGGCTGTCATGGGAATAAGAAGTAATTTAGGAAAAGAAGGACTTGGTTATAATCTAACCAAGAAGAAGGATCTAGGATCTAGATTTATAACTTTTGTTTCTGAACAAGGTACATCTGAGCAGAGTCAAATGGCTGAAAAGAAGTTTTGTGAGAAAAATCAAGAAGAAGTAAAACAGACAGATGAAATCAGAAAAGAAAAGGGCAAAGAGAAAATGTATGCTACCTTAAATGCCAATTACCATAAGAATGTGCCTAAGTTTAGAAGTAAACACTCAGGTCAGCCTATAGACCCTAGTTCATCAACCCAGCATCAAGGATATAGAAATTCAAGGAGTCATAGGACTGGTACACGACAGTCGCATCAACGCACTGGGCATCCTGCGTCCACTCAACCCATGTCCCAGGGGTTCTACAGAAATAATGCTAGAACAAACCATTGGGCGCGTCAACGCAGTGTCCACACTGCGTCAACACATACACCCTTTCCGGATGGGTATTTCTTCAGAAACATGAGAATGAGTCGACGCAGCCACTACAGTGCGTCGACGCACCCTATGTACCAGAACCCATATGACCGAAAGGTTAAGTGGATGAGTCAACGCAATCATGTGATAGGGTCTACGCAGCGAACCTTCATCCCTTCAAGAACTCAACATTCTTCTAGAATTTCTCATCCTAGGTTCCCCAATGCTTCTTGGAGTCACAATAACTATTGGAATGAGAACAAGAATAAAACTTCATACTTCTCTAACAACAGAAATGGTTCAAAAAGGGAATTCCAAAGGGTACCTCAACCCAATCAGAAAATTTTCAAATCTATGACCCGCACATCTCAAAAACCCTCAAAACAACAGATTTGGATTCCCAAAAGTATGTTGTCTTACTTGACACAATCATATGGTCTGATGGGACCCAAGTGTATTTAGGTTCTAAAATCTCTTGTTTGATGTGATTTCCAGGAGTGCCTTGCAGCTGTACACAATAGGTGGTACCTTGACAGCGGCTGCTCAAGGCACATGACGGGCGGTAAGGCAAAATTCTGTCTCCTAGTTGAGAAAGAAGGAGGACATGTCACATTTGGGGGGAGCAATAAAGGTAGAATAATTGGAAAAGGTAAAGTTGGCAAAACTCCCCTGAACTCTATTGATGATGTGTTACTTGTTGAAGGATTAGAATACAATCTTCTTAGTATATGCCAACTGTGTGATAGGGGGCACAAAGTTGTGTTTGATTCCCATGCTTGCACCATTATTGAAAAGCAATCTGAAAGTGTTAAATTCTCTGGAAAAAGAATAAATAACATGTACATGGTAGATTTAGATGATCCTGCTCATAACAATCTTTGTCTAGCTGTGAATAAAAGTGAACTGGCTTGGTTATGGCATCGTAGACTAGGACATGCTAGCTATAGTGTCATGCATAAGTTAGCCAAATTCAGCATGGTGAATGGTTTGCCTGATGTATCATTTAAGCAAAATGACAAAATTTGTAATGCGTGCACTCAAGGCAAGCATACTAGGAAGTCATTTAAATCCAGAATTGAAAATCAATCTTCTAGACCTCTTGAACTTGTTTACATGGATCTGTTTGGACCCACTAGAACAGCAAGTTTGAGTGGCAATAAATATGGATTTGTTTTGGTAGATGACTTTTCTAGGTTTACTTGGGTGTTCTTTTTAACTCATAAGAATGATGCATTTGAAGAATTTCAGGCATTCTTCAGGAAAGTTCAGCAGGATGGTAAGTATACTATTTCATCTATCATGTCAGATCATGGAGGAGAATTTGAAAATTCAGAATTCGATGGTTTTTGCAGGGTAATGGGAATATCTCATAAGTTCTCATCTCCAAGAACTCCTGAACAGAATGGAGTGGTGGAAAGAAGAAACAGAACCCTTGTCGAAATGGCTAGAACAATGTTGATCGAAGGACAACTCCCAAGGAAGCTCTGGGCAGAGGCTGTAAACACAGCTTGCTACATTGTAAACAGAGCAATGGTAAGACCTCTGTCCAAAAAGACTCTATATGAGTTGTTGAAAGGTAAGAAGCCTTCTGTTATACATTTCAGAGTTTTTGGATCTGAATGCTTTGTTCAAAATAATCACAAACGGGACTTAGATAAATTTGAACCTAAGAGTGAACCAGCCATATTTCTAGGTTATTCAAATCACTCTAGGGCCTATAGAGTCCTAAATATCAAAACTCAATCTGTTGAATAATCTCCACATATTGTCTTTGATGAAATGAATGTCAGGTCTGAAAATGAACTATCTTGCATGGACAAAGATGATGGTGAATTTCTTGAAGAAAAGGAAGAACAACATACTCAAGAGGAAGAGCCAAGGTCAAATGAGAATCAAGCTGAATCAAGCACTAGAGGTAATGCAGATGACAATGAAGGTAACTCTCTGACCAATGTTAGAATGTTAAGGGACCACCCTCTATCAAGCATTATTGGCAATCTGCATGACCCTACCAGAACTAGATCTCATTTCAGAATAATTGAAGAAATGGATAATTTGGCTCTTATATCTCAAATTGAACCAAAAAATATAACTGAAGCCCTGAAAGATGAATGCTGGATAAATGCAATGCATGAGGAATTAAATAAATTCAAAAGAAATAAAGTGTGGCACCTTGTGCCAAGACCCAATGAACTTTCAATAATTGGAACTAAGTGGGTCTTTAGAAACAAACAAAATGAAAATGGAATTGTGATAAGAAATAAAGTAAGACTGGTTGCACAAGGATTTAACTAAGAATTTGGCATTGATTTTGAAGAATCCTTTGCACCAGTAGCTAGATTAGAAGCTATCAGATTATTACTTGCATATGCATGCTGTCATGGAATAAAACTACATCAAATGGATGTAAAAAGTGCATTTCTTAATGGTTTAATAAAAGAAGAGGTGTATGTTGAAGAACCCCCTGGTTTTGAATCTATAGACTGCCCTGACCATGTTTACAGATTAGACAAATCTCTCTATGGGCTCAAACAGGCACCTCGAGCATGGTATGATAGACTCAGCTCATACCTCACTGAGAAAGGATATTCAAGAGGTAAAGTGGACCAAACCCTATTCACCAAGGTGAGAAATAATGACATTATTCTGATATAATCTAAATGTTTGTTTGTTTGCACGTGAACTGTTGTGCCCCTGGTTTTGATGATGACAACCATGAGATGTGAATGTTGAATTCAACTCTAAATGTTGAATTAAATCTTGATTCAGTAACGCTTCCATTTGGTTCATCTTTGATGCAAGAAAGGAACAGGGTCGACGATGGGAGTTCAAGGCATCCACGCATCAGTTGAAGAGGCAAAATCATAAGTCACTGATATAATCTCAGTGCGTCAACGCCACACTATTGCAGTGTCGACGCATCAGCTTAAGAAGCAGAGGCACTCATAGATCTACTTCACTATGTCAACGCCACAGTAGAGCAGCGTCGACGCAACAGTTAAAAAGGTAGAGTTATGGTCACTGGAATAACCCAGTGCATCAATGCTACAGCATGATAGCGTTGACGCAGCAGTTCACTCTGAATATGAAATTGGCTCTGGGATAGTTCAGTGGGTTGACGCAGTGACCCCATGCGTCAACGCATCCAGCATTACATTCAAAGCCATGTGAGGGATTTCAAGGCTGCGTCAACCTCGTGAACTCAATGGGTTGACGCCATCTGAACTACTTACAAGATTAGTTGGGTGGACCCCAATCGTAAGTGACGTCAAAGGCCACATCAGCCAAAAGCGCTTGCGATCTGGTTTTCCCTCGCGATTCCAGAAGGCTCTATGCAGAGCAATAATTGGGCTAACCAGAAAATCTGGTTGGGGCCCACTAGACGTATATATTACATGGATCTGGAAGTGAGCGCAAAAAATTGAAAAACATTGAAGAAGGTTTTTGGAGAGTGTAGTCGAACCAGAGAGAGAGTGAAGCCCTTGAGGAGAATCGTGGAGTTCATCATCTTCCTGCTGGTACCTTGCTGCATACACTGACGATTAGAAGAGATCTAGTGGCAATGGATCAGTGCGAGTCCATCTACCCTTCAGAACGAGAAGGCTAGCTGATCGTTGAAACATCTTCCTCCAGCATTTGAGTTTGAGCTTGAGATCCAACAGCATCACAGATCTGGAGATGTCCCTCCATCTTTGAGTGATTTCGTTTATTGCTTCTATTTTTCAATTATAACACTGTTACATTGTTTCTCCCTCATACTGGTTTGAGTAGAGGGAGGGGCTTGATCCAGTAGATTGTGCTTGGATCAAGGGTGATTGGGCGTGTTGCCTACAAGCTGTTCGTCAGCGGTTTAGAGGATATGTTCCTCTGGTTAAGCCAAGTTGTACTGCTCAGCGTTGTTTGAGGAGGTAGTTCCTCGGTGTAGCTAAGCTGTAAAGCTCAGTAGGGATCCTCACTGGTTTAGTGAGGGGTGGACGTAGGTCTCCACAGGGAGACCGAACCACCATAAAAATATGTGTTCCTCTTGTGGTTTGCTTTCTCATTTTATCCACCTATCGTTAGATGTTTGATTAGGCTCGATCTTCATACTGTCTATTTACTGAACTTCTAATTAGCATTCTACTTTCTAAAGCAAGTGTGATCTTGCATTAATTTTTAAAGGGTCAACCTATTCACCCCTCCCCTCTAGTTTGACCTTCCACCTAATCCAACATGAACACTTGGTGTGCATTTCATAGTCAACGCACTTCGTAGTCTTTGCACTCCATGGTCTGTGCATGTTTCTGTCACAGGCACATACTGGTCTGTGCAGGTTTTGCTGTGCTCACATAAAGGTTTGTGCATCTTTTACATTCTGCATGCAGGGTATGAGCATGCTTACATCATTAAGCATATAAGGTCTGTGCATACTTCATTGTTTCGCACACAACGTCTGTCACGCCACGAGCCTTTATTACAGCGGAAGACTAGCTCGAGGAACGTGAACAGTCGACATGGTAAGCCTCTTGCGAGCAAGAACGATCAGAGCACAAGACAATCACAAATAAAAATATAATTGCACAATAATTCAAATATCTCTCTTTCATTAATAATATCAAATGATAAAATCTTACTACATCACTTCATTTCACCTTCTCCAATCCATTAGACTCAAGAAAAAGAAAATTACAAAGACTCGATCTAAACAAGATTGACTTCCTAAGTCTTCACTCTCATTTTGATACGACTTTCATTCACTCTCGGACCCACCACTAGTATAACTCAAATCCGAATTCGAATCACTTCAATCTCCTGAAAAAGATTGGAAATAGGTAATGAGCACACTTTCTTAGTTCGCATCAACATGAAGACATTATTGAAGTGATTAGCATTTTAGCTCTAAAGAAAATAAAGTGAAATCATACGAATGTGATAAATCATATCTAAATAACCAAGGTAACAAGACGATCATGTAAGATAGAATGAACAAATATGAATTAGCAAGAATGTATCAAGAACATGATATGGCCTTTCATGAACAAGAATGTATCGAGAATGTACTACCAAACCCCGTAATCATCTCACAAACATCTTTTGCTTATGAGCAAGTATTTGGTGAATTTCTGTGGAATATCATGTAACAAGCAAGAAAGTCATGTACGTATATATGTCGTGCCTGTGGATTTTCACTTATTTATAGAAAAAATACTCCAAGCACAATGCGACGCTAGTAGCATCATACCCCATGGTTTATAGTATGTTTCCGACAATCAGCCGAGGGGACTAGTATAGAGCCCTTGAACATAATCAGTGCTCGATCGCATCTTCAAGTATAAATCAAGCTACTTCCACGTTTTAAGCAATAAAATATGGCCACTAATATAACAAGTTCAATAATTCAATGAATGAACGGTTCAATTCAGAATGAGAGGGATCAAGAATAACTTAAAACAAGGTTATGCTCATGGAAATAATTCGACAGCATAACATTACATTACATTCCTTATCTTCCATAATTTAATATTAAGTATCTTGAACAATACGACAAGTCCTAGACCATCAATAATCCATCTAGGAACTTTGAAATATCAACCCTTATGTCAAACCTCGGGATAAAGTACTCAGGAATTGTGGTGGTCAATTAATGGGCCGCTACATGAACGTGACGGTCTAGTATTGGACGGTTAGAATGGGTTGAATCCAGAAAGAATAAATTGGACTCAGTAATGTGACAGTTGTGTACTAGACCGTTATATGTGCCTGACGGTCGGGTAATAGGCCATTACATGGATAGAATTCAAAACATCGGTAGTCCTTCTCTAGACAATTAGGCTTCAATGGTACAACCAACTCGGCGTCCTAGTGGGAATCCCAGGCTCGCGGAGAATTATGGAGGCCTCAAAACAAGATTTCCTAATCCATTGGAAGGAATATCCAATAGAGAGGTCCTCAAGTTCAAGAATGTGTTCCTATAGTACAAAAAGTGTAACTAGTGTACACATACTGGAGTATACGCCACGTACTTAAAGAAAATGACTCTATAGATGAGAAAGAATATGTAATGATGTGAAACCATGATAAAACTCTGTCAATACAACATTTAAAATCATAGTTTTAATACAAAACTATAGAGTTTGGCAAATGAAATTAACATATGCTTAAAATAACTCAAGGTGCTTTAGATATGCAATTTCTATCATGAATCAATTAATAAAATTAAAAGTCATGAAAACAGGTCAAAACTTAGATATCTAGGCTTTATTTATAAGCTAAGTTGGCTGTTTTCAATTCTATCTCGGGTTGACAGATCACAGTATTCTGACGGTCGAAGATGAGCGCGTCACAGTGCTGTGACGATTTATCGTGAGGCCGTCAGAACGTTGTAACCCTCTAATTCTGGTCCGTCAGATATTACAGAGAAACTTAAGTATTACAGAGCATCTGACGGTTTATCGTAAGGCCGTTATAGTATTCTGGCGGTCTAACTATAATCCGTCAGAGCACTGCTGACAGTAAAGTAAAAGAACTATAGTTTAAAACATCTCATGCACGAAGAATCAAAATAATTAACTACTCTAGTCATGACAATATGAAGTAAAAGGCCATCTAGATGCATAGGTTTCAATGAATTTATAAGAGAATACCTTTTTATGTTTAATTTAGGCCAAAGATATGCATGTATGCATAGACCGAACTAAAACATGAAATTCATGGTCCATAGTGCATGAAATCAAATAAAACTAGAGGGCTTTTACTCCTATCATGATGTTCTTGCCATTCATGAGATAACCTACCCCTTTTCTGGGCTTTCAACTTCCAATTCGAGACTGCAAGACACGCCCTAGTTCTTTCCTTCCTGTGAATTTTCAGCAACTTCACGTTGCTCTAACTCTATAATCCCTTGACCTATAAACGTGAAATTTGGAGGGTAAGAAGATGAAACCAAGGGGAACAAAAGGTTCTAAAGAATCGAACTTTAAATACCTTGTTTTGGTGTTCTAATCTCCTAATCTTCAGTACCCCGTTGTATAGTTTTCTGGGTTGACGTGATGAAACCAACAACTTTGCAAGGTTCTAGCTCCTTGTGTAGTCGTTCTCCTAGCACAAAATTTTGAGAAGATTAGTTCTATGCATAAGGAACAAAAACCTCTAAAGAACCTACATGAAATAATGTCATCTTACCTTAGTTCCACGCGAGCCAATGTAAGGGACACGGTTATCAAAACTATGGTCTATTTATAGGTTCTAGCTAGGGTTTTGAGGATTAGATCGATTCTAGAGTCCTTATTAGACCTTAGATCGACTTTAGAGAGTCCTTAACACGTTTACTATTCTTCCCATCTCGATCCCTAAGAGATAGACTATGAAAAATCTAATCTCTTTGGTCATTCTTCAATTCACGAACTGACAGAGTGTAACGGTCGAACCCTGGAGCGTCAGGTCCCTGTGGCGGTCGTACGATAGACCGCTACAGCCACTGTGCGCAGAATTCAAACTTAATTCAAACTCTTTTATTGTTTTATTCATATAATTATCTAAAAAAGGGTATGTATCCTTATATTCTGAGGATAAATTAAATAATCTTCTAGAATATAGGCCAAACTTCATGGGCTTGGTACTTAAACCTTTTGGGCTTCAATTAAATAGGCTAGATTAATCGTTTACCATAATTGGGCCTTAATAACTTTCTAATAAATTCCAAAAAATCATTAAATAATTCCTGAAATAATATAAATATTCTAGGTCATTACACCCTCCCCCACTTAAAAGAATTTGGTCCCCAAATTTAATATATGGATTAGATGGAGAGTGTACTTACAGTTGAATAATTCTAGAAATCTTTTTCGCATGGCTTCTTCTGTTTCCCATGTCTCTCCAGACTTTGTCCACTGGATTTTAACCACGGGAATAGTCTTGTTCTGAAGTTGACGTACTTCTCGTTCAAGTATTCTGATTGGTGTTTGTTCGTATGTCAAATCCTTCTTAATCTCCAGATTATCGTAAGTGATGACATGGAAAGGATCAGGTACATACTTCTTGAGCATCGAGACGTGAAATACATTATGAACTTCGGATAATTGTAGAGGTAAAGCAATCCGATACGCTACTTCACCAACTCTTTCCAGAATTTCAAAAGGACCAATAAATCTTGAAGTAAGTTTCCCTTAATACCAAATCTTGGAATATCTCAACCTGGAGATACTTTAAGAAATACATGATCTCCTACATGAAACTCCAAGTTGCGCCTCCGATTATCAGCATAAGATTTTTGCCTATCTCGTGCCATTTACAATCTTTCTCGAATGAGCTTAATTTTCTCTGAAGAATCCCTGATAATGTCGGGGCCTAGAAATTACCTTTGCCCTATTTCAGTCCAACATATTGGTGATCTACAGCTTCTTCCATATAAAGCTTCAAAGGGTACCATCTGTATGCTGGCCTGATAACTGTTATTATATGCAAATTCCACCAGAGACAAGTGATCATGCCAACTTCCTCCAAAATTAATAGCACAAGCCTTGAGCATATCTTCTACTACATGATTTGTTCTTTCAGTTTGTCCATCAGTTTGTGGATGAAATGTGTTGCATCCCATAGTTCGTGCTTGGTTTCAATGATATCAAAACGATTGTGTTTGTGTGTGTATGTGTTTCATTGAGCAACATGTTTTATATCTTGATTTGATGAGTTGAAAGATGGAGTCAATGTTTACTCTTGAAAGTCATGTGAACTCTCGGTGTTTAAGGAACTAATGTTATATTTGTTGGTTTGTAGGAACATAACTTCATGGCTCATACTTGGAATCTTAAGGAGTCCATCAATGAAGCTCTTCTTCTTAAAGGGAGTTAACTCTGTTCATATTTGAAAGTTATATGAATGATTTGTATTTAAGGATCTCATGCCTTGAATATTTTGATTTGTAGAATCAAAGTCCATGATTCACGTTTTGGAACTCAAAGGAGTGCATCAATGAAGTTCTTCTTCAAAAAGGGAGTTACCTTTCTCATTGAATTGCATTTCATCTTTATATGATTCATACATTTCATCAAGTAAGGTTTCAAGTCTTGATTGGGGTATTTCCTTGCATTTTCCTCTCAAGGCTTTTGGACTAGAAATATACTTAGCCTATTTACTTGAATCTTGATGAATGTGATTTTATATCAATGTTCCTCTTGGGATAATGCTTCATGAATGTTAGCTCTTAATCAACAAGAATGCCAGTTGAATGAATGTGGTTCCATGATATTATGCATACTTTGCATTTGTCATATTTGTTAACACTTGTGTGATGAAGCATTTTGATGTTGAAGATTTGGTTGATTCAAGAAAGTGATTGAATGGTTGAGCCTTCATGCCTTTGTATTTGAGATTCATATTCATCATATCAAAATATTGTCGAATGGTGAATATATTTTTGATGGTTGAATTGAGAAGTCAATTACATGCTTGAATGTGTTTAACGATGAATTTTTATGTTAACCAGTTCAAAGAGTTGAAGCTTGGTTCATGAGTTTTGATTATCATCTAACTTCTTAGTTTATCATGTTTTTACAGGTTCACGGATGATTTTTAAACCCTCTCATGTCAAGTGGATGATGGTAACATCTAACCATTTCTATGCTAAGTTCTGAGTCGTTTTCATGAACATCTTTCATGACGTTGTATTGCATTGGAAGTGTTTTATGCATCCTTAAAATGAGATGTTTGAGCCTTTACAATGTGCTTAATATTTTCTCATAAATCTTGTTGAAATGTGGTTTAGATGGTCTTAATACTTTGTGGAATTCATGTTAATTAATTCTTGATTTTTGGGAATTTTTCCGGCATTTTATCGGGGCTAAAATCGCATTTTTTGACCCACTGCAAGGGTCGACCCCAAGGGTCGACCGCTGTAAGCTTGGCTCATTTTTTTGGCCCTGGCAGCACCCTGGTTGCCGAGGGTCGACCCCTTCCGGACGGGATTTACGAAAGTGTTTAAAACCCATTGAAAACCCTATCAAACATTACCATACTACCCCCTATTAGTTTATATTACTATTAAGGTGTTTTTAACATGTATTAGGAGGGTTTTATGAGTCTTTTCCCCACCCCTTGAGTTGCTTATATAAGAGTTACGAATTTGGGAGTTGATTAACCCTAATGCTCATTTGTTCATTCGTATAGGTGAAGAAAAGGGGAGAACGTGGTGGAGCTCTTGCAAGGAGGAGATCATCTACTTCCGTGAAGATCTGGAGATCGTGGAAGAAGAAGAAAAGGTGCGAATCAAAGAGAGGATCAAGAGGACGTAAGAATCGTCTTCATCTGGCTTCCCTCCAACTCGTGGTTCAAGGAACATCATCAACCGACCTTGAAATACAAAGGGGTACTACTTCTATGTCTTCTATCAATTCTTTGTGATGTGTTCTATGATCTATATTTTGGGGTTGAGCATGCTTGAATATTTGTGTTTATTTTCTGAACACTAGAGATATTTGTGTGTGTGACCGTTTGTGTATACGGTAATGTTTGATTGCCTTCGTGCGATCGTGTTTGTGTCTTTGTGTTGCGGTTGTTGCAGCGTGTGTGTGTGTGTGTGTGTGTGTTGTGATCCTATCGTCGGATCGTGTGTGTTTGTGATCCGGTCGTCGGATCGTGTGGGAGACTTCGTCTCCATCTGTGTGTGTGTTGGGGCGTGTCCCCGTGTGTGTGCGGGCGTCGTCCCGTGTGTGTTTGGAGCGTCGTCTCCGTTTGGGGATTTATCCCCGAGTGAAGCCTCACCAGATTTGGTGAGGGGTGGACGTAGGGATCCCGCCGTGGTCCCGAACCAGCTTAAAAATCCCCGTGTCTTGTGGTTTGATCTTTATGTTTGTGTGCTTCGCTATCTTATCTGTTTATGCAATCGTGTGAGCTCGGTGAGATTGAGTGAATTAAGTTTAAATCTGTTTAGATTAAATTCCTCAATCTTGTTAATTCCACTGTGCGCTAGATTATGTTTTTATTCGGTCATAGTTTATAGTAGTAGGATCTATTCACCCCCCTCTAGATCCGTGTTCTTGCACTACGGGACCCAACAATTGGTATCAGAGCCAGGTTTTACTGTCCCTAGATCTCACGATCTACAGGGTGATCCTAGTGCATTCTACAATCATGAATTTTTCTGTTGAGCACATGTCGATGAATTGCCTTCCTATTCCTAATGGTTCTGATGTTACTTCATGGATAGGTAAAATGTGTGGACTGATCAATTCAATTAATCCTAATCTTTGGAAGTTGATTTATGATGGTCGTCACATATTGCCTCTAGATGAGACCAAGTGGTCTAGTCAAGATAAATTGAAGAACCATGAAAATGTCATTGTCTTAAATTTATTGAAAAGTGCCATTGATACTCATATGTTTCCATTTGTTTCTTCTTGTAGAACGGCAAAGGAGCTTATGGATCAGTTGATCAAAGCTCAAGAGATGGAAGGACAAAATTGTCTCATGGCTGACAATGATGATCAACTCAATGAAGAAAATTATGATGAGGTACATTCTGAATCCGAAGAACTCTCTATTGAGGAATGGCAAATGGCATATGCTACGCTATATGATAAATGCAAGAAACTCAAATCTGAAAATAAAACCTTGAAAAAGAAGATTAATGAGAATGTGTCTGATAATCTTTCCTGTGAAAATTGTAAAACTTTGGAGTTAAAGATTGAGAACCTAGAATATGAAAAAGAACTTCTAGAATCCAAAGTTGAATTATTTTCAGATGAGATGTCTTGTATGAATGAAGAGCTTGAGATGTTTAGAAAATCTAATACTGCTCTTGAATTTGATAATGATTCCCATGATTTGCTTGATCAAAACAAACACTTGTTGTCTAAGATTTTATTGCTTGAAGAAACATAAAAATATCTTAGAAACAAGTTAGCTTCTTTATCTGATGATGATAAAATATTTGAAAAGTTACTTGATTCTGAAATTGATAGCAAGAGCATCATGAATGAAAATGAAGATCTTAAAAAGAAGAATGGTGCCATGTTAATTCAGAATTCCTTACTTGAGGGAAGATTGAAATGCTTTGATAAGCTTGAACAAGAAAATTCCTTGTTGAAATCTAAGAATGAACAATTGCTTGTTAAGATTCCAAAGTTTGTTGAAACTGAAAAGGTTCTTGAAAAGCTTGCTGAAAAACTCTACTGCACAAATCTAGAAAATAAAAATCTCATGCAAGAAAATAAAAAACTCACTTCAAAGAATTGTTTGCTTGATGACAAAATCCTTGCATGTGAAAAAGAGATCAACAAATTGAAGCTTGATTTGTCTAGATTTGTCAAAGGGAAGGAGAACTTGGACACATTGCTAGGTGTTAAAGTGAACTTTCAAAAAGAGGGTCTTGGTTACATCCCTGTCAACAAAAAATCTTTTGAATCAAAAATAAAAACCTCTTTTGTTCATGTCTCCGACATTCCTAGCACCTCCAAAGTACCTCCTCCCGTTGCTCAAGTGAAAATCTCTGAAAACGGTTTTGATAAAAAGAAAAATCTCAACAAAAAGCCTTCCATGTCAAATAGATCTCAAAAATCAAAGCTGAATGTTGAATGCTTCTATTGTGACATGTTTGGTCATGAAATGAGTGATTGTGATGTCTTGAAAATGGATGAGAAAAATGCATGTAAAGATAAATCTTCCATCAAAAGAAAGAAAAATGTCTCATGCTTTTATTGTCACAAACTTGGCCATGTCATGGATGATTGCTTTGTGAAACAAAATGATGATTATCGTGCCATGAATGTTAAGTTTAACTTTCAAAGAAAATTTAGAAATGAACATGCTTCCCATGCTAAAAGGTTTGCATCCCATAAGAAAAATTTACTCACAAACACTCATGCGAACAATGGAAAGTCATTCCGTAGACCCACATCTCCTTGTTGCTTTCATTGTGGGAAGTACGGGCATGTTATAAAAGAGTGTTGGTTTTTGAAAACAGAAAATTTCCATGCTTCTAGAATGCTTGCTAGGTCTAATTTTGTTAAATCTAGACCTTTTGAAAATAGAAGATGGAATGGATTTGAAACTTCCTTTACTCCAAAAAGGAAGTCTTTTGGTAAAACTGCTTCTCCTCAATGCCTTTATTGTGGAAACCATGGACATGCTATTGAGAATTGCAGGATCATGAAGAATGATGATGTTGTAGCAATGAAAAGGAAGAAAGTATTTGGTGGCAATGCTACCAACCTCCAGGGACCCAAAAAGGCTTGGGTGCCCAAATCTGTTGAATGAATTATTTTGGATGCAAGTGTGCCTTGAGGTAAATTAAGAATGAAAGGGGTTCCAATAAAATAGAACAAGACACACTCATATGGTAAAACTCCAACTTTGCTCCTTCATTGTCAAACTTGGTGGTCTTGATATTTTGGAATGAGATTTTGGTATATTCTCATGTTATGCTCAAAATTCTTCACAAGCCATACATGTCTACAATGGATGAATATTTGGTATATCAAATAGTGGTTAGAGAAGGTTGGACTACGTTCAACTGGATACTTCCACTAAGCGTGATGGTAGTCTTCGGACCTATGTTCTCCGCCTAGTACCAAAATTCAGAAATTGAATTATTTGGCTTATAAGGAACCATGTGTTTTGAATGAAATCAATTTACCTTTGATTTGCATGTGCTTTCAAATTGAATTTGAAAAACCTTCTTGTTTCAAAAGGGAAAAATTTTTGAACTGTAAAATTGCTTGATCATATGCAACAATTGGTATTGAAATGTGGAAACATGTCTTTTGAAGGAAATCAATTTTCCTTGAAATTCTGAAATACCATGTGCGTTCAAATTGATTCTGAAATTCATTCTTGCGTCTAGAAGCCAAAATTTCTAATATGCAGAATTGTTCCTTTGACAGATATTGTTTCTGAACTTGATCTATTGTTCTTGTATTCTGCTATGATGAACATGTCTCATTGGTTGAATGAATCTGAAAATTTTGAGGAATAAGCATGATGTCTTTGCCTACTGAATACTTTTCAATATGAAATGCATGAGCATCTGAGTGAAATTGAGTATCTAGTATATCAAATGGTGTGTAGTGGAAAGGTGGATTATGTCCACCTAGAAGATCTCACTATGTGTGAGTTGGGTTTTAAAACCTTCACCTCCACCTCGTACCAGAACCTATAAAATCTATTTGGTTTGTGGATGACACTCTAAGCTCTTGAAATGTTATTGAAAATCTATTTTTGAACATTTCTGAAAATAATTTGGGTTCACTACTTGATTTTGATCATTTGTGTACCCTTGTTCAAAAAGGGCAAGTCTTGGAAAATGGTTGCTGCTCATCAGTTGAATATATATGTCTCCTTATGCATTCTATCATGATGTTCTAAAATAAAAAATTTGCATCCTGCATTACATTCTCATGCTTTTATAAGTTCATGCATTAGAAACTTCATAAGGTGCATTTAGATCATTCATATGAAAAATTGCATCTTGCACCCATATTGAATTTTGCAATGCATTTAGAACTTTTAAACAAAAATCTGACATTCTGCATTGCATTGGCATCTTTGCATATCATTCATATACTATGCATATAAAATGATAAAAAGATGCATATTGCATATTCATGCATATAGAGCATATGCATATATATCATGATAATCGCATATCTTGACTCGTGAATGCTTGTATGTATGCTTCATGAATCCTTGCATGCTTGTAAGTATTTACCCTATGAAACCATTTCTTGATCTTTCTAAGACCTCACCTCCTTGATAAATAATAATGTAGTGATTTTATTCATATGTGATACATGTCATATATTAATGGGGAGGATTTGATTCCGACCGTGCATACATTTAGGGGGAGTCACAGCTATGTCTTGTCGAATTCATTTTATACATGCAAAAAAAAAAAATTACCCCCACACTCTTGCACATAATGAATTCAATGACTTTCATTGATAAGGATTTAAGAAATTCTTTCCAACACTCTAAAGGGAACTTGAATCTCTACATGGACATTAAAGAGTAATCGTGAGGAAAAAGCTGCCTACCCCACAAAAATTCAATAAGTGGAATGTGGATCCGAGTAACCGGGAATCCCCCCTGAAATAAAGGAGCAAACTCATGTCAAAAGGAGAAACAAAAATCCATTTGTATGACGAATCCAAGTAGCCAGGAATCTCCATTGAGACATATGAGGAAACTCGCGCCGAAAAGTGAAGTCTATTTAAAAAAAAACTTCGGGGTTGTGCGAAGCTACCGAAAGTTGAGAATTTAAAGTGAAAGTGTAGAGAGGAGATTACCTTCTAGTGTTATTTAGAAAATCTAAAAATCCATATGTTTTGAAGCTGATTAGTCATTACCTCACATTTCACATGGACATTTTTGTAATGTATGTATCTTATGAATTTGCCTACATTCATGGTTTATGTAGTACTCCTAGTTGTGTATGCACAAATCTTTTAGTTATGCTTCATGCCTTACATTCTTGAATTTGAATCACATGCTCTTTTGTTAACCCGTGCCTCATATAAGGGGAGTTACTATATGTACTATTTGTGTGCATGACAATTGTGCTTGTGTGCTTGCATGTTCATGCATGCCTCTTGAGTCTAATTCTGAGCATAAACCTTACATTTGAAGGATAGAAGTCATCATATGCATAGCTTCATAACTTGCATGATTAGCATTCACATAGTGCATATTAAGTGCTAATTTGTATATTTGCATATTTGACATTTTCAGCATGCATATAGGTCATTCATGATATCATCTTGATCAAATCCATACTTTTCACCAACTGGCACAGTTCATTTTGAAATACATATTCTGAACACTTCATGTTACATAAATGTCAAAATGAGTTCAACCAACAAATGGTATCATGATCAACAAATGCTATCTTTGAGGCTCTCTCTTTTCGAGAATTGAAATTGCCTATGTTTGTGCCTCTATCTTGATCAACACTTAGTATCATATATTTGAGCCCCTACTTCACATCAATTGGTCTTTAAATTGGAAACTTATCATTTGTCTCACATGTTCATTTTATGTCACATGCTCCCTTGTCTTTTTGTAGATGACAAAAAGGGAGAGAATGATTGGTGTGTGCTCAATGGTGTATGAATGTTGTTGTCTTGGGGAGAATGTGAGAAGTGGTTATGCTCAATGTTTGCACATGTTTGTAAAATCTGTATTATCACACACATCATTTTGTCATCATCAAAAAGGGGGAGATTGTTACATCCCATAGTTCGTGCTTGATTTCAATGATATCAAAACGATTGTGTTTGTGTGTGTATGTGTTTCATTGAGCAACATATTTTATATCTTGATTTGATGAGTTGAAAGATGGAGTCAATGTTTACTCTTGAAGGTCATGTGAACTCTCGGTGTTTAAGGAACTAATGTTATATTTATGTTGGTTTGTAGGAACATAACTTCATGGCTCATACTTGGAATCTTAAGGAGTCCATCAATGAAGCTCTTCTTCTTAAAGGGAGTTAACTCTGTTCATGTTTGAAAGTTATATGAATGATTTATATTTAAGGATCTCATGCCTTGAATATTTTGATTTGCAGGATCAAAGTCCATGATTCACGTTTTGGAACTCAAAGGAGTGCATTAATGAAGTTCTTCTTCAAAAAGGGAGTTACCTTTCTCATTGAATTGCATTTCATCTTTATATGATTCATACATTTCATCAAGTAAGGTTTCAAGTCTTGATTGGGATATTTCCTTGCATTTTCCTCTCAAGGCTTTTGGACTAGAAATATACTTAGCCTATTTACTTGAATCTTGATGAATGTGATTTTATATCAATTTTCCTCTTGGGATAATACTTCATGAATGTTAGCTCTTAATCAACAAGAATGCCATTTGAATGAATGTGGTTCCATGATATTATGCATCCTTTGCATTTGTCATATTTGTTAACACTTGTGTGATGAAGCATTTTGATGTTGAAGATTTGGTTGATTCAAGAAAGTGATTGAATGGTTGAGCCTTCATGCCTTTGTATTTAAGATTCATGTTCATCATATCAAAATATTTTCTTATGGTGAATATATTTTTGATGGTTGAATTGAGAAGTCAATTACATGCTTGAATGTGTTTAACGATGAATTTTTATATTAACCAGTTCAAAGAGTTGAAGCTTGGTTCATGAGTTTTGCTTATAATCTAACTTCTTGGTTTATCATGTTTTTACAAGTTCAAGGATGATTTTTAAACCCTCTCATGTCAAGTGGATGATGGTAACATCTAACCATTTCTATGCTAAGTTCTGGGTCGTTTTCATGAACATCTTTCATGAGGTTGCATTGCATTGGAAGTGTTTTATGCATCCTTAAAATGAGATGTTTGAGCCTTTACAATGTGCTTAATATTTTCTCATAAATCTTGTTGAAATGTGATTTAGATGGTCTTAATACTTTGTGGAATTCATGGTAATTAATTCTTGATTTTTGGGAATTGTTCTGGCATTTTATCGGGGCTAAAATCGCATTTTTTGACCCTCTGCTGAAGGGGTCGACCCCTGGGGTCGACCCCCCCTGGGCTGGTGCCCAGGCACCTGCATGGGTCGACCCCTGGGGTCGACCCACTGCAAGGGTCGACCCCAAGGGTCGACCCCTGTAAACTTGGCTCATTTTTTGGCCCTGGCAACACCCTGGTTGCCGAGGGTCGACCCCAAGGGTCGACCCCTTCCGGACGGGATTTACAAAAGTGTTTAAAACCCATTGAAAACCCTATCAAACATTACCATACTATCTCCTATTAGTTTCTATTGTTATTAAGGTGTTTTTAACATGTATTAGGAGGGTTTTAGTCTTTTCCCCACCCCTTGAGTTACTTATATAAGAGTTACGAATTTGGGAGTTGATTAACCCTAATGCTCATTTGTTCATTCGTATAGGTGAAGAAAAGGGGAGAACGTGGTGGAGCTCTTACAAGGAGGAGATCATCTACTTCCGTGAAGATCTGGAGATCGTGGAAGAAGAAGAAATGGTGCGGATCAAAGAGAGGATCAAGAGGACGTAAGAATCATCTTCATCCGGCTTCCCTCTAACTCGTGGTTCAAGGAACATCATCAACCAGCCTTGAAATACAAAGGGGGACTACTTCTATGTCTTCTATCAGTTCTTTGTGATGTGTTCTATGATCTGTATTTTGGGTTTGAGCATGCTTGAATATTTGTGTTTATTATCTGAACACTAGAGATATTTGTGTGTGTGACCGTTTGTGTATACGGTCGTGTTTGATCGCCTTCGTGCGATCGTGTTTGTGTCTTTGTGCTGCGGTTGTTGCAGCATGTGTGTGTGTGTTGTGATCCGGTCGTCGGATCGTATGTGTGTTTGTGATCCGGTCGTCGGATCGTGTGAGAGACTTCGTCTCCGTCTGTGTGTGTGTTGGGGCGTGTCCCCGTGTGTGTGCGGGCGTCGTCCCGTGTGTGTTTGGAGCGTCGTCTCCATTTGGGGATTTATCCCCGAGTGAAGCCTCACCAGCTTTGGTGAGGGGTGGACGTAGGGAGCCCGTCGTGGTCCCGAACCACCTTAAAAATCCCCGTGTCTTATGATTTGATCTTTGTGTGCTTCGCTATCTTATCTGTTTATGCAATCGTGTGAGCTCGGTGAGATTGAGTGAATTAAGTTTAAATATGTTTAGATTAAATTCCTCAATCTTATCAATCTTGTTAATTCCGTTGTGCGCTAGATTATGTTTTTAATCGGTCATAGTTTATAGTAGTTGGATCTATTCACCCCCCCTCTAGATCCGTGTTCTTACACTACGGGACCCAACAAAATGCTATGCTAAAATCCAATCTAGGCCCTAGTGAGTGTTGTAGACCCTTCCAAAACTGTGATGTGAATCGAGGATCTCTATCAGATATAATAGTGATAGGGACACCATGATGTTTAACAATTTCTTTTATGTATAATACTGCTAGAATATCCACAGACCATCGACTTTTGATTGGTATGAAATGTACATATTTAGTCAATCGGTCTATGATTACCCAGATACTATCGTATCCTCCTCTAGTCTTAGGTAATCCCATGATGAAATCCATTCCTATACTTTCCCACTTCCATGCTGGAATATCTAAGGGGTGTATTTTACCTGCGGGTCTAAAATGCTCTACCTTAACTTCTTGACAAGTGAGACAACGGGACACGAAATCAGCTATTTCCCTCTTCATATTGGGCCACCAGAAATTTCTTTTGAGATCTTGATACATTTTGGTACTACCAGGGTGAATGGTGTACTTGGACTTATGTGCTTCTTCTAGAATCAGTTTCATCGTATCCTCATGATCTGGTATACAAATTCGATATTTGAATAGTAACCTTCCATCATTGGTAATAGAGAAATCCGGCCTCTATTCTACTTTGGCTTTGATTTCCAGTAATACGGGAGCATTGTCTTGTAGCCTGACTAGATCTTCCATTAATGTAGGTTGAGCTCGGATATTGGCTATAAAACAATCTTCTTTTTCCTTCATGTCAATATCTAAGTTCAACTGAGCAAATTAAGGAATAAGATTAGTCATACTAATCATAAGACTTGATAGTTTTCCCATTGGTTTTCTACTGAGTGCATCGGCTACAGCATTAGTCTTGCCAGGATGATATTGAATAGCAAAATCAAAGTCCTTGAGATATTCTAACCATCTCCTCTGCCTCATATTTAGCTCCTTTTGAGAGAATAAGTATTTCAAGCTTTTGTGGTCCGAGTAGACCATGAACTTCTCTCCATAGAGATAATGACGACAATTCTTTAAGGCGAAAATAACAGCAACCAATTCAAAATCATGCACAGGGTAATTCTCTTCGTGATGTTTCAATTATCTTGAAGAATAACAGATTACTTTTCCATTTTGCATGAGGACGCACCGTAAGTCAATGCCAGACGCATCCGTATATACTTTAAATCCACCACCCTCCACCGGTAGTGATAGAATAGGAGCTGTAGTAAGATGGTTCTTAAGAGTTTGAAAACTCTCTTCACATTCCTCTGACCAGACAAAAGGATTTTCTTTTCTTGTTAGTCTAGTTAAAGGAACTACAATTTTTGAAAAGTCCTTAACGAACCTCCTATAATAACTAGCTAGACCCAGAAAGCTCATTACTTCTGATACAATCATTGGCCAGATCCAGTTTCTGACAGCTTCTACTTAAGAAGGATCCACAACGATATCTTCTTTTGAAATAATGTGGCCTAGGAATGAAACATCCTTGAGCCAGAACTCACACTTGTTAAGCTTGGCATAAAGTTTATGTTCTCTAAGTGTTTGCAAAGCTATCCTCAGATGTCCTTCATGTTCCTCTTTTGTCTTGGAATACACCAGGATGTCATCGATGAAGATGACGATGAACTGGTCCAGATATGGCTGGAAAATATTGTTCATAAGTTGCATAAATGTTGCTGGGGCATTTGTTAACCCGAATGGCATCACCACAAATTCATAGTGGCCATAACGACTTCGAAATGCTGACTTATAAATTTCTTCTTCTTTAATTCTAAGCTGATGATAACCTTATCTGAGGTCAATCTTGGAGAAATACATTGCTCCTGAAAGCTGATCGAAGAGCTCATCAATACGCGGTAACAGATACTTGTTTTTGATTGTATGATGATTCAGTCACCGATAGTCTATGCATAGCCTGAGAGAGCCATCCTTCTTCTTGACGAATAGAACCGGCGCACCCCATGGGGATGTGCTAGGTCTGATCAAACCATTATCTAATAGTTCTTGCAACTGCTTCTTTAGTTCCTTAAGTTCCTTGGGGGACATCCTGTAAGGGGCTATAGAAACAGGTGCTGCTCCTAGAATGAGTTCAATAGTGAAGTTTACTTCCCTCTCGAGTGGTAAACTGGGTAATTCGGGTGGAAACACATCTGGGAACTCATTTATAATAGGAATGTCTGCTAGGATGATTTCCTTGGACTCGATAATAATGACAGAAGCAAGAAAAGCTTCACATCCTTGCTAGATAAGTTTGCAAGTGTGAAGAGAGGATATGATATGGGATGTTTCCTATACTTGATGCCAAGGAAAGAAAATCTTGGAAGACCAGGTTTTCGAAAGATATAATCCTATTTTGGCAGTTAATATCAGCATCATGATCTATAAGCAAATATACTTAACTATCTTATCCATGGCTCTACCCAATTCTCGCATGGGTGAGGAAATTTCTTCCTTAGTTCATAGGTAGGGGTCCTTAAGCCTTGGACTTATCCTATGACGTGAATCTTTTCCCTAAGTCTTGAGACTTAGGCTCTGATACCAACTTAACTGTCACATCCCGGGCCTTTATTACAGCGGAAGACTAGCTTGAGGAACGTGAACAGCCGGCATGGTAAGCCTCTTACGAGCAAGAACAATCAGAGCGCAAGACAATCACACATAAAAATACAATTGCACAATAATTCAAATATCTCTCTTTCATTAATAATATCAAATGATAAAATCTTACTACATCACTTCATTTCACCTTCTCCAATCCATTAGACTCAAGAAAAGGAAAATTACAAAGACTCAATCTAAACAAGATTGACTTCCTAAGTCTTCACTCTCATTTTGATACGACTTTCGTTCACTCTCGGACCCACCACTAGTATAACTCGAATCTGAATTCGAATCGCTTCCATCTCCTGAAAAAGATTGGAAATAGATAATGAGCACACTTGCCCAGTAGGTATCTTCGCATCAACATGAAGGCACTATTGAAGTGATTAGCATTTTAGCTCTAAAGAAAATAAAGTTAAATCATACGAATGCGATAAATCATATGTAAATAACCAAGGTAGATCATGTAAGATAGAATGAACTAGTATGAATTAGCAAGAATGTATCAAGAACATGATATGGCCTTTCATGAACAAGAATGTATTGAGAATAGACTAGCAAACCATATAATCATCACACAAACATCTTTTGCTTATGAGCAAGTATTTGGTGAATTTCTATGGAATATCATGTAACAAGCAAGAAAGTCATGTACGTATATATGTCGTGCCTGTGGATTTTCACTTATTTATAGAGAAAGTACTCCCAGCGCAATGCGACGCCAGTAGCATCATACCCCATGGTTTATAGTATGTTTTCGACAATCAGCCAAGGGGACTAGCATAGAGCCCTTGAACACAATCAGTGCTCGATCGCATCTTCAAGTATAAATCAAGCTACTTCCACGTTTCAAGCAATAAAATATGGCCAGTAATATAACAAGTTCAATAAGTTCATGATAACAATAATTCAATGAATGAACGCTTCAATTAAGAATGCGAGGGATCAAGAATGACTTAAAACAAGGTTATGCTTATGGAAACAATTCGACAGCATAACAGCACATTCCTTATCTTCCATAATTTAAAATTCAGTATCTTGAACAATATGACAAGTCCTAGACCATCAATAATCCATCTAGGAACTTTGAAATATCAACCCTTAGGTCAAACCTCGGGTTAAAGTACTCAGGAATTGTGGCGGTCAATTAATGGGCCGCTACATGAACATGACGGTCTAGTATTGGACCGTTAGAATGGCTTGAATCCAAAAAGAATAAATTAGACTCAGTAATGTGACAGTTGTGTACTGGACCGTTATATGTGCCCGACGGTCGAGTAATAGGCTGTTACATGGACAGAATTCAAAACTTTGGTAGTGCTTCTCTAGACAATTAGGCTTTAATGGTACAACCAACTCGGCATCCTAGTGGGAATCCCAGACTCGCGAAGAATTACGGAGGCCTCGAAACAAAATTTCCTAGTCCATTGGAAGGAATATCCAATAGAGAGGTCCTCAAGTTCAAGAATGTGTTCCTATAGTGCAAAAAGTGTAACTAGTGGACACATACCGGAGTATACGCCACGTACTTAAAGAAAATTGATCTATAGATGAGAAAGAATGTGTAACGATGTGAAACCATGGTAAAACTCCGTCAATACAACATTTAAAATCATGGTTTTAATACAAAACTATAGAGTTTGGCAAATGAAATTAACATATGCTTAAAATAACTCAAGGTGCTTTAGACATGCAATTTCTATCATGAATCAATTAATAAAACTCAAAGTCATGAAAATAGGTCAAAACTTAAATATCTACGCTTTATTTAAAAGCTCAGTTGGATGCTTTCAATTCTTTCTCAGGTTGACAGATCACAGTATTCTGACGGTCGAAGATGAGCGCGTCACAGTGCTGTGACGGTTTATCGTGAGGCCGTCAGAACGTTGTAACGCCCTGATTCTGGTCCGTCAGATATTACAAAGAAACTTAACTATTATAGAGCATGTGACGGTTTATCGTAAGGCCGTTATAGTATTCTGATGGTCTAACTATAATCCGTCAGAGCACTGCTCACAGTAAAGTAAAAGAACTATGGTTTAAAACATCTCATTTACGAAGAATCAAAATAATTAACTACTCTAGTCATGATAAAATGAAGTAAAAGGCCATCTAGATGCATAGGTTTTAGTGAATTTATAAGAGAATACCTTTTTATGTTTAATTTAGGCTAAAGATATGCATGTATGCATAGACCGAACTAAAACATGAAATTCATGGTCCATAGTGCATGAAATCAAACAAAACCAGAGGGCTTTTACTCCTATCATGATGTTCTTGCCATTCATGAGATAACCTACCCCTTTTCTGGGCTTTCAACTTCCAATTCAGGACTGCAAGGCACGCCCTAGTTCGTCCCTTCTTGTGAATTTTCAGCAACTTCACGTTGCTCTAACTCCGTAATCCCTTGACATATAAACGTGAAATTTGGAGGGTAAGAAGATAAAACTAAGGGGAACAAAAAGTTCTAAAGAACCGAACTCTAAATACCTTGTTTTGGTGTTCTAATCTCCTGATCCTCAGCACCCCATTGTACAGCTTCTTCGGTTGACGTGATGAAACCAGCAACTTTGCAAGGTTCTAGCTCCTTGTGAAGTTGATCTCCTAGCACAAAAAATTTAGAAGATTAGTTCTATGTATAAGGAACAAAAAGCTATAAAGAACCTACATGAAATAATGTCATCTTACCTTAGTTCCACGTGAATCAATGTAAGGGTCGCGCAGGTTAAAACTAGGGTCTATTTATAGGTTCTAGCTAGGGTTTTGAGGATTAGATCGATTCTAGAGTCCTTATTAGACCTTAGATCGACTTCAGAGAGTCCTTAACATGTTTACGAGTCCTCCCATCTCGATCCCTAATAGATAGACTATCAAAAATCTAATCTTTTTGGTCATTCTTCAATTCACGGAACTGACAGAGTGTAACGGTCGAACCGTGGTGCGTCAGGTCCCTGTGGCGGTTATACGATAGACCGCTACAACCACTGTGCGTAGAATTCAAACTTAATTCAAACTCTTTTATTATTTTATCCACATAATTATCTAAAAAAGGGTATTTATCCTTATATTTCGAGGATAAATTAAATAACCTTCTAGAATATGGGCCAAACTTCATGGGCTTGGTCCTTAAACATTTTAGGCTTCAATTAAATAGGCTAGATTAATCGTTTACCATAATTGGGCCTTAATAAATCTCTAATAAATTCTAGAAAATCAATAAATAATTCATGAAATAATATAAATATTCTGGGTCATTACAACGTCGGTGCACATTTCTGCTGTTTGCATACTAAGGTCAGTACATATTCCTCATATAGTCGGTGCACATCTCAGTGGTCTGCATATAGAGTCGACGTTAGCAGGAGTACATGCATATAAAGTCTATGCTAGCTCGTCGTGCATTGTCACTAGGTCGATGCACATTTCTGTTCAACACATATAAGGTTTGTGCATGTTGTCTTAAATGCATAAAAGGACTGTGCATACACTATAGCAAGTCGGTGCATTTTTTGCATATTGCCATAAAAGGTCTGTGCACGTTTTAGCCACAATGCTTCATAGTTTGTGAAATAGGTCTGACCACACAACTAGTCTAAGCATATGTAAAGCCAAGGTCTGAGCACATTCCTATTAGCATATTTCAAGTTAGAGCACATGGCATCATGCATACTGAAGTCTGTGCACACACTGTAGCAGGTCAGTGCACATTTTGGTTTAACACATACAAGGTTTGTGCTACCTTGAGTTTGTTTGCATTAGGGTCGATGTTAGTAGAGTATCAAGCATATCAAGGTTTGTGCTACCTTTAGTTTGTCTACATTAAGGTCGATGTTAATTGAGTATAATGCATATCAATGTCTGTGTTACCTTGCACCAGGTCTATGCTAGTTAGCTATGGCTTAGGTTAATGTCTGTGCTAGCTATTGCATTTCTCACTATGGGTGTGTTAGATCAGAGTTAATGATGATTTCATATTCATAATTACATAATCTTCAGCACATTATATCTATTATGATCTGAACTTCAATCTCATATTTCTGTAAAAAAATCAATGCATATTGATCTCACTATGAAGGTTAAGTGACTGATTAAATGCCTCTTAATTCTTCTACATGAACTCAATATAAAATAAAGCCTTAACAATTCCAAGGTTTCCCTGGCTCGTGCACAAACTCAAGTGGAGTGATCAACACGTGATCCAAGGTAGGCTGAAACTAGGCGATCCTCCCACATGTCAAGTAGCGGCACTGTGATGCTAACACATGGATATGTCTGGATCAGATCTGGCATGAAATTTGGGCGAGAATTGTGGCGACCACATGCCCATCCCCTGGAGTTTATAAAAGGAGGGCCGATCGCCCAGTTCAGAGAATGAGAGAGAGAAGAGGAAAGCTGAAGAAGGCAGAAGGAGAAAAGAAGTGTGAGCAACAGAAGAGAAAGAAAAAGAGAAGGAGAGGGAGATATAATTGCAAAGAGTGAGAAAAAGAGATCAGAGTGAGAGCAGATTGAGATAGAGTGACAGAGAGTTAGAGAGCGAATCAGAGGTGCTGATTTGAAGAGTTTGCGATTCAGAAGTCCACAAGATCTGAGGATCTTTCTATTATGTGTTCTATGGATCAAATCCAAGACACAGTGCTCTTTTGGTTTTTATTATCAGCTTTCGATGCTGAACCCATATGTTTTTTGTCTTTCTTTTTCATCCCCTTTTCTAAGCTGTGAATCAGCGGTGGCATAAGTTGTAAGGCCCAACGGTTTGAATTTGTGAATCAGCGGTGGCTAAGCTGTAATGCCCAGCGGAGCAAGCTGTAAGTCAGCGGTTGTAGGCAAGCTATAAGGCCCAGTAGTTTAAGCTGTGTCTCAGTGGAATCCACACTCTGGTTTGAGTATGGGGTGGATGTAAGTCTGGAGGACCGAACCACCTAAAAATCCTCTATGTGTTGTGGTTTGATTGTTTACTCTGATTTCGATAGATGCATGTTTAGGATAGTGGTTTAATTCTATATCTTTTGATGCCTCTTTCAGTTAACTAAGTCCATTAGTGTAATTCCGCAATCGTTAACTGAATAGTCTTTATTCCGCATAGCTTACCAATTAGAGTTCAAATTGGGTAGAATTTTAAAGAGGGATTCATTCACCCCCCCTCTGAATCCGTGTGTGCACCATTGCACCTAGTCCTCACAGACTAACAATTGGTATCAGAGCAAGTCTCTGAAGTCCAGATCTAACGATCTATAGAGGTTCCTGTCATCGTATTTTAGGTGTTTCTGCTGTGGTGATTTGGTGCTTTGGTACTTAGCTCTAAGTGTTTAAAGTTTTAGTTCAGTGCTATATCTGGATATGTCAATTTGTTTTCAATGGCATCTCCTACTGTCTTCAACGGTTCCAATCTTAATTCATGTCTTGGTGGCCTTTGTACATACATGAACTCCATTGATCCAAAATTATGGAGTCTCATATCAAAAGGCCCACATAAATTACCTCAAAATCAGACCAAATGGTCTAAAGATGATAGGATAAAAGACAGAGAGAATGGCAGAGTCTTTAACACTCTGAGAGATTATGTGAACATTCATATGTTTCCCTGTATTGCAGGATGTACATCTGGAAAAGAGAACATGGACAGAGTCATATCTATTCATGAGGGGCAAAAAGAAGAGTGCTTGATGGCCAATCGAAGAGATTATACTTGGAGAGGGGGATTTCTATAGCCCACCCAAAGAGCAGCCCAACTAGACCCAACAGGGTCCAACGAGGCAAGCCCACCCGGGTGACAGCCCACAGGGCCCACTCAGGGAAGAAAAGCCCAATAAACAAACACTCGAGGAACCAACTCTCCCCGGCGGCCTCTAGGCTCGGAGGGCCCGAGTGATGGTCAGGTCATAAGGAAGGTCCGGCCCAAGCCGTTTCCCTGCCCGGGAGAGACAGGCATTAGCCGACCTATCCGACCCCTCTTTCACCGAGCTATGCTCATCGCCCGGACAGGGCTGGCGTTTCAGGAGCTCGGCCAGACCAAATATCATCCGTTCAAGAGTCCCCAACGGATAGGGGAGTCAAGAAACCGCCGGACTTCACGGCGATAACGTTCCCACGATAAGGCCAAGAAAGCCCACGTTGAGGACGTAACTCCCGCCGGAGACCCCTCAGCTTGCAGGACTCCTGAAGGCGGCACACTATTTAAACCAGGGCTACCCTCCGACGGAAGGAGAGAGCCATCCAGGTACTCATATACCCAAACTCCTGAGCAATCCGCTTCACCCTCTGGTGGAGAGGAATCTCGCGCGCTAGCTTTTCTCCTCCCCATTATTGCTTCCACCACAGCTCTACTGACTTAGCCATCGGAGGGTTTTACCCCAGGGAAGCCCCCTGGGCCCTCTGATATGTTTCCCTGTCTTGCAGTTCATCTTCAGGTGATCTACAGCCCGCTCAGGATACAAGCGCGAGATTTCGCCTCTTCATCTGGCATCGTCTGTGGGAAACGCACGAAGAGTCGGGATGGTGAGAAGAAGCTCAGGGAGGAGATCCACCGTCGAGAAGGGTAAGGCTCTGGTGGCGGTGGGAGATGGCCCCTCTAGGGCCTCACAGAACCCTCCCTCCAACGCCAGCATCCCCACCAACGGACCGCCGCCCCCTCCGACGGCGACGGGGGTACCCCCCAACGGTGGCGACGAGGTCTTCCAGGCCCTCAATAAGAAGCTTGACGTCCTCGTGGAGCTCATGAGGGCCCAGGCGGCAAGGGATGCCATGTCCCGCGTCCCGTCCGGGAGCCCCCCTCGAAGTGCGTCCCAGCATACCGCTGGGGGCTGCTTCACCCTCCGCGGTCAGCAGCTCATCCGCAACAACGTGGGAGGACCCTCGCAAGCTCCGCCCCCGGAGCAAGAGGCTTCCTCCACGCCCAGAAAAGGGAAAAAGGGGGCGAGGCCTCCACGCCTGAGCGCCAGCGGTCCTGAGGATCGCCACGACGCTCCCCCCAGTCCCAAGGCACGACCGCAGCCGGAACTATCCCTCCGGCTGAGGGATTTCGAAAGATGTTTTGCAGAGCAAGAGCGCGCCCTCCGCGCCCTGCAGAAAACCTCTTTTTCGGAGGATGAGGAGAAATCCCCTTTCTCCGAATACATCTTGAAGGCAGAGGTGTCTCCCAGAACCTCCATTCCGACCTTCAAGCTCTATGATGGCCAGGGCGACCCAGCCGACCACTACGACAGCTTCGACGCCCTGGTGACTCTGCATGGAACACCGGATCCTATTAAATGCCGAGCCTTTGCGGCCACCCTGGTCCAAGGCGCTCAGGCATGGTTCCGGGCCCTCGCCCCTGGGTCCATCCGGGACTTCAGGCAATTCGGGCGAGTCTTCAAGGAGAGCTTCACCGGAAGCGCCCCCCCAAGGTCAGTAGCGGGGCTCCTGGCCCTCAAACAGGCACAAGGGGAAAGGCTCCGGGCTTATGTCCACCGATTTAAATCGGAAGCCCTCAGAATTCCCCGCCTGGATGTGGCCTCGGCCACGACCGCTCTGACCGGGGGCACCCGGGACGAGAACCTCCGCCGCGAACTTGTCCTCCACCCTCCCTCGACCCTTGCCGAGCTAGTGACTCTGGCACTGCGCCATGCCGAGTGCGAAGAAGTACTCAGTGCCTGCCGAGACACAACCGACTCGGGTCGGGAGGGGGACAAGAAGCGGGCCTCCGAGCCAAACCCTGGCTCAGGCAAGAAGCGCGATCGGTAAGGAGAGCGCAAGAGGAAGTATGAGCGGTACACCCCGTTGACCGCGCCAGTCTACGAGATCTATGAAGACATCAAAGACTCGGGACTCCTCCGCCGGCCCGAACCGATGAGATCGAAGAACCGCAAGCACGACAGGCATTGCCTGTTCCACGGCGACCACGGGCACCACACCGGCGACTGCCACCAGCTCCAGGACGAGATCGAACGTCTCATCCGTCAGGGGCACCTGGCCCGGTTTGCAGCCGGGCGCAAAGAAGACCGGGATGCCGCCGAGGAGATTGACAACACCCCCCGAGGGGTCCACATCAACGTCATCTCCGGAGGAATGGCGTCGGGCTGCGACACCAGCCGAGGAAGGAAGCGTCATGTCGAGCGGGCCAGCCAGGTCTTAGAACCCCCCAGCGGCCCGCCGAGGGAGCCCCAGGTCATAGTCTTCTCCTACCAAGACCTGGAAGGGCTGAAGACCCCGCATGATGATGCCCTCTCGGCCACAATAAACCATTGTAACGTAGACAGAATTATGGTTGACAATGGGAGCGCCCCCGATGTATTATCTTACGACTATTTCCTTAAGATGGGGGAAGACCCATCCAAGCTCCGCCCGATCCGAACACCCCTTTGCGGGTTTAACGGCCTAGCCACCTACCCTGAGGGAGCCCTAAGCCTGTCAGTCACCATCGGCACCCCACCCAAAACCGTTACGACCATGGTGGACTTCATAGTGATTAAGGGTATGATAGCGTACAACGCCATTTTCGGCCGAAAAATTCTCAGCCGGATAAAGGCCGTACCATCTACCTATCACCAGAAAATGAAGTTTCCCACCAAAAATAGGTTGGGGGAAGTCCGAGGTAACCAGGCCAAGGCTAGAAGGTGCTACAACATCTCGGTGGAAGCCTCAAGGCCGGACGGGGGAGATAAGGGCCCCAAGGGAATCGAAGGGAAGACCGTAACCGTCGAGCCCGGTGGCGAATTGCTAACGGTATTCCTAAATGATGACCCGGCCCTCGGAGTAAGGATCGGAGCCGACCTACCACCCATGGAACAGCAGCAATACAAAAAATTCCTTTCTCAGTACGTTCAGGTCTTTGCTTGGTCCGATGATCAACTCCCTGGCATACCAGAGAAGACCGTGATGCACAAGCTCAGCCTCGACCCCACTGTCAGGCCCGTACAGCAACGGAGGAGGAAGCATGCGCGCGAGAAACAGGCGATCATCAAGGCGCAGGTCACCAAGGGACAAGAGACAGGCCTCTTCAGACCAGTCCTATACCCTACGTGGCTAGCCAATGTCGTCCTGGTGCCAAAAACTACAGGCAAATGGCGAATGTGCGTGGACTTCACCGATCTGAATAAGGCTACCCCCAAGGACTGCTATCCGCTACCGAGCATCGACCAATTGGTTGATTCAACCTCGGGCAACGAGATACTCAGTTTCCTAGATGCCTATTCAGGTTATCACCAGATCAGAATGAATCCAGAAGATGTCGAGAAGACCGCCTTCATCACCGACTGCGGCGTGTACTGCTACACCCGGATGCCTTTCGGGTTGAAGAACGCCGGAGCCACATATCAGCGACTGGTAAATCACATGTTCGAGGGATAGCTGGGTCGGAACCTCGAGGCTTACATTGATGACATGCTCGTCAAGACCCCCAAGGCCCAAGACCACTTCACTGACCTTGCCGAAACCTTCGGTACCCTCCTGAAGTACAACATGAAGCTCAACCCCGCCAAGTGCGCCTTTGGAGTAAAATCTGAGAAGTTCCTGAGTTTCCTGGTCACTCAGTGCGGGATCGAAGCCAACCCCGACAAAGTTCAGGCCATCCTGGACATGCGCCCGCCCACATGCATCAAAGACGTTCAGCGTCTGGCAGGGCGTGTGGCCGCTCTCAGCCGCTTCCTGTCCCGTGCGGCCGAACGATGCTTGCCCTTCTTCAAACTGATGAGAGGACCCAAGCTAGCGACTGCTACGTTCGCATGGGATGAGGAGTGCCAGACAGCATTCACTGAGCTTAAAAAGTTCCTGGCTTCGCCACCGGTGCTCTCCAAGCCCACCCCAGGCGAAGTCTTGCTGCTCTACCTCTCGGCGACGCCATCCACGGTCAGCTCGGTCCTAGTCAGAAATGACTCGGGAATCGAAAGACCGGTCTACTACACCAGCAAGGTGCTCAATGAGGCCAAACGGAGGTACCCCGCAACCGAGAAACTCGTGCTAACGTTGGTTACCTCCGCAAGGTGCCTCAGCCCCTACTTTCAGGGGCTCCCCATCACCGTGCTAACCAACGAGCCGTTGAAGAAGATTCTGGCCCACCCCGAGGCCTCAGGGTGACTCGTCAAATGGGCCATTATGCTCGGGGCCTACGACATCTCGTACCGGCCGCGATCAGTAATCAAAGGCCAAGCGCTCGCCGACTTCATTGTCGAAAGCACCATCCCCGCCGAGGACAGGCCTCCGACCACGACCGGGCCAACCTGGGAACTGTTCGTCGACGGATCGTCCAATTCTGCAGGCAGCGGTGCGGGGATACTCCTGAGGTCCCCCGAAGGGATAGAGCTATAGTACGCCTTGAAATTCAACTTTCAGGCATCCAACAACGCATCTGAGTACGAGGCCCTTATCTCGGGAGCACGCATGGCTCGACGGCTGGGGGTCGAGCGAGTCAGGATCCACACCGACTCTCAACTAGTCGCAGGTCAGGTCAACGGCGAGTATGAAGCTCGGGAGGCACCCATGATCAAATACCTTCAGTTGGTCTGTAGCCTAACCCAACAGTTCGAGGAATTTGGGGTAGTCCGGATAGCTCGAGAGCAAAACTCTCGGGCGGACGCCCTCTCTCGATTGGCCTCCTCCCTAGACCCGGAAGGTACACGATCGGTCCTCCTAGAAGAGCTAGAGCGCCCAAGCATTGACACGGAGCTCCTCGCTGTTGACTCGGCCACTCCAAGTGACTGGCGCTCCCCCTACCTGTCTTGGCTACAAGACTCCCAAGAGCCCTCGGACCCTCAAGAAGCCCGCCGAATGAAGTATCAAGCTCAGCGCTTCGTCGTCTTCGACAACACTCTCTACTGAAGATCATTCTCCGGTCCCCTCCTGAAGTGCCTCGGTCCCGACGAGGCAAGCCGAGCCATCCAAGAGATTCACGAAGGCCTGTGCGGAGCGCACTCAGGGGCAAGGTCACTGGCCAGAATCCTGTTACGACAGGGGTACTGGTGGCCCACCCTGCAGCGCGATTGCTCGGCCTACGTTCAACAGTGCGACCGATGCCAGCGGTTCGACCACTTGGTCCATCAGCCGGCTACGGAACTTGTCACCCTAGCCGAGCCTTACCCTTTCGCTCAGTGGGGAATCGATATCCTTGGGACATTCCCAACGGCCCAGTCCCAGAAGAAGTTCATCATCGTCGCCATCGACTACTTCACCAAGTGGATCGAGGCCGAGGCTACGGCAAGGATCACCGAGACAGTCGTTTGGGGCTTTGTTTGGAAATCGATCATTTGTCGCTTTGGCATCCCCCGAGTGATAGTAAGCGATAACGGTCGGCAATTCGACTCTCGGTACTTCCGAGATAGATGCGCCGACCTAAATATCCGCAACCACTTCACTTCGGTCGCCCACCCTCAGGCCAACGGGCTGGTTAAAAATGCCAACAAGACTATCTTGAAAGGCATAAAAACCAGACTCGGCAAGGCTAAGGGTAGCTGGCTTGAGGAATTGCCTAGCGTACTATGGTCGCACCGAACAACCCCCAGGACGGCAACCGGTGAAAGCCCTTTTCAGTTGGTATATGGCACCGAAGCCATCGTTCCATTGGAGATCGCCAATCCGTCTCTTCGAGTGATCAGCTTCTCACTCGAGGCAAACGGGCAAAAATTGCTCGAGAACCTCGACCTAGCAGACGAACTCCGAGAGATCGCGAACGTCCGGGCAACGGAGTACCAGCGCCGCCTCACTCGATACTACAACGCCAAGGTCCGAGACAGACGTTTCCAACCGGGGGACTTCGTCCTCAGGAAGGCCGAAGCCTCTCGACCACTAGAGGCGGCGGGCAAGCTATCCCCCAACTGGGAAGGCCCCTACCGAGTGGTCGAGACGCTCGGAAAAGGTGCGTACTGGTTAGCGACAATGGAAGGGGAACCTATTCCTCGGACATGGAATGCAGCCGCACTACGCAAATTCTATTTTTGAAATTGTACAGCAAGATGGATGGAATAAATCCCTTTTTCTTTTCATTCCAAACCATTGGTACATCAGATAGGCAAATGCCAGTACATCACATAGCAAAAAGCAAAAATCCGTCTAACACCGCCTCAAGGGGTCATCGCTCGACTGACTCGGTCTTGATCTCCTCGCGTCCAGCCACTGACTCTGCCTCGTGCGGAAACTGGCTCGGACAAGAGGTGGTCAAGCCAGTTGCCTCGGGTGGCCCGTGACAAAGGTGACAGAGGGATTACAAGAGGGAGGCCACCTTTAAACGTTGAGGAAGGCTACCTCCCAAGTTGGCAACAACCAGGAAAAAGGAGCGCCGTGAAGGCCTCCCCTCTTCCAATCTGCCAACTCCTTGGAAGGAAGGAGAGAGCAAGCAGCCCCCGAAGAGTGAAAGAAATGAAGAGCAAAAGAGGGAAAAAGAGGCTGCTGGGAGAGGTTAGGAGGGAGCTGGAGTCGCCTCCTCCCCTGACACGGAGGGAAGTGACGGTAGGCTCCCTTGATGCCCCCATCCGTTCTCCGCCTCGGCGTCCACCCGGAAGCCACGCTGGAACTGAGAAAGGGCAAGAACCGTGCCTTCACACGTCGAAGCTCTCTTCAGATCTGCGCAGCGACCGTCGGACCCGTCTCGTGCACGCGCGGCGACCGTGGGATCCGTTCAACATTACAGGGCAGCGGGAGCCCACCGCTCCCCGTCGTCGGCGGCGTCACCCTCCGAAGGATCCTCCATGCTCCGAATACAAGGGCACAATGCACAGTGAAGAGGAAGGAGCGAGGAAAGACTGTTAGAGAAAATCCCAAGCAGTGAAGAGGAAAGGGCACCTTTCGGTCCTTCTTATAGGCCAAAGGAGGCTACACGCCTTAAATGACCCCCCCTCCTCGGAAACACGCCAAAGGATTTCTCCCCTGAACAGTCACCTCCAACTCCTCGTCCCCCGCCCTAGCGGGATTCACGAAGCGGCCTGACATTCAAAGCATGAGGGAACGGAAAGACGCCCCATCAGAAGCCTACCAAAACTGCATGCAAAAACCACACAGGACATATCGGCACCTCCCAACCACTCAAGATCCGCCAACCAAATCACGGCAAGGATGGTACTCAAACAGAGCAAGTCATTTATTATCACACCAAAAGGAAACCCTCTAAAAAGAGGGAAGAGAGACAAAAAGGGAAGGAGGAAAAGTACATCAGGCCTCGGGCCCACTTTGACATTCGGGAATGGCGGAAGGAGACGCGTCACCCCCGGCGCCTTCGGTGACGGCCGACTCGGACACTGACCTCGCCTGTGCGAGAACTGTCTCAGTCGTGAGCCCTCCCGAAACGCCCGGAGCCGGTGACCCCAATGGAGGCGACCCCTCCAAATCTCCCCCGACCGACGAGGAAGAGCTGGAAACCGACTCATCCGAGTCATAACACTGACCGAAGGGGAACTCGATCGTGGAGTTTTGCTCATTGGCATAGTCCACCGCCCGGCGATAGCCCTGCTTGAACCCCTTTCGAGCACCCCGGCGTAGTGCTACCTCGTAATACGGTAGGGCGGCTTTCACCAGGTCGGCCGAGTAAGCATCCGAGCTCCTGTAACGCTCTATTGCCTCTGCCTCGACCTGCCCCGCCCTTCCGACGAGCTCGACCCGAGCCCGCTCCGCCTCGGCCGTGCACTCTTCTGCCCCGGCCCGGTCCGCCTCAGCCTCAGATCGGAGATGCTCCGCCACCTCCGCCCGATCTAGCAGCTCGGCGCGTTCGAGCTCCTAGCGATTGTCTAGCTCGAGGCGACGCAGACGCTCCTCCTCAAGGAATCGGCTTGTCCTCTCGAGAGACTCTCGGGTCTTGGCGAGCTGTTCGGTCAGCACCCCGGCTTCCAGTTGGCTCACCCGCGCCACCTCCCGGAACGCGGAGAACTCCTGCCGGAGCCCCTCATGCTCCCCCTTGAGTCTGGCCAGTTTCCTCTCGCAGCCCCCAAGGGTCCAGGCAAGGTTCGACCGCTCTGCCTCCGTCCGGGCGTGCGCCACCGCCATCAAAGCCGCCGACCGAGCTATGACCAGGCCGCCCTCCATCAAGACATCAAGGATCCCAGGGGGGGGGGTATTGCGCCTTTCTCCCCCCTTCGTCCTTGCGGCAATCGACCGATAGACCCGATACAGGTCACCCATAATGCCGAGCCTTTCCAAGGGCTCCGACAGAGGGGACCGCTCCGCCCGGGGCACCCCGCCAGAAGACTCCGCTCGAGTGACGGAACCAACCGCCTAGCGCGCCACGGTCGGTTGGGGTTGCGACGCCTCCCCGGGCGAACCCCCAACCTCGACCAGCGCCGCGGGACCGACCGCACCGGGAGCTCCAAGCACCTGGGGCTGCAACGCCCTAGCGGGCGAACCCCCAGCCCTGCCTGTCTCGGCCCGCACCTCGCCGACCGAGACATCCCCACCTTCGGCCAATCCCCCGGCCTCGGCGCCAGCTACTTCGACATTGGCCCCCTCTGCCTCCGTGGGGGGGAGAGCCGACCCATCGCTGCCCTCTGATGGGCCCCCGGTCTCCTCGGCCCCCTCTCGCCTGGCAGGTGGGGGAGCTGGCCCCGAGGGGTCAGCCCCATCTTGCCCCCGAGAGGGGAGCGCCGCCGAGCCGGAGTCACCCCCGGTGGTAGGAGGAAGACCAGCCTTCTTGGCCCGTTTCTTGGCCTTCACGGCCTCCCGCAACTTTCCCGCCACGGGATCCTTGCGCTTTGTACCAGTTGACCGTGAAGACCCCACGGGAGCCACCCCCTTGCCCTTATCTCGGGCTTGGGCGCGACTCGCAGAAGCATCTGGTTCATTGGCCGTCGAGTCATCTCCCAGATCAATGACCTCAGCAGCTTCCTCCAGAGGTTCCCGCCTAACGTCTGCCACAAAGGGAGAAGACCCGGTCAGGAGAAAGAAAGTAACTACCATCCCAGAAGAAGAGCCTCGAGAGCGGTACCTGTCGACGTCAACCGCGTAAGCAAGCACCGTTCGATGTTCTCCGGCGTCACCAGCTCCTCGGTCGATTGGCGGTTACCCAGCAGACGAGCGGCCTGCCGCTCCACGTGGGCAGGGAACTCCTCCGGGCGAGGGGGAAGATTCGGATGAAAATTGGGCGAGATCGGACATCTCCAAAACTCGTCCGTCGCCTCCGCCTTCACCCAGAAGAATTGGGTCTTCCACCCCTTGTGCGAGGAGTCCTTCGCAGCGAGGGAGATGCAACTCCTGTTCCTCCTCGCTTGGATGAAGTAAAAGCCCTTCCCCGCCGACGGGTGCACTTTCAACTCGAAAAAATAATGAAAGAGGTCCAAGGAAGGAAAAATGCCGTGCTGACGACAGAGAATCCGAAAGGCGGAAAGAAGGAGATATGAGTTGGCCACCAACTGAATAGGCGCCAACCGGAAAAACTCGAGAAGCTGGAGTACAAGAGGCTCGAAGGGAAGGCGGAACCCACTCTTCCAAGCCAGAAGGAAAGTGCAAATGTGCCCCGTACGGCTGTCCAGACTCGTCTCATACGGGGCGGCGGCAGCAAAGCTGTACCTGAGAGGCAAGCGAAAGCGATGCTCCAGCTTCCTCACCTCGGCCTCCCCCAACTCACTGCAGTTGGGGACGGGCTCCCGCCTCATCTCCCCGATTTCCAAAGGCAGACCAGCCATTGAGCTGGAAGATGATCCCTCACGCGAGCTCGAAGACTCCGGAGGGGAAGGAAGTTGCCGGACCGCCTCCGCGGTTATCCTCGCCAACTCCTCAAACGCCGCCGCAAGACTCTGCGCCTCCACTGTGCCCTCACGGCGCATCAAGGAGCCCCAGAAGCAAAGAAACTAAGGAAAGCCCAAAACCCTGAGAAGCCTAGAACGACGAACAGCGCCCAACGCCTATAAAACCCTGGAGGGAGGCGGCACATCGTTCTATGCTCTGAGAAAAGGGGGGGCCCTTCAGTTCAAATCCATCAGGATCATCATTACGGGCCCAGGCGACCACTACATGTGGCTCCACCACGCCAACAGAATTCCACCCACCTGAGCCACGCCGGTCCAAAGCCTCAAAAGCTACTCGACCGAGCCTTCATGGCTCGGGAGTAGGAGGGGGACAAGTGGAGAGGGGGATTTCTGTAGCCCACCCAAAGAGCAGCCCAACTAGACCCAACAGGGTCCAACGAGGCAAGCCCACCCGGGTGACAGCCCACAGGGCCCACTCAGGGAAGAAAAGCCCAATAAACAAACACTCGAGGAGCCAACTCTCCCCGGCGGCCTCTAGGCTCGGAGGGCCCGAGTGATGGTCAGGTCATAAGGAAGGTCCGGCCCAAGCCGTTTCCCCGCCCGGGAGAGACAGGCATTAGCCGACCTATCCGACCCCTCTTTCACCGAGCTATGCTCATCGCCCGGACAGGGCTGGCGTTTCAGGAGCTCGGCCAGACCAAATATCATCCGTTCAAGAGTCCCCAACGGATAGGGGAGTCAAGAAACCGCCGGACTTCACGGCGATAACGTTCCCACGATAAGGCCATGAAAGCCCACGTTGAGGACGTAACTCCCACCGGAGACCCCTCAGCTTGCAGGACTCCTGAAGGCGGCACACTATTTAAACCAGGGCTACCCTCCGACGGAAGGAGAGAGCCATCCAGGTACTCATATACCCAAACTCCTGAGCAATCCGCTTCACCCTCTGGTGGAGAGGAATCTCGCGCGCTAGCTTTTCTCCTCCCCATTATTGCTTCCACCACAGCTCTACTGACTTAGCCATCGGAGGGTTTTACCCCAGGGAAGCCCCCTGGGCCCTCTGATACGTTTCCCTGTCTTGCAGTTCATCTTCAGGTGATCTACAGCCCGCTCAGGATACAAGCGCGAGATTTCACCTCTTCAATACTGAAGAAACATCATCCCAGGTAAGCACTAGATCAGAAGATATTTTATTTGATGAATTGGTAGTGATGTATGATGAACTGCTAGAGAAATCTAGGAAAATGTAATCTGAGAATAAAAGGCTAAAGAAAAAGATTGATCAAAACTGTTCTAAATTATTTTGTGAAAACTGTTCAAAACTGAAAAAGTCTCATGATGCTTGTTTGACTGATATTCAGAATTGTAAGAAACAATTGGAAGATTTTGAAAATATTGTTTCAGAAATGAATGAACTGAAGTCTGAAAATGAAATCTACAAAAGACAGATTGTAGAGAATAATGGAAAGGTTAAAAGGCTTCAAGAAGAAAATCAAGCTGAACTTGTCAAGCATAAAGAACAAATTTTTGTGCTGAAAAATGAAAATGATGAACTTACTGTTAAGATTTCTGAACTAGATAATAAACTGAAATCATTAGGAGATGATCAAATTCTTCTCAATGAACAGGTTCAGAATCAACAAATAAGAAACGAAAATGAAGAATTGAAGCAGCTGAATACTGCCCTATCAGATAAGCTTCTAATGCTTTAAAAAGGATAGAATGCATCTGAAAATGAATGTAAGAGAGTGAGTGCATTAATGGAAGAGATTGACAACTACAAAACCATTAATGCTATGCTTAATGAAAAGATCACAAATTCTGAATTGCTCATCACTTCTCTAAAAAATGAAATTTTAGAATTGAATGAGTCTCTGTCTGATTCCGTTAGGAATAAGGAAAATATGAAAGCATCTTCTAAAAAGAAAGTTTCTAATATCAAGAAAGGTAGTAAGCAAGAAATGAGGAATAAACTTTACACAACTTTTGTGAGTAGCTCAGACATAGCTGGCACATATGTTTCCTCCTCAAAACAAACTGCTACTCAAGAGAATCAGAAAATAAAATAGAAAATACTGAAAAAGAATGATGACAATCAACATGCTAAGAAAGTCCAGGATAACAAATCTCTTACAAAGAATGTCGAATGCTTTTATTGTGAAAAGTTTGGTCATGAAATGCATGATTGTTTTGTCAGGAAGAAAGATGGTGATAGATTTCATGCTATGACTTCTTATGCTAAGAAATCTCATTCTACTCAAAATAAGAGAATAAAATGCTTTTACTGTCATAAAGTAGGTCATCTCATGCATAGATGTAGATTAATGGAATTAGATGACCTAGCTACTGTAGGAATGCATGATAAATAATTTCATAACAGAAATCATGCATATCTGAATAAGAAAATTTATTATTTTCATTGTGGTAAATTGGGCCACATTGCTGCTCAATGTTAGCATGCCCAGGGAAAGAAACCTAACTCTGGATTTTTTAATTTCCCTGTTAACAAAAATATTTTTGATATAAATGATTTTGGTTCTAGAGGCAAGCACAATGTATGCTTCGAATGTGGGAAGCATAGCCATACAGTCAAGGACTGTTGGTATGCTCAGGGGAAGAAATTTAATTATAAACCTGTAAAGTTCCCTGCTCCTAATGCTGCTGGAAAAAATAATTTGATTGATAAAAAGAAAAAACCTTCATGTTTTAATTATGGAAAGCCAGGCCACAGGGCTGCAACCTGTTGGATAGAAGTCTATCATAAACAAACTGGCTCTGTTAAACAGAATATTCATTTTGTTGGAAGGAATTTTCGTGATAATGCTCACAAGTTTAATGTTCATAGTAATGTGCATGAAAATAATTTTAAAAATGTTGCATCATATTATTACTGTGGACATATAGGTCATTCAATGAATAACCGTCACCTGATAAAATTTGATGATCCTTATGCTCAAAAACTGTGGAAAGTACCATTCAGAGGTGCTACTGACCATGGGGAACCAAAGAATTCTTGGGTACCTCTACATGCAAAATGAGGTTCAATTTTTGCAGGTGTGCCTTGGGACTGAGGAATAAAAAGGGGTTAAATAAATCAAGGTACCCTAGTATGAAAATCCCATGTCTGCAAAATTCAGGTAACATCCCTATACTCGTCAGGTTGATTACTTGAATTCTCCTGTTAGATGCATATCATGTTTGATCTGTTATTCAGAATTTCATGCATACATTCTCATATCTGAAATTGACTTTCACACATCTTCAAATGCATATGATGAATTATTTGTGCTTATATTTAGCTGAGAGTGAACTAAATTATATATCACTTTCTAAAAATCTAAAGTGCATATGAATGATGTTTGAAATTTGTCTGTATTACATTGCATATCTTACACAGACATTTGTTGCATAGTTTATTGAAAATCTGATGCATATAGGATTGCTTTGACACTGCATTATCATGCATGCCCATTATGGTATATAAAATGGTAAGTTACTAAAGAGTAGATGAAATCTGTCTTGAGGTTCTTACTATGTGTGAGGTGGTCTTTTAGACCAAGTCCTCTACCTAGTACCATGGGTCATGTTGCATATATGGCAGTCTGAATAATCATAAGCATGAGTCATAAAATCATATGTTCAGCCTTCATTGCATATATTGCATAAAGTCAGGGGGAGTTTGTCTAGCCCTTGCATGTCTTCATGCCACTTGTGTCCATGTAATGTTTTTAGGAAAGTCAATGTATATGCATACATGTAGTAATTGCATTGCATGTAAATGATTTATAGAAAATTCCAAAAAGAAGTGACTGACTGCACATAGACATGGGGAGCTCTTTAATTCATCAGTCTGTCTCCGTCTGAATTCTTACTGTCAATACACTTTCAACACATATGGCTGTATCTGGGTGTCAGTGATTCCTATCATCAAATGATTTCTATTGATTCATCATCTGAATTCTTACTTCTCTTAAATCTGAAATTTTTGTCTCCTACTCCTTAATCTGCCGAAGGAGTGCTTCATTTGAATTCAGTCTATTCTGAACTGCTTTACTCAAGCACATACTTCTTGCTGCATCTTTGGAAATTCACTATCCTTTAACAGATCTTCCTGAAAAACCGCCTGTTAAACTCTGTAACAAGCATGAGTTGTGAAATCATCATTTTCTATGCATGCTTATTTACATTTCTGATGTTTGATGCTGCTCAGATAATGATTAAACTGAGATATGAAGAAAACTTTAGCCTGTGAACTGCCTCATAAATTTGATTTCATCTTTAATTTGGAACCTTCCATTATATAGGTTTAAGAATAGTTGTTGATATGCGTTGGTTTAAGTCTAATGTACTCTTAAGTTTAAACTTAACGGACTTGAAAATATCTGATTCAATTTTTTTAATAAACCTTAACTATTTGCTTCATATAAGTTCATGTAAGACTTCCTGAAATCTGAAAAGTTGAAATCTTGATTGAAGTACATAGGGTAAGTATTGTTCTTGAACATTTAGTTTGTCTGAAATTATCTTAAAAAAAATTATGTACAGAGCAATGACTTTGGTTACTGAGAAACCTGTCCAAAGGATTGCGTCATGAAGTACCACAATTAACTATGTTTAAAAATCTTTAAAAATTATGTGAAAAGATGGTAGAGCAATGGCATGGTTGTATTGAATAACTAGGGATTCCGGCCTCTAACTAAGGTGTCTCCTCATGTAAAAGATGCTTCTAATACTACCTCTATTCTCTAAGTAGAGAAGCAATACGGTTATCACACTGAGTAACTGGGTCATTTCACCTAAGACATGTTTTGTGCCTCATGTAAATTGGTGATTGATTAAACCAAAAGTGATTATTGAACAAAAACTGATGCTCTATAAGATAAATCTGAAAAATATGTGCATTCGAAAAATCTGTAAGAACAGCTAAATTCAGATATAAATCTGAATGTTTGATCTCAATACTACCTTGTGTTACTCTCAAAGGAGTCATGGAAATTAAACTGATTAAGATGGAAGATAGTTGAACTAGAATTTTATATGAGCAAGTGGTTCATTTTTATTAAAGAATTGTTTCAGATAGAAGTATTGAAAATTATTAAAGAACTTTGTTTACATCATTCTTAAACCATACTTTTCAATCAAAGCCAATTCATAAGCTCTTATAATGGATGAATCTAAAATCTAAATATTGAATTATGAAGTTGGTTTCTTACTGAAAAATTCTTCATCTCAAATTTTTTGAAAATTCACTGTTACATATGTTCAAATTATTGCTCTCTGTCACTACCATTTCTTGATCACTTATTCAATTGTTTCTGAAAAATCTGTGTTTTGATTGATCGCTACACATTACCTTAATTTCCCTCATGCATTCTCTCTAGACACATTCCTCATCTGTCCCTCCGGTTGAAAGCTTTGTTTCCTCTGTGACATGGCTGCATTGCATTGTTTTAAAGGGAAGAACAAAATCTTGTCTGGACCGCATTCATTGTTTCTCAAAGGGGGAGAACTCTCTGTTGTTTCATCTATTTTGTTGGTATTTGCCACATCTTTAAGAATCAGGTCCTGAATTAACTTTCCATAGGGGGAGAACATTGTGACACATTGTCTGCATTTGTCTGCCTGACTTGGATACTTTGTCTACATTTGTGTTTTCATAAATTGCTCCATTTTAGGTACTTCCTTTTTGATTAAGTCAAAGGGGGAGAATATGTGGAGGAGTCATATTGCGTGTGTTTGCATGATTGGAATCATTTGTCTGTGTATTAATTGATACATGTCTGGAATGATTTTTGGGGGAGAATGAGTTTGCATCAGTAGAGGAGAATGAGTTTGCATCAGCAGAAGTGTAGCACCTTGTCTTTTTCTACTATAAATATTTCCATATAAATTAATTATTTATTGGCTCAACTTCTAAAGAGATTATTAAAATTCTGGAAAAATATGAATCTAGTGTAAAATTGAATTTGCAATAACTTTGTCTTCAGGTAAGAGGCCAAAATAAAATACGTGTAGGCCCAATTTCGTGTTTTAACAATTTTTCGTGGGTTTAGAAGGCCTAGTTTAACCATCGCAATTTGGGCCCAATTCAAGCCCAATTGTGCTCCGATTCGAGCCAAACCCTAGCCCATTGTTAGGTCTTTGCTTTCTCTTCGAAAACCCTAAGTCTAGACGCTTCTTCCGACGACGGCGGCCGTGGATTAGAACCTTATCCAAAGTTTTCGCCGGAATTTCTTCATAGGACTCTTCAACCAAATTCGATCTCTAGGAGTCCCTATAGGTTCTATTTATAGAGAGCTTTCGACACCCTAGAACCCTATTTGCACCAGCAACAAGCGGCGTGACCGATCGTGACCGGACGAGGGGGAATTTGGGCGTTCTTGGAGCGGTACCTAGGGTTCCGGCGACCCCTCTTCTTCATCCTTCTTTCCTTCAAGCAAAGGTAGGTGTCTCTCAGGCCAAACAGAAAACTAATAATACCATCTTGTGTGTCTCCATGAGCTCTTTCTTTTGATACCTAAGTGCCCAATTTTCGTTCATCATGCTGTTCGAATTTTACATTTTACTCCGAGGTGTATCAAAAGGACAACTTTCATGATTATTAGTTAAAGATTTAATCTTGTTGTGTTAGATCTAAATCAAAGCATGCTAATTTATACGAAATTTTATGCTCTTTCGAATGGTAGTATTTTACCTAATTCTTATTCATTCTATCATGAGCAATCGAAGTTTTAGTGTAACATGTCGAAGTTCATCGTTGGCGGGTTTCCAGGTCATGTGACGCATCTTTCAGAAGCCGTTACAGCCTGACGGCCGCTCGATAGACCGTCACCTGAGCCTGACGGCCCTACGACAGACCGTCACATGCCCCTGTGTTTTAAATTTCCTAAAATTTTAATCTATTTATTTTCTGGTACGTAACGCGCGTATTATAGACCGTTACATGCTTGTAACGTCTCTTCATTAGACCGTCACGTTCTCCTGACAGTGTTTTTAAACTTTGTTTATGCGTTCTTAAAACCAGAAACTTGCTATGTTAGTAAGATATCTTGACTTATAAACAAGGCGGAACGTGATGTTAATATTGTATTATGATCATAACCCTTAATTTTTCATTGCTCTACATGAAAGATGTTTAGAAAATCCTAAGTTGAATGATCATGAAGAATTTGATAAAAACCCTTAGTTAATACTTGTATAAATTCTGAATTATGTAAGATATATATTTGATCTTAGCATTATTGTTTGACAGTCATGCCACTCCGGTGGGATTGACTGATCGCACTGTCCTGGTTTCTGTGTTTATTGGCCTCAATTCTTGTAATAGATGGTACTCTCCGCCGGATATTCCTTCCGTCGGATTAGGACCACTATTATGAGACCTCCATAGGACCCCGTGAGCCTGAGATTCCCACCAGGACGCCGGGCAGGTTGTACCCTAAAGACCTGAACCTATGAACGTGGTTTGAATCGTGTTTTTGGACTAGCTCAAATTAAACTGGTCTGTGTACTGTAACGGCCCAAGATTGGACCGTCACATCATCGTAACAGCCCTGTCTACGACCGTCACGTTCCTGTAACGGCCCAATTATCGACCGTCACAGGTAAGATATTCTTGTATTCCTGACGTTCTTATATTTCCCTTGTTTATTATCATGAAGTAGTTATCAAGCTTGGCCTTGAACTGTGAGATCATGCGTGATCCTTGTTTACATCCTTGTTACTCAAAGACTCATAGTCTTTCTACTCGATGTCATTCCAATTTTGTTGGAATTTCTCTTAATCTTAGAAGTAAGTTCCTGAGCTTAAACCTTGGAACTCTTGGCCATTAATGTGATGAATGTCAAGACTAGGATCTTTGATCCAAACCTTCAATGCCAACGCATCATAAAGGGCCCGGTCTGGTCCTTGGAGGAGCGCCCAAAAGTACTTGTGCCCCGGGGAGTTAGTAATGACAAGGTGTGGCATTGCACCAAAGTGCATTACTAGCGTGATTGGTCTATGACATCTCCACTTTTACTCAATTACTTGAAATTCCCGTGTGACATGATATGCGCGCTTGATATGGCCAATTCCATTTATCATTTCATGACATGAAAAGTTCTTGTTATACTTGTGTTTACTCTTTACTTGAAAGCTCATGTTCTTTTTTCTATATATCTTTTGTCATTTATTTATCATCACTTTTGTTACAATGTTATTCATAAATGGTTAATCACTTTAATTATGCCTGATGATAGAGATATAAAATCCTACTGAGCTTTGCTCACCTCTACTTTCCAATCCTTTCAGGTAGTTCTGATGAGGACGTGCGTTCCGATGGGGACGGGAACGAGTGATGCCAGGAGCAGGCCATTTAGAGTTTATGTTCAAGTCAAGTTTGGATTAGTTGTTATCTAGAGTTGATGTATTTTCCATTACTGAGATAGAAGTCCACAAGGAGTCGGGTGTAATCGAATACTTTCTCTTATTATTATTATTATCGATAAAGTTTGGTTAATTATTTCTTTATTATTGGCTTGGTGGTTAGTCTCTTGTGGCAACGTGCGCTCTGATTGACATGATTGATATAAACTACTACGTTCCGATTTTTCGCGTCGGGGCGTGACAGTTTTTGTGGTATCAGAGCCTAGGTTTTCTTTAGACCCTAGGTTCCTAGTAGTGTTATAGAACCTTTAACATTAGTAAAGTCAGAATTCGACCTAGTGAGTTAGGTAGAAACTTGGGCTAAGATTAGTTAATTAATTAACTACAAGAAGATAGATTCATTAGAATGTTCTTAATCACTTTTCTTATGCTGTAGGAATTTCCCGTGATGGCGGTAGAACTCGCTCAATGGCGAGACATGCAACGTACCGTGCAGGGCCTGATCCAAGCCTTACAGCAAGTTGCCCAAGGTGGCAGACAGCAAGGAGTAGGCAATCTACATCGGAACTTTCAAGGCATGAATCCCCCGCGTTTCAGTGGATCTCCGGACCCAGATGAGGCCGAGAACTGGTTGAAGGAGACGGAGAGGATCTTCAGGGTTATGTAGTGCGGAGATCAGGATCGTGTCATGTTAGCGACTTTCCAGTTAGAACGCGATGCTCGTGCTTGGTGGGAAGCAGTGGAAGGCACGCTTGGGAATAAGTGTGCCACGTGGAACGAGTTCAAAGAGTTTTTCAATAGCAAGTATTTTTCAGATTGGGTGCAGGAGAAGAAAGCGGTCGAGTTCCCTACTTTGAAACAAAGAAACTTGTCGGTTGCAGAGTATGAAGCACAGTTTTCTAGATTGTGTAAGTATGCCCCACACTTGGTGTCCACTGAGAAAATGAAGGCTAAATGATTTTTGAATGGTTTGAAGCTTCAGTACATCAATCAATTGGCACCCATGGAAATCCATATCTATGCCGAGATAGTAAGGAAAGCACAAGTTTTAGAAGACACGATGGAAATGACTGATCGGATTAGAAGTCGAGATAAGAAGAAGGAACAGACTACCAGTTCTGGGAACTTTAAACCTGGTAATGGTCAGAAGAGGCTCAATGGCGGGCCAGGTTTTTCTAAAATTAAGAAACCCAGGGAAGGTGAGAAGAAAGTTGGACCAGCCGTGCCGTCCAAGGCAGTTTACAAGTACTGTGACCATCCATGTCACAAGATGGAAGAATGTTGGCGCAAGTTAGGTGCTTGTTTGAGGTGTGGTAGCAGGGACCACCGAATTCCAGAATGTCTCCTTATTAATGAACCAGCCGCATCAGATAAGTCGCAAGGAAGTTCCAAGCGGCAAGGAAGGCTCCAAGCTCTCTAGGAGGCAGAGACCGAGAACCAGACTACCGAGGAAGGAGGTATTGTCGAAGGTACTCTTACTATTCTTTCCAAGCCAGCATTCATACTTTTCAACACTGGAGCCACTCATTCTTTTATATCTCTGAAATTTGCTAAGACTTTATCTGTGGAACCGGTGTTATTGGATTCTCACCTTCTGATATCTACCCATATTGGATCGGGATCCGAGATTAAATACTATTACCCTTCTAGTGAAGTTTTGATCAATGGTTGTAATTTATCTGCTGATCTAGTATGCATGAAGATGAAAGATTATGATGTAATCTTAGGGGCTGATTGGTTATCTAAGCATGGTGCTAGTGTTCATTGTAAATCAGGTGTAGTGTCTTTCCCTGGACGTCCCGAGCTTTCTTTCTCTGGCTCTAGGTTATCCAAGTTCGTGCCACTCATTTCGGCACTTCAGGCAGATAAGATGTTAAGAAAGGGGTGTCCAGCATTCTTGGCTTTGATTTCTTTAACTGATAAGAAGGAAGTGGAGTTGAAGGATATCCCTGTTATTCAAGATTTTTCGGAGGTATTTCCAGATGAATTGCCAGGTCTTCCCCCTGAAAGAGAGGTGGTTTTCTCTATTGATTTGATTCCTGGCGCCTCACCTATTTCGAGAGCCCCCTATCGTATGTCCCTTGCTGAGTTAAGAGAATTGAAGGTGAAGTTGTTAGACTTGCTAGAAAGAGGGTTCATTCGTCCGAGTACTTCCCCGTGGGGTGCTCCTGTTCTTTTTGTAAGGAAGAAAGATGGTTCCTTGAGGCTGTGTATCGATTATCGTCAGTTGAATCAACTCACCTTGAAGAACAAGTACCCATTACCAAGGATCGATGAGTTATTTGATCAGATATCTGGAGCCTAGTACTTCTCAAAGATCGATATCAGATCTGGGTATCATCAGTTGAGGATAAAAGATGAAGATATTTTTAAGACGACATTCCGTAGCAGGTATGAGCATTTTGAATTTGTGGTGATGCCATTTGGACTAACAAATGCTCCTGCAGCTTTTATGCAGCTAATGAATAGTGTGTTTCGGCCCTGCTTGGATCAGTGGGACGTGGTATTTATCGATGATATTCTGATATATTTAAGTAACAAGGAGGAGCATGAACATCACTTGAGAATGGCATTGCAAATATTAAAAGAGTATCAGCTATACGCCAAGTTTAGTAAATGTGAGTTCTGGTTGCAAGAGGTATCTTTTCTGGGGCACATTATTTCTAAAGAGGGAATCGGAGTAGACCCTTCGAAAGTTGAGGTTGTACGTAATTGGGAAAGACATGTGAATGTAACTGAGATCAGAAGTTTCTTAAGTTTAGCAGGCTATTATCGAAGGTTCATTAAGGATTTCTCCAAGATTGTAGTGCCCTTGACAAGATTAACTCGTAAGGAGAATTGTTTTGAGTGGACTGATGATTGTGAGAAGAGTTTTCAGACTTTGAAGGAGTGTTTGACCACTGTCCCAGTTTTGGCCTTACCCTTAGGTGAAGGAGTTTTTGATGTTTATATCGATGCTTTGGGGATCGGTTTAGGTTACGTATTGATGCAGCGAGGGTGAGTGATAGCTTATTCCTCCAGGCAGTTGAGAAAACATGAAGAGAATTACCCAGTTCATGATTTGGAGTTAGCAGCTGTTGTGTTTGCTCTTAAGATATGGAGGCATTATCTTTATGGAGAAACTTTCATAGTGTACTCAGACCATAAGAGCTTGAAATATCTATTTTCTCAAAAGAAGTTGAACATGAGACAAAGAAGGTGGCTAGAGTACTTAAAGGATTTTGACTTCTCCATTGAATATCATCCCGGAAAGGGGAATGTTGTGGCAGATGCTTTAAGTAGGAAGTCGACAGCTAGGCTAGCCAGTTTGATGATTCAAGAGTGGAAGTTGTTAGAACAGTTTGCCAGTCTAGATATTACAGAAAAGGAAGATCGAATCTTCGTGGCTCATGTCCAGCTTCTTTTAGAATTACTAGCAGAAATTAAGTAGTTGCAGTATAATGACCCAGTGCTTGTTGAAATTAAAGAACAGATGACTAATTGACCAGATTTTATGTTAGCTGATGATGGGAGGTTATTGTTTCGAGGGAGAACATGTGTCCCTGATTCCATGGAAATAAAGAAGAAGATTCTTGAAGAAGCGCACAAGTCAAAGTATACTATACACCCAGGAGCTACAAAGATGTACAGAGATTTGAAGAGGACTTTCTGGTGGCCGAACATGAAGAGAGAAGTGGCCGATTTTGTGAGCAGGTGTTTAGTATGTCAACAAGTTAAAGTAGAGCATTTCAGACCTGTTGGGAAATTAAAGCCTCTCGAAATACCACAGTGGAAGTGGGAAAGTATCGGTATGGATTTTATTATGGGTTTACCCCGAACACGAGGAGGCCTTGATGGAATTTGGGTGATCATTAACCGACTGACAAAGTCCGCACACTTTTTGCCCATTAAGTCAAAGTGGACCGTGGATATTTTGGCCGCCCTGTATGTAAAGGAAATAATAAGATTACATGGAGTGCATGTGTCCATTATATCGGATAGAGACCCCAGGTTTACATCTCACTTTTGGAAAGGACTGCAAGCATCATTAGGCACTCATTTAAACTTCAGTACAGCTTTTCACCCTCAGACTGACGGGCAGATTGAGAGAGCAAATCAGATTGTTGAAGACATGCTGACAGCATGTATAATTGATTTTGGAGGCAGTTGGCATGAACATTTACCTTTGATTGAGTTTGCTTACAATAATAGTTACCAATCCAACATTCAGATGGCACCATTTGAGGCTATGTATGGCAGGAGGTGTAGATCCCCTCTTTGTTGGGAAGAAATTGGCGAAAAGCAATGGCTCGGGCCAGATCTTATCTCATAATCGTCAAAGAACATCCAAGTTATCAGAGATCGTTTGAAGGTCACCCAGTCTAGACAAAAGAGCTATGCAGATAATAGAAGACGGGAGTTAAAATTTCAGATTGGGGATCGTGTATTTCTGAAAGTATCACCATCAAGAGGAATTAGAAGATTTGGAATTCGAGGCAAGTTAAGCCCAAGGTTTGTTGGCCCATTTGAGATTTTAGAAAGGATAGGCGAAGTTGCCTATAGATTGGCCCTACCACCGTAGTTAGCTGGTATTCACGATGTGTTCCATGTATCTATGCTTCGGAAGTATGTATATGGCCCTTCGCACATCATCCAACATGCTAATTTGGAATTGAAGAAAGACTTATCTTATGAAGAGAAGCCTATCGAGATAGTGGACTTCAAGCAGCAGCAACTCAGGAATCGATCCATTCCGATGGTCAAGGTCCAGTGGAGTCGGCGTGGAGCAGAGGAGGCAACATGGGAGTCCGACGATGCAATCAGGAAATTTTATCCCGAATTATTTTAAGGTTGGTTGTTAGCAGATTCGATGAATTTGGGGACCAAATTCCTTAAAGTGAGGGAGGGTGTAGCACCCTGTCTTTTTCTACTATAAATATTTCCATATAAATTAATTATTTATTGGCTCAACTTCTAAACAGATTATTAAAATTCTGGAAAAATATGAATCTAGTGTAAAATTGAATTTGTAATAACTTTGTCTTCAGGTAAGAGGCCAAAATAAAATACGTGTAGGCCCACTTTCACGTTTTAGCAGTTTTTTAGTGGGTTTAGAAGGCCTAGTTTAACCATCGCAATTTGGGCCCAATTCTAACCCAATTGTGCTCCGATTCGAGCCAAACCCTAGCCAATTGTTAGGTCTTTACTTTCTCTTCGAAAACCTTAAGTCTAGATGCTTCTACCGGTGGCGGTGGCGGCGGCGGATTAGAACATTATACGAAGTTTTTGTCGAAATTTCTTCATAGGACTCTTCAACCAAATTTGATCTCTAGGAGTCCCTATAGGTTCTATTTATAGAGGGCTTTCGACACCCTAGAACCCAATTTGCACCAGCAATAGGCAGCGTGACCGATCGTGACCGGACGAGGGGGAATTTGGGCGTTCTTGGAGCGGTACCTAGGGTTCCAGCGACCCCTCTTCTTTCCTCCTTCTTTCCTTCAAGCAAAGGTAGGTGTCTCTCAGGTCAAACAGAAAACTAATAATACCATCTTATGCGTCTTCATGAGCTCTTTCTTTTGATACCTAAGTACCCAATTTTCGTTCATCATGCTGTTTAAATTTTACATTCTACTCGGAGGTGTATTAAAAGGACAACTTTCATGATTATTAGTTAAATATTTAATCTTGTTGTGTTAGATCTAAATCAAAGCATGCTAATTTATACGAAATTATATGCTCTTTCGAATGGTAGTATTTTCCCTAATTCTTATTCATTCTATCATGAGCAATCGAAGTTTTAGTGTAACATGTCGAAGTTCATCGTTGGCGGGTTTCCAGGTCATGTGACGCATCTTTCAGAAGCCGTTACAGCCTGACGGCCGCTCGATAGATCATCACCTGAGCCTGACGGCCCTACGACAGACCGTCACATGCCCCTATGTTTTAAATTTCTTAAAATTTTAATCTATTTATTTTCTGGTACGTAACGCGCCTACTATAGACCGTTACATGCTTGTAACGCCCCTTCATTAGACCGTCACGTTCTCCTAACAGTGTTTTTAAACTTTGTTTATGCGTTCTTAAAACCAAAAACTTGCTCTGTTAGTATGATATCTTGACTTATAAACAAGGCAGAATGTGATGTTAATGTTGTATTATGATCATAAACCTTAATTTTTCATTGTTCTACATGAAAGATGTTTAGAAAATCCTAAGTTGAATGATCATGAAGAATTTGATAAAAACCCTTAGTTAATACTTGTATAAATTCTGAATTATGTAAGCTATATATTTGATCTTAGCATTATTGTTTGACAGTCATGCCACTCCGGTGGGATTAACTGACCGGACCATCTTGGTTTCTGTGTTTATTAGCCTCAATTCTTGTAATAGATGGGACTCTCCACCGGATATTCCTTCCGTTGGACTAGGACCACTATTATGAGACCTCCATAAGACTCCGTGAGCCTGGGATTCCCACCAGGACGCCGGGCAGGTTGTACCCTAAAGACCTGAACCTATGAAGGTGGTTTGAATCGTGTTTTTGGACCAGCTCAAATTAAACTGGTCTGTGTACTATAACGGCCCAAGATTGGACAATCACATCATAGTAACGGCCCTGTGTACGACCGTCACGTTCCGGTAACGGCCCAGTTATTGACTGTCACAGGTAAGATATTCTTGTATTCCCGACGTTCTTATATTTTCCTTGTTTATTATCATGAAGCAGTTATCAAGCTTGGCCTTGAACTGTGAGATCATGCGTGATCCTTGTTTACATCCTTGTTACCCAAAGACTCATAGTCTTTCTACTCGATGTCATTCCAATTTTGTTGGAATTTCTCTTAATCTTAGAAGTAAGTTCCTGAGCTTAAACCTTGGAACTCTTGGCCATTAATGTGATGAATGTCTAGACTAGGATCTTTGATCCAAACATTCAATGCTAACGCATCATAAAGGGCCCGGTCTGGTCCTGGGAGGAGTGCCCGAAAGTACTTGTGTCCCGGGGAGTTTGTAATGACAAGGTGTGACATTGAACCAAAGTGCATGGCTAGCGTGATTGGTCTATAACATCTCCACTTTTACTCAATTACTTGAAATTCCCGTGTGACATGATATGCGTGCTTGATATGGCCAATTCCATTTGTCATTTCATGACATGAAAAGTTCTTGTTATACTTTTGTTTACTCTTTACTTGAAAGCTCATGTTCTTTTTCCTATCTATCTCTTGTCATTTATTTATCATCGCTTTTGTTACAATGTTATTCATAAATGGTTAATCACTTTAATTATGCCTGATGATAGAGATATAAAATCCTACTGAGCTTTGCTCACCCCTACTTTCCAATCCTTTTCAGGTAGTTCTGATGAGGACGTGCGTTTCGATGGGGACGGGAACGAGTGATGTCAGGAGCGAGCCATTTAGAGTTTATGTTCAAGTCAAGTTTGGATTAGTTGTTATCTAGAGTTGATGTATTTTCCATTAATGAGATAGAAGTCCACAAGGAGTCGGGTGTAATCGAATACTTTCTCTTATTATTATTATTATCAATAAAGTTGGGTGAATTGTTTCTTTATTATTGGCTTGGTGGTTAGTCTCTTGTGGCAACGTGCGCTCGGATTGACATGATTGATATAAACTGCTACGTTCTGATTTTCCGCGTCGGGACGTGACAAGAAGTCATTCAATGCACTGGAATGAATAATATCACGAATAATATCTGGTCCATTTGGCTTATTACATTATCATGTTGACTCATGGTGTTGCCAACATCAAAAAGGGGGAGATTGTTGGATATTGTGTTTTGATGATGACAAACACTATGACTCATATGTATGATGTCATATATGTTTTGGACCAATTTTAGATGTTGATTGAATTATTCATGATCTGTGTTGCATACATATTGCATACATCAACTTGTGTTCAAAAATCATTAATGTTACTATACATGCACATGTGCTTAAGGTCAACATATAGTCAAACCTGTGCACATACATCTAGGTCTATGTACTTGTATAAAATATGTCTGTATGTGTGAGATTTCATCAAACACCATGTGTGCATATCACTTTTATGTGCGTGGCATTTCAATGAACACTTGGTGTGCATTTCACAGTCAACCCACTTCATAGTCATTGCACTCCATGGTCTATGCATGTTTCTGTCTCAAGCACATACAGGTCTGTGCAAGTTTTGCCGTGCTCACATAAAGGTCTTTGCAGTTTCTGCATTCTGCATGTAGGGTCTGAGCATGCTTACATCATTAAGCATATAAGGTCTGTACATACTTCGTTGTTTCGCACAGAACGTCGGTGCACATTTCAGCTGTCTGCATACTACGGTCAGTACATATTCATCATATAGTCGGGGCACATCTTAGTGGTCTGCATATAGAGTCGACGCTAGTAGGAGTACATGCATATAAGGTCTGTGCTAGCCTGTCGTGCGTTGTCACTAGGTCGGTGCACATTTCAGTTCAACACATATAAGGTCTGTGCATGTTTGTCTTAAATGCATAAAAGGTCTGTGCATACACTGTAGCAAGTCGGTACATTTTTTACATATAGCCATAAAAGGTCTGTGCACGTTTTAGCCACAATGCTTCATAGTTTGTGAAACAGGTCTGACCACACAACTAGTCTAAGCATATGTAAAGCCAAGGTCTGAGCACATTCCTATTAGCATATTCCAAGTCAGAGCACATGGCATCATGCATACTGAAGTCTGTGCACAGAATGTAGCAAGTCAGTGCACATTTTGGTTCAACACATACAAGGTTTGTGCTACCTTGAGTTTGTTTGCATTAGCGTCGATGTTAGTAGAGTATCAAGCATATGAAGGTCTGTGCTACCTTGACTTTGTCTGCATTAAGGTCGATGTTAGTTGAGTATCATGCATATCAATGTATGTGTTACCTTGCACCAGATCTATGCTAGTTAGCTATGGCTTAGGTTAAAGTCTATGCTAGCTATTGCATTTCTTACTATGGGTCGATGTTAGATCAGAGTTAATGATGATTTCATATTCATAATTACATAATCTTAAGCATATTATATCTATTATGATCTGAAAAAAAATCAATGCATATTGATCTCATTATGAAGGTCAAGTGACTGATTAAATGGCTCTTAATTCTTCTATAGGAACTCATTATAAAATAAAGCCTTAACAATTACAAGGTTGCCCTGGCTCGTGCACGAACTCAAGTGGAGTGATCAGCACGTGATCCAATGCAAGCTTATACTAGGCCATCCTACCACATGTAAAGCAGTGGCACTGTGATGCTAACACGTGGATAAGTCTGGATCAGATCTAGCATGAAATTTGGGCGGGAATTATGGCGACCACACGCCCATCTCCTGGAGTTTATAAAAGGAGGGCCGATCACCCAGTTCAGAGAATGAGAGAGAGAAGAGGAAAGTAGAAGAAGGCAGAAGGTGAAAAGAAGTGTGAGCAGTAGAAGAGAAAGAAAAAGAGAAAGAGGGAGATAGAATTGCAAAGAGTGAGAAAAAGAGATCAGAGTGACAACAGATTGAGATAGAGTGACAGAGAGTTAGAGAGCGAATCAGAGGTGCTGATTTGAAGAGTTTGTGATTCAGAAGTCCACAAGATCTGAGGATCTTTCTGTTCTATGTTCTTTGGATCAAATCCAAGTCACAATGTTCCTGTGTGAGCTTGTCTCTTTCAATTTTTATTATCAGCTTTCCAATGCTGAACCCATATGTTTTTTATCTTTCTTTTTCATCTCCTTTTCCAAGCTATGAATCAGCGGTGGCATAAGCTGTAAGGCCCAACAGTTTGAAGCTGTGAATCAGCGGTGGCTAAGCTGTAATGCCTAGCGGAGCAAGATGTAAGTCAGCGGTTGTAGAAAAGCTGTAAGGCCCAGCAGTTTAAACTGTGTACTAGCGGAATCCACACTCTGGTTGGAGTATGGGGTGGATGTAGGTCTAGAGGATTGAACCACCTAAAAATCCTCTATGTGTTGTGGTTTGATTGTTTACTCTGATTTCGCTAGATGCATGCTTAGGATCATGGTTTAGTTGCATATCTTTTGATGTCTCTTTCAGTTAACTAAGTCAATCAGTGTAATTCCTTAATCATTAACTGAATAGTCTTTATTCCGCATAGCTTACCAATTAGAGTTCAAATTGGGTAGAATTTTAAAGAGGGATTCATTCACCCCCCTCTGAATCTGTGTGTGCACCATTGCACCTAGTCCTCACAGACTAACAAAATCCTCCTCGCTCGAAGCCATGAGAAGACCCGGCGACAGGGCGTAGTGGAGAAACAAGGCCCACCCATTACGGAGGCCAACACAGTGCGCCGGCCATGCCTATGGGCATAGAAATGCTTCCCCTAATTTAGAGAGGGGCCTCATCGTACACCTGCAAACCAAGAGATGCGAGCAAAGAACAGTCACACGCCATGAGAGTGGGGAAAAGATGGAGAAAGAAGAAGTCTCATTCAGAAGAAGAGGGAAATAATACAAGGAAATCTCTCGTCCCCTTAGGGACGAAAAGAACCCCCTTGCAAGCATACAAGTAGTTAACCTTATCCCAGGACTCCCGACAGCCGTCCAAGTATCCGACCATGTATTGCTCGGAGACGGGACCATTCTCTCTCGGCTCCAGCCACTGCCGCCATGGTGCAGGCAAAGGCTCCCTCCGAAGGATCCGGGGCTGACGATGAACCTACAAAGACTTGTCGTCTGACGAAGTACTGGACTCCCCGGATGACATCTCACAGGGATGGCTCCTTCGAAGCCTCTACCCCGAAAGGCCGGACGGAGGTCGCTACTTATAGGAAGAGGTGAAGTTCCCAGAAGGCCAGAGGACTCTCACCGCCCTTTTTCAAATGCGCAGAAACTGAAGCGAGAGATCCCTAAAGTTGCGCCCTTCTAGGGCAACTCTCGAAGGTGCCATTCCGTATACCCCAGGGGATTTCATAGCAATGAGAGGGAAAGGAGATGCACAACAAAGATTTTGGAAGTTGCGAGAGAGAAGAAAGTCTTCTATTCCAAGACCAAAAGCTTACAAAGGAAAGGGTAGCTGCCCCAACAGAACAAGGAAAGTACAAAAAGAAGAAATAAGAGGGCGCCCCTTCAAGGGTCTGCCCTGGCAGCAACATCACGTGACCCGGCCTACTCAGGCTCATGTGCTGCAGCGGCTCCTGGGGAAGGCGGGTCTTCAGCCGGATCCACCGCGCGCTCCTCTGCTGCTAGGGCGCCAGTAGGTGCTCGCCCGCCAGTGCCCAGCACCGGTGCTTGATCCCCGATCTCGGCCTCCTTGTCACCATGCTCCTCCTCGTCATCACTAGCCTCTAGGCCATAAGGTGTCGAGGGAGGAGGAAGAGAAGGTACCAAGGCGCCAAGGTTCCCAGCCGTGGGATAGAAGTGCCCTTCCAAGCAGTAGGACAGGTGAAAAGGCGCCCGCCGCTATCACGGTATGGTCACCAAGGCTAGTCATCTGTTCGGAGCCCGCACCCCCAGACGAATGGGACCAATGTTATGATTGTAACCATGGCACCTGCCACCACCAGAGGCGCCTTGCACGCCAAGCATGCGGACAAGACCACCAGTTCCCCTGATACGAGGAGATCGCTCTCGAACCCCTCGCTCTAAACGACCCTCTTGTGATCGACTCTCAACTCCTTGCAAAAGTGCTCGGAAATTGAGAGTAGGGGGGCTAGTGAGGAAGGTAAATCTAGCCCGACCCATGATCGGCCTGTTATAATGAGCCCAATCCAACTCCGGATCTACAGTGCGCCCAAGGTGTGCCCAGCGGCCGCAGCACATTAAGGTGTTGCCCAAAACGGCTCAGCATCAGATTCGACAGCGCAGAAAGGCTATGGCACAGGTGCAATGATCGTCGGAGAACCCTCTGATGACCGACCGTTACCCCTTACGACGTCAGCCTTGACCCCGTAACAAGCGAGTACGCCCCACGACCATCGTAAGACTTGCCCAGGGACCAGACGACGCCGGGGTAACCGCCTTCCAACGGGAAACTCCCGCCACAATCGCAGGAAGTGTTACTCCACTACTTGTGCCCTTCCCTGTTAAGGGATAGGCCTCTTGCTCCAGGACAACCCCCTATAAAAGGGACATCGACAGAGAAGAGAGGACACGGTGGAATCTTTCGCCAAGAGCTTCTTATTAAGAATAGAGCGGCTGGTCCAACTACATCGACCGAGAGGCTTCGCCATTCTACATCAAGAGAGAGAGTCCCATCCTCCACGACCTTACCACCGAGCGAGCATTCTCCGGGTGCCCACTGGGAGCGGCGAGCACTCGTGGAGAGGACCTACACATCTCTCAGATCATGTACTACGGCCTCCACATCCTCCTCTTTTATGCTCTTCTTTACATATTTCTTAAAATCGTTGCTGACTTAAGCATCATAGGGTTGTCCCCTGGGGTAACGCCCAGGGCTCCTTCTAACGTCCCACTCTTTCTAGTGTTTGCAAGCTTCCACGGGTGCCAGACGATCATCCCCAAACCAATAAATAGAGAATATGGTACGTGGCGTAGAAACCAAATTTCTGCCTCTACACTTATAATGTCTGTGTCGAGATGGACATAGTGAAGCCCCATCTTGAGCGGTTGTGGATTGGTGATGAAGGCAAAGGCTTTTGGCAGTCCATCTCGTATTACCGTGTCCCCTCTTTTTACAGTTTTTGTCATCGTTTGGGACATGGGTAAGTGATGCGGGACGGGACGCGAACCTGGGACTCTAGTTCGCGGATATCCCTAAGCAAGGGAAACGCGTGGATCTGCGCAGTTGAGAAACCGGCAATGAGTCTCGGGTATCGGCTTTTCCGCGTGTACTCAGATTGGGTCACGGGACGGGTTCCACTCACTCGCTCACAGCGGCGATGAAATTTGAACGAGCTAATAACCTAACAATCACTCATGCAGCGGCATTCAAAAAATATACGAGATAAGCAAAAGAATCAACGAGGGAGTGAAAACGTACCTCCACGCTCCGGGCGTGGGGAATTAGACCCCGGCCAAGAACCGTAACTCATGGTACAGTAATTATCAATAATTTACAGCAGTGACTTTTATTGCCCACTCTACGTAGGGAGGTAAAGAGCTACAGTGGGACCCGGGAGTAATGATCTTGGGTTGACGGGCAGTGAGCCAGAAGGGCTATCGGGTCGGAGACGGGCTGCTGGTCCGACTCGGTTCCGACTCGGTACTGTTCCAACTCAGTTCAGCAAGGGAACTCAGGAATTGGGATGGCGGCTTCCAGTCTAATCCTTGCTGCGGCGACTGGCTGGGACGCCAGTGGAAGACTCCTCTTCAATATCTGAACTCGACGGCAGCCGAATCTGAGCCGGTGTATTTTCTGAGGAATTAATTCCCGGACTGCTTCTGTTGGCTTGACTCGGATCTGATCTGCCCGCCTTCACGAAAATAATTGTTACACCCTAATCCGGTGTCGGATCGAGGTAAAATTGGTGCCGTTGGAAAGCAGACTGAAAGGGCTACAACATATAATTATTTAAAGACCATCTAATAAGAGGATTGGAAATGAAAAACTCTGTGGGTTGTAGTCTTTTTCTGGCTCAGAATTACAGACACACAGGATAGAATAAGATCTGCCTAAAGATGAATTTTGACTGAAAAGAAAATGATGAATCTATACTCTGGGAAAATTATGTGTGGAAGAGGGGGGTGTGAGGAACACGTATGATTTTCTTGAGTTTTTCTGGAGATGGCTAAGGGGGATGGAAAAATACAATAACAAGACACTGTCCCGGAGATCTGCAAACTGGCAAATTGCTGGGGGGAAAACGTAATTACTGGAAAAAATAGCAAATGAAGGCGGAATGACACTAAATTGGAAATGGGGATGGGGGATGATAGGAATAAAAAACCCTCAAAATTTAAGGTCGAACAGATCTCCTGATTGGGAGATAAAAATCCGGCCTCAACTTGCAGTCCAGAGATGGACAGAACTGGAACGGCTTGGTGGCGGCTGTGCGATGGCGGCACGAACGGAGGCGGCGGCTGAGCTTCACACCCAGAGATGAGACACCACATGGAATCCACCATTTTTTGTAGGGAATCCACCCTAGAAACCACAGCAATCCAGCTGCAAGAGGGAGAGGGAGAGAGGGGTGCCCTTGGGCCAAAAACGATTTTTGATTTTCATCTTCATTAATTGCTATGAAATTCACAAAATGCATGGGTTATATAGAAAAGGAAAAAATACCTAAACTATACCTAGATCTAGGGTTAGGGAGGGGAAAATAAGGGATATCATTTTCTTCCCCCATGTGGTCAAAAAGATAGAAAACTAAAAAATTACAAGAGAGGACAAAGGAGGGGGTGCCCCCTTGACTAAGGGGTAATCAACTTTAAATTTTCTTCTATCTTGTCCCCCCCTTGGTCCAAGTCTAATCTTGGACTTTGAACTGGCCCCACATGGGCCCTAGATCCTAGGTGGAGTAATGGGAAAGAGAGTGGGGGACCCTGCTGGACCTACTGGCATTTTACATAGAAACCCAAAGACCCTTTTACAAAGAAACCCAAAAATTCCTAAAGACTAACAAATTGGCTTATAATTCCTTACAATTGCAACCCAATGAACCCAAGGATATAAATGCAAACAAAAAGGATACAAATATAAAAATAAAATATTAGTGCTCGGTGTTGATTCCCATCAATTCTCCCCGGGTGGGAAGAACTCGACCCCGTCGAGTAAGGGGTGCGGCTGCTCGTGTGGCTCCTGCGGATTAGTAGGTAGCGCGGAGTACACTCCAATCTAAGTAATCGTCACCTACTCATCCCGTATATATTCGATATGCACATATTGCTGTGGGAATGAGGCTAGCGGTAGAAACTCCGGGGTGGGGTCACTCTCAAAGGGAGGAGACGACTCAAAGACTCACTAGGAATCACTGCTGGGTCCCTTTATGTGACTAGATCCGAGAGGTAGAATGGTAGAGCCGATCCCAAATTCCGACAAGTCTACAACGTACGCATTAGACCCGACTTGCCTCACACTCGAAAGAGACTGACATCGCGAGCTGACATGAGACCAACTATGCGACTCCTAATATGCTCGACACATGCATGTATGGACTCTAAGCAAATAAAGAAAAACACATACTCCTACATAACCCTAAACAAACCTACTGTTAGACCGACCCATACATATACAATGGTGGACCAGGACATCCGAATGTGTGCCATGCATACAAAAGACGCAACCAAATGTTGGTAGAATCATGGACTCTTCGATATCCCGAAATGCACCACTCATGCACTGATGGCCTTTTGGAATTGGGAGGTTTGGGTGGGCTAGGCGTGGAAGGTTTGGGTGGGCTAGGAGAGCCGAATTCTCCTACTTCCATACCCCAATGAACGGGCTCCTTTCGGAGTGTAGGTGGACTGGCCTGTAGGGTAGGGGTGTGATAGTGGACTCCCTCGAAGAAGTGGAGTAGATGTGGTGGGTCAAGGGGTTCACTAGGAAAGGGGTCGAAGGGATCAAAGAAAGTATGACCCCTTGAACTGGGTTCCCACTTGTCACGGTCCCATGTTTGGAATTCTTGAAGGTGTAGGTGGTCACCTTCATGCACTAGGGTATAGGGGACATTGGTCTCATATAGAAGGTATGGTTCCTCCCTCGGGATAAAGGGAATGAAGTTTGGCTTGACCGGCATGGGGAGGAATAATAGAATCTCCGTGGTGATACGACCCACGGTGCACACGGAGGTAATGGACCCTAAGGCGGGGTGGGTGAATCTACGACTTGTGGGTTGATCGAAGCATCGGGTCAACATATACGTCAACTTCATTTGCAAGTCTAATCCCATAATAAGGTCATCCAAAGTATCAACATGATGACTAGACCTGAATGTGGTATGGAATGAGTTGACCAGCACTAATGGTAGTGTAGGGTCCATTGATGGATAGCAAGGCAGTCTAGGGACCAAGCCTATCTTGAGCCAACTAAGTAGTGGCTCAGTGATGAATAGCTTTCCCGTTAGAAACATGGGTTGCTCCAAATGAGGTGGCTCCGAATAAAGATCAGAAGGTGAGGGTGATGGCAATGGAGCTCTCATGGGTGGGGAAGGAATGTCCTCCCTGAGGGGAAGAGGTCCTTGCGGTGGCACTGGGTTGGGAGGCTCTGGCAGGAGTCTGTCAATTTGAGTACACATCCTATCCAACCGATCCGACATGATTTTGAAGAGTTCGGCAACGGTGGGGGTTGGAGTAGGGGCATCGTGGTGGACTCGCTCATGGTCTCTCGGCCTTGTCGTGGGTTTAGGCTCATCGACAAGCGGGGCTCTTTGCCTCCGACTATGACCCACTTGGTTGGAGGTGATTGGGTGGGGTCGGTCGGAGGTGACTGGGCCGGGTAGGTAGACCCTTCTAAGCTCGCCCTTCATCGCTCGCCACGACTCTATAGGCCATTGCCTCCTAATTTCCATCAAGTATTCTATGTCCCTCCATGTTTCGGCAACTTCGTAAAAAATTCACCTTGTGACAAAGTTGACTTGCATGGCATCGGATAAAATGTAACACTCAAAGTATTTTTCCATAGCGGCTTCCCACTCTAGGTAGTCGCTCGGGACTTTGTAGCCATAGAAGTCTGGGGCTTCGGGCCTACGGAAGTGGTAGTGTTGGACTCCCCATCCTTGGGTGTGTCGCCACCATTCATATGACGTGGGCGTTTGGGAATCCATGGGACACGGTGATCAATAGGATGGCCATGCCGACACTTGGTGACAAGACAAATCGACTAGACACAACCCTAATCAACAATGCATAGTTGGAATGCAGACTTGACTACAAACCTAGACTCAACCAGTATCTGATACATGGCGGAGGTATGATCCGAAGACCGAACTCACGCAAGTGTGCAACCTTCCCAACAGGAGTAACCTATCATTCCGGGAACACCTTTTGACATACCGGGTATAGGAATACAATGCAAACTTTGGACCGACTAACCGATGACCCTAGACTCAACTTAGCTCTGATACCAATTTGATGTGGGACAGGACGCGAACCTGGGACTCTAGCTCGCCGATGTCCCTAAGCGAGGGAAACACGTGGATCTGCACGGTTGAGAAATCCGCAATGAGTCTTGGGTATCGGCTTTTCCGCATGTACTCGGATTGAGTCACGGGACGGGTTCCACTCACTTGCTCGCAGTGGCGATAAAATTTGAACGAGCTAATATCCTAACAATCGCTCATGCAGGGGCATTCAAAAAATATACGAGATAAAAAAATGCATCAACGAGGGAGCGAAACTGTTCCTCCACGCTCCGGGCGTGGGGAAGGCGACCCCGGCCAAGAACTGTAACTCCCGGTATAGAAATTATCAATAATTTACAACAGTGGCTTTTATTGCCCACTCCACGCAGGGAGGTAAAGGGATACAGTAGGACCCTGGAGTGACGATCTTGGGTTGACGGGCAGCAAGCTGGAAGGGCTATCAGGTTGGAGACGGGCTGCTGGTCCGACTCGATTTTGACTTTGTACTGTTCCAACTCGGTTCAGCAAGGGAACTCAGCAACTGGGACGACAGCTTCCAGTCGAATCCTTACTGCGGCGACTGGCTGGGATGCCGGTGGAAGACTCCTCTTTGATCTCTGAACTCGGCGGCGGCCGAATCTGAGCCGGTGTATTTTTCGAGGAATTAATTTCCGGACTGCTTCTACTAGCTTGACTCGGATCTCATCTGCGTGCCTTCACGAAAATAATTTTTACGCCCAGATCTGGTGTCAGATCGAGGCAAAATTGGTTCCGTTGGAAAGAAAACTCGAAGGGCTACAACATATAATTATTTCAAGACCATCCAATAAGCGGATTGGAAACGATGAACTCTGTGAGTTGTAGTCTTTTTCTAGCTCGAAATTACAGACACACAGGACAAAATAAGATCTACCTGAAGATGAATTTTGACCAAAAAGAAAACGATGGATGTAGACTCTGGAAAAATTATGGGTTGAAGAGGGGGTGTGAGGAACACGTATGATTTTTTTGGGATTTCTTGGAGATGGCTAAGGGGGAGGGAAAAATACAACAACAAGACACTGTCCCGCAGATCTACAAACTCGCAGATTGCTGGGGGAACTTAATTACTGGGAAAAATAGCAAATGAAGGCGGAATGACACGAAATTTGAACTGTGGATGGGGGATGATAGGAAGAACAAACTCTCAAAATTTGAGGTCGAACAGATCTTTTGATTGGGAGATAAAAATATGGCCTCAGCTTGCTATCCAGAGATGGATAGAATTGGAACGGCGTGGCGGCGGCGGTGCGATGGCGGCACGAACGGAGGTGGCGGCTGAGCTTCACACCCAAAGATGAGATACCACTTGGAATCCATCAAGTTTTATAGGGAATCCACCCTAGAAACCACAACAATCCAGCTGCAAGAGGGAGAGGGAGAGTGGGGCACTCTTGGGCCAAGAACAATTCTTGATTTTCCTCTTCATTAATTGCTATGGAATTCACAAAATACATGGGTTATATAGAAATGGAAAAAAGGCTTAAACTATCCCTAGATATGGGGTTAGGGAGGGGCAAAGAAGGGATATCATTTTCTTCCCCCATGTGGTCAAAAAGAAAGAAAACTAAAAAATTACAAGAGAGGACAAATGAGGGGGCGCCCCCTTGACTAAGGGGTAATCAACTTTGAATTTTCTTCCATCTTGTCCCCCCCTTTGTCCAAGTCCAATCTTGGACTTTGAACTAGCCCCACACGGGCCCTAGATCCTAGGTGGACCAATGAGAAAGAGGGTGGGCAACCCTGCTGGACCTATTGGCATTTTACATAGAAACCCAAAGGCCCTTTTGCAAAGAAACCCAAAGATTCCTAAAAACTAACAAATTGGCTTATAATGCCTTACAATTGCAACCCAATTAAACCAAGGATATAAATGCAAATAAAAATGATACAAATACAAAAATAAAATGTTAGTGCTCGATGTTGATTCCCATCAGAAAGAGTCCTGCAACAAGAAAAGTAAGAAAACTCAAGAGGCTAAGCATAATGATGGTCTGTTGTCGTGCCCCAAGCAAAATAGCTTCCTTAATCCTAAGTTGATATAGGTTTACCGTGCTAAAAATCCTCAGCCATATGACTCCTTTATTGTATTTAGAGTATCAAACTCCTTGTTGTGCTAAGTTTATCAACATGTTCGCCAGATATTCCTCCTCCATTTGTTGAGCGGGACCCTAATATTTCTATCAATCCAGAGGGGATTGCTCCATTAGTAGTGCGCACAGAGGACACTGTTGAGTGCCTATATCCCCCGTTTGTCTCGTGACTGTAGATTATAAAAATCAACAATCAGTATCTATGAATGATAAAATACATGTGATATATGACCCCACTAATCAATCATGAAGTATATGAAGAGATGAATAAAGGGGGGTGGGGTGCATGCAATAGAAGATAAATAAAGTAATCTATGATCGCCACCGAGGGCTTATAACATGCTAAATATATATGAAAATTAAAGGGTTGCATGTTACTTATCTCAGAAAGAAGAAGATCAGGCCAGAAAGAGGCCTGGGATGAATGCGGTTGTGAAGAAGGTCACCTTTAGTATGCGGTCATTGTGGCAGCCATGTTCAAACAGGGGTAGCAGGATGTGCAGATTCTACCTTCCTCACTCCAAGGCCAACCAAGGAGCAAGGGTCTCACATTATTATTCTACCTAAGCCTGCATAATAGATAAACATAGAGGATAAAAGCCCATTAGAACTCATCGAAACATTGTATCCATCCCTTTCTAAAACTAAACATGAAATCAGAGGGATGAATTCCTGGGGGTTTTTGGTTTTTAACCCCTATGGAAGGGGAAAATATAGGTTTGTGTGTGTGTGATTGAGTAAAGATGTGATTTTGAGAATAACATGCAATGATATGCGAATTTGTAAGAAATAAGGGAGAGGAATAATGGAAAATGATGAGGAATAAATGAGGAAAAGAAAGGTGAAAAGCCCTAGACTAATCCCTAGATGATTAGGAGGGCAAGGAAGATGATCTCCAGCACAGCATGGCCTCACCCTCTTCCTTGAAGTCACATCCCCTTGAGCCATCCATCAGGGGGTTCAATTTACAGAGAAGAAATCCTAGGAAACCCAAGGTCAGAGTCAAGAGAAATCCATCGATTGGAGGCCCAAAATGAAGTAATTCTATTGAAAATTGAGGGATGAAGGTACTTGGAGGGATTAGGAACCTTCCACGATTGAATAAAGCTCTAGAAACCTTCCTAGTGTAGACTCTAGGAGGATCAAAATCAGAAAGATTGAGTTTCGGTTGGACTGGGTTTTCCTTTGCCAACGCGGTCACCACTGTGACCGTGATCATGAGAACACGTCCATACAATATGCCACGTTCAAGGCTGACCGGTCAAAATATAGAAAGTTGAAAATTGATGAACGCGGTTTGGGTCCAGATCGCTGTTGACACCCATTTTTAGCCCGCAAGTTACGCCATTTCTCTTATTCATCATTTTTGATGTCCCAAATTACCCATTATTTTGGAGCCTTCCTTGGATAGATTCCGAGCCCATTTCATTGTTCCCTAGTCTTTGAGCCTTGGATATCATTATTTCTTATAGTCTTGGGAATAATTTTATCAGCTTCAGACTTTCCAAGTCGACTTACGGCCCATTTAGGTCGACTTCCATCAAGCATTCGGCCCCTTTCACTGCGCAGTCCTGAACGCTACCATTTTTCATCCTCTTCTGTTCCTCTATTCATTAGCTGTCCTTCACCAAAGTTGTTCATTTTTTAAAGCTCTACAAAATCTTCTTCTATGCCATTAGCCAGTTCTCCACCGTTTTTTGCATCCCAGTATTTTTCTCTTTTCTCCCCTATTTTCTCCCTCTTTTGCTCGTCTTCTCATCTTGCTCTCTTCACGAACATTTTTTCTTTTTTTGTTATCTACAATTTCTTATTCTACGCCTTTCACTAGTTCTACACCATTTTTGAGATATGCTACCACATTCAGCCTTGGCTTCCCGAGAGTCCTACAGCCGCAGGACTCTTTCTGGTCGATTTTGCTCGACGTGGCCTCCTTCCTGGGTCTCTATCTTCTAGAATCCTCCTCCAAATTGAGTTCTGTTTGTTTCTATCTCTTTTCCTTATTATTATCTCGAGTTTGATCCATAGAACTCTAATTTTAGTGGATTATATCCTTGGGAAACAGGGAGGAAACTTCTGGATTTATGTAATTTCTGCATAGATCAAACTCTATTTTCTGCTCGATGGACCCTTCTTGTGGAGAACATATCTTCTAGAATTCTCCACAAAATTGAGTCTCGTTTATTTATATCTCTTGCCCTTAGTATTATCTCGAGTTTGGTCCATAGAATTTGAATTTTCATGGGCTATTTCTCTTGGAATCCTGGTTGAAAGATCTGGGTTTATGCAATCTGAGTACAAATCAAACTCTTCCAGATTGAGCTCCGAGACTCCCTTCTAAGGCGAATAACTTCCAGAATCTTCCACCAAATGGAGTCCCACTTTTTTTTACCTCTTATCCTAACTATTATCTCGAGATTGATCCATAGATCTCGAGATTTGGTGGACTCTATCTCTTAAAATCGTGGTGGAAAGTTCTAGATTTATGTAGTTTTCTATATAATGGCGCCCAAGTGCGAACCTCGCGACGGGGGCGTGTTTTCGAGGCGACGGCGAAGCCATGCCGAATTGTCTTCATCCTCCTTCGACCCTATCTTGAAGAGGGAAGTGTAAGCTTCATTTTGGTTTTTTATTTGCTCGATTTCGTCAACGTTGGCCCTCTTAACTTCGCCCCTACTTATTGCAAATGATCACAGTTTTCTGAGTCCTGCAAAACACTAAGCCCTGAGCCCGCGGCTACGTCCCGTAATCGCTGTCCATGTCCGGTGTGGGGGGGCTTCCTACCCCTCCATCAGTCCCCAGTGGGAAGAACCCACCTTCCCTTCTTCGACGATCTTATGCCCAGATGTTGATGGCATCGAATGCTCGGCTGCAGGCCGCTATTCCCATCAAGAATCCAGCTTTCACGGATCACGGAGAACCTGTGGTTTTTTTCTCTCAGGCTGAGATCAAAGCTTCACTGCAACCATTTCAATATGCCATCATCGCCAAATGTGATTATGGTCGACCAGTTATCCTTGAGATTAAAGCAGGTACGGCTCAGCGGTTAATCCTCTCGTCTGATTTCATCATCAGCCGGCTCTCCCCTAGGCACATTCTCATTTGACGAGGCTATGAAGAAGATTTCATCAAGGTACTCATCCGGAAAAATCTGTACATCAAGGGTTATCTATTCAAATTTTTTAGATGGACCTATAATTTTGATTTTGAGGCTGATCCTACAACGACACCTGTATGGATTGGTTTTCCATCTTTACCTGCTAATTTCTACCATGAAGCCATGCTATGGTCCATAGCTGGAAATATTAGAGAGGTTCTTCGCATCCACGACAATACATTGGCTATGACGGAGACTTCTGAAGCTCTGGTTTGCGTGGAATTGAATTTGTCATCTGCACGCAGAGAGCGGTTGTGGATCGATATGGAGGGGGAGGGGTACTAGCAGCCTATTCGCTATCACAGAGTTCCACACCTTTGTTCTTTCTGCCACAAGCTAGGCCATACAGAGACAGAATGAAAGAAAAAACATAATTCACATATCCCAGCCAAGAAGTCTATTCCAACTCAAGGTGAGTTAAAAACGCCTAGCAGAAAGTAGTATATGGAATTCAGGCCGCGCCCTGCGTCTCCAGCAGCTACTGAGGACAATGCCACTAGATTCACTGCTCTGTTAAAGGATACAGAAGAAATGATTGATCCCAATCTGCCTAATGAGCCTGAAAAGGGAATGGGTGAAGCTTCAGATACAAATAAGAGTTTTGATCCCAGAATTGAACCAATTGAGAATGGTGTAAACAATATTTCTGATGCACATACAGGGCAGCTAGAATCACATACTGGAAGCGCCTCCTCCCAACTTCAACTGGTCCAATCCACTGACCTGAAAAAAATTACATTAAAGGCTCTGATTACATCCACCATATCTCATAACCCGACAAGAATGACAAACATGGCTACTATTTCTGGCACAGAGCTCCCTTCTTTCTAAAATTGTCCTCCTTCTGTTCCTAGAACATCCAATCCTGAGGACCAAGATACTACTGCAGATGTTGATACTACTATGAACATACCTTTAGCTAAACAAAGCCTTACGGTTTCAAAAATTCAGGAGGATCTGCAAGTCCGTAGGAAGGAAATTGCTTTTCAAGCAGAGATAAATAATGTGAGTGCTATACATGCGGATCGGTTGGTAGTTATTACAAGGGGGATGAAGAGGACTGGATCCGAAAGTAAGATCCATACAAATTCTCAACTCTAATGACTTTTGTCATATGGAATATTAGGGGCATTGGCAACGACCTCTCATTGGGTCGTGTAAAGCTATTGATTAAAGAATACAAAGTTGATTGCATTGTTATTCTTGAGCCAAAAATTACTGTCAGTCACTTGGAAAAGACCTGCAAGAAAATAGGTATGGATAAATTCCTTGCCAATCATGATGTGCATGCTCATATTTGGATTATGTGGAAAGGCCAAATGAATTTCTCAGTTATTCTTCAGGATGAGCAACAAATCTCTGTAAAGCAATCTAATCAAAATTTGCCTGAGTTCTATGCTTCTTTTGTTTATGCTAAGTGCACACCTGTTGGAAGACAGTCTCTGTGGGCCTGTCTTATTCATGTCAACTCTTTGTTGAATGGTCCTTGGATTGTGGCTGGAGATTTTAACAGCATTCTTGACTTGGATGAGAAACTGGGGGGAAACATGCCATGCTTAAGATCTACCTCAGATTTTAAGGATTATATTAATGACTGCAGTCTGACCGATGCTGGTTTTATGGGTTCCAAATACACTAGGTACAATCAGCAACTGGGTACCAAAGGTATATGGGCCAGATTAGACAGGGTCCTCATTAATGCCACTTGGCTTAATTTATTTCCAATCACTATGGAGCATCTGTCTAGAGAGGCTTCAGATCATGCACCTCTTCTGGTAAAATTGGTGTCCCACATGAATTTGAAGAGTAGATTTTGTTTCCAGCAAGTGTGGACAAAGCATGAGCTTTTCTTATAGGCTGTTGAACAATGCTAGAAAACCAACCCATTAGCCTCCTCTGCTATTACCACTCTGTGTCTTAAACTTAAGTCATTGAGGTATATGCTCCGGGATTGGAATAAGCAGGTTTTTGGAAATGTTCATAAAAACTTGATGGAAGCAGAAGATTTTGTGCTGCAAGCTGAGCACATTTATGATAATCAACCTTCCTAGAGCAATCTTTCATGTATTGAAAATGCAAAGAATATTCTAGCGGAGCGGATACTTCTGCAAGAATGTTTCTGGAAAAAAAATCTAGAATCCGATGGCCTGCTGAAGGAGACAGAAACACATAATTTTTTCATTTGACTGCTATGGCCAATCGGAGGCGTAATCTCATCCCACACCTCTGGAATTCCTCTGGTGCTCTTACCTCAGATAGCCAGGAAATGAAGGACATTGTTGTTAGTCATTTTAAAACTGCTTTCACCTCCGAGCCTCATTACATTGATAGAGAGAGTATTAACTGCATCACCCACTTGGTGTCAGCTGAAGATAATACCTTCTTGAGTACTATTCCTAATGATCTGGAAATCAAGGAAGTTGTTTTCTCCATGCCCCCAGACAGTGCTCCAGGCCCTGATGGGTTTACAGGAATTTTCTTTCACAAGGCTTGGCCAGTTATAGCTGATACTATAATCAAGGAAATTCAAGAATTTTTCCGTGACCAGAAACCTCTTCCCAGGTGTTTCACTGCTACCTTGATTGCCCTTATTCCAAAGATCAAGAATGCAACTGATATCTCTGATTACATGCCTATTAGTCTATGCAATTTCTCTTACAAGATTATATCCAAAATTCTGAGCAATAAGTTAAGCAAATTTCTTCCTTCTCTCATTTCTAAGGAGCAAACAGCTTTTGTTAAAGGGAGACACATTATTGAAAATATTGCATTAGCTCAAGAAATGGTTCAGGAATTGGGCAGGAAAACCAGAGGCAGTAATGTCATTTTAAAACTGAACATGGCAAAGGCCTATGACCGCCTTGAATGGGATTTTCTATTTGCAGTCTTGAAGAGATTTGGTTTTAATAATCATTTCATTAGTCTCATTGAAAATATGGTGACTAACTGCTGGTTTTCTATCTCCTTGAATGGTGAATCTGTTGGGTTTTTGAAATATTCTAGAGGCATCCGACAAGGTGATCCAATTGCCCCTTACTTATTTATTCTTGCCCAAGAAACTTTGAGCAGATTACTAAAGGACATCTTTATGAAAGGAAAGGTGGGTTGGTTCTCTGGCCCTCGGAGATGCCCAGTCATTTCTCATCTTCTATTTGCAGATGACACTCTAGTATTTGCTAAGGCAAATGCAGCTTCTATCCGCAACCTCATGAATACCTTAAGAGCTTATGAGATAACTTTTGGTCAGCTGATCAATGTTGAAAAGTGTGGCTATTTTATTCACCCCAAAAGCAACCCTGCACTCCAAAGAAGGATTGGGGATATCACAGGTTTTTTGAAATACTCCTTTCCACACAAATGCATGGGTTTTCCTTTGGTTTTGGGCAGAACCAAAAAAGTTCACTTTGTAGGTATTATCTCCACAATCCAAAAGCGTATAGAGGGCTGGCAAGCTAAACTCCTTTCACAGGGTGCTCGATTGATTTTAATCAAGCATGTTCTTACCTTCATACATATTTATGTTTTAGCTTCCACTCCTCTTCATGCTGGTATCCACCAATTATTAGATCAATCCTTTGCAAATTTTTTCTGGGGATCCTCTAAGCATGGAAACACAAGACACTGGAGATCTTGGGATAAAGTCTGCAAACTGATCTCCCATGGTGGGCTTGGGATTATGTCATTAAGACACATGGATCTTGCCTTGCGGGTAAAAATGCTTTGGCATGGACTGCACTCAAATTATCTCTGGGCTGAGTTTTTCAGGGCCAAATATATTCAAGATAGACACCTTAGTGAGGTCAACTTCAAAGCTATGAAGGGTTTTGCCAAGAGTTACTGGCTCCAAGCAAAAACTCTGATCCTGCAAAACAAAAGGTCTATTATTGGTGATGGGGCTTCCACCAATTTCTTGAAGGACATTTGGCTAGGAAATAGAAGTTCGGCATCTTATGCTTCCATTGAAAATATACCCAATACCAAAGTGACTGTCAGAGATATTATGACTAATTCTACCCAGGAGGATATTCAGACTATTGATACTTATTTACCATTTGATATTAAAAGAGCTATCTCTTATACAATATTAACTCCTTATCCAGATATGGCCATATGGTGTCTTTCATCACACGGGAACTGCTCGGTCTCCTCAACCTACAAGAACTTGATGTTCTCTCAATCCTCTCAGCCGCTGGAGATGTATCCTACTTGGCATCGCACTTGGTCACAATGGCTTCCAACCAGAATCTCAATTTTACTTTGGAAGGTTTTCTTCAACTACCTGCCCACTGACTTGAACATTCAAGCTGTTGGAATTCCTTTTTGCTCTAAATGCAGATGCTGCAAGGACCATCGTGATGAAGACACTGATCATTTATTCACGAAGAGTGAATGGGCAGTATCCATTTGGTCCTTTTTTCAGTCCAAAGGATTACAGATCTGGGGTACCACAGCTAGAGGTCTCCTTACTAATGCCATTAAAGTAGCTAAAGGAAAATCTTTATTTGGTTTATTCACCATTGCTGCAATTGGGTATAGCTTGTGGGAAATTTGGAGTGCCAGGAATGCTGTCATTCATGAGAACAAGAACACCAATCCGCAAAGCCTCATTCACAGAACCCTTATGCAGATCAAGCAAAGCCTTTTGTATACCGACCTTCAGGAAGACAACTATGAAGGAAAAAAAATTCTGACTGCATGTGGAATATGGGTTCCCGCAAGCAACGGTCCAAAGATCAAACTCATCAAATGGCAATGCCCACCGTGGCCTTATTTAAAATTGAACACTGACGGCGCTTCCAAGCAATCTGGTTTTTCGGGTGGTGGTGGCATTATAAGGGACTACCAAGGCTCATCTATCCTTGCTTTCTCACATCATTATGCTCAGGCTAGCATCATCATGGCCGAAGCCAGGGCACTCATGGATGGTCTTAAATACCTGAGAACTATTACATCCCAGTCGCCCCAGATTGAATGTGACTCATAGGTCCTAGTTCAAGTGATCAACAGGAAGGTACCATGCCCTTGGGAGATCCTCACTTATGCCAGAGAAATTTGGAGTATTCTTTCAACAAATGACTGCATTATTCACATTTTTCACGACGCAAATATGGTGACAGATTCTTTGGCTAATTTAGCCTGCAACATGAATTGTAACCTTTTCTTTTCCTCTCAATAGCAACTTCCAAACCATATCAAAGGTGCTGCCCGGATGAATAAGCTAGGCATGCCTAGCATCCGCTTGATGTAAAGAATTTTTGACCCTTTTTTGTAAATAAAGTTTACCTCCTAGTAGTGCATTGGTGGAGACCCTAATGTGCCTAGGTAGGGTTTTAAAAAAAATCATAGTTTTCTATTTTTTTCTGCTATAACTCCGAGACGGGGGCCTGTTCTTCAAGCCAGGGCAGAGTCATGCTTCATCCTCTTCGTCCTCCTTTGACTCCATCTTGAAGAGGGGAGTATTAGCTTCATTTTGATCATATATGTGCCTTATTTCTCTCATCTTTTCCCCCCTCTTTCAAGCCCCTACTTTTCAGGTTTCACCACTTTGTTCTGTCAATCTGAAACCCATATTTTTTGCGACGGGGGCACGTTTGCGTCACCGAGGCAAAGCCATGGTGCACTTCTGATCCTTCCCTTCGACTCCAGTCTCTTAAGGGAAGTATACTCTTCGTTTTCCTCCATTATGGGCTCATTATCTCATCCTATTCATGCATATTTTTTTCCATCATTTTACACTTTCATCTTGGTTTGACACTTAAGTCATTTTTCTGTCATGTTCTGCACCCTTTTATTTTCTTGTATTTTCCTCCCCATTTTTCACTATTGTCTTCCCCATTTTTAACCCTTCTTTTTGCCCTAGTTTCACCACAATACTCCCACCTTTCCATAGCATCTTTTCTTTCCCTTTTTGGTGTCTTATTCTGTGAGATATTCATCGTTCTTTGAGTCCATTTTGTGCACGGTTCTCCATCTTTCTGCACTGTCTGCTATTTTTACCAAATCTCTGGCATCATAACTTTCTGTCCAGACCTCCTTTTGGAGTGATTCTTGTTCCTGCGTCTTCACAACACTCAAGTCTTCTTTCATCCCAATTTTCACACTATTTGGACGTCGTTTTCATACTATTTTCATTAGTCTTTGCACCCAGTTTGCACTGTCTCCACAGTTTCTCATGAACCGCATTTTTGCACATTGTTTATCTACGGTCATCATGGCATAGTGAATTTGTTTATTCATGTTAATCTCGTCACAATATACACACCTATTGCTTACACCTAGTTACAAGAGTTAGAAACGCTACCTCGGTAAGTTTGCCCTCAATCTTTCATGCTACTTTATGCACTTGGGCAGATTTCTACACTTAGCATTTTCTAATGGGTTTTACCTCTTGTGTTGTCTTTGTTTCGCAGGAAAGCATGGAAAGTGAGTCCCTTACCTTCTAGCCGGCTGGAAGGCGAGGAGAGGTAATCCACATTGTCCCCGCATTACTTATATTGAGCGTGATCATCTTCTTTTTCCAAGGTACACAATGCGCACATAGTCTTCTTTCATATTCTTTTGGCATTGTCATTCCTTGGTGGCGATCACGATATTCTTCTACATCATTTGTCACCTTTTTGTTGCTATATGATCATGCTACCATGTTCACATAGTCACATATTAATGCTATTCACTTGATTGGCACATTATGTTATCACTCATACACATATGCTCGTTCATGTGACTTGTGACGCCACGCACCACATTTCTACACTCACAGCTTTTTTGGTGATCACGGTGGGACATGTAGTTCCCATCACTTTGTCCATGCTTTTCTGCGATTTTGGTGTGTATATCCATGTTTATATAGCATTTCATGTTCATATTGTTCATATTGTTTGCATCTATCTTGTTATGTTAGCATATGTTCGTTATTACCTTGATTTGCTAGATTTAGGATAGAATTTGCATGCACTCCGGTGCGCATAGGGCCATGCATTCTCATATTATAGTTGCATTCCTACCTTGGTAAGTGATCCTCTCGCCTCCATATTCCTTGGGGTCGACTAGGTGATCTTATCCGGGACCTCCGTAAGTCTCCATGAGCCGTGGATCCCCAGACGGACGCCGAGCCGGTTGTACCTTTTCCACCCTTAGGTTTGCATTTACATACGTGTGAGGGAGTTAACCCTAGATCAACCTAAAGCTCGGCCTCTTCCCATAGGGCACCCATGTTATGAGGGAATTATGCTTAATTCAAATCATTAAAAGATCCATTGAAACTAATAAAAATTAACGATCATATCAACTTGTTTGATCTCGATTGAATCCTCTCACATTCGTAACATTTGTTGGGCTTACCCCCAAGCCCATTTGTGGTGTTGTGTGTTGCATTTTTCCCTTTATATTGTCATTGGTGGTCCATTATTCTATGTCGCATTTGCATTTGCATAAGTCTGTCTGTCTCCCGCCATATCCCCATAGGTTACCCCTTAATCTCCGAGCCCTTACTTCCCTCATTGTATTTTCCTTGATATTCCTTGTATTGAGTCTCCATTTGCCCTCATGAAGTATCATTCTAACCCCTTGTATCATTCTTCTTCCCAATTTTCTTCTTATTCCCATGTGGAATCCTCTTCCCAGGCAGGCCCATCTTCCTGTTGTAAGGCCCGTGCCTTAATGGATCCTTGATGATTTTTGTTTTATTATTTGTTCTGGAATTTCTGGCTATTTTCCTGGATTTTTAGGATTTTGTCTGATATTTTTCCGGATTTATTTGGAGTTATTTGAGGGTTATTAGAATTAATGAGATTTTAATATATATAATAATTATATTATATATATTTTAATTTATTTTTTTTCTTTTAATCCCTCTCTCACCCTCTCTCCCCCGTCGATCTCTCATTCGCCCTCACGCTCTCTCTCTCCTCTTGCGATCGCCCCTCTCTCCTCCTTAGGGAACGCGGGCGAGACGGCGTCGGATTGAGGCATGGTTGGCGCCGTTGGATTCCTCGCGTCGAGAGGAGCGCGTAGGTGTCCACTTCGGCATGGTTCGGTGATCGTGGGAGTGAGGTGGAGCGTGAAGGCTTCGTAGCTCTTCCTCCTTGCATGCGGTCTTTTCTTCGGTTTCGGCTTGCGAGAGGTAGGGGGATGGAATCCTGATCTCGCTAGGATCATTTCCTGTGGCTCGTTCCGTTGATTAGAGCCCGTGGCATGCATAATGTTCATTTCTTCCATTTGTAGGGTTTTAATGAAATTCTTGAGATTAATGCTTATTAGGCCTTGCATGTGATGTCTTTAGTTGTTATATTGTCGTATGGGTTGCATGGTTTGATAGGTTACAGGTTTTACGCCGTTACCCGACGATTCAGATCGTCCGGGAGGGAACCGATTTTTTAGATATAACTCGTCCGCGACCCAGGTGAAGTGACGGTCTCGCCAGGAACCGTCACATCTCCGACGGTCTTTTGTGAGCGCGTTACTTCAATGTAACGGCCCATCGTGGGTGCGTTACATTGAGAGTAACGGTAGGGCTCCCAGCCGTCGCTCTCTCGTTGATTTACGTTGGTTTGGTCAGGCGGTGCGCCCGACGGCCAGTCGGCCGGCTGTCGTTTCCAAGCGACGCGCCGAGACTGGGGCGTCGTTTCGCCTGCGATCGATTTGAACGCTGTACGTTGGTTTTTGGCCTCGGGTGAAAGTAACGGCGGTGCTCCCGCGCGTTGCTTCGAAGCAACGCATAGGACCCCCACCGTCACTCTCCCTCTTAGGTCCTTTGAGCTGGAACTCAGGTGGAAGTAACGGATGGAGACCAGCGCGTCGTTCTTGGTGTAACGCGCCAGTCCCCGACCGTCACTTTCAAGTAGCGCGTGGGTATTCGACCGCCGCTTCCCTGATGGTTTTAATATGTTGCCAGCCCATTTGTTATGCGTTCCTTTTTATACTCATGCCATATTCGTATTGTTTTAAATGTTTAGTGGCGTGTTTTATTACCATTAGAGTAGCCTTTCTTTCCACGCAATGGAGCCACTGTTGTTGCCCTAAGGTCTGTTGAGTGCCGACCCGCTTGAGGATGGCGGAGGGGTGTGTTTCCCATGCACGGTTTATAAGCTAGTTCCGTGGGCTCCCAGCCAATGGTAGCGTCCTACCAAGGGGGAAAACTAGCTAGAGGGCCTGGCTCAGGCTAGAGTCAGTGTGTGCACACGTGGTCGGAGACTGTGGACTGACACCGACGGGTGCCACTCTGACTGGTCACTTGGTTTGGTACTGTTTACGCGCTTAGCTTGTCGCTTCGTCGACTGCGAGTGCTTGAGACGCAGTGTAAGTCGTCAGTGGACGCTTCTGGTTTCTGCTCCAGTGGTTGTCCTTCCTTGTTGCTTGGATTAGTTAAGACTTATTCTATTTGGTAGCTTTAGTTTTAATCGCTTGCGTTTAGTTAGCTGTGGCATGCTTTAGCTGTTATACTTGCTTAGTTAGAGTCTACAGCTTTACTTGAGTAGTTATTTCTTGCCATTGCCTGTTAGCTATTTAAATGCATGCTCTACTTGCCTTTATTTATGCGTGTATGCTTGTTTAGTGCGAGGTAGGGATCCGCGTGACCCCTACTGAGTCTGGCTGTGACTCACCCTTCTCCTTTCAGGTGAGCCGCGCCCGTCATCTCCCGGTGCTTCGTGAGCCGTTTCGGAGACCGTGCTTAGCTGCCAGCTTTAGTCGAGGCGCCTTTTGAGGCTTGTTCGTACTTTTGCTGGGGTATGCCCCGCGTAGTTGTACCTTGTGGACTAGTACCCTTATTTCTCTGAACTAGTATATGAATATCACTCTAGTTATTTTTGAATTGCTTCCGCACTTGTGTTAATTTCTTTACTTAATTGTAAATTGCGCGTTCCGAATCCCAATTCGTTATGCATATCCCTCAGCACTTTTCTTCTAACCCTTCAGGGGCCTCATCAGCCTCTTGGGTGGCTTCCCCAGTTCTTGGTATCGGTGTATCGATATTATCGGTATATCGGTATCCTGAACTCTGGGTCGTTACACTGTGGTCCCTCTGATCCATCCGAGAAACAAGCTAATCTCATGGCCCATCTATCATGCCTTGTTCGCCAAATGGACCCGGCCGAGGTCCAACGCCTTATTGTAAATCATCTTCATGGGCCTTCTTCACTCAATGGGCCCTCTTCTCATATTAATGGGCCTTATTCTTCTAATGGGCCTCATTCCTTAATGGGCCTCCTCCCCTTAACGGGCCTTCTTCCCTTCATGGGCCTTCTTACCTTCGTGAGCCTCATTCTTCTTCCTCTTATGCTGGTGGCCCAATGGGTCCTTATGCTAATGTTTCTTCCAGGACCACACATTCTTCCACTCCTGGAATGGGCCCTTCCTCTTCTCAGCCCAGATCCTCTTATCCAGCGCATTATCATCCTGGTTCAAATTCATGACCTCTTGCTCAAGCTGGCCCATACCATTCTCGATCTCTCCCTACTCCGGAGATGATTTCTCAAGTCTAACGCCACCTTGATGAGCTTCAACACTGAATTGATCCCAAGTCCTCCTTAAGTGTACCATTCACTTTTGAAAATCTCCGGCTTCCACCACCTTCGCAAATTCCCGCGTATCACCGTTATGGTGGAGTTGGTGATCCGTATGTGCACTTGAAGGAGTTTTTTTATGAGTCGGCCCAATTTCGACATGATTAGCGCTTGATGGCCTATCTATTTGGTCTGTCACTAGAAGGTCCGGCTCGGGATTGGTTCTTTTCCCTTCCGCAAGAGCAGATTGTGAGTTTTCAAGTCGTGAAAGAAAGATTTATCCAGCAATTTCAAGACCAGGTTGGACCGAGGTACTCTATTGTGGATCTAGCCCACGAGAAGATGAAGCCTGATGAGGAGTTCTCTGCTTTTGTCGACTGCTGGCGTCGCCTTGCCGCGTAAGTACCAAGGCATATTCTGGAGCAAGAGCTGATCAGGATGTTGATTTCTAATACAATGCCAGAATATTGTTTTATCTTAGCCCTTAATGATATTACTTCCTGGCAACAACTCTAAAGTCGAGCCCGCTTGATCCACCAACAACTATGTTCCCTTGATCCCGAGTCTTCTCCGCCTTCTACATCTCCATACACCCCGCCATCTACATCTACCTCCACCTCCACATATCAACCTTCACCCTCCACAAGCCAACCCTACACTCCCATGAATCAACCTTCCATGAGTCAGCCTTACGCCACATCCACCTCCACATATCAAACCTCCATGAGACATCCTTCCATGAGTCAGCCTTCCGCTTCTACATACATGTACACTTCCGCAAGTCAGCCCTCCACGAGTCAACCGTCTACTTATTCATACCCTCATGTGTCTCCGCCTATGTCTCCACCTCCGGTCAAGGGAACAGCACACCCCGAGCAAGTAGATGCCGTCTACATACCCCCTCATCCCGCTCCACATATGCCATCACCAAAGCCCTCTACCACTAGCCAAGCACTCTTGCCTACGCAACCACCGCATCCATCACCACGACCTTCAACTTCACCTTATACCCCTCGGCATCCACCTTGCCCGAAGCAGGCTCCTCCTTGCCCCCATTGCCGGAGTCTTTTACTGACATTTTCAGAACTTTGATGGCCACTCAGGCATTGCAACTCCCTTCAGCTGTGCCTTGCCGACCCGCGGTGGGGAGTATGCTTCAGTTCTGTGAATTTCACCACTAGCAGGGGCATTTGGTTGAGGATTGCCCCGAGTTTCGGGATTATCTTTATGACTTGGAAGATCAGAAGAGGATTGATTGGACCGATATTCATAAGGTTGTTCTACATCTCCGCAGCAAGCAGCAGCAAGAAGCGCCTCCCAAGCAGCTGTCTCCATCACTGCAAGACCAGGGGCACCCCTGTGATTCCTCTTCATCTAGTGTTGCACCCACTCCATCACCCACTCCGCCGCCACTACAATACCCGCTCTTTCACCTTGGCCATCTCCATCTCCTACCCCATCTTCACAATCCCCACAAACCCGAGCCTCCGCCCAGGCCAGTGTTCCCCCTTCCTCTACTTCTTCCATCACTACTTCCACTCCCAATGCCGCCCGACGTGTCATATCAATACGTCAACGGTGGGCACTACGACCCTCCTCTTCTCCTTCCCTGACACTACCTCCACTACCCTCATCGCTTGCACCATCTCCACCACCCTCACCATTGCCTAAACCTCCATCATCTCCGCCATCACCTTTGCCCGAGCCTGAGCAAGCTTCGCCTTTGCCACCCTCGCCTGAGCAAGCCATACCTCCACCCTTACCTTTGCCTCCACCGAAACACACCATCCTGTTGAAACCTTCGCGTCTTTCGAACCTATTCCTATCCACATTCCTCCACCTACTTCCACCCCACGGAGCGGGTGTGCGCTTTCTTTAGTGCCCCTCGAGTCCGGTCCCTAGGCAGACGATGAGTCGAGTTAGGATGGTTCCATGTCGGTTCTGTATTTTAAGATTCAAGATTTTATCTGCCGCATGCCAGTCCATATCCTGGTCCCAGGCCATTTCGGGGATGATGTGCCTATACTTCCCATGACGGTTGCTAAGAAGAGTTCCTCCTCATTGGTGCCAGTTTCTTCTCGAGCGAGACCGGTGGCAATCTCTTTGCTCACAGGAGGATTCACCATTGATGCTATTGTTACCTCTCGCTCTGTTGCTATTCAGATAGCTAGCCGAGAAGGATTTTCTACCCACATTATGCTCACTCATACGGCCACCAAGCAGATTATGAATTCTATATTCAATAGACAATTGGCCGTATTCTCAGGATTTTTCAAGGACATTCTGCACTCTTGATGCGATCTCCCTCACTTTATTTGTACGCTGGCCACTTCAACTGTAGAAACCTGATAAATTAAAATGACAAATAATTTTTTTAATGAATTATATAATTAAAATCTTCACGAAATAATTAAATTATATTCTTACTATATGAAATAAACTAGATAAATGCATTTACTTGAATTTACTTAAGGTAAATATAAATTAAATACTCTAACCCTTAGAAAAAGCATAGTAAGCCCAATAAAAGTCCATATAATGGATTAGGATTACAATTGGCCCATTGGATAATCCATAATGGACTGAATTAATAGTTAAACGATTCAATAAAGGTTAAATTAATCTTAAAATTCGTAACATGTGTTTAATATGGCATTTAAGGGATTAAAATAACTCCATTTCTAGAAGATTTGACTCAAGAATCAACCCTTACCTACTAGCCACCTTAGACCAGTCGTTTTTACATTGGTTTCACACCAAATTAAGGCTAGATTAAGAGGAGAAGTTGGAATTTTCTTCTAACTCGGAGTTGGAAAGTTTTGCATTGTTAGGCAAAGAATCTTGACAAATTTGGCCAAATTTTGGCTATAAATAGAACCCCACTCGACCCTCAAATCATCCTTGGTGGCCTATAATATGCTGCTGCGGAGATTGCAGGGGATTTGAAGTGAAGATTCGGAGATCAAAGGGTTTTCTTATTATTAGGGCTATTTTTCTATCTCTCCTTAGATCTGTTCAAAAGTAGGTGTCTGTCAGGCTAAACTTCAATTAAAGCATGTTATCTTGTGTATCTTTCAGTGCTCTTTCCATTGATACATGTTTCCCTAAATTTCATTAAGAAATGAGCAAGTTACGATCATTTTATTGGAGGGGTATTCCTGTTTTTCGTCAGAACCAGAACGTGCTACACCTCAGGATCGCGTTCATGAACGCGCTGCCCCGACAATGCGCGTTCATACAGACCCTATTTCCCATCGTCCAGTTTTAAAAAAAATAGTATATTTCAAGATCGCGCTAGCTCTGGATAGTGCGTTCTTCAGATCGCGCTAGCCAGAGCCAACGCCTTCTGGAAAAATTTTAGTTTAAAAAAAAATAATACATATAAATATATAATTCAGATCACGCTACCCAAGGCTAGCTCTATATATAACTTATGAACGTGAAAAAAAAATAACCAACTCGAGCCCACATCTTATGTCCCTTGGGTCCTGACTCTCTAACATATAAAGCCAAGGAAGTTTTTTTATCTTCCAATGTGGGACTAAAGTTTAGTCACTATACAATAGGAATTATAGCATCTGGAATCCGCATTAATTGTAAGCATTCAGTCATCAAAAAAAAAAAGTAATATTAGCATGTTTGAATTTTTACAGCATGTTAAAAATTATTTTTGTAGAGTAAAAATTATTTTCAGCATGTAAAAATCTATTTTTACCATATTATTAGTAAACTAATACATGAAAAATATTCCCAGCATGTTAAAAATTACTTCTAGCATGATAAAATTATTTTATCCATACTGAGACATTAAAACTACTTTTCAGTATGTTAAATCCATTTAAAACTATTTTTTTTACATGCTAAACATAATTTCCTATTAAATAATTAATAAATTGATGCATGAAAATTACTTTCAGCATGTTAAAATTACTTCCAACATGATAAAATTATTTCCAGCATGGTAGAATTATTTTTAGCATGTTAGAACTATTGTCAGCATATTAAAGCTATTTAAAAACTCTTTTTAGCATGATAAAATTATTTTCCCATCAAATAATTAGTAAATAAATGTAAAAAAATTATTTCAGCATGATAAAATTTATTTTGTTATCAGATAATTTCTGTAATCAGCATGGTAAACTTCTTTTTATCATCTCATCAGTAAGTTAATGTATGAGAATTATTTTAGCATGTTAAGTATTGATTTTAACATGTTAAATATTAATTTTTAGCATGATAAGATTACTCACAGTATGATAAAATTATTTCTAGCATGTTAAAATTACTTTAACATGTTAGAATTATTTTCAGTATGATGAAACTATTTTTAGCATAATAAATATATTTTCTTAAGCATGAAAATCTATATTTATCGTAATACCACTAAATAAATATATGAAAATTACCTAAAGCATGTAAAAATCTGTTTTATCATGTTATCTGTAAATTGGTGTATAAAACTTACTTTTTAGAATGTTAAATTATTTTCTGCATGATAAATCTACTATTCTATCTTATTATCATTTATCCTATCTTATTATCATTAAAAATATCAATAATATGTGAAATCACGATTTTAATTCAAAAGTATATACAGCTTATCTAAAACTTAATATTTCTGAATTTTAAAAGAATTATGAATGAATTCTCAAATGATTTCGTGAACATGGTGCTTACCTACACCACGTTCATAACAGAATTCCGATCGGCTATAAAATCCGCATTTTGGCTAAACTAAAATACATCCAAGATATAAAAACTTCCTGAAAATATGCCTAAACTCTTGTTAAATCAATTGAACACAAGATTAAATTATGGAATTAAAATAATTCTATTAGTTCAAATTACTTGAATTTTCTTCCTAATTACCATTCGTTCTTGAATTCCACGTCTTAATGTCGTTAAACATGATGCCTTAAAATTATTATTCACTTCTCTTGCAACTTCTGATATTTTTGCCAGATCTGTAATGTTTACAAATGAGATTATTCTTGAAATTCATTGGCCATAGTGTTAAGTGGATGTCTAAACGTACTTGGGATCTTATGATCCACCGACCCAATGCTTGGCATTAATGGGGCCCGGTCTCGTCCTGGGAGGAGCGTCCGAAAGTACTTGTGCCCATGAGAGTTGATTGACCATGGTGTGGCATTACACCGAAGTGCATGACTTGTTAGATTTTTACGACATTCCACTATTCGTACTTGTTACTTGTTTACATGATTACTTAAAAATTACATGAATTACTTGACTTACGTGAAATGGCCAATTACATGAAATTCTTTACTTGTTCAAAGTTATTACTTGAAAATTTCTCTTGATATCTTGTTAACTCAATTACTTGGAAATTCCACTCATGTTATACACTTTTTGATGCAACTTGGAAAGATTACTTAAATTGTTAAACACTTAAAGATTGCTTGATTTTTAGAGATATAAAATCCTACTGAGCTTTTTGCTCACCCTACGTTTTTGTTAAATTATTTCAGGAAATGACATTGAACAAGGGAATGGACAAGAGTGAAAGAGTGATTTTCTTTTCCCTGGGATTTATGTAGATCACTAGTGTTTTACAAGAATCATGTACTTTGGGTTTGGAAGTTTATAATTTACCTTTATGGCTTATGAATTAGCAATGTAAACCTCTATTTTGATGGAATAAAAGTATCATTTTCTCATCAATCTTTATCTTAGAATTAATTTTATACATGCTCTGATCGACACGCTTGATTACGACTCGCTCACGCCCTCGATATTCCGCGTCGGGGCGTGACAATCTTTGTGGTATCAGAGCCTAGGTTACACAAAACCTAGGATTCTTAAACTTAGGATAGGTTTTCGATCAATATCTAGAAATTAGATAGGTCTTAAAACCTTCCCGGTAATATTGGGTAGAAACACGGGTTAAGTTTTAAGAAAAAGGGAATTATCAGGAAATAAATACCAAAACAAAAATAATAAACCTTAGAATTATGGTTCAGCCTAATTCTCGCAAATGGCTGTCGAGAGAGCTCAATGGCGCGAGATCTAGCGTACCGTTCAAGGCTTAACCAAAGCCCTCCAATAGGTTGCTCAGGGAGGAGCAAACCAAGGAGCTGGTGATTTGCATAGGAATTTCCGAAGCATGAACCCTCCCAAGTTCGCTGGATCTACGGATCTGGATGAAGTCGAACACTAGATTAAGGAGATCGAGAGGATATTTCGAGTTATGCAATATGTTGGCGAGGTAAAGGTCATACTCGCTACTTTCCAATTGGAAAGAGATGCCCGTGCCTGGTGGGAATCGGTCGAAGCTACTTTACAGCACGACCAAATTCTATGGGAAGAGTTCGTGGAACATTTCAATAGTAAATATTTTTCCGACCGAGTGCAAGAAAGGAAGGACACTAAATTTGCCGCTTTGAAGCAAAGGGGTTTATTGGTAGTTGAATATGAAGCTCAATTCTCAAGATTATCTCGGTACGCTCCACATCTCATGGGTACCGACAAAATGAAGGCAAGGAGGTTCTTAAATGGCTTAAGGCCTCAATATATTACTCAACTCGCCCCGATGGATATCCAAATTTATTCTAATGCTATACGGAGAGCACAACTCCTACAAGATGCAACGGAGTTATCGGATCGCATCCGAGGAAGGGAAGCCAAGAGAGAGCAAGTTACTGGGTCCGGAAGTTTCAAACCTTCCTTCGGGAAGAAAAGGCCCAATGACGGGCGTAACTTCAGCAAGGATGGGCGAAATTTCAACAAGGGTGGACGTAACTTTCAAGGGGACAAGAAGCCAAGAACCTTTGACAAGCAAATTATTCCTTTCTCTACATCATCAAAGGAATTATGCAAATTCTGCGAGAAAGACACAAAGCTGAGGAATGTTGGAGAAAGCTCGGCGCATGTCTTAGATGTGGGAATCGAGAGCATAGGATCCCGAATTGTCCTCTTCTCAACGAGCAAGCTCCACCGGAGAAGCTTCCACCTATTGTTAAAAAGCAAGGAAGACTTCAAGCTCTTATGGATGCGGAACCAACCGAGGATGGAGGCGTCGTGGAAGGTACTCTTTCTGTGTACTCAAGGCATGCCTCTGTCTTATTTGACACCGGAGCTACGCATTCATTTATATCTAGAAGATTTGCTGGCCTTTTACCTATGAAGCCTATTCCATTATATTCTACACTCACTATTACTACCCCTATTGGAACGGGAACGGAGATTAAACATTTCTATCCTGCTAGTGAAGTTCTAATTAGCGGTTATAACTTACCCGCTGATTTGGTATGCATGGAGATGGACAAATATGATGTTATATTGGGTGCCGATTGGCTATCTGCACTTGGTGCTAGTGTCAACTGCAAGTTGGGTACTGTAACTTTTATGGGTTACCCCAACCTCTTAGTTTCTGGTATCAGGTATTCTAGACACATATCTCTCATTTCGGCTCTCAAAGCCAAGAAATTATTAAGGAAAGGTTGTGCCGGTTTCTTAGTTTCTATCACTATGACCGAGCACACGGAACCCGTTCTAAAGGACATTCCTATCATTCGGGATTATTCTGATATATTTTTGGACGAGTTGCCTGGTATTCCTCTAGAGAGAGAAGTTGTCTTCTCTATTGATTTAATTCCGGGAGCTGCACCAATTTCTAAAGCTCCATATCGGATGTTTGCCGTTGAAATGAAGGAGTTAAAGGAACAACTATTAGAGTTATTGGAAAAGGGGTTTATTCGACCAAGTACTTCACCTTGGGGAGCCTCGGTCCTCTTTGTTAAAAAGAAGGACGGTCCAATGAGACTATGTGTTGATTATCAGCAATTGAATCAACTCACCATCAAGAATAAATATCTATTACCGAGGATTGATGAATTATTCGACCAGATTTCTGGAGCTCGATATTTCTCAAAGATCGATCTTCGATCTGGTTATCATCAATTAAAGATCAAGGAAGGGGATATTCACAAGACTGCATTTCAGAGTAGGTATGGGCATTACGAGTTCACCGTTATGCCTTTTGGCCTAACAAACGCGCCTGCCGTATTTATGCAATTAATGAACATCGTATTCAGGCCATACCTCGATCAATTTGTGGTTGTCTTCATTGACGACATTTTGATCTACTCTAAGTCAAAGGAAGAACATGAAGAAAATCTCAAGAAGGCCCTTCAATTATTAAGAGATCACAAGCTTTATGTCAAATTAAGCAAGTGTGATTTATGGTTGGAAGAAGTTTCTTTTCTCGGTCACATAATTTATCGGAACGGTATCATTGTCGATCCTTCAAAGGTCGAGGCCGTAAAGAACTGGGAAAGACCTACTAGTGTGACGGAAATCCGAAGCTTCTTGGGATTGGCTAGATATTATCGAAGATTTATCAAGGACTTCTCCAAGATTGTGGTATCTTTGACAAGATTGACAAGAAAGGATAATCCTTTTATAAGGTCCGGGGAATGCGAGAAGAGCATTTAAACTTTAAAGGATTATCTGACGACTGTCCCTATTCTCACATTACCTACGGAAGGAGGAGGATTCGAAGTGTATTCTGATGCATCAGGAATTGGCCTAGGTTGCGTATTAATGGAACGTGGTAAGGTTATAGCCTATTCTTCAAGGCAATTAAAGAAACACGAGGAAAATTACCCCGTGCATGACCTAGAGCTGGCAGCTGTGGTCTTTACTTTGAAGATCTGGCGACATTATCTCTATGGCGAAGTCTTTACTGTGTATTACGATCACAAGAGTCTCAAATATTTATTCTCTCAAAAGGAGCTCAACATGAGACAAAGACGGTGGTTGGAATACTTAAAGGATTTTGATTTCTCTATACAATACCACCCTGCGAAAGGCAATGCCGTAGCTGATGCTCTTAGCCGGAAGCCAATGGCCTTATTATCAAGTTTGATGGTTAAAGAATGGCATCTACTTAAAGAAATGGCAAATTTAAATCTCAATGTGGAGGAGAAGAAAGACGAAGTGTTTATTGCAAATATTCGACTCCAACCCGAGTTATTCTCGAAAATCAAGGAACGGCAAGTTGATGATCCGATGATCGTTGAAATTAAAGAGAAACTAGATCAACGACCGGATTTCCTTCTGGCTGATGATGGAAGGTTATTATTCAAAGGAAGAACTTGCATACCCGATTGTTCTACCATCAAGGGTAAAATCTTGGAGGAAGCACATCGGTCAAGGTACACTATTCACCCCGGTGCTACAAAAATGTACCAAGACCTCAAGAGAACTTTCTGGTGGCCTAACATGAAAAGAGAGGTAGCTGAGTTCGTAAGTCGATGCTTGGTATGTCAACAAGTTAAAGCCGAGCACCTTAAACCGGCTGGTAAACTCAAGCCTCTCGAAATATCGGAATGACAATAGGATAGTATCGGTATGGACTTCATAGTTGGATTGCCGAAGACCCGAAGTGGTTTTAATGCTATATGGGTAATTGTGGACCGGTTAACCAAGTCCGCTCACTTTTTACCTATCAATACTAAATGGACCGTGGATGTTCTAGCCGTCTTATATATCAAAGAGATCGTAAGGTTGCATGGTATTCCAAGTTCTATTATTTTGGATCGAGATCCGAGATTCACCTCTCACTTTTGGAAAGGTTTGTAATCATCCATGGGTACTAGGCTAAGATTTAGCACTGATTTTCACCCTCAGACTGATGGACAAACTGAGAGGATGAATCAGATTATTGAAGATATGTTGAGAGCATGCATGATAGACTTCGACAAAAGTTGGCATGAACATTTACCATTGACTGAGTTCGCTTATAACAATAGCTATCAGTCAAGTATAGAAATGGCACCATTCGAAGCTCTTTATGGCCGAAGCTGTAGATCGCCTCTATGCTGGAGCGAGGTTGGAGAGAAGGGATTGCTTGGTCCCGATATTGTCCAAGATACAACTGACAAAATCTAGTTGATTCAAGAAAGATTGAAGGTAGCTCAATCACGGCAAAAGAGTCATGCCGACAATCGGAGGAGAAACCTCGAGTTCCAAGTGGGGGAGCACGTCTTCTTAAAGATCTCACCCACTCGTGGAATTAAAAGATTTGGCATCAAAGGAAAGTTAAGTCCAAGATTTATCGGCCCTTTCGAGATTCTGGAGAGAATCGGCGAGGTGGCATACAAGCTGACTTTGCCTCCTCAACTGGCCGGTGTACATTATGTTTTCCATGTATCAATGCTGAGGAAGTACGTGTACGATCCTTTGCATGTGATACAGTTTCAAGATTTAAAGCTACAAAAGGACTTATCATATGAAGAAAGACCGATCAAGATAATGGATCGAAAATTACACCAACTGAGGAATTGAGCCTTTCCGATGGTAAAAGTTCAATGGAGCAAACGTGGATTCGAGGAAGCCACCTGGGAATTGGAAGAGTCCATCAAGAAGAAGTATCCGTACTTAATCTAAGGTTAGAAATTCGACTTCTCTATTCGAATTTTTAAATTTTATTTATATAATGTGAATTTGGAGGACCAAATTCTTTTAAGTGGGGGAGGATGTAGAAACTCGATAAATTAAAATGACAAATAATTTTTTTAATGAATTATATAATTAAAATCTTCACGAAATAATTAAATTATGTTTTTACTATATGAAATAAACTAGATAAATGCATTTACTTTAATTTACTTAAGATAAATAGAAATTAAATACTCTAACTCTTAGAAAAATCATAGTAAGCCCAATAAAAGTTCATATAATGGATTAGGATTATAATTGGCCCATTAGATAATCCATAATGAGCTGAATTAAGGGTTAAAGGATTCAATAAAGGTTAAATTAACCTTAAAATTCGTAACATGTGTTTAATATGGCATTTAAGGGATTAAAATAACTCTATTTCTAGAAGATTGACTCAAGAATCAACCCTTACCTACCAGCCACCTTAGACCAGCCATTTTTACATTAGTTTCACACCAAATTAAGGATAGATTAAGAGGAGAAGTTGGAATTTTCTTCTAACTCGGAGTTGGAAAGTTTGGCATTGTTAGACAAGGAATCTTGACAAATTTGACCAAGTTTTGGCTATAAATAGAACCTCATTCGACCCTCAAATCATCCTTGGTGGCCTAGGCTATGCTGCTGCGGAGATTGGAGGGGATTTGAATGGATGATTCAGAGATCAAAGGGTTTTCTTATTATTGGGGCCATTTTTCTATCTCTCCTTAGATCTGCTCAAATGTAGGTGTCTCTTAGGCTAAACTTCAATTAAAGCATGCTATCTTGTGTATCTTTCAGTGCTCTTTCCATTGATACCTGTTTCCCTAAATTTCATTAAGAAATGAGCAAGTTACGGTCATTTTATTGGAGGGGTATTCCCGTTTTTCGTCAGAACCAGAATGTGATACACCTCAGGAGCACGTTCATGAACGCGCTGCCCCGACAAGGCGCGTTCATACAGACCCTATTTCCCGTCTACCAGTTTTAAAAAAAAAATAGTATATTTCAAGATCGGGCTAGCTCTGGATAGCGCGTTCTTCAGATCGCGCTAGCCAGAACCAGCGCCTTCTGGAAAAATTTCAGGTTTGAAAAAAAATAAAAAATATAAATATATAATTCAGATCGCGCTACCCAAGGCTAGCGCGTTCTCCATAAATAATTAGTCGAGGCTAGTGCGTTCAAGGAAATTACCCGGCTCGGCTCAGCTCGACTGGCTCGACTCAAATAAATAAATAAATATATTAATAGTTTCATATCCACACACAACTCGAGCCCACATCTTATGCCCCTTGGGTCCTGACCCAAGGGTGAACTCTCCAACATATAAAGCCAAGGAAATTTTTCTAATTTCCAATGTGGGTCTAAAGTTTAGTCAATATACAATAGGAATAATAGCATTGGAATCCACATTAATTGTAAACATTCAGTCACCAAAAAATAAGGAAAAGTAATATTAGCATGTTTGAATTTTTACAGCACGTTAAAAATTATTTTTGTAGAATAAAAATTATTTTTAGCATGTAAAAATCTATTTTTACCATATTATTATGTAAACTAATACATGAAAAATATTCCCAGTATGTTAAAAATTACTTCCGACATGATAAAATTATTTTATCCATACTAAGATATTAAAACTATTTTTCAGCATGTCAAATCCATGGATTACTTGACTTGCGTGAAATGGCCAATTACATGAAATTCTTTACTTGTTCAAAGTTATTACTTGAAAATTTCTCTTAATATCTTGTTAACTCAATTACATTGAAATTCCACTCATGTTATACACTTTTTGATGCAACTTGGAAAGATTACATAAATTGTTAAACACTTAAAGATTGCTTGGTTTTTAGAGATATAAAATCCTACTGAGCTTTTTTCTCACCCTACGTTTTGGTTAAATTATTACAGGAAATGACATTGAACAAGGGAATGGACGAGAGTGAAAGAATGATTTTCTTTTCCCTAGGATTTATGTAGATTATTAGTGTTTTACAAGAATCATGTACTTTGGGTTTGGAAGTTTGTAATTTACCTTTATGGCTTATGAATTAGCAATGTAAACCTCTATTTTAATGGAATAAAATTATCATTTTCTCATCAATCTTTGTCTTAGAATTAAATTTGTACATGCTCTGATCGACACGCTTGATTACGACTCGCTTATGCCCTCAATATTCAGCGTCGGGACGTGACATCAATGCCGTGTATTGCTCTCCCTCAGTTCCATCCTTCTCTTCTGTCAAGGGAGTTATGCTCCAATATTGATCGTCGAGAGAAGTTGACAAACCTCATGCTGCTTGTGCCAAGAAACAAGACTCCGTGGTTCCCTGATGTTCAACATTTTGAGAGGTTATCTGTCCGAGAATGTCCGTATATTGTTAGCACCGGGTGTCTAGGGGCAATCGCACAGATGAAGCTACATGTTCCTAATTGGGCTAGGCCGTCTGCCAAATGGGCTCGTTATTTGAGAAGACATTTCAAATCAAGAAGCCCAACGGTCCGAGTCTGCACCAGGCGGGCCCTTGTTCAAGTGATTTTAGCTAAGAAAAGGCGGCGGCGCAAGTACAAAGGCCACATGTTATGCACTCAGGGGTCCATTTCTCTTTCTCCTTCCTCTTATTCATCATGTCTACTACTCGGCACCCACCCTTGGGTGGTGTTTCTCCCTTCCTCCAATCCCGCTTCCATAATTTTCTCATCTAGTCCTTAGTTCATGAACCCTCACTGCTCCTCTTCTTATCCGGGGCCTACGGATTCTCCATTTTCCCATAATTCTAGGCCTCGGCCTATGTCCGTTCATCCCTATCTTGGGACATGCCCCAATTCTTCTCCTCCGATATATCCAGATTCTGCTTTTGATTCGTCCCCGACCCTGTCGAGTGGTTACCATTTTCTTTCCCCGACTCTATCGGGTGATTACCATGCTCCTTCCCCACCTCTATCGGGTGATCGCTATTCTCCTTCTCCGACCACATCAGATGATTTTCCTTCTACTCTTCCTATTCATTCCTCACCCTTCCGAGGTCATCACCCTTTTTCATGCTTCTTTCAAGGCTTTAGTTCACCTTGATCTCAGTCAATCCCTGTTTATTGTGTATCAGGTTCCTTGTTATCAAGGTCTCTACTCCTTAACGAGGGAGTTCTAGCACTCGTCTCTCTTTTTTTTTAATCCTTCTTCGTCTAGTTTGGTGTCTGCCGCTCCTCCGTGTCAACGAATGCTCTTGCTATCCTCTCCATTTTGTCATGTTAAGTAAGGAATATAAAGCTTGTACTTTTCAAAGCTCGATGGTCAAGATCGCTTCAGGATGTTGCTTTCACGCTATAGAGTTGCAAGGTATCTTTGTTTTGCGTAAGAATATGCTATCATTGTTATTACTCTTATTATTTTGCATGTACATTGTTATAATGCTAGTTCCTCAACATGTTTGAGTGGCTTTAGGCATTAGTTAAGTTTAGATCAAAATGAGTTCGCTTCTGCAACATCCTTAGGCTGGTGATAGCTCCGTGCTGGGAGTCTAGTTTCTTTCCCCGATCGTTGAGGGTGATCTCTTAAGTATGGGTTTTCCACATACTACACGGCAAGCCATAGCCGATTCCTCTGAGGCACATCGTTGCTGCTTTGGCCAAACTATGGGTATGCATGAAGTCTTTTCCTTTCCCTGCTCGGCCGAGTGTAGGGGCAAGAGATTGATGGATAAGATGACCAACCTAGGCACTCCCTAATACGAGAGATGTCTCAAATAGGGGTAGTCATGACCCTGAAAAGGTGAGCTTTCATGAGAAATATGGCCAACAAGGGCTATAAATCGAGAGAATATGCAAAATTATGAAATCGAAGGCATGGCAAGAGTGGCAATACAGTTCCACGCGGGACGTCATGAGCCCGGTCGCATGCGTGCCTATAAATATGGGTCTTAAAATCAAAGATAAAAAGGCCCGACGCAATAGACTGTATCTTTGAGGGGTAGTGCCTTGGAAGGAAGTTGAATCTTGTTGTCTCCCATCCTGTATTAAGCTTATCTCCAATTTTTCTTCTATCTCTCCCTCTTAGGCTGGGTTGTATCCCGGGTATGGCCTTAGTAGGGGCACCGTTCTTTAGAGGCGGTCAGTTATGGTAAGCCACCCTCATATGCACGCCCTACTTAAGGGAAGTCTTTAATGAGAGGGGGGGGGGAAGACGACCCCTGACCAGTAGTTTAAGCCCGTCTTTGGGTGCTGTGGATTACTATTTCAAAATCAGATATTGCCCAAAATGCAAAAAAATTAGATATGTCAAAAATCCCCAAAAAAACCAGATATTGCCAAAAATCTAAAAAAATCATATATTTCAAAATCAAATATTGTCAAAATTACAAAAAATCAAAAAAATAAAAAAATCTAAAAATATGTCTTTTATTTTTTATGCATTTTTTATCTTGAGGATAGGTACGTGATCTGTTTGCTTAGTGTTCAGGTTACATGTGTTCAAGCTTCCTTACTCTCTATTCTTTCACTCTACCTCCTGTTCCTATCTTTTGATCTGTTCCTTTCTTCTTCAATCTTATCTCTTGATATGTTCTGAAGCTCATGTCCTTCTCAGCTTTTAGCTTTCATCATATCTCCATGAGAGGGTATTACCTCATG